>OX463240.1:19405000-20605000 GCA_949820135.1 Sylvilagus floridanus
CCCTTAGGCAGTCCAACAGCAAGTAAGATTGGCAACCTCACTCTGAAATGATGGAGTTCCAAGACTGACTTCCTAGTACAGTGTTTCCTTTCTTTTTTAAATAAGTTACTTATGTTAGAAACAAAGAGCGAGGGGGCCAGGGTGTGGCGTAGTGGGTGAAGCCACCGCCTGCAGTGCCAGCATCCCATGTGGGCGCCAGTTCGAGTCCTGGCTGCTCCACTTCTGATCCAACTCTCTGCTGTGGCCTGAGAAAGCAGTGAAAGATGGCCCAAGTCCTTGGGCCTCTGCACCCATGTGAGAGACCCGGAAGAAGCTCCTGGCTTCAGATTGGCCCAGCTCTGGTCATTGCAACCATTTGGGGAGTGAACCAGAAGACCTCTCTCTATCTCCCTCTCTCCCCGCCTCTGCCTCTCTGTAACTCTGCCTTTCAAATAAATAAATAAATCTTAAACAAAAAAAAAAAAAAAAGGAAGAGCGAGAAAATGCCAGCTCGCATTTGCTAGTTCACTCCACAGGTATCTGCATCGCCTCAGGGAGAACTCAAATCCAGGACTCTCACGTGGAGGGCAGAACCCAAGCACTGGAGCCACCGCCTCTGCCTCCCAGGGGCTGCATCAGCAGGAAGACTGGAACCCAGCCTTGCGATGCAGAATGCAGGCATCCTAACGGGGGGCTTAGCCACTAGGCCAAATGCCCGCCCCGGTGTGTTTTCTGACGTCATCCAATTACTAATTAGCTTATAAATTAATACTTCCAAGTACCTTCTTCTAACAAGCATTTGCAGGCCCCCTGGAAGCCTGTCAATAGTCAGGGCTGCACAAGCCCCCTTTTGCTGTTCTCCGATCTTCCTAACACGTTAGGACTAGTGGGGCAATGAGGGGTCACACAGCGGTGCACAGACACAGATGGTGTGAGGGCTCTGTGCATGCAGATCTGGCCTCCCTACCTCTGAGCTGGTGGCCACCTCCCTAGCATGCCCAGCTGGGAGTGCAGGGAGTGAGAAAGCAAATGAGGAAATGGATGCTTTGCAGGGCACTGATGCTCCAAGAAAGTCGGTGTCATCCACATTAACCTTCGTGCGACTCTAGGCTTCGTGGTGACAAAATCGGACAGGCGGGCATTTGCCTCCACCTATTGTTGCCTTTCCTGGTGTGCTGCGACCCTCAGTGGTGGATGGTGTCTCAGGCAGCCCCATAGCAGCTGTTCTGTTGTTCAGAGACGCTGGCTGGGGAGTTAGTGTCAGAGGACTTTTGTCCTACAGTCTTGAGTTGGTTCTTAGACATCGCCCCCTAGCACAGCTAGGTTAATCCAGTTTCTGGGAGACAGGCCTCATGCTTCAGTCGATTAAACCACTGCCTGAGATGCCAGCATCCCACAGCAGCACCGGTTCGAGTCCTGGCTGCTCCATTTCCCATCCAGTTCCTTGTTAATGGCCTTGGAAAGCAGCAGAAGACGGCCCAAGTGCTTGAGCTTCTGCGCCCATGTGGGAGACCCGGATGAAGCTCCTGACTTCTGGCTTCAGCCTGGCCCAGCCTTGGCCACTGTGGCCATCTGGGGAATATGAACCAACAGATGGAAAATCTCTCCTCTTCCCTTGCCTATAGCTCTGCTTTTCAAATAAATACCAAAAAAAGATATATATTGTGTCTGAATGAAGTTAGGGAGGATGTAGGATATAAAATCATCGTGTTGACACTTTGCACCTAGATTGTAAAATCAGCTTCTGCTATTTGACACGTATCAAAAGCAGTACCCTCAGTGCCAAATCCACCAAGCAGACGAGAGAAATAAAACTTCCATCCTGTTGGGATTCGACTTGGAAGAGAGTGACAAGTTATTTTATCACAGCCTTTCTCTCTGATTCCTAAATTTCATACACTGATATTCAATTGCATCGAACTGTTTCTCCACACCCAAACTGAAGGTGAGGATTCAGAATAGAAAAATAGGTGGAGGTGAGGCCGGCGTTGTGGTATAGCAGGTTAAGACGCCACCCGTGAGGCCGGTATCCCATATGGACACAGGTTCGAGTCCTGGCTGCTCTGCTTCTGATCCAGTTCCTTGCTAATGACCTGGGAAAGCAGCAGAAGATGGCCCAAGTGCTTGGGTTCCTGCCACCCATGGAGACCCAGGTGGAGTTCCAGGCTCCTGGTTTTAGCCCAGCACCAGTGGTTGTGGCCATTTGGAGGAATGAACCAATGATGGATAGAAGATCGATCTCTCTCTCTCTCTGTTTCTCTCTCTCTCTCTCTAACTCTGCTTCCCAAACAAACTTCCAAGCATGTTATTTTTGTTTTATTTTAATGAAAGGGAAGATCATCCACGCATTCACTCACGAGAGAGCTGTGGGTTGTCTACCGTGAGCAAGGTCTTCACATACGTGCGGCGTGGTGCAGTAAAGCATGGACACCTGTTAGCCCGACTTCAGAAAACAAGATTAGGGCCAGCACCTCGGCTCAATAGGCTAATCCTCCGCCTATTGGTGCCGGCACACCGGGTTCTAGTCCCAGTCGGGGCACTGGATTCTGTCCCGTTTGCCCCTCTTCCAATCAGCTCTCTGCTGTGTCCAGGGAGTGCAGTGGAGGATGGCCCAAGTGCTTGGGCCCTGCACCCCATGGGAGACCAGGAGAAGCACTTGGCTCCTGCCATCGGATCAAGCATGGTGCGCCAGCCACAGCGGCCATTGGAGGGTGAACCAACGGCAAAGGAAGACCTTTCTCTCTGTCTCTCTCTCTCACTGTCCACTCTGCCTGTAAAAAAAAAAAAAAAAAAAACAAGATTAAATAACACGCAGGCTCCACCATGGCTGAAGCAAAGCCATCACCCTGGTGACCACTGCTCACAGCCCCCCCCCCCCCACCTGCCCACTCCATTTCCCATGGCTCTAAATGGAAGAACTCTGGTTATTACTGGGATTTTTATTGTAGTAAAAACACTTAACCCGAAATTCAGGCTCCTAAGGGCGCAACATGAGATCAGTAACTACAGGTGCTGCGTTCCCCAGCCACTTCCTTTTGTGTGTCTCACTTCTAGACCTGAGGAACCTCGCCCTGTTTTCTCCCCACCCCGTATCCCTTGACAACCAGCATTTTACTCTGTGTCTCTGAGTTTGACTATTTTAGATGCCTCGTGTGAGAGGAATCACGCACCCTCTTTGTCTTCCCGTCCCTGGCTTATTCCACTTAGCATTAGGTCCTCCATGGTCACTCATGTGGCAGGATTTCTTTCTCTTTTTTTTTTCTGAATTTTTAAACATTTTATTTGAAAGGCAGAGGGAGAGAGGGAGAGAGGTCTCCCATCCTTGTTCTCTCCTCCAAAGGGCAGCAATGGCCAGGGCTGGGAACCTGGGGATCCATCTGGGTCTCCCAAATGGATGATCATGACTCAGGTACTTGGGCCATCTTCCACTGCTTCCCCAGGTGCATCAGCAGGGAGCTGGTTCAGAAGCAGAGTAGCCAGGACTTGAACTGGTGCTCATCTGGGATGCCAGTGTCACAGGCAACAGCTTTACCCACTGTGCCACAACGCCAGACGCGAAGTCCCTCTTTCTAAGGGCTGAAGACTATCCCATGGTGTGTATGTACCTCATTTCTCTGTCCATTCATCTTCTGATGAACATTGAGGTTGTTTCTGTATCTTGACCATCGTGCACCGTGCTGCTATGAACATAGGGATGCAAGTTCTTGTGCATCCTTGAACCCCTGATTTCAATACTTCCAGATACACACTTAGGAGTGTGTATACACACTTAAGTGTATACACACTTAACGACGTGTAGCGAGGAGATACGAAAACCTGGTAACTCAGAGTCGTACTCCTAGCATGGGGCGGTACTTCCAATAGCACATGTCCATTTCATAGACCAGGGAATATGTGTCTGTGTATGTCTCTTTTGAATTATTTTGATCCCAAATGCCCACTGTTGCTGCAATAACCTACTGACGATAAACATTTCAAGTCTACTTTTCAGTGCAATTCGAGCAACTTTTTCTGCTGGTTTGGTTATGTGCACGATAACTTGCAAAGTACCATGAGAGGCCCAACGGGGGATTCCATCTGGTTTCAGTTTTCAAGGGAGTCTGCGTGTGCCGTGGGAGATGTAATGCAGAGTGAGAGGAACAAGTGTTATGGCAAAGGCAGGCAGTGTTAGGGGGATACCGAAGAGAAATCTTTTCCCATTTGAACAGTTTAAGCTGCGAGGGGGCTGCAGGCACAGACAGAGTGGACAGGGCCATCAGAAAGAGGGCAGGCATGGGGGCTGGCGCTGTGGTGTAGCGAGCGGGTTAGCTCCTGGTTTGACCCTCAGCTGCTCCACTTCTGATCCAGCTTCCTGCTGATGTGCCTGGGAAAGCAACAGAAGACGGCCCAGGTGCTTCGGCCCTTGCATCCACCTGGGAGACATGGATGAAGCTCCTGACTCCTGGTTTCAGCCTGGCTCAGCCCTGGGAGTTGTTATCTGTGGAGTGGATCAGTGTATAGAAGTCTCTCTCGCTCGCTCGCTCTCACTCTCGCTCTCTCTCGCTCTGTAACTCTGCCTTTCAAATAAATAAAAAATAAATAAAAGAGAGCAGGCATTGAGAAGCACTGAGAAGCTCATTCCTAGAAACTTGGTTTCATGATCTGGGAAATGCTTCCCAGGGCCCTGGCAGGTCATCACACAGGGACTGGCCAGGGTGTACATGGGAAGAGAGAGAGAGACACTTGGGCTGCCAGGCTGAAGGGCTTAGACTGGATCCAACACAGGCTTTTGAAATCCCGTAGAGCCACGCCTGCAGATGAAGTCATGGAGAGGGGGAAAAGGCAGGTTGCCGATTGGCTGGAAGATGGCAGCTCAGTTCTGTTATTCCCGGGTGACCTGTGGTAATAACAGTGAGCCTTGGTTGAGTGTGCTCTTTAAGAGCTTTGCATGCATTAGTTCTCTTAATCATCACAACCCTCCCAGGGGCTTGGGAGCTTTCTTCATTTTTATTTTATAGCTCAGGAAATGGAAGTTTTGAGAGGTCAAGTCGTATGCTCCAAAGAGGCAGGCTGGAAGCCCTTCCGGGTCAGCTAAATGCATTCCTAAATGCACCTTCTTCAAGGAGGTGCTGTGGATCTCTGTGTGCTAAATCTGTCTGGCAATGACATTTTTGAGAGGAATGCACATGGAAGATGTGAAAGTAAGTTTTTGGTATTCACAGCTGGTATTGAAAAGGATGACAAGATGACAAAGGCGTAGCTGTCACTAGATGTGCACCTGCGACATTTAACCTGACTGGCTCCTCTGTATGTGTCCCTCCTCCCTCCCTCCCTCTTTCCTCCCTCCTTCCTCCCTCCCTCTTTCCTCCCTCCCTCCCTCTTTCCTCCCTCCCTCCCTTCCTTTTCTTTTTTAAGAGTTTATTTATTAATTTTAAAAGCAGAGTTACAGAGAGAGAGAGAGAGAGAAAGAGAGAGAGACAGCTAAAGACAGAGAGATCTTCCATCCAGTATCTCATTCCCCAAATGGCCACAACACCCAGGGCTGGGCCAGGCCAAAGCCAGGAGCCTGGAATTCTACCCAGGTCTCCCATACGGGTGGCAGGGACCAAGGGATTTGAGCCATCACCTGCTGCTTTCCCAGTGCATCAACAGTGAGCTAGCATCAGAAGTGGGGTGGCCAGAACTCAACCCAGCACTCATGTAGGGTGTGAGCTGTGGCAGCTTAACCTGATGCACCACAGCATTGGCCCCCAAAATAAGATTTTTAACATGTTTATGATAGGACTCTGTGCTTTAAAAACAACAGCATAATTCCCACCCAATCATGAATCTTATTCTATGTTAGAATGAATTTAGACTTTTTTTCATTGTATGAGTATATAGCATTTGTCAAACAGTGTTATTTGTAAAGCATACCACCACCTAAAATTATATATAGTCAGAATTGCTCTTCCCATAAAATGCAATCTCCTGCGCATGAGGATTTTTTTTTTTGTCTCATTCATTGCTGTTTCCCTTGCATAGCGCCTGGCACACAGATAGGTGTTCAATGATCAGTCACTAAAGTGAACTCTAAATTTATATCAAGAATTTGGACTAAATAAGACCTATTGGAAGGGAGAAATCATTTAACCACTGAGGAAATTAATTTTAGAGGAAGCCTGAGGCATAACACCTTGGTTGGATTTGGGCAAGGGAGGTAGGACCAATGGGAGTTTTTACTTCTGATTTCTTTAAAAACAGAACAAACAGGCGAGCAAGCAAACAATGGAACGAGACAGAAAGTGGGAAGGAAGCTGGGAGTGAATGAGTCTGATCAGAATGAATCCAAGGCTTTGGAAAGGATGAACTCAGATCTTCTATAAAGATGTTTTGTGTTTCAGATGTAAAGGGAGACGTTTAGGTTTCGCTTCTCTACTTTCAAATAATTTGCCTTAAAAGGAGAAAAGAATAAGAAATAGAAAGATGGGAAATTTGGAAGTCATCACAGAAAAAGCCTGGGTGGAGCTGGAACCACATATCCCAGAAGACAAGGCAGCCAGCCTGGGAAAACATCAGTCAGCAAGGGACTGAGAGCCCCCCAGGAAAAGCAGAGTGGGGGAAGAAGCCATGAGGACCAAGGCGTTGCCGAGGGGAGAGCCACAGGCGCCATTCAGCAAGAGTGCCAACGCCTTTCACAGGAAGCCCTGGGGCTGATGGGGTGAGTAGGCATCCCCCCGGGGAAAGTCAGGGCGGGGGGTTCGTGACGATCAGTTATTGAATGCTAAGAATTTTGGAATGGCATTTCATGGGACCATGGCTGGCAACACTTTTTTTTTTAAAGATGGGAAATTGCCAAGAATTGGAGGACATGGGTCCTACTGAGAATCTTAGAAATAAACCAGAATGCCCTCATTCCTTCAGTGAACACCTCTGGAACCACATCTGGGCACTGGGGACACCAAAGTGAGTGAGCTCAAGCAGTCGCTGTCTGCTTGGAGCACACAGGGGAGTGAGTCTGCCCAGCTCAGTGATGGTCCAAGTCTAGGTTTAGGGGGAGGAAGAGAATCTAACAAAGGAACTGGCTCGAGATGCGGGGGGGGGGGGGGGGGGACAGGACGCTTTCCCAGGAGTTGGTTTGGCTGCAGATCAGAGGGTGCCCAGCTAGGGCGGAGGGATGGATCTAGGTGGGAGAATCTTCCAGAAGGAAATCCTATGGAGCAATGGGCAGGGTCCGTTCAGGACACAGAAGGCAGACCAGGGTGGCTGGGAACAGAGTCGAGAGAAGTCGTGTAATCTGAGACAGAACCAGTGCGGGCTAGAGGGCTGCAGTAGCCATCTGAGGGTTCTCCGCGGGGTACAGACCTCACGGGGGCCTGCAGCTTCAAGGAGATGCGGCCAGGCGTGGGACTCTGCACATCACCACTGTTCACCTCTTTGTCACAAAGTGGTTCCTATTTGTACCACCTCTGGTGGGCAAAGACTGTCCTGGGCTTGCTCATCTTCTCTCTGTCTCCGAGACCTGCGCCCCTGAACTCCTGGCATTTTCTTGATGATCCAAGGCACCCCAGAGGAGTCTTATGCCTCTGAGGTGTCCGGGCTCAGGAATTGTTGACTATTTTTCCCTTGGGAGTCCTGGGGTCTGTCTCCAAAGGAATCCACTTCCGCTTGCTGCCATCGTGCTTGTCTCTAACTCCACACTCCCAACTTGCTCTGGAATGGAAAACGAGAGAGCCCAATGAGGGGGCTTCCATTGAATGTTGCTCCGTGGGCTTTGTGGATGTCAGCTGGGTTTTCTCTTAGACCTCGCTGAGCCCCAGAGGGCAGGGTGGGGGGGTAAACTCCTGCTGCTACCTTAGCACTATGGCATCTAACACGGTAGCCACTAGCCATATGCCCCAATCAAAATTTCAACTAATTAAGATCCAATCAAGAGTAACTAGTACTCAAACAGTATTTTTCACTTTGTGTTTCTATGTGGGTGCAAACTGTTGAAATCTTTACTTAATATATACTAAACTGATCTTCTGTATATAAGAGAAATGAAAATGAATCTTGATGTGAATGAAAGGGGAGAAGGAGCAAGAAAGGGGAGGGTTGTGGGTGGGAGGGAAGTTATGGGGGGAGGGGGAGCCATTGTAATCCATAAGCTGTACTTTGGAAATTTATATTCATTAAATAAAAGTTAAAAAAAGATCAAATCAAGAATGTAGTCCTTAGTTGTACTAGCCACTTTATTTTCTTTCTTTTTTTAAAGAGTTATTTCTTTTAAAGATTTACCTGCAAGTCAGATTTAAAGAGAGAGATGGAGAGACACAGAGTTTCTATGTGCTGTTTCACTCTCTAAAGCATCCCAATGGCCAGGGCTGAGCCAGGAGCTTCACCCAGGTCTCCCACATGGTTGCAGGGGCCCAAGCACTGGGGCCATCTTCCACTGCTTTCCCAGGTGCATGAGCAGAGAGTCTGATCAGAAGTGGAACCACAGCTCACTAGGCTAATCCTCCGCCTGCGGCGCCTGCACCCCGGATTCTAGTCTGGTAGGGGTGCCAGATTCTGTCCTGGTTGCTCCTCTTCCAGGCCAGCTCTCTGCTGTGGCCCAGGAAGGCAGTGGAGGATGGCCCAAGTGCTTGGGCCCTGCACCCACATGGGAGACCAGGATAAGCACCTGGTTCCTGGCTTCGGATCGGCGCAGCATGCCAGCCGTAGCGGCCATTTGGGGGGTGAACCAACAGAAGGAAGACCTTTCTCTCTGTCTCTCTCTCTCTCTGTCTCACTGTCTAAATCTGCTTGTTAAAAGAAAAAAAGAGAGAAGTGGAACAGCTGGAACTCAAACAAGGACCGTACGGGATGCTCGCATTACAGGCAGTGGCTTAGCCTACTGTGCCACCATGGTGGCCCTGTGTTAGCCACTTTCAAGGGCTCAGCGGCCACATATTGGACAACACAGGGAGGAACATTTCTATTAGATAGTGCTGTCTTAGAACAACACGGGGGCATGAAGCTAACGACCTACAGTATCCACATTAATACTGTGATTCGACATCTGCCTGACAGCCACTCTAGGGGTAAACGGGACTATCACTGAGCTCACAAAAACACGTCGTGTGAACGTGCCCTTGCAGAATTGTTGTAGTCACTGTCACGGTAGCGAGGAGATGCTCAGAGATCCGCCAGTTGCAGCAGAGAAGTGGACTCCCAGCTAATTGAAATTCCACAGCTGCTCACTGGGAAATGTGAGTTCTTCCTGGATTCACCTTCCCGCAGTGTCTACAAATAGACAAAAGCCCTCTCCGTGTCCCACAAGCTTAGCCTAACTTGAGAAAAATCTCACGACCCCACCAAGCCTCCGTCCGTTCACCCCTCAACCTTGGGAGACCGGGTACAGTCAGGAATCGGATGTTCATTGGAAAAAGGAGAGTTGGCTCAGTGAATTAATGAGCTAGTTACCCTATCTTCTGCTCTTGGAATAGCAAATGAAGAAGCCGATGGAAGATCTTCCAGCTGAATGTTATATAAAAGTCATGTCAAGGTGGAATGCATAATGCGTTCATGATTACTCGGCTTTCATTATAAGCCAGCTCGAGGATGTGATCTGGGTCTACAGCAGGGGTGGAGAACCAGTTTTTACTGCCAAGGGCAAGTTGGATATTTATAACATCATTCGTGGGCCATGCAAAATGATCAACCTTAAAAATGAGCCCTCAGAGGTGTTATTGAATTTTGAGTTCCGCCTGTGGTTGCCTTGGCAGGGCCAGGCCACGTGGTTCTGGAGACCTTACAGGGCCCATGGGCTGGACTCTCCGCGTGGCCGGTCTAGAGGATTCCATAGTGACAATGGTTAATAGCATTTGGCCATTGCCCTTAGACCCTCGGCAAGGTGCTGAGGAAGAGGGTGAACCAACGGCAAAGGAAGACCTTTCTCTCTGTCTCTCTCTCTCACTGTCCACTCTGCCTGTCAAAAAAAAAAAAAAAGACTCAGTCCTTGCCTACGAGGAACTTGGAGTCTGGGCTAGGAAACTCACAGTTAAGCAAACAACACAGCAAGAGGAATGCTGTCATTTGGGGAACCTGTGAAGTTCAAATGAGTAGAAGTTCCATGCATTCTTGCAGTCCCAAATTCACAGCTATGGCAGACCAGGTTTAAGAATGATGCACGTTTAAGAATGAATGAGATGTCACGTGGGTTCTTGGGCTGTTGATTAGAGCTGAGGCCACATGGACAAGGCACCAGGGACACCAGCCTCCAGAGTCAAGGTCATGAGACCACTGCTAGAGCTGACTCCAGGAATCAGTTCAGAAGCTCAGGCTCAAAAGCCGAAACTCATTCACTCAGAGTTGGAATCAGCTTTCTTCATTGCACCTGTAACTACCAACAAAACTTAGCTGCAAATAGAGAAATGGATCAAGGATCAGAAAATAGAGCCATCGGGGGCCAAACTGTGAAATGCAAGTTCAGTACAGAAGAGACAAATGAGGGCGTGGTCCAGAAAAAGACCCAGAGTCCCGGGCCTGGAGTGTGGACATGGAGTTGTCCCATGACCAGAGGGATTGCCAGGGAAAAGGATGAGGGGAGAGAGGGCTTGGAGCCAAGTCACAGCTCGCAGTGCCCCCACCCCAAGGCCGACTCGGACTGGAATCTGAATCACCAGGCCCAGCAACCTACGCAGACAGATTTGAAGGGAACTCACTTCCGGTGTGAACTTGTCGTCCTTCGTGAGAGGCTGCGTGTTGCTGGTTTTAGAGAGAGGGTGGGAGGAGGAAGGGAGGGGGCCTACTCCAAACCTCAGCCGTCAGGGAAGGAAAAATTCGGGCCAGAGAATGGGAGTGAGAACGAAGCAGTGAGAGTGCAGGAGGGCCGCTAGGCTAAATCTGTGAGCTGCGTGGGAAAGAAGAGAGGGTAGGAGTGGGCTCTGCAGAGGCAGGAGCTATGCCTTGGTGCAGAGCAGGAAGGGAGCTGATTCCTACCCATCAGGCCACCATCTGCGTCCCCCACCCTCCAGCCCAGGACTGCCGACGGGAAAATGCAAGCAGTGACATATTGTACACACGCACAGCGACAGCAACCCCTAGGCACCCCCAGGCTGGCTGGCTCCCCTGCCTCTCCCATATGTCACAGTAGTCCTCTGACTGTCCCGGTGACCTCCCCGGTGACCTCAAGGGGAGGAGCAACAAAGCAGGGATGCCAGGCCCTAATGATTTCCTGTACCAACCCCCCAAGAAAGACGACATCCTTTCCTCTCAGCTCTGAGGGCCCGGCAAAGGGTTTTGCAGTTAAGATAGAGTCCCATGGAGGCCTCACTCTGTTTCTAACAAGGCATCCAGGCTCTAGGGCAAAGATCTGATGGTTGCCAGCCAGGGAGATAAGCCAACGTTCCATGCAACTCCAGCGTTCCGGGTTTCCTTTGGAGACTCCCACAGAAGAACGTGTTTGCTGATGTTCTAAGAGGTTCCTTTGGCTTTGGTGCTACCCACCAGCGTCAAACATGGGAGCTCAGGATGTGTTTGTGGGGAGCTTGGGACCAGAGCACAGGGCAATCTGCTCAGCAGACACTCACTCCTGGGTTCAGGAAGACATCTTGCCTTTTCCGCTGTTTGCTCTGTAGTCCCAAAGTGGGACCTGCTACGGCCTATGTCTGCTTCTCACCTCTTGGGTGCACCAACCATGCCACTGAGAGACCAACTCCAAGTGACTCAAACAGAGGTGGGTGTCAGATAAGACCCTCATAGGTGGACCCCTCGTGTTGAATGGGAAGAAAACTTGACGAACGTTGGACTTCACCAACGTTTAAAGCACAGCTGAGGTGAACCACCCCTCGCTCGTGGCTACGCTGACTTCGTGCTGTTGTGTGGTCTGCTGTCCACATGGTCACAGCTGCTGTAACCTACGCTCCTGCGGCAGCACACATGATGGCGCATCAGCAGCTTTGGGGGTTGTTCTCAAATGGCTGAAGATCAAAGCCTCAAAGGCACCCAAGAAGCTGGCTGGGAGGCCGACATGAAATCCTGCATGCAAGCAGGAGAATGCTTCTTTCTGGAATGTTCCACTGGGAGGCTGCCTGATGCCACAGCTGGGCTGTGGGCTCCGAGCGGATGCCCTTATTGACTCTTGACCCCGGACTGAGAAGCTAGGAGCAAACAGCGTGGCCTATGCTCCTGCTGGCAGGGCCGGGGCTTAGATGGGGGAGCTGGGGGTTGCTTTGGATGACTTTGATAACAGGGGTGTTCCCGGCTGCTTTGTTTGCCTGCTGCCATATGCCAGAGGCTGCAGCCTTGTCTGCTGTCTGTCTGTCTGTCTGCAGCCCTCCTGTTTACAGCCTTCCTTGGGCACCCACAAACAGCCCACTGAGAATTCACTGCCCACCCTCTCTGCCCACTGTTACCCTTCGATGTCCTTTCAGACAGACAGACAGACAGACAGACATTTTCTATAGCTCGGACCCTTTGATCGCAGATCTAAAGTACATTGACTTTTAAAAGCTTGGAGCTTTGAATACAGTTATTGCTCTCTGCAAGTAGTTGACAAAGTCATCTCCGTACATCTCTCCACCTTCTTGGCTCCCACGCTGCTCTGAGGAGCCCTGACGTCAGGGCCCGGTGCCAGCCCCACCCAGCTGTAACCGCCACCTCAGCCCTGGTTTTGACAAGAGCTTCGCTCAGAGATAAATTTAAGCTGAAATCCCATCGTGCTATTAGCATCTCATCCAGAATCGCATCTATTTTTGAAACGTTTTCTCTTAGCTCTGTGCAGTGATCTTTTAATTGTGCCAAACAACCGTCAGAAATTACATTGCAAAGCTGCTCACGAATGTCCCAGTCAGTCCTCCTGAAGCCGCCAGATTGTTCCTCCTCCCAGGTTTCAAGGTTTTATTTAGCCACGAGGATGAGGACAGGCATACGCACCTGTGGTCTGAATAAGTCTCTGAGCCTGGAAGGAGATGAATGAGCCTGGCCCAGCTTTGTGGGCCAGGCATTCTGTGTTTTCCAAGGCTATGCCTGCATCAGCCTGGCATTGCCGATCTAGCCGTGGGGTTTGGCTCTGGTTCTACCCGTTGGCCCCAACCTTATTGATCACTAGCACGTGAACTGGAGCAGAAGCTGACCGGACAAGCTGACCGTGGCCCCTCCTTCCACTTTGGAAGGACAGCCTTGTCCCTGAGGTCTACGGGTACCGCATCCCTTAGAGTAACTTGATTTCCAGCATCTAAGGTTCTGCTTGCCATGATCCAACATTGACTGAATGTGGAAACGGATGTAGGAGACAGGAATTAGCGATGAAATGCTTGCGTCTCTTTTCCTAACCACCTCTCCAACCCTCTCAGCTCCCTCCCACTGGCTGTCTATTCGTTGTGCAGATATTGTCTTCACCAATGGTCATCAAGCAATCAGCGAGTAAGCGCAAGTATCCAGGGTGAGCTTTGGACTTCAGTGTGCCATTAGGGCATCTCGGGCATCATTAGACCCAGAAACAAAGGAAGGAGCAAAACACCATTATTTATCACGTTGCTGGCTTCAGCAGCTTGCTTGGTAACAACCCCTAAGCTAAAGATGATAACCCTTTATTAAATAAGCACCTGTTAGGGGTAGGTGTCTGCTTCCCAAGTCAGAGTGCCTGGGTTTGAGTCCCATTTCCACTTCCAATCCCAACTTCTTGCTGCTGTGCACCCTGGAGGCAGCAAGTGATGGCTCAAATTGAGTTTTTGCTACCCACGTGGGAGACTGGGATTGAGTTATTGGCTGCTGGCATTGGCCTGGTCCAGTCCTGGCTATTTTAGGCATTTGGAAAGTGAGCCAGCAGTTAGTCTCTCTCTCTCTCTCTCTCTCTCTCTCTCTCTCTCTCTCTCCATCTATATCTCTGATTTTCAAATACAATTAAATAGAAACAAAGACCCCCATTAAGTTGAAAAGGAAAATATCAACACATTGTCTAGTTGTTCATCAAGCTTAATTAAACAGGCTATGCATAGAGCCCAAAGGGCTCTTCAAAAAGTTTGTGGAAAATTGGACTGAAAAGTTTATTTCGGCACAAAACTTTTTTGAAAGCTATTCATATTTTTTCCCTATAGGTATTTTGCATGAATTTTTCGAAGACCCCCTTGTAGGCATTGATTTCAAAAATTTGGGGCACTCCAACAAGCTGACCTTTTGCCCATGAGGTTTTCGAAGTACTCGCATACCTCCTTTTTGACCATTTTCATAAACGTAACCGAGAAAGGAACAAACCAGTCACTTTCAATCTATTTGGAAACAATCGTGTTTTCATGCATTGTGAAGAACTTTTGTATAGCAGAGTTGAGTGTGTGTGTGTGTGTGTGTGTGAGTGTGAGTGCACTTTAAATCCCTCAAAATACAGAAAGCGTTGCTGTTCGGTAGACATCTGGCGTTGGCTGCTCCGTGCCAAGTGACTAACTCATCCACAGTGACTTCTTATCCCTTTGGGTGAAGTCAGGCAGCCTCAGCACTGCACATGGGGTGGCAGCCGCCACCCTGCAGCCCAGGAAACAATTACTTAGTGCGCTCTCGATATTTTTATGTACTTCCAAAGAAACTTCCCAAAAGGTCGTCCAATATTTCTGTCCCTAGACAGCCATTAGTAGCAACTAAAATATATATATATGGAAGCATCATCCACCATTCACACCCTTGGTCCCTGGTGTTTCACGGAGATTTGACAGATGGAAACACAGCAGTTGTTGTGCAAGGAGCTGCCAAATGGGACATCCAGCCCAAGGCAGGACAGGAGAGGCGCTGGAAGACGGACCCTCTCCCGGGAGCCTCTGCTGTCTCCCACTCCCTGACACCACTGGGGTTCAGCTCCACCCAGCAGAGGGAAAGCAGGTGCAGCCAGCAGGCTCCGCCCCCTACTCCCCAGCCTGGTGCAGAAAGCTACCCAGCCTCTCTTCATTTCACGGAGGGAGTAGGACTTCATCAAGGCGTGCAGTGAGTCTTAGGGGAACCTGGCTGGAATTCCAGCCCAGTGCTCCATCCATCACCCTCATGTGTCATTCCCATCATGGCATCTAAAAGCGCTGTTGGGATTGTCAGCCCTTCTGTCACCAATGGCTTCCTATGACTTGCCCTGCAGAGAGAAAGTAGAATTCCATTTGGGTTAATGGGCATTGTTTTTGGATGCTGACTGCTTCCTTGGGATAAAGGCCTGTTTTCTGTGCTCCTGCCTTCTTGCCTTCCCATAGCCTGGAACCCAAATGGACTTCGACCAGGTCCTGCCTTTGGATCATCGCACTTCTGACTCCAGTTATTTTTACAGAAGAGAATCAATTGAAATTGCATCAGGGCCTTTATCTTGCTGTCTCCCAAACTATTTGATTTAAAACTTGAACTTGAGGCAGGCTGATTGCTCTCTCCCCGTTGCTCTGGGTCAACCAGTGGAAGCCCTATAGTAAGAAATCCTCCAAATCTGGCTGAGACCAGCAATGTTGGAGGGCAGCTATGTTTGCTGACTCTGCCGAGGGACGGTTTCATCCTGAACTTGCCATGGGATGAGTGAGTTTCCCGTTTCCCATGCTAATGCTAACGACCTGGGAGGGTACTTCAGCTTGTGGAAAAATCGGGTTCAAAGAAAAGTTTCTCTTGGTGCAAAAATATTTGCAACCCATGCATAGGAGGAATCTTCAAAAACTGTGTGAAAGCATATATTATGAAAAAACCAATGCATGAATTGCAAGGCTTTAGCACCCAAACAGTCTTTTAATTCCATTTTTCTATGAACATTTTGAAGCACCCTCATCTCTTCGGGAGGCTGAGGCTGGAGCAACCCTCGAATTTACAATTTTATAAATTTATAATATAATAATATATAATTTTATAAATTTATAATTTTCACTATCAGCCTAGTTGGCTCTTTTGTCCCAAAACCCACTCTGCACTTTCACTAATTTTAGGCAAATATTGACTGGATTTCCATGAGGTTCTGAGTACTATGATAGCCCTTTCTCAGTAGGAATGAATACATGACAACTCATTTTCCCTCCTGCCATTCAGGATCAGCTGGGTTAGACAGCGATGTTACTGATAAAACGATATTGGATCTTAACGCTTCCTTCAATCTAATGACCGAATAAGCTTGCTAACATCATGCCCTTAAACTAAATACAGTTTCCCAGCCACCCATTGGTCCCCTGCTGCTGTACAAGCCCAGCCTACCGCCTCCGAGAGCTTCCCAAGGGTCTGCTGACTGTTGGCTGAAAGGGAGGTGCTGGGTATATTGACAGTCAGCTCCCCCACACACACACTGGGAGTGGAGAGGCTGTGGATCACCAACAGGAAGTACACATCTCGCCCACCTCATTCTACCCCAGTGGGAAAACCCAGGTGCTCTGGACCCCACGTCTGAGGTTCATTCTTCCATATTTGTTCCACTGTCCATGTGATGGGTAACAGCAAAAATATCATCAACAAGAAATAAAAATCTACCAAACCTAAGAAATTTGTTTTGGACTTTAAAAAAAATAGAAAAATATCAGGAAACCTCTTAAAAATTAGTCGGCTTCTGGGCTGATCCAATTTCTTTGTTTACAAGAAATATATAAGCATTTTCAAGTCCCACGTGCCAGATTGGGAAGTGGTCAGATCTACTGCCTTGAAAACCCCAGCCAGTGAGGGAGCGCTCAGCTAGTGGTTGTGGGAGCCACCATGGCTAAGACGGTGGGGATCCCTTTTGTCAGCACGCGCAACCTTTTCAACAGTGGGCCCAGGCTAGGCCATCATTCTAATCTAATCTAATCCCCGGTGGGATTTTTTCTACCTTGGGCCGAGGAGTGACATCCTGTGGACGGCTGCACACCGGAAGATGTGCGCTCCCCACGGCACTGTCTGATGCTATGCGCTTGCAACTCCCAGGGCTGTGGAAGGGCAAAACTTGATGCACAAGAAGAACAGACGATAAGGAAGCTTTGCTTCCAGCTGTTTTTCTGCATAGTGCATCTTCAAGTGCGCTTTGCATGTGTTCATTTTTCCTGTAGTAAAATCCATTTTTTTAAAAAGTTGATTTGTTTTTTCTTTTGGTGATAGTTGAATGCTACAATCAATTCTAAATTTCCCATTTTCTATGGAGTTGATGGAGTTACGAGAATTTGACAACCCAAACAATTTGCCGAGTAATTTCAATGCTTAACATGTCAAACGATTTCATGTAAGCACCTTGATATTCCAGAAAAAGGATGAGATTAGTATTATAAGTCTGCAAAATAAAACTCTCCGTGATGCCACGGATCCCTGCCATGCAGATGGGCAGGGCGCATAGTTAGAAGCCCTTGGATTACACAATACCTCCTTAAATCCATGGGCAACCTTAAACAGACATTGTAGCTCCCAGCGCATCTGAAAAGTGATTGGCAGACATTCGCAAGGTTGACCCATCACTCCCCAGCTCCACCGCTCACCCCCATACCCACTTCCCAATATCCAGCCTTGGATCTGGGAACTAGCTCTCATTTCTTTGGCTGGTAGCTCACTTGTCCATCACTAAGAATCCCATTTATGGTCCTTTTATGTAAGGGCATCTCCTCCCCTTCAGGTAGCGCCTGGGCCTCTGTTGCAAAGCTCTCCTCCAGGCTACAACCACATGCATGGTGAATGCATGCAATGCTGCCACCATGTCTTTTATTCATGACGGGATTTTTGAACTGGAAGGAATCTTATGGTTGAGAAATTTGAAATGCAATGACCAATCCCGGGGTCACATCAAAAGAGGCAAATGAAGCAGTTGGTGCACACAGACTGAGGCCTTGAAATGTCCTTGTTTAATGTGCACACGCGGGCTCTGCCTTTTCCCTGATGTCACACTTGGCAAATTAACACTGACTCTGTAGTTCAAATTACTCTGAAGAAATAGCTAATATAGAAACTGAACTTGATTCATAAAGAATCTTAAAGAGGGGAGGGAAGGTTATATAACTGGAGGGGAAACTAAAACTAGTGAATATTAGGATACCCGCCATTCTAGTGTCAGGATTCCTATATTTTAAAAAAATTATTTACCTAAGAGGTAGAAGATAGGGGAGAGCACTTCTATCCACTGGTCCATTCCCCAAATGTCCACAACAGCCAGGTCGGGGCCAGGGCTGAAACTAGGTAAGGAACTCAACCCAGGTCATCCACATGAGTGTCAGGAGCTCAATTATTTGAGCCATCATCGCTGCCTTTCAGGATCTGCATATGCAGGAAGCTGGTGTTACAAGCCGGAGCCGTAACTTGAGCCCAGGCATTCTGATGTGGCCCAGTGTTTTGAGCCAGTACTGTGGTGCAATGGGTTACGCTGTTGCTTGCAACGCCAGCATCCCCTATGAGAATGCCAGTTGGAGTCCCAGCAGTGTCACTTCCTATCCAGTTTCCTACTAATGCACCTGGAAAGGTAGTGGAAGGTGGCCCAAGTGCTTGGACTCCTGCAGTCCATGTGGGAGACCCAGATGGAGTTCCTGGCTTCAGCCTGGACCAGCTTAAGCCATTGTAGGCATCTGGGGAATAAGCCAGCTGATGGAAGATCTGTGTATGTGTGTGTGTGTGTCAGACACAAAAAACTGGTGTCCTAAAACTGGGCCAAACACCTACTACTTCCTGTCGTTTTTTTTTTTTTTCCTTTCTTTTTTTGTTAAGGAAGAATATGAAGGCCAATCAATTGGAAACCTGTGGGATGGTATAAGCAGAATGAACATGGATTAGATGGCTGTGACCACCTCCAGAGTGCCAATGGCCTCTGCTCGTGTTTGCCAAGGTTCTCTAGGGAAACATCTGATTGACAGGCTGTGGACGGGTGGCTATGACTTAATACGGGGAATTGACTTCCGCCTTTATGGAGCTGAGAATTCCCTAAATCTGTAGGTTGGGCAGGCAGCTGGAGCCCCAGCAGAGCTCAGGGGGTCAGTTCTAGTGATTTCCTGCAGGCATGGGACCCAGATGTGTGCAAGTTTCAGTTGAGTTTAAAGGCAGGAAAGGGGTGGCACTATGGCGTAGTAGTAGGCTAATCCTCTGCCTGCAGCACTGGCATCCCATAGGGGCGCAGGTTCTAATCCTGGGTGCTCCTCTTCCGATCCAGCTCCCTGCTGATGGCCTATGAAGGCAGTGGATGATGGCCAGAGTGTTTGGGCCCTTGCACCCACATGGGAGACCCAGAAGAAGCTCCGGTTCCTGGCTTCAGATCAGCCAGGCTCCAACCACTGCAGCCGCTTGGGGAGTGAACCAGAGGATGGAGGACCTCCTTCTCTCTGTCTCTCCCTTTCTGTGTCTGTGACTCTACTTCTTGAATAAAGAATAAATCTTTGAAGGAAAGCCATGTCCCCTTTCAACGGCAGGCAGGCAGGAGGCGCTCTCTCATACTCAGTTTTTCTGTTCTATTTTGTTCTATTCACGCTGACTGTCCTTGGCCCTTCTACGTCTGGGAAGGCAGCCTGCTTTTTCTCCATCTACCAATGAAATGTCAATCACATGCAAAAACATGCCTATGGAGCATTGAGTCGAACACCTGGGCACCTCGACCCAGCCAAGTGGACACACAGAATTACTCATCACACCCTCTTATTCTATCTGAACTCAAACTCCTCGACTTCTCCCACCCCTTGAAAAAGAGGAGTTTTCAGAGTCTTTAAACTTGCTTTGCCCCTTGGTGTGTTTTCTCTCCTACGTCTTCTGTTTCTGACTCACACCTGCCTATCAAACCCTTTCTTTAGAAAGTCCATACGCATGTGTACAGATATTGAAAACCTGACTTGGATGACCGTTGAGAGAAACATTCATTTAGAAAACGACTGTGTGGAATTGGATGGAGGCAACACAAAGGACGTTGGGGGAGGAGAACTGACTTCCATTTTCTTCTGTGGATCATACCCACTGTCTGACCTTGGACAAATCGTTTGCTCCATTTATAATCACTTCTAAGGATCCCTCCAATTCTAGAAAACTCTACCAGTATCCAGTATACTGTTTGGGTTTGTTTCTTCTTCCTCGTCATGACTGCTGTCTGAGATAGAGAGATAGAGACAGAGAGACAGAGAGATAGAGAGAGAGAGATTGATTCCACCTATGGCGACAGGAAATTTGTGCATATCTGGAAAACCCTGGAAATTTGAACCATTTGGTCCCAAATCAATAGCATTATCTTTTAAAATACAGTCTGAGTTAAGTTTCCTGCCACTTGACTGGAGAGGACTATGAATTTTAGTTTAGTTTTTGCCATTTGTAATGTTTATTAACTACGCATATTGTCATAATCTTCCCAGGCCAATTTTAACAGAAGACTCCATACCCTAAGGTATTAGAATGAGTGAGAGCTTTTCTTAGCACCACCTGAGAACTAACTGACTCTATTTTTCATCCTGCGGGAAGCTGGATTTGACAGCTAATGGATCTGTTTTGTTCTAAAACGACCATCTGTTCCGAGGCACATTTTCAGGTTTCCATCGTCACCATTATGTGCGAGCTCTGTAAATATGTGTTCATAATTGCTCATTTCTAAGAAAGAAAGATAAAAGCACAATTACTCTTCTACGCAAAAGATGTAGTCCTTACGCACATGTAGATGGGTTGAGGTTTCAGCCAATTAAGAAATTCGATGTACCTACTGACCTAGCTTAGTGCAAAAACTACAGCTCTAAAAGTAAAAGAAAATTTTTTAAAGATTTTTATTTATTTATTTGAAAGGCAGAGTTATAGACAGTCAGAGGCAGAGACAGAGAGATATCTTCCATCCACTGATTCATTCCCCAAAATGGCCACACTGGCGGCAGCTGGGCTAATCTGAAGCTAGGAGCCAGGAGCTTCCTCTGGGTCTTCCACATGGGTGCAGGGGCCCAAGCACTTGGGCCATCTTTCACTGCTTCCCCAGGCCATAGCAGAGAGCTGGACTGGAAGTGGAGCAGCCAGGACTGGAACCAGCGCCCATATGGGATGCTGGCACTGCAGGTGGTGGCTTTACCCACTAGGCCACAGTGCTGGCCCCAGAAACTTGTTACTGCAACAGAACTGTAGGCAGCCCTGGAGGTGAGCATGCTACAGCTTCCAACAAGTATCTACAAATGCCTGGAGCTGCTGCACACAGGGTGTGCGGGTTCTCTTTGGGGTGAGTCTCAGAGACACTGGTCTCTTCTGGCCAGGGGCGTGTGGGTACCACTTGAAACCTGAGCACTGATTCAGCTTCAGGCCCTCATTTACCCAACTTGTTTGTTCAATCCTTTCTCCAATTCTCTATTCCAATTAAATCCCCCAGGATCAATCAACCAAGATGCTTCCAAGTGAGTTTTTGTCATTTGAAACAAGAGAAGCTCCTGACTGATATGGCGAAGATCAAAACAGACCTACTCTTCATTGTATACTCTTTCCCCTTATTTTCTAGGGAACCTGGAATGAGTTCAGTGGGTGGGTGTCATGACATCTTGCCCCACCCAGGTAACATAGACTCTTGTAAGCTTAACCTCAGGAAGCATTTGTGCCCATCTGCAGAACCAATCATGAACAGCAGTGAAGAGATTTCGCCCCGGGGTATGGGTGTGTTCCATTGTTTTCCACGGCCTTTGGTATATGAGCACCTGGAGCAAATCTAACTTAGGGCTCTCCAGTGGAAAGAGAGAGAGAAAACGTGCTTTCTCCTTTCTCCAAACTGAGAAGAAGGTCTGGCAAGAGTTCTGATGCCATATGAGAAAGGAGCTTAGGGAGCCAGCCAGGCAGCAGGCAGCATGGACCGGAGGATGCTGGGTGCGGGTTGAAGCCTGGCATGCAGGCAGCAGGCTGGTGGACTCCTGCTGGGTCATTGCCGCTGGAATGGGGCTGATGAGCCCAGGAATGCGGTGCTGAGGCAGTGACCTGTAGAGAGCCTGGTGAGGGAGTGCGCCTGGCACCAGGAGCTGCAGAGTGCTGGGGGGTGGGACTGTCCTGCCAAGTGGGCGGGGGTGGGAGGGGGTGGGTTGATCATCTGTGACGCGTGTGGTTAGGAACTTGAACGTAGGAGGCATGGGAATAGGAGCTTGACCTTGCTGGAGGCTTTATCACGGGCTTGTGAACATGAGATTCAACTGCGATTCCTCTCCAGGCTCCGCAGGAAATCTGAGCAGGTGGCAGTGGGTGCCAGCGGCAGAGCCCCCAGACAGGAGATATTACGGGAATGCGCTGCAAGAGGGGGAGGGGCGGAAAGGCACCAACACAGGGCTGGGGGGTGACTTACTGTTGGGGAAGGGGACCTAGCTGGATGCAAAGCCATGTGAGTCTCGGGAACTCAGAGGAGACTTCTCTTACGCAGCTGTTTGAAGCCGAGGAGGGAAACCCACAGGGAATCCTTAAGAGAGATGTCAATGGTGCTTTGAAACAGTAGTTCTTCCAGGATGAGAATTCCATAAAAGGATAGATCTGGCCCCCACCCCTGCCAAGGAGTGCTAGACCACCTGGTCTTAACACTAGGCAACATCTCAACAACGGAGCTAGCTCATTAAGGGAAGCGTTTTATAGGGTTTTGTTTTTTCTCCTGCCAAGAGATTTATACGGATTTTTCTTTCTGGTTCTTTGCTCTTTATGGGAGCGGGGTTATTAGAAAAATTAAATAAATAATGAATAATAACAAGTAGGAATACGTGTGCAAGGTGAAGACCGGGCCTAAATTCTTTTTATATAATTTATAATCTGCGCAAAGTCTTATAATCTGCAGAAAGGGGAGATAAACATGAAGTCCAACTCTCTGGTTTTCCTAACTGCAGTTAGGTATAAAGTCTGAGAACCATCAATCGCTGGCCTGATTCCCAGCCCCCAACTCCAAAAACCTCTCTCACCTTCAGCCCTTCATGTGCATTGAAGCAGTCATGTTGTGTGTCACATGACCCAGCCACCAGCCACAGCTGATTGGGCCCTGGTTGGTGAGCTCACCCAACAGCAGCCAATCCGGAGCCGGCAACCAGGTAGACGTTTGCAAGGAAGTCCCACCCTGAGATCGTGGCAACTAAGTAGATGTATTAGATTTTTCTCTCTTAGAGAGAAACTCAGGGCCTTCAGAAGCAGCAGTCTCAGCAGTGGCTGCCTTTGTCCAGCCACTCAGCCTTTAAAAGATTCGACTTCAACCATCTGCACGTGCTTGGTGGGCGCAAGGCCTGGCTGGCCTTGGAGGGCAACTGTTGTATTTTAAAAAGAAAGAACATGGGTGGGAGGGAGGGAGGCAGGTTCTACCTCTTGCCCCATCATGGGCACGAAGATTGGAACGTTTCTTTCTCCTCTTCCCCGCCTTCCTGGACTGTGGGGTTGCAACAGTTACAAGGTGAAATTCCTGCAGAGCAGCTCTGGGCTTTGTCAGGAAACAGGCTTCTCACTCCGCAGATGGGCCAGCGGGGCTGATCTGGTTGATTGACCAGAGGAAGCTACTGGAATTTCAGAGGATAATTGCTATGTGGCCTTAGAGACTGAATTGGAAAAAGACACAGAAGGCAAATCAGAACTGCCGTGATATTCCACTTCATGCCCACTGGGGGACAAAACAAGGTTAACAGGTGTTGGCAAGAATCTGGAGAAATCCGGACTTTGGTTCATGGCTGATGAGAATGGCAAAGCGTACCGCTGCTCTGGAAACTGGTCTGACGGTTTCTCAAAACTGTTTTCCGAGTCTTCTGCTATGAGATAGTCAGAACAGGACAAGTCACAGACAAGAAATAGAAGCGAGCGGACCAGGGACTCAGTAGGGTTATTGCTTAATGAACATTGAATTTTCTGTTCAAGATGCAGAAAATTTCTGGAAATACATCATGAGGATGGTTGTTTAACGCTGTAGATGTACTTAATGCCCCTGGAATGTGCACTTAGAAGAGGTATGGAGGAGCTGGTGTTTTGCTGTAGCCGATTAGTTTAAGCCACTGGCTGTGATGTAGGCATCCTAGACACGGGTGCCTGTTCAAGTCCCAGCTGCTCCTCTTCCGATCCAGCTCCCTGCAGATGCTCCTATGGGAGCAGCAGCAGATGGCCCTAGTGCTTGGGCCCCTGCACCCACGTGGGAGACCCAGATGGAGTTCCTTGCTTCTGCTTTTGGTCCAGCCCAGCCCCAGCCATTGTGGCCAACTTGGGAGTGAACCAGCAGATAGAAGATCTCTCTCTCTTTCTGTAACTGCCTTTCAAGTGAAATAAATAAATCTCTATATTAAAAAGTGTGGAAAGGTAAATTTTCCTCAATTCCTTGCCTAGTCTTTAAGCAAATATGTCAATCAACTTTTACCCTGTGTGTGTGTGTGTGCTTTCTTTCTCTCTCTCTCTCTCTCTCTCTCTCTCTCTCTCTCTCTCTCTCTCGGCAGGCAGATAGACACAGAACTGCAATCTACTTGTTCACTCCCCAAATGCCCACAATGGCCAGACCTAGATCAGGGCCAAAGCCAAGAGCCAGGAATTTGATCCAGGTCTCCTACATGGATGGCAGGGACCGGCCACATTAGCCATCTCTTGCTGCTTCCCAGGGAATACGTCAGCAGGAAGCTGGAATCAGTAGCCAGAGCTGGGAGGAGAACCCAGGCATTCTGGTATGGGATGTGGCTATCCTAACAAGCCAGTTTGCCCCCGGGCCCAGTGCCTGCCCCTGCCCAGGGGGAATACCCGTGTGGGTACCTCGTAGCATAGAAAACCACAGGCTCCCATGCTGGGAGGCGAGTTTCAGGGGACCACAGCAGTGCTAACACACTCTGCCACTCCACGTTTGGTGTCTTTGTCCTAGTTCCAGCGATCATCTGCCCAAGGGTGTGGCCTGGGGAATCTGTATTCTCCTCTCCCTGCAAAACCCGCCTCCAGCGAATCAAACACGAGCCTTTCGCCGCAGCCTGCCCAGCCGGGCCTCCCCTGCCCACCCCGTGTCTTTTGTTCCCTGCCACTCTTGATGAGTGCGATGGCTTTACTCCCATGCTGACTTTCATTCCTGCAGTCACTGGCCGCCCTGTGCCACCCAGGAACACACATGTGTTCTTCCACTCTCCTGGCTGCACACAGACTGCCCTTCCCGGCACAATGCATCATTGCAAAGGGCGTCACTGGACAGCCCTGGGCTGTCCCCTTTCAACGAGCCCCCCTTTCCACCTAGCTCAGTGCGATCCACAGCCTAGGAGCACTGGAGACAGTGAACCTCAGCTTTTGCCTCGGCTGCTGCAATCAACACCTGTGTGGTGTGGTTCTTTTGATAAAATAAAGGTACTGACACTCTAAATCTGGAAAGAGACAGCTGTCAGATTTCTGTGTAGGTTCCATGCTCAGAGGCTCTGGCTGAACCACATTTATAAATTGGAAGTGAAAACACGCATGCCCCAGGAAGCAGCAGACTAACTGGCATTGTCACCTCGGTCTAGATGATTCAGAACAAACGACAGGGTTGGAAATAAATGTGGTGAGAGAATGTGGGCACCGGGTGGCAGGTGTGGGACACAGAGCGGGCACACAGCATGGTGGCTCCTTGGCTTTTCCTTCATTCTCTCCCGAGGACTTCCCTTTTCTCCCAGATATCAGTAAAATGGAAAACACTTCCCCCAGCACCATCACCCGCCCACGCACTGCAGTTTTCCAGTGTGTGACTCAGTAATCTGATGGCTCCGTTCTGACAGATTGACATCTGCTGGTGTTTGGCATTTCTGATGTGACATCAGCTGCTCTTTAGATGAGGATTTGTGTCCAGAATCGATGTGAGATCCCAGGGTGGGTTAAGGGTACAGCTTTGGATTGAGATGTAACAGCTGGAGCAAACTTTGTGTGTGCCACCTCCCTAGCCAACCCTTGGCCCACTCATCAAATAACAATTATCCAGTGTCATGGGTATTGATGCAAGTAGCAAATCAAGTCCTTGTCGGGGTGACACTGTGTGAGATGTCACCATACCTACAGGATGGCTTAGAGCATTTTGGTCCTAAAGAAACCAGCAAAACATATGGGAAGCAATGTATGAGCTGGTCTCTTAGGGGCTGGTCTACCAGGAGCTTCTTCCCAGAGCTGGAGCAACGCTCTGATTTGCCTCACATCCACAGTGCCCCAAAGCACGCTTCACTCCTACAGATTAGGAAAATGCCAGGCCATTCGCCTCTATACCCCAAGGCCCATTTCCTTGTGGGACAAGAAGGCGACAGGTCCCAGGAGCCTGTCTAGGTTTCTAGTTCATGCCATCAGAATGAAAAGGAAATAGACAATCCTGTTAGCAGGTAGTCCGAGTTGGAGAACGGAGAGGCCATCTTTTGCTTCTTGTTGGAGAAGGGGCTTGGAGTGAGACTGTCGCGGTTGAAGGAGTGGTGTTGATAGGTTTGCTGTAGGTAACACGCGCACCGTGACCTTCTCTCCTGCCCCCACTGAGGACTGTAATAATCCCTTCTGTGTCTTTCTGGGTGTTTTCCTCCCCCGTGGGGCTCACTGGAGGAGGGCACGGATGCTTTGCCTGGAGGTTGCTGCCGTTGCCTCTGTTGGGGGGGTGGTGGTGGTGACGGTGGACGCAGACCTGCGCTTGATGCTGGTCCATTGCATTTGGAAGCAAAGGGAGGAAGGCTGAGATGAAGCATCCTAGCCACAGGTGCAGTGGGCGTCCTACCCAGAGGAAGCCCTGGGACCTTCCTGTAGCCCCTGGTGCTGCAGAGAATATTCTGGGTATAGTGTCAGACAGCTTAGAGATTTATCTAGTTATTTGAAAGTCAGAGTTACAGAGAGAGAGAGAGAGAGAGAGAGAGAGAATCTTCCACTTGCTTGTTCACTTTCCAGATGGCTGCAATGGCCAGTGCTGGGCTAGGCCGTAGCCAGGAGCCAGGAGCTTCTTCTGGGTCTTCCACGTGGCTACAGGGGCCTAAACACTTGGGCCATCTTCCTCTGCTTTCCCAGGTGCATTAGCAGAGAGCTGGATCGGAAGAGGAGCAGCCAGGACTCAAACTGGCGCCCACATGGGATGCTGGCACCACAGGCTGTGGCTTTACCTGCTACGCCACAGCGCCGGCCCCTGTCAATGGCATTTTTGTCAGGATTTCCAATGCATCCATTCCTCCTCTTATCACTAGCCCCAAACTACTCTGCTGAACTCTCAAAGTGGGCACTGATGGCCCTCATTCGGGTGCTGTATCTGCATGTGTGTGCACACACAGTCACACACACACAGTCACACACGACACACACATCCACTCACACACTCACACACTCACGTGCTCAGATGAAGCCCTGAGCGCATGCATTTCACATTACATAAGAATCTCCGCAGTGACGCACTCTCTCGGGCTGCCTGGCAGAATGAAGTTAGCTCCAAATATCCTCCTGCCTTCGGGCCTCTTGATTCACCATTTGAGGCTATTGTCCTAACTCCAAGGAACCCAGCGCTTTGTTTCAACCTGGAAACACACGTGCTCTGGTCAGGAAGCAGGGGAGGGAGGAAGGAAGGGAGAGGAGGAGGCAGGAAGCTATAATCTCGCTTCCCAATTAGAAGCCAGGTGAACAGTCTCTCCTAAAATTTGCTTACCATCTGCCGGCTCTGTAACATCTTCCCCCACACGATGAGGATGGAAATAGTTCCCTCCCGTGCCTCTCAGCAAACGAGGGGCGTAGGCTCCTAAGCACCACTTAGTCCGCTGAACCCGCAGGTCCCTGTCTGCCCAGCGCGGGGTTGTGCGTCTCTCCTTGCGCGGAGGGCGCAGCGCAGGACCCGCGTGTGCCTGGAAGGCTGACTGTGAACGGAAGGCCCTCGCGTGTGGTCTCAGGGAGTTCTCATCCCCAGGCTGGGGGCGCTGAGACTCGGGGAGGTGATTGGGTCCACAGGCGCGCCGTAAAGGGCAACACGGAGACACAGACCACGTCTGTCTGTGGCTCTCAGGCGGCTGGCGACAGCTGGTGCTACCCACTGTGAAGACAGAAACCCGGGAAGCACTTGGTGTGAAAGCTCCCGGGTGGGACAGTGCACACTTTGTAGTGACTGGGGTCTACAGAGTGAGTGAACGGGTATTGCCCGGAGAACCTGTCAGGTTCAAGTTCATATCAGCCTCTGTCACAAACGGTGTTTCTCAAACGTTGGTGCACATTAGAATCTAGGACTTTGTTAAAAAAAAAAAAAATGCAGCATCCTGGGCCCCGCCCCTCAGGTCCTAGCCAATGACAGGTAACATCACCATGTTTTCTCCCAATTGACCCAATACATTCACTGATTCATTTATTTGAAACAGAATGACAGAGAGGGAGAGGAGGAGGGGGAGGGGGAGGGGGAGGGGGAGGGGGAGAGGGAGAGGGAGCCTTCCAACCATTGGTTCATTTCCCGAATGGCTGCAATGGCCAGGGCTGGGCCAGGCTGAAGACAGGAGTCAGGAGCTTCCTCTGTGTCTCCCATGTGGGTGCAGAGGCCCAAGCACTTGGGCCATCTTTCGCTGCTTTCCCAGGCCATAGCAGAGAGCTGGATGGAAAGTGAAGCAGCCGGGACTCGAACCAATGCTCATATGGGATGCCGGCACTGCAGATGGCAGCTTGATCCACGGCACCATAGCACCGGCCCCTGATTAGTAGTTCGGTAGATGCAGACACTGACGGTTCTCCTCTCGATGGTTTATTTTGTGAATGGCGGCTGTCATCGGTCTGCCTCCAGATAGGCTGCAGGAAGGCACGTGTTTATGCTGAGATGTTAGTAGAAACGGCAACCACAACGTGGAACCCAATATAAATCGTGCAACCCGGAAACTGGGAATGTTAAATAAATATTCATTGCTGAGGAGCAGTGGGAGTTAGCTGCTGCATGTGAATGTTTCATGGCTGTACTAGTCAGCTTTTGTGACTTTAACTAAAATAGGGGAGAGGCGCCTCTTGGGAAGGAGAAGTTAACATATTCGAGGTCGTGGTTCAGGATGGGTGTGTGGTGTGGGGGGGCTGCTCTGGCATCTGGTTGGGGCTGGTAATGGCAGGTGCAGATGCGCAGGGATATGGCTCCACAGTGAGCCAGGAAACAGAGAGGGGGACAAGCTACGTCCAACTCAAAGTAAAATAACCAATCACACGGGGAGCGTCCCAAGACCTTCCACCAGCCCCAACCTCTCCAACGCCTTCATCAGATCAAGTCTCCACCCTTAATCCCATGACCCTGAATTTAAGACTTACATATCTGCACGGGTGTTGGGAAACCCAAGTCGTGTTCAGTCTGTGACAATGGCCTTCAACGCCAATGCCAAGTACGGGTTTGTAACATCAGCCTCTTGTACGAGGAACAGGAGAACATTCTGCTTCCCAGTGCAGTCACAGTGACGCGTTGATGCCTGTGGGACTCCTTTCTGTTGCCTTTATGGAATTGTTGCAAACCTACATGTAAGAAGTCTACCTCTCTTTTAACCATTAATTATACTTCCTCAAACACATTTGTTGAGGCCTTAACATGGTGCATCATCCAATGCCTGGGAGTCAGATTTATCAACCTGCGATCACTTCAACATCACGTGTTTTGTCCTCATGGCCTTTGGTCTGTCACCCTGTGGAGGTTCCCCCCACTGGCCAGTGCCCTGTTTCTGCTGCAGTTCTTTAGGGAAGCCAGGGAAGGAAAAACTATCAAAACAATATTAGGACAATTTGTTGCGAGGTAGCAGCAAAAGTTGGCCACTGGAAGATGTCAATCTATACATCTTTTTTTTTTTTTTTTTTTTTGACAGGCAGAGTTAGACAGTGAGAGAGACAGAGAGAAAGGAATTCCATCTGCTGGTTCACCCCCTAAATGGCTGCCACGGCCAGAGCGCTGCGATGATCCAAAGCCAGGAACCAGGCGCCCCACCCTGTCCTGGTCTCCCATGTGGGTGCAGGGCCCAAGCACCTGGGCCATCCTCCACTGCACTCCCGGGCCACAGCAGAGAGCTGGACTGGAAGAGGAGCAACTGGGACAGAATCTGGCACCCCAACCAGGACTAGAATCCAGGGTGCTGGTGCCGCAGGTGGAGGATCAGCCCAGTGAGCCATGGTGCTGGCCTCTGTACACCTTTTTTACTTTTAAAAAGTTCTATGTACATTTATGAGAGAGAGAGAGAGAGAGAGAGAGAGAGAGAGTTCACATCTTTCACCTGTTGGTTCACTCCCCACATCCCAGTTGGTGGTTTAACCACTAGGCCAATCACCCATTCCTGAACCTTGTTAATCCTTCAATATAGAACATGCATCCTAACCCCGTATTTAGACATGCCCACTCATGTACAGGTGTTCCCAGATAAAATGAGCAGCTGGCCACTGACCCCAAAAGGAAGCTGGTGTTCTCTGGAAAAGAGATTCTGTGTGTGAAGAGCACCTGTTCCAAGAACATGTAATGTGATGGCACTAGTTTGTGCTCTATGGACAGGGGAACAAATAGGAGTGGTTTGATACTACATCCGGGACTAGCTAGTTATGGTAACCTCCAGGTAGCTCATGGTTTCAGCAAAAGTCCTAATACACATTCCAGGCACCGAGAACCATAGGGAAGGCTGTCCGAATCTGTAGACACAGAACGGATGCATGCACCAGTTGGAGAAAATGAAGGATGCTCACGCAGTTCCTGGCCCACTTGGACATTGCTTTCAGTCCATCCTTTTCCAAGGATGTTGCTACAGATACCCACACAGGGAGAGAGGATCTAGCGATGGGGGGTGCTGGGCTGGGGCACCCTGCGGGCCTTATCAGTGCTGACTGGGGAAAAGGCAGTAAATTATCAGGGGAGGGAGTGGGAGGGAGTGCCAAAGGAAACATTGCAGCGGTTACCCAGGAGCTCAGAGACACTGACCAATTGTCCCGGCCAGATAAAACACCGGCTGTGTAGTCTCACTGTTATTTTTCAACCATTGCTGATGAAAGACAGGCTTTCACTTGGTTTATTATCTTTTTTTGCTCTTCTGCAGACTTCATATTGTCTGTCTTTTAGTTGTAAACCAGTAATTATTCTCTTGTACCTCTCTTGCTTGTATGTTTTGATGTGATTTGCTTTTGAAAATGTAGTTTCTGTTGCATTAAATAAAGTATACAAATAGCATGCAATCTAACTTAGATGTGTGTGTGTGTGTGTGTGTGTGTATAAAGGGTGACCAGGTTGAATACCATAAGCTGGATTTAAGATAAAACATGGTAAAAGCAAAAGTCAAATTCCAAACAGATTTAAAAAAAAAGATTTATTTATTTATTTAGTTGGAAGGCAGAGTTACAGAAAGGGAGAAACAGAGGCACAGAGAGACAGATTTCTTCAATCCATTGGTTCACTTCACAAATGGTCGCAACAGCCAGGGCTGGGCCAGATCGAATCCAGGATCCAGGAGCTTCATTTGGGTCTCCCACGTGGGTGCAGGGGCCCAGCACTTGGACCATCCTTCATTGATTTTCCAAGACATTGGCAGGGAGTTGGATGGGAAGTGCAGCAGCCGTAGGCAGCAGTGGGCACCCATATGGGATGTTGGTGCCACAGGTGGAGGCTGGACCCACTATGCCACAATACCGGCCTCTCTAAACAGATTTAACATAAATTCACAGATACGCATTAAGAAAACCTGCACCTTTCCTGAAAGTGCTAACCGGGGGGTCTCTTTCCCTCGGGTAAATGCTTGGAATTCACCTAACCTTTCGGCCCCCAATCTAGTGCCAAGGATTCACAACTTGAGGTTGCCCCAGTGTGAGTTGAAGTGACCATTTTTTGACTTCTGAAGTAGTTGCTCCACCCAGCTGCACAAAGGGGCGGACTTAGGTGCTAGTAAATATAGCATTGAAGGGGAACATTGAAGTGACCCGCAGCTCCCCTAGAAACAGGAGGCGTGACCTTCCCTGTGCAGGGCTACGGAGGGAGCTCCAGGGCTGGTCGACAGGCAGAAAGCCTCCAGAGGAAGCCCTGGGCCACAGCATTGATTGACATTTCTGCAGAAAAGCTAGGGTTTTGCATTTCGGAGGCTCATAGTCCAGAATCAGCAGCCACACTGCGTCTGATGAGGGCAGTGGGGGCCGTAATGCGTATAGAAGGAAGGGTTGCATGGTAAGCCAGGAAGCAGACACTGGGGAGCTGTTCTCTCATCCCATTCCCTGTGTCTCTCCTTTTCAAACCGCCACCATTGCATGGCAGGGACTCTGCTCCAAGGACCAAACCCAATCGGACCACTTTTCCAGGCCCCACCTTCAGACACTGTAACTGGGTTCATTTCTAGCCTTAACCCACTAATTTCAGACCCTGTAGCTCAAACCACTAATACATGGGTTTTGGGAGAACACCCAAACTATTATGCAAACCGTAACAACATCGTCTTCAACACTTGACCATAGGAGCAACTTCTGAGTTACCCAACTTTGCTAACAAATGCTACCCTTATGTACCTGCAAGGACACAAGCCGAGGCCCAGCCCAGAGCTTGGGACATGCGAAGTCAAATATGAGGCTCTCTCTCTCCTACCCTGATGTCGTATTGAGTTACCAGCCATCACTTACTCCGTCAGTATCTGATATAGCCTCCCCTCCTCAAATCAAAGTATTCCTTTCACGATTAATATTGATAGCCAACTTGGTTCACAGCTGCTCATTTCAAAAATAAAAGGTCACATAGGATTATAACATTCTTGAGCTAATTTCAACTGATTTTTAAAAAAAGACTTTATTTTCTTTGAAAGGCAGAGAGTAAGAGACAGACATCAACCATCCACTGGTTCCCTCCTCTGATGCCCATAACAAACTGGGGATGGACCAGCCGAAGCTGTGAGACCAGAACTCAATCTAGGTCTCTCACATGGGTGACATGGACCAAAGCACCTGATCCATCCATGTACTTCCAGGCAGCTGGGGTTGGGAGCAGAGCTGGGACTGGATCCCAGGCACCCGGTTATGGATGTGTGCGTCTCACACTGTGCTCAGTGCATCCCCCAGTGACTGATGCCTGATTAGTCGGTGTGTGATGCTGGCAGAAGCAGCCTACATCCAGACCTCTCCAATACCAGCCACATCTCTTTCTTCTTGACATCTGCTGTACCAGTGGGATCCGGCCAGCCCTGCCATTCTCCAGAGGGCACCATCCCTCAAGGCTTGACCTTATGAATTCAACAGAGCTGTACACACGGGGAGACGCTTGGAGCATTCTGTCTGCACAAGTGAAGAGAACCCTGTGCTGTGGTGAGTGGTGACAGAGCCCAGGAGAAGTCGGGGCGGGGCGGGGGCTGTTTTCCATTAACCTTGTGGGAAACCGCTGACACAGAGATGGCACAAAATTAAAAATGATTCTTTCTCATGCAATAATCACACAGATTCTGTCTCTTTGGATGGAAGGTATAGGATTAAAAAATGTGTGTTATCTTTTTCTTAGTCCCCGGGGCTGTAGATTCTGTTTTGGTTTTGCCAGATCTAAGTGGGTAGTTAGCAGACGACTGACGGACTTGGACTTGAAGGATGCTGCTGCCTCACTCTGTATCCTCACACAGCCCTGTGCACTGGGTGCACTGTCTGCCAATCATTCTGTTACCTTGGATACACATTTGCTCTCTCTTTGCTCTCTCCCTGCCTCTTAAACTTTACTGTGTGCCCGAATCAACTGGACATTGATTTCAAGTACGGATTGCAGAATCTGAACCTAGGAATTACACATCCTGTGTGCATGGTCGACAAGGCTCAGGAATCTTTTAGTTACTCACTTTTCCACATCATGGACCACCTTGCCTGTCAAATAAATGCTCAAAAAAAAAAAAAAAGTAAAATAAAAATAGGCAGCATAGCTTCAGAATTAATATGAAGCATGTCGATGCCTAAAAACAAGTTGAATCAGATCTTGTGGACATAAACCCTTTCGTAGCTTGGGTAAAACCATTGATATTTGTCTTTCCAGAACAAGCCAACACGAGGGACTGCTAATCTTTTTCTTTTTTTTTTTCCTTAAAGAAAACAAGAACTGGTGGTGTTTTGACAGACCAAGAAAGAAATCAAAGGATGCCCCAATCAGTCCAAGGAACCTTAGTGTCATCAGAGAAGGGCTCTAAGGCAGGGAGGGAGGAGAGATCAAAGGTGATGAGTCAGAGAAACAGCAACAGCGGTGCTGTCCCTCTCCCCCAGCGGGCCATCAGAGGTTCGTTCTCTGGTCACCACATCTGCCCCTGATAACGCAGTGACCCAAGCTCCTTCCGGGCCCGTGAAATCTCTACTGCAGGACTCAGGCAGGCAGGCACGCGGGGCCTCTGGAGCTGGATCTTGGCACACGGCTCTTGGAGTTGCACTGGTCTTGCAATAGCGTCTGGCTAGTGGTTGGTTTCCCTTAAGTGGGCGTTTTGCGTCCTGTCAAGGATAGGTATTTTTTTTCCCTTGTGTTTAAGTCTCTCCAAATGAAGTCGGTGGCAGAAAGGGATGGAGGTTTTTGGGACGTGGGAGTGGGTGACGATTGGAGGGCTAGGAGGTTAGGAGAAAGGAAGTGATTCCTCTTCTGGTCAAAACAAAATGCATGCAGGTGTTTTTTTTTTTTTTTTTTTTGAGTTGCAAAGGCCTGATTTATGGGGGGAAAAGAAAGGCTTTTCTAAAAATATAATTGCAAGGCTCTGCACATATAGGTGTGTGTGTGTGTGTGTGTGTGTGTGTGTGTGTGTAAAGCACAGACCACATGCGGGTACTCATGCATATATTTATTTATGTATCACTGCATTGCCCCATATGTGTCCAGCACCCTTTATAGGTTCCTGGTGCACGGTATGGAGGCTTCCATCTCCATGTGTCTTCTGACATGTGTAATGTGAAGGCTCACCCACGCACAGTCACGCCTCTCTTTAACCTCACTCTCTTTCCTCTTCCTAATTCTGTTTCCAGATCTTCAGAAAATTCTTCCACCTCTCCCTGCCTCCCCCCAGTCCCCCAGCCCTCAGCCCCATCCTCCGTCCTCCTGTCTCAGGTTTCCTCCCACTTGTTTATTGGCAGTGACCTTGGATGTCCCTGCAGAGCATTAAGACAGGGCTGGGACACACCAGTCCTGAGAAAGACAGGAGGCAAGACACATTTTGAAATTAGGTTGTCACGATTAAGAGCCAAGGGCCAGAAACCACAAAAACCCTTGACATCATGTAGCTGCCTTCTTTAGAATCTCTAGGATTGCAATGTCATTGCCTTCCCCTAAATTAAATCTGCCTTTGCCAAGCTGGCTGCTAAAAACCCAATTTCTTCCTAAATTCTATGTGGTTTGGTAGATCTCAGCTCCCAGCATTGCAACAATGTTGCTTCCTACTGCAACTCCACAGTTTTAGCTATACTAGGAAACTTCTGTGGAGTTGACCCAGAAACCCAACAAAATGATATTGTTCTATGTGGGAGAGAAATCTGAATTGCAATTCAGTGGCTGATAAATGACTCGTGGGAACATCTGGCTCAGCCTTAGCCTGCACAGCCCTGGGCACACACAGGTGCTCTGGCTCAACAACAAAAAGTTATCTCACTGAGTTTGTTGAAGGGAAAGAAATTGCATGTGTCATGGAGGCAATGCATCCATCAAAGGTGCTTTTATGACAAAAGAGTAACACCACACACACACACACACACGCGCGCGCACACACACACACGCACACATCTCTCCAAATGGGTCTGGGCCATGCTGAAGACAGGAGCCAGGAACTCCATCCTGGTTTCTGACATGGGTGGCAGAGGCCCAGATACTTGGGCCACCTGATGCTGCTCTCCCTGGTGCATCAGCAAGGAGCTGGATCGAAGCGCAGATGCAGCAACTTGACCTTGAGCTCTGATGTGGGATGCCTAAGCTGGAAGCAGCAGATTAGCCTGCTTCACCACAATGCCAGCACCTGCTTTTTAATTTTTATTTTCTCATCCTACATTCCCCAGCCTGGAAGTCATGTCCTTTGTGTCTCTTCCTCGCCCTGGCCCCTCTGTCCTGCAAGGTGTCCCCCATGGAGCCTTCCTTGGGGTCTCCAGCCCTCACTGCGCTAGGAGTCCAGGATTAACTAACATTGTCTACATTCTCACTGTGCCAGAACCAATTAGTACTGAGTGCTGCTAGGGACATACAAAATCACAGAGCAAAAGCCAAGCAAAACTTTAACAACCCAACTTGTTCTGCGGTTCAGGGTCTCGGGCCAGAGACCGCAGCTCGTTCTCCGGGCTCTTCCCCGAGCCCAAGTTTCGCTACCTGTAAAGTGCTGCCCGCTTGATTGGATAGTGGAGAGGATTGCGAGAGAGAATGCGTGTGAGGGCTTGGACGTGGTGAGGGTGCATGCAACCCGAGTTGTCATTGGTGTCGGTCCCAACATCGCGGTGTGGCCCAATGGCTTTCCCAGGACTCCTGTGCCAGGAACACCAACCTGCTGTGTGCTGGGTTTCTGCCTCTGTGGAGTCTGCCTCTGTGGATTCGACCCACTGCTCCCTGCCTCCTCCCCACTCATCAGCACAGCCTTGCTTTTCCCTTCCTCTCCCCACCTTTGGGAGTTTGGGGCCCTGGGAGGGGCTGAGAAGCTCAGAAAAGGGATCTGAGGTCAGTGGTGCTGGAGAGAGCGCCCCCAGATACTCCTGCTCTTTCCCCTCGGGGAACACCAGCCCCAGGAAAGGAAAGACCAGCTGATCCGGCCCCTGCCAGCCCAGAGGAGAGAGACCCTGGGTCTTCTCAGAGCGAATCCTAAAGACTCAGGTGTGCCCACGACACTCTTCAAGGTGCGCATCAGTGTGTGTGTGTGTGTGTGTAGGTCAGTGTGTGGAAGCCTGCATGTGTCCGTGTGTTTGTGTGTAGGTCAGTGTGTGTGGAAGCGTGCATGTTTGTATTTTGTGCATATTTGTGCAGGTGTGATAGCACGTGTGCATCTGGGTGTGTGGCTGTGACTGTATCTGCATATGTGTGTATGTCTGTGTATCTGTCGGTGTCGTTGTGTGTACCTGTGTGTGATTGTATGTGTGTCTGTTTCTATCCGTGCATGTGTGTATGTGGTGTGTCAGTGTATCTGAGTATGTGTGTATCTATGTGTGTCTGTATCTGCGTAGGAACACGTCAGTGTGTCTGTATGGGTCTGTGTGCTTGCATGTAACATTACATGTTTTAGTGTATCTGTGTGTGTGTGTACATACACATTCGCACTGGATGGACCCAGTCCACACCCTTGCCACATGAAAGGCAGGGAACCATCACCAGCCCACCAGCGCCTCCCGCGCCCCCGTCCTGGGGCGTCCCTGCAGGCCAGCGGCCGGCTCCAGCCAGGCGCCGCCCTCCCACGCCGGAGGCCTGAGCCCTGAGGGGGCGGGGCGGTGCCGGGCGCGGGTCGGGGCTGGGGCGGACGGTGGGCGGGGCGGCCCGGCGGTGGGCGGGGTGGAGCCGGGCGCGGGGCGGGGCTGGCGCTGGCGGGGGCGGGGTTGTTGCCGGGCAAGGGGCGGGGCTGGCACTGGCGGGGGCGGGGCGGCCCGGTGGTGGGCGGGTAGATCCGGGCGCGGGGCGGGGCGGTGCTGGCGCGGGCGGTGCTGGCACTGGCGGGGGCGGGGCGGTGCCGGGCGCGGGGCGGGGCGTCCGGCGGTGGGCGGGGCGAGCGCCGGCGCTCCGGGCATGCTCGGCCTCCGCGGCTGCAGGCGGGGCGGGCAGTGCTGGTCCCCGGCCGGCCCGAGTGGCGGCGGCGGCGGCGGTGGCGGCGCAGGGCGGCGTGAGGGAGCCCTCGGTAAGTCCCGCGTCTGTCGCGCGCCCGCCTTCCGCGGCCCGGGGGGGCCCGACCCTTGGCGCCCGGCGGGCCTCGCCCGCAGCCCGGGGGCGCGCCCCAACTTCTCCAGCCGGGACGCGGTCGGGTCCGAGCCTTCTCCTCAGCTCCACGGCCGGAGCGATCCCCAGCGGCCGGCGTCGCCCCACGGGGGTTGGGGGGCGGGGGTCGCTGGCCCGCGGGGCTCCCGGCGCCCCGAAGCCTGGCGCCCGGCCGCTGACAGGAGCCGCGGGGTCGGGACCTGCCCGCGCTCGGAGCAGGGATTAGGCGCTAATCGCGGCGGCCGCCGCCAGCGCCGGGGCCCGTGGGGGCGGGGGCGGGGACCCCCGACCCCCCGGGAGCCCCACCCCCGACACGCGAGCCCCCTACCCGGTGCGTCCTGGGGGGCTCGGGCAGGAGATCGGGCGACCCCGACGTCGGCGCGGCCGCAGCCCGGCTCGTCCCTGCCCTCCCGGGGCACTGGGGCTTTGCGGGGTCTCCTGCTGGGTACCCCTGGCGCCCCCGCCACACGCCCGGCCCCGCTTCGGCTCCAGGGCGGTGGCGTGGGCCGCGCGGACCACACAAGTCGCAGCCTTTCCCTGTCTCCCGCCCTGGCCCGTCTGTCTTTTGGGGTTCAGAGAGGACAGACATCCCCCCAGGGGTTTGGGCTGAGGGTTGGAGGATGGGGTGGGGGTGAGCAGAGATGATGGGACAGACAGGAGTCGAAAGTGGCCACCGCTGTGCGGGTGAAACTTTAGGGGCCGGGTACCTGGTGTCAGGTAGCTTCGGCATCGCCCTGCCTTTGAGACCATGCAGTGAGACAAGGGTGTGTAAGGGTTTTCTGCCAGTGGGGTGCAGAATCTGTTTCATGGGACTTGGGTTACTTTTCAGGTGCAGTTGGGAGTTGGGTGAATTCCTTTGGTTTTTCCCTAATGTAGGATTGGAATTACTTTTTTTAAAAAAAGATTTATTGTATTTATTTGAAAGGCAGAGTTACAGAGAGAGAGAGATCTTTCATCTTTTGGCTCAATCCCCAAATGGCTAAAATGGCCAGGACTGTGCCAGGCCCAACCCGGGAGCTTCATTGGGGTCTCCTACATGGATGCAGGGGCCCAAGCATTTGGGCCATCTGCTGCTGCTTTCCCAGGCGCATTAGTAAGGAGCTGGATGGGAGGTGGAGCAGCTGGGACTTGAACCAGTGCCCCTGTGGGGAGCAGGGGCTGCAGGCAGCAGCTCACCCCTTATGCCACCACGCCGGCCGGCCCCTACATTACCTTGACATCAGGGCTGTAGGCCACAGCTGCCAGCTGACCCAGCCTCCTAGGGGCCACACTAGGCAGGCAGCCTGGAGCGAACTGTTCTCACTGCTGCCAGCAGTGGGCCAGCAAGCCACAGAGGTGTTGATCTGGACTGGGGCGGGGCGGGGGGAGGCTGGGGTCTTCCACAGCCCGGGAAGGCCAGGCCCCACAGATTGGGGGGGGATTGGGTGCCTGGAGGAAGCCGGTTTGGAGAAGGAAAAGTTGGTCTTTCCAACCCCTCGGGGCGAAACTTAAAGTGTCCACGTGCTCTGAGTGGTCACAGATTCCAGAACTGCCTGGCGTGGTGCTCCCCTGGGGATCCGGGCTAGCCAGGGGAATAGATAAGGACCCGGTTCTGTTTAGGAAAAAAAAAAGACAAGTAAGAGCATACGCGTGGATCCTGCGTTTCTGCATGCAGCCGCACAACAGCCTAGACCCTAACCCTGGAAGGTGGGTGCCGACTGCCCACCTTCTGGTCCTTGCTTGCTGCCCAAGGCCCGCTGCTCGGAAGAGCCGTAAACAGCCTTCCCGCCTAATGAGCTTGGCGGGACTCCATGCTAATTAATCTGGAGAGAGTGTAGAACACAGGGAGTTGGGTGGAAACAATTGTCCTGTTGTGGTTTGCCTCTGATAAGCAGTGACTCCATCTGTGAGATCTCCCAGGCCAGTGGCTGAACCCCTCCCTGCCCCTTGGAACACCTTGTTGGGGGAAGGAAAGGTGGGGGGGGGGGATTGGCTTCCCCCAGGAAGACCTGCTGCTGTGCTGGGCTTGAGGGATGCCTAGGGACATTCACCTGCCCAGAGCCCTCTGCTTCCCCTGGCAGCTCTGCACCTGCACGGCGTCCTTTCTTGTGTGGGAAGAGTTCTTCCTTAGGTCCTGTTAGGAGCAGGCAGCGAGTGGACTAGAGACAGACTGGAAGGAAGCCAGCCGCTGCCTGTACAGGAAGACTGCTGGGAGAAGCAGAAGCCACTGGGCGGCTGCTCCTCACTCCTGGTCGCCTCCTGGCACAGTGGGATGCCTGGGAATTTTTTTGCTTAAACATTGAATTTTGCAGAGTTTCCTTTAGAAATCCCTTTATGTGACTTCCATGATTGGAACATAGATAAAATGTAAAAACTAGTATGGAATAATTTAAATTTCAACACTTTGGTAAAGTTTTGGCTCTTTCATTCCCAAGATATTTACAGGCCCCCGGAAACGTGCGTTGTGTACATTTCATAGAATATTTAGGGATCTTTCCACGTGGAACTTGGTGTGTGTGACAGCAACGGAACAAAATTCCAGCCTGTTGTTAACTTTTAAGGCTATTTTTGCAAGTAGCCAAAAATCCCAAAAGATTTAAATAATCTTACCCACTTCCACCCTTTCTGAATGGCTCCTAATCTTTTAGAACGTTAATGAGGTACTTAGGAGCTCCTTACAAATGGGATAAAGTGGCCAGCAGTAATTGGGTGACACAGAATTTGGGGTGAAGAGGAGAGAGGGGGCTTCCCAGGAGTCATTGGGGGAAAGACAGAACAAAAAAAAAAAAAAAAAAGAAGAGAGAGTAAATTCTCCTGCCGGCTGTTAATCTGTGGTGCCCTGGCCCTGCCCAGCGAGATCCTTTGGATCTCAGACCGGAGTTTTCCATCTCATTTTTGTTGGTCATCTTAGACCAACTCGGGGAGGGTCCTGCTCCTGTAAAGCGATTTCTTTGCAGATCCGGGGTGCTGCTCCGTGTCAGCTGCTGGGGGTGGGGTGGGGGGGGACCTGAAGCTCCACAGCTCAGCACAGAGCTCTGGAGTCCTGCCTGTGACAGTCAGGCCCGGGAGGGGAAATGGCAATCCCATTGTTCACCGTCCTGTCGGTTAAAGAAAACAAAAGCTGAGGGAGGCATCCTGAGTGCACAGGGGCACCGGGCGCTCCCGGTCCCCCTTCTGGTTGGTTCTGCATCTCAGCTGTTCGCCTCTTGTGCAAAGCCTGCACGGTGTTACATATGCATCGTAACATTAGCCCTAAAAGTTGTCAGAGCAAGAACTATGTACGCCGAGCGAGCTGCCAGCAGTCGGAGGGACCAATTACATCGTAAGTATGGAATGCCAGTGATTACAACCGAGGAGTTTGTGGGGTTTCTAGGAGGAGCCGTGTGTAATCCAGACCTCAGGATGCGTGTTGCAGGCTGCCGTTCCGTGCCATCAGCAGAACATGTGGCCGCAGGCGCACCGCGGCAGTGAGACCCGTGCACCCTACACTGGAACCTTGTAGCTCACCATTCACGGATCGATTTCCAGTGTTTCTTGCATCGTCATGGAGGCTTCCAGACAGGAAGATGATGCCCTTCCAGAGATGCCCTTTTCCAATCCTACCCAATTGGCTCTGTTTCTGAAAGTTTTTTTTAATTGATGATGAAATATTTTGTTAAAGTAGCTTCATAATACATTATGGAAGCAGGCTGGCGCCGCGGCTCACTAGGCTAATCCTCCGCCTTGCGGCGCCAGCACACCGGGTTCTAGTCCCAGTCGGGGCACCGGATTCTGTCCCAATTGCCCCTCTTCCAAACCAGCTCTCTGCTGTGGCCCGGGAGTGCAGTGGAGGATGGCCCAAGTCCTTGGGCCCTGCACCCCATGGGAGACCAGAAGCAGCACCTGGCTCCTGCCATCAGATCAGCGCGGTGCGCTAGCCGCAGCGGCCATTGGAGGGTGAACCAATGGCAAAGGAAGACCTTTCTCTCTGTCTCTCTCTCTCACTGTCCAGTCTGCCTGTTAAAAAAATATTAAAAAAAAATACATTATGGAAGCAATATATATTTCTTCTAAGGAAGAAATATAACTCAGTAAAGAATATAACTTAGCCAAGTTAATATTAAATATGGCATAAGAGGATATTTCCAAGAATTTGTGGAAAATTCAGTTAAAAGATACTGATTTCAGTGTGAACAATTTTTGAAATAAACACAGGCATAGTTTTCTTCACAATGCACATTTCCATGAATTTTTTGAAGTGTCTAGTATTATAGATAAATTAGGTAATTTTTTTTTTTTTGACAGGCAGAGTGGACAGTGAGAGAGACAGAGAGAAAGGTCTTCCTTTGCCATTGGTTCACCCTCCAATGGCCGCCGCGGCCGGCGCGCTGCGGCCGGCGCACCGCGCTCGTCCGATGGCAGGAGCCAGGAGCCAGGTGCTTTTCCTGGTCTCCCCATGGGGTGCAGGGCCCAAGCACTTGGACCATCCTCCACTGCACTCCTGGGCCACAGCAGAGGGCTGGCCTGGAAGAGGGGCAACCAGGACAGAATCCGGCGCCCCGACCGGGACTAGAACCCGGTGTGCTGGTGCCGCAAGGTGGAGGATTAGCCTGTTGAGGCACGGCGCCAGCCGATAAATTAGGGAATTTTAAGTTGTATATGCTTAATATTCAGTAGATGAAGTGCAGTTGAGATAAAGTACACGAAGTCGCCAATATTTGCCCAATTTGACCTGCAAAATGCCAACTTGATGTGATTTGGCCTAATATGTTTTATGACAGAATCATAAAATACAGTAAATTGTAAATAAGGAAATTTTTTTAGAAATTTACAGTCCAGTACCAATGTTGATAAATACTTTTACATTTATTTATTTGAGAGAGAGAGAGGGAGTTGGCATCGCACTGAGTCTACAGCTCTGTGTCCTGTCTTTATTATTTATTTATTTTTGTAAAGATTTATTTATTTATTTGAAAGAGTTATAGAAAGACGGAGAGATCTTCCATCTGCTGGTTTACTCCCCAAATGGCTGTAATGGCCAGGGCTGGGCCAGACCAAAGTCACGAGCCAGGAGCTTCTCTGGGTCTCCCACGTGGGTGCAGGGGCTCAAGCCCTTGGGCCATCCTCTGCTGCTTTCCCAGGCATAGCAGGGAACTGGACAGGAAGCGAGTAGCGAGGACTTGAACTGGTGCCGGTGTCACAGGTGGCGGCTTTACTGGCTACGCCACAGTGCCGGCCCCGTCTTTAACATGGTGTCACACATTCCGCTGAGCCTATGTACCGACAGCACAATCAGATACATGTGCCTGCATAGTATAGTCCGCACTGGACTCTTTTTGTAAACTATCCTTTAGTTTAATTTAGTTATCCTTTAGGTGGGCATTTAGTTAAATTTTTTCATCCTCACAAATAAACCTTGGGTAAATAGCCTTCCAAAAAATGTACATGTATCCTATTATTTCATTAAAATGCACCCTCACAAGTCCACAGGGTTTCAGGTGCTGAAAGATTCCATCTCTTATCACCTCCTCCGGCTTAAGCAAGGACACGTAGGACGCGTTTCCTCCCTAACAGCGCCCCCTGCCTTCCGTCTGGGCACCCACAAATCCCAGCGCCCTGGGTCCTCCCTGCACCTCACCACCAGCACACAGGAGCCTCAGTAATAGGGCCCCTGAGTCTCATCTTGGTTTGATTTGCATTTTCCTGATTCCAAGTGCGGCTGAACAGTTCCTTCCTTCCTTTTAAGATTTACTTACTTATTTGAGAGGTAGAGTCATAGAGAGAGAGAGAGAGAGAGAAAGTCTTCCATCCGCTGGTTCACTCCCCAGATGGCCGCAACGGCTGGAGCTGCGCCGATCCGAAGCCACGAGCCAGGAGCTTCTTCCAGGTCTCCCACGTGGGTGCAGGGGCCCAAGGATGTAGGCCAACTTCTACTGCTTTCCCAGGCCATTAGCAGAGAGCTGGATCGGAAGAGAAGCAGCCAGGACACGAACAGGCACCCATTTGGGATGCCGGTGCTGCAGGCAGAGGCTTAACCTGCTGTGCCACAGCACTGGCCCTCGTTCGTGTCATATTTTTAACTGAGTTTTTGTCCCTCACTAGCTTTAAGTTCACTGCATGGGTGCTGATAAGGCCAAGGTCAGAGGTGCTGTCTCCCCGTGCCCCAGTTAGCTTCCTTCTGCTCTGTGACCACAAGCCATACTCTTTTCCTGCGCCTAGCTGAACCAGAAACTAGAGCACCCCTCTGATGGCAGCCCCCCAATTCTCCACGCAGACTGTGGTCACCAGCACCCCCGCAGAGGGAGTCCACCTGCTGTGGCTGTGCCCATATGGCAGCCATCCCTACAGGTCCTGTTTCTTTTTATGTTTTTTTTTTTCAAGATTTTATTTATTTCTATGGGCTGATTCACTCCCCAAATGGCGGCACTAGCCAGGGTTGGGCCAGACTGAAGCCAGGATCCAAGAATTCCACCTGATTCTCCCACATGGGTGGCAGGGGCCCAAGCACTTGGGCCATCTTCTGCTGCTTTCCCAGGCCATTAACAGGGAGCTGGGTTGGAAGTGGAGCAGCCAGGACTTGAACCAGTGCCCACATGGGATGCAGCACTGCAGGGGAAGGCTTAACCTGCTGCCCCATAGCACCGGCCCACGTCTGCTTACTGCAAGCTGCATCTCAGCTTTGCTCCCTGGGTTTTAGGAGAGCTCTGTGTTACTTGTGAAGAGCCTGAACACAGAAGGAATGATGGGGTTGTGTGAAGGTCACTGCACTTTGTGAATGAGTCACGTGGCTGAGTGTGTAAAAATTAGCACTGCTAGGGGCCAGCACCATGGGCTGCTTGGTTAATCCTCTGCCTGCGGTGCCAGCATCCCATATGGGTGCCGGGTTCTAGTCCTGGCTGCTCCTCTTCCCCTCCAGCTCTCTGCTGTGGCCCTGGAGGGCAGTGGAGGATGGCCCAAGTGCTTGGGCCCCTGCGCCCGCATGGGAGACCAGGAAGAAGCTCCTGGCTCCTGGCTTCGGATCAGCATAGCTCCAGCCGTGGCGGCTATTTGGGGAATGAACCAATGGAAGGAAGGCCTTTCTCTCTGTCTCTCCCTCTCACTGTCTATAACTCTACCTGTCAAAAAAAAAAAATAGCACTGCTGTTGCTGCCAGGCACTGTAGCCCGACGAGGCACCAGCCTGGCGTGTTCATGCGTGTGCACCTGCATGGGTGTGCGTGGGGCTGTGTGAGGGAGGACTTGTAGGTGTAGGTGAGCACCCCGAATCTCAGAGAATGGCAGAGGTTTTTATTTTCCCCTTCTTTTATTTTTTTAATTAATTTTAATTTTATTTTTAATTGTCTATTTATTTGAAAGGCAGAGTTACAGAGTGGCAGAGGCAGAGAGAAAGACACCTTCCATCCTCTGGTTAAATGGCTGCAATGGCTGGAGCTCAGCTGATCCAAAGCCAGGAGCCAGGAGCTTCCTCCAGGTTTCTCATGCAGGTGCAGGGGCCCAAGGACTTGGCCCATCTTCTACTGCTTTCCCAGGCTACAGCAGAGAGCCGGATCGGAAGTGGAGCAGCCAAGACTCAAACTGGTATCCATATGGAGTGCTGGCACTGTAGGCGGTAGCTTTACCTGCTACGCCACAGTGCTGGCCCCACCCTTGTTTTAAATATCTAATTTTATCTCTGCTAATGGCCTGAGAAGAGCAGCCGAAAATGGCCCAAGTGTTTGGGCCCCTGCCACCTAACCTGGGAGGCCTGGATGAATCTCCTGGCTTTGGCCTGGCCAAGCCCTGGTCATTGTGGCATCTGGGGAGTGAACCAGTGAATGGAAGATCTCTCTCTCTCTCTCTCTCTCTGTCTCTCGTCTGTCTCTTTCTCTCTGCAACTCTGCCTTTCAGATAAATAAACAAGTCTTTAGTATATATATGTTTATGTAATTTTAATCTCTGTGCCACGACGCCGTCCATCTCTTCTTGTTTATGTCTGAGCACTGTCTGGGGAGTCAGGAAACTTGTGTTGATGTTAAGGAGAGAAATGCAGACGGGTGAGCTTGGCAGTAGCCTGGGCATGGAGGCCAGACAGACTCTTCCAGGGGACAGCCCCGGGGTCTGCCCTCTCGAGCTGCATGACCTGGGGCTCTCTGCCTTGGTGTCCTGGCCCATGAGGTGGAGACAGCCACAGCAGGAGGTTTGCTGAGAGAGTGGGGCGGAGTGAAGTGCGCCAGGCAGTGCCTGCGACCCCCAGCACGTGGTGGGCGCTCCCAGCAGGCTGCCACGCGGAGCTGACCCTGCGGGCTGCTCCTTGTGATCTGGAGAGAGAGCATCGGCTGGGGTTGGGAGGGAGGAAGTTAGTGAAGTCCAATCTCAGGCCGTTCCCTGTGGGTTGGTGCACGCGCTGGAGAGTGTTTTGAGTGCTGTACAGCCTGGCGCGAGCATCCTCGAGAGACAGATTTTGGGAGGCAAACCCGTGGGGTCCCGAGCCTGTCAGGAAGCCTAGCCCAGGGGTGCGTGGCTTTGCAGCAATGTCACTGCCCGGCGTCACCCCCTTTGAGCCCCTGCATCCAGAGACTACAGGCTACTAAGTGTTTCCTAGTAGGTCCCATCCCGGGGACTGAGCCCTGTGGTCCCACCCCGCTCAGCGTGGCCTGGGTTTTGTTTCCATCACAATTGCAATAGCACTATAAAGCTTTTTTTTTGTTTTTTAAAGAGCTCTGTGGTTATTTTCAGTTTAATAACAGAAGGTAGGAACCCCCCCCCACACACACACCAAAGATTGCTTTTAAGTCTCCCCTCCTCCTGCCATGAATGTTGTATTCCCACCCCCAAATCTTTCTCCTACACAAAGAGGATTCCTACAAACCCAGCTTCCCTGTGTGTGTACTGCGCTTAGAGTTTGCATCACAGGGCTTGTTTTGCTCAGCCTGAGCTGTACCTGACCAGAGTAGGGAGGGGCATGTGTCTGCAGGCCAGCAAAAGGCACTGAGCTGATCCCCGAGGCGGTCATCTGATGTCCCCGTGGTCCCCAGGTGTCACAGGCTACAGGTCTGTCCATTTTACAGAGGAGGACAGGCAGACTGGGGAGTCGAGTACCTGATGAAGCCCCCCCCCTGCCAGGATGGAAGCCCTGTGCGGGACGTCTCGGCGTGCAGCCTTGCCCGCGAGAGGGGGGCATCTGAGCCCCACACGGCATGTGCGCCCCTGGCGAGGGGCCGCCTGGCGCCCATGTCCTCTCCTTTAGGATCCTCAGCTCTTGCCATGGCTGTGGAGATTCTAAATGGCTTTCTCCGTTTGCTCTTGGGAGTAGGGACTGACCCTAGGGTATATGGGTCAGGGAAACCCAGAAAGAATGGTAGTGAGGCTCAGAGAAGCAAGCAGGTGCCTCGGCTTGCTGAAGTCAGAGAGAGAGACAGAGACAGAGATGGAGAGCAAGTGGTGGCCTGGGTGCGGAGGCCCCTGGCTCTGGCAGTGCGGGGCTGTGCGTGACCCCGGAGTGTTCGGAGGCCTCAGGGGTCCGCGTCCTGCCCCTCACAGGTGGACCAGGGAAGGAGGCGGACGCAGGGCTCACCCCGGAGGCAGTGTCTCTGTTTCCCATGTCATGATCTCAGCACTCGGAAAGCAGCTCACTCGGTAGCTCTGGCCTCATGAAGGTGGACTTCTGATGGCGTACAACCAGCTGTGTTTCTTGTTTTTTTTTTTTTAAAGTAATTTTTAAAATTAATATAAACAGAACTGATTTCATGTTGCTCATAGCTACAGTTCTAAGGGTATAGTGGTACCTCCCTCCTCCCCACCCCTCACCCTTTCCTTTCTTTTTAGATTTTTGTGATAACGTATTTTTAATTTACTGTATAGTCACAGGATTAATACTGCACCAAATAAAGAGTTTAACAAGTAAAAAGCTGGAAGACCACTGTCCAGTGGGAATACAGACAGATCCCAAGATTTTACTCATATACATTACATTTTCGGTACTCTGTATATTAGCTACCACAAATCAGAGAGAGTATATATTTGTCTTTTTTGGGTCTGTCTTAGTTCACTAAGCATACCAGTCTCCAGTTGGATCCATTTTGCTGTAGAAGACAGGATTTCATTCCATCATGGTTAGATACCACAATTCCTTTATCATCCACTGACGGACATCTGGGCTGATGGGCATCTTAGCTGTTGTGAATTGAGCGACTATAAGCATGGGAGTGCACACAACTTGTGTGCTGACTTCACTTCCTTTGGGTAAACTCCCAGCAGTGGGCTGGCTGGGTCCTCTGGCTGTGTGTGCTGTTGAGAACAGAGCCATGAACTTGTGAGACCGAGGGAGTTCTCGTGGGTTGATGGGATCTTTGAACCTGAGGAAGCCCCAGTGGTCCTGCCCGGTGTAGGCATGGTGTGTCCTCCAGTGCCTTTCCCGCTGAAGGCCCTGACCCAGGAGCTGGCCATGACCTGTGCACACAAAGTTGTTTATAAAATCAGTTGTTGGGCTGGTGCCGTGGCTCACTAGGCTAATTCTCCACCTGTAGTGCCTGCACCCAGGTTCTAGTCCTGGTTGGGGCACCAGATTTTGTCCTGGTTGCTCCTCTTCCAGTCCAGCTCTCTGCTGTGGCCCAGGAAGGCAGTGGAGGATGGCACAAGTGCTTGGGCCCTGCACCTGCATGGGAGACCAGGAGGAAGCACCTGGCTCCTGGCTTCGGATCGGCACAGAACCAGCCGTAGCAGCCATTTGGGGGGTGAACCAACAGATGGAAGGCCTTTCTCTGTCTCTCTCTCACTGTCTAACTCTGCCTGTCAAAAAAAAAAAATCAGTTGCTTCCATGTCCACTTAGGAGACCCCCCCCCACCCCAGTTAGGGAAGTCCCCCCTCCCAGGGGTAGCCTCTGCCTTGACTGGTGGTTCTGTCTGCATGTTTGTTCTGGGGGTCACATTTCACATTCATGCTCTGTAAAACTATTCATGGAACAAAAAGGATCTCCCAGGTGGGTGCGTTTGTGTCCGTCCTTGTGTCTTTGGCCCACCCAGTGCCAGATGGCTCCTCCCCTCTTGAGCCTGAGGGTCCAGGCCCCTGTCCTAGATGCCCACCGCGAGCGTCCGATTCCAGGCAACACGCAGAAGTAGTAAAAGGAGAAATGTCTTGAGCGAGCAGGCAGGAAAACCCTGGCCACGGGGCTAGCTGGTGGTGCAGCCGTGAGGTTAAAGGTCGGTCCGGCTTAGCAGCCATCTTCCTGACCCCGGGCGATCCTGTCTTCATGCCCGCTGTGGTCTTGGGCACCAGGGAGAGGCTACAGGCTCCGTCACTATCGTGCACAGCCGTGATCTAAGCACCGTGTGCCAGCTGTCCCCATCGCTAGCCCGGGGCTCCTCCAGCACACAGAACAGCTCTTGTTGGCTGTTGTGGTTTCAGTGCCTGGCACACTGGGGCACCCAGGAAGTGGGCTTAAATGTTCCAGACTCCGTAAGGTCCTACATTCTGTTCCAAGTGACGTGGATGGAGGATGGCGTGCCCACTCACAACACACAAACACACAAGGTGTGCAGGGCCGGCAGTGTGGTGCTGTGTGTGTCTCCAGTATCCCGTGTTGTAGCACTGGCTCAGGCTTCCGCTGTTCTAACACAGCGGAAGATGGTCCAGGTACTTGGGCACCTGCCACGGGTGGGAGACCCGGATGGAGCTCTTGGCTCCTAGTTTCGGCCTGGCCTGCCTCAGCTGTTATGGCCATTTGGGGAGTGAACCAGCAGATGGAAGATGTCTGTCTGTCTCTCTTTCATCTCTCCTTTGTACTGTCTGTCACTCCGCTTTTCAAATAAATAAATAAATCTTTAAAAAATGAATAAATAAAATAATTCTTTAAAAAAAGGAAAGATTTGGAGCCAGCATGGTATGTGTTATATAAGCAATGACTTACAGTAGAGAGTAACACGCCAGGGATCCAACAAGGCTCACAGACGGTTCTAACCTGCCGGGCGAGAGTGGACAGTGGCTGTGCAGTCTCCCATGAGAGTCGGGCTGGAGCGCTTGCTGCCCAAGGCTTCCAGTGCCGAGGCGCACCTCTGCAGCTGTCCAGTGAGGTGGGACGACCTCACTGCATTGCCGGGCCCCGGTGTGGGTAATGCCTCGCCCGGGGGTCAGGGCTGGGACTGGGTATCCGTCCAAGGCGGAGTCTGTGGGGATTGAGGCTGAGCTCACGCCCCTTCGTGCCTTTGGTGTTTACTCTATCGGCATCCGTATCTCTTCTTTATCTCACAGCTAGCTGCCTGGCTCCTGGGTGAAGATCCACTGTGCAGGTAAAGGGGAGGTACTTGGGGAAAGAGGCCCTTAGTTCTAGCGAGCCTGTCGCCGACAGCAAGGGGCAGGAGTTCCCACTATCCAGACACCCCAGACCTGGGGACTGTAAGGTGGCGGCATTTACGACACCTGTGGCTTGGCGAGGGCTGGCCTCCCAGGGGTCATTACCTCGCAGACAGAGTCCCCCGGCCCACCTGCCTTGAAACCCTTGTCCCCGTGGGGCAATGCCCCTGGCCCGGGTCTCGCGAGGGCCGTTTCTTCACCCCGTGGCAGGCGGGCAGCCCCACAGCCAGCCCTGGGTAGACACTGGCCAGTCCCTCGGCGTGCTGGTGGCCAGGTGCAGTGCAGTGCTGTCCACTCGCTGTTGAAAAGCCTGATGTGAAGAGAGGGCAACAGAATCTGCTGAGCCTGAACTCTGACCCCGGTGCCAAGCGGCCATGGAGTCTGGGGGCTGTTATCCCGGCCTCCAGGGCCCCTTTGCCCTGGGATCAGTGTACCACAGGTCGTTAAATGCTGAGCCCCTCATATCTCCCATTGGAGATCCCATTGGTTATCCATTGGACTCCTTCAAAACCTAACCCCAAGCCCCCTTCTTCATTTGTGTGTCTTTCAGCAGGTTCCTCAGGGGCACACTGTGTGCCTGATACTGGGGAGACAGCCCTCGAGGAAGCCCACCCCCCCCCCATAGCCCTGTGGCCCTGTGTTCCTGGTCGGGTCCCTTTCCTCTGTAGTCCCTACCCCAGGGACTTGCGCAATGCACCTGCTTCGCTGGGCCTGCTTTTTCCGCCTGTGTGAATGACCCACGTCACACAGCTGTGGGACAGAGGCATAGCAGCCACGGAGCTTTGGGCACGGTGGCCTTGCTGAGGACGCGTCTCCCCTAGACAGGATCTGGCAGAGCTTGCCAGCCGTCTATCAGAGGGAGGCGCGTGATGGCGCGGGGTAGCTGTGCCAGGCCGGCTCCCCTGGGTGCGAGCCGTGGGTGGTGTGCGGAGCGCTGTGTGTGGTCAGCGGAGCTCGGCCTGGGCCCGGGGCAGGCCCTGTGTAGGCAGGAAGCACACGCAGCTTCCTCACACCTGGACGTGGGCAGCAGGCATTTCCTGGCCATTGTTTGCGTGGCCACCGGGCTCTGCTGGCGTCCACCAGAGGAATGGGGCCGGCTCTGGTGTGTTCCTGGGCCGGCCTCTGCAGATCCACCTCACCCAAACGTCTTCCATACCCCGCTGAGCAAGGGAAGCTCAGGCGAGAGGCTGCAGCCCCCCTGTTGTGTTGGTGTGCAGGTTTCTGTCCCTTGGTGCTCTTTGCTGGCCCACTCGCCTGGGGGGAGTTGCTGCTGCCCACCGTGATGGGTTCAGGTGCAGGCGGCTGTATTAGGCAGCTTTTCCATTTCTAAGGATTTATTTACTTATCTGAGTTACTGAGAGGGAGCGACAGAGTGAGAGCGAGAGATCTTCCATCTCCTGGTTCACTCCCCAGATAGCCACAACGGCAGGGGCTTGGCCAGGGTCTAGGATCTCCATTCAGGTCTCCCATGTGGCTGGCAGGGGCCCAAGTACTCGGTCCATCTTCTGCTTTCCCAGGCACGTTAGCAAGGAGCTGGATCGGAAGCGGAGCGGCGGGACTTGAACTGGCGCCCCTCCGTGAAGCCTGCGTTGCAGGTGGCTTTACTTGGTACGCCACAACACTGGCTGCTAGAAGTTTATTTGGACTGGTAGTTCGGGGGAGGGGGGGAGGCGGGGGTCACAGGCCTCTTTGAGGGGTCTCTGGTGTGGTATTCTTGTTGGTGGAATCCTCAAGTGGCTCAGGCTGTGGCATGCCAAGAGCCAGGGTACCCACATGTGTGGTCCTTGACACAGCTGTCAGACTTTAGTCCTGGGCCCCACCCAGTCCAATCTGAACACCCCCAAAGGCTCCGCCTGCAAGCGCCATGGTGGAGTTAATTGGCCCCCTTCTCAGCGCCATTGACCAAGACTTTGGGGACTAAGTCCGAGTTTGGGGTGCAGGTGCCCCAACCATAGCAGCATCCTGGGCCGTCAGACGCAGAACATTTTGCCCACGATTGATTGGAAGGCACTGGATTCTGGAACGTTCCATGTAGGAAGGAGGTTAGGGACTGTGCAGGGCGTGTGTGTAGGGTTTGCTCGCTCGCTCGCTGCCGTGCAGGCTGTCTGTATCCTGCCCCTCGTTCCCCGCCGTGGTCCACACTTCGCTGTGGTTCCCCGGGGCTGGGTGCCCATCGCAGACCAGGCTCCGGCTCTCTGAGTGCAAGGTGGATATGCAAGATGAGAGCGGGGGAGCGTGCAGCGCAGGGACGCTGGATGGTGCTGGTTGCCCTTTTTAGAAACTCCGAGCAGTAATTGCGGCTTCCAAGTCTGTGTTTACTTCGCCCCCACTCCTCTGTCTGCCGTGTTTAGATGAGTGGGGCCGAGGGCGCCGGGCAGGGTTGATCATTGCGGGCGCTTAAGTGCTGCTGGAGGCCCCCCTAGCAGAGGCAGTGGTCGGAGGGTGAGCTGCTGGAGGGCGGGGCCGGCACCCACCCCTGCCACGCCAAGGCAGCAGGGAGTGGTCTCAGGCCGCTGGGCTGGCGTGGTGGGGGGGAGGCGTCAGGCTCCTGTGCAGGGGAGCTGGTCACAGACAGAGCTCTCTCTTGTCCCCGCAGTGATGGGTCCTGCCCTCACCACGATGGTCCCAGCGGCCGCGCGTTGATGAAGCCGGGGCACCATGTACAGTGTGGAAGATCTCCTGATATCTCACGGGTATGCGCCCTCCCGCGAGCTCCCAGCACCGCGCCCGGAGAGCCCTGAGGGCCGCCCGCAGGCCAGGACGAGGACGGGCCACGGCCTGCTGAACGGCTGCGAGGATGGCCCCACCGCGCCCGCGCGGAGGAAGACGCCCCCTGGGAAAGGGCACGTGAGTGACCCCGACAGACGCCGCCGGGAGCCGCCCAGTGCTGCTGAGGCCGGGTAAGCTGGAGCCCGCGCCTGCCCTTGGCTGTGCACTTGGGGGGCTGCCCATGGGCTCTGGAGAGGGCGGGGAGGCAGAGGGAGAGGCAGGGACAAGAGTACTGTTTCCCGCTGCACCGGGCGCAGGTGTGGCCGTCCAAGGTCTTCCTCTCCCGCGGTGCCAAGCGCTGCACTGATGCTGGCAGTGAGCGGGTCTTCCCAGCACCTCGGACAGGGCCATTTTGGAGCTGGGCGGACGCTGCCGCGCGTGCGCACACACGTCCATAGCGCATTCAGCCTGCTCGTGAGTGTATTTCAGAGTGGAAGTACAATGGGACTTCCAGAAGTTCATGGAAAAATTGAATTTGTTTTTAAAGATTTATTTACTTGAAAGGCAGGTTAGAGAGAGAGAGGGAGAGACAGAGAGAGAGAGAGAGAGAGAGAGAGATCTTGCAGCCGCTGGTTCACTCCCCAAGTGGCTGCCAGAGCCAGGGCTGGGCCATGTGGGAGCCAGGAGACTGGGAACTCCACCCAGGTCTCCCACGTGGTTGGCAAGGGCTTCTGCACCTGGGCCATCTTTTGCTGCTTTTACAGGCACTTTAGCAGGGAACTGGATCAGAAGTGGAGCAGCCAGGACTTGAACTGGCCCCCATATGGGATGCCGGCACTGCAGGTGGCAGCCTAACACGCCGTGCTGCAGTGCTAACCCCAGGGAAAAAATGCATTTTAAAGATAATTTTGGTGCAAAGCATTTTAAATCCCCACATATTTTTTTCATAATAAATACTTTCTATGAACTTTTTGAAGATGCCCCTGTGTGTGTGTGTGTGTGTGTGTGTGTGTAGATTTCAGAATTTTTGCACCCAGATAAACTGCTTTTGGCTTCATTTGCCCTTGTGTTTCCCGACTCTGAAGAGTGCACCTTTCTTCCTGTGCATTCATTCACACGATGCCCTAGCCTCAGTCCCACCCTGCCCATCCTCCCCTGTGGGGTCTGTACACACCTGCATCTGTGGCTGTTACCTTCAGCTCAGAAAGGGGCCAGGGCGGGTGCAGCAAAGGGGATCTGAGCTTTCCACAGAGCTCCCGAGGAAGGGCAGCCTGGGAGGCTTCTGTGCCCCGTCCCCAGGCCTGGCGCAGACCGGGGAAGAAGAACTCCGAGCAAGGGCAGTGTGGCCTGCAGCTGTGTGCCGCCAGCAGAGTTGGCCACAGGAGACAGGTGCAGGACAGAGAGGGGGACAGACGGGCCACAGGGAATCCATGGGAGGGGGTTGAGCCCGCCCCCTGTCGTTAGAAGTTATTTTCTCCAGAAAGGGGCTTCTGCGATGCTTGACAGCTTCCAGCAAGAATGGGAGGGCGGGGAGTTTGTAGTCAGAGCGGTGGGGCCTGGGTTAGTGGGCAGCAGTGAAGGCATGAGCCCCTCACTGCCAGTGTAGGACGAGCAGGTTCTCGCCGCCCAATCCCGGGCCCTTCGGAGCTCACAGCTGTGTCCTGCCTGTCTTGGGCCACCCTCGCTTGTCAGCCGTGTTACATGGGAGACTCCTTCTGCCTGCTGTGGGTTTTGGAGGGGGCGCCTGTGGAGGAGGGGGCCGCGGGGTGAGACCACCTTCATCACCGCCCCATGAAGGCTCGCGGGATGTTCTCCCGCCTTCTGACAATCTCCGTTTTGGACCTGGTTTATCTGTGTGTTCCGACTTGGATGACAAGGTGCTGAAGTTGTACCTTGTCTCCCATTTCTTTTGTGTCTGCTCCCACATTTGCTGCAGTTGTGGGCACAGCGGGGTTATGTGATACATGGTGATGGCTACTGTCTGCTCTTCCCACACTGTGACAGCCACTGAGACACAGAATTAACCAGGGCCGGGGCCCCGCAGTGCGTGTGTTGCCGGGTTAGGCGGGGGTTCCCCTGCCAACTCGAGGTTGCCCAATCAGATGTGAGTCCCAGGTTGGCAGGCAGTGGAATCCCCTTTTGAAAGTCTCTGGGGGCAGGGTGACCCCCACCTCATGCATCACTTGCTGAGGACCTTCCAGCCCCTTCCCATGAGCGCACAGGTTTCCGAGAACTGGAAGGATCTCCCCTACAGCCCGTAGGTAGGTGGGTGCAGTCGGCGCTGCAAGCAGCTGGCCCAGCTCTGCTGAGGGACTCGGGTGGGGGCTTTGTGTGGCACTGGGGTGTCTGGCACAGATGACAGGGTTCTCCCTGACCCGCCGCCTCTCCCTGTTTCTGAGGTCAGCTGATTAACTTGGGAGTCAGTGTTTACTTTGCCTTCTTTACTTTGGTGGCTTGTGGGTGGATGCTATGGCCTGGTGGGGTAGGATGTAAACGTGAGTCCATGTTTGCAGAGGCCCAGGCTGGTGGCCACAGCCCCGAGACCCCCGCTGCAGGCAACAGAAATGTGGGGATGGAGATGGACCGTTTTTCCCCATCAGAATAAAAAAGTGCTTTGGGAGGAAGTAGATAGGTGCCCATAGTTTAACAGCTTAAAAAATTAACAAAAAAGGAAACAAAGAAACCAGTGATCCTGCGGCAGGTGTGAATCCGTGGTGCCAGCCAGGGCCCAGCTTTCTCGGCTCGAAGGGTGCCACCTGTTTTGTCCCGTCCCGCGCAGTGACTGTTTGTTTCTGGGCTGGTCCCTGGGCAGGGAGGCTGCGAGCCTTTAGGGAGGTGCGAGCCCTTCCCTGCTGACTCTGGGGGGACAAGTGGGGAGCAAGGGCAGGGAGGGGACAGGCATGGCCACAGCCAGGTCTCTCTGGTTGTGCAAGGGGCTTCTGGAAGTACAGCTGAGTGGAAGAGGCTCTGGTACCACCCGTAAATGAAGCGAGACCACGGGCCGCGTCTGACGTGTGACGCCACGGCTGGGGACGGAGATGGCTGAGGCAGGGGCCGCCTCCGTCTCTGGTGCACGTATGTCTGTGCTGTGCAGCGTCCTTTGCTTTTATTCTGTCCTCAGGCTCCTGGTGGTTCCGCCTCAGAGCCCGCCGCTGACACCTGCCTGTGTCTCCCAGTTTGGGTTTTGAGGTCAGCCTGTTCTCTTCTTTCTTGACTGCTGTCCATCAGGGATCCCTAAAGGCTGCACTTGGCTGCCCTCGGGGCTTGCTGGCCGCTCCCGGCTGGGCTCAGGAAACGGAAGGTGGAGATGGGACCAGCTGTCGGCTTTACACTCGTGCTCTCCAGAGACCTGTGGCAACGTCCACCTACAAGCACACATGCCAGCACACACACGCACATATGTGAATACACACATGCACACACATGTACACATTCACACACACACTAGGCACCCACTCACACACATGCACTCAAACTCATGCACACTCATGCACACAGGTGCTCACACACACACACACACACACACACACACACGGCACGGCAGGTTTAGGGGAGCAGTGCAGTGTGCTGCCTATCCCACGAGGAGCCCCGCCTGCGTAGTGCCTGGTTCCTGGTGGATGCTGCAAGAGCCCCTTATCGGGCAGCCCCAGTTTCCTCAGCATGCTTCCTGTGAAACCTTAGAATCACAGGAAGCTGTAAAGGGTTCAGCCTGGCCCGGGTCTGTGTGCCCCACACGGCCCCCGGGAACTCTGGGAAGTGTGTTTGTTAGCGCCCCATGAGAACAGCTCGTAATGACGGGCTGTCGGCAGCGGCCGCCAGGGCTGATTAGAGACCTGGCTGTCTGCGCCGGTCTCTGATGTGGTGGCCCGGGGCCCCGTCTCGGTAAACATCACCCCGCGCCAGGCTGCGGCTCTGGGAGAGAGCAGCCGCTGCAGGGCCTGCTCAACTGCTGCGCATCAGGAGTGCCCCGTTCCAAGGCGGAGGCCACCTGTGTCTCTCTTCACGTGGCTGTCGATCCACACATATCCTGTCTTCTCCCTGCTGTCTCGTAGCCTGTGCTGGGCGAGAGCTGTGTGCTCCCTGGCGGACACGCATGGGGAACCCCGAGCACCTGTCGCCCCCACTTTCCTCACTCTCCCTTCCTGGCCGGTCCTCTGCTCGTACCCCCACACTGCTGGACCCACGTCCATTTCTCCCACCAAGAAGCAGCCTGGATCCTTAACCGTGAGACCTTGGAAGAGCAGTGACAGGAGCCACTCCCAGAGCAGCCACGAGCCTGGGGCCTCTAGGCCGTCACCAGGCCATATTGTCACTGAGACAGAGAGCTGGGGGGTCCCTGTGCAGGAGACCTTGGGAGAGTAGATCATGTGACACGCGTGGGTCTCAGGTCCAGTCCCTCTGTGTTCTTTTAAGGACAGACAGCCTGGTCTCCCAGTCCGTTTGTCCGTCGTGCTGCCGAGCATCAGCAGTACGCCCTGATGTGTGAGTGCTGCCAAGTGGGACTGGCCGAGGGGGTCCACCTGCCCTTCCCGCTGTTGGCGCCCCTGTCTGCCTTCCTTGGTGCCCAGTCGTCCCAGCCTCACTTCTGGACAGTGGGTGGGAGGCACAGGATTCAGTCCCTAAATGCCTGTGAGTGGGTGAACGGCACGTGAGCCTGCAGGTGGGGATAGAAGCGTGCGAGGGGGAGGTGAGACGGGCGTGGCGCCGTCCAGGTTATACCTTGGTAAAAAACAAGAAATCTGGTACCTCTTATGAAAGAGGAAAGCTGGTTACTGGTTCCCTCCCCACGGTCCTGGGGAAGGGGTGCGGGCTCCTGCCCTGGGCCTGGCCACTCCTGCGCAGCTGTGTGTGAGGGCAGGCAGTGCCCACCATGGCTGTTCCCTGGCATCACGAAGGTGTGCCGGTTCCGACTTGGAAGAAGACGGCACGGAACTGAAGCCATCAAAGGCAGACAGAGCGCTTCTCTTCCCTTTGTGCTGCCTGCATCCTTGCCTGGGAGATGCAAGGAACCACAAGGGGCGTGTGTGTGTGTGTGTGTGTAAATTTTTTTAAAGATTTATTTTTATTTACTTGAACGAGCTACAGAGAAGGGGAAAGACAGAGGGAGAGAGACAGAGAGATCTGTCTGCTGGTTCACTCCCTGAATGGCTGCAATGGCCAGGGAAGGGTCAGACTGAAGCCAGGAGCCAGGAGCTTCATCTAAGTCTCCCACATAGGTGCAGGGGCCCAAGCACTAGGGTCCTCTTCTGCTGCTTTCCCAGGCCATCAGCCGAGAGCTGGATCAGAAGTGAAGCAGCTGGGACTTGAACCAGCGCCCATATGGTATGACAACATCACTAGAGGTGGCTTTACTCACTATGCCACAATGCCAGCCGTGTGTGTGTGTGTGTGTGTGTGTGTGTGTGTGTGTAATAAAGATTTATTTGAAAGAGTTAGAGAGAGGGAGCTTCCATCCACTAGTTTACTCCCAGCATGGCCACAATGGCCAGGGCTGGGCCAGGCAGAAGCCAGGAGCCAGGAGCTTCACCCAGTGATGAAGTAGGTGGCAGAGGCCTAGGCACTTGGGCCGTCTTCCGCTGCTTTTCCCAGGCCATAGCAGAGGGCTGGTTCAGAAGTGGAGCAGCTGGCTGGCGCCGTGGCTCAACAGGCTAATCCTCCGCCTTGCGGCACTGGCACACCGGGTTCTAGTCCCGGTCGGAGCACCGGATCCTGTCCTGGTTGCCCCTCTTCCAGGCCAGCTCTCTGCTGTGGCCAGGGAGTGCAGTGGAGGATGGCCCAAGTGCTTGGGCCCTGCACCCCATGGGAGACCAGGAGGAAGCACCTGGCTCCTGCCATCGGGGCAGCGCGGTGCGCCGGCCGCGGCGGCCATTGTTGGGTGAACCAATGGAAAAGGAAGACCTTTCTCTCTGTCTCTATCTCTCACTGTCCACTCTGCCTGTCAAAAAAAAAAAAAAAAAAAAAAGAAGTGGAGCAGCTGGTACCTGATGTGGGATGCTGGCACTGCAGGTAATGGCTTAGCCACGCCCCAGCTGTTCTGATTGGTGAGCACAGGGGTCCCTCTGCTGGTGTACAGAGTGTCCTAAGCGCAGTGCGTGATGCTCTCATTTGATCTCTCCCTGCCGTCAGTACAGGCGAGGTGTGGGGTGGGGAGAAAGCAGAGAGCCTGAGCTGAGCAGCTCTGCATTGGCATTTAGACCCGCAGCCTCCTTCCAGAGCTCATGCTGCTCCCTGCTGATGTGGGGGAAACCAGATGCCACCAGGTGCCACCTGTAGCCCCAGGCAGGGCCGCAGCTCTGCACCAGACGCCCAGGCGTGGCTGCACACATGGTCTTCTCATCGTAGTTTCCTGCCCACAGCTCTTTCTTCTAACACCAGGTTGCTGGCGAGAAGCTGATGAGCAGCTCCTTCCACGTGCACCTGCTGTCCTTCCTCTGTGGTTCGTGTCCCCTTACATGCACGCATGCTCAGCCCCCTGAGTCTTCAGCCACACCGCAGAGGTCCACCGCGGAGACTTTGACCCTGGTCTGCAAGGTGCACTTGTCTTCCTGTCTTTCGTAGCTGCAGTGGATGTGCAGGCAGATAAAAGGCAAGCCCTCACCCCCTGCTCCAGTCCCTAAGCCGGGCTCTGGGGCCGGGTCTGTGTCTCAGCCAGGCATGATCTGCATTAGACTCTGAGGAACCCAAAGTCTGATCATGTCCTAGCCCAGAGCGAACACAGGGCAGCTTGGCGCACACTGGCAGCCCTCCGAGGAGAGCAGGTGGCCCTGCGGCAGGTTGGCTTCCAAAATGACCTGTCCCCTCCCCGAGCTTGCCCTTGTGGAACGTGGAACGGGGGCCCAGGGCTCTGGAGTGCAGAGCCTGTGCAGTGCGGGGACTAAGGTGCCCGGCACACGTCCCGCTTTGCCCAACCCTGTGTGCGGCCTCCCAGCCGTAAGAGCAGGAGAAACACGTTCTGTGGGGCTCGGCGGCTGAGCCCACCCTGTTCGTTTCCCGTGAGGCCCCAAGCCTGCAGGCAGCCAGCATGCCTCCTTCAGTTTTCAATTTGAGGAAACCACACGTAGAGGCTGGCATTGTGGTGAGGTGGGTTAAGCCACCACCTACAACACAGGCATCCCATAAGAGCACCGGTTCGAGTCCAGGCTGTTCCACTTCTGAACCAGCTCCCTGCCAATGTGTCTGGGAAATCAGTGGAAGATGGACCGAGTGCTTGGGCCCCTGCACCCACGTGGGAGACCCAGTTGGAGAGTTCCAGGCTCCAGCTTCAGCCTGGCCCAGCCCTGGCTGTTGTGGCCATTCGGGGACTGAACCAGCAAATGAAAGATCTCTCTCTGTGTGTCTTGCCCCCTTTCTTTGTAACTCTGCCTTTCAAATTAAAACAAAACAAAACAAAACCACACACATCGATCCCCTGGCCCCTGGGCACCGGAGATAAATCTCAAATGTGCACGGCTGAAAACCAGCACATCTAAGTCAGCACACCCATTCACTGAGTGCCCTAGAGCTAATTAGGAGAAAGATGAGGAGGAATTCCTGTTACGCCCCAGACTCGTCCTCAGCCACAACAGAAAGCACTGCCCTCCCCCCGGCTGCCCCAGCGGCAGCCTGCGCCCAGATGGCAGCCAGCCCGCCCAGGCAGCCGCCGGCACCTCCCTGCCCCCCGGGCGCGGAGCCTCGGCCGTCGGCGGTCGCTCCCAGCAGTGCCATTTGGAGCAGCAGGCTTTCACTTTCCAGAAAAAGGGCGCAGTGTTTGCTGCTGCGGCTGAAAACGAGTCACATGACCCAGCAGAGAATAATCGGAAGTTTTCTCCCAATTAGCTCTCTGACAGTCGGTCAGCAAGTAGCTTCCCTGATGTGCCTGTACGCACGCGGTGTCTCACGGGTTCTCACATCAGGTGCTTTCCAGACACTGCCTGTCGGTGGCGCTGTTGGCCTCACCTCTTTGCCGGGTCCCTGCTCCCTCCTGAATGCCCCATATGGGATGCCAGCACTGCAGGTGGCGGCTTAACCTACTTCACCATAGCTCCAACCCTAGGTCTAGTTTTTGTTTTTGTTTTTTAAGAAAAATCTTATCTTATTTCGTCAAAGCTATTAGAAGCTGTGGCTGTGAAGCCTTGTGAGGCTGGCCGTGGATGTCCAGTGTCTGAGCCGGTGGAAGAGCCACACTCGCTGCGTAGCCTGGAGTAGGACCTGGCCAGAATGCTCACCATGTCGGGGCCACCTGGGCCTGTCAGAGCCTGGCTCACCTCGATGCAGAAGGGACATGCAACGAATCAGTGCTTTATAGCCTTTGGGAGGGGCCCTAAGGATTGAGAGAGGATTTCCAAGAGTTTGTGGAAAATGAGAATAAGGGAGTTTATTTTGGTTTTTTGACATCTGTGCACTTTTTTTTTTTCTGCAATGTGCATTTTCTACACACTCTTTGTAGATCCTCTCATCCTTTTAAAGTAGGCAGTCCCCCAAATGGTGTATTGTGCACATGGGAGAAAGCTTAGGCCGGGACGATTAGCCAGGTGGGTTTGTTGCCGGGGCAGCTTCGGCACAGTTACGGTCGCAAGATTGCATTCCTGGGCGCAGAAGAAAGCTGCGCGCATCCGGGGTGTGGGGAGCGCGGTCTGCTGATACGCTTGCCCTGTTTATGTCGCCTTCTATCTGGTTTCGCTCCTGGCATAGCACGCACACGTCTCACCTTAGGATCTCAGCCACCCCTCTGAGCACGACTCAGGTTCACTGGGAAAGCAGAAAATCGGCTGAGAAATGAGGTTTCTTGTGCAGGATACCAGCCACGCCCCTCCCGGACTTTGCTACCCTCCCCTGCACTTGGGGCTCTGATGATTGATGATTGCCATGTGTCCGTCTCAGTTCTTGTCTCCCTGGGACTTTGTTTGCAGTCGGAGCCTGCGGCCAGTTCTAGGTGGTTTGCTGCAAACAACAGGATTGCATTGTTTTTAAAAGCTGAATAGTATTCCACTGTGTGTGTGTGTGTGTGTGTGTGCGCGTGTGTACCGTGTTTTCTCTATCCATTCATCTCATGATGGACACCTTAATGATTGTGTGTTTTGACTGTTGTGAACAGTGCTGCTGTACACATGGGGGTGTTCATGTCTTTTGGGTATATGCCCACAGTGGGATTGCTGGATCATACAGCAAGTCTATTTCTAGTTTGTAAAAGAATCTCCATACTGTTTTCCATACTGGCTGAGCTGACTTGCATTCCCACCAGCAGTGTATGAGTTCCCTTCCCTACACCCTCACCAGCATTTGTTACTTTTTTTTTTTGATAACAGTCATTCTGACAGAGGTGATATGATAGCCCGTTGTGGTTTTGATGTGCATGTCCCTGATGAACGGTGATATTGAGCATTTTTTTCGCATGTTTATTGGCCACTTCTGTTTCTTCTCTTGAGAACCGGCTGCTGGGACCTCTGGCCCATTTCTTAACTGGGTTGGTTTTTTCAATGCTGAGGCTTTTGAGTTGCCTGTGTATTCTGATTACTGCTCCTTTGCCAGGTAAGTAGCGTCCAGGAATTTTCTCCCATTCTGTCGGATGTCTCCTCGCCCCGTGGTTTCTTTTGCCGTGCAGAAGCTTCTGAGCTTGATGTAATCTCACTTGTCTGATCTGCCTCTGTTGCCTGCGTTTTTGGGGTCTTACCCAAGAAGTCGTGACCTACACCGGTGTCTTGAAGTGTTTCCTCTATGCCCTATACTGGCAGTTTCATAGTTCTCTGGTCTTGCATTTAGGTCTCTGATAATTTTTGTGGATCATGAGCAGTAGGAATCTAATTTTATTCTTCTTATATCCTATTTCGCCTTTCCAATGTAAGTTCTTGGCACCTTCGTCAAAATCAATAGGAGATACATACACACACACAAATTAATTAATTAATTTCTGGGATCTCTGTGTGCTGGTTTTTATGCCAGTACCGTGCTGTTTTAATTACCATAGCTTTGAAATTAGGTATTGTGATGCCTCCCCTCAGAATTGCTTTGGCAATTCTGGGTATTTTGTGATTCTGTATGAATTTTGGGATCTTTTTCCTAATTCTTTAAAGAATGTCATTGGTATTTTGATAGGGATTACATTGAATCTATAGATTGCTTCAAGTGGTATAGAGATTTTAATGATATTAATTATTCCAATCCATGAGCAAGGAAAATCTTCCCATTTTTTGTGTCCTGGATGATTTTGTTCATCAACGTTTATAATTTTAACTGTAGAGATTTTTCACTTCCTCGTTAAGTTTATTCCTAAATATTTATTGCAGCTATTGTGTATGGGATTTCTTTTCTGTTTTCTCTTTTAGCAGTATTATTGTTGGTGTATAAAAATGCTGCTGTTTTTAAACGTTGATTTTGTAACCTGTGACTTTACTGAGTTGCTTCATCAGTTCTAATGGCTTTTGTTGGAGTGTTTAGGGATTTCCACGTACAACACCGTATCGTCTGCAAGCATGGATCATTTGATTTCCTCTTTCCCAATTTTGATACTCTTTATTCCTCTCTCCTCCCTAATTGCTCTTGTAATACCTCCAGTCCTAAATTGAATGAGCGTGATGAAAGTGGACATCCTTGTCCTGTTCCAGATTTAAGAGGAAATGAGTTCAGCTTTTCTCCATTCAGTTGATACTGGCTATTGGTCTGTCATGTATACCCTTTATAACTCTGAGGTGTGTTCCTGATACACACGGTTTCTGGACGGCCTTTATCATGAAGGGGCGTTTAATTTTATCAAATGCTTTCCCCACACCTATGGAGATGGCAACATGGTTTCTGCCCTTCATCCTGCTGATGTGATTTGTGACATTTATTGATTTTCTAGGGTTGACTCACCCTTGAATCTCTGGGATAAATCTCTGTTGATCATGGTGCATGAGCTTTGGGATGCAGAATTGGATTCAGTTTGCTTATATATATATATATATATATATATATATATATTTTTTTTTTTTGAGAATTGTAGCCTGTATGGAGATAGGTCTGTCATTTCCTGTTTGTGTTGTGTCTTCATTGGGTTCAGGTGTCAGAGTTCCATCCTTGTTGATATTTTGAAATAATTTGGAAAGTGTTGGAGTTAGTTCATCTTTAAATGTTTTGTAGAATTTAGTAGTGAAGCCGTCAGGTCCCCGACATTTCTTTGATGGGAGACCTGTAACCATGCTTCAGTCTTGTCTGTTATGGGTCTGTTTAGATTTCCTGCATCCCCATGATTTAACTGATTGTATTAAGGAATTTGAAGTTTTCAATGTGTTAACATATAGCTGTTCATAGTAGTTTTCTTAAGATCTTTTACATTTTTGCAATGTCAATGTAATGTATGCTTTTCATCTCTTATTTATTCGAGGTTTTTCTCTTCTTTGTGAATCTGGCTAAGGGTTTGTCTGTTTTGCTTGTCTTCTTTAAAAAAAACTAGCTTTTTGTGTTATTGATCTTTTGTATTTTTTTGTTTCAATTTCATTTATTTTATTTTTGATTATTATTTCTTGCCTCCTGTTAATTTGCTGTTTGGTTTGTTTTTCTAAGTCCTTGAGATACATCATTAGATTATTTACTGGTAATCTTTTTTTTTTTAACGTAACACTTATCACTGTAAATGTCTCTTTTAATACTGCTTTTGCTGTATCCCAGAGGGTTTGATATGTTGTGTTTTCATTTTCCTTTGGTCAAGAAAGTTTTTAATTTCTTCAGCAATCCATTGCATGTTGTTTAATTTCCATCTGTTTGTAAATGTCCTGTTCTCGTTCTTGTTCCTTCCAGCTTTACTCCTCTGTGGCCTGAGAAGGTGCATGGTATGATTTAAACTTCCCGAGACTTGATCTGTGGCTGGATATAGGGGCTATCCTAGAAAACATTCCACCTGCTGATGAGATGTATTCTGTAGCTATTCTGTAAATGTCTGTTAGGTCCGTCGGCTCAATAGTATGGCTCAACTCTGCTGTATCATGGTTGACTTGCATCTGGGTGAGCTGTCCACTGATGACAGTGGGCTGTGAAGTCTCCCTCTGTTACAGTATTGGGGTCTCTCTCTCCCTTTAGGTCTAATAGCATTTGCTGCATATATCTGGGTAGTCCTGTGTTGAGTGTGCATAAATGTTTATGATTGCTGTAGCTTCTTGCTGAATTGATTTTTATCAATATATAATGTCCTTCTTTGTCTCTTTTTAGTTTTTGATTTAAAGTCTGTTTCATCTGATGTGAGTATAGCTACTCCGACTTGTTTTTTGTTTCCATTTGCACAGGGTGGCTTTTTGCAGCCCTTCACTTTCTGTCTGTGTGTATCTTTACCTGTGATGTAAGTCTGATTGGTCTTCCTTCATTTGTAACTTGACATTTTTTTTCTTATTGTCTTTAGGATTCTCTTCTTATTCTCAATTTTTAAGATTTATTTTTATTTATTTGAATAAATACAGAGTTATAGAGAGAGGTAGAGACAGAGAGACAGAGAGAGAGAGAGAGAGAGAGAGAGAGAGATCTTCCATCTGCCAGGAGCCAGGAGCCTCCTCCAGGTCTCCCATGCAGGTGCAGGGGCCCAAAGCCTTGGGCCATCTTCCACTGCTTTCCCAGGCCATAGCAGAGAGCTGGATCAGAAGAGGAGCAGCCGGGTCTTGAACGGGCGCCCATCTGGGATGCTGGCGATGCAGGCCAGGGCTTTAACCCTCTGAGTCAGAGCACTGGCCCCGTTGTCCTTAACTTCTAACAGTTTGACTGCGACATGCTTTGGAGATGATCTTTTTGGTTGAGTCTGGTCAGGGTCCTTGGAGCTTCCTCCATCCAATGTCCGTAATTCTCTCAAGATACAGCAAGTTTTTAGCTGCTGTTTCACTCAGTAGGTTCTCAGTGCTCGTTTTCCTCCTCTTCTCCTCAGATATCCCTGTGTGTGAATATCTGTTCGCTTAATGCTCTCCCACACGTTACACAGGCTGTCTTCATTCTTTCAAATTCCTTTCTCTTTATTTTTGTCTGAGTTAATTCAACAGTCTGCTCTTCCAGTTCGAAAATTCTTTCCTCCACTTGGTCTCTTTTTGCTTTTGACACTTTACTTATCCTTTTTTTTTCTTAAAGATGTATTTATCTATTTGAAAGTCAGAGTTACACAGAGAGAGGAGAGGCAGAGAGAGACAGAGAGAGGTCTTCCATCCACTGGTTCACTCCCCAGATGGCCGCAGTGGCCAGAGCTGCGCTGATCCGAAGCTAGGAGCCAGGAGCTTCCTCTGGGTCTCCCACGTGGGTGTAGGGGCCCAAGGACTTGGGTCATCTTTTTTTTTATTTTTTTATTTTTTTGACAGGCAGAGTGGACAGTGAGAGAGACAGAGAGAAAGGTCTTCCTTTGCCGTTGGTTCACCCTCCAATGGCTGCCGCGGCCGGCGCACCGCGCTCATCCGATGGCAGGAGCCAGGTGCCAGGTGCTTTTCCTGGTCTCCCATGCAGGTGCAGGGCCCAAGCACTTGGGCCATCCTCCACTGCACTCCCGGGCCACAGCAGAGAGCTGGCCTGGAAGAGGGGCAACCGGGACAGAATCCGGCGCCCCAACTGGGACTAGAACCCGGTGTGCCGGCGCCACAAGGCGGAGGATTAGCCTGTTGAGCCACGGCGCCATCCGGACTTGGGTCATCTTCTACTGCTGTCCCAGACCATAGCAGAGAGCTGGACTGGAAGAGGAACAGCCGGGGCTAGAACCGGCACCCTTATGGGATGCTGACGCTTCAGGCCAGGGCGTTAACCCACTGTGCCACAGCGCCAGCCCCTACTTATCCTTTTAATTCCATTTTAGTTTTCAGCTTCAACATTTCTGTTTGGTTCTTTTTAATGCTTTCTGTCTCTGTATTGAATTTCTCGTTCATATCCTATGTCCTTTCCCTCCATTCTTTGTATTCTCTCGCATCCCACCCCGTTTCCTTAGGATCGTTGTTGTAAATTCCTTTTGGGGCATTTTATGGATTTCCTGCAGGTCGGGCTCTGTCTCTGGAGACCATTGTGTCCTTGTGGGGGTGTCCCACTTCCTTGCTTCTTCGTGTTTCCCGTGTCCTTACGCTGACATCTGTGCATCTGGTGTCATAGTTCTTTTTTTTTTTTTTTTTATGGAGTGGGTTGTCCTGGCAGAGACTCCCTTGCTTAGCTGGAACGTGGACTGTCCTTTGGGCTGCTGGTTTGGCTTTGGCTCTGGGTGAGCCGGGAGCTGTCACCTCTTCTCTCAGTGGTACTCGGTATCAGCAGTGCCCGCAGGAGCCACAGACGGCCCCCCAGGTCGTGGAGGAGGTAGCGTGACGGTGGAGCAGATATGTGTGAGCTTCCTAAGGTGTGCGTTGTCTTTGTTGTTGTTAAGTTTTATTTATTTATTTGAAACTCAGAGAGAGAGAGATTTTCCATCCACTGGCTCGCTCCCCGTCTATTTGTATCACAAGTAAATAAATACAAATTTTAAAAACATAAAAGTAATAATAATAAAATGCAGATTTTTAGGGGCTCCTGCAGAACAGCGACCCTCTGGCAGGTGTTGGCAATGGTTCTCCTTGAGCCCAGCGCACAATACGGGCCTGGTGCCCAGCGCCCTCCATGCCCCGTGTGGCACAACATTGGTGGCTGTGGCACTGCTCCCTGTCCCCAGCCCTCACTCTGCTGTACCGCTGGCTGAAAAGTGGACCAGAAACCACACAGTTTCATGTTGGTTCATGACAGCAGCAAATGAAAATAAGTTCTTTGCACCTCCCTGATAAGGAAAAGCAAAATAACCAGGAGTGAGAAGGCCAGGCAAGACCCCCTGCCACTGTGCCCCAGGGAGACTGCGGATTGGGATGGTCTGATAGGCTGTGTGGCGGTGCACCCCACAGTCCACTCCCTCTTGCTCCGAGGACTGACTGTGAATGACCCGGGCCTGCAGGAAGTGTCTGTGGACAGTGATGTCCCTCTGAGTGCTCTAAGTGGGCTCCACACATGCCCCATGTCAGTGCAGTGGCTCCAGCAGCCATGTGCCTGTGATAGAGTGGTGCTCATCCATTAAAATCCAGCACTTGCGGAATTCTTCATTTCGCTGGGATAAATGAAATACAGAGACTAACCAGAAGGGCTTTTATAAAACACTCTGTATTTATTTAAAATGCAGGGAGAGAGAGAGAGAGAGAGAGAGAGAGAGAGATCGGTTGGCATTTGTCACACAATGCATGACACCACTTGAATTACGCAGTAAGTCTTCAGATCAAGCAGCCTCCGAGCCCCAGTCTTCTCCTCTGTCCAATGGGTCGTTCCCACCTTGGAGGGGCACTGCTGGAGCTTAACCGAGTTCGTGGAGACAAGGCTGGGGTTGGAGCTTATCCTCGGTACCTGCCGTGTGTGAGTGACAGCTGCCGTGTGTCCTGGCAGTGTCAGAAGTGCTCGCCTGCAGCCAGACGTGGCACCTGGTGGCACGGTTTGAAACCCGCGTCCTCGCATACACGGACTAGATGCCACAGGTTCACTTTCAACTGCGCATGCGTACTGCTTCCATTACCTGCAGAGCCAGCGCGGGTTTGGGAATTGGAGCAGCCCCAGCGTTGAGTCCCGGGAATGCCCCTGGCTGTCAGGACGTCAGAGAGGCGTGTCCTAGTCCTGCACAGGTGTCCTGGGTATCTGGGGGGCCGATTCCCCATCCCATCGTGTGCTGGAGCCTACAGAGAGATGCCGCCTTAGACCTGCCGGTGGGGCTGTGGGCTCACAAGGAAGCTGCGCTGCTCCCTGGGTAGCAAACAGCAGCCTGCACTTGCTGCGACCTTTTCCTGCCCCGCGGGGTCCTTCCCACCCATGAACACAGCCCCCTTGCTCCTCGCCCTCAAAGTCAGCCCCTGCCCTAGTCACCCTGAGTGCCCAGGGATAAGAATCCCCTGTACCATGCATTAAACATGCAGACGCCTGGGCCCGGCTGCACCTGCTGGCCTCAAACTTCCGTGCAGAGAGAGCTGGGAGCTCGTGCACAGTGCATGTTGTGCCACGGTGGGGCGCTGGACACCGTGTCCCCGGGGTGAGGACCGGATGTGGCGTGCACTCACACACACCTGCGCAGTCACTGCCCAGGAGAGACCTGGGGCGGCTGGCGCTGCGTGCCATTTTACAGCAATACAGAAAGGTATAAGGAAGAGTTCAGTGAGCACACAGAGATGTAAGTTTTTAATATTTTGCTGTAGTTTTAAATATTTTACCTCACGAGTAAACATTACACACACACACACACAAACACACAAACTGTTTTTTTTTTTAAACGGATACACATATTAATATCATTGAGTGAAGGATTCCTGACAATGATCATAAAATGAGGGAAGAAGTTATGTAAAGGGTATAATTCAGGAAGACAACAGCTGTATACCTGACACGTGTGTGTGTGTATAGAATTCCACATATGAAAGAAAAAATATGCTGTCTGTGTCTGGCTTATTTCACTTGGTATAATAATCTCTAGTTCCGGCTGGTGCCGTGGCTCAATAGGCTAATCCTCTGCCTTGTGGCGCTGGCACACCGGGTTCTAGTCCCAGTCGGGGCGCCGGATTCTGTCCTGGTTGCCCCTCTTCCAGACCAGCTCTCTGCTGTGGCCCGGGAGGGCAGTGGAGGATGGCCCAGGTGCTTGGGCCCTGAACCCCATGGGAGACCAGGAGAAGCACCTGGCTCCTGCCATCGGATCAGCGCGGTGCGCCATTGGAGGGTGAACCAACAACAAAGGAAGACCTTTCTCTCTGTCTCTCTCTCACTGTTCACTCTGTCTGTCAAAAAAAAAATAATAATAATCTCTAGTTCCATGCATTTTGTTGCAAATGCCAGGATCTCATTCATTTTTATGGCTGAATAATACTCCATTGTGTCTGTGGCCGTCCGTGGCCATCTGTTGGTAGACATGTAGGGTGGTTCCGCGTCTTGGCTGTTGTGAACGCTGCTGCGGTAAGCTGGGGAGTGCAGGCGTCTCTTCCATGCGCTGACGGCATTTCCTTTGGACGTAGTCCCAGCAGCGGGACAACTGGGTCATATCCTGGATCTATTTTTAGTTTTCTGAGGAATCTCCATACTGTGTTCTCTCCCGTTTCTCTACATCCTCACCAGTGTCAGTTACGTTTTGACTTTTTGAAAATTAAATGTACTCTCTGATAACCATTGGAAGTATACTGCAGGAGGTGTGTGGCCAGAGACGGAGCTGCTTCGTGGCGCCACCAGGTGTGCTGCACTGCACGCAGTGGCCACGTGGGGGCACTTACGCAGGCCGAGCTGGGCAGGAGGCTTGTTTCCCGTGTGTAGTGCATCGTCCCGGGGTGTCACTGGCGGCTAGAATTAACCAGCTCCACGCCCATCTCACAGGGCTCATGGCTGACTGCAGTGTCATGTCCCGAGTCCCTGGGGACTGCACCATCAGCGGCCCCACGATGGAGACGCCCGGGGGCTCCCAGACAAGCTCGGGTGCCTGGTGTGTGGCTTCCAGGATTCCAACGCAGTGCATCTGGGACACTGCCAGGTCCTGGGGACTCTGAAAGCCCTCCTGGGTTCTAAGGGTCACAGCAGAGCGAGGGCCTGGGAGCAGCAGAGAGGCGTGGCCTGGGGGCGGGTTAGAAATGGAGTCCCTGCCAGCCAGCCATGGTGCGTGTTTGTCTTTTTGACTGTCGGCGAGAACTGTGGCTGGGAACCGATCCATCAGAGGTCCTGACCGTGGTCCGGGTTGGAGTGCCAGGCGCCAGGGCAGAGAAGTGCGTATAGGTTCCGTGTGTGACACCCGCGTCTCTTTGTCTTGTAGGTTTTCTAATCGCCCGGCCTTAGTGTGGTCTGCTCAGCCCCCGCCAAGGGACGACCCAGGCCACTGGAGGAGAGGGCCCGAGGGCAGCAGCTTGCAGGGCTCAAGAGAGTGGAAAGAGCTGGGCATCAGAGCCATGGCACAGGCCTACAGCCTGCCCGCCCCCGTGCAAGAGGGTCCCTGGGAAGTTGGTGGAAGGACAGAGAAGGTGACGAGAAAGGCCGCGTGGGAGGAAGAGCGGAGGATGAGCCCCGGCCGGTGGCCGGATGGAAGCTTGGAGAGCTGGAGCCAGCCGAGGCAGCTGGGGAGGCAAATGTCCGATGGCGGTGGCCAGAGGCCGCCGCACAACCTGTACCCGCTCGGCCCTGCCGAGCCCGCCTGGACTGCGCAAAGCAAGAGGAAGTCCCGGTCACTGCCCAGAGTTCTGTCCCCCGAGAGCCTGAGGTACATGGAGGTCCCCATCCCGTTCAGCGATGGGCACGTGCCGGGTGTGCCCCAGATGCCGCCGTACCCCAACTGCACGCCGAGTTTGGACTGCAAGAGGAACCCCGAGAAGGCACCCTTGCCCCGGCCCAAGTTCGGGAGACCCGTCAAGCAAGGGGGGGCCGGGCATGGCGACCCTCAGGCCAGCCAGCATGGGGCCCTGCACGTTTCCTGCTGGAGCAAGGCCAGTGAGCCCAGGCACGAGCTCTGTGGGTCCGACCCTGGCTTGGAGCCACCAGTGTACGTGCCCCCGCCCTCGTACAGGTCGCCCCCCGAGCACATCCCGAACCCCTACCTGGAAGACGTGGCGCCTCCACCTTCCAGCAGCAGCCACGGCCAGCAGCCGCACCTGACCGAGAAGCCCCGGCTGCCGTCTTCCGGGAGCGGGGATGAGTATGGTGTGGGCCAGTGCTCTCCCTGTCCCGCTGGCGTCCAATACATTCCCTTCGATGACCCCAGGATACGGCATATCAAGCTGGCCTGGCCACACGGTGTCCGCCAGGACGCGACGCCCGAGGGCAGCTCCTGTGGCCTCGGTCCTGTTGCTCCCCCAGAGCCAGCCCACGCCGTCACGCAACTCGATGGCGCCGGGCGGAATCCACGGAACCCGACCCCCCCGGGTGGGGATGACAGAGGCCTGGCTTTTGCTGAGCTGAGCCCCCAGTGGCTGTGGGGCCAGCTCCCCAGGGACAGTGGTGGCCCCCCTGACCCAACAGACCACCGTATCACGAGAGACGGCCAGCATGGGCACGGCGAGGGCCTGGTGTCCCGTGCCAGCCCACACGGTGAGAGCCTCTGCGAAACTGAGGCCAAGCTCAAAAAGTCTGAAACTGGGCCTGAGCTCAAGAGAAGGTCAAAGAAAAAAGTGAACGAGACCATATTTTGCTTGGTTTCCATCCCAGTGAAATCAGAGTCGCAGCTGCCAGATACAGATAGGAACAACAATGACTTAAAACAGGGCGCCCGTCAAATGAATGGGGCTGGTAAGAGCCCCCAGAGCGCTTCGTGCACAGACCTGGAGCTGCAGGCTCTCACGGGAAGCCTGGTGGGGAGACCTGCGCTCTGCACACAAGCGCCTGCAGAACCCGAGAAGGCCAGGCACACGAATGACCTCAGATTCGTTTACCTTACCGGACACACCGAGCTCACGTATCCTGGCGTGTGGCCTGGCCACCAGTACAGAGATCAACAGACACAGACCAGTTTCCCTGAAGAACCCAAGAGCTCGCAGCAGCCGGCCGAGCTGGGAGCGGCGGGGCACGCGGCGCTGACTCGGCGTCGTGCAGACCCCGCTGCGTCCGACCCTGGCACACACACGGTGGCATGTGCCTCCAGGGATCACGCTCAGATCCTCCAGGGTCAGGCGTCCCCCCTGAGCCCGGCCAGCAACAGCGCCTTCTCCAGGGCCTCCTCCTCCTCGTCCTCCACCACTTGGGCACCTGCCGCCAAGGCGGGCCCCAGCGTGGACGGCCGGGGGCCGGGGGCCAGCCCAGCGCCGCAGCTGGAGGTGGTGAAGGGGGAGGCAGCCGCGGGCTCGTGCAACAGTCAGCAGCCCTTCGGTCAGTTTCTCCTGAAGCCCGTGAGTCGCCGGCCCTGGGACTTGATCAGTCAGCTGGAAAGTTTCAACAAGGAACTGCAGGAGGAAGAAAGCCATCCCGACAGCGATGGCGGCGGCGGCAGCGGCAGCGAGGGAAGTGAGGGGCAGGGGCCCTGGGAAGACGGCGACCCCCGCCTGGAGAAGCACCCGGGCTTCCCTGAAAGCCACAGGGAGGAGAGAGTGGAGCGGCAGCCAAAGGCGTGGGGGCTGCAGCACCCCGAGTTTAGGTCGGGAGGAGCCAAGAGCCAATCTGGGAGCTGGAGCGAGCAGGTGGCACCCGGCTGGCCGGAAGCCTGCCCTCGGTCCCCGCAGGGCCCTCCGAAGGTGGAAGACGGCAGAGGGGCGGTGTTCCTGGCAGCCGATGGGGGCTCCATCACGGAGAAGCGGGACCAGGCGGAAGGGCGCAGCGCGAGGGAGCCGGTGCACAGCCCAGGTCCTCCCAGAAGAGCGGAGTCCTCGAGAGCCAGTAACGCATGGCCAGCCGCCCCGGCCTGCGCTGCTGGCCTGCGGGAGCCCACGCGTGATGCCAGCGCCGTGAGAGTGAGCGGCGCGGCCCCTCCTGAGGCGGGGGAGCCCCCAGCCCCGCTGCCCCTGGCTGCCAGGAGCCGAGGCCTCTCAGCACCAGACCTGCGGTGTGTGGGGCTGCGAGAGCAGCACCCCATAGGGTCGGACGGGACTTGGGGCGATTCCAGCGCTGCGGAAATCCCCCCAGGGGAGACCCTGCAAGCCAGGGCTGCGAGGATCCTAGGCATCGAGGTGGCTGTGGAGTCTCTCCTGCCGGACAGCAGCAGAGCCAGGCAGAGCCAGCGCCCTGAGCCGCCCCGGGAAGCCTCGCCGGCCAGCTCGGCGCCCTCAGACGGCCCCACGGCGTCCTCCGACGCCTTCTACGGCAGAAGGAGGTGCGGCTGGACGGAAAGCCCTCTCTTTGTAGGGGAGCGGGAGGGGTCCCGGCGGGCCCCCCCGGCTCCCGAGCCCTTGGCTGCAGACAGGGTCCTCGCTGGCCAGGTCCCCAGCCCTGAGCCTCAGCCCGACGCCCCGGAGCCCAAGCCTTCTGAATGCAGGGCCGGGGGCCTGGCGCCCTCCTTCAGGTCCACGCTGTTCCACGTCATAGAGCGGACCCCGGGGGCGGCAGGCCCCGAGAAGAAGCTGCGGAGCCCTTCCAAGGTGATCGAGAGTCTGCAGGAGAAGCTGGCCACGCCCCCGCGCAGGGCCGACCCCAGCCGCCTGATGAGAATGAAGGAGGTGAGCTCTGTGTCCCGGATGCGCTGCCTCAGCTTCCAGAGCGCCGACCGCGCCGCCGAGGAGGCCGGGCAGCCCGCAGGCTGCGGGTCTCCCCGCGGTGGGGACCGCGGGCACCCGAGGGGGCTGTTGTCAGCGCCCGCCAGGGGCGGCGTCTCCTGGGAAGACCTCGGGCATCCGGCCGCACCGAGGGACAGGATCGCCAGTGAAGACTCCTGGTGCCCAGGTGAGGAGCGAGTTGGAGGGCAGGTGTTACCCAGCATTCTCAGATCTCAGAGTGTGCCAGGGCAGTGGATAAGGAAGATGTGTGTCTCAGGAAAGACCAGAGGCGACCAGGGAGTAGTTACATCAAGAGTCCCCATTGTCAAAGAATGACCCAGAAGCCTTCCTTAGAACTCTGTGTCTCGTAGCATCATTTAAATGATGGTGCCCTTAATAGACAACAGCTGTGTAAGGAGCTACATTAAAATTAGCTTCCTGAACAGCTGCTGGGCCCCTTAATACCCACCAAGTATTCCAGCCTCGGACCTTGGATCGGGCCTGCCGGGGACCACACCCAGCGTGCGCTGTCCTCTGTCTACACAGCAGGCATCCAGGCCACACCTGGCGGATTCGGTGGATGACCCACTCTGCTGGGTCTCCCCTGGGCACCTGCTGGGTCTCACCTGGGACTCCTCACCTCCCTCCTTGTTTTCTATTTTCACTGCCACACCCTTTACAAAACTTACAAAGGTCCAGTGGATAAAAAGGTCGATTTTCACGTTCTTGGCACCCCAGCCCCTGACCACCCACTCCCCACCTCCCCTTCCCACTCTGTGTTGTGTAACAGAACACACGAGACTGGGCAGCATCTGAACAAAGGAGGTTGGTTTGGGCTCGTGGCCCTGCAGGCTCGGGAGGTCAAGGTTGGGAGGCGGCATCGCCTGAAAGCCACTGGCCACGCCAGCTATGGGCAGAGGAGCAGCGTGTGTGTGATCCGGCTCGGGCAGGAGTCAGGCTCACTGTAGGGCAGCCTGCTCTCCAGAGAGCTCACTCGCTCCGTGGAGAATGACCCTCGTCCCGCCTAAGCCCTCGTCACCACTCAAGGGCCCTGCAGAGAGTTCTGGAGTGGACAATCCTTGTTCCAGCAGAGGGACCCACAAACCTGTTTCTTATGGCCCCCAAAGTTGGCCTTTAAAAATATTGATTGTCATTGAAAGACAGTGACAGAGATGTCCTGTCCGCTAGTTCACTCCCCAAGTGCCTGCAACAGCTGGGGCTGGGCCAGGCCGGAGCCACGAGCACAGAACTCCATGCAGGTCTCCCCACAGGGAGCAGGGAGCAGAGCACTTGAGCTGTCTCCTGCTGCCTCCCAGGTTGGGCATCAGCAGGAAGTTGGAGTTGGGAATGGAGCCACTACTTGGACCCAGGTGCTCCCGTACAGGATGCGGGAATGCCAAGTGGTGACGTAGCCAGTGTGCGAAAGGCCCACCCCAGGGCCCTCAGTTGCGGTGGCTAAACCTCAGGCCAGGCGTCGGCAGGCCTCTGAGCCCCTCCCTTGTCCTACTTTAGTATGTTTCTGCAGCCGTCTCTGGTGGGTAAAGCACAGGCAGTCTCCTATCGATTAACAGTGGTTCTCTCCAATGAGAGTTCACCACCCCAGCACTAACAGAACAGGTCCAAAGAGGTTTTTTGTTTTTGCTTTTTTAAGAATTTATTTATTTGTTTCAGAGGTACAGTTACAGAGAGAGAGAGAGAGAGAGAGACAGGGAGACAGGTCTTCCATCTACTGGTTCACTTCCCAGATGACCACAACAGCCAGAGCTGCGCCGATCTGAAACCAGGAGCCAGGAGCTTCTTCTGGGTCTCCCACCTGGGTGCAGGGGCCCAAGGACTTGGGCCATCTTCCACTGCTTTCCCAGGCTGTAGCAGAGAGCTGGATCGGAAGAGGAGCAGCTGAGACTTGAGCTAGTACCTGGATGGGATACCAGCACTGCCCACTATGCCACAGCACCAGCTCCCCTCCCCCCCGCCCCCACCACCAAGAGTTCTTGACATTTCTTTGGGGCATCTCTTCAGAGACTGGGAATGAATCAGTTATGTGTCCTGGAAACGATGAGAAGAGTTGAGATAAATGTAAATAACCATAGACTGGGAGCAACCTTAAATCACTCATTCCAGACCTTTCTCCAGAGAGGGAGACGGGTTGGACGTCACCTCCCAAGGCAGGCCCATCCATCTTCCTGTGCCGGCCCAACAGGTGGTCCCACCCCTCACACCCCGGCCCCTTCTATGTCCTCTCTCAAATTCCAAGATTCCAGAGGGAGAGGTAGATGGGAAAGAGCAGTTGTTTCAGCTAGAAAGATCCAGAGCTTTTTTTTTTTTTTTTTTTTTTTTGACAGGCAGAGTGAACAGTGAGAGAGAGACAGAGAGAAAGGTCTTCCTTTGCTGTTGGTTCACCCTCCAACGGCTGCCGCGGTTGGCGCGCTGCGGCCGGCGCACCGCGCTCATCTGATGGCAGGAGCCAGGTGCCAGGTGCTTCTCCTGGTCTCCCATGGGGGGCAGGGCCCAAGCACTTGGGCCATCCTCCACTGCACTCCCCGGCCACAGCAGAGAGCTGGCCTGGAAGAGGGGCAACCGGGACAGAATCCAGCGCCCTGACCGGGACTAGAACCCGGTGTGCCGGTGCCACAAGGCAGAGGATTAGCCTGTTGAGCCACGGCGCCGGCCAAGCTTTTTTTTTTTTTTTAAAAAACGTCTACTCAGGCACTTTGAAATTTTGCTCACAAATACAGTACGATTCGTGGGGTGTTAGCCAGTGTTGCTCTGTGCCCTTTGTGCAATACCCGAGAGAAGTGATCCATTTCTCAGGGGCCTGGTGGATCCTCTGGTTTGACAGGTGGAGGCTTTGCTGAAGACAAGAATGAGGAAGCATTACATGGTCTATTTTTTTTTTGAATGGGGATTTGCTCTCAATTGACAGACACCATTGTGTTTATCACGCACAGCATGGTGGGTGGAAGTGTCTGCCCCTCCAGACGGCTGGATTTAGCTGCTTAACGAACGTGTGACCTCACGTGGTGATCTTTGTGAGCAGGATGCTCTTATCCAGCCTTGTTGACTGTAGGCGTCGTGCTGTATGGTGGAGCCTCTGGGCCTGTCCCTCCCGGCGAGCTATGTGTCACGCACCAGCACCTCCCCAGTCCCCGTGGCCCCTGGCCGCCTCGGCTCTGCTCACCACCATCCCACTCCACTTGCCTGGGGTCTGCTGCGTTAGGGTCCCCGGATGCGTGAGACCTTGCAGTGCCTGTCTATCTTTGTTGGGGTTGTTTGACTTAGCACGATGGCCTCCCGCTTCTCCCACGCTGTTGTGAATGCCAGGGCTTTGTTCTTCCGTGAAGGCCCAGCGGAGTTGCACAGTGTGGGCACACCACCGTGCTCCTAGGTGGTTTTCCCGTGCTGGCTGTTGCGGGTAGGGCTGCCGTAAACAGGGCGGCACAGGTGTCTTTAACAGAGCGATCTCGTCTCCTTCAGATATGCAGTCCGAGGAACCTGCGTACCATTTCCCGTGAGGCTGTGCTAGCCGACACCCCCCCCCCCCCCCCCCCCCGGCAGCCTGTGCATCCCTGCCAGCACTTGTACCCTGCTGCGTCTGTTTTGGGAACGGGCATTCTCCCAGGAGCCAGAGGCATGGGGGTGCTGGTTTGTACTTTCCTGATGTGTCTGAGGTCATGGCCAAAAACTCACCACCCAGACCAGTGTCATGGGGTTTCCCCCCTGTCTCCTCCTAGTTGTGCCACAGCCGGGGGTTTCCCACTGGAGTCTCCAGTCTGCTTTGGGTTGATTTGTGGGTCCAGTGAGAGGCGGGGTCCACGTTGACGCCGTTGCCTGTGGACTTGCGTTTTTCTCAGCACTGTTTGTTGCAAAGACCACTCTTCCGCCATTGCATGCCCTTGGCTCTTTTGTGGAAAACCAGTTGGTTGTAGCTGCTTGGGTTTGTTTCTGGGCTGACTGCCCTGAGTGCTGGTCTTTGTGTCTGCTTGTAGGCAGATGCCGTGCAGGTTTTCGCTCTCATAGTTCTTTAATATCGCTTAGAATTATGTATGTGAGGCCTCCAGCTTTGTTGTTGTTTTTTGTTTTTTGTTTTTTTGTTTGTTTGTTTTTTTTTTTTTTTGCTCAAGATTGCTTTGGCTATGCAGCCTTGTCTTACGGCTCCATACAGGTGTTAGGATTGTCTCTGTTTGTGTGAAGAATGTCATTGTTGTTTTGATAGTGATTACATTGAATATGTGTATTATTTTAGGTAGAATAGACATAATAAGATTTATTTTTCCTATTAAAGAATGTGGGAGATCTTCTCTTTTCTTTGTACCATTTTCTGTTTCTTGTGTCAGAGTTTTGTAATTTTCAGTGGAGAGATCTTTCACCTCCTTGGTTAAATTTATTTCTAAATTGTAGCTATGGTAGATAAAGTCATGTTCTCTTTTTAAGATTTATTTTTATTTATTTGAAAGGCAGAGTTACAAAGAACGGGAGACACACACACACACATACACACACACACACAGAGAGAGAGAGAGAGAGAGAGAGAGAGAGAGCTTCCATCTGCTGATGCTTCTGGGTCTCCCACATTGGTACAGGAGCTCAGGGACTTGGCCCCTCTTCTGCTTTCCCAGGCACGTTAGCAGGGAGCTGGATCAGAAGTGGAGCAGCTGGGACTCGAACCGGCACTCACATGGAATGCCATTGTCACAGGCAATGGCTTAACGTGCCACAGCACAATGCTGGCCCCCGTATTTAGTGAACTTTTACTATGAAAGGATGTTGAACTGTGTCAGGTGCTCTTTCTGCAGCTTTTGAAATGATCCTGTGGTTTTTGTGCTTTGTGCTGTGAATGTGATGGATCTGATTTAGGGTTTGTGCGTGTTGAACCATCCTTGTCTTGACTGCGGTGAACACTCTTTATATACTACTGAATTTGGTTTGCTACTATTGTGCTGAGCATTTTTGCACCAGTGCTCATCAGGGGTGTTGGCCTGCAGCTTTCTTTCCTGGGGTTGTGTCCTAGCCTGGTTTTGTTATCAGGACGACTCCCAGCTTAGAATTGTTCTCTTTGGGGGCCGGCTCTGTGGCACAGTGGATAGAGCTGCAGCCTGCAATACTGGCATCCCATATGGATGCCAGTTTGAATCCCTGCTGCTCTACTTTCTATGCAGTTCCTCGCTACTGGCACCTGGGAAAGAGAAGATGGCCCAAGTCTCTGGGCCCCTGCACTCTTGGGAGACCCAGAGGAAGCTCCTGGCTCCTGGCTTCAGCCTGACTCAGACCGGGCCGTTGCAGCCATCTGGGGAGTGAACCAGCAGATGGAAAACCTCGCTCTGTCTCTCCTTTTCTCTCTAAGTCTACCTTTCAAGTAAATAAATAGATCTTTAAAAAAAAAAGAAATGTTCTCTTTTTAATTTTTCTGGACTAGTTTGAAAAGAATTAGTATTCGTTCTCCTTTAAATGTTTTATAGAATTCAACATGGAAGCCATCAGGTCCTGGACTTTTCTCTGATGGGAGACTTTATTTCTGATCCAGTTGCTTCATGGTTATCCGTGTGTACAGATAGGCTGTTTCTTCCTAATCCAGTCTCAGTAGGTGTTACACACCCAGGAGTTTGTCCGTGACTTCCGGGCTGTCCAGCTAACTGATGTATAATTGTTCCCAGCAGTCTCCAGTAGTCCTTTGTAGATCTGTGGTGTCACTCGTGACATCTCCCTTTTATTATCTGTTTTTGTTAGTATGTTGTATGTTGTTAGTATGTTGTATGTTTTGTTGTATGTTGATTTTGCTCATCTTTTCTTTTTTTTCTTTAAAGATTTATTTATTAATTTGAAAGTCAGAGTCGCACAGAGAGAGGAAAGGCAGAGAGAGAGAGAGAGAGAGAGAGAGAGAGAGGTGTTTCCATCCTCTGGTTCACTCCCCAACTGGCCGCAATGGCTGAAACTGTGCCAATCCGAAGCCAGGAGCCAGGATTCCTCTCCAGCATCACCCCAAAACAAGTTAGAGCTTGATGTGGGCTTTTAGAACAAGTTCTGTTCATCTGATTGCAAAGCAGCATGGCATGGGGGTGGTGTGGGGGAAGTGAGATGGGGAGAGAGGGTGGGGCGGGAGAGGAGAAGGGGAGAGACAGAGAGACAGAGCAATCTAGCCATCTTCCATCTGCTCATTCACTCCCCAAGTGCTTGCATCGTCTCGGGCTGGACCAGGCCCAAGGCAGGATCTCAGGACTCCATCCTCATCTCCCATGTGTGTGGCAGGGGCCCAAGCACATAAACCATCACCTGCTGCCTCCCAAGGGGAATTAACAGGACGTGAGATCAAAAGCAGAGGAGCTGGGCCTTGAACCAGACTCTTTGTCGATCCAGGTGTAGATGGCCCAAGTGGCGGCTTAACCCACTGTGCCACAGTGCCTGCCCCAGGGTGAGTTTACCAGTCCCATTTCTTCCTGAGATTTGTAAGGATTTCAACATAAGACAAATCTTGTTATTGAAAACACGACTTTGTAAACATTTCTGTGTCTCAGCTCACGGACACATATTCCAGGGAGTGTTGTGCGTGATGCACCATGTGCTGTTCAGGAACTCACTTCCTCAGCTTTGGCCCGCCCATTCGGCACTGGCTCCAGCAGGTGTCTGAAAACAACCAGATGACACAAATGTTAACTTCAGCCGCTGGGACCACCTTCCCCGGGAGCTCGCGCACTTGCTGTCTCTCTCTCTCTCACCATAATTCCTACAAGTAGAAGTCGTAATTATTTTTTTCCGCTATCTGATACAGCCGTTAACACACAACAAAATAGCCCAACATCTGCAGGCAGAGCATCCGGGGCTGGGCTCCCTCTAGCTCACTCAGGCCATGGAGAGCAGGCACAGTCTGCTAGCTTTGCCCCTGCGCAGGTGATGGGCTTTCCATGAAGTGGTCCCTGGGCTTCAGGATGCAGCACCAGTTGATTTGGAAGAGATAGAGGTCACACAATCACGGTGTTGACCTGGGAGCGTACTTCAGGAGGTTTGTGGGAAATGGCTTTAAAAGTTAAGTTTGGGGGCCAGTGCTGTGGCGTAGTGGGTAAGGCTGCTACCTGCAGCACCCACATCCCATATGGGCGCTGGTTTGAGTCCTGGCTGCTCCACTTCTGATCCAGCTCTCTGCTATGGCCTGGGCAAGCAGTGGAAGATGGCCCAAGTCCTTGGGTCCCTGCACCCACGTGGGAGACCTGGAAGAAGTACCCAGCTGCTGGCTTCGGATCAGCACAGCTCCGGCCGTTGCGGCATCTGGGTAGTGAACCTGCAGATGGAAGACCTCTCTCTCTCTCTCTCTCTCTCTCTCTCTCTCTCTCTCTCTCTGTAACTCTTTCAAATAAATAAAATAAATATTTTTAAAAAAGAATGTAATATTCCTTTCCTCTCTCCCTCCCTTTCTCTCTCTCCCTCTCTCCCTCTGTCTCTCTCTCCCTCTCTCCTTAGCTCCCTTCCTTCATTTATTTTTTTGAAATAATCCCAGTTCATTAAAACTGTAGCAGTATATCATTCTTAACTGTAGGTTTGACAAAGATGTGAAACAAAGTTTGACCAAATTGGATCTGCAGCCACACTGGTACACACAGGTGAATGGTAGAATTTCATTCATTTTTATAGCTGAATAATTCAAAGTGGACGCAGGGTGGATGTAGGGTGAAATAAACCAGACACGGCAAGACACGTACTGTGTGTTCTCCTGTATATGTGAGAGCTAAAATTTTAAAAGGAAAGCAAAATTCAAAAAACAAAAAAAGAAATGCCTATGTGTTTACTATTGCCGTAAACATATTTTGTCAAGTGTTGTGGTGTATCTTGGTCAAGCCAGCGGTTGAGAATGATGGACTCCTGTAGTTCTAGTGATCTGTGATGATTTTAAAGTTAACTGTAGGTGAGTGACATGGCCATCTCTTCATCCGATTATTGTTTCTGGCCTTGGTCTATATTCTCACGGGACCAGAGTCTTCGTACTTTTCATTTGTTGAGCTCTATTTAGTGGAGCCTTGAGCCTTTTTGACTCTATGTAATGTAAACTAAAAATATATTGTCTCAAAAACAATAAAGAGCTTTTTTTTTATCTTTATATTTTATTTATGGGGGGAGGGGAGAGCGAGTATTGCATTCTCTGGTTCCCTCCCCAGCTCCCCGCAGTTCCTGGATCAGGAGCCGGAACCGGGACGTGAACCCAGTCCTGCGGCGATGTGGGGCCCGGGCATCCTAACCTGTGGCGTCTTAACTGCTGGGCCGGACACCTGCCCACCCCAACCCCGAAAGCTTTCTGAAGCCTGCTCTTGTGTTCACTTGCCCCACAAGTTAGAACAGAGCCTTTGGGGGCTGGCATTGTGGCGTAGCAGCTTAAGCCACCGCTCACAATGCCTGCATTGCATGCTGGAGTTCAGATTCAAATCCCTGCTGCTCTGCTTCTGATCCAGCTCCCTGCTAATGCACCTGGGAAGCAGCAGATGATGGCCCAAGTGCTTGGGTTCCCACCATCCATGTGGGAGACCTGGATGGAGCTTTGGCTCCTGGCTTCAGCCTGGTGCGGCTCCAGCTGTTGTGGCTATTTGAGGAATAAACCAGCAGATGAGCGATCTCTATCCTTGTCTGTTATTCTGCCTTTCATATAAACATATAAATCTGAGCCAGTCTGGAGCCAGGAGCCAGGAGCTTCTTCCAGTTCTCTCAAGTGGGTGCAGGGGCCCAAGGACTTGGGCCGTCTTCTGCTGCTTTCCAGGCCATAGCAGAGAGCTGGATCGGAAGTGGAGCAGCTGGCACCCATATGGGATGCTGGCACTGCAGACGGAGGCTTGAACCTGCTGCGCCACAGCGCCAGCCCTAAACAAATAAATCTTATAATAATAAGAAGAAGAAGAACAAAGCCTTGTTGCCGTGTTTCCGGTAAACTCTTGCACTGTGTTTTCCTTTTCACGTAAACACAAGAATCCTCGTCATTTCTAACCCCGCCCTGAGCCCCCGGCGCCTGCACCACTCCCTGGCTTCTGAGTTCAGATCCTGTCTGGCACTGTAAAATGTGGTCACACCGTGTGCCTCCTTAACCCCACGCCCTTCTAGAACCTTCTGTGGCACTGTAGTACGTGTCGTAAGGTGAAGGGTCTTTGTTGTACACTAAGGGTGGCCGTTTCAGCCAACATCTGCCTGGTGGTCATTTTCAGTCTCAGAATGAGTGGAGGTGGCTCGGGTCCTAGCTCTGAAGGGTGAGCACGGGTTCTCTCCCCTTCTGCTGCGGGCCCTGTGTATGGGAGTGAGAGGTGCCTGGGAGACCTGGGCAGGCTTCCTGAAGTCAGGTGATGACATCAGGAGGCCAGGCGACGGCGCGGCTCCATGGCAGGCCGCGGCAGCACTGACGGCTGGGATGTAGCCCGTAGTACGCACCCTGGCCCCTGCACCTGTGCTGTGTGTCCCTGTCCCGTGCGCCGCTGGATGCAGCTCACCCTCACTGAGCCGGACTGCAAAGGCTTGGGACTAAACCAGGGCTGGTGTAGCTTGGTGATTTCTGTGTCGCCTGTGTGCTGAAGCAGTAATATTTTGGATAGAGTTGGTAAAGAGAGAGCATTGCCGTTGGTTTCACCCGTCTCCGCTCTTGTGTGTTTTCACGCGGTCACTTGAAAGTGTGGAAACAGTGTTCCATGGCTCAAGCTGTGTTTATATTGGCCCTGGAGCAGCAGTGAGCTGAGGCGGCAGCCCAAGGGCCTGCAGACGGCCTCCATAGCTCCCTGTGTCCAGGTCCTTGGCTCCCGCCGCGGGGCTGTGGGACTCACAGACCACCCGGAGGGCACTGAGGCGAGCTGCCCAAGGTGCTGTCTCCTTGCAGTTTGAGATTTGATCAATGCTCAGCCTCTTCTAGGCCTCCTGTTGGCCAGCAGTGTGCCTTTGGCACACTCGGGTCCTTTGGTGACTTCCTGCTCACTGTAGGAAGATACGCGTGCTCCCGGGAGGGGTCAGCACGCGAGGCTGATGGAGGCACTAAGCAGCTGATCCACAGCCAGGAGCCAGGAGCCAGGAGCCAGGAGTTTCTTCCGGGTCTCTCACTGCTTTCCCAGGCCATAGCAGAGTTAGATCGAAAGAGGAGCAGCTGGTACACAAACCAGCGCCCATGTGGGATGCCGGTGCCGCAGGCAGAGGCTTAGCCTACTATGCCACAGCGCCAGCCCTTTTAAGTGAAATCAGCTGAGCCTGTCTGTCTGTAATGGGCTTCTTTCTCATTTGTCACATGTCCTCCAAGTTCATCACGCATGTGGCAAGATTCCCTTCATTTAAAGGCTGCTGTCAGAAAGTTGCTTCCACTCTTGGCTGACACGAGTAAACGCTGCAGTGGACATGCGCGTGAGCTCCCTTTTCCAGAGAGTGATTTTATTTCCTTTGGCCGGATAACCAGTTTGGCATCATAGGATAGCTCTGTTTTTGAGGAACTTCCAGAATGTCTTCCGTAATGCCTGTAGAGCTTCCAGACCGTCTAAACATTTGCTCTTTAAAGATCGGGAGATGTCTAAACAGTGAGCTGTGTCCCAGAGGTTGTCAGCCATGGCGGTCAGAGTGGCTGCACCGATGGCAGCTTGGGCTCCTCGCTCTTCTGTAGGGTGTCCTGTGTGACCACAGCCTGGGATTCTCCAGGGTGCTGGCCAGACTCACAGCCACCTGCCTGTGGAGGCCGTGGGAGACGGTGACACGTGCAGGTGGCAGCTGGAGACAGGAGGCCTCCCCTTGCCAGCAGAGCAGTTGGGGCGGTAGGATCCCTAGGCTCTGGGGGCCGCGTTTGGTCAGAGAGAGGCACACCTGACAACCCACCTTTCATTTATAGCGGGGATTTACAGAAAGGGGAGAGAAGTCCTCCGTGGCACCAGCCAGGCGCAGAAGGGCCGACGGCAGAAATGCCGTGGTTAAAGCTGCCGGTACCCACCGTGAGCGTTGACCATGCATGTCACATGATTGTAAATACCCAAAATGAACTGTTAACACACTTGTGGATTTTGCTGGGTTAGCAACTGTTACATAGAATCCAGGCCAGGCAATGGTCCCACTAATTTCCTCTCTGTCTCTCTCTCTCTCTCTCTTACCTATTTTGCAGAGGCGTATGACCCCAGCCGGGTGGAGAGGGTGTGATGGCGGTGGCACGTTGGCGAGCCCACGGCCGCTCCACCCCAGCCTGCCCTTCTCTGATGGGGTCGGCCAGTCCACCTCGCGCCCGTTGGAGCTGCCCCCACCGCTGCCAGCGGAACCAGACCTTGCCGTCCATGTGGAGTTGCCTGTGTAGACAGAGCACCTGCGTTTATAGCATGAAGACCCAAAGCCTGCGTTTAGAAGGGCGTCCCTCAGACGCGCTGGGCCAGGCCACTCGCGACCTTGGTGTTCCTGGAAAGTGAGACCTGGAAAGTGCGCTGAACGAAATGGAGAGGACTGTGGATGTCGCCGGTCTCCCGCCGCCGCCCGAGGCATGTGGTCCATCAGCCAGGCCGAGCCCATGTCTCAGCGCCTCGGCGTGTGTGCATGACCTGTTTCCTGCTCCACATTCTGCGGCTGGAAGTGGCTGGGCTCAGCGCTTCCGAGAACAGGGGCAGGGCGGTGATGGAGAGTGGTGTTTCCCTGGCGATGGAATCCTCGGGCTGTGAAAACATGCCGTTGTCTGCTTTGCACTCAGTATTACTATCTATTTTTATTTTCTGTGTGGATATTTTAGAAATTCTTTATATGAAAAAGAATCGCTGGTTTAAAATAGACCATTTTAACAAAGTAACTATATTTCTTTTTACAAAAAAAAAATTGCTATTTTTCTATGATGTAAACACTTGCCAGGCAGCAGGTTTTTAAGGAGGCGTTATTTTATTTAAGAGCCTGGATCCCTATGTGTGAGAGGAGCCCAGAGAGTGCTCCCTTTTGCCCCAGAGCATCGCGGCCCTGGCCCGTTGGCCGCTCCGATGTTTCTGTTGTTGTTTTAGGGAATGTCAGGGTGGACACAGCACAGGGTTGATGAGGTAGACTTTCCACAGAAAGGGTTCTGCAGATGCAGCTGGGAGGTCCCCTGATGACGGCCCCGGGTGGACCGGCCGGCGTCCTCACCAGGGTCCCTGCTGCCCTGAGCGTGCGCCCCCCCACCCCCACACTGCCCCTTTACAGAAGGACGTATTGTTATCTCGGCTGCCCCTGTCAGAAGCGCTCGGAGACATTCTGTATGCCTTCCTCTCTCTGTCTCCTTCCTCCCTCCTTCCTTCCCTCCCCCTCCTTTTTCCCTTCTCTTTATTAAATTTTTTTTGAGAAACCACTCTATTGGTGGGTGTTTCAGCTTCCTAGGATGTGAAGCCCTGGGTGGGCTGTCCCTGGGTCCCTGAGTGACCAGCTGGGCCTCAGCCCGTGCTGACCTGTGCCACGCGATTCTCCCACAGTGGAACCTGTCACAGCCGCCTGTCCCCAGAACTCAGCTCCTAGAGAAAGCTGTAGGAGGCGCTGGTTGCTATGGCCACCACGAGACACATGCAGGGCGATGTATGTGTGTGTGCATACGTGCACACACATGCATCCATCCGTGTACATGTGTGGGAACTGTGTTCTAACTTCCTCTTCAGTTCTGTTGACAGCACCTAACAGCTTCTTGCAATGAAAAGAATGAAATTTTCGCTTCTTCCTCGAGAAAGCGAAGCGTCCCCATGCGCATCAATCGTATGTTCTCCAAACAGAACGCCGCGCGGCTCTGCCTTGTTTTATTCTACATTACCGTCTAACACCTTCCTGAAGGCTTTGAGTTCAGCTGCAGTTGCCAACGTGTGCACGTTTACTTCAGTTTCCCTGGATTCCAGGCTGCAGACCATCGCAGGGGGCACAGACGACTCTTAACCGTTGAACGAGAACCTGCGGCTGAGAGTCGTCTTCCAGAGGTTTCGGAGTTCTGCCATCTGTTCACCTCCTGCTCCTCGCCGACTCGCGGCTCCGTGGAGAGTTTCCACTTTGTATCTGTCGTTGCGTTGCTCATACATACATATGCTTGCTGTTGGTGTTTTAGTCATTTGGAGCGTACCACAATGAAATTAAAAATTCTAATTTTGATTATTTGACCTAAAAGTTCTCTGAGGACTGGCATTTGAAATGTATTTATGTGTCCCAACTTGGCAAATGGAGGGAAGCATGGCAGTGATTCGGTGTCACTGCTTTTCCTGGAAACATTCCTGAATGAAATCAGATACCCTGATTTCCGTTGTCCCCTTCTGTCCCTCTCTGCAAACGGCAGAAAATGGCACTGTAAGGCTGCCGCCAGCCCCTGGTGGGTCCCTGGGACCATTGCCATGTTGCGCCTCACCACTCGGATCTCTGGGGACTGGGAGACTGGCTCCCGCCCGCCGGGCACAGCAGTGGCCCAGCTTGCTCGGGGGGCACCTTGGCTTAGATCCTGGGAGGCAGAGTGGGGAAGCTGGTGGTGCACCTGCTGACACAGCGGCCACCCGGCTCCCAGCACGAGGCCCTGATGGGGGCAGCACCTGCCTGCCCGTTCAGCCACATTGCGTGCTTAATCCCGTTACTGTTTGCTGGGAATGACTGAATCACGCATGGTGATTTGTCGGGTCAGCGTCTCCTGCAGTGTGGCCAGGGTGGGCAGAATTCTGTGTACATCTCTGCCCGCCTTCTGATCAGCCATCCCTGGATGCCTGGCAGGGCCTCCCTGGGGCGCTGTCTTACTACTGCAGATTCTGTGCACCTGTGTGGGAGGCAAGGATCTGAGACTCTTTCCAGATGACTCCTAGGAGCCTGTGTGCACGGCGGGAGGTCCTGTTGCAGGGGTTTGGGTAAGATAAACTGGTGAAGTTTCCCACGTGCTTGGGAAGCGGCTAAGACCAGGCATTCAAGTGGAGGCCTCTCGAAGTCTCCGTGGTCCAGCTGGTGCCCCGTGAAGCTGTGGTTGAGGTCTCTGAGCCATGTGAGGAGGCAGCCAGTGCCCTGCGCACTCCAGCCTGCCATGAGAACCCATCACAGTGGGTTTTACTAACATAGCTGATGCCGGGGACATAAACGCAAGGGCAGGGCCGGGTGGCACAGCCATTGGTGCAGATGGGGAGAGGAGGATCTGTCGCCTTTTCCCACGTGGAAGCCAGACCCTGTGGGGGCTTCCAGCTAAGCCACCTCCCTCCATGCCTGCCCCACAGCTGAGCCAGGGTGTGTGACGTCCACCTCGAAGTCCAAGTTCAAGTTGAGAAGCTGTGGCGGAGACTCCCAGCCAGGGCGGGAAGCAGTTACCTACAGATTACAAAACTCACAGGTGGAGCCTCCCCACGCAGGTCTGCCGTGGACACTGAGCTGACACGTTAAAAGCAGGAGATGCGAAAAACTTCCCAACACCCTGGGACTCCCACCCCTTCACCCCCAGAAATGCTCACAGCGCTCCTCCTCGGGGGTGCGTGAGTACAGAAGGCAGGGGGAGAGGGTCCCAGGAACGCGCTGTTGTGGTCGCCCCAGGCCAGGCGGCACGGGAGGGGATATGGTGGCAGCTGAGACGCCAGCGCGGCGGGGATGGGAGCTCCCTGACACGTGTCCATAGAAAGATCTTGCAAGAGAATATCTGTGCCAGTTGCTTTTGACCTGGGGTGCGAGAGCTGCCCTGGGTTGCTTCAAGCCGGTTCTGTAGGGGAAGCCTGGTTGGTGTGGGCAGCGCAGGGACAGGGGCCCATGGAGTCCCAGTGCCTTGGGCCTCCATCTTGGATTCCTGGGAGCTACAGCTCTGGTGTGGGCTCCACAGACTCACCCAAGATGGACAGCATCAGTGCTTCATATATTTTCAATGGCTAATAATGCTTCTAGAACGTTCTTCCCGAGTTTTTTAAAAAGAAAAAGAAATTGGAATTAATTTATTTTAAAGGCAGAGTACAGGGAGGGAGAGAGAGGTCTTCCATTCGCTGGTTCACTCCCTAAGTGGCTACCACAACCAGGGTTGGGTCAGGCTGCATCCAGGAGCCAGGAGCTCCAGCCGGGTCTTCCACGTGGGTGGCAGAGACCCAACACCTGGCATCTGCTGCCCCCCCCTCCGCCCCCGCCCCAGGTGCATGAGCTGGGAGCTGGTTGGGAATCAGCGCAGCCTGGACTCAATTCAATACTCAGATGTGGGACACAGGTGTTGCACCCTAACACTGGCCCGTGTTTCTGAGTTAAAAATAACAGCCATGCTCCTCAAATTTAGGCTTCCCCATCTCCTGCTCGTTGCTTTCCTGGTCTTCTTTCCTGGCTCTGGGTGTGTGGTGCTCAAGACTTGAGTGTTCCAGAGTTTGCTGTTAGCCTGAATGAGATCACATTAAGGCTTTGCAGTGAGGACTGGCCCCGGCTGGCGATGAGCGAATCCATGTATTAATGTACAACCGAGGGTACCTGGGTTAGACACCCAGCTCTGCTCCTGGGCCCAGCTTCCTGCTAATGCACACCCTAGGAGGCAGCGGTGACGGCTCAAATAGTTGGGTTCCTGCTGCACACATGGGAGACATGGGTTGCGTTCAGTACAACCCCCACAGCCCCGGCCATTGTGGGCATTTGGGGGGAGTGAACCAGCAAAAATGGGAACTCGCTCGCTCTGTGTCTCTCCACCTCTTGATTTAGTAATTAAATAAATCACAACCGATAGAGAAGTCACCTCGCTCAGTTAATGCTGTAACGTGAAACACAGTCTAGGAATTGGAAAAGAACTGGACCCAGCTCTGCTGTCAGCTGGCCGTGACCTTGACCTTGACCACATACTCTGGAATGCTCTGCTCCCCCGAGTGGAGAAGGAGAGTGAACTTTCAGCTGATTTCTTCCAAGTCTTACATGATGTAACTTTTTTTTTTTTTTTTTTGGCAATCCTGAAGTCCATAGGGCCTTTAACCCCGCCAGAAGAATTCAAAAAGAAGACAGTTTGAAAACTGGGTGGTCGCCAGGGTGGGCGTCCGGCCATCATTTCTTTCGCGGGGGTGGTCCACTTCCCCATTCCAACAGCTTATCATGCTACTCCCTCCCTCCCTCCCGCCTCTGCTCACCACGGCCACGGGCTGGCCAAGACCCTGACAATAGTGGGCGGGCACTGGAGCGATTCTGAGCCTGGCAGCCAGCCCTTGGCGGGCTCAGAGTGGCACGGGCCGACGTGCAGACAGCTGGTCTCCCCGTTCAGCCACTCCAAACGCACTGGCCAATGAAACAAAAGAAAGTTGTCCTCTCTGCTTCTACCCCACATGCAAGTCCTTCCCCAGGTGGTCTGGGAACCCTGTGGATCCCCTCTTTGCTCAGGGTCTTGGGGACCCGAATCCATGGAAAGCTGAGCACCGGCCCTCAGGGCCCCTGCGAGCCTAAGGGGACTTTGTTCCAGAGAATTGCATTGCTGTTTGTTCTCCGGGTGGCCTCTGCCCATCGCGGGCTCCCTACTGTAGTAACTAGGGGGTGTTTAGCTCACCCAAGCCCCCTGGGAGGGTCACAAGGTTAGCATAGCAGAGTTGCCTTATGCCGAAAATAAACCCAAATATGCATCTACCTAGAATGTCCTCTGAGTATTTCGTAGGAGCGCTCAGCCTGGGGAGGAGGAGACGACGGCAAGGACACAAATGGTGTTGGGTGGCTGCTGTGGGGGAGGGGGGAGGGTAGATTCTGTGCATTAATGACATCGACGCATGCTGTGCTATGGGAGGCTCAGTGGTCACAGAGGCTGCATTCTCGTGTGTGGCACACAGCAGCAGCGGAGCAGGGACTGAAACCTATTGCTGGAGGCTGGGAGGACCAGCCCGATGCGGGCCCTGCAGCCTTGGGAATCCTGGTGACGGGTACAGGAACAGGCCTCTGCTGCCCACGGCCGCCTTGGCCTGTTTGCTCCTTTCAAGCCGGTCACGCTCACAGGGGAAGGGTTCTGAGCTCGGTCCTGGAGGCCAGGCATCTCTGTTGGTGGAGAACTCGCACCCCCCACCGCTCTTGTTCTGTCGTCCGGCTCACGGGGAAGCAGGAGCCACTGAGACGTGGCAGGTGCAGCGCTCATGCAGGCGTCATCAGCGCCGCAGATTCTGGGCCGTGTAGCCCTGCCTCCGGGGGTCTTCCACATGCGGAGTGGGCGAGGCGGCAGGGAGAACAGCAAGGCGGCTCCCCTAGTTCCAGAAGACACACTGATTTCATGCGCTTCATGTTGACAGAATGCACCAGTGCTTACATTATGGTTTGCACCCCAATTTCAGAGGTCAAAAATAGTAAGTTTTTTTACAGTGTGAAGAATAAATGTGTCCATACAGTTGATGGAATCCAAGAGTGATTCTGTATGCACCTGCCTTCTCACACTCCACACACACCTCCGCCCCACCTGCCCACAAGGCCGCCTTCTGGGGACATGTGGAATGACACCATGGTGTCTGTGGCCCAAGGGCTCCCTGCTGCCCCCCCCCCCCAGCCATGGGGGCCTCTAGGAGTGCACCCCCTGCCCCTGATGCAGGTGGGAATCCCACTTCCTTGGATTGTGTTCAATGACGAAGAGGCAGACTTAGTACATCTTGGGGGGTGGGCAGGGAACAGGGCAACCTCCCTCCAAGTAGTGCGATTGCCACTTGTCTGTGAGCAGCTCTACAGAAACTTCCAGAAGCCTGGAGCACTCAGAATGGCCCGACAGAGCAGGCAGAGCTGACACCAGCTCTTGTCCCAGCCCCCGTCCCCCAGAGCACCTGCGTGTGCCAGTTTCGCCTCGATCCTCAACTCCCCTGCCCCGGCCGGGTGAGGGTAGGGGGCTGTGGGTCAGGCCTCCCCTTTGTGGCACCATAAGGACTGTAATGGAGCCTGCTTAGGAGGCTGAATGTCACCGTCCCGTCAGGGCAGCAGTGTCACCAGTGTTTGGGTGGTGCCTCTCTCGCGAGACCTCAGGGTGCGGCAAAGTTCCAGGCACGTACCAGTGACTCGGCTTGTCCATAAATATTTACTTTGAAGCAAGAACAAAGCACGTTGGACAACAGGGAGAGACGGAGCACACCGAGCCGTCCTGTTTTATTTTGGGCCAAGCAGGAAGCCAACTGCACAGCACAATGAAATTCAGGAACAGATCTGTAAGTGTTCCCTCTCCAACACCAACAGCCGTTGTCTTGGTCTGCCTGGTGTTGTCGCGACGGAACCTGGGGGATACCCCTGGCTAGCCTCGGGGTTCTGCCCTAGGATCTGCCTTTTTGTTTTCAATGATGGCAGAGCAAACAGAAGGTATTGTGAGAATGGTTTTTGCCTTTGGGAAGCCCTGCGTGCGTGGTCTTAGAATGCTCTTAGGTCACGCCAATTGGGGCTGCCGTGGTTAGGACTTTATTTATTTATTTGAGAGGCAGAGTTACAGAGAGAGAGAGAAGAGGTTTTCTATCTGCTGGTTCACTTCCCAGATGGCTGCAACAGCCAGAGCTGCACCGATCAGAAGCCAGGAGCCAGGAGCTTCTTCCAGGTCTCCCACATGGGTGCAAGGGCCCAAGGACTTGGCCCATCTTGTACTGCTTTCCCAGGCCATAGCAGAGAGCTGGATTGGAAGAGGAGCAGCCGGGACTCAAACCGGCGTACATGTGTGTTGCACTGGCGATAAGTGGAGGCTTAGCCCACTGTGCTACACTCCAGCCCTGCTGCTGCAGTTTATACCGAGAGTTTTTTTAAACATTGATTTATTCGAGAATCAGAGACAGACAAAGTTCCCACTTACTGGCTGACTCCCAAATACCCACACTGCCCTGGGAGCTGGGAGCTCAACCCAGGTCTCCCATGTGGGTGACAGGGTCCTGGGTACTTGAACTCTGACCTCCGCCTCTGAGGGTCTGTGCTAGCAGGAAGCTGGAATCAGAATGGAGCCAGGATGTGAACACAGGATCTCCGGGGTGGGCTGTGAACATCTTAACTCCTGCCCCAAATGCCTGCCCCATATGGGGATGTTTCAATGACCGCGTTTATGACAAAGCTCTGGTAGTCTCAGGAGAATCCAGACCCAAGTTCTATTGCAGCTGTGTTATCTCTGGTTCCGGTCCATGCCACACACATAAGCAGAAAAATAAAGAAAAATAAGAAGAAAAATAAAGTGAACCTTGGTGGGACTTTTTAAATCTCAATTACAATCATCTGTCCTAAGTTTGGGTCCTTGCACAGGCTGATGGCTATAGAATGGGTCATCTGGGGGCTGAGGCAGTAGTGTAGTGGGCTAAGCCTCTGCCTGTGGCACCAACATCCCACATGGACAGTGGTTCGAGTCCTGGCTGCTCCACTTCCAATCCAGCTCTCTGCTATGCCTGGGAAAGCAGCAGAAGATGGCCCAAGTGCTTGGGCCCCTGCACCCACGTGGGAGACCCGGAGGAAGCTCCTGGCTGCTGGCTTCAGATCAGCCTGACTCCAGCCTTCCTGGCACACAAGAACCCACACCCCACCCTGAGGTAGTGCACAGGGCCCCAGGAGTCCCTTGTAGCCCCCTTACGCTGCAGGAGCTGAGCAGGGACAGCCCAGGGCATAGCCGTCTCGTCCAGCCTCCATCACTAGCAGCAGTCCGGGGAGTCAGCAGTGATAGACGGCGGTGGGGACGATCAGCCTTGGGTGACAGTCGCAGAGACGTCTCAGGAGTGGCCTGGCGGGGCCTGCAGCCGAGCCCACTCGGGGTTTGACCTGGCCACTCAGCAGAGCACCTGGGGGCCCTGGACAGAGCCGGCATGGGGGCAGGGCGCACCGGGCCGTGGTCAGGCTGCTCGGAATTCAAGCAGCTGTGGCAGGTGCAGGGGTATTCTTGGGCGGGAAGCAGTGCTCCGGAGGTCTCTGGCCTTTGTACCCATGTGACTTACCCCCTATCCAGGCTTCCTGCCCCCATGCAGGTCTCACCCAAGACCCTTTTCAGCCCACTCCGTGGGAAATGGAGCCCAGGGATCCGAACACACAGATGCCAAGATTCTGGCTACCGTGGCTGCCACTCAGAAGTCTGCCTTCCACTGCCAACCGCCCTCAGCCCTGTGGCAGCCTCACTCTGGGCCGACCAGCAGGGCAAAGTCAAAGACAACCCCCCCATCCCCACTGTTGGGGCCCTTGGCAGTCGTCAGCGGCTATGGTTTCCATAGCAACCCTGGGTGTGGGGTGGGCGCGGGGCTGGCAGGTGTCTTTATTCCCATTTGCAGATGAGGCCACAGCCCAGGCCCCTGGGAGGTTCTGTCTGGAAGCCAAGTGCTACATGAGGGGAGTCAGGATCTTCTTCAGTTTCCTCCTGCCTTCCCTACCCTGATGGGGTCGCTTCTGTGGGCTGGTTGGATTTCCAGCTCCCCACGGAGAAAAAGCGCCATTGGTGCGATTTTTGCCCTATGAGCCTTCTGCCGTGGAGACCCACTGTACCGCGGGGTTCCCTCTCTCAGCGAGGTCGGCGGCAGCTGAGGGGCCCCCTGGGAAAAGCTGTCAGTCCACCTGCCTCTCCCTGTCGATCCCCAAAAGGCTTCAGGCAAGGAGCCTTGGGAGTCCCTATCCCACGCTCATCCCACCCAGGGCCGGAGGAGGGGGGCGTGGAGGCTGAGCACCGTGTGCCACCTGCAGAGTGAAGGCGTGCAGCTGCCCAGAGTCCACTCCCACCTGGACAAAGGACAGGCGTGGAGGGGTCCTTCCCAGGTTTAGCACCTTCTGGGGCCAGAGGACATGGGGCGGGCATTAGCAACAGTCCTGCTTGCTCCTCTACCCCGTTTCTGGGGTTCTTGTTAACGGAAGGAGCCTCTGCAAACCCCAACTTCAGGGGCAGGTGCTGTGGCATAGTGGGTAAATCCACTGTCTCCACCACCAGCATCTCCTATGGGCGCCAGTTCGAGTCCCGGCTGCTCCACTTCCAATCCAGCTCCCTGCTCGTGGCCTGGGAAAAGCAGTGGAGGATGGCCCACATGCCTGGGCCCCTGCCACCCATGTGGGGTCCCCGGAAGAAGCTCCTGGCACCTGACTTCAGCCTGGGTCAGCTGTGGCTGTCGTGGCCATCTGGGGAGTGAATCAACAGATGGAAGATATCTCCCTCTCTCACTGTCTGGAATTCTGACTTTCGTATAATAAAAGTCTTTTTTTTAAAAAAAAGCACCCTAACTTTAGATCCACACAGGGTGCAGATAAGGCTGGGAACAGGAAAGGAGCGGCCCTGGCCGGCGTTCAGTGATAATCCCAGCCAGAGGAGGACTCGTGTATAGGGCCTGGGCGCTGTGTCTGTTTACTTGTCTGCTTCCAGGATGGGTCATTTTTAAATCGCTGCCCAGGCCACTGCAAGAGGCTGTCGGGCCTGAGTGTCAGCGCTCCAGTCCTGGGCTGTCCGACCACCAGCCTCCGAGCACCTGCTGTGTAGCCATGGTGACGTGGGCTGCCCCGGAGCAAAGCGCACCTTGGCTTTGAGGAGTGCGAGCACAAGGTGGATGCCAGGTAGCTCAGTGTTTTTATACACACACGTAGAAATACATCTAAAATATTTATTTGTATTTTATTTGAAAGGCAGCTGACAGAGAAGGGAGAGAGAGAGCTATGTTTGGTACATTGGGTTCAGTCAACTCTCTCACCAAAGCTGATTTCACCTGTTGCGTTGCTGGTGGCGCCACTGGACACGTCAGTTCCACGCGTGGCCAGCATTCCTCCTGGACGTGTCCTCTTCCAGGAGCTGAGCAGAGCTCACAAGGCTTGTCTGGCATCACAACCCCAGTTAGGAGCCGAGCAGGACCCCAGGCAGCAGTAACCGCCCCGTGCCCAGTCTGGGAAAAGGATGACGTCAGGGCCATTTCTGTTTCCCGCATTGCTGCAGGCACCTGGCACACCTGGCACATCTGGGTGCAGGCTGTGAAGTTGGTCCTCCACAGTCGCTGCCTTTGATGGATCGCATTTGGTCCTACAAAGCCTTTGCAATGCTGCCCCCTGCTGGTTCCTCCCTGGAACTGCGCCACGGGGGTCCTCAGGAGCTGAGTTGGGTGTGTGTTGTGTGGGAGTATCCCGTGTGTGTTGTGCGCATGCTTGTTTTCTGTGTTTGCGTTGCATGCACGGTGATGTGTGTGTGTTTTGTGAGCTTATACTGCATGTACGGGTGCTCTGTGGTGTAGGTTGCATGGGTGTGTTGTGTGAGCTTGTGGTGCATATGCCATGTTCTGTGTGTTGTATGTGCTGCATGGGTGTGTACTGCGTGTGGTGTGCATATGTGCATATGGATGGTGCAGTGTGTGCACAGCACTTGCATTTCTGTAGCGCTCCAAAGGTGACGGCTTCCCCCAATGCACCTCCTTCCTCTCCTCTTTCTCCTCCCTCCCTCCCCCTGTTCCAGCCTCCTGTCCTCTGCAGACCTTGGGAAGCAGCAGTGATGGTTCAAGTAGATGGGCTCCTGCCGGCCACATGAGAGACCTGGATGGAGCTCCCAGCTCCTGGCTTTGGCCCAGTTCTGGCCATTGTGGCCATTGGGGGACATAGACCTGCAGTTGGGAGCTCTGTCTCTCTCAAATAAATTTAAATAATTAATTTTTTTAAAGAAATGGTTCTGAGGCTTGAACCCCATGGTCCTGTTTCTGATCTCTGTTCAAGGAGGGGTTTTGTTGTTTGATGCCCACAGAATTCTGTCCACAAGAGGTGGGCTCACCTGGAGGTAGTCACACCCACTCCTGACCACTCCAGCGTGCGTGACTGGATCTGACTTTGGCTCACTTTCTTCTGACCAATCAGGAGTCAGAGGCTGATCATGGTGGGAGAAGTTTCCGCTCTAAACTTCTTGGTTTAAAATGGTCACCTCCAGCCATGTGTGGGCCCTGGAATGCTGGCCATGTGGCCAGTCGAAGCTGGGATGTACTCTAACACAGATACACACTGGATTTCAGAAATTTAGTTTAAAAAGTAAAGTTGTTTCAGTTATGATGTTTATATAGATTTTTTAAAAAGATTTGTTTATTTATTTGAAAGGCAGAGTTAGAGAGAGAGAGAGAGGTCTTCCATCTGCTGGTTCACTCCCTAGATGGCCACAACAGCTGGAGCTGAGCCAATCTGAAGCCAGGAGCCAGGAGCCAGGAGCCAGGAGCTTCTTCTGGATCTCCCACGTGGATGCAGGGGCCCAAGGACTTGAGCCATCTTCTACTGCTTTCCCAGGCCATAGCAGAGCGCTGGATGGGAAGAGGAGCAGCCGGGACTAGAACTGGCGCCCATATGGGATACCGGCACTGCAGGAGGCGGCTTTACCTGCTACACCACAGCACTGGCCCCTTTATAAATTTTTAAAGTTTATTTATTTTCATTTTATTAGAAAGTCAGAGACAGACAAAGATGTTCCCATCCTCTGGTTCACTCCCCAAAGGCTCCCTACAGCCAGGTCTGGGCCAGGCTGGAGCCGGGAACCCAGAGCGCCATCCAGGTCTCCCACATGCATGGGAGGAGCCCAGCCACTTGAGCCATCGCCTGCTGCCTCTTAGGGCGCATGTGAACAGGAAGCTGGAACTGGGAGCAGAGCCAGGCCTTGAATCCAGGCACTGCGACACGGGATGCAGGAATCCCGCAGGCAACTCAGCTGCCGCGCCAAACACCTACTCCATCACCTTCCTATTGATCACAGACTAAAACAATTGAAATACATGGGGTCAAATAAAATGTACTTAGAATTAAGTCCACCCTCTTCCCTTTGTAAACGTAGATGCTAGAAGATGTTCAAGCACACACGAGGTTTGCATTGTGCGTTGCATCACATTTCTACGGAGCAGCGCTGCTCCGTGGAAAGATTCCGCTGGGAGAGTCGTTGAGATGAAACGGGATTATCTGTGCTTTGGCCATCGCTGGTCCTGGCTCTCAGGGTTCCCACAGAGAGCAGCACTGTCTAACTCAGGCCACACCCTAAGACAGTCCCCTCTTGCTGAAGCTCCAGTTGTCAGAGCTGAGCCGTCCTTGGGAGTGAGGGCTTGAGCCCCGCCTTCCTGCTTCCTGGGTCTGGATGGTGTTCGTGCATTCAACCAGTAGCTACAGACTTCCTACTGTGGGCCAAACACTCGTCGCTCACAGTCTGCCCAGAGGAACAGAGAGACAGAGAGAAATATAAATCCAATGCAATGAGCAGAGCGAAGAATTTGATTTGGAATCAGAGAAGATATGAGTCATTCAAAGAGATACAGGACCAGTCGATGCAAGCTTGCACACTCCCTCTCTCCCTCTTAAATATATAAATAAATAAAACAGAGAGAGAGAGAGAGAGAGAGAGAGAGAGAGAGAGAGAGATATCATTATTCATAGTAGATGAGAACCATTGCAAGCAGTAATTTCTTGGCCTGCCTTGAGTCTTCAGTAGCTTAGAAGTGCACCATGTATGAAATCTCAAGTTCATGACTTCTCGGCGGCTGTGGAGAGTGGATCAGCAGCTGACGCCCAGGTCCAGGAAAACCAGAGTCCTGTGATCCCGGCCCCCTGGGGACTGAGGGCCAGGCGCTCACCACGTGTGGTCAGTGTCCTCGCCCTGGGCCACTTGCCTCTTTGTGGGCTTGGTACTGCCTCGGGTCTACAGACCTGGGCCGGATCTGGCCATGGTGGCAGCCTTAGAAATAAGGAGTAGTCATGTGGCATGGCAGGTAAGCCACTGTTTTGGATGGTGGTATCAGTGGTATCCCATATTGGAGGGCCTGGGTTCGAGTCTCAACTCCACTTCCAATCCAAACCCTTGTTCGTGCACACCCAGAGAGGCAGCAGGTGATCACTCAAGTTCTGGGGTCTCTGCCACCCACATGGGAGACCTGGAGGGAGCCTGGCCCAGCCCCAGCTGTCGCAGGCATTCGGGGAGTGAACCAGTGGATGCGACATCTCTGTGTCTCTGCCCCTCTCTCTCTGTCACTGTGCCTTGCAAATAAATGCAATCAATCAGATTTTTATTAATTTATTTGACAGATGAGTTAGACTGTGAGAGAGAGAGACAGAGAGAAAGGTCTTCCTTCTGTTGATTCACCCCCCAAATGGCCGCTTCGGCCAGCGCTGCGCTGATCTGAAGCCAGGAGCCAGGTGCTTCTCCTGGTCTCCCATGTGGGTACAGGGCCCAAGCACCTGGGCCATCCTCCACTGCACTCCCAGGCCACAGCAGAGAGCTGGACTGGAAGAGGGGCAACCGGGACTAGAACTCAGCTGCCATATGGGATGCTGGAACCGCAGGCGGAGGATTAACCAAGTGAGCCACGGTGCTGGCCCCAATCAAAAAATTTTTTTACAAAAGCTTTTAGCAAAGTGTTTCTACACTCCACCTTTTTATTTGGAAAAGTTTCAATCCAGCCAAAAAGGAAAGAGCTTTAGAACGGAATGCAAGAGCTGTATAATGAGTGCAGGTATACTTTTAAATTTTTTAACCAATTGTTGACATTTTGCCTTTCTCTCTCTCTCTCTCTCTCTCTCTCTCTCTCTCTCTCTCTCTCTGCATGCCTAGCGAAACTCAGCGTCAACCTCAGCTCCTCGTCTCTGGGGATAAGACCTCCTCCTCTTCCAGGCACAGGGCAGCTCCTTCTCATGGGAAACTCACGCCCTGCTTTTTAAGTGGGATAGGGGAAGGCGAGGCGCCTGCACCTGCCGCGTCTCAGTTGCTTTCAGCTCAAAATGACCAGTATTCCAAAGAGGGATATTTTGGGGTGGGGTGGGGTGGTATGTTTTGGTCCCTTTAAGGACAGCACACAGAAACAGGACAATAGCAATTGCAACAACAGATCCAAAACAAACAAAGCACAACTGGAATCCAGACAATGGGTTGCTCTGAATTAAAGACGAGAAAGCTGTGTCCGTGACACGCAGTGTCAGAATTTTGTTAGAAAGAGAAGACACTCTCATTTGCTGCTCCACTCCCCAAATGTCCACAACAGCCAGGGCTGGGTCAGACCAAATTCAGGAGCCAGAAACTTCATCCGGGTCTCACATGAGTGGCTCATCACTTGCTGCCTCCTGGGGACTTGAACCCAGGCACTTTGATTCGGAATGAGGGTGTCCAAGCAGTGAATTAACTGCTCATGCATTGTGGCACAGTGGGTTAAGCTACCATCCGAGACACCGGCCTCCCATATGGGCACTGGCTTAAGTCCCAGCTGCTCCACTTCTGATCCAGCTCCCTGCTAATGTGCCCAGGAAAGCAGTAGAAGATAGTCCAAGTCCCCGTGCCCCTGCCACCCATGTGAGAAGGAGTTCCAGGCTCCTGGTTTCTGCCTGGCCCAGCCCCAGCTGTGGTAGATATTTGTGGAGTGAATCAGCAGATAGAAAATCTCTCTCTCTCTCTCTCTCTCTCTCTCTCTCTCTCTCTCTCTCTCTTCTCTTTCTCTGTCTCTCTCTCTCAACTCTGCCTTTCAAAATAAATTAAAATAAATCTTCAAAGAAAAACATTCATTAACCATTATGCCAAATGCCCACCCCTCTTTGGGATATAAAATAATCAATATCAAATGACATCTCTGCCCTTCTACTAGTCTAATATCGGTTCAGCACATAGGCTCAAGGCACAGAACTTTTTTTTAAAGGTTTATTTATTTATTTGAAAGTCAGAGTTACACAGAGAGAGAAGGAGAGGCAGAGAGAGAGAGAGAGAGAGAGAGAGAGAGAGAGAGAGAGAGAGAGGTCTTCCATCCTCTGGTTCACTCCCTAACTGGCCGCAATAGCTGGAGCTGCACCAATTCACAGCCAGGAGCCAGGAGCTTCTTCCAGGTCTCCCACTCAGGTGCAGGGGCCCAAGGACTTGGGCCATCTTCTACTGCTTTCCCAGACCATAGCAGAGAGCTGGATCGGAAGTGGAGCAGCTGAGACTTGAACTAGTGCCCATATGGGATGCTGGCACAGCAGGCGGTGGCTTAACCCACTACGCCTTAGAGTTCATTTCCATCTCTTGTGACGACGCACGGCATGACTTGACGCTGCTTTGAAGAGCCCAGACCAGATTTCTTTGCTGACTCCTCGTGACCATGAGGTGCTTTAGGCAGGAACGCGGCCCAGGCCCCATGTGTGCAGTGGGTGAAGTCAGCTTTGCCAGAGGAGCTCACCCCGAATCAGACCCCCAGAGAGGGAAACATTTGCCCAGTTATCTATTGAGAAAACAGAACGCAGGTGCACAGAGCCAAACAAAGGGTGTGTTCTTTGGGGCACGCCATCAGTCACAGAAGAGGGCTCCCCTGCACCTCTGCTCCCCTGTGCCACTAACGTGATGTTGCTAGGCTCAGCCCTCGCTTCCTGCTCCCTCCCCAGCTTGCATTTATTTATGAACTGTCCCACCTCGCACACAGCTCCGCACACAGCTCCTCGCAACACAGCCCTGGCCAGGGCGTCTCTCCTCACACAGGGAGCTGCTGGCTGCCTCTGCACATGTGCCCTTGAACTTGTCTTGTCTTCCTCCACCTGCTGAGTACACAGGCCCTGCCTAACCCCACACCTGCATCCTATTCACTGTGCAAGGGGGCCCCGGGGCTGGGGGCAGCCTAGGAGCACAGAGATGGTAGGCTCGTCCCTGATGCACGTCTGTCCTAGGAAGTCGGGCAGTTGGGAGGTTTCACGGAGGTCACCTCACAGACCCACCCGGAACATGCCCACGGCGCCGCTGCTGTGGCACAGAGGGTTAGGCCACTGCCTGCGACACCAGCATCGCATGTCAGCGCGGCTTCAAGTCCCGGCTGCTCCACGTCCGATCCAGCTCCCTGCTAATGCACCTGGGAAAAGCAGCAGAAGATGGCCCAAATGCTTAGGACCCTGCACCCATGTGGGAGACCTGGATGGAGCTCCTGGCTCTGGCCTGGCCCAGCCCTGGCTGTTGAGGCCAATTGGGGAATGAACCAGTGGATGAAATCTCTCTGTCTCTGTCTGTCTCTCTGTCTCTCTCTGTGTATAACTCTGCCTTTCAAATAAATAAATGAATATTGTAAAAAATGATACTCGCTCCTTACAAGTGACACAGATACCCCAGCTAATTCCCATGGAGGGTCAGCCCTTGGTTCTTTGTCACTTCTCTTTTATTTTAGATGAACAAAACTCCAACTCTTAGCATGGCAGTTAAGACACAGTGTGTGCCCCCACGTTCCATTTCTAAGTCTCAGCTCCGCTCTTTATTCCTGCTTCCTGCTTTTGTGCACCTGGGTGGCAGTGGTGGTGGCTCAAGTCCTTGGGTCCCTGCCACCCACTTGGGGGACCCGGATTGCGTATGTGACTCCTGGCTGCAGCTTGGCCCAGCCCTGGTTGTTGTGGGCATTAGCCTTTCAAAACAGACAAATCAATTTTTTTAAAAAAAATATTTATTTATTTGAAAGGCAGAGTTACAGAGAGGCAGAGGCAGAGAGAGAGAGAGAGAGAGAGAGAGAGAGAGAGAGAGAGAGAGAGAGAGAGAGAGGTCTTCACTCCCTAAATGGCTGCAATGGCTTGAGCTGGGCTGATATGAAGCCAGAGCCAGGAGCTTCTTCTGGGTCTTCCACGTGGCTACAGGGGCCTAAACACTTGGGCCATCTTCTGCTGCTTTTCCCAGGTGCATTAGCAGGAAGCTGGATCAGAAGTGGAGCAGCCAGGACTCGAACCAGCGCCCACAGGGGATGCTGGCATGGAAGGCAGCAGCTCCCCGCTGAGCCACAGCGCCAGCCCTAGGCAAGGGAAATGTAGCAAGTGCTCAGCACAGGTGCACCTTGAGTGACAGAAGCCAGTCACCAGGGGACATGTGCTGTCGCATTCCTCTCATGAGATATTCCTGCAGATGCCAAACTCAGAGAGGCAGAGAATAGGACTGTGGGGAGGCAGACCAGGGAGGCTCTGCTTAGCAAATCCAGACTTTTGGTGAGGAAGGTGTAGAATCCTGGAGGCAGAGATCCATTGTGATCACAGAGGTTGTGAACGCCCTGACAACGCCAGGGCCCCACCCTTGGAAGTGGCTCAGTGCCTTGAGGGGCTCCCCGGATCCCTACCCCTAACCTGAGTAGAGAGTGATGTGACTGATGATTGATTTTTTTTTTCACCATTTTTGGGGGAGTGATAACCATAGCACCAAAGAGATAAAGAAGTGTGTCCAACATGGTGGTTCTAAATTTCAGGGTGTCCCAGGAACTCATGGGGGTCCCTATGGCTCGTTAGCACCCCGACCTCCTGCTGAGGTTCTGCATTTTTCCCAGGCTGCCAGCTGCTTTGAGAGGCGGCGGAAGCTCCTGCCCTGACGGTGGTCTCCCAGTGACCACCATGGAGCACTGGTCAGAGCGCCGTGGGGTTCCTGCAGCCCCGCAGTGCCACATAGTCCCTGTGAAGGCACGGGTCCCGTTGCTCCTTCCCCTCCAAGCTTCTAGCCCAGAAAGCCACAGTGGCTGTCGACTGATAAGAAAGACAGGACTTAACACGGCGGGTGTGGTTCCCAGTGCAAAGACTGATTCCAAGGGCGCCTTTTAAAACTTTAACTTGGGGCCGGCGCCGCGGCTCACTAGGCTAATCCTCCGCCTTGCAGCACTGGCACACCGGGTTCTAGTCCCAGACGGGGCGCCGGATTCTGTCCCAGCTGCCCCTCTTCCAGGCCAGCTCTCTGCTGTGGCCCGGGAGTGCAGTGGAGGATGGTCCAAGTGCTTGGGCCCTGCACCCCATGGGAGACCAGGAGAGGCACCTGGCTCCTGCCTTCGGATCAGTGCGGAGAGCCGGCTGCAGCTCGTTGGCTGCGGCGGCCATTGGAGGGTGAACCAACGGCAAAAAAGAAAACCTTTCTCTCTCTCTCTCTCTCTCTCACTGTCCACTCTGCCTGTCAAAAAAAAAAAAAAAAAAAACAAACAAACAAAACTTTAACTTGGGGCTGGCGGTATGGTGCAGTGGGTTAAGCCACTGTCTGCGACACCAGCATCCCTTATGAGGGTTGGTTCAAGTCCCAGCTGCTCTGCTTCCAATCCAGCTCTCTGTTCATGCACCTGGGAAAGCAGCAGATGATGGCTCAAGTCCTTGGGCCCCTGCCACCCATGTGGGAGACCTGGATGAAGTTCCAGGCTCCTGGCTTCAGCCTGCCCCAGCCTTGGTTGTTGCTGCTATTTGGGGGTGAATCCACAGATGGAAGATCTCTCTCTCTCTCTCTCTCTCTCTCTCTCTCTCTCTCTCTCTCTCAACTCTGCCTTTCAAATAAGCAAACAAATCTAAAAATTTTTTAGCATACTTAGTTATTTGAAAGGTAAACGTAGAGGGAGAGAGGCAGAGGCAGAGAGTGAGAGAGAGAGAGAGATCTCCCATCTGCTCATTCCATCCCCAAAACTTGCAACAGCTGGAGCTGGGCCAGGCCCAAGGTTGGGGCCAAGAACTCCACCTGGGTTCACTCCTGGGGAGCTGATGTGGGGAGGGGGGATGTCCCAGCCCCAGACCTTGTCCTGCAGCTGAACTTGAACCCGCCCCCGCCCCGCCGCCCTGTAACCCACAGTTCTGCTCCTGACAATGAAATCTGCAGTGAGATGCTGGGACAGCCACAAATCACCTAGCACTTGGGCTGCAGGCTGGGCCCAAGTGGGTCCACAGGGAAGCCACCAACAATGTGGAGGCCACCACACACAGTCACTGCACTGGGAATGGCCTGCAGCCCAGGCCTCTCTGAGTGGCCACGTGCACACGTATATACACATGTATATACACACAGACATGCCATATATACACATATACACTGACACACACTACATGTACCTACACACATTATATGTACACACACAGACACACCATATATACACATATACAGTCACACACTACATATACATACACACATTATATATGCACACACTGACATGCCGTATATACACATATACACTGACACACACTACGTGTACATACACACATTATATGTGCACACACTGACACACCACAAATACACTGACACACACCATGTGTACATTCACACATTATATATACACACATGCACAAACTATAAATATATATACACATGCATACCATATATATGTATACACACATATATGCACACAATTATATATACATACACAAAATATATCCACACACAGACACACACAGTGTATATGTATGTACATGCACACACATACACACACTGATACACCATATGTACACATGTGTACACTGACACACACTATATGTACATACACATATCTTATATATAGACATACATTATATATACACACACAGACACCATATACACACACCATATATACACAGACATACATACACATACACATACACAGACACCATATATATACATACACATATATCCACACACAGACACGTGCATTATATATACATAAACACACACCATGTATATTATATATATACACACACACGTGCAGGCACCTTATATATACACACACAAATATACTCAGACACAAATAATACATATATGTACATCATATATATACACATATTAAATATTTATACAAACACATTCACATACATTCACTGACACACACACAGAGACACTGACACATCCATACACATGGATACACATAGACACACTGGCACATACACACTGGCACACACAGACATGCACACGCCGACACATACAAACACATCAGTATACATTGAAACACTGGCACACTAACACACACACTGACACACACAGATGCACAGATACGCACTGACACACAGTGACCCATGGACACACACAGACACACTGACACATGCTGGCACACACATACATTGACACACACACACATAGATACACCCAGACACTGACACACTGAAACACACATAGATGCCCTGGCACATGCACACACTGACTGCACATGACGTTATGCTGAGATACCCATACACCTGGACACACACAGGCACATAGGCATACACACACGCACTGACACATGGACACACACATAAGGTACACCCGGACACACTGGTGCACACCCACATTCATCTGGCCCATCTTCTACTTACACCCATATCCTGAGTGTGACACAAACAATTGCCACTGTTTTAACTCCTACAAGGGTGTGAGGTCATGTTCCGGCCATAGGAGTCATGACCAGGTGGGCACATGTGAGCCATGGGTGCTGTGGAGGGGACAGAGTCCCCAGGGCCCCAGGTCCACAGGAAGAGGGTCCCTCGCTTTCCCCCATGCCGGGCTCTGTCCGGCTTTGCCTGGGAGGCCCAGGCCTGCTGGTTTTTGTTTTCTTAGGTGCGGCCAACAACAGCCACCAGCAACAATCAGAAGGGCTCTCGTTCCCATTCTGGTGGGTGTTAAGGAACAACACAAATGCCCCTTCTGAGTCTGCAGAGGGCAAGGGGCTGAGCTGATGTCCGTCCCGCTCAGCAGGTGGAGTCCAAGCCAGCAGCCGTGCTGGGGCACAGAGGGATGCCGGGCGGATGCCATGTGCGGGGCTGAGCTTGCGCAGCCGGAGTTCACTTTAATTTAAGACGCTGGCTTCCGTTCAGTGTGCATGTACTTGTGTGCTCTTTTGAGGCTGAGTTAAAATGCATATTTTGGGGCTAAGCGTGTGGTGCAACGGATTAAAGGAGCTCCTGGGATCCCTGCACCCTATGATCGGAATGCCGCTCCCAGTGTTGGCTATGCTGTGCCAGCTCCCTCTACTGCCCCTGGGAGGCAGCAGGTGATGGTCCAAGTACTTGGGCCCCTGCCACCCACACAGGCGGCCAGATGCAGCTCCTGGCTCCAGGCTTCGGCTCGACCCAGTCCTGGCTGTTGGGCTGCTGTGGACAGTAGGGCAGTAAAACTGCAGATACAAGATCTCGCTGTGTGTGCCTCTGGCTCTGGCTGTCTCTCTCTTTCTCTCTCTCTGTCATTCCACCTTTCAAATAAATAAATATTTAAAAATTATTATTCATCTTAGTTGGATTTTTTTTTTTAGCGCCCACCAATATGTTATGCTTGGGCCTGGTGCCTGGCTGTGCTCATGCTAACTGGGTCTGTGGTTTTGTACGAATTTCAGGCTACACGCCTTACGGTCCTTGAGATGTAGGGGGTGATCAGGTGGGGTGATGTCTCTTGGTCAACCATGCAGCTCAGACTTATTTATGGGGTTCTTTGGGTCTGCTGGGCCCCTCTCAGGGGTTACTCCCTAGATGGCCCCAAAGGCCAGGCCTGGGCCAGGCCGAAGCCAGGAGCCAAGAGCTTCATCTGGGTCTCCAACATGGTTGCAGGGTCCCAAGAACTTGGACCATCATCTGCTGCTTTCCCAGGCCACAGCAGAGAGCTGGATCAGAAGAGGAGCAGCCAGAACTTGAACCGGTGACCACATGGGATGCAGGCACTGCAGGTGGAGACTTAGCCACAGCACTGGCCCCCTGCTCCACTTTTGATCCAGCTCCCTGCTAATGTGCCTGGGTAGGCGGCAGAGAATGACCCAAGTACACGGTCCCCTGCTACCCATGTGAGAGACCTGGATGGAATTCCAGGCTCCTGGCTCACCCTGGCCCAGGCATGGCTATTGTGGCCATTTGGGTAATGAACCAGTGGATAGAAGATCTCTCTCTCTCTCTCTCTCTCTCTCTCTCTCTCTCTCTTTCTGTGTGTGTGTCACTCTGCCTTTCAAATAAATAAAATAAATTCAAGGGAGTCTAACGCTCACCTCCCACACACACCATTCACTCTCCGAGTTCATAAGCAACACTTGCCTTGTTTGAGCCTTGCCCCCAGCCCCCAGCCCCCGGCCTGCCAGAGTGGGTGCGCTGTCGATGGTTGAGGAGCACGCACACTAACCCAGGTGCTGAGGGGGAGTGGCTTATTACATTCTTTATTCCAGACTCTTGCCTTGTACCTTAGAGAAACATGTTAAGTACAGGCGTGTGTCAGTGCACAAAGTGATAGTCTTATTTGAAAGATGAGAAAGCACACGCAGACAGACAGACACACACACACACACACACACACACATGAACATGGGTTTCCCCACACAGAGAGGCGGACCCATCTTGAGTGGGCAGTGGGCCCAAAAGAAAAAGGAGGTGGGGGAGGGGAAGGGAAAAGCACACCCCGAACCTCCTCCAGTCGTGATCTCTGGTGGGAGAGAGAGCACCCCACCAGGGGACTGGCACTCTTGTGGGCATAAAGCCACCTGGGAGTTTTAGGATACCTCCATAAAACTCCAGGATGATGACCCAGAGGCACCCTGGGAAAGGGGGCGTTGTGATGGCAAGAAGGAGGACCCTGTTACACGTGGGGCGGGTCCTTATGACTTCCAGACTCGCAGATCCTACACTACCTACCTGCCCATCCCACTGCAAAGTCCTGGCTATGCCCAGTGCCATCAGACATCTCACTCCAGCGCGTATACGCTGCCTCCCAGACAGGCAGGAGTCACAGGAGGTGGGGGTGCCCCAGAACCCCTGAGGGTGTCACCGGGGCCTCAAGAGAGGTGTGGAGCGGGTGACAGCACCCAACCAGCAGGAAGAGGAGTGTGACACCCAAGTGGCACCCAAGTGACAGAAGATGAGCATTTTGTTGGGGGCAGGGAAGAGCTTACTTCTCCATTCCTGTCCCAAGTCTGTCTGCTACCCTGGGATCCCAGAGAGCAATGTTGCTCCCCTACCCCCCCCCCAAAAAAAAAAAAAGCCATTTAGATTCCTGGTCAATAAATACCCACAGGGCAGGGTAACCATGGGCCTGCGACTCGTGTTCGAATCCAAGCTCCACAGCCCATGGCTGTTGCCTTGGTGAATATCTCTTGCCCATGCCACAGCCCAGCATCTCCACCTATGGCATGGAGGAGACCAGAGGTAAGTGGCTATAATGACACGGCTCGTGTTCCTTGTAACCTTGTGCCTGGTGCACACAGGCCCGAGGTGGCTGGTGTCACTGTTACTCCATCCAAGGCAGACTGCAGGCCCAAGGAGGCCACATCCGGGGTCTGAAACTTCTTTCTCCTTTTGGGAGCTGATGTAGCAGGCAGATAGGATAAAAACGATTAGGTTTGTGAGCTGGAAGACCAAGCCCTCACCACGCCCCTGTTTGATCCCACCTGTACGCCCACCTGCCAATCAGGCCACATAACCACTCCCCTTTGGAAGTGGATAAAAGGCCTGGAGCACGGTGGCCCCTCCCCTGGCCGCCGCCACGCTCTCTACCTTCTTGTTCCACCGTGCCTCCTGCTCTCTGCCTGGTGTGGACCCAGTTTAGCTTCTAGACTTTTCTTTCTCCCCTAAATAAAACCCTCACTCTCCTGCACGTTTCTCTCACTGAATAAAATCCTTAAATCTTACAATGTGGTCTGGTCTATTTGAGCCAGTATTCAGAATTCTTCTCTGAGTACATCTTAAGAGTCTACAAAGTTGATAATATTGAAAAATTATTAGGCCGGCGCCACGGCTCAACAGGTTAATCCTCCGCCTTGCGGCGCCGGCACACCGGGTTCTAGTCCGGGTCGGGGCATCGGATTCTGTCCCGGTTGCCCCTCTTCCAGGCCAGCTCTCTGCTGTGGCCTGGGAGTGCAGTGGAGGATGGCCCAAGTGCTTGGGCCCTGCACCTCATGGGAGACCAGGAGAAGCACCTGGCTCCTGGCTTTGGATCAGTGCCGTGCGCCAGCCGCGGCAGCCATTGGAGTATGAACCAATGGCAAAGGAAGACCTTTCTCTCTGTTTCTCTCTCTCACTGTCCACTCTGCCTGTCAAAGAAAAAAGAAAGAAAGAAAGAAAAATTATTAGTAAGCAGGATGGTACCGGGAGCGAGGGAGTTCTTGGGAACTGGAGCGCCTGACCCACCCTGGGTCTCGGGACCACAGGGGCTAGGGGATGGGGATTTGGTGAAAATAGCCCCCCTCCCCCAGCAGTGAATTGCAGGCCTCCAGGGCTCCAGGCCTTCAAGCTCCGGCGTGATCCAGGCACCAAACCTGGGGGTGGAGGCTGTGGCTTTCATCTTAGCTCCCTCCACTCTTCCCCACATCCCAGCTGCAGAACCTCCCACCTGTTTCTGATCTTTCACCCCCCCCCCATCTTCCACCCCCGGCCCCCGCTGGGGACCCCGCTGGTGTTTGAAGAAGTGAAGGCTTCCGGCGTCTTCCTGTCACCTGCATTGTTCAAAATATTTGTCTTGGTTTTCGGCTCAGCCGCCTGGGAGAAGGACTCGGTGTACTCTCCCTCGGATACCACCGCATGGAGAGAGAGCGCTGTTTTCATAAAAATATTTGCATTTCCTCCAACACGAGGAAGGAGGCATCTCTGGGGGATTCCTCTCGACGAGCCAAAACACAAGTAATTATGTTTTCGAGAAAGGCACTTTTTAAAATGGCTAATTTATGGCAATGCTTACCGCCGCCCATAAAATGCACCAGATCATTCTCAGGGCCTGCAAAGGCCAGTGCACAATGAGGAAAGCAAGAAGAAATATATACTGCTCGTGATCACAGATTCGTAAATCAGCACACGCGAGGACGGTACCAGAAGACCTCGAAAAGTCAGTGGAAAAATGGAAGCTGAAGATGTCCATTTTAGTAACAAACGTGTTTGAAATCCATGCCTACTTTTCCCAAAAGATGCATTTCCCAGGAACTTTTTATTGTATCTTTTAAAAAAAGATTTAATTATTTATTCAAACGTCAGAGTTACACAGAGAGAGGAGAGGCAGAGAGGCAGAGAGAGAGAGAGAGGCCTTCCATCCGCTGGTTCACTCCCCAGATGGCTGCAGAGCTGCAGAGCTGAGCCAATCCGAAGCCAGGAGCCAGGAGCTTCTTCCAGGTCTCTCATGTGAGTGCAGGGATCCAAGGACCTGGGCCATCTTCTACTGCTTTCCCAGGCCATAGCAGAGAGCTGGATTGGAAGTGGAGCAGCTGGGACTTGAACCAGCGCCCGTAAGGAAGCATCCAACTAAATCCACACCCAGAATCACAATCCCAAGATACCCGCTCAGGACCTGTGCCCACTCCCTGGCAGTCTGTGCCCTGCTGGTCTGGACTCCTCCGACATATGTCAGACCAGACAGAACCTGGAACCTTCCAGCACCCCAACGAGGGGTGCATTTCACCGGGAAAACAACTAAACAGGGACCCAACACGCTGAAACGCTGACTGTGAATTTTGCTGGTTAAAGTCAGAGGAGAGAAACTTCCTGGATGACAGAAGGCATGCAAGAGGAGGGGGAGGGGGCTTGCAGCTCTGAGCAGGGGAGCTGGGGGGTGCAAGAGAGGAAGGAAGGATGGCCAGGTGCTCGTTTATCACTCCCAGCGGTCTGCCCTCTGCAGCACGGGCTGCCACATCTGAGCGCCACAGCCTGTGTGGCATGTCACCCACAGACACGCACCCACCCCCTGGAGGCTGCACATGTGAGATCGGGGTGCCTGCGTGCTTGGGTTCCAACGAGAGCCTCTGCCCGGCCCACACAGGAGCTCTGCCCGGCAAAGCAGCTCCCCAGGGCCCCTTAGATCAGGGCAGTAATCCCCCTGCTGGGGGCTGCCGGCTGTCACAGGTGGCCGCTTAACCCACTGCACCACAGCGCTGGCCCCCAAACCTTGTACTTCATAATACAAGGTGCAAGTAACTGCATCCGTAGCCGGAATGCGTCCTCTCGGGTATGGCAATGCTGCCATGGTGGGCAGGGAGGGTCTCGCTCCCTCCCATCTTCCTCATCAAGGCATTGCACACAGTAGACGCCTCCGTGAGTCCAGCACTACCACGCACCGCCCCTTCCCTTCCTCTCAGTGCCCTCCCTTGTCCTCACAGAGCTGTGCGTCCACGCTGTCAGCTGCGTCCAGCCGGGGGCCGAGGCCGCCCGCGGTGCAGGTCGCTCAGTCAAAGCGTGCTCCTTGTTGCGATGATCTTCCCAGCCCTGCGATACCTCCCTTCCCTTGGCCTGGCCTCACCTCCTGTCAGACGGCGGCTGAGAGCGAGGAGTGCATTGGGCAAGCTCACAGGCTGCTTGGACGACCGCTTTGCAACAGAGCCAGGGACGAAGCTCCTTTTTCTGCTATGGGAACAGCAAGAGGTCGTCCCCTGAGACTTGACTATGCCTTTGGTCCTGGCTGGCCCTGGCCACTCTGGAGGACTCAGGGTCCCAGCACAGGCTGCTAAGGCGGCAGCACCTGTCTTCCCTGAGGGTGCTGGGACTCCTGGGGGCCACCAGTGGGGGTGGAGGGTCTCAGCACCCAGGTGGGGCAAGGGGCTGAGCTGTGGGGAAGAAGAAGAGAAATCAACGCCCCGACTGTGGGCTCTGCAGCATCATGCCAGAACTCCCAGGGCATCCCAAGCAGAAGTCTCCAATTTGAACACCAAACACGCCCAGGTCTCTGTCCAGATTCAAACCTTCGCACGGGCTCTTTTCCTCTCTTAGTCTCAGCTGGAGTGGACAGCAGGCTGCAGGCAGGGGGCAGCCTCACCAGAGTCTATGCCTACGCCTCCCCCCAGCAGCTGTGAGAGACGGAAGGCAGGAAGCCCACCAGGAGAGGAGAGCGGGGCCTGGACAAGGGAGGAGAGGCACAGAGTTTGTCTCCTACACCTGCGGAGGCTTCTGGTTGGGGCGTTCATGCCGGATCACCCCATGCAGAAAGCAACCGGGCAAGCAGGCATGAGACAGCAAGAGGGGGCCGCGCTCACTCGTGTAGCGAACCCACAGCCGCGGTGCCGAGCGCACTGTGGCTACAGTGGCATTGCTGTCCTGCGAGTGCAGCTCCCGTGACCTAAGCACTGCCCGTCGGTCCCGCCTCTCCACCCTGTAGCACTCAGGATGAAGCTCCCAACACGTGAACTTGGAGGACGGGTGCAGAACACAGCGAGCTGGAGAAATAGGAGCTGGGGCTGACAGGCAGGCTGCTGAGCCGGGCTTCGGCACTCCAGGATGCTGAGCCGGGCCTGGGGAGAGGCATGAGGGAGATGAGACCTATAGTGAAGAATGCCACAGCCCAAGCCTCCCAAGGTGGCACCAAATGCCTAGAATGTGTGGAGCTGGATTGTTCTTCCCTCCTTCCTTCTTCCCTTCCTGCCACCTGTTTTGTCTTCCTCTCTCTCTTTCTTCCTCTCTATCCTCTATCTCTCTATCTCTATCTATCATCTCTATCTCTATCTCTATCTCTATCTCTATCTCTATCTCTATCTCTATCTCTATCTCTATCTCTCAGATCCGGAACTTGAACCAGGGATACGATACGGGTGTCCTAACCGGTATACCAAGTACCTTTCCTTCTTCCACTGTTGGAGTTTTATGCTTTGGGATCCAGGCAGTCGCAGGTGAAGTTGAAGACATCACCTGAGCTCTGCTTAATTCAGCCTCACTGAATGTATATGAAATGTTCACAGAATTTCTGGAAAATGTGTTCCATGGAAAGCTACATGTGGATTTCAATGGTTTGCACTGAAATAACCTTATCTTTTCATTTCATTTTCCATGAACTTTTTGAACATTGTGTAAAACCAAATAGAGGGCAGTGCTGTGGAACAGTAGGTTAATCCTCTGCCTGTGGTGCTGGCATCCCATACTGGTGCCGGTTCTAGTCCTGGCTGCCTCTCTTCCAATCCAGCTCTCTGCTGATGGCCTGGGAAAGCAGTGCAAGATGGCTCAAGTGTTTGGGCCCCTGCACCCACGTAGGAGACCCAGAAGCAGCTCCCTGTTTAAAAAACAAATAGGTTCTCACTGAAGATAACATACCCACCGTGAGTGCTTGGCTGACACCTTCAGAAACACCAAGGGAACCCTTGATCTAATAAGAACTACTTAACTGGCCGGCGCCGTGGCTCAACAGGCTAATCCTCTGCCTTGCGGCGCCGGCACACCGGGTTCTAGTCCCAGTTGGGGCGCCGGATTCTGTCCCAGTTGCCCCTCTTCCAAACCAGCTCTCTGCTGTGGCCAGGGAGTGCAGTGGAGGATGGCCAAGTGCTTGGGCCCTGCACCCCATGGGAGACCAGGAAAAAGCACCTAGCACCTGGTGGCTCCTGCCATCGGATGAGCGCGGTGCGCCGGCCGCAGCACGCCGTCCGTGGCAGCCATTGGAGGGTGAACCAACGGCAAAGGAAGACCTTTCTCTCTGTCTCTCTCTCTCTCACTGTCCACTCTGCCTGTCAAAGAAAAAGAAGAAAAAGAATTACTTAACTGGAAAGGGACTCAGGCCAACCCGTTTGGTAAGCTGGTGACACGGAGCTCTGTGGAACGTCCTGTTACAAGAGGGCTGGATTCTTTACCCATCTGGCTTGCGCTGTCGATAAAAAGCAACGGCTTAAAAAAACAAAAAACAAGGTTCTGGTTGTGAATTCGGGGCCACCGCATCTCCCTCCCGGGCTTCCAGCCAAGGAGAGTGGAGACATCAGGAGAGGCTCTCCCCAGAAACCCCCACCTCTGTGGGCCAGGGCTGCCTGCTGGCCTATGGTAGTGGCCGTTCTTGCATCAAACAAGGCACCGCCACTGCTGGTTGGTGCACTTGAGTTGCCCACAGCAGGCACGGGACACGGGTTTGGTCCGGTGTCCACTCCGATCTGTTCCTAGGTTCTAGAATGCAGGTCAGTGGATACCCGGATGGCTAACCGACAGGCTGAGGGGCCACAGGTTCCCTGTCCCTGCATTGCAGACGCATTGAAACTGCAGGAACTGGAAACTTGAACCCGGGATTCGTCTTCTAGCACTTGGATGCTCGTCCTCTGGTTTTTATTTATTTATGCAATTGTGGGAAGTTTTCAGTAGACTTTGCTTTTTAGAGCCATTTGTAGGTTTGCGGCGGCGGCGTTCTCGTATTGTGTCTACACCAGCTGGGCGGGCAGCCAGGCCCTCTGTGCTCAGCATCTGCTCGGCGCTCTCAGGGAGTTGTGGCGGCTGGCCCACATGGCTACGAGGGAAATGGCTACGAGAGAAGAAAATGAAGTGAAATGCACAGAGCGCTGTGCTCCGGAAACAGGCAGCCCCACCTAGGTTTGATTTCCAGATGCCTCTGCTGGGAGCCCGCTGGGGACAGACGGACGTGCGACAGCGGCGCAGCTTGGCTTTGACCCCACCAGAACTCCGGGTGATGCTAGGGTGTTCTGGGCGCTGTGAAGTTGTGGGGAAACGCTACTGTTAAAATCACCCTCTCATGGAGTTTCACACCTCCTGGGCCACTGTGACCCTGTCTCCCCTAAAAGTAGGCCCTGGCCTCTCTCCGGTCTCGGAATTACTCCACCCTCACGGCTGTGTGTCTGCAGGAAGCAAGCCAGACCCTCTCCCCGCATTCAGCTTCCCCAGTGCGTGTGTGCGCTCGAGCAGGGGCCACTACCTCCTCCATCCGACCCCAGGATAGCTAACCTGTTGATTCTTTCTAGATCTTTCTAGAAAGGTCTCAATACCTGTAAAGCCTTGGACTAGGGCTGAGCGTACCTGGCTGCACCTGCCCTCCCTCAGTTCTTGCATATTACATGGGGCTGCAGCACCCTGGTCTCACCTCATGGGGTGAACAGAGCCTCGTGGGCTCTTTGGAGGGGAACCCTGCCCGTGGTATCGATGTGGTGTAGGCAATGAATAGATCAGTTTTTTTTTTTTTTTTAATCCAGATTCTTTCTTCCCGCCATGATGGAAATACCAAGTGGATGCTGGTGTTGTGTGCAAATAGGAAGAGAGTTTCTTTGGCAGTGGGGGAGTAAACACATTCGTGCCCCACACTGAGAAACAGCCGACGTGAGTGAGCCAAAGAACTGCCCGTAAACTAGAGAGAAAGGAAAAACCGAAAGAGATGCATCCTGAGAAGGTGGGCGTATCAAATTGACAATTAAAGAGACAGCGACATTAGGCAGGTGCCCAAGAGTCTCAGGTCACCTGAACTTTAAGTAGGTAGGTATACTGGATCGGACAGAGGAAAGACCCACTGCCATCCAGACGGGCGATGGAGTGGGCTGTGGGATTTTGCTCCCACTCTGCGGACTAAGAGTGTCCCTGCCCAAGCCCTGGCAGGGATTTGCGTTTGGCTCAAACACTCTGTGTGTTCTGTCTCCTCTCTGGCACGTGCATTCAACACTGCACAGACATCTGACGCCAGGGCTAAATTTGTCAGTAAACAAACACAATGGTTTGGAGCCAGGATAGCAGATAAAGCCACTGCCTGCGATGCCAGCATCCCATATTCCCACCATTTCAAGTCCTGGCTGCTCCTCTTCTGATTCAGCTCCCTGCTATTGCACCTGGAAGAGCAGCAGAGGATGGCCCGAGAGCTTGGACCCCTGCACCCGCGTGGGAGACCTCGGAGCTCTTCCTAACTCCTGGCTTTGGCCAGGACCAGTTCTGGCCATTGCAGCCATTTGGGGAGTGAACCAGTAGATGGAAAATCTTTCTCTCCCTGTCTCTCCCTTTCTCTTTGTGACACTGCCTTTTAAATTAATTAATTAATTAATAATTAATTTTTAGGCTAAAAAAAAACTCCCAGCATTTTATGAAACAGAAAAAAAGGGCACATTTTTTGAGGGGTCCAGACTTGCTGGAATGGTTTATAAGCAGGTTTCGCTGGGCGAAATGAGCTGAGGGTCCTTGCAATGCTGAACCCCAGGGCTGCGTGAGGTTTCCAATTTCAAGATGAAGTTTATTGTCTGCCACTAAGCAGGCCTCTTCAGCCTGCCCGGGCCTTGCCATGACTCTTAAAAACCACAGGGAACATTTTCCCAATGAATCATCATTTGTCTGGGGAGCAAGAGAAATCCATCACACAAGTCTGGATTTCTCCCTGGACCAGTTAGATGCTCCAGAGGACGCGCTGCGGGCCCAGTCCACCCACGTGTGGAGGGGCCCGGCCTGGATTTGTTATCCAAGTTGGTTCTTGGGCAGGAAGCAAACGTCTACGAAGATAAATGAAAAGAGGCAATGATTTCAGCCAACAGACCTTGCACAAGTCTTCTAAATGATTTTATTTTTCCAAGATCCCACTTGGAATTCCAACCCCAATTGCAATCCCAAGATTCCAACCCCTGGCCAGAAATGGTCAGGTGCCATTGACACGTGGTGCCTGCGTTCTCCCCCTTAGGGCCAAGGAAGAAGTTAATCAGTCCAGGTGGACCTCGGGAGCTGAGAATCCAAACAGCCCAGGGCAGAGAATTGTGAAGGGACCCTGTGGACTTCAGGCTTCTGTTTTCCTAGGCTCCTTGCGGGCTGCGAAGTTCCTGCCCCATGTAGCTCATCAAAGCTGAGCCCCCAGCAGCTGCGGTTCGGGCAAAGGCCTCGCGGAGCCTGCCTGTGGCTGGATTTCTTGGGCTCCACACCAGCAGCCTACGCAGCTGGGTATTTCCTGGGTCTGGGGAGCTGGTACCAGGGTACTCAGAAGGTGTGCGGGAAACGGAATGACAAGATGAAGGGGGCGGGCCCTCAGATGATGCTTGCAATGCCCACAGCCCATACTGGAGTGGCTGGATTTGAGCCCTCGCTCGGCTCCTGAGTCCAGCCACACCCTGGAAGGCAGAGAGTGAAGGCTGCTGCATATGTGGGAGATTCAAATTGAGGCCTGGCCCAGCCTCTGCTCTTGCATGCATTAGATGGGAGATCTCTCTCTCTCTCTCTCTGCCTTTAAATAAATTAAACAAAGAATTTTTTTAAAGTTTATCTTGATGCAAAACAGTTTTGAAATCCATGCAGAGTTCTTTTCCTCACCTTTTCTCATGCAGTTTCTGGAGTCTCATCTTTCCACTGGGGTAACAGCTAGACCCAGATTCACCCGCAGGCAACCACAGAACCCCATGGCCCAACAAGCGCAGCCTTGCAGGCTAACTCAATCAGAGGCATTGACACTTCCCAAGCTTATATGTACATGCCCCCACGCCCAAGGACACGTGATTGTCCGTCAAATCAGGTGCACCCAATGACAATCGCACATGCTGGATGGGAGCCGGGAGGTGCATCAGAGGCATCGATTAGACAGATGGGCACCTGCATCTAATGGCCACGCCCAGCAGGAATGGGATGCCCAGAGCTCTGCACCGCCCGGTGACATAAACAGGACAGTGCCATCAGGGCCTTTAAGTCACGTGCCGAGTCCTGGGCACAGGATCAGCTCAGCTGGGGGGGGGTGGGGTGGGTGCTTGACTGCCAGGTTCATTTACAACAGAACAGCTTCCCTGGAAGGCACGCTGGCCCCCTTATTGCACGCTTTTAATGGATTATGTTTTTGTCTCTTTAGTTTGGTTTACTTATTCGGTTATCAATCATTTATCTGTCACGCATGTGTAAAATCTTATTTTTTCCCATTACTAATTTACTTTTTGACTCTGCTTCTAGCATCTTTAATATGATAATACAAAGTGTCCGTGTCACTTCTCCTGGAGTCAAACACCTGTGTTTCTTTAAACGCAGGTTTTCTACTTTAAAGGAACCCTGGGGGCTGCCAGCATCCCATGTGAGCTCCAGTTCGAGTCCCGGCTGCTCCACTTCTGATCCAGCTCCCTGCTAATGCACCTGGGAAAGCAGCTGAAGATGGCCCAGGTGCTTGGGCCTCTGCACCCACAGGGGAGACCCAGCTGGAGTTCCTGGCTCCTGGCTTTTGCTTGGCCTCGTTCTGATCATTGCGGCCATCTGGGGAGTGAACCAACAGATGGCAGCCCTCTCTCTCTTTCCCCCCTCCTTCTCTGTCTAACTAAGCCTTTCAGACAAATAAAGAGGTAGCTTCTTCTGCCGCCCCTCTTGCTCGCTGCGGACCTGGTACCTCTTCTGCTAAGTGGATGCAAAGCCCAAGGAAGGGGTCAAGACCGAGAACAAGGATCACGTTAATTTGCAGCTGCCGGCAGGAGGGTTCGGTGCTGCAGGTTAAGAGGCCCACCACTCAAAGCCGATTGTGGACCACAGGGCGTGTCCGTGAGGCAGATCTGATTCCGATGGGCCTGCGCAGTGAATCCGACACACCAGGGCGGGGTGTATGGGTCCCAGCAGCAGGCGGGCGGGGTCTGCTGAAACGGACCCGCTGCTTGACTCCAGAGCTCCGTCCTTGGAGAGCAGGCGCGCGTTCGCACGTTCGCAGCTAGGAAACCGCAGTTGGCTTCCGCTCACCCTGACTACGGCAGCGCAGCCTCCTCCGGGCCTCGGTCTCCCCTTCCCCTCCCTTACTGCGCGTAAAGTAACCGGCGTAGGCGCGCAAGCGTCATGCAGTTTCCCTTTCTTTCTCTCTCTCCTTTTTTTTTTTTTTAACTACATGGCCAATGCTGTGTTTTGATGGACAGAAAATGGAGATGGAATGCGGAAAGTGCGGGTTCTGTGAAAGTACCCCTTTCTCCACTCATTCGGCTCCTATCTTTATATTCCAGGAAGTTATTTTGTCCTCACTGTTTTAACCAAAAAAAAAACAAAACAAAACAACAACAACAACAACAAACCCATAAACAGAAAATATCCTTGCATACCTTGTTTGGAGAATTTTAATGATTTTCATTTATCATTGTAAAACCAGGGACAATTTTATAACTTTTCTGTACATAGCTGTTATGTGTAGCGTAATCTATCTTTAAATAGAGGTGAATTACTCTTCAAAAATGAATTCTAGATAGTTTTCCCTTCAAATCAAACATCTTGTTGTTTAAATAAACTTCTTGTTTAAAAATAAAATAAATAATACGTAAATAAATAGATCATTTTAAAAAAAACCTCTCTACAACCCCTAGATTATAAAACTACTCTGCCAAGCATTCCTCCAAGTTGATATTTTTTTTTTTTAAGATTTATTTTATGTATTTGAAAGACAAAGTTACAGAGAGAGGTAGAGACAGAAAGAGAGGTCTTCCATCCTCTGGTTCACTCCCCAATTGGCCGCAACAGCCGGAGCTGCGCCAATCCGAAGCCAGGAGCCAGGAACTTCTTCCAGGTCTCCCACATAGGTGCAGGGGCCCAAGGACTTGAGCCATCTTCTGCTGCTTTCCCAGGCCACAGCAGAGAGCTGGATGGGAAGTGGAGCAGCTGGGACTAGAACCGGCGCCCACATGGGATGCCGGTGCTTCAGGCTAGGGCTTTAACCTGCTGCGCCACAGCGTCGGCCCCTGCTGTGTATTTTTGCGTACGATACGAGGAAGGCCAGCTTTGCCTCCTTTGGAGCAGGCATCAAGTAAATCCCGCTTTCTTACTGGGGCAGGGCTCCGGCTCTCTCCCAGAGGAGCTTCCGGAACCCCGTGGGAAATGGAAGAAAAAGACAAATGTACTTTGGCTCCAAAACTTCAGAAATCCAGGCAGATGAGTAGTCTCGAAAAAGTTCCTGAAAAAATGTGTGTCATGGACAAAAACTATGCCCGAATTCCAAAGCTTTTTAGCAGCAAAATAAACGCAACTTTTAATTCCCTCTTACACAAATGTCTTGACGTCACCTTGCGTATGTTAAAATTTTGCAGACAGAACGCGTTTCTCGGGGGACCCTCTTCTGGTCCACTCATGGGTGTGTTCTTCCGGCTGAATCCAGGAGGGTAGGTGGGTAGCGCCCTGGGCCTCCCTGGGGTTTTGGGAGTATCAGAAGTGAGAATCAGAAGTGAGAAGGGCAGCTGGCATTTTAGCAAGAGTTAGGGTGCCAGTGAGGACCTCTGTGGCCCAGGCCACAGTGCCCGGGTCTGAGCCCCAGCTCTGGCCCCAGCTCCAGCGTCCTACTGAGGCGCATCCTGGGAGGGGGGGTTGAAGACACCCCCAAGCAAGACATCAGCCCCCTGTCTGTGCAGGCCACAACCCAACGGACAGAATGGACAGAGTCCGTCTACTCTCCCCACCCTTGCCCAGCCTGACCGTGTGGTTTCTTCGAGGAGATTCAAGCCAACTTTTTCCCAACCACTATCCAGTGGTGCCTTTGGCTCAGAGCCAGCAGACAACACCCCAGAAAAAGCTCAGGCCGACGCCGGGACCCCACGGAGGCCAGTGTCATTCGAATTCCGGAAATCTGTTAGCAGGGCTGCTGGGATTAACGCGTGTCCTTGCAACAAGCATGCAACCGAGCGGTGAAGATGCGAGGCTTTGTTCAATGAGACCTTATGTAGTCTCTGTGGGCTTCCTTTGCTTTCCGTTCTTTCTAAAAGCAAAATCAGTCCGTCAGTTCAACAAGCAAAATCCATCCTGTGTTCAAGGGGGACTCTGGATTCTAAGCGGTGACAACTCTGACGATGTGCGTATTTATCGAGTCTGTAAGTATGCACTCAGCACTTTATCTACTTGATCGCGTTAAATCCCCCACGTGGTCCTGACAAAGCAGCTGAGGACGAGATCCAAATCAAGTTCTCTCTGCTTCCCAGCTCCGAGTAGGACTTCCACGCGGCATTGCTAGGAAGGACTAACAGTGTGGAAGGCCCGCTAGCATGGAACTGTGGGTAAAGCACTAGAAACTGGTTTCTTTATTCCAGAAGGCGTTTATCGCAACCGACTTGAAGCCGGAAGCTTGCACTGCAGAGTGGGGTGCCAGGTCAGGAGGGCATTTGGCCCCCGGTGGTGAAGATGCTGTTCGAAATGTGTGCAGCCCACAGGTTTGACTCCCAGCTCAGCTTCCTGCTCTTGTGTAGCCCGGGAGGAGGCAGCAGTGATCGCTCAAGTACGTGGGTCCCTGTCGCCCTCGTGAGAGATCCACATTGAATTCTGGGATCCTGGCTTCGGCTGGTTCAATCCTGGCTGCTGCAGGCATTTTGGGAGTGAGCTACAGATGGAAAATCTCTCTCTCTCTCTCTCTCTCTCTCTCTCATTGCCCTGCAAATAAATAATAAACTTTAAAAATTTATTTATTTATTTGAAAGATGGAGTTACAGAGAGAGAGAGGTCTTCCATCCACTGGTTTACTCCCCAGATGGCTGCAACCAGGAGCCAGGAGCTTCATCCAGGTCTCCCATGTGGGTGCAGGGCCTCAAGTGTTGGGCCATCCTCCACTGCTTTTCCCAGGCATGTTAGCAGGAAGCTGGTTCAGAAGTGAAACAGCTGGGACTTGAACCGGCGCCCATAAGCGATGCTGGTGTCACAGGTGTGTCCCCTGTGCCACAACACCAGCCCTCCCTCATATGCATGGATTTCAGAATTCTTTTGTACCAAAACAAACTAATTTTATTTTATTTAACAGAAAGGCAGAGAGCGAATGTGATAGAGTTCTTATCTGCTTATGCATTCCCCAAATGCCCACCACAGCAGGGTCCGGGCTGGCCCGAAGCCAGGGGCCAGGAGCTCCATCCAGGCCTCCGACGTGGGTGGCCAGGACCCAAGTGCTTGAGCCACCACCTGCTGCCTCCTGGGGTGCTCATTAACAGAAAGTTCCAGGCCGAAGCTGGAGGTAGAAACAGAACCCAGGCACTCCCACGTGGGATTCAGATTTCTTAACCATTAGGCTAAGCACCCAGCCCTAAACTTTTAAATCCATTTCTCATTAACTTTCTGAAGTACCCTCATATGTGCTGTTTGTATATAACAGAAAGTAATGAAATCCTAACCTTTGAAGATTTCGTGAGCCTGTGTGTGCATGTGTGTACATGTGTTTGCATGTATGTGTACACGTGCGTGAGCATGTATGTGTACAAGCATGCATGCATGTGCCGGATATTTTTGTTGCTATGGCTTTCGTTTTTTTGTATTTCAATTTGCTCTTCTCTTCAGAACATGTCAATAATAGCCCTAAACTGGAAAGAGTAGAAGGGACAAACAACTTGGGCTCAGATTCGTGCAGTAATAAGAAAAAAGAGCACGGGTCCCTGCCTCCCATGGGGGAGACCCGGATGGAGCTCCTGGCTACTCGCTTCAACCTGGTCCAAGCTCAGCTGCTTCGAGTATTTGGGGGTGCAAACCAGTGGTTGGAAGATCTTTGCCTTTCCAATAAATGAGAAGGAACAAAAAATTCAGAAGACCCATTTTTGTTTTGAAAGGCTTCTTGGTTCTCCTTGCAGGAATTCCCTGGGCATCGTTAAGGCCTAAGACGGGACTCAGCGCCTGGGGCTCTCGTGGGTGGCGTCTTGCACCCAGTACTTTGTCTGCAGCACTGGCCAGCAAGCAGACTGCGGAGAACAAATGGTCAACTCCTGCTCCTGGACCAGGCGGGGCACACAGCTGAGAAAAAAAAAAAAGCAGCAGGAAAAGCCCGGATGCAGCTGTGTTATCAGTGTAGACAGCAGTGCTGGAGCCGATAGCGCTGGAGCCGGGGCCTGGGGGCTAATCTCTCCAGCAGTGAAAACTTCATTAACTTGTTCTCAGCCTTTCTCAAAAAGAATCGGCAGAGTGCTGAACTCTGACCGCTTGCCTATTATTTCTTCTTATCTCGAAGAAAAGAGGAACCAAAAAAAAAAAAAAAAAAAACCAGGGACACCCTGAGCTCTAATCTCCATGGTCCCCATCATGGGGACAGGGTTCAGATCACATGGAGGCCGCAGGTATGCAAGGGTGCCTGGGAGTGTGCCGGGTTGGGAGCCCGAATGTCCTCTCTGGAAGAAACAGTAGTGGAGGGGGAAGGGAGGGACTGGGCCCCAGTGGGTGCCCCTCTCCTCCTCCCCAAGGCTGAGGGCGGGGGTGCAAGGGGCTGGGAGGCTTGTACCTGTTTCCCACTGCTGCATCCCTTGTTACTGTACACGGTGGCTTCCAACCACATACCTCCCTCATCTCACAATGTCTGTGGTCAGGAGAGTCAGGCTGAAATCCAGGAGGCCTCCCAGGCTGTGACATCCCCCAGGCTCACCCCTGACCACCAGGCCTGGGGGCCAGGCAGGGCTCACTCAGCCTCTACAAACCGCCCTAGGGTCCTGGCCCTGGACCCCTACCACATGGCCACAGTTGGCCTCTCCAGTCCCCACAAGCTGTGGAAGACATGTGTGTGCAGGTGTCATGGACTGACCCCTGGCACTCTGTACCCTAGCCCTGTCCCATCTGCTCCCATGGGACCTGGGGTGCCATCTTGGAATTCTGAGAGTTTGGCCTCCCGCTGGGAGAAACGGGTCCAGAGCAGAACTTCTGCGCGAGTACCCGACCAGCAAAGGCCAAATACTGACCCAGGGCTGGGAGGAGCGGCCGCTCTCACTGCTACTTCTGTGAATGTCGTGGGTCCAGGGCTTACTTTATTTGCTTTTAAAATTTATTTTTATTTGTTTGAAAGGCAGAGGGACAAAGAGAGAGAGAGAGAGAGAGAGAGAGAGAGAGAGAGAGAGAGAGATCTTCCATCTGCTGGTTTATTCCTAAATGGCCACCATAGCCAGGCCAAAGCCAGGAGCCTGGAGCTCCATCTAGGTCTCCCATGTGGGTGGGTGGCAGGGGCCCAAGCACTTGGGCCATCCTCCTCTGCTTTCCCAGGTGCAGCAGCAGGGAGCTGGATAGAAAGTGGAGCAGCTGGGACTCGAACTAGCGCTCACAGGGGATGCTGGCGTGGCTTTGTAGAACAGAAAGGACTTTCAAAGCCACAGTGGGTGGTGGAGAAATGGTGACTGCTTTAGGGACTGTCCTAAGGGCCTCTGCAGAGGACTTTGCGACCCCTGCGATGCAGCCGGCCGGTGGGCTCCTGTGTTGACTGAAGGCTTTCAAGCTGAGTCACACCCCAGGGAGGCAGAAAGCAGTGGCTCAGGCACTCAGATGAGAACCCTAGAGGGAGCTCCCGGGTCCTGGCTCCAGCCTGGCCCTACCCTGGCTGTAGGGAGCCTTTGGGGGGTGAACCAGAGGATGGGAGCATCTTTGTCTGTCTCTGACTTTCAAATAAAATGAAAATAAATAAATTTAAAAAATCTATAAAGGGGTCAGTGCTGTGGCATAGCGGGTAAAGCCATTGCTGCAGTGCTGGCATCCCTCATGCGCGCCAGTTCGAATCCCGGCTGCTCCATTTCCAATCCGGCTCTCTTCTATGGCCTGGGAGGGCAGTGGATGATGGCCCAAGTCCTTGGGCCCCTGCACCCACGTGGGAGACTCAGAAGAAACTCCTGGCTCCTGGCTTCAGAATGGCTTAGCTCCAGCCATTGCATCCATTTGTGGAGTGAATCCATAGATGGACGATCTCTCTCTCTCTCTTCCTCTGCCTCTTCATAACTCTGCCTTTCAAATAAATAATTAAATAAATCTTAAGAGGAGGAGGAGGAAGAGGAGAGAGAGGAGGGTGATGCTGTGAGTTACCCATCCTAAAGGCTGAAAAAGCGGAAAAGTTGGGCATTGGGAGCTTCCAAAGACCAAGCCACAAGCCAGGCTAGGTCTCCCAGTGCCGGGAATGGCCAGGGCACGGAGACCACGTCAGCCATTGCCAACCGAAGCAGAGCCTGGGCTAGAGGCCAGGCATGAGGCAGACGGAGAGGGCCCAGCCCCAGGAGGCGCCCACAGCGGGCGCCAGCTCGCCATCACCCTCCTGGGCCGCTGCACAAAGTTCTCCCATGCGGGCTTTGCTGGGGTTGCTTGCGTCAAACCCCTCTGTAGGAGCTTGCAGTGCTGGGCTGGCTCTGTGGGAACTCTGCAGCTGTGAGAAAGGGAAGGCAAAAGGCCGAAGGGAAAGCAGACAAGAGGGGAGATGGTGGGGGCTGGGGGGGTGGTGAGTGCTGAATCGCCCATTCGCACTGCAGGCAAGGACCTTCAAGGGGCTCAGGGATGCCTGGCCTCGTGCTTGTTAAGCAGGGCCTGGCTCTCCCGATTTTCCGTTCCTTCCTCCACCGGCTGCTTCCCCTCCTGCGGCTCTTCTGGGGCCCTGGAAGTTAAGGCGCTTTCTCAGCTTGGCTCAGAAAAGTCGTCCGAAGTTAAACCGGAGGCTCGAACAAGGAGTCGATTTGTATCTTAATGGTGGAAGATTCTTAATGGCCAAGGCAGCGAATTCAGACACGCGAGCCCATTGCCTCGCTCCCACCCATCCCCATCACACGCTCCCACCTGGGCCAGGCCATGAGGGCGAGATGGGGGCTGGAGAGGAGGTTACGGTGCACAGTAGGCTCAGCAAAGAAATGGGGTACTGGGTGGGGGCGGGGGCTTCTCTTGGGAGGGGCAGGTGTTATCGCCTGTGCATTCCCTGTGGCAGAAACCTAGTGAGGTCACGACCCCCTAGACAGAGCCCCGGGACCCCAGGGAGACAGAAGCAGCAGTTTGGCAGCAGATGGTACAGTGTGTTGGGGGCAGGAACGGCTACCCCCCTGTGCCCAGTCCCTCCTCCAATCAACCATCAACTTGGGAGGTGGAGACCCCAGCCAGGCTGGGCAGCGGGCTGATGAGCCAGGCCCATGCTGGGCTCAGATCAGGGTTCCCACCAGGCCGAGCCCAGGTCATCACAGGCTCGCTAGGAGGTGTAGTAGCAGCCGACCTCGGCGTGCCCAGTGGCCCCCAGATGTCAAGATGGAGCTCATTCTGGAAGGCAGAGTCATCGAGCCATTAGCAGGGCTACAGCCGGCTCAGCCAGGCCTCCGGCTTCATGCATGTCTCCAACAGGTCGCCCACCTGCTCAACTGCCTTCTCCTGCAAGCCCCAGGACAGGCTCTTCCCCTGTGGCAGGGACCGGGGGACAGAGCTAGGGCTGCCACCCCTGTGAGCTTCAGGGGGAAGGTGTGGCCTTGGGCAGCCCCTCGAGCAACCTGGCCACCAGGTGGCGCCAGCAGCCACCAGGCAGCCACACAGATGCACGTCTGCTCCTGACTCCAGCTTCCCGCTCATGGGAACCTGGGAGGCAGCAGAGATGGCTCAAGTCCTTGGGTCTCATGTGGGGGACCCGGGTGGAGCTCCAGGCTCCTGGTTCAGCCTGGCTCAGCCCTGGCTGTTGTGGGCATTTAGGGAGCGAACCAGAAGATGGGCGATCTCTCTCTCTTTCAAACAAAATGATAGTTTTTTTGATTTTTAAGTATTTTTTTTTACTTGATGTGGTTTCTTAGTCGTGGCCAGAGATACAGAAAACCACAGCTTGCTACCGTTTTCTTTCCTCCCTGTCTTCCACGCCAGCAGGGACGGAACACTGAATCACCATGGGTCAGCCATGCCGTGAAGTCGACCCCAACCTGACGCCGCCGAGAAGTCACTGGGGGAGGGGTTAGGGAGCTCCTGCGTACAAAAAGGCAGATCTGTGCTCTACTTCCTAGAACTGATCGGAAGAGGGACAAGCAATAGGCAGTTACGATACAGTACGTACTGGTTATTTATTGTTGTATTTATAAAACTATCCTACATCCCAGCGGAGCAAGCGAACAGCAGTTTTGTGAGCATGCGTGTGTGAGACCCACAGGTCTGTGGGTAGCTGGGGCTCAGCTGGGGAGCCCATGAGCTTCACGTGCTGTAAGAATTACAGCCAGCGGGGGCTGGTGGGGCCAGGCGGCCAAGCTACTGTGCTTCCTCGGACAGTGGCCGAGCTGGGGCCGCCTGTCCAGCTCAGTAATCATCCACTTGTCAATCATTTGCTCCACCCACTCTGACCAATGTCCCAGTAACCAAAGCAAGTCGCATAAGCAAGCCCACGAGTGAGGGAGAAGAGGCCATAAGAGATCGAGGAAACTAGGATGCCCGGCATGTGTAAGGGCCACCAAAGGAACAGTCTTTTGGTGTGGCCAGAGCTAGGGCAGTGGTTCGAGTCCTGGCTGCTCCACTTCCAATCCAACTCTCTGCTATGACCTGGAGATGGTCCAAGTCCTTGGGCCTCTGCACCCACGTGGGAGACCCCAAAGAAGCTCCTGGCTTCAGATCAGCTCAGCTCTAGCCATTGCGGTCAATTGGGGAGTGAACCAGCAGATGGAAGACCTCTCTCTCTGCTTCTCTGTAACTCTGTCTTTCATATGAATAAATCAATCTTTTTTTTTTTTAAGAGGATATGAACTTGCACACTATGCCTACAGGTGACTGATTTTTTTGTTCAGAGACAAGGCTGCAAACAGTCTTTTCACACAGCTGCAGCTACAGGGGGACCGATGAGACAGTCACCATTTCTCCTCTATTCGCTCCCACGCAGGTCCCAGAAATAGCGATGCTCACTTTCTCTTTTAAATTTTATTAATTTATTTAACTTATGTGAGGGGCAGAGAGACAGACAGAGCCGCCATCTCTTAATGCACCTGCCAAATGCCCACAACAGCTGGCGCTGGGCCAGGCTGAGGCCAAAAGCAGGAACCTCCATCCCGGTCTCCAGGGAGTGCATCAGCGGACATCTGGGATCTGGAGTGGAGCTGGGATTGGGACCCAGGCATTGCCTTGTGGGTTGTGGATGTCCCCACCTCTGTCTTAGTGGCTGCCCCAAGCTTGGCCTGGCCCCAGGCTTTGGTTCCAGCGTGCCTGCTCATGTTCTCAGCTTGATGGCAGCAGCGCCTTCCAATACAGTGGTCCCCAGGTTCACTGTCAAGGTTTAATTCTCGTCAGCTGACCGTGTGCAAGTGCTGACGGGCAGCAGCGAGGCCCCCCTGAGAAGGGGACGCCTGAACGTGACCGGGGAAATGTCGGGGGAGCCTCAGGGACACGCGACACAGAGTTAAGAGCAGGAGCAGAGGACTCTGCACCTCGGGCATTGCAAGGGGGTGGGCGATCCAGGGCAGGGTGGCAGCGGGGGTCACAGGAGGCATGGGGATTCGGGCCACACGGGCTGTGCCGGTCGCCAGGAGGCCTTGGCATTCACTCCGAGGGCTCTAAGGACTATTAGGATTTGATCCATCAAATCCATGCAGATTTGATCTCCAGGGATCAAACTGGGAGAGAGCCAGGTCGGGGGAGCAGCAGCATCCTGAGACCCCGAGGGAGGTGACGGAGCCTCTGGGACACTTCACCCGTGCACCCTGTCATGCAGGAGGCCGCGTGCCAAGCAGAGAATCCGGACATGGCTGTGAGTGTTCACGCAACCCAGGGCCGCCCCCTGCTGGTCTGCGGCCATCGCAGCAGGCCCGGGATCTTTGCCTTCCATCTGCTTGCATGCCTCTATAGTTTTATATGATTTTGTGTCTATTTTAAAATTTACGTGAGTGCGGTTGAACACCTTTCCCCTTGACTACCGTTTGTAACTCTTACTGATTTCCTGCTGTGGTACTGTTTTTTCCCGTTTGGTTTGTTAAACTCTTTTTTTTTTTTTTTTTATTTTGACAGGCAGAGTTAGACAGTGAGAGAGAGACAGAGAGAGAGGTCTTCCTTCTGTTGATTCACTCCCCAAATGGCCACTATGGCCAGAGCTGCACCGATCAGGAGCCAGGTGCTTCTTTCCGGTCTCCCATGGGGTGCAGGGCCCAAGCACTTGGGCCATCCTCCACTGCACTCCCGGGCCACAGCAGAGAGCTGGCCTGGAAGAGGAGCAACCGGGACAGAACCGGCGCCCATATGGGATGCCAGCACCGCAGGTGGAGGATTAACAAAGTGAGCCATGGCGCCGGCCCCTGTTAAACTCTTTATGGGAGCATCGAGCCTTGGCCTACAATGTCAACTAAAAGCACATTATCTCAAAAAAATAAGAAATAAAATATGAAGTTGGAAAAAAAAGGCATTAAGCGTGTGTATCCCGGTCCTTGATCACTCACATTCTTCCCTGAATAAACCTAATCTTTCTCACAGAACTGGTTTATGTCCGTCGACAGGAATGGAGAAACAGAGACAGGTGCTTTGTCATGATGTCGCTGGATCTCCGGCGTGCTCGCTGGTCCTGCTGGGATTTTCTTCCCTGGTCCTGCCCTTGCTGGGAGAAAACTTCTTCATCCGGGAGCCATGGCAGTCCAGCTACACCTGCTTGGTCAGCTCCTCCTCTCACAGATGCCGGGCCGACCTGCGCCCAAATACCTCTCAGAGCCCAGTTTGTGGATCTTTTTAAAATAGCGGTGCTGTATCTACAAATCTAAAGAGAAGACACGCTGTGTGTGTGTGTGTGTGTGTGTGTGCCACGCCCTCATCCATCTGTATTCTAAGGAGACTTAAAATTAGAACACTCCCCAAGGGAAGCGGGAAGAAGGATCAGTTATACCTGCACCACTCCCACACATACCCCCATCGCCTCACTTCCCAGGGACACGCCTCTCCCCAGAGATAGCGCCCCAGGAAGAAGAACTCACCCCCTGTGAGCCCTGAACGTTATTTAGTCCATGGTGCACAGAAGGGAACAGGTGCCAGCCTCTCCCCACCGCTCCCCCAGACTCCTCTGCGGCCCTACAGGGTGCAGCCACCTTGTAACTTAGCACCACTGTGCATCAGGGCAGGCCCCCCCCCCCCCCATCCCCAGCGTGCTGGCCCTTGGTAGGGAAAAATAGCTGGGCTTGGAAGCGACAGCTGGGATAGCTGGAATTGTTAGGAGGAATTCCAAGAGGGCCGGATGCTTCCAGGGGGCCCGTGGACCAACAGAGACGGGAAAGAATGTTCCATTGCAGGAGGAGAAAAAATGCTTCAAGGACACCATCATTCTCAACTGTCGGCTCCCAGCTCCAGAGGGGGAGAGAAAACGCCCTGCCTTTTGGAGACACAAGGTCGGTTACGGGCACCTTGTGTTCCAAACGGGGCCAGGGGAGGCGGGCGGCTGGCCGTTCGCTCCCTGCCGCTCTGAGCTCCTTGTTAACGGCTCCAGCTCCCTAGCTCCCCCTGCCATGGGGGGCCTACCATTGCTTCTGGAAGCAGGTTCCCCTGGAGCGTGCTGTCTTCTGTATGCTCCCCCGCCCCAGTTTTGCAGGGGGCTATGTTATCTTTCAGCCAGTGTCGCCCCCCTCCCTCGCTGTTATTCACAGCTCCCCGTTGGGTGTCTGAGGAAAGAGTCCATTTGGGGCACTTGTCACTGTCACTGTCACCAGGCGCTGGGGGTGGAAGGATGCAGACTTGTGCCTGTTTCGGCCTCGTGGTCACCCACACAGAGGACTCTGCAGGGGAGCAAATGTGGGCGCCCAGAGATGGGTGCCCTGACCGATCCTGGGGTCTTGGGGACCTTCGCCAAGAGGTCCCCCGCCCACCTCCACGCCCTGCCCCCGTTTAGCGCTGGGGGCCTGCTGTGCTCTGCTCTGCCCTGGGCTACGTTGCTCCAAGCAGTTCCAGTACCACTGTATCAGCACCACCTGCTAACAATGCCTGATCCTGGCCCCGGCACCCAGGCTGGGCTCCGCATTTGATAAGTAGCCCTCGCTGTGTCTGCCACTGGCTCGAGAGCTTGACTTGTGTCCTCATGGCACCGGGCTCACCTCCTGCAGGGACAATGGTGGCTGGCAAAGGGGTACCTGGCATTCGTCAGTCTGCCCTGCAACCTTGCATCTGAGCCCCTTCGGATGTGAGAGCGACTCCCCCATCTCCAGTCCTGGAAGGAGGCAAGCAGGTGTTCCTCCCTGGTGTGCACCTGGAGTAGAAAGATCCGGGAGAAAGGCAGGGGCTACGCAGAATGGGGGCGGGTGGCCCTGAGGCCATCTCTACACTGGGTTTGCAGACAGAGCTGGTTCTGCAGACGGGCGCCCAACTGAGCGCTCGCCCTGCTGGTGGTGGTGGTGGGTAGGTGTGTTGGGGGAGGTCACTGGGCAGCAGTCCAGAGGCAGAGGAGTGAGTGTGAGTGTGCAAGCAGGACAAGCTATGGCTCCAGGCCACCTCGCCCAGGACAGTGAGCCCTCTACACCTGGTTCTCAAACTTCCCAATTCTGTGCACTTCTTAATGTACTTCCGGAAGAGTACGTGAGATGCACCTGCTGGCTCATTCTCCACATGCCCACAGTGGCCAGGGCCAGAGGCAGGAGGCAGGTCTCCCAAGGGACTCGACTACTTGAGCTGTCGCTGCTGCCTCCCAGGGTCTGCACTGGCAGGAAGCTGGGGTCAGGAGCTGGGGTTGGAGACTCAATCGCAGGCGCTCTGACACGGGACGTGGCTGTCTTAACCACTAGCAAAACAGCCACACCTGTATGACTTCTTTATAGAAGGCCGTGGGTGTTCTGTGGTGGGAGATGAGGGCGTCCCCTTCTAGACAGAGGGCGATGGCCATCAGAGGGGCTGGAGGGCCCTGGGGACCCAGGCAGAATCTAAAGAGATTGCATTTCCCGATTTCCTGTTCCCCTGTCTGAGTGCGGGCCCTCCAGTGGTTTGATTGCACCATACGCTACTCAGGCAAGGTGTAGGGACCCATGGAACGTGCACACATGGTCCTTTATAATGAAGCAAAGAGAGCCATTATTATTATTATTGTTGTTGTTGTTGTTTTTCACTTGGAAACTACTTGCCTCGGCACAGTCGAATTGAGTCATTTCAACAAAGAGCAATTTATTGAACGCCGACCAGATGTAGCACCAGCTAGAGCTTTGCCCGCTTGGCTTGGGAGAGAGTGGCCAACCCCAGACTCGCATCACCCTCCAACTGCCATCCTGGAGGGCTTTGCAGTCTGCCTCAGACAATTATGGGATGTCTCGGAAACCCTTCCATTCCCCCTGCAGTTCTGAATGCCTCTTGCCGGGTGGCACGACAAACAGAAGGAAGGAAGTCTTGTCTTCCAAGGGGAAGATCCTTGTGACCAGAGCTTCTTGGGTAAAAACCAAACAAAAGCCAGGAATTTGTGGCAGCTGGCATCTCCAGAGGGAAGCTGACGCTGATGGCTGGAAGCATCCTGTTTATAAATCCCACTCCCCACCCCCACCCCCCCCCGGGGGAGAGGCTCCCGGGGGCGGTGGGGGGGCGGTGGGGGGGCGCATCCTGAGCTTGGTCTGTCCAGACCTGGAGCTCACTGGGAGAATCTCCCGGGACGCCCCCCCACAGGGGCAAGGCAGAAGGCACCAGCCAGAGAACGTCCACTGCACAGTGGGAGCCGGGAGTCATCTCAGAGCTGGCATTTCTGACGTCACACGTCGGTTCCACCCAACAAGGAGCACACTCTGGACCTCCGGATGGGCTCCGAATTCTGCTGCTAGTGTCAGTAGTAGTGGAGGATTTACATATGAGCGGGGCTAAGTTACAAGTGAACCGGGACTGTGCTCAGATTTGGTAATGGGTTCTTCTCTTGGGGGAACCCATTGGGAAGGGAGACTTAATAATCAGACCTTTTGTTCCACTTGGTATTTGGCTATTGTTGAAGAGCATTGAATCTTTTTGGTAATCTTTAAAACACAGTTTGAGAGTTCTCCTGCTTCCTGTGTGGAAATGTGGCTGTAAGGCCTGGAGTCCTTGCAGCCGTTTTATAGCCTTGAGGTAGGAAGCCATGCACCAGCGATGGCTGGAACAGAAAGGTAGAAGGATGCCGTTTTCCCTAATGATTTCATGGAGCTGTCCACACCCGGACAATGAAACCCTGTGTTTAAGCCACTGTGCAGTTCTACACCAAGGTGGTTCATGGCCACATCACATCACTCAAAGGAGGAGAAAGAAAATTACTGAACTATCCAGCAGTGGAGGGTTGATATAGTTAAGTTACTGTAACCCATTTGGCGGTGGGCTCCACACCCATTCATTCCCTTATAAATTACTTCCTGAGTTCCTACTATGTGCCAGCCATAGCGGGACCCTGAGGATCCCATGGGAAACAGCAGGCCCGGCCCCCACTCTCAAAGACGTAGAACAAAGGGCAAGGGCACAGAGAGGCGTCCTGGAGCCCAGTCCAGCTGTGAGGACAGCAGCTCGAGCTTCCAAGCCTGTTCTTTAGGCAGGGCCATGTGAGTGGCCGTCTGGGACTCCTGGGGGGCAGGGCTGTTTCATACCAGTGTCCTTGTCTGAACCTAGGAGACCTGAATGGTGACCATTGTTACTGACGGTATCCCACGCTCCAGGGGCTGAGCTGTCTGAGTACTGTGTCATTCTAGAAAGAGCTTCCATGGGTGTCTACAGCTTAAGGAGAGGAGAGGCTCAAAGGGAATAACTTCAAGTTGTTAGCGATGATCACGGGTTGTCGTGTTTGGATGATCTCTGCCTCTTCCCATTTATTTGTTTCTGAAGTTGGCATCCCACATGGGTACCAGTTTGAATCCTGGCTGCTCCATTTCTGATCCAGCACTCTGCTATGGCCTGGGAAAGTAGTAGAAGGTGGCCCAAGTGCTTGGGCCCCTGCACCTGCGTGGGAGACCTGGAAGAAGCTCCTGGCTCCTGCCTTCGGATCGGCGCAGCTCTGGCCATTGCGGCCAATTGGGAGTGAACCAGCGGATGGAAGACCTCTTTCTCTCTCTCTACCTCTTTCTCTCTGTATCTCTCTCTCTCTCTCTCTTTCTCTCTCTCTCTGCCTCTCCTTCTCTCTCTGTGTAACTCTGACTTTCAAATAAATAAATAAATAAATCTTAAAAAAAAAAAAACCCTGATGTCTTTGCAAAAACTGGTGAGGAGAAGTGTGGGAAGTGTGGTTGTCTTCTTGGAACTGTACCTATGGGATGCATGAAATCTGCTCTCTCTACAGTAATACAAAATTAAAAATAAAGAAAATAAATAGAACATCAATTCCCAGACTGCTTGTGCCTCCTAGGCATGATCGTCCACAAGGGTAATTACAATCTTGATTTCCAGCAAGCATAGCATCGAGCGTTGTGGCACAGTGGGTTCAGCTACCACTTGAGATACGTGCATCCCACATTAGAGTGCCAGTTTGAATCCCGGCTGTTTCACTTCCAATCCAGCTTCCTCCTAATGTACCTGGGAGACAGCTGATAATGGCCCAAGTGCTTGGACCCTTCCCACCCAGTGTGGGAGACCTGGGTGGAGTTCCTGGCTCCTGGCTTTGGGCTCCTCCAGGCCTGATTATTGTGGCCATTCAGGGAGTGAACTAGTGGATGGAAGATGTCTTTCTCTCTCCTTGCTCTGCCTTTTAAATAAGTAGGTCTTTAAAAACGAAAGAACATATGTTAATTTTGCTAAACTTCGTACAAGTAGACTCATACTGCTTCTCGTCTAGTCTATTTTGCTTTAAGTTTATGAGATCCATCCATGTTGTTGGAGGCAGCTGTAGAACGTCCATTTTTGTCATTGTACAGAATATTCCATTGGGCGATCAAACCACCATGTATTTACCCATTCTACTCTTCATGGGCATCTGGGAACTTCTTCCCTGTAAAATCCTACAGATGGAGTTGATGGGAACATTCTTGTGCACGTCTTTAGTCAACAGAGACATGCATTCCTGTTGAGTTTATGCCTAGGACTGGAACAGCCGCCAAGCCGTAGGCTAAGCATATGTTTAGCTTTAGTAGGTCTGCACGCTTCCCAAAGCAGTTGTACTATGTATTATTTTAAAACAAGAAAGAGCGTCACTTGAAAGACATCCAGGCACAGGGCTCTATACACCAAACACCTTCCACATGTTTCAGTCCCTTCTCGATAGAACTCCACTCTCAAGGTCTCTGTTCTCAGCTAATCGTTCTATGCGACTGAATTTGCTGAGCACTACGGAGTGGAAGGAGATGCCCCAACTGCAGCCCCAGACTTCCAGGGGCTCAGGATCCAGCAGGGGGAGGGATACCATCACGCTGATGGATAGCCCAGCCCAACAGGGGACCCACGTTCAGATCGCCGGAAGTAACACGGGAGGGGTGGGCAGAGGGTGGAGACATGAACCAGGTAGGGCAGGAGAAACCAAAGAAGTCCTCACGGGAATTGCATGTGTGGTAGGTGTTGAGAGAGGGATGGATTTTGACTGCTGATGGGAGGCTTGAAGGCAAACATTTTCCCTTTTTTAAAAAAATATTTATTTATTTAAAAGGCGGAGTTACAGAGACAGACTCTTCCACCTTCTGATTCACTCCCCCAAATGACTGCAATAGCTTGAGCTGGGCCAGGCTGAAGCCGGGAGCCAGGAACTCCATCCTGGTCTCCCACATGGGTGCTGGGGCCCCAGAACTTGGACCACTTTCTGCTGCTTTCCTAGGTGCATTAGCCCTAGCAAACTGGATCGGAAGCAGAGCAGCCAGGACTCGAACCTGCAGTCGTATGGCATGGTGGCAGTGCAGGTGGTGGCTTAATGTGCCACAGCACCTAACCTGGGGCACAGAGTTGAAGAAGAGGGCACCGTGTGAGTAGAGGCACGGAGGAGAGATCAGGAGACTGGCCCAGCCTAGGTGAGCTCACAGCTAAGGGGACATGCCGGGAGAGCAGGCAGGCAAGGCGGCCCGAAGTCTGTCAGGTTTGGACTGGAGTCTCTCAACCTTGGAGGAAGAGCATGCATCAGTCAGGACAGGCTATGTGGTGCTGCCGTAACAAAACAGCCTCAGAACCCCCACAGCTCAAAGCCACAAAGCTTGCCATGTGGGTGGAGGCTGTTACACCTGCGGATCTGCGTGGGTATGTGCTTCCCGGCGGCCCCTCTCCTGGACTCAGCCTGGTGGAGCTGCGGCCACCTGGGGCAGGCCAGCCTCCACGGAAGAAGGCAAAGGAGAGCCCTAGAAAGATGTTGTCCCGGTCATTAAGGGCTGTGGTCCAGATGTTCGCCACCTCCCACGGCACGGCAGCCAGATGTGCACTGAAGGCAGGGGCCTGGCTTGGCTTCCCGCACAGCCCCGGTGCCCGCCCACCCGCCGCAGGGCAAGACAGGGCCGGAGCCAGCAGTGGTAGGAGGAAGGGATTCGAACAAGGATGGGGATCCCGCCTCCCGACACCGCCCATCCAGGAGCCTCCTGTGAACCTGTTGGGGCCACTCTCATCCATAGCTTGACAGAATCGGGATTCAAGCCCAGGCTCACTCTTAAGCCCAGGCTTGGGGGCAGGGTTTAGTGATTCACAGAGACCTTTCTTCTCCCCTCCTCTTCCCGTTCTTCCATCTCCTCCCTCTCTTCCTCCCTCGCATTTTCATTTATTTTGACATTTAAGGTTTTATCACAGAGGGATGAGGTTTGCCAGAAGGCCACCCTTTGGATTAAATTGTTTCTGTATGCTTTTATATGCCTTCCTCTTCATCACTGTCACTTTATACCCAGTGTCTCTGTTTCCAGGCTTCTGCTGTTTTCCCAGAATGCCCGCGTCTATGAGAACTCATATGTAGCCTGCAAGACGTGAGTCAGGTGCAACAGCCACCGTGGAGATCAGAATGGAGAGTCCTTGAACGTGAAAAGTAGCACCAGCATACAACCCAGCGGCCCCACCTCTAGAGATAAACCCAAAGGACAGGAAATCCCTACCTCCATGAGCCATCTGCTTCCCCAGGGGAGATGCATTCTTGGCGGCAGCTTCCCTGAGACGTCTCCCTGAGCTCAGCCACAGTCGGCAACGTCCCTTCTGAGTCCCTTCTACTTGCTGGGTCCCTCCACCTGGCTCTTCACTTGCTCCTCCTCCTGGGAGCTGCCGACGGGGGTGTCTCTCCCCCCACCCTAAATTATGCCCTCTGACCTCTGCTGGGTTTGGAAGGAGTGAGTGCTCCCGCTGCCCTGTGTGGCTGAAACAGCCGCATCTTGTCGCGGAGCTACACATAGCACCGGGAGACCTTGCTACCTCTTGCTCTCTCCAATGCCAGTGGCAGTCAGCACGGCTCCTAGCGTCATAAACCTTGGGACGTGCTACACCGGACTGAATTTCTTTGTCCCGTCCAGGCTGCAACAGGCACACGTGGGACAGCATCAAGGAGTTCAGGATGTCTTCCAAGTCAATTCAGCGAACCTTCGGAGGTCATTTTATTGGGCGCTTAGGGAGCTTGCTTTACCCCAATAAAGCAGCCCATCTAAATGACCTATGTACTCCCCGCCTTACTAGAAAGGTCAGCAAATTAACTCTGTGGCTGGCCTGCAGTCTGGGCAGGACGTGGCCCAAGAGGGCTGAGCCGCAGCGGGGACAAGGGTTTTACAGCGACCCAATCAGCAAAGATAAGGTCAGTGCGTAGGGCTCTCACCATCATTCTTTATTCGCATTCACAAATGGCCGTGGCAGTAACAGGAGCTGAACACACACTTCCACAAAGCCTTGCAAGGGTTGGGCGTGTGCCACCTGTCGTGCTAACTCAAAGCAACATCTTCGTTGGGTTACTTTTGGGGTTCAGCTTTGTTGTCTGTTATGAAATCAACCACATTTTCTTTCTGGAACCTCTCTTTACTGAGGATTCCTGCATTTCTTTACCTGGCTAAGGACCCGTTATCCTTTGAGACTCCGCTTTCTTCCAAGGGGTCCTTCACCTGGGTTGAGACACTATCCCATAATATTTCTAGCTTTGGCTCTCAATTTGCTTCCAAAATCCAGCTAACGCTCAGACGGCACCATTCCAAACATCTCCTCTCAGAGTTAAAAGGATGACAGTTTCTGAGTAGAAGTTCCCTAAATATAGGTTTTTTTCCATCACACACACACACACACACACACACACACACACACACACACAAAACAAATTATTTTTCCAAAACAGTTTTACTGTGTTTGGAATCATAATCGTAGTTGTCTTTTGTGTAGCGTTCCTGGCCACTGTTCAAAGCCAAGCCCACTAATTTCTCATTGTTTTTTTTTTTTTCTTGTTCCCCTTACATCAGGAAAGACCTAAAATTTGGCTCTGAAAATTTCCTTAATTTGAAAGAAGAAATAACGCCCTGGAAGCACAGTGGCTGAGACCAAAGAGGAAAAGCAAGGCTCTAACAAGAAATGACCAGCGCCAAAACCACGGGGCTTTCAGGATTTCAAAGTTGAGTCCATGTCACATCCTTTCTCGGCCATTCCCTGGAGGGAGCTGCCAACAGTAACAAGGATTGTTGCCGCAAGCAGAAATCTTCATGGGTACTGAGCGGGGCTCCCTAGGCAGCGCCTGGGGAAACATCTGGAGACAGTGCAAAGGCGGGGCTGTTCTGAGTCATTCTCCCCCCCGGGGCTTCTCGGAGGCGGTGGGACCAGGAATTGTGGCCCTCTGCCCTCTGAGCAGCGTTCACTGCAATTTCCAGGATCTGTGCTTCCAGAAACTTCTCCTGGTCTGGTTCATTCCGCACCCAGGAGCACTGAGAGCGCACCCCTTTGCCTCCTGGGACACAGGGGAGGTGCGGAAAGGGACGGGACCCCACAGCCTGGGGTAGCCACCCTCAGATGCGCAGATGTGTGAAAGAGAGAAGGCAGGAAGAGGCTTCAGGTCCACACAGCGAGTTCTGACCTGATTTCTGAGCACCGGAGCCCCTGCCGCCGAGGGAGGTGGGGGATTCCACTGAGCGCCCACGTTCTGTGAGCTGCGGGTGTGTGAGTGTGCTAATTGGTACAAGACACCCAAACCCAGGCCATTCCTCTGTCCAGGGAGACAGAAGAAACCTCCCACCTTCACAGGATTCAAGGGGGCTCAGGTGGCTTCCGGACCTGGAATTAGAGACAGGAAAACACAGGTTTCAAAATTTTAGGATGGAGCTGGCGCTATGGTACCAGCATCCCATATGGATGTCGGTTCAAGTCCCGGCTGCTCCTTTTCCAATCCAGCTCCCTCCTAATGGCCTGGGAAAGCAGTGGAAGAATGGTCCAAGTGCTTGAGCCACTGCACCCACGTGGGAGACCTGGAAGAAGCTCCTGGCTTCTGGCTTCGGATCAGCTCAGCTCTGACTGTAGCAGACATTTGGGGATTGAACCAGCAAATGGAAGACCTCTCTCTCTCTCCCTCTCTCTCTCTCAGCTTCTGCCTTTCAAATAAATAAATAAACAAATTTTCAAAAGAGAGAAACTGGACAAAGAGGTTTAAAAAGAATTAACTTTGGAACGTTGAGTTTCTCTAGGGATCTGCCATTTTTCCCAGGGAGCTCTGATAATAGTGTGCACCTCTTAAAGAAATGGAGAATAAGGGCAAACCTGCCAATTCCTACCGCCCCTCTTTTTAGAAGATGGATCTACAGATCTCTGTGATATCCCAGGGACCCTCTGGGAAATATGTAAAATATCATTGGTGAGGGAAAAAACGTAATGAAGGTCACTCCTCTTCCAATCCCGCTCTCTGCTATGGCCTGGGAAAGCAGTAGAAGATGGCCCAAGTCCTTGGGCCCCTGCACCTGTGTGGGAGACCCGGAGGAAGCTCCTGGCTCCTGGCTTCAGATCAGCGCAGCTCCAGCTGTTGCGGCCAATGCAGAGTGAACCAGCAGAGGGTAGACCTCTCTCTCTCTCTCTCTCTCTCTCTCTCTCTCTCTCTTTCTCTCTGCCTCTCTGCCTCTCCTTCTCTCTCTGTGTAACTCTGCCTTTCAAATAAATAAATAAATCTTTTTTTTTAAAAGGAAGTCGTTTACTGTAAAATAGAGTTGGGCCAACATTTCAGCAGTCCCCATTATCTAACCATGACTCAGCTGTCCAAAGATAGCTTGACTCAGTATTAATTCAGTGTTTTATGTTACCTGTGGATTTTGGCTGTTATATTACAGAGTATTATTACCCATTGACATAAAAATCATCAGAGCTATAATTGAAGTTACTTAAACATATTTTTTTGCTTTTCTTAATTTTTTAAAGATTTATTTATTTGAAAGGCAGAGTTATAGGAAGAAAGAGAGAGAGGGAGAGAGAGAGAGAGACAGACAGACATCTTCCATTCTCTGATTCACTCCCCAGATGGCTGTAATGGCCAGGAATGTACCAGGCAAAAGCCAAGAGCCAGGGTCTCCCGTGTGGGTGCAGGGTCACAAACATTCGGGCCATCTTCCACTGCTTTCCCAGGCGCATTAACAGGGAGCTGGATCAGAAGAGGAACAGCCGGGAATTGAACCAATGCCCAAACTGGATGCTGGTGTCATAGGTAGTAGCTTTATCTGCTATGTCACAGTGCTAGCCCCAATTATCTTAATTTAAAAAAATACTTATTAATTTATCTATCTATTTATTTACTTGAGAGAGAGAGAGAGAGAGAGAGAGTTTCTACCTGCTGGTTCACTTCCAAATGGCCACAAGAGCCGCGACTGGACTAAGCTGAGGCCACGAGCCAGCAGCTCCATCCAGGTCTCGCACGTGGGTGCAGGGGCCCAAGCACTTGGGCTATCTTCAGCTGTTTTCCCAGGTGCATCAGCAGGGAGCGGGATTGGAAGTGGAGCAGCTGGGACTTGAACCAGTGCTGATTTGGGATGCTCTGTCATAGTCTCCTTGCTGAGATGCCAGCCCCGACTCTCCTCTTAACCTCTCAGGGTGGGATGCTATTTCCCCTGATCCTTCACCGAGGCAGCCCCGCGTCCCAACCCAGGGGCTCCCTCTCCCAGCTGCCCCTGCATTTCCTGCATAGACCCACACCTTGCCCTACAGTGCTGTGCCGTGAACCTCAGAGCCACACGTCTCCCTCAGCCCCGTCCTCCTGCCAGCGAGGCCAATCCTGAGTCACCCTCAGCTCAGGCACTTCCCTCCCGAGCCAGCCGGGTGGGTGCTGAATCTGTTCCGCTGCACCTGCGCTGGTCACCTGAGCAGCGGCTTTGCGGCCAAGCACCTTTGGCACAGGCTGGACAAAGCCCAGTCGTTCAGCTTGGCTTATTCAACTGTGAGACTCCTCCGCAGGCTAAACATCTCAGAAACTTCCAGGTGGGGGTGGGGATGTCACATCCTGTCCCCCGCACCTCCGTGGCCGTGGAACCCCCCTCCCTTTCCTGCACTGTCGCTGACACACTGGTCCCCTCTCTAGTCTCCCCCGCCCTGGGCAGGGAGATGAGCGCTTCCTGAAGTTTCCATCATTGGCAGCTCCTTCATCTTCCTCTCCATCTGCGTCACTGTCCGTCTGCCACCGGGCGTCTTCAACCCACAGCCCGTCCCCCTTCCTCTCTCTGACTTCCCAGGCAGCCAGCAGAGGCCTCCCGAGGGTGGATGAAGGCACCCAGGATCACATCTGCCAGTCCTCTGGCACCTCCCGCTCTGGTGGGGCCCCTTGGTTACCCTGGCGACCCCCACCCAGAGGCGCCCCGTTCGCTGACATACGCAGAGAGAGAAATGACCCAGGCAGAGCAGGAATGGCTCCAGCTCCCAAGCACAGGAAGGGGGAGTTCCTCCCTTGACTTTGAACTGATAGCTGCTTCAGCATGTGTGCTAACCACGCGCTGGCCACGAGCCAGGCTCTCTGCTGGGACCTGCAGGGGACAAGACTGAAAAGATGTGTCCCTGCGGGGGGCGGGGGGCTGGACTGCATGTGGGTGGAGGACGTGGGCCGGGTGCCCTTCCTGGTTTTGCCCTCTGGAGCTTTCATGGTTAGGTGAAACGCCGGCCGGCACAGGCCACCAGGGGCTGTAGACTGACCTCAGAGTGTCGTGACCGCACGCCCAGCGGGGAAGGTCCCGGGTACAGCCTGACTACCCTCTGCTGAGATTCCTATGGGGACAGGGATCATTAACCCGTGGGACCTTAAAAGGACCTGGCCCCGGCCGGATGTCTTCCCGGTAGCCCCCACCCTGACACCAACCCCCCGATCCTGAAATGTGCATCTGTAAGGCCGGCACCGTGGCTCAACAGGCTAATCCTCCGCCTGGCGGCGCCGGCACACCGGGTTCTAGTCCCGATCAGGGCGCCGGATTCTGTCCCGGTTGCCCCTCTTCCAGGCCAGCCCTCTGCTGTGGCCCAGGAGTGCAGTGGAGGATGGCCCAGGTGCTTGGGCCCTGCACCCCATGGGAGACCAGGAAAAAGCACCTAGCACCTAGCTCCTGCCATCGGATGAGCGTGGTGCGCCGGCCGCAGCGCGCCATCCGCGGCAGCCATTGGAGGGTGAACCACCGGCAAAGGAAGACCTTTCTCTCTGTCTCTCTCTCTCACTGTCCACTCTGCCTGTCAAAAAATAAAAAAAAAAAAAAAAAAAAAAGAAATGTGCATCTGTAGTTTCGTGTTCTCGCCCCGACTCCCGAACGGAATGAGCCTTGGCCCCAGCCACCCCAGATCCACCCTCGGCGGGTGAGAGGCGCATGCCTCTGCACTTAGATCACATTCTGTGGAAACGTACTGGCCCAGGAGTGGAGCTGACTTCCACGGAGCATGACAAAAGCACCTAGGACCGGCCAGGGGTGCTGCCTTGCAGGCCCCGGAGCTTATGAATCTGAGTCAGTGAGAGAGTTTCCCGAGGTCAGAACCCCCCACCCCCGCCCCGGGCAGGCGGCCAAGCCACGGGATGAGCCTCGCTTTTCCTACCCAATCTCCTTTTCTGGAAAACTCCAGGGAACTCTGGGTGTCCTGCAGCCTCCTGCATGCAGAGTCTCCTTCCACACATTATTAATTCTCTGCCTTGAAATCCGTGCACTGCACAGAGGCCCGACGCAGATGGAGAGGTGATAAGTAAGGAGCTGTCTTCCTGGGAACAGAGTTTCCCCAGCGATGGGCTGGGGGCTCCTGCCCCCAGCTCACACGCCCCTGCCCGAGTCAGCCTCCTGGGAATCAGACCCCTTTTGTGGCCCGAGACTTCAAAGCAAAAAGGCTTCCCTTTTGCAGGGATGTTAGTGCTTGCTGGTTCCCTTTAAAGTTCTCTCCAGCCCCGCTCCCCCCACCCCTTACTGCTTCTGAGATAAAGCAGAGCCCTCTGGCCTTTGCTGCCAGAACCGGGAACAAGGAATCCTGACGGGGCTTCATGAGTGCAATTTATCTGTGCTTTTCCCATCCCCTTGGGAATGAAAACACACACAGCCACACCCACACACGTGTGCATGCACACGCACACATGCGTACACACAGGCACACATATGCACACATGCACACATATGCACTGCATGTACACAGTGCACACACTCACACGAACATATATGAACATGTGCATACAAACACACATATGCATGAACACACACGAACACACACATATGCATGTGCACATACAGGCACACATGCACACACACCCACATGCCTATACTCACACGCACATAGCTACATGCACATGTACCCATGCACACATACCACGTGCAATGCACACACATATACATGCATGCACACATGAACACACATACACATGCACACATGTGCATGAGCGATTGCGCAACAGCTGACAAACAATGAGAATGCAATGTGCTGGGCGGGGTGCAGCTGAGCCTGGGGGCAAGCTGCTTGGAGATAAGCTGAGCTGTCACCCTATAAAGCAGAGGGAGCTCCAGGAAGAAAAGCAGGCTTTGAAAGAGAAACCCCCGGGGCCAGGCCACTTTGTGGGAACCAGATGTGCCAGTGACCTCAGGAGGAGATGTGTGGGTTTGTCCTTCGCCCCCGCAGCCCTGGGGACCCTGGGCGCCAGGCTGGCCGCTGTCACAGACAGCCCAGCATGAAGGAGCCGGCCTGTTTCGGGCTTGCTATGCAAAGCTGCTCAGCCCAGTTTTCTTCTTTAAAGATTATTTATTTATTTACGTGGAAGGCAGAGCTACACACACACACATACACACACACACTCACACTGCTGACTCACTCCCTAAATGATTGCAACAGCCAGATCTGGGCCAGGTGGAAGCCAGGAGCCAGGAACTCCATCCGGGTCTCCCACGTGGGTGCAGGGCCCCAGGTAATTGGTTCATTTTCCACTGCCTTCCCAGGAGCATTAGCAGGGAGCTGCTGTGGAAGTGGAGCAGCTGGGACTTGAACCGGTGCTCTGATACAGGATGATGACGTCCCAGCATTGGCTTAACCTGCCATTGGCTTAATGCTCGCCACTCCGTTGGGTTCTCCATCATGGCTGGGTGATGAGAAATTCCCTGCACTTGTAACTCTCATAAAAATGCTCCCAATTACAATAAAGATTTTAACAGGGAACTCTGAGGGGAGTTCAGATCCAGAACTTTCTGGAACACTCAGGTCAAGCAGCTTTCACATGTGTTCCCGGGGCAGGCATTCGGCCTGGTGGCTAAGTCATCACTTGGGACATTCGCATTCTACATTGGAGTGCTTGAGTTCGAGTCCCCAGCTCCACCCGGACCCCCACTTCCTGCACCCCCAGAGGCAGCAGTCATGGCTCAAGGACCTGAGTTCCTGCCACCCACGTGGGAGACACGGATGGAGTGGGGGGTCCTGTCTTCAGCTTTGTCCAGCTCCAGGTTTTATGGGAATGTGGGGTGTGAACCAGCAGGTAGCAGCTCGCTCTCTCTCTCTCTCTCTCTCCCTCCCTCCCTTCCACTATCTCTCTCTCTGCATTTCAAACAAATAAAACAAATAAATTTTAAGAATGTGTTCTCTGCCTTGGGGAAAAAGAATTGATCTTTTTTATTTTCTTTTCCCATTAAAGTGCTTTCCCTAAGAAAAGAGAGAACCTCCACATGCAACTGCTTCCTGCGTCCATCCAGCTCCTGTGTGACCCTTCACTCCACAGGGGGTCCCATCCACCCCACACACACACACACACTCAGGCTGCTGAGACTCGTGGACTCTTACCAAGGCAGCCCCGAGGGTCCGGGGTCTGAGCTGGGGTCCATGCACACACAGGAACATGCATCACTCCTTGCAGGTCTATCTACCTTTAAGGAGCTTAATTTTCATCCATGTTGTCTTTATGACCTTTTTAAAAAGATTTATTTATTTATTTGAAAGGCAGAGTTACCAACAGAGAGAGGTCTTCCATCCGTTGGTTCACTCCCCAAATGGCCACAATGGCTAGAGCTGGGCTGAACCTAAGCCAGGAGCCAGGAGCTTCTTCCAGGTCTCCCACGAGGGTGCAGGGGTCCAAAGACTTGGGTCATCTTCTACTGCTTTCCCAGGCCATAGCAGAGAGCTGGATCAGAAGTGGAGCAGCCGGGACTCGAACTGGAGCCCATATGAGATGTCAATGCTGCGGGTAGAGGCTTAGCCCTCTACGCCACAGTGCTGGCCCCTTTATGATATTTTTGATAAGAGTGTTGCCCTCTCCTGATTTTCCGCTGCGATTGTGCGGCTTACAGGGGACTGGGGTCTTCCTCCTGTGCCCAGCCCACTGGACAACACTCTGGAGTTCTCTGTTGTGGTCTGACTACATCTGGTCTCTGTTTCCCCGCTATTCACCACCTTGGTTTTCTTTAGACCAGCACACCCTGGGCCTTTCTCTGATCCAGCGCTGTCAAGGCCTTCAAATGTGCAGGCTCTTTAAGACTCAACTCCAGAGAAGCAGGCCCCGGGCACCCAGCCTGGCTTCTAACCCAGGTGTGCCCAAGGCCACAGGCAGGGCTCTAAGCACAGCTACCCAGGACCCAGGACCTCCACTTCCAGGCATAGCCGGAGGGGACGGAGCCCAGCCAACCTGTATGTGCTGGAAGAGCCCCCAGCCCGCTGCGCCTCATCCTTCCAACAGGCCAGAGTCAGCCGGGCTCAGTTGCTTGCTCAACCTCAGCCAGCTTATTGACTGATATAGGAAGATGATATGGAGATCCGGCCAGGAACCACGGCCACAGGAGAACCTGAGTGGGGACAGTGAGCTCCCTGTGACAATACAGGACACCGGCTCAGAGGTTTCTGCCCCGACCAGCTGCCCCCTTCCCCTGTGCCTGCAGAGGCCGGCAGCAGTGCTAACAGCTGCCTTATTTCCATTGACATATTTTTGTAAAGATTTATTTTATTTATTTGAAAGACAGAGTTACACAGAGAGGTAGAGACAGAGAGAAAGGTCTTCCATCCGCTGATTCATTCCCCAGATGGCCGCAATGGCCAGAACTGTGCCGATCCAAAGCCAGGAGCCAGGAGCTTCTTCCAGGTCTCCCACGTGGGTTCAGGGGCCCAAGGACTTGGGCCATCCTCTACTGCTTTCCTAGGCCATAGCAGAGAGCTGGATCGGAAGAGGGGCAGCCGGGACTTGAACCGGCGCCCATATGGAATGCTGCGCCACAGCGCTGGTCCCTCCATTGATTTTTTTTGACAGCTCCCATCACAGCGTCCCAGCTGGGAGCCCCCTGAGCACCCAGATTGAACACCTCCAATAGCTGGTATGTCTTTCAGCCTGCACAGCTGGAACAGCTCCTTGGAGACAATGTGTCAACCACAAGGCTGTTGGCAGCATGATCCGTGGGTCTTGCGAGAGGAAGCCATGGACCCAGGGATGTAGAGCATCCGTCTGTCACTTGGAAGGCTGGCACAGGGAAGGCAAAGAGGAAGCGGGATCAGTAAGAGGCGTCCTAACTCGGGGGCAGTGCCGTGTGGAGCTGGGCCCCAGAAGGGACAGGAAGTGCCTCAATCATGGCGCCGGGCATTGTTCTGGACACTCTGGCCCATGGATAAGAGAGGTGCAGGTCAGTCCATGCCCCAGTGGCCCCTGACCGGCTCCTCCTCATGGTCCCTAGGGAAAATCGAACTTACTGCTCAGGGCTGTTCCTGCAGTCCACAGCGTGGTGAGTCTCAGTCCTACTGCCGTTTGTCAGAGAGAATGTCCTAGAGTGTTCTGGGCGAGAAGAAATACTGCCTGCACTGGAGCCGCCTCGGAGACCTCCGGCAGTCACACAAAGCCCTGGTGTCTGGTGCCTGCCCGTCTTGTGGCCATAAAAGCTGTCACAGACAGGACTGGGGACAGGAGGGGGGGGGTGTGGGCAGCATCCTGCCATAAAGGATGGCTTCAGGCTGTTCTCCTGGATGCAGATCATTCAGGCTGATGGGGGTGCAGTGAGCCCGGGAGAGCAGAATGAGGCTAGCTCTCCCCACCTGGAGAATGTGTTTGCTCCTCTCTCTGGCCAACTACGTGCATCAGCAGCCGATGGATCCCAAGAACGTCTGTGTTCGTCTTACGACTCTTGCATCAAAATCCCACTGGCTTCCCCATCACGCGTCACACCAAGCTCCAGCTCCCCGGGGGCTGGCTTCGGGGCCCCAGCAGCCGTGTTCCTGTCTCGGGAAAGCAGCAGCAGCAGCAGCAGCAGGTTCCTTTCTTCTGAGGAGGAAAACTGAAAAGTGACGCAGCTGAAGGGAGAGCTGCTCTGCCCAAACCCACACGGAGCTCCCGCTCCATCCAGCCCTAGAGGTCCTGTGGTTCCCCCGCCCCCCTGCCCCATCCCCACCCAGCTCCTCTCCAGGGCATTGAGGGAAGCAGGTGAAACCCATTTCCCACGGACTCCTTTGCATTGTCTCTTTGTCCTGCTCTTCCACGCCCATCTGAGTTCTGCTCTGCCGAACCCTGGATGTCGGCTTCCGGTGGTTGCTACCCGTCCTGATGCCCCGATCCAACGTCCTCAAAGCCCCTCCCAGGCTTGCAAACCCCAGCAAGCCCAGCTCATGCTTCTCCTCTGCCGTCACAGAGTTTATTGAACACGTACTATATCCCTTTATAAGAGATGATCTCATTTAATCCTTACAGCAAAACACCCAGGTAGGGAATACCAATTCCTCATCTTACAGATCAAGAACTTAAGTGCCAAGAGGTTGTGTATCACGCTTAAGGTCTTCCAGCCGGCAGGCAGCTGTGGCAAGAGTCAAACTCCAGAATCCCCACCCCTGGGTCAGACGTGTGGTAGCGTGATTAGGACGCCATGTGGGACGTCCCATAGCAGAGGGCCTGGGTTTGAGTCTTGGCTCCGATTCCAGCTCTCTGCTGCTGCACACCCTACAACACATGAGTCCTTGGCACCCATGCCGGGGACCCAGAGGGAGCTCTAGGCGGCTGGCTTCAGTCTGGCCCAGCCCTAGCTGTTCTGAGCATTTGAGGAGTGAACCAGTGAATGGGAAATCAATCTCTCTCTCTCTCTCTCTCTCTCTCTCTCTCTCTCTCCCCCCTTTTCAAATAACAAAATAAATGTGTTTCCACTCTGAACCAGCCTGCTTCGCAGTCTCCCCAAAGACCTACAAGTAAGCTTCAAAAAGTTAATGGAACATGCGCATTGTCTTTTAGTTCCATTCCTACCTGAACTTTCTGAAGTCAGGTCGATAAGTCAATCGAATCCATGGCTCTGGGAACCCAGGGGACATAGACAAAGCCCGCTCAATCATCCAGCGAGTGTGTATTGAGCGCTTAGTGTGGTCCAAGCGAGGGGCTGGGCTCCAGGGAGATGGTGGAGGGAAGAGCTGGGCACTACCCCTGTTCCCTTGGAGTTTAACACACACAGAAAGGACTCCCACTGCCTCCGAGCTCTCCCGTGCGAGTGCTTCAGAGTAGAAACCGTAGCAATGCTGAGAGCCAAGTAGGCGCGGGAGGTGAAACAGGGACTTGGCAGGTGGTCTGCCGGGCTCCAGGTGCCAGAGGGAGGCAAATTAACAAATGAAATCGTCAAGAAGGTGATGGAAATACTGGCTGGGAGCCCAGGGAGACAGCAGAGAGTTGTGGGAGCGGCGGACCTGGGCATGACATAAATAATGTTGACACACGGAGATGGGGGGTCAGCCAAGACGAACAGGGAGAGAATGAAGTGTAGACAGAGCCAAGCCTTGGAGAACACCCCAGAGTGGCTGGATACCTCGGGAGAGCTGCAGTTGCCACCACAGGGGTGCAAAAGGACCTTGGGGGTTTGGAGGGGAGGAGAGGGACGGGGAGAGCCAGGGGGAGAGGACCCTGGAGCAAGCGTCTCAGGTGGCTGCTGGCCCCCGAGAGCGTGTGACGGTGGATGCAGATGGAGACAAGAGGAAATGAGCGATGAGGAAGGTTTGCTAGATCCGCGTGCACCCCACGCTGGAGGGCTGGCATGGAGAGAGAGACGCAATGACCAGTTAATGGCGCAAGATGCTGACCCAACTCCAGTTGCACTGATTCCGTGAGCTGGCCCAACTGTGTTCAGCTGTGACAGTCCTTAGATTCAAAATGGAACCATTTCAAGCCAAGGCAGCTCAAGTGGGAGCCCCAGAGCCGAACCCAGCCCAGCCCCGGGAGAGCTGAGCCAAGAGGGATGGGGCTCTCTGCGCGCTATTTCCTGCTTGGGATCATGGCTTAAGTTTGCTCTAGCAGATTCTTTTTTATTTTTCCAACAACTGGAATTGTTAAAAATAAAAGAGGCAATCCATGCCCTGCCCCTGATGCACTTCTCCTTGGGGAAACATTTACATTCTTATGACCCCAAATGCTAAGCCAATGAAAGCAGAGGCCTAACCATTATTCATGGTTATCAGAAAAGGAAAGAAAAAAAAAAGCAGAGGGGAGTGAAAGGCTCAAAGAATTTTAATGTTTTCAGGGGCAGAAAAATGACTTTTTGGTCTTGCTGCTTTTATCTGTTCTGCCACCATAATTTAGGCAGACAGACACCAGGCCTGGTGTTAGGGCTGTGTTCAGCAGGCCACGGAGCTGGCGACTTGGGGACTTGTAGGCAAGAGCGTGCAGGGCGTCATGGTGGGCTCACTGGTGGACGAGGGGCTATCACAGGGGAGCGGGGTCCTGTGCAAAGAAGCTGCTGGATTTCGCACCAGAATGCATTTCTCTGGGGATTGTGAGCATACAGTCTTTCTGGAAGATTCTGTGACACAATGCGTTCATCTGCGAGTTGTGAAGATATTGTCTTTCTAGAAGATTCTATACCAGAAAGCCATCATCTGGGAGTCGTGAAGATCCAGTCTTTCTAGAACACACTTCTCGTGCGGACCCCAGCCAATTCCAGCTCACCAACTAGAGCAGTGAGCGGCTCAGAAACAGCACAGTAGAGCAAGCAGCAGGTCGCGACCACTCCGAGGAGAGGCTGAGGTCAGCTTGGCCTGACAGAGGAAGTGGAGAGGAGATCATGGTCTGATAAGAAGCAGACAAGAAGGAATGGTCTAAGCTCCCCGGCCAGGGCGTCTGTTTGAGACGACGAGAGAATTTCTGGGCACTTGGCTTGGAAAACGTGAAGGGTGTTGCCCAAGGTCATTGAGATGACCTGGGTTCGAATCTCATATCAACCTTTGTGAACCAGGACAAGTTGCTGAACCTCTCTGTGCTACTGAGTCCTCAAACATAGTGTCTGTAGGGACTTGGTGAGCTAATGCATGTTGGGTATAAAGAAGCAGGCACAAGAAACCCTCAGGGAACAGCCATCGTCATCCCTGTCACCCTCACCTTCATAATCATTAACCCAAGTAAGCTCTCATGTCAATGCGCAAAGGCCAGTGGGAAGGTGGTGGCACGCACTTCCTCTGAAGCTGTGAGTCCCTGTGTGGACGGAATGTGACCTCTGACTATTCAGCCCCCTCCTGCCTTGCTGGGTTGAGTCCTGCAAGCCGAGATATAGTGAATGGGGAGGTGAGCTGGGGCCAGTCTGGTCCCAGGGACATCACCAGTCCAGAGGGGACATCCTCAGAGAGCAGGAAGTAGTCTCAGGCCCTGTCCACACAGAGAACCACCACCCTGGAGGCCTTCTCACAGGCCTGGCTCATTTTCTCTCTCTCTAACTCTGCCTTTCAAACAAATAAATACATCTGCAAAAAAGAGGGGAAAAAAGGATTGAAAAATGAAGGGTAAACTGGACAAGGGAGAAAACAAGGGTAGGAAAAGAAGACGCAACAGGAAGACTCCTCTCCACCTGCCAGGTCCCCTCTTGGTGTGGGACACTAACTTCGGGTGTGTTCTTCCTGTTTTGACAGGTGGCTCACTCTTGTTTGTTTCTTGATCACCCTAGAGTGCTTGGATTCCAGTCCTGGCTGCAGCTCCCCATTCCAGCTCCCAGCTAATGTGCGGCTTGGGAGGCAGTGGTGATGTCGCAGGGAAGTGGGTCCCTGCCACCCACTCGGGAGGACTGGATTGAGTTCCTGCCTCCCGGATTTGACCTAGCCCAGCCCTGGCCAGCCAGCATTTGGAGTGAACCTGAAGATGGGAGATCTATCATTCTGTCTGTGTGCTTCTCTCTGTGTATATTTTTGACTCTCTAATTTATTAATTAAGTCAGGACTGTACAGCAATAACAGCTGTTTAAATAGTAGTGGGAGTTGTGTTCCAGGCACTATTCTGTACACCTTATGGGTATTAACTCACTTAATTCTTAGGATAATATTGGAGGCACATGCTATCGCAATCTTCAACTTACAGACAAAAAAAAAAAAAAAACCAGGATGCAGAATTTATGTAATTTTCTCAAGGTCACACAATTTGGGTTCCAAAGTACATGCATGTAACCATTAACTCAATATGGATGCATTGATGAATGGATGATTGGAGAGTATATGGATGGTGGCTGGCTGGCTGGATGTGTTATTGATGAATGAATAATGGATGGTATATAGGAAAATGGATGGATTGATGGATGACAGATAGTGGGTGGGTGGATAGATGGTGGACAGATGGATGGATGCTGGATGGAGAGCTGGGTACTAGGTAGTGAGTAGGTGGGTGGTAGATGGATGGGTGGTGGATGGATGGATATATGGGTAGTATGTGGTTGGTGGTAAATAGTGGATGGATGGACGGATGGATGAGTGGATGGGTGGATGGATGGATAGTAGAAGGATGATGGAAGGTTGTGTGGGTGTGTGACAGGAGCCAGATGAAGCCATTGGGCCCAGCAGTTGCCCAGATAGCTTTCTGAGGCAAAGGAGCCTCTAACATTTACAATGCATGCTCTCGACATGAATTGTGGTTCTTGACATTCCTCAACATGAAACAGGGGGGTGTCCATTAGCAAACTGCAGACTCTGTGCAAACAGATTCTGAGCCTCTTAAATCCCTGTAGGCTGGAAGCGAGGATGCTGTGTTTCTCCAAAATGAATTAATCTGGGAAGAGTTCCTTGAGAATCTTGGACACAAACTGCCCTCTCCCAGCCAAGACTCACACATACCATACATAAAAGTGAAAAGAGAATGTCCAGTGACTTGCAAAGGCCTAGACTTCTGTATCCAGTCAACAAGGGCTTATCTTAAACTTCCAAAGAATTAGATGAGCTCCCCTTAAATTTTACTTTAATTAAAAGGTCAGTTTGAGGTTAGCCAGATCTGTGACTCTGACACAGCTATGGCCAAATCTTAGCAACGGGCGTGTTTTCCATCTCTGTGATATGAATCTTTTGACTACCAAATGTTTTCTTTCATAAAAGCACTTTACGTGGCTTGCTCTTAGAAGAGACCTGGAAGCTGTAGAGAGATGGAGGGAAGACAACCCACGGCTAGGAGAATCAAGTGCCAATGAGTCTTACTCCGCCTCCCATGGGCCACAAGCCCCAGGGAGCCAACAGCTTGCAAAACTGACCCTTGGGTGGCCAGGCCATGGCTGCAGCACTTAATACTACTGCTTGGGGTGCCTGCGCCCCAGATCTGAAGTGCCTAGGTTTGAGTTCTGGCTCTGCCTTCCAGTCCTTGCTGATGTATATACCCTGGCAGGCAGTAGGGAACAGCTCAAGTCCTTGGATGCTGGCCACCCATGTGGGAGACGAGACCTAGATGGAGTTCCTGGCTCCTGGCTTCAGCTTGGCCCAACTCTGGTGGTTGCAAGTATTTGGGGAGTGAACCAGTGGGTGGGAGATCTCTCTGTTTATCTGCCTTTCAAATAAATTAAGTAGAGAAATACATTTAAAAAAAAAAAACAGACACAGAAAGAGAGAGAGAGAGAGAGAGAGAGAGAGAGGTCTTCCTTCTCTGGTTCACTTCCCAAATGGCCACAACAGTCAGGTCTGAGCCAGGCCGAAGCCAGGAGCCAGGAACTCAGCCGGGTCTCCCACATGGGTGACAGTGGCCCTAGCACTTGGGTGCCTTCTGCTGCTGTCCCAGGTGCAACAGCGGGAAACTGGATTGGAAGTGGAGCCCCTGAGACTCAAACTTGTTCTCCAATACAGATGCCACCATTTTAAGAGGCTGCTTAACCCACTGCACCGCGATGCTGGCCCCAAAATTCTTTTTCAAAATGAGGGGCTGGTGTTGTGATATAGTAGTCAAAGCTGCCATCTGTGACGCCTGTGTCCCCTATGGGTGCCCCACTTCTGATCCAGCTTCCTGCTAATGGCCTGGGAAAAGCAGTGGAGGATGGCCCAAGTGCTTGGGCCCCTGCACCCACATAGGAGACCTGGAAGAAGCTCCTGGCTCCTGGCTTCAGCCTGGTTCAGCCCTGGCCACTGGGGCCAGATCGGGGGTGAACAAGTGGATGGAAGGTGTTCTCTCTCTCTCTCTCTCTCTCTCTCTCTCTCTCTCTTTCTGTATCTCCCTTTCTGTATGTAATGCTGACTTTCAAATAAATAAATCTTTCTTAAAAATTAAAAGAGAACATGCTTGCATTAAAATGTTGATTCTCAGTATAAATTTCAAAAATGTGTGGATTTTGCTTTTTTTTCCTTCTGATTTTGCTTAGGATATGATTAACCATTTTTTCCCTCTTTAATTGTTCAATTGATCAGTCTCATTAATGTTGCTGATACTGTTCATTGGGTCTGGAATTCAAGTGTCTGTGAGAATGTAATTCCGATGCCTCCCTTTCGCTTCGTTCATGTTCTCGGGCCTGCCTCGTGGTGCAGCAGGCTAAGCAGCACTTGGCAAGTTCACATCCCATACTTGGGTGCCTGGTTCCAGTCCCAGCTACTCTGCACTTCCAATACAGTTTTCTGCTAATGCACTGGGAGATAGCCAGTGACGGCTCATGTATTTGGGTTCCTGCCACCCACGTGGGAGATCCAGACGGAGTTCCTGGCTCCTGGCTTCCACCCGGCACAGCCCTGGCTGTTGCAACTGTTTGGGGAGTGAACCAGAAGATGGAAAATCTCTCTCTCTTTCTCTGTTACTCTGCCTTGCAAATAAATACATGAATCTTAAAACAAATAGAGTCCTGCAATTGAACAGGCCTGGACAGAGACTGCTATATTTTTTCAAAACCACAGGACCCCGTTGAAGATGCTGAAGTTTTCCAGCCTCCCCTCTCTACTGTGAAATCGGTATGAGCCCTCCTACCTCACCACTGAGGCCTTATCAAGAATACACCATCATCAAAACCAAGAGCCAGGCCGGTGCTATGGCGCAGCAGGTTAAAGCCCTGGCCTGAAGTGCTGGCATCCCATATGGGTGCCGGTTCTAGTCCTGGCTGCTCCTCTTCCGATCCAGCTCTCTGCTATGGCCTGGGATAGCAGTAGAGGATGGCCCAGGCCCTTGGGCCCCTGCACCTGCGTGGGAGACCGGGAAGAAGCTCCTGGCTTCAGATCAGCACAGCTCCAGCCGTTGTGGCCACTTGGGGAGTGAACCAGAGGATGGAAGACCTCTCTCTGTCTCTACCTCTCTCTGTAACTCTGTCTTTCAAATACATAAAAATAAATCTTTAAAAAAAAAGAGCCACATGTCGCCATGAACCCAGTTGAGTGAAGTGTCAGAATTCATCAGTAGAAAACAGACAACATACTAAAGTCACGTTTGCATCATGGGGTTCACGCAGCTGACTCCGAACCTCCGAACCTACACACACCGAACAAACCCCTCTGGAAACATCCCCGAGGCAAACAGGGGCTCCCGGCTTCAGATCAGCTCAGCTCCAGCCATTGAAGCCATTTGGGGAGTGAACCAGCGGATGCAAGATCTTTCTCTCTGTCTCTCCCTCTCGCTGTCTGCAACTCTACTTCTCAAATAAATAAATAAATAAAATCTTCTTTTTTAAAGTCTTTGTCTATGTGCTAATGGTCAAGAGGGAGGCCCGGCCCCTGCCCGCTGCCTCTGACCGCTTGCAGCCACGTGCGTTATCCACGTGAGTGGATCCGGCCCCTGGATCACCAGTCTCTCTTGCTACAGCCAAGGTTGAAGCAGCTTCAGGAATCACAGCCCACGAGGGAAGCCTGGACATGCACGGAAAAAAAGTCTTGGCCCGGCAAGGTTTCCGGTTGTGAAGACACGGGCGTTCCCCGGATGGGGAATCTAGGGGTGTTATTTTCACAACATCAGAGCTAGGCGCTCCCAAGAGCATCTAAAGAACACAGCAGGGCCTGGGCCACTGCAGGAGCTCAATAAATCTTTGCTGAAAAAATGCATCTGTGCATTTTCAAAGCAAGAGGGCAGGCTGGGCTTGACCCTCAAAAGCAAACACTCAGGTCATTCCAGGCCCATGTGGGAAATGGCGATGAATGCGCCCAGGGTGTCTCACCCTTGGGGTGTGGCCAGGAGCAGAGGAGAAAAGAGGATAAAAGAGTTAGCACCTGAGCAGGGCATCCGGCACAGACACTGGGCTCCGTCACCAGGATCGGCCTTGTAACCCTTAGGGTAAATGCGGCGGGGGAGGGGAGACAGGGATACTGCAGACTCCCCCAGGCTTCTTCTTCTCCGCCAGCACGTTACACCTCGCATCACGCTGCCGGTCCACGCTGACTCCAGGGAGGGAAAAGGCTGGCTAGGGGCTGCCTTTGCTTGTGCCAGAGGCTTGGATTCTGGAGGGAACCTGCGCTCACCGCCTGGGAAGTTGAAGAGCCCGCGTGAGACTGTGGATGTCAGAAATACAGGTGCAAAGTTGCTCAGGGCTCAGAGAGGCGAGGGCAGACTGGAAGATTCCACACGGCGGTCCCTCGGCATCCCAGGGAGTCTGCTTCCAGGACCCCCGTACCGGTACCCAAGGTGGTGGAGGCTCAAGTCCACTGCATAGAAGGGCATGGTATTTGCACAGAATCCACACACATGTCTTCACTGTACCCTTGAACTCGTCTCCAGATTACTTAGACTACCTACCCATCATTCAGGCCATGTAAACAGTGGTGATGCTACATTGTTCTCTGTGCATGCTCAGTACAGAAACAATTTACTTTCAACTGTTTTCAGGCCACGGCTGGTTGAAACCACCCAGGCAAAACCCACGATGCTAAGGCTGACTGTGCAGCGAACCCCTCTTAGAAAACGAATCCGTGACTGAAGAACCAGTCGATGGCTTAAGTTTTAAAGTCTGAGGGGACTTCAAATAGTCCACGGAAAAAATGAAATTCCAAAGTTGCCTTTGGTGCAAAAAACAAAATCCATGCATGGGAGGGTCTTCAGAAAGCTCACAGGGAGCCCGGTGCTGTGGCTCAGTGGGTTAAGCTGTGGTCTGCAGTGCCGGCATCCCATGTGGGCGCTGGTTGGAGTCCCAGAGGCGCCACTTACCGTCCAGCTCCCTGTTAATAAGCCTGGGAAAGCAGCAGAAGATGTCTCAAGTGCTCGAGCCCCTGCCTCCATGCGGGAGACCCGGATGGAGTGTCAGGTTCCTGGCTTTGGTCTTCTCAGCCCCGACCATTGTGGCCACTTGGGGAGTGGACCAGTGCATGAAAGATATCTCTCTGTGTCTCTGTCTCTCCCTCTCTCTCTAACTCTGCCTTTCAAATAAATAAATAAACCTTTATAAGGCATATTATGAAAAACTTTGCCTGGAAAAGAAACTCCTCTGTGCATCCCACCTTCCCCAAGCTTTCTGAGATGCGCTCATGTCACCAGCAGAGGAGAGAATTTGTGAAAAGCAGTCTGTGTTGGTTTTTCACGTCTTATCCATGCAGGCTGCTCCACCTGCTAGTCGCTCCTGGTGGGGCCACCCCCCAGGGGTCCTCGGAGGAGGAAGGGAGGTGAGGACCACTCCGAGAGTGGGGTGCCATCTTTCCTTTGCCCTGGCAGCTCTTGCATGGGCTGCTCCTCGATGTCTACCGTGCGGCTCCCAGGTGCGCTCTGCCAGGCAGGAGCCCTGCAGGCGGACAGACGCCAGACTTCATGCAGCACCAAGTGTTGTTTGACCATGTTATACAAAGAAACACCGAGGCTCAAGGACATTCCAGTCCTTCCCGGTAGCCACAAGAGATCTAGTGGCTGAGTGGTGTCAGGGACCCACCCCCTCCCCCCAGGTCCTTGGTTACCCAGGGAACCAAGATCCTGTCCAGACTGTCAACTCCAAGCTCAGGTAAGAGTTCCTGAGTCAGTGTTAATGTTGATGGATTGAAGGTGGAGACTTGAGCCAATCATGGGGTGGGCGGTGGGACCTCTGGGAAGTGATTGGACTGGATTAGGCTGTGAGGGTGGAGCCCCATGGTGGAGTCACTGTCCTCCACGAGGAGAAGTCACTTGGAAGACTGTGCTCGGTGTCTCTGCTTGCCTGCTTGTGTGTGACACCTCCTCCACACTTGCTCCACCACCGCCAGCCTCCAGCCTCAACAGACACTGAGTCGATGGGACGCCCGACCTCGGACTGTGAACCTCCAAAACGGTAAGCTGAAAAGCCTTCCTACTTAAGTAGCTCCTTGTGGGTATCTTAGCTGAAGTAATGACTGATACACACAACTAACATAAATGGAGCTTGGGCCCAATTCTCATGATGAAAGTCCATTCCAGTTTCTTTTTTTTTTTTTGGTGGTGAATATTGAACTGTTAACTTTATTTTTACCTGAAAGGCAGAGATACAGAGAGAGAGAGCCAGCATTGGGAGCCAGCATTGTGGTATAGCGGGTAAAGCTGCCACCTGCAACGCTGACATCCCTAGGGATGCTAGTTCGTATCCCAGGTGCTCCATTTCCAATCCAGCTCCCTAAGAATGGCCTGAAAGAACAGTAGAAGATGGCCCAAGTGTTTGGGCCCCTGCCACCCCCATGGGAGGCTGGATAAAACTCCTGGCTCCTGGCTTCAGCCTGACCCAGCCCTGGCTGTTGCAGCCATCTGGGAAGTGAACTAGTAGATGGAAGATTCTCTCTCTCTCTCTCTCCCTCTCTCTCTCTCTCTCTCTCCTCTCCCTGTAACTCTTTCAAAAATAAATAGATAATTCTTTGAGAGAGAGAGAGAGCTCAAGCCATTGACTTACTCCCCAGCATGAACCCAGGAGTCAAACAACTCCATCTGGGGCTCCCACATGGGTGTCAGAGCCCCAAGGACTTGAGCCATCACTGCTGTCTCCCAGGGTGTCCATTAGCAGGAAGCTGGGATCAGTAGAGCTGGGTTCCAGGCACTGCAGTATGGGATGTGGGTGTCCAGGCGGTGTTGTAACCACTATGCCAAACGCCCACACCTCTTATAATTGCCCACGAGGCTTCTGCCCCTTCCTCCCCAAGATAACCACACCTGGCATCCTGGCTCCGCTCCTCCCAGGCGTGGGCTGGGATTCTGGGCGTTGTTAACATAGGGCCTTGTGTTTTCTACGGGGGTTCAGCCACTGGCTATCGTCAGACGGACTCGTGTCACAGAGCACTCTGACTGCTACGACTAGCAACCAATTATTAATTAAGTAAAGATGACGGAACTCTGAAAGGGGTCGCCTTGGTTAGGCTCGTATTTGGGGGTCTGTCCAATGACGAACGGTCACCACCACCAATTTGGAGACGCTGCAGCCAAATCCTGCTGCTGACAAAAATATTAACCATAAATGATGAAAAATACTCAGCTGGAGGACCAGAAGAACATCTGGAAGTCATTACAAGGGGAGAATGTTCCCGCTACATCCCCATTGCCAAAGTTCGAACGAACCACCCAGAAACTGCGGCCTTGTGCTAACTCAGTGTTTGTGTTTCATTAAAAATGATGTCGAGGATTTACGTCTTGGGCTCCACGGCCCAGTTCCCATGCTCACAGCTTTTAATGTCTCTGGGCATGGCCTGGGGTGCCGGGGGCACTCCTGGCCTCTCGGGTGGGGAGGAACAGTTCAGGCTCCTTCTTCTATCGAGAGGCACATCCAAAATCTGCAGGCCCTGCAAGCATTAGGCACCACCTGTAAGCCACTGCATGGAACGCCAGCAGTCCATACTGGAGCGTGGGGTTTGAATCTCAGCACTGCCCCCAAGGGCAGCTCCCGCTAAGACTCGGCCTCAGAGGAGGCAGGTGGCAGCTCAAGGACCTGGGAGACCCGGGTTGATAGCTGGGCTCCTGGCTTTGTCCCTGGCCCAGCCCTGGCCCAGCAGGCATTTGAGGAGTGAACCAGCAGATGGGATGTCTCCCCTACGCCCCTGTCTGTCTCCTTGCCTTTCAAGAAAAATAAACAAATAATTAAATAAAAAGAGTCTGTAGGCCACGCCTTCCTGAGAGAAATGAAGAGAAGACAACTAGGACCTAAAACCCAACGCCAGGGGCCAGAGCTGTGGCTCAGTGGGTAAAGCTGCTGCCTAAAGTGCCAGCATCCCGTATGGGCACCGGTTCGAGTCCCAGCTGCTCCTCTTCCGTTCCAGCTCTCTGCTATGGCCTGGGAAGGAAGTAGAAGATGGCCCAAGTGTTTGGGCCCTTGCACCTGCGTGGGAGACCTGGAAGAAGCTCCTGGCTCCTGGCTTCGGATCGACACAACTCCGGCTGTTGTGGTATTTGGCGAGTGAACCAGTGGGTGGAACACCTCTCTCTCTCTCTTTCTTTGCTTCTCTGTAACTCTGTCTTTCAAATACATAAATAAATCTAAAAAATAATAAAAAATTAAAAAAAAACTCAGTCAACACTGATGATTTTAAAATTGAAAAAAAAAAAAAAAGAAAGAAATAGGCTTGGCGGATTCCGGCTTGGTGGATGGGAAGTCATTGATCTCCTTTGTTGCCGCATCTCCCTCTGATGACGGCAGGGAGAGGGCCTTTGATATAGTGAGCACTCTTTTATTTCTTTATTTGTATTTGGAAGGCCTGGGGAGAGACAGAGAGAAACAGAGACATCTCTCAGTGCTGGTCCACTCCCCAGTGACTGCAGCAGCCATGGCTGGGCTGGGCTGATGCCAGGAGCCAGGAGCTCCACCCCATGGGTAGCACCGTCACCTGCTGCCTCCCAGGGTGTGCGTGAGCCGGAAGCCAGAATTGGAAATGGAGTTAAGGCTCGAACCCAGGCACCCCAAAACAGGGTGTGGGCATCCTGAGCAGTGTCTGCATCGTTACACCAAACATACGCCCCAATTCTCTGATTTCAAAGACCCATGCAGCTCACTCGGGCCTACCCGATAACCACGATGATCTCATCTCAAGATTCTTAACCGTGTTCCACCCATAAAGTCCCTCGCGAGGGTGGCAGTCACGGGTCCCACGGATGAGGACGTGCGAAACTCGGAGCCTCCTCCATCGCTCTCCCCCTGCCACGCCTTCTAGCCTTGAACTTCCCCTTAGGACGAGGGACAGAAGTCTTCAGTACATCAAGGCTTACGCGTGGAACAATTCCACAGATTTCCCAAGTCCAGAACGCATCTCCTGGCTGAGGCTTTGCCATTTCCAAGGAGATTATTTCCACTCGGCTGGCAAACAGGAAGTGCACCTGGCTTCATGCCGTGTTTCTAGGAGATGCTAAGTTGTGCTTTGGACGTGGCACAAGTTTGCTGAGTGCGTAAGCCATGATTTCCCATTATGTGTGACGAGGGGTGGGGGTGGGGGCTGTGGTTCATGTAAGCTGTTTCTGCGTACATCTCCCACGCCGAATTCACTCCTAGTGTGGTTTGCGAGCCCTGCGGGGCATCGTGTGGCCTTGGCTGGAGCAGGGCTCATGAGTAGTTGGCTCTAGTTCTCGGCCCGAAGCTCCCATGTGGGTGTGGCAAGAGCCAGGGCTCTGCTTTCCAATGCCTTCCTTGGCAAAGGGTGCTCCTTCCACCCTGGGAACTGCGGATTCACAGGAGCCCGGCCCGAGTCACAGGCATCGGTCAGTGTCCAGAAGCGGCTCCAGGGCGCCCTGGGGCACCCATCTACACCCCGGGCCCCAAGTGCATCAGCTCACTGAACTTGGCCAAGTCCAACATGGCAGGCTCTGTTTACCACCTCACTTCTTCCTGGCCTGGAAGCGGGATGCAAGGTGGCTGGCCCAGTCTCTCAAACCTGCTGAGCCATGAGGCTGGGCTACGTTCCATGGCTGGGGTGAGTGAGCTCTGGACGTGGGTGCAGTGTGTAAGAGGAAGCCAAAAAAGTTCAGTCATAGGATAGAGAACTTCTCGGTGCCACATATTTAAGTGTCACAGTCAATGAAAATATTACATAATGGTTGAAATGCCAACCTGGTGGATGCAGACAGCCCCTGAGTGCAATGGTACGACTCCGCTTCATGCACCTGGCCCTAATCCCAGCCCGTTGGTTCCTATCTCCACCCTGCCTGGGACTGGAACCCAAGACTTGCTGAAGCCAAAGGTCAGGCTCTCCTCCTTCTCCACGGGATTCAAGGGCCTCCGTGTCCCAGCACGGCGGCTGGGATGCACTTCGGCCACTTCTCAGCCAGGATGACTAACAGTTGGCGCCCTGACTTGGTCACATCCCGGCTGCAGTGAGAGGGACATCTGTGATGGTGAAGACATCACGGGAGGTGGCCCCTGCCCCTGTCACCAACCAAGGACAATGTGTGTGTGTGTATGTTACATAGATATAGATAGATAGATAGATAGATAGATAGATAGATAGATAGATAGATTTATTTAAAAGGAAGAACTACAGGGCAAAAGAGAGAGAGATCCCCCATGCACTGGTTCACTCCTCAAATGGCTGCAACAGCCACAGCAGGGCCAGGCAGAAGCCTGGAGCCAGGAGCTTCTTCCTGGTCTCCCATGTGGATGCAGGGGCCCAAGCACTCGGGCCATCCTCTACTGCTTTCCCAGGTGCATTGGCAGGGAGCTGAACTGGAAGTGGAGCAGCCAGCTCTTATGGGATGCCAGTGTTGCCACTGGTGGTCTAACCCACTGCACCACAAAGCTGGCCCCAAGCCAAGGACAATCTTGGGGGAAACCCTGGTGTGGGGACAGGAGCCTTTCTCTAAGCGAATCCATTCGGATCCATCTCTGAGCAGATTTAACTGAGTGAGAACATCAGGACTCGATGCAGACGGACCAGGGACTCCCTAGCAAGTGAATTGTTCCCAAGCGACGTAGCGACCACCCCCACCCCAGCCTCGCCTCTGCAGGTGGCTCTGCTTCTCCTAAAATAGAAATTCCTGTGCATGAGTCACTTGGAAAGCCGGCCCTCTCTGTACTCCTCGTCTCCTACAAGACAAGCAGCTGTTGAGCAGCCGTACAGTGATTCTGGCGGGTCCCTCATGTGCAGCCCGGCAGCCCTGGCATGGGCCTGTCCAAGACAGGCTGTGGACGGGACACAAGAACCACATAGGAAATTGTCACTCTTCCTGAATCTTCTCTCCATCCCAGCGGAATCTGAACTTTCTTGTTTATTAATTTTTACAGCAACTCCTGTATACCTCAACGCCTAGAACGTTAGGCTGTAACTCCAGAATGCAGGCTTTTGAATATGTTCTTTATTTAAATGCCACCAAGAGTGGCTGGCGCTCTGGCATAGTGGGCTAAGCACCCACCTGCAGTGCCGGCATCCCATATGGGAGCTGGTTCGAGTCCTGGCTGCTCCTCTTCCCATCCAGCTCTCTGCTAATGGCCTGGAAAAGCAGTAGAGGATGGCTCAAGTGCCATCCAGGTGGGAGACCTGCATGAAGCTCCCAGCTCCTGGCTTTGGCCTGGCCCTGCGCTGGCTGTTGCCATCTGGGGAATGAACCAGTGCATGGAAGAACACACTCTCTCTGTCTCTCCTCTCTCTATAACTCTTCAAATAAGTAAATAAATCTTAGTTTAAAAAACAGATACATTTCTTTTGGCGCAAAAAAATTGAAACCCAGCATAATTTTTTTTATGAAATACCTTAATATTTTGAAGACCCCACATATGCATGGATTTTAAAATTTTTTGGCTTCATAAAAAACTCATCTTTCAATCCTATCTTTTCAAACTTTTTGAAGCATCCCCTTAGTCTTAATTTCCTCACTCAACTACTATTGTCTCCAAAAGCTGGGCTCGGTGCTGGCTCCTGGATCCTCTTACGGCAGCTGTTCCTGTCTTCTGAGAGGTCAATTAAGACGCTCCCAAGACTCTTCTGATCTTGGCTGTTGACTCCAGCCAAGGGATAGTTGAATAGTTTGGAGAAAGAGAGAGAGAGAGAGAGAGAGAGAGAAAGACTACCCTAATCTACCCTGAACAGTTGTTACAGTAAAAATAATGCAAGAAAGTTAATGCACAGAGACACATTTCCTAGCATTTTCAACCAATTTTATGTTGGTTCCATTTAAGCAATAATAATTTATTTCTAATTAAAGAAGAATAATGCACAGTCTTTGGAAAGCACAGATGAACTGAAAGAGAAAACCAGTCATAAGGGCAGGCACTGGGGCAGAGCAGGTGCCCACATCACGTACCGCAGCACCAGTCTGAGTTGTAGCTGCTCCCCTTCCAATCCAGCTTCCTGCTAATATGCCCGGAAAGCAGCAGATGATGGCTCAAGTACATGAGTTCCTGTCACCTATGCGTCAGAGCAGGATGGAGCTCCTGGCTCCTGGCTTTGGCCTGGCCCGGTCCTGGCTGTTATAGCCATTTGAGGAGTGAACCAGCAGATGGAAGATCTGTGTGTGTGTGTGTGTGTGTGTGTGGTCGTCTCTCTGTGGTCTGCCTTAGAGATAAATGAGTAAATATTTAAAAAGAGCCATCAGTCAAACATCTAAGCTAACACCTGCTAACATAATATGTTCAAAAGCAAACTTTAACCCGCTGCATAGTTTTGATAATAGGGCAACAAATTGTGCCCCTCTCCCACCACTACTCTGGTCAGTACTTTCAAAATGCAGCCTAGGGGTGAGCACTGTGGCATAGCAGGCTGAGCCTCCGCCTGCAGCACTGGCATCCCATGTCAGCACTGGTTCGAGTCCTGGCTGCTCCATTTTTGATCCAGCTCTCTGCTAATGGCCTGTAAAAGCAACTGAAGACGGATCGAATGCTTGGTCCCCTGCATCCACTTAGGGGACCCAAAAGAAACTTCTAGCTCCTGATTTTGGCCTGGTTCAGCCCTGGCCATTTAGGGAGGGAACCAATGGATGGAAGATCTCTCTCTCTGTCTGTCTCTCTCTGTCTCTCCCTCTCTCTGTCTGTAACTCTACCTTTTAAATAAATAAATAAAATATTTTCAAAAATGCAGGTTGCGTTTGGAAAGACAAAAGCCGAGCTGTGGGGGATGACTTTGCAGGTGTGGCCTGCCACGGGTGGGGAGAATCCCTCTGTGGACACACAGCACGTCTAAGGGGACCGGGCCCCCATGTGAGAGAGGGACCGTGAGCATGGCTTTGGGGTTATGCAGACCTAGGACTGAGTTCAAGTTCCGTCATTTCTTAAGCAAATTCTGAACTCATCAATGCCCCGGTGTTTTCTTCCACGAGGCCGACACGATGGGGTAGCTGTTAAGTCACCAACTGCAAAACCAGCAGCCCATACGGGCGCCGGTTTGAGTCCCAGCTGCTCCACTTCTGATCCAGCTCCCAGTTAATGCGCCCGGGAAAGCAGCAGAGGATGAATCCAAGTGCCAGGATAACCTAAGCATGCCTGCAAGGAGAACTGCTTTTCTGGAGTGTTCTGGAATGGCCTGGTAGTGCATTGTACCTGGCCATCTGTGCAATGGACTCACTCTGTGGTTTATTTTCAGCATGGCAAAAAAATATGCATTTATGTTTGTTACTATCTGAAAGGCAGAGAGATGACAGAGAGAGAGGGGGAGAGAGAGGGAGGGAGGGAGGGAGGGAGAGAGAGAGAGAGAGAAATTCTATCCACTGGTTCATTCCCCAAATGCCTGCAGCAGCCAGGGCTGGGCCAGGCCCAAAGCCAGGAACCCAGAACTCCATCCAGGTCTCCCACATTGCAGGCATTTTTGAAGTGCCCTCGCACACTATTTAAATTCCACTACAACTGGTGACAAATATTCTTATCCCAGTGAACAGATGAGGGAGGGGAGTCAAAGGAAGGCACGCGTGAGGCTCCGATGCTTCGCATGTGACACATCTGAGGCTTGAGCCCCAGCTGATCCCCAAGCCCCGTCCCCAAAGTGCCGACGTCCCACTGGGTGCTTCAGATAGAATCGATGCTTCAAAGACGAACCCCTGAACATCAGGGTGACTCAAGTGTTCGCATTTTCTCCTTTCCTGATTTCCACATTCAGCTGTTTGTCTTTATTGTAATTTATTTGAAAGGCAGAGAGATGGGGGGAGGGAGGAAAGGAGGGGAGAGATTTCCATCTGCTGATTCCTTTGCCAAATGCCCACAACAGCAGGGGTGGACCAGGCCAAAGACAGGAGCCCGGAACTCCACGTAGGTCTCCCGTGAGAAGGGCAGGGACCCACGTACCAGAGGTCATCACTGGGGTCTCCCAGGGAGCACACTAGCTGGAATCAGACGCGGAGCCAGGCACTCGGATACGGGATGCAGGCCTCTCCAGTGTAGCCTTAACCCTTGCACACTTCTCCTGTGTTCCAAATTCTTTTTTAAAAAAGAGATTTACTCATTTTGAAAGTCAGAGAGAGAGAGAGAGAGAGAGAGAGATCGATCTTTCATCCACAAGTTCACTCTCCAGATGGATGCAATGGCCAGCGCTGAGCCAGACAGAAGCCAGAAGCCAGGGGCTTCCTCTGGGTCTCCCACCTGGGTGCAGGGGCCCAAGCACTTGGGTCATCTTCCTCTGCTTTCCCAGGACATAGCAGAGAGCTGGATCAGAAGTGGAGCAGCTGGAACATGAACCCATGCCCATATAGGTTGCTGGCTCTACAGACCAGGGCTTTAACCTGCTGCACCACAGTGCCAGCCCCTAATTCTTAACATATGTCATGCCACCTTGAGTTTTCCACGAATGAGGAAAAACTACAAAAAGCCCCTGACTTCTGCCCATAGAAAAGCAGTGATCAAGGGCCAGAGCTGTGGCACAGTGGGCTAAGCCTTGGCCTGCAGCACCAGCATCCTATATGGGCGCTGTTTTGTCATGCCCAGCTGCTCCTCTTCCAATCCAGCTCCCTGCTTATGTCCTGGGAAAGCAGTAGAGAATGTCTCAAGCCATTGGGCCCCTGCACCCACATGAGAGACCAGGAAGAAGCTCCTGGCTTTAGATCGGCACAGCTCCAGCCATTGTGGTCATCTGGGGAGTGAACCAGAGGATGGAAGACTCTCTCTCTCTCTCTCTCTCTCTCTCTCTCTCTCTCTCTCTCTCTCTTTCTCTCTCTGCCTCATCTCTCTCTGTGTAACTCTGACTTTCAAATAAATAAATAAATCTTAAAAAAAAGAAAGGCCCAGACAAGAACCTTTCTGTTTTACTGCTGTTGTAAGAAGTGACCACAGGTTCGGCGCTTACAAATGGCAGAGGGAGCACCCCGCAATCTGTAGCTTTTAGGAGTCCAGACCTGGCCGCCTGGGCTGACCCCCTTATGGCAGCTCCAGGGCAGCCTTGAGAGAGATGGGCCCCATTCCTTGGCACCCAGCGCCTTGGTCCGGCATTGTCAGGTCCCCTTCTAGTTCTGCTCCCATCATCACAACTCCTTGCCTTACCCTGTCTCCGACTCCTGTGCTAGAAGTTTGGTCCTCACCTGGCAGTGCTGGGGGGTGGTGGAGCCTTTAAGAGGTGGAGCAGGCTGGCGCCGTGGCTCAACAGGCTAATCCTCCAACTTGCGGCACCGGCACACCGGGTTCTAGTCCCGGTCGGGGCACTGGATTCTGTCCCGGTTGCCCCTCTTCCAGGCCAGCTCTCTGCTGTGGCCCGGGAGTGCAGTGGAGGATGGCCCAAGTCCTTGGGCCCTGCACCCCATGGGGAGACCAGGAAAAGCACCTAGCACCTGGCTCCTGCCATCAGATCAGCGCAGTGTGCCGGCCGCAGCGCGCTGTCCGCGGCAGCCATTGGAGGGTGAACCAACGGCAAAGGAAGACCTTTCTGTCTCTCTCACTGTCCACTCTGCCTGTCAAAAAAAAAAAAAAAAAAAAAAGAGGTGGGCCGAGGGAGGGTGGGCGGGGCATGGGGGTGCTGCCCTTAAAGTAAAGCTTAAAGTGAACCTGAAGAGCTCTCTGCTTTCTTTTCTTTTCTTCTCTTTTATTTTTTTAATGTTTTTATTTGAGACAGAGACGAGAGAGAGAGAGAGAGAGAGAGAGAGAGAGAGAGAGAGAGAGAGAGAGATCCCACTAACTGGCTCACTCTGCAAATGGCCACAGCAGCTCCTAGCTGGGGCCACAGCTAAGACCCTGGAGCTCCATCCAGGTCTCCCACTTGGGTGGCAGGACCCCAGCGACTTGAGCCGTCGTCTGCTGCCCCCGTTGGCAAGAAGCTGGAGTCCAGAGCCGGAGCTGGCTAAGGACCCCAGGCTCTCCAGTGACTTAACCATGGGGCCAAGCACCTGCCCCATCTCCGGCTTCTCTCATCACGCAATCCCACCGTGTGGGGCCAGGGGGCGCTCCACCAGCAATGTGAGCTGAAGAAATCTCTTTGTAAAGTACCCAGCACTGGAAGACACACCACACCGATGTGCACAAGCAGTTGATGAGAGTTTGCTCAACGTTCCTCTTTTATACACATTTGTCTGTTGGTTTTCATTTTATATGTAAGGCAGTGAGGGACAGAGAAGGGAGAGAGAGGGAACATCTCATCTACTCCCAGTTCACTCCCCAAACACCTGCAACGATCAAGCCTGAGCCAAGCCAAAGGTAGGAGCCAGGAACTCCATCCAGGTCCCCCACGTGGGTGGCAGGGACCCAAGTACCTGAACGCTCACTGCTGCCTCCCAGGGGGCGCATCAACAGGCAGCTGACTTGGAAGTCACAGAGCCTGGATTTGAACCAGGCTCTCTAATGCGGGATGCAGGCACCCCAAGCAAAGATTTATCTGAGGCCCCACATCCCCCCTCACCGCCTCCGTGTTCTTCAGTCTAACCTGGTGGCTCTCCAACATTAGCCAGCGTCCACATCTCCCAGAAGACTTGTAAAGTCAGATTCATGGACCGAAACGCAGATCTGGAGTGTGGTCCAAGAACTTGCGTTCCTTGGCCAGCTGCTAGATTTTTAAAGAATGTCCACAAATTCATAAACAATCCTCCTTCGAGAGGGTGGGACCTTATTTCTCTCCCCATGAGTATGGGCTAGAATGTAGCAACTCATTTCCAACTAGACAGAGGGGAGAGAGGGTGTGTAATTTCAGGATGAGAATCTCAGAGGCACTGCAGACCCTCATGCTCTCTCTCGTGCACTTTGGGGAAGACCAGCTCCCCACCCCCACCCCCTACCTGCAGGCCCCTGCAACAGCCTGGGGAAGACATTGCTAGCATGGTTGCAGCCTAATGAGACCCCGAACTGCCAGCACCCAGCTAAATTGTTCCTGAATTCCTGACCGCTGGAACTGTGCGGTGTGGTGCATGCTTGTTGGTATGTAAAGGCGCTGAGGCTAAGGTCAGCGTTGTGGTGCACTGGGTGACTCGTGTGCTGGCATCCCACGTGTTCCATGGCATCCCACCAGTTCCAGGCCCAGCTGCTCTGCTTCTGGTCCAGCTCCCAGCTGATGCATCTGGGAAAACCATGGAAGATGGCCCAGGTCCCTGGGCTCCAGTCACTCACATGGGAGACCTGGATTGAGTTCTGGCCTCCTAGTTTTGGCCTGGCCAAGCAGCAAGTGTTGCAACCATTTGGTCAGTGAGCCAGCAGATGGAAGATCTTTGTCTGTCCTCTCTGTTGCTCTGTCTTTCAAATAAATAAGATCTTTTCATTTGAAAGGCAGAGTTATATAGAAGGAGAGAGAGAGAGAGCGAGAGAGAGAGACTCCATCCATCCTCTGGTTCACTCCCCGAGTGGCCACAATGGCCAAGGCTGAGCCAGACCAAAACCGGGAGTAAGGTGCCAGGCAGTTCATCTGGGTCTCCCACATGAGTGCAGGGGCCCAAGCACTTGAGCCATCTCCCACTGCTTTCCCAGGCCATCAGCAGGGAGCTGGATTGGAAGTGGAGCAGCCAGGACTCCGAGCAGCGCCCATAGGGGATGCCAGCATTGTAGGTGGTGGCTTTACTCACTATGCCACATGCCTGATCCAACAAATGAATCTTTAAAAGAGATAAAGGTACCAAGGCTACAGTAACTTATGTCAAAGCAATAGACAACGTGATGCACCAGATAATACTCCTGTCCCTACCCACTGGTCTAGCCTCCACCCCTTAGAAGGTCTGGGAGTTTTCCCCGCCCATGAGCTGACATCGGCCAGGAACCCAAAGCAGGGCACGTGTTCTGAGGTTCCTATGCACACATGTTCACTTTCTCCTTTCTGCCGACGTCGCAGTTCCCACCAGTTGCTCTTTCCTGCGAGGGTTTCTACTGGGGAGATTGACAGCGATACAGCCGAGCAGAGCTGGACTCAGACACCTGCTTCTGCCCTCTGGGTCATAAAAGACGATCTGCACGTGGACGAAGAACCAGACAGGTTTAGGGGAGAGAAGAGGAAATGATTAAAAGATGAGGCCATTCGTTCTCTCTCGCGCTCCTTCCGACTGAGCTGGAGAAAGCAAACAAGACTCTTGACAAGAGAGGGGCAGATAGCCCAGGAGGCGTCCGGCTATTGAGGAAGGAGCCACCGAAGCTTCTCGTGGTGCTGGCGAGGCCGCTGGATCGCCCAGCTGCCGAGGAGACGGAGAGTTTACCCGTTTGCGGTGTCAGTTAGAACGGGGCGCGCTCAGTTCCTGTCTGGTTCTCCCCCGAAGACTAGCACAACCCTCAGCAAGGATGCTTTTCCCAGACTTTCATTCTTGGTTCCTTTCCCAGTTGGCAGATGTGGGCCAAGAACGGCAGTTGAGCTGCAGGAGGGGCGGGATGGAGAAGACAGGCTCCCGAGCCAGAGCCTGAGACCGTGACAAAGGGACGCATGTGGGCTGCTGGGGGTGCAGCCTTCACTGTCTCCAGTTTGGGTCGAGCCAAGCAAAGCTGGCCCGGCAGATCCGCCTCAGGGGTCCCCAGTCCAGATGGTGGGGGCTTTCTCTGTCTTCTCCATTTATGTAGGAACTGAAAATATGACCTACGATGTCATTTATAAGGAATCTTTGAGACACAAAGAAGGGAAGTACCTGCTTGGAGCCAATAGTGGCGAGATGCTGACCGCAAAGGGACGTGTGGGATTTGGGGCGTGACGCAAATGCTCTGTATGTGTACTGCTGTCCTGATGACACGGGTGTGCACATTTATCAAAAGCCATTGGGCGGGGCACTTAGAATGGGTCTGCATGATTGCACACAATCCCATCTCAATACTGTGGATCTTAATATATGTCTATGACATATGGGGCCAGCGCTGCGGCACAGCAGGTTGAGCTGCCTCCAGCAGAGACAGCATCCCATATGAGTGCTGGTTCCAGTCTCGAATCTCAGCTGCTCCGCCTCTGATCCAGCTCTCTGCTCATGCACGTGGGAAAGCAGCAGATGGTGGCCCAAGTCCTTGGACCCCTGCCACCCATGTGGGAGACCTGGATGGCATTCCAGGCAGAATTACAGAAATAGAGGGAGAGAGAGAGAGAGAATTTTCCATCTGTTGGTTCATACTCCACAATGGCCACAATAGCAGGAGCCTGAAACCCCATCCAGGTCTCCCCTGTAGATGGCAGAGACCCAAGTACTTGGGCCATTTTCTGCTGCTTTCCCAGTGCATCAGCAGGGAGCTGGATCAGAAGTGGAGCAGCTGGGACACCAGCTGGCGCTCCAGTGTGGGCTGCTGCTGCCACAAGGAGCAGCTTATCCCGCTGCATCCCAACTCTGGCTCCAGGAAGCAGAGTTCTACTCTGCATTTATGCATGGGCAGTCTTGCTCCGCCTTGCTCTGAATCTGGTCTGAGATGCTTTTCCTGCTGTCTTGGAAACTTCTAAAGTTGTAGTCCTCAACTCGAGCTTCCATTTGAGCTCCTTGGTGAGTTACCAAATCTCTGCCTATTTCAAGAAGGGAATGGTCTCCTTCTAAGACACCCTGTACCCAAGAGGAGTCCAAGGTTGACCAGTTGACGGCTGTCAGTCCGATGGAAGACAGGTGGGTCAATGTAGATACCGGTGAGGATGCTCACGGTTGGAGGTCAGAGAAATTCTAACTCAAAACGGCCTGGAAAAATAAAATGAGTTTCTTTGTACGATCTCAAATACCTTTTGTTCCAACATTCATGTGTCTTTTCGTTCCCCTTTTCAAGTTCAACTTCAACTTACTGAAGTTCCCCTGAATTTTATGGTTGGAATGACGAATATTTCCCAATGCAATGAATTGTGGGCCTTTTCAGATTGATTTCTTTTGATCTGTGGCATAAAACATTGGAACCCCAGGTCCTCAGAGTATTTGCAGATAGGCATTTGGTTACTATAGACTTCAGTCAGAGGCGTAAACACCTCGTCAAAGGCACCTGTAAGAGGTAATGATGTGGAAGACAGCACTGGATTGCAAAGTTGACCCCCTCGGGAGTTCCAGTTGCTCTCTGATCCAGCTCCCCTGAGGGCTCAGCAAGGAGCAGGTTGGTGGTGACAATGGTAGTGCCAGGGGATGGGTTTAAATCCAATTCCATGTATTCCCTCACCTGGTTCTCCCTCCAAAAACCGCATGCCCACCTCTCCTGATGAAATCAAAGAATACCAGTGTTCTGCCAATGCACGTCACCTTGGCTGGGCCAAAGTGCCTGGGCACATAGTCAAACTTTATTCTGGATGCTTCTTTGAAGGGGACTTTGGATGAGGTGTACATCGAGGTCAGTGGGCGTTGAGTAAAATGGGATGTCTGCTGTGGTGTGGTTGGGCCTCACCTGCTCAGGTGAAAGCCCCAGAGGAACAAAAGGTCGACCTCCCCCAGGCCACAGGGAACTCCCAGCAGGTGCCCTCAGACTTCATCCTCAGCCTGGGCTCTGCCTCGCTTTCCGATGCAACACCCAGTCTTTGGTCCCACTCTGCTGCTCTTTCCGGAGTCCACAGCCTGCTGTTTGTACCTGAGAAGCCTCCACAACCACGTGAGCCAATTCCTTAAAGCAAATGCCCTCTCTCTCTCTCTGTCTCTCTGTCTCTCTCTCTCTCTCTCTCTCTCTCTCACACACACACACACACACACACACACACACACACACACTCTGTTTGGGGAGAATGCCAATTCAATGATGACACACTCAAGTGGCCCCATCAGAAGAGATGCTCTACACTACTTGTCTTGGAAATTGGATCATTTTGATCATTATTGCAGCACAACAAACTTCCAGAAGATACTGACTATAAACAGTAGTTACGTCATTGTTTCTCAAGATTCCTCAATTGGGACCGGGCTCAGCTGAGCGGTTCTTCCACTGGTCTTTATGTTATTATATGTTTAAAGATTTATTTGATTTATTTGAAAGGGAGAGAGAGACAGAGACAGAGAGGTCTTCCATCTACTGGTCCACTCTCCAGATGATCACAATGGCCAGGGCTGGGTCAGGCTGAAGCCAGGGGCCGAGAGACCCAACCAGGTCTGCCACATGGGTGCAGGGATCCAAGCACTTGGGTCACCTTTCGTTATCCTCCCAGGCACATCAGCAGGAAGCTGGACTGGAAGTGGAGCGGTTGCGATGCCAACATCACAGGCAGTGGCTTCACGCACTGCACCACAGTGCCAGTCCCCCTTCCGCTGCTCATTCCAGAGATTGCATACATAAGGGGCATCGGCTGGACAGTCTGCCAGTGGCTGGGCTCCGCTGTGGCTCAGGCAAAGCTGATTTTTCTCTCTCTGTTTCAGGGCCTGTCATCCTTATCCCCCTCCCCAAATATCCTTCCGTGCGGTCCCTCCAATGAACTGTCTTCACAGTAGCCCTCATCGGCATCTATCATCTCTACATTATCACTTCACTCTCTCTGGCCAGATTAGTCTGGCAATTCTCACCACACAATTATAACCAGATGTTCCCTAGAGATAGGAAATAGAGATTTAACGTAATTAACCTGATCCTCCTAGGTTAAGTATGGATGTCTTCATTGCTAATCTCTCAGATAATAAGGTGGGAGTCTGAACTTTGAGACTCCATCCCAAGACAGGGCCCAGCTCCTGTGTGGGGGTGCCAGCGGATCCACGTGTGGTTTGCCTTTCCAGATACAGGAAGAACTTTTGAGTCACTTCTTCAGGAGCCCTTGGAAGAGCTTCCAGAGGTGATGACTCCTATGGTGGGCAGGACAGCCACGCTGGGGAGCACACAGGGTAGGGAAACTGAGGCCAGGTTGTGGGATCACTGGGGCGTGAGACTCTCCAGGCATATGGGTTGGAAGAACGAAATGAGCGTAGCCAGGACTTTCTCCAAAAGCTGCACAGACTGGGTTACTTGGTTGCTCCTCTAAGGATCCAAGAAGGAACCCTCGTGCCCACAGCCATGAACTGTGTTTCTGCCTTGGATGCACCCCAAGGTCCCCAGTGAAAGCCCAGGGGACAGCAGCAAGCCCTACCATTTCCAGCAGAACCCATGGCCTTCAGTGGGAAGACTTCTGTTCATGTCTTCTACCCACAGACTTCATGCATCTTCCGTCTGCACTGTGCCCATGACCGTCTCAGTCCAGGCACAACAGCAAATCCCTGAGCAGCCAGCATCGCTCTGCTTCCACTGTGGGCCATTAAGCAAAACAGGAGTCACTTGAACGTGAGCACTGTGACTCTGAGACAGCAGACCTGAGAACGGAGACGGCCACCGAGCAACTGCCGGGAGGGTAGCGTATACAGCGAGCACACACAGGAATCCACGCCGGTCTAGCGCTTCTCAGTTACAGGGCTCTGGGGAGCGGGAGGGGGAGGCAGTAGAGAAGAATGGAGCTGGCCCCCACTCTGAGGGGCTCCCTGTCCATCAGATGTGGACGCCTCACAGCTGCCCGTGGTAAACCTGGCCCGAGAGCGCTTGAGAGACAGGTGTGCTGGAAGCCGAGGAGGTGACCGGGAGAGGAGTGGGAGTCGGTGCTGTGGTCGGCATGCTTGTGCCCTTCTTAGAACTCTCAGGCGATGGCGTCAGGAGGCAATCAGCACGCCTCCCAAAGGTGGGATCAGTGCCTTCAGGAAGCAGACTCCAGAGAGAGAGACCCCTGGGCCTATCCACCGTGTGAGCATGCAGCCACGAGGCACCATCCCTGTATGAGAGCCAGGAAGACACCGAGCCGGCCCTGGCCTTGTTGAACTTCTCAGCCTTCAGAACTGTGAAAAATGAATCTCTGTTGAGTGGCATTTTCTTAGGGCAACTCGAATGAACCAAGATGGCTGGCCAGCTCGGACGTGCACACCAGACAAAGATCTGGGTGCACTCTGGCCAGGCTGGGTGGCCTGAGTGAGGGAGACACACATGGTGCCAAGCTGTGCACGCCCCTCCACCTTCCAGCCCTGCTGACCCTCCCCACCTGCTGACCCAGAGAGGGTGAGCCGGGAGCCTGGGGTCTCATAGCCAGTTCAGGCTGCAGAGGGAGCCAAAGCAGGGGGCTCTGGGATGGAGGGGCAACAGTGTCCCGAGCGGGGGACTTTCTGAAGCTGACAAGGACACCACGCAGCCGGGAGCAGCCAGCCACTCCCTCCCCAGACAGCTGCACCTGCTCAAGGGATGGCCAGGCCAAGGAAACACAAATGTCTCCTAGCACAGCCCAGCGCCCCGTCCTGCTGCTGCTTTTCCCAAACAGTGCCATGGCAACCAAACAGACCAGAGGGCAGGCTGCAGGCGGAGGCAGGGGAATCGCAGTGGTGGGCCGCCTGCCGGCCATACAGAGCATTCACAATATGCCAGGCGCCGCACCAAGCATCACGTGGGTTCCCCCACGTTACCCTCCCTTGAGGCACCCCAGTGAGAGAAGTGTTTCCTTGGGCAAAATGATGCTGCCTTTGAAAGCTCTGGGCATGAGCTACACTCTCCCTGCAGACCCCAATAACACACCTCCCCCTGCCCGAGAAAGCCAGGATGCTGAGCAGGGGACGTGGAAGTGGCACAGAGACCTGAAGCTCCTTGAAGGCATGGGTTGGCCTCGGTTTTGCTTACTCAGGTGGCCCGGGATGTGGAGCAGGGCCTGGCACGTGGTAGACTCCACATTTGTTAAGTGACATCAAGAGTCACAAATGCACCACGTGATGCAAACATGGAGCTGGCCCTTTCCTGACTGGCTCCTATGCAATCAGCTTTGCTGTCTGAAACTCAGACATTTCCTTACCCAGGCCTCAAAAGGCAGTCCCTTGAACATAACCTAGATATAATGTGGATGGGCCGAGTCAGCCCTTACCTTGAACGTGAACTTCTCAGCCTGCAGGAGAAGCCAGGACAGGAAAGTGACACGCAGCACAGTGCACCTGGTGAACAGTCAGCCCTGGGCGGGGCTGGGGGTGTTCTTGGCCCAGCTGGCTGGCTCCCAGGGCCTTTCCTAAGCCCATTCCTGGGCTCATCCTGCTCCCTTCCCTTACCCTCCGAAAACGCAAGCTCTTCTTTCACGAGGTCGAATTTGGGGGCCTCGCTTCCTGTATCACGGCGGGATCGTTCCACGTCATTGTGTGTCACGGGTCTTAAGTTTCCTGTCAATGTTCAGGAAACACAAACGCCACATCCACTGGAGACAAAGGCTGCTGGCTCTCAGGGGCTTTCCAGGGCTGCGACGACACCTGCTTGGGTACTGCCCCGTGAAGGGGGGTGAGTGCCAAATTGGCTGCCAGCCCCAAGTACCTGGGGCGGCAGCAGCAGCAGCGGGCAGAGACCTGCGCCATCTGTCAAGGCGTTTGTTTTGCTCTCTAGAGAAATGAGGAGCCTGGAGGGTGTTTTTCTGGCTGTGAATTCTTGGCGTTCTTTCAGCAGAGTCAACACTGCCTGGCCTCTCCTCTGGCAGTGCTCAGCCCTGGTGATGAATAACAGAGCCATGGGCTAAGGCAGCAAACCGAGGCCTCAGAAGTCACCTGATGAGTGGGGTTCTAACTCCCCGGCCCTCAAGCCTACTGTGTGATAGGGTCCTCATTGTATTGGTACATCGCATATGAGAAACACTGGCAGGGCTGTGGATGACGTCGCATGTGCAAGCTGGCCCTGAAGCCCATCATATTATACGATACTCATCGTATTGCTACAGCGTGCATGAGAGAGGCTAGCAGGGCTGGGGATGTGTTAGGTGATGGCTGGCACACTGGCCTCCAGGTTCTCTGTTACCTTCCTCTGAGCTTGTCTCCAGGCCTCTGTGCAATGCCCTCATTGCCACCATTACAGACAAAGGGCCTTAGAGGCAGAGGGACTCACCCAAGGCTGCAGCGAGTTAGTGACCAAGCTGGGACCAGTGCTGATCTGGGGGGTTGCACTCTGTCCCTGGCGTTGTCATCAGCTCGAACCTGCTAACACGCAGGTGCGATACTGCAAACACACACCTGCCCAGCACAAATGCATGGGAAGAATGTGCCTCACCTGGCCCATGGGCTCCAGGCAGGGATGGGGCAGGTGGGGACCTGCTGCCGATGGCACTGGGGAAACTTATGACATGCATAGTTTATGAGGAAGACGGCTTCTGTGCAAAATCGGAAGCCTGGGATGGAAGTCCCGCCTACTTTAGACACAATCAAGCCTTGCACACTCATCTGACTTCCTGCTGTCCACTTAGGGATGGGAGGGACCAACGGTGGAGGGGGTGAGGGTGGGGGGCTGCGTTCAGCTGGGCAGGTGCTCACCTGGGGCCCGGCACTGGGCACTGGAGAGCCTGCTCCCCTTGGGTTCCCACCTGCTCTGGCACTCCTCGGGCAGGGGGAGGTGCCCTCTCCCCTCTCCCTCCACAAAGCCAGGGCACCACCTGGCCCTGGAGCCTCCCCCCCCAACCCCCTGCAGCCCTGTGCAAGTGCCCTCAGCCCCCAGGAATCCCGGAGGCGTCCCCAAGCCTCTCATGCCCTGTAGCTTCTCCATAATCTTTCTTAGAGAATCAGCCTCAGAGAAGCTGACCATATACAGCTGGGGCCGGCCGCCTTGTCTTAGCCACTCTGCTGTCTGCCTGGCTCAGCTGAGAACCTGCGCTGGGGACAGATCCTGGAGGCCCCCTCCCTGCGCCTCCTCTCTCTCCTGCCCCCTCCCCTCCCCTCGGCACCCTCCCCCAGGCTCAGAGGCAGGTCACATGGAGTCCTTGGCTGGAACACTCGGCAGCTCTCAGAAATCCTAAACACTGTGGACTTTAAGGGGCCAGCCCGGGAGAACAGGGAGTCCTCTCAGGCAGGCTGCAGGCAGGCAGCGTGGAAGATGCCTTATTAGGTCATCCCGTTCCAGGAGGGTGTGAGCCTCTCTTAACTGCCCAGCAGCCCTGGGAATGAAGCTCCCGGGGGGCCATCACCAGGCCATGCACCCTCGGCACAGGCACCAAGCCCTGGCCAGCCTAGGCACCAAGCCCTGGCCAGCCCAGGCAGCGGCTGCTCCGGACACTGAATCTCCAGGTTCTGTCCTCCGAGCCCCAGTCCTTGCCTTTCCCAGGGCACTCAGCCCCTTGCAGCACGGCGGCGGGGCCTCCACGCCAGCTCCATGCCATTGCACCTGGCAATCCGCGACCTCCCTCCTTCTCCTTGGCCCCCAGGTGGGGGGCTGGTCTGAGTGAACCTGTACTCCCCTGCCTTGCACCACGAATGGGCTAGTTTCCGAAAGCTACAACCGTCACGACTCCTGGGAGCTGGGAGACACCAGCCAGCCAGTCCTGAGCCGCAGAGCCCTCTGGCACTCAGAGCCCCCGTTCTGACCTCCCAGGTTTCTCAACCACCCCTCTACTCGATTTGCTGCCCCGGAAGAATCTCATGGTCTCTGCCACACCAAGAGGAGGCGGCTTTGCCAGCTCTGCAACATCTTCAAGTGCACGCACCCAGGGCAGGGCTGGTGTCGTGGTTATGAAACACACACCCACCCCTGACTGTGAATGGGTTTTCCCTAAAACACTAAAGGGCCACGGGAAGGGGAGGAAGGGGACGCATGAGCTCAGGGGGATTAAAGCAGGAGTGGGGACATGGCCAAAGAAGTGAATAGAGAACCATGGAAAGGCTGCTACCACCCAAAGCCAACTTGATGACTTTTCCTCCGTGGGAAACTAATACGCTGATCATCTCTGATCTGAAATTCTGAAATCCTAAATACTGCAAAATCTGCAACGTTTTGAGGACACATGTAGAAAATTCCACATGCAGCCTCATGTGTTGGGTCATGAACAAACATGTATGGACTAAAAATACCATGCAAGATCACTTTTAGGCTACATGAATGTGTGCATGAAACATGTGAATTCTGTGTTTAGACCTTTCCATCCCCAAGTTATCTTATTATTTACGCAAATATCCAAAAATCCCAAAACACCCACAATTCAAGCACTTTGGATAAGAAATACTCAACTTGGGAGCCAGCACTGTGGCACAGCGGGCTAAGCCACCACCTGTGATACTGACATCTCACATGAGCACTGGTTCAAGTCCCAGCTGCTCCACTTCTGATCCAGCTCCCTGCTAATGCACCTGGGAAAGCAGCAGAAGATGGCCCAAGTGCATGGGCCCCTGCACCCCTGTAGGAGACCCAGACAGAGTTCCAGGCTCTTGGCTTCAGCCATTATAACAATTTGAAGAATGAACCAGCAGATGGAAGATCTCTCTCTCTCTCTCTCTCTCTCTCTCTCTCTCTCTCTCTCTCTCTTCAAATAAATAAACTTTTTTAAGAAAGAAAGAAACGAAGGAAGAAAATACAGACGCCTGGGCAAACCCTCAAACCTTCCCACTCCAGGGAGCTGGAGACCCCTGGCATTCATAGTTTTTTCTCCACAGCTTTCCAGCAGATTCTACCCACCAGCAAGCTCATTTGAGGCCACGTTTCAGCTCTAAATCCAGGCTGCATAATCTGGGAGCCAAGAAGCCTCGTATTTGGTCAAGTTTTGCGGCCAGGATAGTCGCCCAATCCATCTGCGTGTCCCTGGTCTCCACAGATGCACCTGTACACAGCTGGGCTGCACTCATGGGGAGCGGGAGTCGCCATGATGCCATGACAACTTCTCACAGCAGGGTTCCTTGTCATTGTCTTGGCCCTCATCTGAGAGCTTAACACAAAAAGTGGGCAAAGGATGGCCCTCGTGGGGTCAACACTTGGCTGACCTTTTGAAAAGGTGGACTGCATTTCCTTCTTTGTATCCATCAATAGCTCATCAATTAGGAAAATACCATATATGGATTCTAGGACACTGTTCCTTTTATCAGATTGTTAGAAATTCTTTTTTAAAAAAGATTTATTTATTTGAAAGGCAGAGTTACAGAGAGGCAGAGGCAGAGAGAGAGAGAGAGAGAGAGAGAGTCTTCTATCTGCTGGTTCACTCCCCAAATGCTCACAAAAGCCAGGACTGGGACTGGCCAAAGCCAAGAGCCTAGAACTTGGTCCAAGTCTCCCATGTGGGTGGCAGGTATGCATGTCCTGGAACCATCACTGCTGCCTCCCTGGGTGTGCATCAGCAGGAAGCTGGATCAGAAACAGAGGTGAGACTCACCCCAGGCACTCTGATAAGGGATGCAGGGATGTCTCCAGGGGTGTCTGAGCCAGTGCACCAAACACTCACCCTGAAAAGCCATTTCAGATGCAGAAACAAGCCAACAGAAGAGTTGAGAGGTGGTAAAGCCAATGCAGTTGTAATGCATCACGCTGCCACTTTGATGCGACAATGCCAGCCGAGGAGGACAGCAGGCTCCTTCTTCATCTGAGACTGGAGGCAGAATCCTTAGCAGAAGCATCACCTACTGATTTTCCTGGTCACCTCTGAGAATCTGCCCTAGCCTGTGTCTACCTCAGCCGTAAAGATGCACATACGAGAAGGGGTCTTTTAATAGGTCTCAGAAAATGTGTATTACAAAAAAACACTGCATGAATTTCATTTTTTTGCACCAAAATGCATTTACCTTTTTAAAAAAGATTTGTTTATTTGTCTGAAAAAGGAAGAGAGAGAGAGAAATTTCCATCCACTGGTTCACTCCCTAAATGGCCACAACAGCCAGAGCTGGACCAAACTGAAGCCAGGAGCCAGGAGCTTCATCCAGGTCTCCCATGTGGGTGTCAGGGGACTAGGCACTTGGGTCATCTTCTGCTGCTTTTCCCAGGACATTAGCAGAGAGCTGTGGCAGCAGCTGGGACTTGAACCAGCACCCATATGGGATGCCAGAGTCACAGGCAGTGGCTTTACCTTCTACACCACAACCCCAGCCCCTGTACTTGTCTTCTAATTCCATTTTCCCATGAACCTTTTGAAGATCCCCTCATGTATACACAAGGAAAATGATTATCACTCAAGAAAGCCAGCCATGGAAATATTTGGGATTTTTTTTTCTTTTCAATCCATCCTGCAGGACCCATAACACCCAAGAGTTTTCTTATGCAGCTGTGTATGTTCTCACGTTGCCTCCACAAGAGTCCATTTCCCAGTCTGAACCTGAAGACGTGCATGCATCACTGTGGTTTTCCCATCCCTTAGTACAGCTCGGTTGGCAATCTCCCACTGATGACCTCAAGCAGCATCTGACTTTCATCAAATGTACTCTTTGTAGTGCAAGAGAAAAGGGAGGGGAATTTTTACACGGTTGTAGCTCCGCAGGTGCCGCTCTGTGCCTATGAAAAATAATAGACGTACAATTTCCAGAAAACAGCCGGTTTCTGCGGCTGCTGGGAGCTTTATGGAAGAGGAAAGAGAAGTCAGAATTCATCCCCACGTCTCAGCAGCGGTAAAGGGGAGGCTTCGAGCGGTGCAGGTGTTTGAAACACACTGAGAGTCCCCACCGAGGACAAGTGGGTGAGGTGGCGGGCTTACTGTGCACCTGACCGTGTGAAATGAGTTCGTTTTATTCCGACTGCATTACGGCCACATGAGAGATGGCTGCCACCAATGTGAGAAGCCGAACCCAGGACAGGAAAGGCATTCAACTCTGGGACGGCTGCCTCCGCGGTCTACCTGACGAGCCTGCTGGCTGGCCACGCCAGGGTTTCCACCACGAGGGACCTCCCTTGCACGCAGAGCCTGCATCTCCCTGGGTTCCCCGGGCAAGATGCTTGCAGGACCACTGTGGGAATGGGGAGTTCTCACAGAAGGCACTGATCGCCCAGAACCCATGCCCTGCGTTGAGCTGCGGCCTGTTCTCTCTCTTCTGTACATGCTCCCCATCTTGCTCCCGGAGGGAAGTAGAGACTCTCGTACGAAGAAAGTACCAGGGGGGCCGGAGCTGTGGTGCAGCGGGTTAAAGCCCTGGCCCTAAGCGCTGGAATCCCATATGGGCACCGGTTCTAGTCCTGGTTGCTCCTCTTCCCATCCAGCTCTCTGCTATGGCCTAGGAAAGCAGTGGAAGATGGCCCAGGTCCTTGGGCCCCTGCACCCGTGTGGGAGACGCAGAGGAAGCTCCTGGCTCCTGGCTTCGGATCGGCGCAGCTCCGGCTGTTGTGGCCATCTGGAAAGTGAGCGAGAAAGGCACCAGGGACTCCATGGCCCTCTTCCCACGACCACTTCCCAAGCAACAGACGCCAGTAGTAGGTCTGCTCAGAGCTTTCTCTTTCCAGGCTCAGCCATCTGAACTTCTCCAAGCAGCCCAAAATGGTGCCAGTCCAGAGTGGACATCATGTGAACCACCCCTGGTCCCGGGTCTTGTGCTGAAAACACAGAGCCCCAGGGCGAGGCCCAGCTCCGGAAGTGCGAGCAGAGAAGAGAGGAGCCGTCACTGCCCTCATCCATTGGTCCACTGCTCGCAGTGGGCTCCCGGGGTAACCATGGTGTCCCACAGAGCTTGCAAGGAACAAAAATCCCCCCCAAAAAATTCCTATTAAGGCAAGTTTCTCTCAACCTGGACTTGAATACATATAATAAATGCACAAATTTTCCCTCTCATACATAGATATACACATGTAATTGATCACCATTAAGCATGCATGTATATAATTCATCTCAACGAGTTTTCCTTCCTAAAGCAGCCAGCTAGGACGTACTTAATTCAATAGAATATAGGTAACTAATCTTAGTTCAATTTCCAAGATATCTATAATTAATCTCGACCAAATGATGTTCTGCCAAGTTCCTTCTGGATCTTGGTGCTTCCATTCAGGTTATTAGGAGTCTGTCACAGCTTCAAGTCACAGGCACAATTTTCAGGCTGGTCTCCCTATTTCTGTCTCCTTGAAAGGCAGAATGACAGAGAGAGAGAGATGGAGATATCCACTCACTGGTTCATGCTCCAGATGCCTGCAACAGCCTAAGCCAGGAGCCCAGAACACAACTCAGGCCTCCCACACTGGCAGCAGGAGCCCAGGTACCTGAGCCCTCACCTGCGAACTTCCGGGGTGCACACCACCAAGAGGCTGGGTAGGAGGCAGGGGGCGGGGCCTGGAGCCGGCACTCCCACCTGGGCTGTGGCTGCACCCTCAGCACACCTGTTACTTCCTGGTGCAAGTGAACAACCAAGGGGAAACCGAACAGCCCCCTGGGAAATGCTTCCAGGTGAGCAGCAACCCACCTGCGGCCCCTGGGACCCCGCCAGGTATGAATCCCAGGTAAGAATCTGCTGCCCGAAGCCCCTGCCTGCTCACTCCATCCCTATCTTGATCCCAAAAGGTGGCACAAACCTCTCTTTGGCTGCTGTTTCTCACGGTTTCACTGTCTTTCTAGCTGGGCAATGAGATTCCCTGACCTCAGGGAATGTTCTAGAGCACCAGATACTCTGGTCCGCATTAATAACCCTCACCCACACAGGCTGCTCCTCGTCCTTCTCCCGAGAATGCAGCAGATGAGGCCATGGTGGCCGGGGTGCTTTTCATGGCCTCAGCTTGCTCCGGCCCTGCTGACATTAAACCTGGAGACTGGCCATGTTCCGAATCTCTTCTAGGATGGAGTAGCTTAATCACTTGCTGTTTTCTTGTTATGTTCCCCTGTTCCATCCCCCACCCCTCTAGGTACTGTGTAGTCTAGGGATGTGGTTCTTGGATGCGCTTGGGAACCTACGTTATCGGTCTTGACCTCTGGAAGTATTAGCCCAAGCCTTTAAAAGGGGCTGACGGCTGCAGGCCAGCCGTGGCAGTTTGACCCCCAGTCAAACTTGGGATCCTGGGGTTCCTCTGAACTTCAAGCTATGGTCTGAGTGATGGCAATGGAGGGGGGACTGCTCCCTCATACTGCAACCTGCACCTCTGGCCTCATCCAGTCTGCCCCTCCCCCTGGGAAAAGAACTCCCCAGAGCTAAAAGCATCCAGCTCCGGACTCCCTGTGCCTCTCTGGACCACACTCCCAGCTGTGCAGGGCGCCAGAGTTTAGCTGTGTGCTGGGGTGGGGGAGGTCCACCAGTTATAGGGTCCACAGAGCAAGCTCTGGGATCCCAGCCCAGAGCCAGGGCCAGTCCTCTCAACACCACCTTCTCCCGCCATGGGGCTGCACAGAGCTGAAGCCCCATCTGAACCCAGGCGGCAAGGTCATGGTGAAGCTAAGTTTTGTTCAAAACAGCAAGATAGAACATATTCTATTTCAATCAACAGGGTAGCCTGATTTATACCCGCCGAGCATCTCGACAGATGGTATGTTTGCCTGAGGCCCCTGTCCATCAGGGGCCAGCCTGTTGCTACTGGTAAGAATTTTGTTCTCAGGGGCTCCTCCTTGATGACAGAATCTTCTGGAAGGGGTTGCTCAGTGTAAAGCAAACTTCGCTTCTATGTGTTTTCGGCCCCTCTGGAAATGTGTGCAAGTGGATGACAAAATGAGATTTTATTTGTCTCCTTTTTCTGCTGAGGTCTTGAAAGGCTAAGAATAAGACAGTGAACGCTAAGTGTTTTCACATTCCACAAAGAAGTGCTAGACCATTGCTTTAGGGGATCTGTCACTCTCAACGAGACGCCCTGAAATTCAGCCGTGTAAAGCAATACTTCCACTTGCTCAAAATCCACCTTTAGAATTTGTTCTGCACACAAAGGAGTGGCTCCTCCACTACCACTCACTTCCCGGGTCCACGCCACAAGGCCACATGGCAGGAGCTGGCTGCGGTGGCTGTGCCGGGTCGTTCAATGGGGGCCTGGACTTTTCAGTTAGTTAGGGTTCTCACGTCCTTTCCGTGAGGCTAGCTTGGGTCCCCTCACAATGTGGCAGCCTGGCTCATCAGCCTTCTTTCGTGGCTGCTGTGTTACCACTGAGAGGAGCTGATGGTACCAGGCCTCTGGAGGGCTGGGTCTAGCACAGGGACAGGGTCACTTCCACTGTGTCCATTTGGTCAAGGTGAATCCCAAAGCCGTCCCAGGTTCAAAGGGGCAGAGGGCAGGGAGAGCATCCACTTCTCCATGGACAGAGCGGGATGCATGTCCACAGGAGAGGAGGAAGTGACCTCGGATGGCCACTTTTGGAGACGATCTACAATTGTCTATGCCCAATGTGCAATGGAGATGACCCCTACGTCCTGCAACCCTTAGCACCATGCCTGTGGAGGGATGCAGGTCAGAGACCCATGCCCGTGGAGGTCAGAGCTGCGAGCATTCCTTGGGGAAAGTTGAGGTGCTCAGGCATTTCCCTAGCCATGCCGGTCTTCACCGCCAGCCTAGCAACAGGGTCTCTGGCACGATTTGATGTATTCTCCCAACACTGACTTCTAGAATTTTCCCTGCAGCTACACCATGGTCAAGGAGCGTTTCACACATCCGGGATCTGGCCAGTCTTGCTCACAGTAACCAAAAAGGGGGCCCACCCTGAGTATCCGCGGACGGATGGATGGAGCGACAAGGTGTGACGGGGGCTCGGCGGCCTGTGTGGGTGGAGCTGCTCACCCGAGCAGAGGCGTCCAGAGATGGTTCAGCCTCCGGTGTTCCTAAGGCTGCAGCTGGCGGGGGAGGGGCTCCTCCTAGCACTCCAGGTCTCCTTTGTGTAACCCGGATTTTCTTCTGGGCGTATGTGTGTGTGTGTGTGTGTGTGTGTGCACATGTGTTTAATTTAATTGATCTCTTTATTTGTATTTGACAGAGGGTCGGGGTGTGGACAATATTTTTCATCAACTGGTCGACTCCCCCAAAGCTCAAAGCCAGGCTTCCCACGTGGCATCCTCACCACCAGGCCAAATGCCTGAGTTCTTATTTCTGCTTGCACCATTGCACCTAAGGCAAATGTCAGCACAAAAGGTCAGGCCGTAGCCTTCATCAGCATCCAGGTCATTTTGAACCAGGGACATCACGAAGAGCCGGGAGCTGGCTCCAAGGTCAGCCGACACCCTCAGCCCACCAGACTTGCAGATTCCTATGCTCCCCGGAAGAGACGTGGAGCCCTGTCTGGCTCCCGGGACCCAAGCCCTCCTGGGCGGGGCCGTACGCCTCTCTGGGTTCTGCAGGGCACCCTGCTATACTGGATCTCAGCCAAAAGCCCGAGAGGCGATGGGGTACCGCTCTGCCCTCCCTGTGCCAGGCCACCGGGGAAGCGGCCCAGGCTGCTTATGGGGAGAGGCAGGCAGAGGCCTCCGGGGTGCCAAGATCTCATCTGTTTTCTGTGAGTCCCTGCTTGTCATGTCAGAGGGTGGGGTTGGGAGAGGTGGCCTTGCCCCAGCCTCGTCTGCATCCCTCCTCACAGGGCTGCCCCTGCACTGGGGGGCACAGAACAGTGTCCTCTGTTGGGCCCTGTGACATTGGTCAAGCTGGGCATGGTGTGACTCAGAAAGCCGCCCACCACCCTATGGTGGCCCCAAGTCCCTTGGGGGTTGGGACTATGCCCCTCCTTTGAGTCAGGGGCTACTCCCACCAACAGCATATGATGATGAGGCAGGGTGGCTTGGAGCAGGGTGTAACAGGGAGGCAGTGCGCACTACCTCTCTGGGGGCTGTCCCCACTGTGTTCTCCAGTGCTCCAGCCCATGCACCTGCCAGGCGTGATCGTAACCAACTATGCTGTGAGCATGAATGGGCCATCAGGGATGGGGGGTGCATCCTCTTGCCCCATCATTTCACCCTCAGCCTTTTGGGTTTCCCAAGCACTTAGGGGCAGGGGCAGGGGCAAGCCAGCCTTGCTGTGGCCACTCGAAAGTCCCCAGAAGTCCCTAGTCCTAGCCAGCCAGAAGGTGTAGGCAGTGGTTTATTTTTTTAAAGATTTATTTATTTACTTGAAATTCAGAGTTACACAGAGAGGGGGAGAGAGAGAGAGAGAGAGAGAGAGGTCTTCCATCCACTGGTTCACTCCCCAATTGGCTGCACCAATCCAAAACCAGGAGCCAGGAGCTTCCTCTGGGTCTCCCACGCAGGTGCAGGGGCCCAAGGATTTGGGCCATCTTCTACTGCTTTCTTAGGCCATAGCGGAGAGCTAGATGGGAAGTGGTGCAGCTGGGACTCGAACCAGCGCCCATATGAGATGCCTGCACTGCAGGCGACAGCTTTACCTGCTACACCACAGCGCTGACCCCAAAGGCGGTGGTTTTATACTACCAACTCCTCCATGTTTTCCCACAGCACTGGGACGTGGACCACAGCCTCGGCTTCAGTCCTTACAAGACAAGTGCTGCTTCAGTTATGGAAACATCAAGAAGCAGGGGCAGGGACTTGCCCTTGGTGGGGGTGAGGGTCTCGGGGTTGGCACCGGGACTCCAGACTGGAGGGAACCAAGTTCAAAGGCAGCGTCTCTCCTTTCATTGTGGGTTTTGTTCTCATGAGAACCCTCGATTCTCCAGTGTGCTCTGGGCTTCTGGGGAGGAAGCTGCCCCCAGACAGTACCCTTGGCTGGGAAGACTGTGCTAATGGCAGGTGCCTCCTGTTGCTTCTGAGAGAGGATATGGGGAAGACAGGCCAAGGGCTGGGTGCACGGGCTCCCTGCTACTACTGCAGGGACCACAGCCCCTGTCATTTGTTCAGAGCCTGGGGTGCGAGCCGGGGAGGGAAGTAACAAAGTGAGGACATTCATGGGGCAACTTGGGATTCCTTTCAGGAAGGAGGGGGAGAAGTGGCCTCTGAGGGGCTATTTGTCCAGCAGAAGGGAGACTGTGTTCAGTGTCGGAGCTGATGGCCTCAGCATGCATTTTGCAATGAGGACTGATCCTACTGATGATATGCAGCTTCGGGGTGGCTGGATCAAGGGGAAGCAGGGAAAAATCGATACACACTCCAGGCTGGAGCGTTCACTCTTGATGTGATTGGATAACTCAGAGAGGAGACAGAGAGAGAGAGAGAGAGACTCAATTACTAATACAAGGGATTCATCGGACAACTTTCAGGGAGATCACACACAACTGAGAGCCAGGCTCAGAGAGGGTAGGTTCTAGATATGCTTCCCGGGGACTTGAACCTGGTGACTGTCTTGTTCCAGATACCGCCACTCAAAGGAATGATTGACAAGGCTTTTCTGATGTTCCTCCGCTCCGTCCCTTGGAGGAATGGTGGTTCAAATCCCAGGCAGGCTCCTGGATCATGACGCTGTCCCTTGGTCTAGCTTGTGTTACGCGAATGTCCCATGGGGCGTCTCCTATCTCTCTCTCTCTCTCTCTCTCTCTCTCTTTCTCCTTCCCTTCCCCATGCCCTCTCCTAGCCTCTCAAGTAAATAAAAAAGTAATTTAAAATTACTCCCCCATGCTCCTGCTGTGGGGTGCTGTCCACCGCGAGCCATGCCCTTGAGCCACCGGAAGTGTGAGCTAAGGAACCTTCTTTTCCTTCCAAAGTGCCAGGCACCAGGGGGTTCATGACAGCAAGGAAGCTGCCTGACAGCAGGGACTTTCTGTTCCTGGATGCTGTTGTCTCGGCGATGTCACCCGCCCTTCTGTGCACAGGCTCCTTCCAAGAGGGAAGAACGCCTAAGGGAAGGAGCCGAATGAGCGTCTCCTCACTGTCAGATGCACTACAGAATACAAACCTGCCTGAGCCCTGGGCTTGGCAGCAAGTGCAATGCAAGACCAGCAAATGCTGATTTACTGTAACAATATGGGCTGGTGATGTCATCCACGCAGTAAACAAGAGTAGCTATTGGGTTGTAAATAACCTCTTTACAGTCACTCCAGCAGGGCTCGTACCAGATGTACAGTGCACGCACGCTCACTTTATGGAAATTCCTTTCCTTTGCAGAGACGGGGACGCGAGCTATAACATAAAGTTATGTGTGTGCAGTGCACAAGGCATTCCTTTTATGCTTCTTGCGTGATTCGGTTAACTCTTCTTGGGTCTCTCTACTAAGCAGAACGGGCCCGGTGATGCGTGCTCTGGTTTGGTGCATCTGATATGTGGACTCGTTTCCACCATGTCGAGTCCTCAGCCTGCCCATTGCTTTGTGAATCTAAGTTTCCCCATTGCCGTAGGACGTGTGGTACCCGTCAAAAGGGCAGAGTGCCCTCTTGCACCTGTGATGTGAAAGAGAGAAAGAATTTCCTTTCTCTGAGCTTCCTGGGCTGAAAAACACATTTTAAATGACTTTTTTATTTACTTGAGAGGCTAGGAGAGGGCATGGGGAAGGGAAGGAGAAAGAGAGAGAGAGAGAGAGAGAGAGAGGAGACAGAGAGACACAGAGATCTCAGCTGCTGATTCACTGGCCCAGATGCCTGCAATGGCTGGAGCCGGGGCTGAGCTGGAGCCAGGAACTCAGTCCAGGTCCTGCCACATGAGTGAGGACCCATCACTGCTGCCTCCCGGGATCTGCATTGGTAGAGAGCTGGCGTCGGCTCTCGGATGCTGGCATCCGACGTGAGATGTAGGTGTCTTATCTGCTTGGTTGGATGCTCCTCCTCAGAATGCCAGTCTTTTAGAGGAAGCTTTCACAGAATTTCAAGGACAGAATATTTCATCAATGTTGGTCCTTGACACACCCAACGAAGACTAGGGCCTGGACAATCCCTTCTCACTCTGAGGTCCTGCCTTCCCACTCCAGAGAACCACCAACCTGATGTGTGTTCCTACCGTCCAGCTTTCCTTGTTATGGAAAACATTTTTAGTGCATTGTTTTTTGCTCTGCAACTGGGCTTGTTGATGAGATGAGTAGGTGTGTGTGTGTGTGTGTGTGTGTTCACCATGCCTTTTTGAGGGTCTTAAATATGGAATAAAGTTAGATAAGCAGATTTCTAAAAACTTGCTTCTAAACTTTTTAAAAAAGATTTTATTTATTTATTTGAGGGCTAGAGTTACAGACAGTGAAAGGGAGAGAGAGAGAAAGGCCTTCCTTCCGTTGGTCCACTCCCCAGGTGTCTGCAATGGTGGGAGCTGAGCCGATCTGAAGCCAAGAGCCAGTAGCTTCTTCCGGGTCTTCCATGTGGGTGCAGGGGCCCAGGGACTTGGGCCGTCTTCTGATGCTTTCCCAGGCCATAGCAGAGAGCTGGATTGGAAGAGGAGCAGCTGGGATTAGAACTGGCACCCATATGGGATGCCAGTGCCGCAGGCGGAGGATTAACCTACTGTGCCACGGCACTGGCCTCACATCTAAACTTTTTCCCCTAAATGTGTCCGTGCCCTAGGAAGGAGAAATGGTGATCTTGACAGGGAAACCCATACTCAGATGTTCTCCAAGATAGCACCAGGCAGTGAAAATGTGGCTCCTTGGAAAACTGGGGTTTCTACTGAGATCATTTCTCAAAAGCTTTATTTGACCTGAGGGCCAGTGGGGGAAGAGATGTCCCATAAATGCTTCAGGTTCATCAGATGAACATCTCAGCAGTGGTGGGAGAGCCACTCCGATTTCCCCTGGCCCACCCCTCCCTTTCCTGGTCTCCTTCCCTTCCTCAGTTTCCCCATCCCATCTGCATTTCCTCCCCACCCTCACTGAGTGCCCACTAAAGCCAAAGTATGCCAGGGGTCAGAAAAGCACACCCGCACACCCACAACATGAACTACATCCCAGGCTCCCTGCACTCAGCCAACGCCTCCTCCAGGCAGGACTCCCACTTCTGGAAAACACCTGCTTGCACAGGGACTCAGAGCTTCTGGCAGGATCTTCAGCACTGGGTCAGGAGGTGAGGAGGAAGCAGGTCTGTACCCCTGGATCCGGGAAGCTGGGAGGTAGATTCAAGGACGTTTTTGAGAAATAATTGCAGGGGCAGGTGGTGTTTGGGATAATGCTTAAGATACCACTTGGGGCACCTGCATCCCACACAGAGCGCCTGGATTCAAGTTCTAGTTCAGATTCCAGCTTCCTGCTAATACAGATCCTGGGAGGCAACAGGTCTTGGGTTTCTGTCACCCCCATGGAGACCTGGATGGAGTTCAAGGCTCCTGGCTTCAGTGTGGCTCAGCCCTGGATGTTGCAGGCATTTGAGAACCAAATCATTGGATGGAAAATGCATTTGCTCTCTCTCTCTCCAAATAAATTAAATATTAAAGTTTATATTAAAAAGCCCACTCTAGCTTCACCTCCAACCCATGCCCCTCCCAGCCCCTCTGCCCAGGTGTCTCATGAAAAACACCTGTTCCTCATTTCCAAAGCCAAGAGGGAGAATGCTGATTGCTTCCGATCAGAATTGCCATATCAGCATTGAGGGGCAGGGTCATTCCTGCTTTGCTCTTTAAAGATCAACCAAATCCAGTTTTTGCCAGTTGTCGGGGTTCCATGAGCAGGCGCTTGAGGACAGGTGGTGAGCTGAGTCCCTAGTGGCCTGAGTCTGTGGCTGCCTGTCCCCCGTGAATCTGTCTTGGTCTGAGCGTGAAGTGTTGCATCCACACTGTGACAGTATCCCTGTCACTTAGTCCAGACCTGCCTCCCTTTGTCCAAGGAAACAGCTGGAACGTGCAGATGGTTTGTTTACAACATGCTCCTGAGCTTCCAGAACCTTCTCCCACATTGCAACGGTACTCCACCTCCTTATCAAATTCCGGCATGGCCTCAGGACCTTGGATGCAATTAAACCAGATTACACTTATCTCTGTTATTCAACCCAGCCCAGTCAGAGGCCACCTCTTCGGAGACTTCTCTTGCAGCACCATCCATCTCAGACACAAAGTCAAGTCTGTGCAGCTGCAGGTGGGGCGAGCACCACCCAGCTCAGCACAGCCTCTAAGTCAGACGACAGTGACAGGAGTCCAGGCGGGGGCCACAGCGGGTCGAGTGAGTGATGCGGGGTCTTCAGAAAGGTCACGGGAGCTGCCTATTAGCTCTGCATGGATTTCCAGGGGCTTTTTTTTTTTTTTTTTTTTGCACCAAAACAAACTTCTCTTTTAATTCCATTTTCCATGAACTTTATCAAGTCCCAGTGTACTTCCTGAGCCCTTTCACACAGAGCCACAGTGTCCCTGTCACTTATTCCAGACCTGCCACCCTGGATGGAGTTGGGGGTGGGGTGGGGCACCGTCTCCAGCAGACACTGCCCTGGGCCTTGCTCCCAGGGGTGGGAGGCCGCTGAGGCCCTGGATGGAGTGGGGGGCAGCGTGTATGAGTGTCCTGCTGGGACGCAGCCAGGAGCTCACAATCTGACTCGGGCTTGGAACGGAGGCGGTGGTTTCCACTCCCCTCTGCCAGGGCCTCTCCATCATAATCCCGGACAGGGCTGCCGAGCCGCCTGGCCAGGCCGTGCGGAGCTGGCTGGCGGGGGCTGATTTCATGGGGCTTTCGCAGCTGGAGCCAGCAGGCAGGAGGCACCACGGCCGCCTTCTTTGTCCCCGGCCTCCGATCTCGGCTCTGAGCTGTTTTCCAGATGGAAACCTGCTGGTGGGGGCTCCCTCGCCCCAGCCTGGCTCAGGTGCAGCTGTGCGAGGCAAACAGCCGGCTGGCTGAACTCACCTGGGGTGGAGCCCTCTTGCCTTCAAGCTGACCCTGCCCCACCGCCACCCCGCCATGGGAGGCTGGAACCAGGCAAAGCGAAAGGGGAAATGGAGGTCTAGCCATAGCAAAGGAACTCAGAAATGTATCCTTGATCCAAACAATCAAAAGCCCTTGAGATCCTTCTAATTGCTGGCAACAGTTCTAGCAGGTCCTTTTCTGGTCCATGCTCAAGCAACACCTGTCCATCCTACCAGTAGGTACCAATGAGCTAGGCAGGGCATTCAGCCCAGAAGATTAAAAAGCATCAGCCAAGGGGCCATGTTGTGGTGCACTGGGCTAAGCCACCACTTGAGATGCACGCATCCCGTATCCGAGCGCCAGCTGGAGTCCTAAGCTGCGCTGCTTCCGATTCGGCTCCCTGGCTAATACATCTGGCAAGGCAACAGAAGATGCACCAAGTGCTTGGGACCCTGCCACCCACGTTGGAAATCCAGATGGAGTTTCTGGCTCCTGATTTCAGCCTGTCCCAGCTCTGGCTGTTGCAGTCCTTTGGGAAGGAACCAGTGGATGGATGATGCCTCTCTCTTTACCACTCTACCTTTCAAATAAGTCAAGTACATCTTTTTATAGATTCATCCCGATCTCTCCCCACTGAAGCAGGCTTCTCACACTTAGTCCTGCTAGGAAGCATGGTGGGGTCATTACGAGGGCAGAGCTGACTCAGTATCCAAGGACCCAGCATTTCTTTCTTTTTTCTTTTTTAGATGTATGCATTTATTTGAAAGGCAAAAATAAAGAGAGAAAAGAAGAAAGAAAGCAAAAGAGAGAGAGATCTTCCATCTGCTGGTTCACTCCCCAAAAGTCCTCAGCAGCCAGGAGTTTCTTCCAGGCTCCCAACATGGGTGCAGGGACCCAAGCAAATGGGCTATCCTCCTCTGCTTTCCCAGGTGCAGTAGCAGGGAGCTGGATGGAAGTGGAACAGCCAGGTCTCGAACTGGCGCCCATATGGGATGCTGGTGCTGCAGACGGTGGCTTCACTCACTGTGCCACAGTACCAGCCCCTGAGTAATGATTTTGAATGTGGAATATTCAAGCCAATACAGTGGTTTTGTTAACTACAGTGTTATTTATCCATTCACGCATCAAACTTGTGCTATGGGCAAGCATCAGGCAAATAGATGCCTCTAATCTAGACCTCAAAACCCAAATGTAAACCTCAGAGCTCACCTAGGAACACTTTGAGGCAAAGCAGGCATAGAACAGAACAAGTGAGGTTCATCCCACTTGGAGCAGTGGGAAGGTGTGTGATGGCGAGCGTTGTTTAATGGGTTTCTCCATCACTAAAAGCTAACTGACATGCTAACTTGGACCCCTGGGGGCCCAGGGTGCACCTGTGAGATAGGGCCCCTGCCCTCCAGAAATGATCCAGCCATCATCATCAAGGACTCACTAGAGAGAGAGCAGAAAGGGAAGGGTGGAAAAAGGGAGAGTTGGAGGAAGGAGATTAAAAGAAATAAAAGGCAGTGCACATCCTGAGGAGTGTGTCTTAATTTTAATGATAGAATGTTTTTTAGATTTTAATATCATTTTAAGAGACTTTTGGTGGACACTTAATTACACGTAAGCATTTACGGGGTGGATTGTGATCACATTACAGTAATGATCCATTATGTGATGATCCAGTTGGAGTAACTGCATATCCATCTCTGTGACCCGTGATCTTGTTTTCCTGTTGAGAACGTTGAAACCCACGTCCTCGCCACTTTGAAATATGCAATTCATTGTCGTTAACTGTAGTCACCCTCCTGGGCAAGAGACAACAACTTCTTCCTCCCAGCTGACTCTAACATTGTTACCCCAGTGGCTGGCACTATGTCCATTAACTAGCCTGACCCACCCTCTACCCCCAACCCAGTGCCCTGCTAACCACTGCTCTACTTTCTACTTCTCTGAGTGCACCTTTTTTTTTTTTTTTTTGAGTCCCCTGGCTCACTTCCCAAATGCCCACAACAGCCAGGGCTGGGCCAGGCTGCAGCCAGGCGCCCACAACTCCACCTGAGGCTCCCAGGTAGGTGGCAGGGATCCAAGTACTTCTGCCAGCATCAGCTTCCTGGGACTCACACCAGGGCTCAATAAGGGATGTGGGCGTCCCAAGCCACAGCCTAACCTGCAGCACTACAGTGCCTGCCACACCCCCTTTTATGCTTTTGCTCTAGTGAGGGCTCCTTCTGTGTGTTATCTTAATGGAATTCAGCACCGTTTCACATCTAGGGTTGCTTTGGGGTGGGGAGGAATTCCTTCAGTTTGTGCTTGTCTTGTAAATTCTTCCTCTTTTATTTCTGAAGGATAGCTTTGCTGGGTATAGTAGTCTTGGTTGTTACTGTGTTTCTCTCAGGACTTTGGATATTTTGTCCCATTTTGTCCTTGCCTGTAAGGTTTAAGCCAAGAAATCTGCTGTTAATCCGAGACGGTTTCCCTTATAAGTGACTTGATGCTTTTCTCTTACTGCTTCCAGAATTCTTCCTGTGTCTTGTTTTGTTCAACAATGTGATTATAATATGCCTCCAAAAGGATCCCTTTTAGGCAAATCTATTATGTGTCTTTTAAGCTTCCTGGCCCCGGATGCTCATTTCTTTCCTCAAATTTGGGAAGTTTCAGCTACTAGTTCATTGAATAAGTTTCCTACCTTCCCTTCAACTCTCCTTCCACTCCTAATATGGTGGCAAGTGTTTATAGAGCTCCAGGGTGCTCCACCAATCTTGAAGGCTTTGTCTGTTCTCTGAAACTTTCCTTCTTGCACATGCTTGTGCATGTGTGTGCATGTGTGTGCGGTGTGTATGTCTCTCTGTGTGAGGTGTGTGTGTCTGTGTGTCTCATCAGGTTATTTTAAAAAGGCCTACTACAAGCTCAGAAATTCTTTCTTCAGCTTGCTCAGTTCTGCTGCTGATGCCCTCAACTACACTTTCAATTTCATTTACTGAGTTCCTTAGCTCCAAGATTTCTTACTGGTTCTTTAAAATTATCTCTCTGTGTTGAATTGTCCACTCACATCATGAATTCATTTTCCCAGTGTCATTGAATTGTCTGTAGGTATTCTCCTGTAACCCATCAAAATTCCTTAAAATGAATCCTCCAAACCTTTCTTCAGGCACTTATTTCCCACTTTAGGACTATAAAATGGATATCTATTCAACGGAAGATACGTCATGATACTTAGAACATGAAAGAGCTCCCCCCAGTCCCATACACCACAAACAACCGTTTGCATGCATCATTCCATACTTTTTCCTATACACAAGTGTGCACCTGTGTGTGTATCACAGAGAGCAAACAGAGCCATAGTCTCTTCAGCACAGAATGATACATCGTAGACTTTTTTTCTTTTGCTGCTTCTTTTGTTTCTGCTCTGTCCTCATCCATTTGTGCTGTTATAACAAAATGGCAAAGACTGGGTGATTTTCAAATAATGTAAATTTATTACTCCCAGTTCTGAGGGCTGAAGCCCAGGAGTTGGCAGGTTCAGATCCCAGGAGCACCTAGAGTGTAGGCTGTGTCCATGGGGACAAGGACTAAAGGGCAAGCCAGCCTGCCTAGGTGTGGTCCAGGAGACTCATCTGACTCAGGGGGCAGAGTGCTCATGGCTCATAGCTCCTCACCTCCAAACAGCCCCACCTCTTAATACCATCGTCTCCTAATACCATCGCATTGGCAACTAGATTTCAATACGTGGATCTGGGGAGACATTTGGACTCCAGTAACGTCGATATTTTCATTGCTCTGCACTATGTTTCGCTTTATAGTTTCCTGTAATTTACATCATCAGTTCCTCACTGGTGTGCATTTGGCCAGTTTCCTTCCTTCTGTAATAAAAAATTTTAACAATAAACCTTTGCACGTTTTTCTTTACATGCTTGGTTTCCACAGAAATACATTTTAAAGAAGAGCTGTTGGTGAGAGCTGTCAGGGTGAGCCTGGCAGTGAGGATGTCAGGACATCACGGCCCACATCAGCGTGCCTGGGATCCATGCCCGGCTCCAGCTCCTGACTCCCGCTTCCTGCTGAGGCAGGCCCTGGGAGGGAGGCAGTGGTGATGCTCAGGTAGCTCTGTCTGCCAATCACATGGGGAACCTGGATTGAGTTCCAGGTATCCAGTTTTAGCCTGGCCCACGCTGTTCATCGTGTGCATTGGAGGAGCGAATCAGCGGGTGGAAACTTTCTCTCTCCGCCTCTCCGACAACAAAAGGACCCTTAAAATCTGACAAAATGTTCGACAGCAGCGACTTCCAGTGTGGTTCAGTGTTTACTATTCTAATGGTGCTTTATTATTGGTGTAACTTGCATTTCTGTTGTCTTCACGATGCTAACACGTGTGAGATTAGTGGCCCTACTTCCTTCTTGTGTGAACTGTCTGTAGCTCCTTGCTTCTTTTTCCACCACACAGTTTTCTTTTCCTTAAGACTTTGTAGCACATGATGTACGTACAGTCAGTCTTCTGAAATGGCCATATCTGCTGCAAATGTTCTTTCCAGGTCTGAGGAAGTATTTACAGCCTAGTGCCTGAACTCTTAGGTTCAGATCCCGTGCCTACAGTGGAGTCTCAGACAAAGGATTCAACTAAAATGATGCATATAAAATTCTCACGGCAGGGCCTGTGCTTGGCAGAAGCATTACACAGTCACTTTTTATAAGTGTTTGCTTGCAATTTCCTTCATAGCATCTGGCATAGGTGTGTGAGTGTGCACCCGTGCCTGTATATATTTTATTTCCTTCTCAGTGTAGAGCAATCATTCTTTTCACTAGTGCAGCTGTTCCTACGGCATTTCTGCTGCATTAATATTATCACAAGTAATCCAGAAATGACTGAAAATATGCAAGCACTACATCTATTTTTAAAAAATTTATTTGAAAGGCAGAGTTATGGAGAGAGGAGACACACACACACACACACAGAGAGAGAGAGAGAGAGAGAGAGAGAGAGAATGAATCTCCTATAGGCTGGTTCACTTTCTAGATGGCTGCATCCACTGGGTCTGGACCAGACCAAAGCCAGGAGCCAGGAGCTTCTTCCAGGTCTCCCACATAGGTGCAGGGTCCAAGCACTTGGACCACCTTCTACTGCTATCCCAGGAGCATTAGTAGGGAGCTGGATGGGAAATGGAGCAGTCGAGACTTGTACTGTCACCCATATGGGATGCCACGGTGGCAGGCAGCAGTTTTATGTGCTACTCAATAGCACCAGCCTCACTGCACCTGTTTTTATGTGAAGGGTTTGAGTATCCACGGACTTTGATATGCAGATCAGGGGATGTTAGGAGCTGGGACCCATCCCTGCGGGTGCTGAGCAGGGACTGTAGATGAATAGGCCTCTGCCCTTTGTTCTTTTTTTTTTCTTTAAGACTTTATTTATTGTAGAGTTAGAGAGAGAGAGAGAGAAAGGTTTTCCATCAGCTGGTTCACTCCCCAAATGGCCGCAACGGCTAGAGTTGGGCCGATCTGAAACCAGGAGCCAGGGGCCAGGGGCTTCTTCCAGGTTTCCCATGTGGGTACAGGGGCCCAGGGACTTGGATCATTTTCCATTACCTTTCCAGGCCATAGCAGAGAGCTGAATTGGAAGAGGAGCAGCCAGGACTAGAACTGGCGCCCATATGGGATGCCGGCGCCGCAGGCAGGGGATTGACCTACTGTGCCACAGCGCTAGCCCTCCTTCACTCTCAACTCTGCCTCCAGCCCAGGTGAGGGCCTACAAAGCAGCTTGGCGAGTCTGGGAGAAAGTAGCTCCTGGGCGCACAGCTGAGCCGAAAGCCTCCAGTTCCTGCTTCCTTCACTTTTCCCTGGGTCTCCGAGTGGAGCCAGGAGCTTGGAGAACAGGACTCAGCTGCAGGGAGAACTGTGGGGCACCCGGCACGGGGCAGCCCACGACGTAGCCCCGCTCGGCAGGTGCCTGGCTGCTGATTCTCCACCTTCTCACCACTGCCTCCTGCTGGCTGGGCATGGAGCCGGCCTTTGGCTTGTGGGACATGCGACTTAATGCTTGGGAAACAGGCCCCAGGAGTCTTCAAAAGCAAGACGTCCTTACAGGACCAAGCAGGGGTGGAGAGATGTCCCCTAGCCCGGCTAAGATCTGTTTGGCCTCCTCTGCCTTACTCTGTCCTCTCTTCAGCTCTGATGGGGACCTACTGACAGCTGCTGGGATGCACCTTTGGGGGCTATCTTGGGGGCTGGGGGACCCGAAAAGGGAAAGAGAGGAGAGATGGGTACAGGGAGCAGAAACAAAAAAACTAAGCCGGGGCTGGGCATTTTGGCGTAGCGGTTAAGATGCCAGAGTCTTGCTGTAATCACAAAAGAACTGCCCAGAAGTCAGCAGGGCCCGGGGCGTGCTCAGCTCCCCCCCCCCGCCACATCCACGCCGCAGCAGGTCAACCATCCCGTGGCTCTCTGCCAGCTCCCTGTCTGTGTAGAACATCGGGGCTTTGCCAGCATGCAGGACCAGAGGGTGCTGGAAGACCCACCTGGGCGCACTCCCACAGAAGCCAGGGGTTTGCCCTGTCGGACTCTCCCCACCCTCTCCAAAGGTTTCATTTCCCCTGTGTGTCTCCCGCCCACCCCTGCAACATCTGGGGGCCTTTGAGTTGTTAAGTGAAAGCCCGCAGGACCAAGTCAGCTGAACTCTGAAAAGAAGTAGACACCAACTCCGGCCGCGTGTGGTCCTGAGCAGGGGAAACACTCGCACTGACTTATCCAATGGCAGGGACTCAGACACACTGTGCACTTCACCAAGGAGACACGTACTCATTGAACAGCATTGCTCAGCGCATGGACAGTGGCCCAGGTTGCACACTGAGCCAGATCCCCAGTGCATAGTCTACACTCACACCCAGCCAACAAGGTGGAGGATTCCTCCCATCCTGATGCCAAGCCGAGGGGAAGAGAGCAAGGCTGTGCCAAGGGGGAACCCGAGTGGTGATGTCACACCCCTGCCTGGCCTTCTGCATCTAGGAAGTCCGTGTTGTGTCTTGGAGGGGTCCTGATTCAAGAACTCAGTTGGCAATGGGCTTATTGACATGTGTGGCTTCTACACATTTCCCCGTGCCGCAGCTCGCACAGACCTGTCCCTTGTTCCCTCATCAGCTTGGCCCATCCGCCTCTCACCAGTGCAAGGCAGCTCTCCCTGGCCACAGGCAGAGGGGATCTGTTGCTGGTGTGCAGCCCCCACCGAGGGTTCGGGTGTACTCAGCTGCGCTTGGCATCCTGGGAGTCCGTGGGAGATGTGTCCCCAACCCTAACATGACAGCAACGTCCCCAGAAGAAGCAGGGTGGCCTTCCCAGCTGACACGTGTGCTCAGGGCTGGCACCCCTGCCACCCAGGGAGTCTCACCGTTCCCTGGCCTCCAGCACCCCATTAGCTTGTGCCCCAGTGTCTCTCTCTCATCAGCGCATGTCTTGGTTTCTAACTCATGAGTCTCCTGTGCTCAGCCCCACAGCCGCATTCAGGAAACACCAAGAATGTGGACTGGCCAGTGCAAGCCCCTGATGCACTCCCCAATGCAGCTTCCTGCTCGTGCAATGCCCTGGGACTCGGGTTCCTGCCACCCATGCTCCTGGCTTTGGGCCGGCCCAGCTCGGCTCTTGTGGGCATTTGGGGAATGAACCAACAGTCAGAAGACCGCTGTCTGCCTGTCTAGCTCTCTCTCTCTCTAAATAAAATGGAAATTAGGAAGCAATTTTGAAATGGAATATTGTAAGCAATTTATTAAAATACACTGAATGTGTAACAGCCCACCAGTTCCTCCTCCTCCTCCTCCTCCTCCTCCTCCTCCTCCTCCTCCTCCTCCCACCAGCATCACCAGCACCATCATTTGAGAGACAGTCCACAGCTCCCATCAACACAAATAAAACACAAGCAAACCACAGCCAGAAACGACGCTGTGGTCTCCGCTGTAATTGATTGGGACACCGCGTCCTCAGGCAGACCACGATGGTCACAGGACGAAGCATGAACTCCCGTCAGCAATTCCTGGGAGTCACCAAACAGCTCCCGTGGGGAGGAAGCATCTACTTTACCAAATAAACATCAAAGGGGCAACGCCCTTCTAGAAACAGCCTTCTGCGACCTCTCACTAAATGATCGCCCCAGCTGCCATCACAGTGAAGACAGTAGAGTTACAGACAGAGGGAGAGACAGAGAGAGAGGTCTTCCATCTGCTGGTTCACTCCCCAGATGGCTGCAATGGCCAGAGCTGCACCGACCTGAAGCCAGGAGCCAGGAGCTTCTTCTGGGTCTCCCACATGGGTGCAGGGGCCCAAGGACTTGGGCCATCTTCTACTGCCTTCCCAGGCCATAGCACAGAGCTGGACTGGAAGAGGAGCAGCTGGGACTAGAACCAGTGCTCATATGGGATGTCGGCGCCGCAGGTGGAGGATTAACCTGTGCCATAGCGCCGGCCCTCTCCTCTCATTTAACACAGGGCCCAGGGACTCAACAGCCATAAGCAACTGGTACCCGTCATTTAGATCCTGCTGGGACAAACCAACCTCAGCTTGAGCAAATGCCGTCACAGCCTGGGTGTAAGGTGACAGCAGACCCATCAACATTGCTTCTTCAAACTCACACAGCCAGTGAGCGGCAGAGCTGGGATCCAGGCTAAGCCGGGCGGTCCGGCTTCACAGCCCGAGCTCCGACCTCCGCCACGGCTTCCCCTGTCTTGGCTGGGAGATGGGGAGAGCCACAGTGCCACCTGACAGGGCTGCTGTGGGGATTCCATTCTTATCCTATGGTTGGCATAAGGAAGTCGCTGTTTGATCGGTGAGCTGGTGGAGAGAGGACACCTTGCAAATTCAGGTCCATACGTGATTCTCAATTGGAAACGGGTATTTGCATTCATTGGAACCAGTCCAATGCCAAGGTCTGCATAGAGAGTGTGCCAATGCTGCTCTCAGAGTTGGAGGCGGGGGGGGGGGGAGAAGTTTGCTTAGTGTGTGTCCGTGTCGTGGGACACAGGAAGTTACGGTGACTTCCTCTGCTCTACAGGCTCCCAGCAAAGCTCCAACTTCACCCCGTGACCTTCGGAGCAGGTAGGTGCACTTAGCACGCATGCGTCTCTTCCATTGCCTTCCGCCCTGTGTTATCCAAGTCAGTATCAGCGAGCCCAGCCCTGGTGCCGTCTGCCCCCACTCAGGCAGGCTGACCCTTCTTGTTCCATCTCAACTCAGCGGGGCCTCGTGGGGGGAGAAAAACCCAGAGGAATCCGTGCAGTGCACTGAGAGACTTTTTTTTTATTTTAAGATTTATTTATTTTGAAAGTCAGAGTCACAGAGGGAGAGGGGAGAGACAGTGTGATAACAGCCTTGTTGTTATGTAAGGAGAGGTCCCGGCTTGTTAACGATGCAAAAGAATGCGGTGGGAAAATGGCACCCGATTTTCACTGTCTTGTCACATCCGCTCTGGAGCAGGCTTGGCATTTTCTTGACATAAAACAACTTTAAGTGGAGAGGATTTAGGGGGTGTGTTGCAATGCCTTTTGGGAAGCCCTCATGCCTGGTGGGAGGGCCTGGGTTTGAGTCCCGGCTCCACCGCTGACTCCAGCTTCCTGCTAATACACACCCTGGGAGGCAGCAGGTGGTGGCTCACTTATCTGGGTCCCTGCACCCATATAGGAGACCTGGATGGAGTTCTGAGTTCCCAGCTTTGGCCTGGCCCAGCCCAGGTTGTTGCTGACATTTGGGGAGTGAACTGCCAGATGGACGATTTTTCTCTCTCTCTGACTCTCCCTGGGCGTCCGTCACAGGATATGCCTGCAGCTGGCTTCTCCCCATCTCTTCCCTCCAGTTTCCTCCCCATCATCACCATGTGAGTTGATCTCAAGCACAGGCATTTTGCATGCTGAAATCATGCTTGGACCATGGGAAGAAGCAGGCTTGCACAGCTGGCCGTGGGGTTGCACTCTCCACAGGGATGCTCAGCTGGGAGGGAGAAGGGACAAGAAAATCCAGTCCCCGGCTGCTTAGCCAACTGCCTGGCTGCAGGGACCCTGCAGTGCATGTCTGCTTTGTAGGAAGGAGCGGGACTCAGGCTTAAAGGAGCTGATTCCCTCAAGTTCTCTGTGCCCGCTTTGCTTCCGGCCCCCGTTGCTATCAGCAGTCCCAGCCTGGGCTCTCTGACTTCATTGAGCTCCTGGGCCCAGTGCACCCCCTAGGTCCCTGACTCATGGCATCAAGACTGAATTTCCTGTTTGCAGGAGCTAAGAAAGGCGGCACCAGGGGCACGTGGGGATGGCAAAGATGAAGTGCCACAGTAGGGCATGTGACGCTTTTTGCTTTGGGCACTTTGCTGTGAATCCAAGGTACAGTCTTTCCTCGTGTTGCCCATGGGGATTGGTTCCAGGACCCAGGTGGACACCGAAACCTTTGCATGCTCAGCCAGGTCCCTTCCCTATGTGAGACCCAAACCCCAAGCCATGGGACACAGGTGACCCAGGAGAAACGTACTTCCTCTGCCAACAGCAGCCATCTCTGCCCACCTCATCATTCTTCCTGCTTAAGTGTTACCCATTGGATGTCTCTGCAGACAGGTCCTAGGAAGCCGCGGGCTGGAGAGAAAGGCTGGGAGTCTGAAGTTGGCTTTACACTTGTCCAGTGGACACGCGGACACGCAGACATGGTCAAGTTCCAAGGGCAAGTTGCATGCTCCCTGCAGAACAAGCGCCTTCTCATTCATTCATTCTGCTTCCCACCCCATCCCTTTCTCCTCTCTTCCTCGGTCTGTTCTTTCCGTTTCTTTCTTCTTTCCCTGCGCTGCAGAGGAAGACCAGTCAAGGCTTTGCCTCTTTATTCAGTCACAGTCTTGTCCTACAAAAGCTTTGAATGCGATTGTATGAAACACAAGAGTCTAGAAGACTTCCAGCAGTTTCCAGAATTAAAACATAAGTTGATGGGGCTGGTGCTGTGGCGTAGCAGGTTAAGCTGCTGCCTGCAGGGCCAGCATCCCATAAGGGCGCCAGTTGAGACCCAGTTGCTCCACTTCTGTTCCAGCTCTCTGCTGTGGCCTGGGAAAGCAGGAGAAGATGGCCCAAGTCCTTGGGCCCCTGCACCCATGTGGGAGACCCAGGGGAAGTTCCTGGCTCCTGGCTTCGGGTCGGTGCAGCTCCAGCCATTGCAGCCATCTGGGCAGTGAACCAGTGGATGGAAGACCTCTCTCTACCTCTCCTTCTCTCTCTAACTCTACCTTTAAATAAATAAATAAATATTTAAAAAAGAAAAGAAAACAAAACAAAACAAAAAAACCACAGGGTTAGGAACTTGTAAGCCAACGTGCGGGCGATATAAGCCAGGCTGAGCTCTTTGGCTGCACGCATCCACAGCCCAGAGTGGACAGTGCACTGTGGGTGGTGCCCACTGCCAGAGACTAGTCCCTCCCCTCTCTGACCCTGCTGTGATCCACCGGTGTAACTGGGAATACCGTTTAGACACTGATGAATTCTCTCCGCAGACACGGGACCGTTACCCAGAGACCCAGTGACAGATGCCACCAAGAGTGGCGAGGGGTCCTCTCAACACCTTGCGCTTCCCACATTCCTCTGGATGAGCTGAGTCTCTCTGTGTGTCTCAGTGTCCTTGTCTGTCAGGTGGAGACCACGGCGTCTATCTCAGAGAGAAGTCTACGAGGATGACATTGGTTAATGTGCATCCAGTGCAGAGGCTGCACGAAGATTACACGATGTTCTTATTGTCATTATTTTTATTCTCTTCCATCCTAGATTCTGAGCTCATCAGAGATGCAGGCTTTTGTGCCTGGTTCTGGAAATCAGTTTTGCACACACAGGAAAATCCCCCATTTCTATGTGAAAGGTAATAAGCCATGCACGCTCCGTGATTATCGGCTGGTATGTGCTCTTCCTCATTTTCATACAAAGTCCCTTTATTGTACCAGTCCCTTAGAGATGGACATCCAGGTTATTTCCACTATTGTGAAATTACAAATAATACGGCAATATGTTCTTCTTTTTTTAAAAATATTTTATTCATTTATTTGAGAGGTACAGTTACAGCCAGTGAGAAGGAGAGACAGAGAGAGAGGTCTTCCATCCGCTGGTTCACTCCCCAGATGGCTACAATGGCCAGAGCTGCACTGATCTGAAGCCAGGGGCCAGAAGATTTTTCCAGGTCTTTGACGCAGGTGCAGGGGCCCAAGGACTCGGGCCATCTTCTCTCGCTTTCCCAGGCCATAGCAGAGAGCTGGATCAGAAATGGAGCAGCTGGGACTAGAAGCTGTGCCCACATGGGATGCTGGAACCGCAGGTGGAAGATTAACCTACTGTGCACTATATTGTTATGCAGAACAAGCATCCCTTATCTGAAATGCTGGTGACCGAAAGTGCTTCAAACTTCTCATCATTTCAGATTTGGGGATATTTGTGCATGAAACAGTGGAATTTCTGCTTGCAGCTGTTTGAGTTTGGGATTTGGGAGCATTTTCAAGAGTGCAAGGTTTTGGTCTGGGGTGCTCATCTTTGTGAGCCTATCTGTTGGATGGATTCCTTGGAGCCAAATTGCTGGATCAAGGCCATGTGCATTTCATAGCTGTTTTTTTTTTTTTTGAAGTTATTATTCTTTATTTGGAAGGATGAATGACAGGGAAAAGAGACACAGAATGGGGGGGGGGAGAAAGAGAGAGAAAAAGAGGGAGAGAGAAAGAAAGAGAGAGAGAGAGAGATCTTCCACTTGCTGGTTCACCCCTTAAACAGCTGCTACAGCCAGGGCGGGGCCATGCTGAAGCCAGGAGCCAGGAGCTCCACCCAAGTCTCCCAGTGGGTGGCAGGGCTCTGAGCCCTTGGGCCATCATCTGCTGCCTCCAAGGCGCATTAGCAGGGAGCTGGATGGGATGCAGAGCAGCCGAGACTGGAATTGGCGCCCGTATGTGGGATGCTGGTGTCACAAGAGACATCCTAACCCACTGGGCCAGAGCGCCAGGCCCCGTGTACTCTTTGGTTCGATAGACGTGACCGTATTTTCCACGATGTCACCTCGTAGCACGGCCGAGGTGGCTCATCTCGCGATGCGGGAGAGAACTTGCTGAGCCCTCTGCGCCTCACCTCCCGTGGGGCTAACAGCTCCTTCCAGACAGTGAACTGCACACTCAGCATACCAGGTGCGTCAGGCTGCTCATTCCCACCCTAACTTCTACCCGGAGCACGTCTCTTACATTTCCTGCCCGTTGGTCCATGGTCCCATTTCAGTGAGTGGTGGAAACCTGCGCTGTTCAGGTGTCGAATAGATGCCCTGCATCTACCTCACGCCCAGGTCCAGAATTCTGTAGCTCCCCACCCACTGTGCCATGTGTGTCTCCAGTCAGTTTTCTATGATTTGTGAGACCTGGAGGGACCGTCATCTGTTTTTATTGATGGCTGTTTTGTCTTGGAATTTTTCCTGACATAATGTTAGCTTAGTGTTCCCAAAAGGTCATGTCAATGTCATTGCCTTTTTTTCCCTCCTGTTAAAGTCCTGATTTCCTTATTTGATGGGAAGAATGGCAAAGAAAGAGAGGAGGAAGAGGAGGAGGAGGAGAGGAAGAGGAAAAAGGAGATGAGGAAGAAGAAGAAGGAGGAAGAGGAGGGAGAGAGGGAGGGGGAGAGGGAGGGGGAGAGGGAGGGGGAGAGGGAGGGGGAGGGGGAGGGGGAGGGAGGAGAGAGAGGTCTTTCATCCACCAGTTCGCTCCCCAGATGGCTGCAATGGCCAGCACTGGGCCAGGCAGAAGCCAGGAGCCAGGAGCTTCATCCAGTTCTCCTACATGGGCACTGGGGATCCAAGCCCTTGGGCCATCTTCTGCTGCTTTCTCAGGTGCATTATTAGTGAGCAGCTCGATTGGGGTGGGCCAGCTGGGACAAGAACCAGAACTCCAACAGGAACACAGCCCGCTGCACCTCAACGCCAGCGCCTCAGCGTCATAACTCAGGTGTGCTCCATCGCTGGCATCTGCTCTCTGCCCTCGAGCCTCTGTCGTCTCCCACTAAATGGCGCCTGTGCTCTGGCGCCAAGAATGCTCCCCAGCAATGGAGTGTCCTAACCGACCCCACTTCCCTTGGAGTCATGGTTAATGGGCAAAGCTTCTGTGCTGGTGGCACAGGCTGGGCACCAGGAAACCTGGACTCAAGGCCCCCACTCACTCTGCACCCAGGACCTCCTGGATGGGCTGCTTCAGAGACCACAGCCCCCTCGTCCAGGCTGTCCACCCGGAAGGACTGAAAGTCTTCTCTGTGTACACTCTTGCTGTTGGACCCCGTCTTCTAGCAATGTTCGTGACTATTCATCCAAAAACATCCCTCTGTCCAGAAAGGCACACAGAAACAGTGAACAAGATGTCTGAACCACACGCAGCATTCACTCATCTACTCCCTTTGAGGACGCTGTCTTTTGGAGGCAATGAGAAACCACACCAGCAAACTCCCGCCTGCACGCTGGGGCCACGTGTTTCTAAGGCGTGATGAGCTTAAGCTGGGGCCCGTAAGAGACAGTTGACTCTGAAATCTCCCTTTCAATGACATTCAGTGCAAAACAATACTTGCTGTGAAGATAGTTCAAATCCTTAAGAAGGGAAAGAAACACGGCATCTGTCATTGTCTAAACATTTCCTGTGTGGTTTAGGCTAACTTTCAAGATTTCTCTCTGTAGATTGGGAAAGCGTCTTTCTCATGGTCAGAAATCTCATCACCTTCTGTTCTGCAGAACTCCAAAGCCCTCTGCAAGTAATTGGGCAAAAAAGCAAACAAAGGAACAACAAAGAAAAACCCGTCTGTCTGTCTAGATTGTTGCAAGAGCTTCACTTTCCTGGCACTGGGTGGAAAGATCGGTCCACGGCGCTGATGCATCCAAGTGGTTTTGGTTTAATGAAAACAACCCAGCCTGAAAAGGAAGATGGAATGTGGAGACAGATTTGTCACTGCACAAAATATCGATGCATGCTGCCTTGATAAATCATCTCTAAAACTCTATGCTCCTTGCTCTACCTTTTTAGTTGCCACCTGGAGTAATTCCATCATTTCTCACTGGCCACCACTGGGTACATCTGTGGGCACCACCTACAGCGTAGCACTCTTCCAAATTTTGTTTTCACTTATTTCAAGCCAACGCTTTTCCTGCAAGTACTATGTCTGTTGATTCAATCACTAGCCCGCTGGGACAGGAGCTGCAGGGGAGTCCTTCTTGCCTCCCAAGGATTTATGATTTGAAATTCACCCTGGAAACACACCCAAGTTCAGAGCTGCCCAGTCATGTAACTCAACCCAGCACCTATTGATGGACAGTTCACTGCCAAGAGTTAGGAATTTCAAAAGGAAATGAAAGACAGTGGAATCTCTGTCCCCTGGGGGAGTGGACAGGCCACGTGCTGGCTGTGTCGCTGTCCTGTGCATGTTGCAGACAATGTGGAGGAACACCGGACTAAGTGTAGATGCGGAGAGTCTACTCGGAAGGATTCAACCTATGCGAGACTTGGAGTCTGGGCAGGAATTGTCCAGATGGATATGGAAATGCAATACTTATGAGGCCAGCGATGCAGGGGAGAGAGGGAGAAAATGACTCCCTGTGTCTGGTGCCTTCGATGCCTGTGGATGGTGAAACAAGGTGAGATCAGGCGGCTGCAGGGATGGATCACACAGGGCCAGAGGCTGCTAGCCCAGAGGCTGGCTTGTATCTCCCAGTCTAGGAAATGTGCAGCCATTGACACTGTTTAAATCTGTAGTTATTTCTTTGGAAGACACAGAGAGTCAGAGTTTCCATCGCTGCTTCATTCCCTAAATGTGTGAAAAGCCTTGGTAGAGCCAGAGTGAGATCAGGAGCTCCGAATTCCATCCAGGTCTCCCGCATGGGAGGCAGGGACCCGAGGACTTGAGCCGTCGCCTGCTGCCTCCCAGGGTGCACATTAGCAGGGAGCTACAATGAGGACTTGAACCCCGGTGCTCCGACATGGCGTGTGGGTGACCCAATTGACATCTTAACCGCTGCACCAACTGCTCTTTCCTGTGGAAGCGGTTTAAGCAGAGGAGGGATGCCAATCTAAGACAGTAAGAGAAGATGCCAGAGTGTTGTGTGCAAGAGATCGGGAAGAGGAAGCACCGACAGGGACTGCCTGCTGGCGCCCACGTTGCAGGTGCACACAGAGCAGTTGTAGGGTTCAGTGTCTTGGTTTTCGCATGAGCGTAAAGGAAGACGAAGGTTGTACGGCAGACAAATGAGCTAATAGGAGGAGATCTTCAGAAATTTTTGGAAAATCCATATTATGAAAAACTACACATGATTTCTAAAATTTTTTGGCACCAAAGGAAACTTCTTTGCTTTTGAAGCACGTTTGTACCTGTGAAGTGTGTAGAAAGAGGCTGAGCACACAGTAAGTGCTCACGAAGTATTTACCCAGGAATGTTGGCATCATTATGTTTATGACGTCATCAGGGTGACAACATAAAGCTTGCGGGATTGGAGCAGGACCTCACACCATGGAGTAAGAGCGTCTCTGTTCCATCTGGGTTTGTTGTTGTTAAGGATTTATTTATTTATTTGAATGGCAGAGTTATAGAGATGCAGAGGCAGAGAGAGAGAGGGAGGAGAGAGAGGGAGGGGAGAGAGAGAGGGAGGGGAGAGAGAGAGAGAGAGGTCTTCCATCTGCTGGTTCATTCCCCAATTGGCCACAACAGCCAGAGCTATGCCGATCTGAAGCCAGGAGCCAGGAGCTTCTTCCAGGTCTCCCACGCGGGTGCAGGGGCCCAAGCACTTGGGCCATCTTCTACTGCTTTCCCAGGCCATAGCAGAGAGCTGGATCAGAAGTGGAGCAGCCGGGACTCAAACTAGCGCCCATATGGGATGCTAGTGCTGCAGGCCGTGGCTTTACCCACTTTGCCACAGCGCCAGCCCCTCTGGGTTTTTATTTAAAGACTTATTTGTTTATTTATTTGAAAGGAAGGATGACAGAGAAAGAGGGAGAGAGACAGAGCGAGGTTGGGTAGAGAGAGGGAGAGAGAGAGAGATCTTCCATTCCTCAAATGGCCACAACAGCCAGGGCTGGGCCAGGCCTAAGCCAGGATCCAGGAACTCCATCTGCGTCTCCCACATGGGTGCAGGAACCTTAGCACCTGGGCCATCTTCCATTGCTTTCCCAGGCACGTTAGCAGGAACCTGGGCGGGAAGCAGAGCAGCCAGTGCAGGAACCGGCACTCTGATCTAGACGCCAGCATCACAGTGGCAGCTGAGCCTACTGCGAGCGCCGCGACCCGAGCCCTCCGTCTGCGCCTTGATGCACTAGTGCTGGCTGGCTTCACAGCGCTCGGGAGATCCCCACTTTGTCTGTTCTCAGCTGTGCGTGCGGTGCTCGGGCGGGGTACCTGGAGGAGCAGCGCCTCCCCTCGGCTGTGCTTGGTCCTTGCATGACCAGTCCTGACGTTGTGGGTACCACGTCAGGTTCAGCTCCTTCCCCTTACAGGTAGGGGAATGGGATCCCCATCCTCAAACAGCTCTTCTGTTCTCACACGAAAACTGTAGCCAGAACTCAAGGCTCGGATGCCCAGGCCAGGGCTCCGGGAGTCACTCCACACTGGCCAGATGGCGTGCACATCTGTGTCTTCAGTGGTGTGATTTTGCTTCTGCAGGATCTCCCACCTAGCCCGGCCTCTGGGCTGCAGACTCTGCCTGACGCGGGATCAGGGAAAACACTTTTATCCCAGCCCAAGGTCCTCTGAAGGCTCCTGTCTCTTTCAAGATGAAGGAAACCCAATGTTTTCTTTGCCCGGATTGTTTGCATTGGGAGAGCCTCTCTCTCGAGTGCTTCCAGGAGGCCCTACTGCTCATGGCACCTGCCATTCGCTGCCTGCCACGTGCCCAGCATCACTCTCTTTGTTCTCTCTCTCTCTCTCTCTCTCTCTCTCTCTCTCTCTCTCTCTCTCCAATCACTCCTCGTCTCTCCTGATCCCTGGGCTTCACCTAAGAGCTCATCCAGCTCCATCAGCCAAATAGCCCCTTCACAAGGAGACCACAGGCTCAGGGCACATCATCCAATCGTGTTAAGTTAATGGACCTGTGTGTGACAGGATGGGAAGACCAAGGGAGGGAAATGGAGGGGAGGGAAAGAAAGGGAAGAAAAGGGGAGGGGAGGGGAAGGGAGAGGAGGATTTGCTGCCTTGACCAGCACCTGGTGTTCCCACATGTGAACAGGGATGCAGGCTCTTCCCTTCTCTTCCAGAAAGGTCTTTGACTCTAACACTCCAATATTTTACCAGCAGGCTTGGCCCTGGTTTTATTGTCAAGCTGGGTTCTGTTTGCACTGAATTGCATTCCATTCTCAATTTAGTTTGGGACAAACCAGAGTGGGAATGCACCTCGGACATAATAAAATGCCACTCCGTGGAGACAAGAGTCTTAGTCCCAGGCTGCTGGCCAAATGAAACTACTTGTCTGGCTACCACCGCCTCCAGACCAAGCCTCGCTAATTAACTGCTTGTTGTCTTCGAGAGCCTGCCGCAACTCGGGGCAGCCCGGTGTTGTGAGTGGCTTTCGAGTTCCCATGTTTGGTTGGGAATCGCTGAAGCCAAGGTCATTACCAAAAGCAGAGTCTCGTTAGGAAGGGGTAAGAGACGTGATTGAGCCGTGGATAAACATCATTATCACCAAACATATAAATAGATGTTTGTCTTGCCGCGGGGCATTCCATGCATGGACAACTGGAATTGTGTTATGTGGCTAGCTCCGTCTGCGAGTGTGGACAACCTTATTAGGAAAAGGTACTGCTTTGTTGTGGAGAGACCATTCCAAAGCCTGCCTGTCTCTCTTGCTCGCTCGCTCGCTCGCAAACAGAAGAACATAGTTCAGTGAGCTGCTTCCAACAGTGCAGTGTGGACGTGAGGACCCCATTGACACTGTGGGTTTCAAAACCAGGCTCTGAACCACAGCGACTGTACTCCCCATGAGAGACTCATTCAAAACAAGCTGGCCTCGGCTCCCACGGGGGATCCTTTGCACGATTTCTGGCTCCCTCAAAACACCAAGCCTACCCTTTGGAGACGGGCACGCAGCTCAGAGCAGCCTTGTGACACCCCTGCTACACACACGATTCCAGAGTGGGTGCTAGCCCAGGAAACACACAGAAAAGACTCTCTGCCAGCTCGCGAATACAGTTATAGACATCGAATTGTTAAACCGTTTCGAGCTCACAGGAAGTCCCAAGTACAGCACAAACAACGTATCTCCAGACTGTGTGAGTTAAGGTGCTAACCGGATGCCCTGTCACCTGAGAGTGAGCATGAAGACATTTCTGGCTGGCGCCATGGCTCAATAGGCTAATCCTCCGCCTTCGGCACCGGCACACCGAGTTCTAGTCCTGGCCGGGGCGCCGGATTCTGTCCTGGTTGCCCCTCTTCCAGTCCAGCTCTCTGCTGTGGCCCGGGAGGGCAGTGGAGGATGGCCTAAGTGCTTGGGCCCTGCACCCCATGGGAGACCAGGAGAAGCACCTGGCTCCTGGCTTCGGATCAGCACAGTGTGCCGGCCACAGCCTGCTAGCCGTGGCAGCCATTGGAGGGTGAACCAACGGCCAAAGGAAGACCTTTCTGTCTCTCTCTCTCACTGTTCACTCTGCCTGTCAAAAAAAAAAAAAAAAAAAAAGATTTCTTGCTGACTGCTCTGCCACCATGCAAATCAGGAAACCAACAGTAATTAGTGGTCCCCGCCAATAACCCCAAGTCCCATCAGCCGGTCACCCATTATCCCAATTTTTTTTTTAACAGCAAAAGGAGTCAGTTCAGAATCACACGTGGCTTTGGGTATCGCGCCCTGCGGTCTGGGTTTGTCTGCCGTGGGTGGCTCCTTGGTGCAGCGTCTTTGGCAGGGACAGCGGGGGGTGGATGCTGTGTTCTCCCTCCTGCTTCCCATCACGGTGCAGGAGTTCACGCTGTCCCATGAGTGGGGGCGTGCGCCTTGCTCCCCGGATAGAGGCACATGGCTCTGGGTTTCTTGTCTGCTTTGTAATCAGTGAGCGTTTCAAGAAAGTTACTTTGAACCTGAAGATGTCTTGTTTTGCTATTGAACAAAAAGTCTGTATTTTGACATCAGCCAAAACTTTGGAGACTTAATTCCATAACTCATAGGAAAAAGTGGCAAGTTGTAAAATCCCTCTCAGGACAAAGAATGCACCGCTTGTTTTTGTAGAGGGGTGGAACAGTTGGAAAGCCTCTTTGTCACAGGTCCCTGTAGAGTTTCAATCTGACCTTGTGGCCAGTGATGAGAAACCAGCTGTGACAGCGTCACATGGCTTCTTGTGAGTGCATCTTCCATGTTCACAACAACCTGCCAGGAGTCAAGACCGGGGCTGGAGGGCATTCAAGAATCTGTGCGACATCACGGGGGCAGGAACTGTATGTGTTTCCTGGCTAAGAATGACAAGAATAAGCCCCAGGTGGGACGCTGTCTCACAAGGAAGCTGCTTGGTGTCCTGACACAGTAGCCCTTGCTACAGTCTCCAGTGCCGTGTCTTATCACAGCTCCTACATAAGGTTCAAGTTCCTGTTATCCTCATCTCAGAAGGTCAACAGATACTGGCTAGTCTTTTAGCATAGAGCTGGAGCCTGAAGCCAGGTTTCTGGGCTCCCAGCTCTTAGGAGTGAAGACCAGGGCCCCATGAGAGTCTCCCCCGTGCCACCATCTCCTCTTACTGGGGGGACTCGTGTGATGCGCACAGGCACTCTCTGGGATTGCTCCCTGCCCATCACTGAGCTCATCCCCCAGAGGCGTGATTTGCCACCTGTTTGCTCTATGTGTCACAGGTAAGAGAATCAAGACCCAAGTTCACCATCACTGTGGCTAAGTGTGAGCTCTACAGAAATGCATCCATGCTGGTGGACACGGTTTAAGGGCTCCTGGGACACCTCCGTTCCATATGAGAGTAACTGGTTAGAGCCCCTGCTCCGCTCCTGATTCCACCTTCCTGCTAATGCCACCCGGGAGGCAGCAGGGGATGGCTCCAGCCACTGAGTCCCTGCCACCTGCAGGGGAGAACCAGATGGAGCTCACAGTCCCCGACTTCAACTTGGCCTGGCTGTGGCTGTTGAACTGGCATTTGGGAGATGTCTGTGTGTCTTCTGCCTTTCCAATAAATAAGCAAACATTAGAGGAGGCAGGTGTTGTGGCACAGAGGTTAGGCTGCTTTCGGGATACCCGCATCCCACTCTGCTTCCCATCTAACTCCCTGCTGCTCCACCTGGGAGGGCCGCTGGTGATGGCCCAAGAGCTTGGGTCCCTGCCACCCATGTGGAGGCCCAGATGGAGTTCCTGGCTCCTGGCTTCAGCTTAACCTAGACCTGGCTGTTGTGGGCATTTGAGGAGTGAACCCATGGATGGAAGATCTCTCTCTCTCTCTCACTCTGTCTTTCAAATAAAATAATCTTTTAAAAACTAAACATTAGAAATGTATTGATTATAACTGATAACAGTTATTAAGTAATAAGCCCTTTTATTTAATAAAAATGCACTTAGGAACCAGAATTTCTGCAATTCATGTTTTGATTCTTTGGTTAAGTGTTTATACACAGGACTACATTTTATAAGACTCATGATTTCTAAAATTTTCAGGGATGTCTTTCCCTGCTGTCTTATCATAAAAGTACAACACCAATGCTTTCTTTATTTTACAAGCACCACTAGTTTTTAGGAAGATCCAATATCTGCCTCTCAAAGGTATAGCTTTGGCTTTGACCATTTCCTAAAGATCTGGAATAAACCAGGAACTGAAACATTCTTTGACTTGAATCTTCAGATCACTTCAGGATTCTACTCCATAACATATTCAACCATGCACAATATACCTCTGCACACACATCCGTGTGTGTGTGTGTGTGTGTGTGTGTGTATACCAGGGCACTGCAAACAAAAGTTTGCTGGAAAATTGAATTAAACATTTATTTTAGTGCAAAAAACTTTTGGAATCTATGGATAGTTTTTTGATAATATGCATCTTCCATGAAAGACCCTTTGTATGTGTAAAATATCCCAGGCAATTCAGAAAGAAACAATAATTACCACTATAAGGTATATGGCCACACAGCCAAGATTCCCAGGGTGACCACAATCTCAATTGTCATGCTTCTGTTGTCAAATAATGTTCCAATTTTTCCTCCAGAAAATGTAATTTTTTTAAAAAAATTATTTATTTATTTGAAAGAAGATCAGAGGAACAGAGATAGAGAGACAGATATGAAGAGAGAGAGAGAGATCTTCCATTCTCTGGTTCATTCCTCAAATGCCTACAACAGCCAAGGCTGGGCCAGGCGGGAGCCAAGAGCTGGGAACTCCACCCTGGCATCTGAGTACCTGAGACATCACCTGCTGGCTCCCGGGTGCTCATTAGCAGGAAGCTAGAATTAAGAGTGGAGCCAGATTCAAAACCAGGCACTCTGATGTGGGTTGTGGTGATCCCAGGGGGCACCTTACCCACTGCATCAAATGCCCACCCGGAAAATGTAATTTGTAACGTGTAGCAAGGGTGACGGATGTGTGAGGGCCCCTTTTGCTCTGTAGCTGTCTGGAAAGTTGAGAAGAGAGCTAGAGCAAGTAGCCACCAGGCAGGTGAGCAGAGAGGAAGATCTGTGGGCCGACAGAGCAGCAGAAGAGATCAGAGCAGGAGTGGTAGGGCAGAAAGGGGCAGCAAGTGGTCTACAGCAATGGAGCCCCCTCCAAAAGGAGGCACCGAGAAATCAGAGCCAGGAAAACCAAGGCTTCAGAGAATCGCCAGGGACACACTCTCGCTCCAGGTGGAAGTCAGCCGGACTTCTGATTGACAGAATATCATTCCCTACACACACACACACACACACACACACACACCTTAAAGGTATGTCTCCAAAAATAAAATATCTTGGACTTAGGGGAAGAGCAGAAAAGCTCATTTCTTTTTGACCAAGGCTCCCAGGAGACACAAACCAGAGAGCTGCTGACTCATCTGGCCCAACAGCCATCACTCTGAAAGGTGCTGAGTCACCGGGTCCCACAGCTGAGGCTGGTGGGAGGAGGCGGTCGTTCTCTGAAACTCGGCAACCTTGAGTGCCTTTGCACTCAGAGGTGATCCAAGTCAGATATGGGGGCAGGGGCAATATTAGGAAATCGTGGTTGCAAGTTCAGAGTTGGTGAACTCAAGGGGCTTCCATAGCCTAGACAGCTCATAGCAAGAGTCTCAGGTGATTGCTGACGTCATAAATAAGAGTGCCAACTGTTAAATCAACGGGAGTCACTGGGTACAGGCTCCCCACGTAGGATCTCTGTCCTTAATGTGTTTTACTATGAAACTTAAAAACAACACTACTAGTCGAACAATACCCTATACCTTGTGCGGTTGTGTGAGTGTAGCCTGTTGAAATCCTTGTTTAGTATATACTAAGTTGATTTTCAGTATATGAAGGTAATTGAAAATGAAATTCAATGAAGGGCGGGATGGGAGAGGGAGTGGGAGAGGGGAGGGCCGCGGGAGGGAGGGAGGTGGGAGGGGAGCCACAACAATGCAAAAGTTTCTCTTTGTAAATTCACATTTATTAAATAAATAAATAAATAAATAAGAGAGTATTTCAGGCATGGAAAGCCAAGACACTCTGGCAAAAAAAATGACCTAAATGAAAGATTTCCATGAGTGAGATCCCAGTGGAAAGAACAGGTCATCAAAGAAGGAGGTACCTTTCTCTGAAGGGAGGAAGGGAGGAGAGAACTTCCACTTTGACTATGACCTTGTCTAAATATGATAAGAGTCGGTGAATTCAAAAGGCTTCCATAGCCTTGGCAACTCATGACTGGAGCCTAGGGAGATTACTGAGGCCATAAACAAGAGTGTCAAATTGTTAAGTCAACAACAGGAGTCACTGTGCACTTATTCCTCATGCAGGATCTTGGTCCTTAATGTGCTATACATTGTGATTTAATGCTATAACTAGTACTCAAACAGTATTTTTCATTTTGTGTTTCTATGTGGGTACAAACTGTTGAAATCTTTACTTAATAAAGGGAGCGTGAGATTTTTGTTTGTTTGTTTGTTTGGGTCACTCAATGGGTTCTCAACAGAGCACTTATTAAGCTCTGGACATTGTGCTAAGCCAGTGGTTGAATGTTTCTCAAACTCACCTAGAGGGCTAGACCCTTGTTGAGAGGCCCTAAGTCAGGAGGTCTGGGAGCTCTCTGTTCCCACCCGATGCTGGAGCTGTGGTCTGGGGAACCCTCTTAGAGAGCTCTGCTTGAAACATGGCAGGTGCTCCACCATCTCTGAGTTCAGAGAACCAGGGGTGTAGAGTCCTTGTGCTACCCTGTAACACGGAGCAAGCAAGGTTAGATTTTGGCACGATGATGGCCAAGGGGAGAGAGGAAGCAGCTCGGCTGGAGTTGGGGACCATTCCCCAGAGAGCCCCGTCCAGTTGGATCTTGATGAAGAATTTGCCAGCTGTTTAGGGAGGCCAAGCTGCATTTGCAGAAGCACAGAAGAGGAGTGAAATGAGGGGCCTGAGACCTCAGAGGATCTGGTTCCGTGTGGAGGGAGTGAGGAGGGCACGTGGGACGGTGCCCAGGGCCAACTGAGATGGGATCTAACCAGAGCTGCCCATTGGCATCACTGGAGCATCTTTCATATGTCACTGCTAAGGAACAAGTTAAGCGCCCACATGGAAGCAATAAAGCGAATTCAGAAAATGGAAAATTCTATAAACAAATGACCTGATTCCATCCACAAGTGAGTGGGAAGAATACAAAGAACAACTGTCAGAGATTGCGATAGCCTTAGGAGGATTCCCGCCCAAATGTGATGGTAGGATCCTGCTTTGATACTGGTCCTAATCACTCCATCAACTCAATTGCAAAAAGACATCTGACCCAGCCCGGGGTGGCTGGACACGTGTCTGGGTTATAGGCTGATAGGAAGGAATGGTTGTCAATGTTGGTAGGGGTGAGAGCAGCACATATGAAAACCCTACAAAAGTTCAGGGGAGATGAACTGGAAAGATGTTTATTTGAATGGAGAACACTTTGGGATGCATGCATATGAGGAAGCCTCAAGGAGTCCATGGAGATGCACATTAGGAAAAAACTATGCATGCCTTTTACGACTGTCTTGCACCAAAATAAACATCTTTTCGTTCCATTGTGCCCACAAGCCTTTAGAGCTGTCCTTGTATAAAATGCACAAGCAGGGTCCTTATCTGTTAGAGAGACATACTGAAGTATTCTAATTAAATCATGTTGGATTCGCTTGAACATGCTCTTAACAACCACTACTATCAGTCTGCCAAGACTCGGGATGTGTCAATCCCTTATTGAGCCAATTAATGATCACTAGAACTCCTTATAGGTTTCTCTCCAACTCTGTATTTTTTTGAAATCAGACTGCAAAATGATTTATAAAGAGACAGACTTGTGTTCCATGGCAGACTAAGTAAATTACTCTCCTAGTTGAGCGAGGGAGGAGAAAGTACTTGATGTTGATATTTTTACCCCTTCCCCAATGTGACTCTGAAGTAGCAGCTAAATTTGAGAACTAGGGATTATCACATGATATCTTGGATCCTACCAGGATAATTCATCACTGATCAATATGGTGTCCCCCTGCCCTATCCAGGGATTTCAAAAGCAATGCGGATCTCTTGAACCCTCCACATACCTTGAAGATTTTTTCCCCTGTTTCTTTCAACTAAATGTGTTCTCTCAAGATAATTTTAGCTTCACCTGCAATCCTGAGAAACAGTAGAGAGCGCCCCTTTACTCTTTGCCCGGCTTCCTCGATGGTTCATCTTACCAGACTACTGTGTGATATTTTAACTGCAAGATTGACATGGATGCAGTCAGCGTATAGAAAATTGCTTATCACAGCAGGGAAACTCTGTGCTGTCCTTGCCTAGCCACACCCACCTCCTTCAACTGCCACCCCTCGAGAACCCCAGGCGACTACTAACTTGCTCTTCATCATTATGATTTTGTACTTTTCAGGACTGTCAAATAAATGGAATCATAGACTGGCTTTTTTTTTTTTTTTTTTTTTTTTTTTTTTTACTCAGCATGATTCTCTAGAAATTCATCCAGGTTGTTGCAAGTATCAAGAATTTGGTGCCTTTTACCATTGAGTAACATTACATGGATCCCAGCTTGTTGGATTATACACCTGTGTAACATACACTTGCTTTGGGTGTCACTTATTTTTCATTTTATGTTCTCAACGTGAGAGCTTAGATGATCAAGTTGGGACATTTCCTCTTTGTAAGGTAAAATTCCATTCCAAATATTTCCCTCCAGGAGCTGTGTCACATAAATTCTGAAATGTTATATCTTTACTGATCATTTAAATTCCCTTGAGACATTCTCTTTGATCCATACATTATTGGGAAGTCCATTGCATAGGTTCTACATTTTTGGAGGTTTTCCTGTTAGCTTTCTGGTATAGATTTCTAGTTTTAATCCATTCTGGTTGAAGAACACACTCTTATTTTAAATCTATTAATTTTTCATGGCCAAGGATCCGGTCTACCTTTGCTTAGGTCCCATGCACATTTGAGGAGACTATACCATGCACTTTGGTGGAAGGTTCTATAAACGTTGATTCGATACTGTTGGGTGATATTGCTGAGATCCTCTCCCTGAATTGTCTCTCTAGTCCTACCAGTTGCTGAGGGTGAGATGTTGAAGACTCTGACTATGGATTTGTTTCTCTTCACTTCAGTTTTTGCAGCGCTGTTGTTTTTTGCACACACATGTGGGGTTGCTATGTCTCGTTTGTGGCTAGATTCTTCACTAACTTTCTTTACTCTAAAGTCCATTTCATTGCTTATTAACATAGTCACTCTTGCTTTCTCTTGATTAATGTTTTCATGATTAAGCTTCCTATATCATCTTAAACCTATGTCACTTATATTCAAATTGAGTCTCTTATATACTGAACATAGTTGGATCATGTTTTTCAATCCACTCTTCAACTCTTTGTCTTTTAATTGCTGAATTTAGCCCATTGACATGTAATGTAATTACTGAAAGGTAAGTCTGCCACTTCACTTTTTGTTGTTTGGTTCTCTGTTTTTTTCCTTCTCTATTTTCTTTTTTATTTCTTCCTGTAGGTTACTACATTTTTTAGAATTGACTTTGATTTTGATTTGCATGTAGTATCTTGGGGCGTCTCTGTTTCTATAGCTCTTTTAGTGGTTGCTATAAGTATTACACTACATAATTATATAAATAATCAGCCTATTAGTGTCATCATTAAGTCAACCCAGAATCTGATACCCAGCAGACACACCCTTTAGGAACGAATGGGAAATCAGACAATACAATTGAAATGTCGAAACTTCACTTCACTTTAAGGTTTTACTCTATCCATTCATAATCTGAATGTCTGAAATATTCCCTCTACTTACATTCAGACCCACATCAGACAGTTATAACTTTTAGTTCAACCATCAAAGACAATAGAAAACCCAAGAGAAGAAAGAAAATCTATTCTATTTACACATATGTTTGCTTGCTGTCTTCTTTGTCTCTTCCTCATATCTCAATCTTTTTTCTTTTATTAAAGAAAATGAAACTCAAGGATACTTCTGCCAGTGATAAATTATCATATCTTCCCTTCATCTATGAATCATTCATCTCCCACTCCTCCCCACCTCTAAATGTATTTTTGCTGGATGTGGAATTCTGGGTTGAAAATGCTGTTTAAACATTTGAAAAATGATGGCTCCAATGGTTTCTTATTAAAAAAAATCCTGTCATTCACATTGTTTTCCCCTGTGGTTTCTTTCTTACTGCTTTTGAGAGTTTTCTATTGTGTTTCATTTTCAGAAGTTGAATTATGATCTATCTTCTGGGTTTCTTTGTATTTTTCCTGTCGGGCAGTTCACCTAACTTCTTAAAAGCATTTGTTTACCTCGCTGGCCAAATTCGGGACATTTTCTATCATGGATTCCTCAAGTCCATCCTTAGCCCCTCCCTCTTTCTTCTTGTCTTCCCTGCAATCGTGTGTTCCAATCCCCCAGTTCTCTGAGGCTCTGTTCGCTCTTTTTTTCCCAGCCTGTTTTCTCTCTGTTGTTCAGATTTTATAGTTTCTTTTATTATGTCTTCAAGTTCATGGATTCTTTCCCACCGAATGCATCTATTGAGTTTTTATTTTTTTGTGCTGCTGTTGTTTGGGTCATTATAGTTTTCAGCTCTCAATTTTTCCACTTGGCTTTTCTTTCTGTATTTTGTTTCTTTGCTAGATGTCTGTGTTTTCATTTGCTTCAAGCGGGTTTCACATTATTCATTTTTATGATGGCTTTGCCAGCGCTGACATTTTGGTCATCTTTGTGTTGGCATCTACCGATCATCTTTCTCATTCAGCTCTGAGCGAGTGATTTTCTGCAGAAACTCAGACTGAAGGACTCACCGTGTTTTGAGTGCTGGAACCTCACTTCTCCCTGCCAGCTGACTTCCTCAGATACACCTATGGCCACCTTGTTACTGGCAGGTGGAAAGGGAAGCACCTCCATGGACACCCAAGGGGAGGGTACTCATTCCTATTGGTTGGGGAGAGGCGTGATGGCTCCCATTAGGTCTCCAGGGCCACCTCCCTGAGTGGGAAACATAGGAGTCCTTCACACTGACGCCACAGGTGCTGGCTTTGTGACTGCTGGGCAGGGCCACGGTTCTGTCTGCCCAAGAGGGCTTCTCTGACACCAGAGTGGTGCCTGGCACAGGGGCCTCTCGTTCCTGCCAGCTGGGGGTGGAGAACCAGGCTCTCAACTCACCCTTCACTGCCTTGTTTGGGGGTGGGACCCCAGACTTCCCGGAGGCCTTTGGCAAATGTTATTGTCTACAGGTTTTCTGTCCCTTGTTTAGTCCTTTGGCTAAGAAACAGCAATCTTTCATTGGGGTTTCTTATGTCTGCCCATATGTGGCCAGGCTCCTCAGCTCCAAGTCTGGAAACCATGAGTCGGGCAGGAAATTCAGGGAACCCAGAAGTCCTCGTTTATTTGCCTCCTTCTGCCTTTGAGGTTCTTATCCTGGTTTTATACGTACGGTCCAAGATTTTTATTTGGATTTAGTGGGGGAGACAGGGAAAAGTACGACTTCTTTGAATCCCTAGCAAGCATGAATTTTTTTTTTTTTTTGATGTAACATTCGACACAAAAGCCTATGCAAACATAAGCGTGTGTAGGATGTGTGTGGGATAAAAAGCCCACCAGCATGAGCATTGGGTCTTTACAAATAAAAAATATATATATACAGTAGTGTTTGGACTTTTTCCTAGAGAAGAATCAAAGTCTGACTCAGTCCCAAACTCACCCATTCGGGCTGAGCATCTGGCCTTCGAGAATTCTGGACTGTCCTTTGGTTGGCTTTAGGACTTGGCAATGGCTGACTCTTGACCCCGTGACCTACTTAGCATATTGCTGGGAGGGGGAGGGATGGTGGCTGCTATTGTTTAAAAGCTGCCTTTGCCCCCCCCCCCCCCCCCGGAGGTTTCCTCTCTCCTGGCCACAACATCAGGAGTGACACAGCTTTGCGGCTGGTGAGTCTGTGCTGTTGCTGACTCAGGGAGCTGCAATACACACCTCCCAGCTAAGGACTCCCACAGTCTCGGGCAGATCACACGTGGGGGCCTATCTTGAGTGCACAGCCAATTTCTCCCTCAATTCCCGCGTCTGGACTAGGGCAAGAGCTCCCGGCACCTAGCACACACCGGTAAGCATCAAGTACCACAACCAGTATACCCAGCAGCCCCTGCACACGTCACCTCTGGAGTTAACCTCTTCCGGCTACTTATAGAAAACCTGCCTCCCTCCAGTCGGTCCAGACAAGACCACAGACAGAACTGGCACTCGTGTTGAGAGCACACGCTAGCTAAACAAGGATGGTTGGTGGCTGAAGGTGGGAGGAGGTGCCACCTACAATCAACATTGCTGGCGCTAAATCATAAATCCAAGGGGCTTTTGTCATTTCTTCCTTTTTTTTTTTTTTGACAGGCAGAGTGGACAGTGAGAGAGATAGACAGAATGAAAGGTCTTCCTTTTGCCGGTGGTTCACCCTCCAATGGCTGCCGCGGCCAGCGCGCTGAGGCCGGCGCACCACGCTGATCCGATGGCAGGAGCCAGGTGCCTCTCCTGGTCTCCCATGGGGTGCAGGGCCCAAGCACTTGGGGCATCCTCCACTGCACTCCCTGGCCACAGCAGAGAGCTGGCCTGGAAGAGGGGCAACCGGGACGGAATCCGGCGCCCTGACCAGGACTAGAGCCGGGTGTGCCAGCGCCGCTAGGCGGAGGATTAGCGTAGTGAGCCGTGGCGCCGGCCATGTCATTTCTTTAAGAGCTGAGTTGCAAGAAAAGGGCATCAGGATCCACCCCAGGAGCATGAAACACACACCTAATCTACTGGGAAAAGTCCACGGGTTCTTTTCTCTTACAGGAACATCTGGGTAGATTAGGTTCAGGTCTACAGCGATGGAAATGAGCACCCGTCTGTCTCTTGCTGTCATCAGCATGTTGGTAGCGAGGCTTCTATTTGTTGGTCCCTTTCAATCGCAGTTACCAGGCCCCTGTGCCCAGGGCCCAGTGCCTGGGCGCAGCAATGGACAGGACAGCGGCCAGAGCCTTCTTCGTCCTGCAGATACCGTGGTGCAACCGCGTCCCACGCTGCCAATGCGCCCGCTTATGTCCCCGTGCCCGGGGGGCGTCCGCGCATCCAGCGCGGGATCCCGTGGCCTGGGCGTCCCAAGCTTCGCCAACGTCACCAACGGTCACTGTCGCCCTTCGAACTCAGCCACTGGCCGCGTTCGCAGCCTTCCTCAACTGCTGGAAGCTGAATCCCGCATTCGACTCAGCGACCTCCGCGCAGACCTCATGGGTCTCCACTTGAGCAAGTATCTGCTGGCCTACCTGGGCGAGCCCCGCGCCTCGCTGCTGCCTCAAGCCAAGGAGCACCGGTCTCCGCAGCCTGGGTCTGCCCGCCGCCGACTGGTCCCGGAGCCCCGCCAAGCTTCCCTGGTGCAGGTGAAGCACTGGACCTGGCTCCGCCGCTTTCCCGCCACGCCTCCCCGCCGAGACTACTCCCAGAGCCGAAGGGCGAAGGTGCCGGTGGCATGCGGGAATCTCCCGAGGAGGCTGCGCCCCGCGTCGCTCCAGGGGGTGAGCCTTTACCACGCACGCATGAGCTGCAGGCATCGCTGGCTGTGGCAGAACCGGAGCTCCCCGGTGACCGTACGCATCTCAGCCACATCGCGCCCGGAGAGCCTGTACAAGCGCGCCGTGACCCCGGAGCGCCCGGATCCCTGTGCCAGGGAGACGGTGCTGAAGGCACTCAGCCAGTGCAACAAGGGCAAACGAAAATTCGACGGCCCGCTCTGGTTTGAGACCCCGGAGCCCAAGAAGAGGAAGCAGAGCCCAGCGCGCACGCCCTCTGCCTTCAAGCCTGTGCCCAGAAACGGAGTGGTGCGCGCCTTCGTGCCCAAGCCTGGGAAGCTGAAGAGGAGCGTCCGATCCCGGGGAACCGAGTGTGCCAGGAAGAGAGCAGCCGGGTCCTGCAGTTCTGCTGCCCCTCGGCCTGCCCTGCAGGCCGCCAGCGCCAGGAGCAGCAGCGACAAGGAGCCCAGGAGCCTGCGGCAAGGGGGCCCACCCGGCCAGGAGCGCACCCAGCCTGCTGCCCCCGGTGGCTGCTAAGACTTAGGGCTCAGCCATCACTTGCTGGACTCACAGCACAGCCCTGTCATCCTGAGCCCTGCTGGACCCCACAAGCCACTGAGCCAGCAGGTGCCTCCCCTGCTGTGAGTGACTCATCTGTCAACACCTCTCTTGAGCCCACCCACCCTAAAGAGACTATTGAGGGCAGATCCTTGCCCATTCCCGCACCAATCCACTCCTGCCCTCACCCCACATCCAGTTTCCATAGTTAAGTGCTTTATTATTGTAAATAAAAAAATTTTAAAACAGCTGTATTATCATTTCAAAGAGCAGAGGTAAGCAGAGCGTGGGACATGCCAACAGGGCTGGGGGCCAGACACAGGTTGAGATCAACTGAAGCCATCCTGCCCGGGGCGGGGGAGGGGTGATCTCCGTCCAAGGGCAGCCAGGTGGAGTCCCTCTGTGGGTATTTCAGCATGCGAGTCTGCTGCAGAGTGGCAAGTCTAGGGGTTTGTTCTGCCTATAGGTCCCCCCTGATCAAAGGGTCGCACTGCCCTAGCGCACCTGCTGTGACACACAGCCGCTCAAGCCTGTCTCCCAGGCTCTGATATGGCTGCCCACCTCTTCCCGCTCTCTGGCATCCTGGGATGGTGGGAAGCACACGGGGCTGTCGGCTTGGAGGAGCCCAGTCTGGTGTCGTGTTCATCCCCACAGCCCCGTGACCCTGAGCTTCTGCCTTCTGAAGACAAGAACCTCTCACAGGGCACAAGGTGGATCTCTGGGACCACCTCTAACAGGTGCAATTTACTCTCACTCCTGGGTCTGCCTTGCGCCACGTTTAGGACTGCCTGACACTTCCTGTTGGTTCTCCCGCTTCCTCCACCTGAGGGGGATTTTCCAGTTTCCTCCTGTCTTGATTTCTCCTTGCTCTAGTCCTCTGACTCAGCACAGGTGGACAAGAAGGAGACCATACCTAGAGCGCTGAGTCAGGCCAAGAGCTAAGCTCAAGGCAGAGGACCTCAGGCAGCTGGCAGGTGCACCAACATCCGTGTCTTTGGCTCTGAGACGGTGCTGGGCCGGGTTCTGGTTCTGCAGAAATGCTAAAGACCGGTCTCTTGAACCTGGGAGCTCATGTGTTGTGATGTGAGAGCAGCAGACAAACAGGTGGTTAAGGAATTAATTCAAATACAGGATAGGCACCCATGGAGGGATAGGGCTTCTGGGTGTTTAGACAGTGGATGGAGCTGGGGTGCACAGTAGTCAGAGACAGCAACGCTGAACTCCTGAAGTCAGTGCAAGGAGGAGGCACAGGATTGTACCATGGCCTAGACAGGGGAGGGGTGGCCAGGCAGACCAGTGTTCTTCCTCCAGGAACGAGCTACAAGTCCTGAATCCCTGTTTCAGATGAGCTATGGTTTGTGCCCTCTGATCCCCAGGTTGAGAGTTGGTGGCCAGTGTGGTAGGCTGGGGAGGAGGGCAGAGGGCTCTAAGGCTGGGGGTGCCCTGGCTCTCTTGAGTGGGTGCCTTGGGTCTGAGTCCTGCCTCTACTCCCCATTCTAGCTCCCTATTAAAACGCACCCTGTAGACACTGGGCAATGGGTGTTGGCTCAAGTATTTGGGTCCCTGCCACCCATGTGGGAGAGCAGGATTGAGGAGCTTGTGGGCAGTTGGGAAGACAGCCAGTACATCCGGGCCAGCACTGTGGCATAGTGGGTTAAGCTGCCGCCTGCAGTGCCAGCATCCCGTATGGGTGTTGGTTCGAGTCCTGGCCGCTCCACTTCCGATCCAGCTCTGCTGGGAAAGCAGTGGAAGGTGGCCCAAGTCTTTGGGTCCCTGTACCCATGTGGAAGACTGGTAAGAAGCTCCTGGCTCCTGGCTTTGGATTGGCACAGCTCCAGCTGTTGCAGCCAATTGGGGAGTGAACAGAGGATGGAAGACCTCTCTCTCTCCCTCCCTCTCTCTCTCTCGCCGCTGTGTCTGTCTCTCTGCCTCTCACATAAGGTTTTTGGGTGGCGGGGAGGGTTAACGCCTCTCTCTAGGAGGAAGTTCTGGCTCCTGGGCCTGGGTGAGTCACCAGCCCGTGGGCCCGGCTACCCCATCCGTGCAGGTTCTTGCACTGCACGGAGGGAAGAGTGACAAGTGAGAACAGGGTGGATCTCAGTGTGGGCGAGTGTGCACACACTCGTGCCTGAGTGTGAGCTGCCTCCCTCCTAGAAACTCCCATCAGGAGTGAGCCAGGGAGCTGCCTATGAGAACAGCGGGAGATTGAGCTAGCTAGAGAGGGAGGGAGAGCCCGAGAAAGCCCTCCAAGCATGGCTGGGGGAAAAGAGGGCTTCTCCCCAGCTATCAGTCTCTTTAATGCGGTCATATGAATAAACAAACAGGGGGTGTGGTCTCAGCCTGACTGAAGCTCTATGGGATTTTTCTGGAATTGAACTTCCGTGCGGTCATGCTGACGTCACCAGCTTTCCTGGTCCTGGATATGACGCAGGTGCTTCCTGGGTGGACTTATTAGATTGATAGATAGAGGAATAAAGTCACAGGGCGGGGCTGGCAAAAGTCCCAGGTCCTCTACCCCCCATCTAACTCCCCGCCCGGCTTCCCCAGAGCGGAGCTGATGGATTGTGGCTGTCATGAAGTGAGGCTGCCCCTGGAGCTCTCTGTGTTTATTCAAAGATACAAGCGATGCAGCACAAGGCCCTCACCAGAAGCCAACAACGCCAGCCCCGTGCTCTAGGACCTGGCAGCCTCCATGTCCAAGAACCCAAATACCGGAAACCTCTTTCTATTATAAATGCAAATTTTCCAGTCTCGGGTATTCTGCAACAGCAATGAAGACGGCCCCACTGACTTCATCCAGATGAAGCTTTTAACTTGAGTCGGTTAGGGAGGGGCGAGAGACTGTGGCACCTCCCGGGTACCCAGTGGGGTTCACAGAAAGAGCTCAGAGGCGCTGTGGCTCACTTGGTTAATCCTCCGCCTGTGGTGCCAGCATCCCATATGAGCGCCGGTTCTAGTCCCCGTTGCTCCACTTCTGGTCCAGCTCTCTGCTATGGCCTGGGATAGCAATGGAGGATGGCCTGGGTGCTTGGGTCCCTGCACCCGCATGGGAGACCAGGAGGAAGCTCCTGGCTCCTGATCAGCGCAGCTCTGGCCGTTGTGGCCATTTGAACAGTGAACCAATGGAGGGAGGACCTTTCTCTCTGTCTCTCTCTCACACTGTCTGTAAACTCTACCTAATACATAAATAAAAAAATCTAAAAAAAAAAAAAAAAAAAGAACTCAGAGTCACCCGGGACGAGCCGGATGGTCCTCCGACCGCACCCGGGCACGCAGCCAGGACAAGCCCATTCTCAAAGGTTGGCAACTTCTGCTGTTACCCTCTCCCTCTCCCTCTACCAGGAAATCCTGCTTGTTTTCTGGTTGTATTTCCTGTGTTTCTTTTGGAAGGCTGGGGTGAATCTGAGTTGTTTTTTCTTTTTTTCTCATTGTAATAGTCTAGTTTTTTTTTTTTTTACTGTTCACCCACTTTAGTGACATCAGTTTATTTTGCATAAGCATAACCCAAATAGTGGGGAATCAATAAAAGATGAACCCTTAATCCGCAGAGCCAGCCCTCCTCTCAAGCATTTAAACATCTTGTTACGGTGCACCAGAGAACAATGTGCTCACTCTGGCTGTGTTTTGCTTCCTGTTCCCAAGAGAGCTGTCTGCGGGCTTCTTTGCTTTCTCGCTCTGCTCCACCAGGGTGGTCGCCGGAACTCTCCCGGCCTCATCTTTGTTGATGTCCGCCCGGTGACCTGTCCTTAGCTCTGACTTTCCCCCTGAGCGGAGCCACCGGCTCAGCTGATACCAGATGTCTCCATCACAATGTCCGCAGAAGCCCCAAACGGACACGTGCCTCCTCCGCTTGGCCCCGCGGCTCCCGGTTCCCAGCACCAGCGTCACAGGTCCCACATCAGAGAGCCACAGGGGCCAGTTGCTCTGCAGGACCCTCTCCTCTCAGTGTCTCTCCAGTGCTCACGAGTGCTGTGCACACACGTACTCCAGGAAGAAGCAGCCGTCCCTCCGGCCCCTGCTGCCTCCACTTGAACTTTCTGTCACTCACCTCTCGCCTCGTGAATCCATTGCTTCCACTTCTTGCAAAGCAATTCCTTTGAAATGGTGCACTTCCCTTGTCTTTAAATGGATCCACTGACTTGCCACTCCTTACTAATGCGCCTGGGCAAAGCAGTGGAAGATGAGCCAAGTCCTTGAGCCCCTGCCACCCATGTGGGAGACCCAGAAGAAGCTCCTGGCTTTGGCTTGGCCCATCGCCACCCATTGCAGTCATCTGGGGAGTGAACCAGTATATGGAAGATCTCTCTCTCTCTCTCTCTCTCTCTCTCTCTCTCTCCCTCTCTCTCCCGTTCCCTCCCTCTGTCTCTCTCTCTCTCTTTCTCTCTCTCTCTCTCTGAGTATGTTTACCTCTCTCTATGGAATCTGACTTTCAAATAAATAATCTTTTAAAAAATTGTGGTTTAAATGTATCCACTGGAAAATTTCAGGAACAAACAGCTCATACGTTTTAAGTTTTACAGAATTCTGAGCGATGGGGTGACATCTCACTCTGTCCCTAGCTCTACTTTGCCCAAGCTGCATCAGCCAGCTCTCTGATAGTCAGTTAACAGCTGTCTCCATTGGTGGCAACATTGCAATTCACGACACCCTTCTTTTTTCTAACTTGAGGAGCAGGAGGAGTGAGGCCAGCCATTCGGATATGCCAGAGGGAAGCCGGGCATCCGTCATGTGGAAAAGGGAAAGTGCTTGACCGAACAAGAACAGAAAACAGCCCAGAGGCAGAGCCTGCTCACAGCGATGAGGGAGCTCTACCTATGAGATTGTGGAGGAGGGAGAGACCCCTGCTGCTTTTGCTGCTGCGTCTCAAGCGGCAGAGTCGCGGCCACACTGCCGAATCAGTTGTTAGCGAACACGGAGCAGGCACGCAGTAGTACGCGTTGATGAGACCCATGGTTTCAGGCATCCTTTGGGGCTGCAGACAAGGGAGAAATGTTCTTATGCCCATTTCACAGATGGAAAAAGAGACGGAGGCTGAGCTCAAATGTCATCCGTCCACTCCCACCAACGAAGGCACAAGCATCCAGGGACCACCGGGGCCAATAACTTACAACCCAGTGGCGCGTGGGAAGGGGTCCCTTAGAGGAATTACATATATCTCAAAGACCGTGTCTCCCTCGTCTTACAGTTGGGAATTACTGCAACCCGTGCGAAGGCTGTGAAAGCATTCACAAGAGTTCTCTTGTTCACTCAGCTGCTGACTTTTACACTTTCTCTGAGTTTTCTTCGCAAGTTTTGGCTGTGAAGGACTGTTGAGGACCAACTTATGAATCAGCGAGGTGCCATCCCCAGGCTCAGGCCAGCCGAGCACACTGGCGAAGGAACAGGACCATCACGATCGAAGCGAGAAGAGCAGGACGCTGTGAAATGACGCAGTGGACAATGAGCACTCAGGAAGGCTGCTCAGGCGAGGTGGGTTCTGCGTGTGTGACCACCACGTGCAACACTGGGAGCAGGAGCGAAGGGAGACACCTGACCTGGCGGTACAGATGCCAGCGCCGCATGTCAGCTTCTGTCTCCATCATCCCGCTAAACATCGCAGACCCTGGGAGGCAGCAGATGATGGCTCAAGTAACTGGCTTTCCGTCACCCACGTGGGAGACCTGGGTTGAGTTTGTGGCTCCCAGCTTCAGTATCCCCAACTGTTGTGAGCCTTTGAGGAGTGAACCACAGGATGGGAGTTCTCTGTCTCTCTCCTTCTCGGAAAACAACAATAAAAACAACAATAAAAACAACAACAAAGCAGGTGTTAAAGACATTGTAGAACTCACTAGACACGTTACAGTGGAGAGGTCTTACCCAACCTCAACACCCACTAAAGCTATTTGTGCACAAATCAGCAAACCCCAGCAATGCACTGCAAGTCCCCCTAACACCGACTTCCACGTCATGGTCACCACTTTTGGGCCCTGGATGCTTTTAAGTTTTTTTTTTTTTTAATAACAGCCCAACTGGTTATTGTGTTTGCAAGAAAATAAGTGAACGTGATAACGGGCAATGCTGCTTGATTAGTGCCCCTGACTACGATGCACTTGAACTTGTGGGTGGAGTCTGCTGGGATGGAGACTCTGAGTCCTCTGCCACTGAGCGTCTTTTTGAGCTGTCTGTTAAGTCTGCTTCCCTCCCTGCTTCAATTCTACCCAGCCGATTGAATAATCTGCCCCACCATCCCCTGCAGTTCAGGTGAGTGAGATCTACCCAACTCTGGAAAGTATTTAAGTTATCCCAATATATCCAACATCAAAGTTTTATGATTTTAGCCACCTTTTCACAGATCCATTTTTTTTTGTTTTGTTTTGTTTTGTTTTGTTTGGCAAAGAAGAAAGCATTGCACTTGATAGGATGCCTCAGAAGGCACCCAAAGGGATGTAAAATCAAGCATCATTGGTGTCACAAAGCCCAGGAGACTGGGTTTGCAGCATCAGACTTTTTTAAAATTTAAGACTGCCCTAGTGATTGAGAGAGCCTGCTGGGTCATTTCACTCCGAGAGGAGACAGGGTAGCACAAAACAGGACAGCCCACGTGGCTGGGCCCCCTGGCATGCACAAGCCTCACCTCCATCTGTGAGCATCAGCCTGCATCCTGGACCTCAGGGCTTCTCTGCAAACTGCAGCCCACTGCATCCACCCACAAAGCAGGCTGGGAGTTCCAGACACTTAAGGCTCCCTGGGGCCAGCTCTCAAGCATCCACTGGCAGAAAGCGGTATATCAATACCCCAACTCCATTGTCACTTGGGTGCACTTACTCTGAGGAGCATGACTTATAATGGCTCCAGAGACCATTGGCAGTATTTTGTCCAGTTATCCACACAGCTACAAGATAACTTGCCTTTGAGGCCAGCATTGTGGTATAGAACGTTAAACCATCCGCCTGCAAAGCCAGCATCTCATATATATGGGAGCCGATTCAAGACCTGGCTGCTCCACTTCCAATCCAGCTCCCTGCTGATGCACCTGGGAAAGCAGTGGAAGATGACCCAGGGGCTTGGGCTCCTGCATCCATGTTGGAGACCTGGGTGAAGCTCCTGGCTTCCACTCAGCCCAGCTCCATTGTGGCCACTTGGGGAGTGAACCAGTGGATGGAAGATTCTCTCTCTCTCTCTCTCTCAACTTTACCTTCCAAAAAAAAAATAGATCTTTAAGAGAGAGAGAGAGAGAATAACTTGCCTGATAAGACATCCTTTGCCAGCTTCTCTTATTCCCTATTCTCCATTGGTCTCTCTTTCACTTGGCAAATAAACTCCTTCTACTCAAACCCTTAGCTTCCTAAAGGACCGAAATTCAGATACGGTAGCTCATGCTGGTGACTGTGTTTAGGCTTCATCCTAAGCATTCCTAATTCTTGCCGACCTGTACACCAAAGAAACTTTCAATTTCCTCAAACTTTGACAAAATTCTTGACTCAAGCAGTTACCCGTGGCTCTTGCGAAAATTTAATGATTTTTGTGACCCAAGTTCAAGCACTTCAGTCTCTTCCTACTGACTCATCCCTTTGTTAAGTATCTCCGAGCACTGAAAATTATCATCATCACACCACCGGAAGTCCTAGCTGGCGCTTATCCCCCCAAAAAAAAAAAAAAAATCTGGAGAACCCAAGTCCTTTTGTTACCATAGCAAGTGGTAGCTAACGGTTATTTGAGACACAAGCCTCATGGCTTTCATTCCCTCCGTCCCTCTACCCTCACCCACCAAACCACTGTACTTTCAAGACAGAGACAAAATGCCACATCGCAGAACCGAAGTTGGATGCCTGCAGGACCCCCACGGGAAGGAGGGGAGAGGAAGGAGCAGGACTGCTTAGCGGTGGGTTCCTGCACATTGCCCACACTCTGAAGTCCCTCTGCCTAGGGACCTGCTCCTGAGTCAGCTTCCGGGTCCCGGGTTTACTATAAACCATGCCCACACATCACAGCACGATGCTCCTGTGTTTTCCATCTCACTTCCCCTTTGGCCTGGCTGGAAGTGTGTCAACACATGACCCCTGTTCCAGGCTTTGCCTCCCAAGCAAGTCTGAGCCCATGCTCCAACCCCTCTGCCTGGGCTTTCTTGTGTCTTTTTCAGGCATGATTTTTCTCTAGAGTGAACTTGTAGCATGCTCGCTTTTTGCTTCCAGAATATGTATTGCAATCTGCGTTTATTCATTCTGAGGGGTGGTAGGAATGAACGTTAGTTAAGAAGGTTTCCAGTGATTCTGATTTTTGCAGTTTGGATTCCCTGAGGTTCAGACCAGGGCTGATTTGCTAGTTGACTGTAATGACATATATTTGGGGTTCTGCTGACTCGACAGGAATCTTGGGATTTTCATTTCTCCAATAGAAAGTGAGAGAAACGGTGATGGAATTCATTCCGACAACCTCTGCGGGGTGTGGAGTTCCCTGTCCTCGTGTTGGAGCCTCAGGCTGCTGTCCCCTCCTCTGGCCTCAGAGGAGAGTGGGAACAAGAGACCCCCTCCTGTCCCTGAGTAAGAAGCTTGCTCCTGCTTAAGCGTCTGTCATACAGTAGCCACCAAAGACTTGAGCCAGTTCTGACATGCAGACGCTCCCTTCTCCCCACTTTGTATGTTAAAAATTCTTGAATGTAAAAGATGGGAAAAAGGAGTACAAGGAACACTTCCACAGCGGGATTCAGCCTCCAGCAACCTCCTCCACTGAGCTCAGACCTCAACAACTGTTGAACTATGTCCCACATTGACACATCCTGTCTTCCTCTCTCCTTACTGGAAACATCATAACACTTTACGCTAGCTACTTCTTTTTTTCTTTGCTTTATTTATTTATTTTTTTTAAGAATTATTGATTTCATTTGAAAGGCAAAGTTACAGAGAGAGAGAGAGAGAGAGAGAGAGAGAGAGAAAGAGAGAGAGAGAGATCTTCCATCTAATAGTTCACACCCCAGCTGGCATCAACTACCAAGGTCGGGCCAGGCTGAAACCAGGAGCTAGGAGCTTCTTCCCACGCCCCCCGCCCCACCAGTGCAGGGGCCCAACCACTTGGGCCATCCTCTGCTGCTTTCCCAGGTGCATTAGCAGGGAGCTAGATTGAAAGTGGAGTGACTGGCGTTAGAAACAGCACCCACACAGGATGCCAGTGTCACAGGCGACAGCTCAACCCACAAGGCCACGAGGCCACCACACCAGCCCCACTCTAACTACTTCTAAGCTGAGATAGGCAAGGATCACTTGGGGAATGAAACAGCCAGAGGATCTTTAGCAGTTTCAGTCTCTAGCCCAGCCCCTAACTCCACCCCCTTTCACGGCAATCCAGCAACCCACTTTCCCATGATGCACCTGGTGTCCTACATGATGAAGAGGACTCCATGATGAGCATGTATATGTTGAGCTCTACGTGGGGACCGACTGAAAATTTCCTGGGCATCACACACACTGAACCAAACTCCATCTCCTGTTTGTATACTCAGTAGGGCACCATCCCGCTACCCAGTATAGTCCACTGAGGTGGGCTCTCTCCCTCCCTCCCTCTCTCTCTGCCCTCTCATGTCAAGCATCTCTCCTTATGAGGTTGCCTGCAGTCACATCTGATTGTGTGCTCACTATCTCACTTTAAGCCAATCCTACTGGCTCCAGTGCTGGGTTGCAGTGGGTTAAGTGCTACTTGCTATACCAATATCCCATATGGGAGCCAGCAGTCCAGGTCCCAGCTGCTCTAAGTCCCATCCAGCTCCCTGCTAATGGGCCTGGGAAAGCAGCAGAGGATGGCCCAAGTCCTTGGGCCCCTGCCACTCACATGGGAGACCTGGATGGAGCTCTAGGCTCCAGGCTTTGCCCTGGAACAGTCCTGGGTCACTGCAACCATTTAGGAAATCAATCAATGCATGGGAGATTTTTCTCTCTGTGTCTCTCCTCTCACCCTGTCACTCTGCCTTCTAACTAAACTCAATCTGAAAAATCAATCTTTGCTGCTCCTTTGTCGCACTTTGCTTCTGTCCCTTCTTTGAATTCTTATCCACGCAAGGGGCAAGAACCTGGGATAGATAGAATCCAGGCCACCTTTCTTGCAGGACGTGCTGCCTCCAAGAACTCCCAGGGGTAAAGATCTCTGTGCAGTTGAACTTCTCTGTCCCCCATGAGGTTTCAACCAGCTGCATGCTTGGCCTGAGGCATAAGTGCTCCGTAACCTTCAATGGTATTGAATCCGTTCTCTCAGGAGAGCGGTTCGCCACGGTCACAATTCCAGATTACACAACTCTTTGGATTTATGATTTGTTATTTAACCAGCACACACACTGCAGATATCTTTGTCAGTACCTGCCTCTGGGAGTGGATTAACTGCACCCGATGGAGGGCATCCAATTGCAAGAAATAAACCATCTTGCCACTGAGGAACAAGGTAGGAATCACTGGAATGCATTGTTGATCTTTGCTTTGTCTTCTTCATGGCACGGCCACAGCTGAACATCTGGGGCTTGGAAGCCAAGGGGAATATTAGCATAAAAGTGTGCCTGGCCTCATCCCTTTCACCCATCCTGTTCCACGAGCAGAGTGCTTTCCCCACACTGAGTTCCCACAAGCCAGCACCATGGACTCCAAGCCCCTCCATGACTCCACAGCTGCACTGGGTGGGCGGAGCAGAAAAAGGGGCAGTGCTGTGTAGGGTGCACAGCTCCACATGTGCACCGAGCTAAGCCAGGCACCTTCCTCTCTCCCGCACGGGTCCTGCAGCTGAAGACCGGTTCTCAAGCACAGCGAGGGAGGGAGGAAGCTCCACCATGTAGGAAAATCAAGGTGAGAAGGAGCTGCTGTAGGCTGGATCCTGGAGCTCACCTCTACCATCTGGAGCCCCGTGCACCTGTGCCTGAGCGCGTGCTATAGGCAAGCACTGATCTGGTGCCTTGCAGCCTGTGGGTGCGGTGTGAGTATCCTCATAGGCTCCTCGCTCTACAGCTGAGCGGTAGGGAGGCTATGTGGCTTTCTCTGGACCACCCAGCTGAAACTCCCACTGCCCACGGCATGTCCACCAGCCTGTGCGCTGACCACTGCACCACACCATGGCTGTTCCTTGCAGCTCAGGGGCAAGCATCAGGGATGAAGGGGGGCTGCTGTGAGCTCCCCTGAGGCCAGCACCCAGGCAGGGTCCCCAGCAGGGCTGCTATCCAGTAACCTGAACTGATGGGTCACCTCTACATGACACAGGACAGCTGGGGGCACACCGGGGAGCAAGTCTGTTATCTGCCAATCTCTGCCACACACATCCAAAGAAGCAGATGGAACTTCCAGAGAAGGCCAAGGGATGTGGGGATCGGCTGGGAATAGGAGCCCAGGTGGAGAGATCATGACCTACTCCTGTCTTCCGGATCTGCTAATCCCATACCTGCTGTGACGCCCAACAGGTTTGCTCCAGATAAAGAGACAAGCCGAGTGTTGAGCCAAGCCTTATTTAGGATCCTCTAAGCAGCCGTCAGCCCTACCGACTCACAGGGAGCACAGACAGAAGGACTGCTGTAGGCCTGTGTGCCTCACGCACGTGGGTGCATGCAGGTTCCAGTGCCAGGTCAGTGTGGGGAAACAGGATGTCGCCATTGTGACGACATTCATGCCATCGGCATCCTGATGGACGGCGAGTGGGAGCCTCAGACTGAAGTGTGCCTGGCTCCTCATGTCCGTGTTTCTTCATCAACACACCCCTCTATAGAGAAGCCAGGTACTCCTCCAAAGCCACCTGGTTCATGAAAGTATCCCGACCGTGGACAGACCTAGGTCAAGGGCATTTCAATACACAAACTGCTGCTGAATGCAAATACTTTTTTTTTTTTTGGAAGTTTAGACTTATAGCAACAGAGAGAAATCCTCCATCTGTTGCATCTGTTGGTTCATACCCCAGTCTGGTCCAGGGCTGGGCCAGACTGAAGCCAGGAGCCAGGAGCTTCCTCCAGGTCTCCCATGTGGGTGCAGGGCCCCAAGCACTTGGACCGTCTTCCACTGCTCTTCCCAGGTGCATTAGCAGGGAGCTAGATGGGAAGTGGAGCAGCCGGGACAGGAACCGGCTCCTGTATGGGATGCTAGTGTCACAGTGCTGGCCCCTGAATACACTTTTTGTAGTTTTATGAGCTTTTTATTTGCTGAAAGAAATGGGAACACTTCCAGAAGAAATGCAAACTTGAACAGAAAAAAACTTTTAAAATATATTGACGGGGCCGGTGTTTTTCCACTTCTGATCCTGCTCTCTGCTAATGGCATGGGAAAAGCAACGGAAGATGGCCCAGGTACCTAGGCCTCTGCCACCCACGTGGGAGACCTGGATGAAGCTCCTGGCTCCTGGCTTCAGCTTGGCCTAGCTCTGGCCATTGTGGCCATCTGGGAATGAACCGATGGATGAAAGTTATCTCTCTCTATCTCTCCTTCTCTCTGTGTAACTCTTTCAAATAAATAAATAAATCTTTTAAAAATGTACATATTGACAAAGACTTAAACATTTAATAAAACCCATGGTATATGAAGGTATAGGGAGATAGTTCCTGTTATAGATTGTTGATGAAATAGAGCAAATATAAAACCTCTATGGAGAATATTTGGAAATATCTGTAGAAATAAAAAGAAAGACAAAACACCTTTTTTAACTCACACATCCTAGGACTTGGCAACACCACACTAGCACTGTCTCCTACACATATATTTGATCAAGTGTGTGAAAATATATGAACGGCCAGCGCCGTGGCTCAGTAGGCTAATCCTCTGCCTTGTGGTATTGGCACACAGGATTCTAGTCCTGGTCGGGGCGCCGGATTTTGTCCCGGTTGCCCCTCTTCCAGGCCATATCTCTGCTGTGGCCCGGGAGGGCAGTGGAGGATGGCCCAAGTGCTTGGGCCCTGCACCTTCAGGGGAGACCAGGAGAAGCGCCTGGCTCCTGCCTTTGGATCAGCGTGGTGCACCGGCCACGGCAGCCATTGGAGGGTGAACCAATGGCAAAAGGAAGACCTTTCTCTCTGTCTCTCTCTCTCACTGTCCACTCTGCCTGTCAAAAATAAAAAAAAAATAAAATATATGAATGAAGACTTTTCAACACAACTTTTTTTTTCCAGTTTAGACATAGCTTACATGTCCACCTGCAGTGGAGTGACACCTATGATAATCTGTGAGAAGAATACTACATAGCTACTAAAAAGAGTAAACTAAGTCTGAATGTGTTGAAATACAATACAAGGACTATTTGGGAAAAAGTTGTGGAAAAAGGGAATTAAAAGTCAATTTTCTTTTGATGGAAAAAAATTTTTTTAATCTATACAGTTTTTTCAATAATAGGCATTTCAGAAACTTTTTGAAGACTCCTGTATGCCAAGATATAATATTAAATATATAACTGATAAGGACAAAAAGTGTCCTCAACTGTGTGCATATACAATATGTCAGCTGTCTCTTGTTAATGCTTGTGTGCATGGAAAATTCTGGAGAGTTACGTAAGAAACTACAGGCTATCATTAGGCGGTGAGGAGACATAGGAAAAAACTTCTGGTTTTTCATCTTTTATAACCTCTTCTATTTGAAGTTCTTACTTTGAAAGTGTATTTTTATTTATTTGAAAAGCAGAGATGTGGGGTGTTGGTAGAGAGACAGAGAGAGAAAGAGACTGAGAGATCCTCCAACCGCTGGTTCATTCCCCAAATGCCTGCAACAGCTGGGGCTGAGTCAGGCCAAAGCCAGGAGCCCAGAGCTCCATCCGGGTCTCCAGGTGCTGGGGTGTCACTTGCTGCCTCCCAGCATTGCATGAGCAGGAAGCCAGGACTGAACCAACACTCGGATACGGGATGCCAGCATCGTTCAATTCCTGGACGCTCAGGCAGGTTACGCAAGGGTACTTCCAAGAATCCAAGGAAGACAGATTGGGGTGTGGGAGGGGCCTCTCCTAGGTATGACTTTCCAATTTTACACCAGAATAATTCCCCTTTGAACTCCACTTCCCTCTAACATGTGGAGGTATGCTCCAGTGTCTGTTAGCCTCCCTTGGGACTGATGAGGGGGCCATAGGGAGTGCAGGCAGCTGCCCTGGATGCTCCCCTTGTCCTCAGAGGTCAAGGAGTCAGCCCATTTCCTGGGTTCCCGGATGAGCGAATAGTGTCCAGGGCCCCTCCCCTACCACTCCAACCAATGTTGGTGAAGATATCGTTAGCCAGAACTGGACGGCGGCTTGTTAAGCCGCTGGCGTGGGATGTGGGGATTTGTAACCACAGGCTAGCCCCGCATCACCTGCTCTAATAGGTTGGTTTATCGCCTTATCCTGAACATGCAAATAAACAGCAGCTCCCAGTGACTGTAAAACATGTTCTGAATTGGCATAGCCTCCTATGGGATGGCGGGACTTGGTGCACAACCCAGCAGGGGTGACTCGGCAAGCCTGGGCTTTCCTGTACCCTGAGATTTCTGGGCAGCCCCCAGAAATCAGGCAGCCCCAGAAATCAGGCAGTTGGACCGGAGCTGGGAGAATGAAGGCCTGTGCTTCCACCCAGAGCCAACCCAGAACTACCAGCTCATGCCGTGATTCAGCATAAACAGTGGGGCCGCCCGTGCCCAGTCCCTGGGGGAACTCCGGGGGCACACAGAGCTGCTGTGAAGGTGAGTGGGACTGCAGGCTGTCACTCTTTGCACGTAGCGTCTCAGCACTTCATACATTTTTAAAAACGTGCTTTATTTATGTCAAAGCGGAGAGAGACAGAACTCTTTCATCTGCTGGTTCATGCCCCAAATACCTTCAGCAGCTGGGGTGGGGCCAGGCTGAAGCCAAGAGTGCAGAACTCCATCCGGGTCTCCTACGCGGGTGGCAAGGACCCAACAGCCACCACTTGCTGCTTCCCAGGATGCTCATTAACCGGAAGTTGGATTCAAGAGTGGAGCTGGGACATGGAGTGCTGGCATCCCACAGGTGGCTCAACCGCACGGGCAAATGCCGTCTGATATTTGTTTAGCATTTTTCACTCGTTGCATGCTTATTTTAGATCAACTTTCTTGAGCTATAATTTTAATTCAATAAAATGCACCTATAGAAGGTGACGCTGCTAAGCAAGCCAGAATCGCAGTCAAGCACAGAAAATTCCCTTCCTCTGTACAGCTTACCAGGCCACCCCTGCCTGCTCCAGGAAACCACAGGTCTGTTCCTGTCCACAGGGATCCGATGTGTCTTTGCTGGAATGTCATCCATGTGGAGTTATGAGTGCATGCTCTTCCCTGTGTCCAGTTGCTATCAGCCAGCACGATGTCATGAGAGCCACCCGTGTCCCAGGCACATCCCAGTCCATCCCTGCTCACGTATCCCAGTTCAGTTTGTCTCCACGGCTCACCAGCATCTTCACCTGCTGACAAGTTCATTCCCAGGGAGAACTAAGCTCCCATGAACCCAGGGCTGCACTTCCTCCTGTGAACACGTGCTCAGCTCTCTTGGGGTAAGCACTAGGAGAGGGGCGGATCCATGGCAAAGAGCGAGAGTCCTGCCACCACAGTCCTTGGCACTGTCAAATGGCTCCAGGTCAGAAGTGGACATGGAGTTATAAATCAAAGTGACACACTGGAGAAGATGGATTTGTACGCCAGAACGGCCCTTGGAAAAAGCTGCACAGGGTGGGAGATGGTTTATGTGACTGATGGAGGGTGGGTGCAGAAGTTGCACCTGTGACTCCCCTAATGGCCACAGCAGCTGGAGCCACACCGAAGCCAGAAGCCAGGAGCTTCTTCCAGGTCTCCCATGTGGTTGCAGCGACCCAGGAACTTGGGCCATTTTCTACTGCTTTCCCAGGCCACAGCAGAGAGCTGCATTGGAAGAGGAGCAGCCGGGACATGAACTGGCTCCCATTTGGGATGCTGGCGCTGCAGGTGGAGGTTTTACCTACTATGCCACGGCGCCGGCCCTATTGGCACTCTTCTAGACATGGCTGTGCTGGCAGACCCTGTGCCTCTGCAGGTGATGCTGCTGAGCTTGGAGTCCCAGGGGGAACACAATCTCCTGGGCTGGTTCATTGAAATCTCAAGGTATCGTAGGGGACCTCCTTGCCCACATCCTGTCCCAGCTCTTGGAGAGGCTGAAAACAAAGAATCAACAAGCAACCAAGGTAAACCAGCTCTCTGCTCATCGAGGACAGTGGTGTCCATCCGACTACCAACGCCACTGCTGTCTTCCTAATGGCCCTTCCCCAAATGGCAAAGAGACGGAGGCAGGAGAAAACACAGACCAAGACCCTGCTCCAGCTACCGAGCAGAGCTGTGTGAGGAACACCAGGCTCCCATCGCCACGGTGACTTCAAGGCCGAATGCCCAGCGAAAAATAAAACCCAAATCAAACTGCAACCCGAAGCCCACACCAAAGAGACATCCACGCACTAGGGTGCAGGACTAACGGAGATGCGGACATTGGAATGTTTGCTATGATTCTTTTAAGAAACTTAACGTGTGTAAAAGGGAGGTGCTGGCCGACTTTTCCCACAAGCTGAGATCCACATATAAAAGACAAGAGTTTCCATGACTGCTAGGTCTCTATTTGGCTCCTGGTTTTCACTGTTTTGGTAAAATGAATGCAAAGAAGAAATAGTAGTACCTCCTGGAGAGAACCCCGAGCATAGAAATCTGGAATATATAGGAATTCTTCCCCCCCACAGACATACCTTTCATTGCCCATTTTGGGCGCTGGTGCTCAGCTTCCGAGTGCTGTGCTCTAAATAGAAATGTGATGATCTTCTCTATTTCAAGGGGGAGGGGGAGGATAATGCTTTTGCTTTCTTGTGTGACTCCCTTTGAAAATGTGTACTGAGAATTTTCTCAAGAGTAAAATATTTTTGAAGGAAAAGGAAAATGAAAAAAAAAACGTCAAATCATTCTCCATTCTTCTGGGTCTTCCGCGCAGGTGCAGGGGCCCAAGGACTTGGGCCACCTTCTACTGCTTTCCCAGGCCATAGCAGAGGGCTGGATCAGAAGAGGAGCAGCCGGGACTCAAACTGGTGCCCATAAGGATACAGGCACTGCAGGTGGAGGCTTTTGCTTACTACATTACAGTGCTGGCCCCTGGATTTCTTTTTTAAAAACGATTTATTTAATTTATTTATTTGAAAGGCAGAAGAGATGGATGGATAGATGGATGGATAAATGGATGGATGGATGGATAGATAGATAGCCAGCCATCATTCTACTGGTTCACTCCCCAAATATCCACAGCAAGTGGTAAGTCAAGCCAAAGCCTGGAACTCTATCTGGATCTCCCTTAGGGTTGCAAGGACCCAAACACTTTGGCCATCTTCTGCTGCTTTTCTAGGCACATTAGCAGGGAGCTGGATTGGAAGGGAAACAACTGGGACTTGAACCAGAGCCCATATGGGATGCTGGCATCACAGGTGGCAGCTTAACCCACTGAGCCACGACACCTGCCCATGCTCTTGTATTCCACGTTGCTCCGCTTAGCAACATCTGGGTGTTCTCATCACTCCACTGTCACATGCATCTGGTTCAGTTAGGCAATACCAATTTCACATTTCTTGATGCTACTGTCAATGATACTGCTCGCTATCACTCCAATTACCAGCTGCTCATTGAGAGTTCTTTGTTTAAATATGACTTTGGGCCGGCGCCGTGGCTCAACAGGCTAATCCTCCGCCTTGCGGCGCCGGCACACCGGGTTCTAGTCCCGGTCGGGGTGCCGGATTCTGTCCCGGTTGCCCCTCTTCCAGGCCAGCCCTCTGCTGTGGCCCAGGAGTGCAGTGGAGGATGGCCCAGGTGCTTGGGCCCTGCACCCCATGGGGAGACCAGGAAAAGCACCTGGCTCCTGGCTCCTGCCATCAGACGAGCGCGGTGCGCTGGCCGCAGCGCGCTGGCCGCGGCGGCCATTGGAGGGTGAACCAACGGCAAAGGAAGACCTTTCTCTCTGTCTCTCTCTCTCACTGTCCACTCTGCCTGTAAAAAAAAAAAAAATGACTTTGTCCCATTATTTTGTCACTTAACAATAGCACTCGAGAAAGACCATGTGCCACCCGGAAGTTCTCTCGAAACTATCCGGGCAAATTCAAGAAAAGTGTGGATGAAGATGCTACCTGAGAGATGGCTTCCCCTTAGAGGAGCTCCACAAACAAGATCTTGGCCAGGACCAGAGGGGACCCTGAAGGGTGATTCAGCAGAGGTTAGACGCCCAATGTCAAAGGATGTGGCTCTGTGAGCAGAGGAGCTGAGTCTCCGTTGGTGCACAAAGTTCAGGAGAGATGGTGACAGAAACAAGTGTACCCCTCAGATTCTGAGTCCCTGGGGTGATTTCTCTACATCTCCAGCCATTCTGAGACTCAATCAGGCCCTCCCTCACCCACACCCTTCCTGCCTCTTCCTGCTCCCATAACCCCTGTGACCTGGAACCACGTCTACCACTGCGAGGACAGTGTCCCTGCACATGCAGGGGCATAGGAAACACTTCTGGACAACAGGGGATCGTGTGGATGATGGACGCTAAGGGTCATGTCACTCTGCACCTGCGATTGATTCCTGGTGTAGTGCTACCCTCCTGCAGTCTGCAACGGGGTCTGCGCCTACGAAGCTTCCGACAGGAATGCCCAGGAAGTGACACCCTAAGTAAGCTTAACCTTATCCAATAGCTCACACATGAAGCCTCACCTTGCAGATGGTCGGTAGTGCCCCTGGGTATGGTGGGGGAGCCGGGGGGAGTTGGATGGGGAGGTTTGAAGAAGAGGAAGAAAGAGGTCAACTATGGGATCTTCATGCATCACTGATCTGGTTCAAGATGTTCAAACAAGGGCAAAAGGCAAAGGCAGAGCACGTGGAGAGCTGGAAAGGCACTGGCTCGCCTCCGCTTGTGGATGTGTGGACGCTGGCTTGGCGTGGCTGAGGACTACCACCTGCCAGTGGCCAGGGAGGGGCTGTACCTGCCTGTTAGTGACATAGCAGGCTGTTCATGCATAGGCCCGGAGATTCCTCTGCCTTAGCCTATCAGATACTTGTCCGTCCTAAGCCTGACTGTCCCATTATTTTCTCAAATAGCTCTTCTGTGAGCCCCGTCCTGTTATCCAGAGTCATGGCTACTCCTCCTGTTTGTGCACAAGAACTTGACCCATAACTTGCTTTGTACTTTCTAGGGTGGAATGGCCCTGTGTTGTTCACAGGTCTTCCTCTCCACTCTCTACTCTGAACAATGTGCTTTAATTGCCCATTTCTATCTCCACCTTGGACTTTGTCTCTAAGCTCCATTCCCCTAAAATCCACCTGCCTTTTCTTTTTCTTTTTTTAAAAGATTTATTTATTGAAAGGCAGAGTTATAGAGAGGCAGAGGCAGAGGGAGAGGTCTTCCAAGCTCTGGGTCACTCCCCAGATGGGTGCAACAGCTGGAGCTGTGACGATCTGAAGCCAGGAGCCAGGAGCTTCCTCCAGGTCTTCCCACATGGGTGCAGGGGCCCAAGGACTTGGGCCATCTTCTGCTGTTTTCCCAGGACATTGCAGAGAGCTGGATCAGAAGTGGAGTAGCTGGGACTCAAACTGGCGCCCATACAGGATGCCGGCACTGCAGGCGGTGGCTTTACCCACTGTGCCACAGAGCTGGCCCCACACCTGCCTTTTCTGACATCACTATTGGGGTCCATCGGTGAGACCTCAAATTTGAAGTCTTCAAGGATGGACTCCTCGCAGCTCTTCCTTTTTCAGGGTTTGCTCGCTCGCTTGCTTTCTCTCTGTCTCTCTGTCGGTGAGTAAGTTCTCGAAGTCACCCTTGACACTGACATCACTCAATGATCCCACTGCCTAACTATCCAGGGTCTCCCCGTGTCCGCCCACCCTCGCTGTCGGTCCTGGGCTCAGCCTGCAGCACCTCTCTCTGACAACCACGCACGTGATCAGCTCCTGCTACCCCGATCCCAGCCGCTGTGACCTCCGGGAAATGTGAATCCGACCAGTCGCTACCTTGCAAGTAACTTTTCAAGGTCTGCCTTTTACCCTCGTGGGCAAAGGTTCAAATCTCCAACATCAGCTGCGGGTCCCCGTGTGGTCTCAAGCTGCCCACCTCTCCTGCATCTTCCTCTCACTTTTTCCAGCCCCTTTTTCTGTTACTCCTTTTTGAAAAAAATTAATAATTACTTTGGAATAATTTCAGACATACCAAAATTGCAAAAATAGTACAAAGATTTCCTGTGTACCTTTCCCCCAGCTTCCCTACATACCTATATACATCTTATATAACCGTAGTGCAGGAATCAAAACCAGGAAGTTAACCACCCAATGAGACACAGGCCTCTGAGCGGCTCCTCACGTTGTTAGGAGCCAACCCAGAATTCCTCCTTCTGTGTCCGCTTGGCCTCCTCCTGAGCTGAGGCTGCTCCTCAGTCTCCTTTTGCTGATAGGGCCCTTGGCAATCCTGCAGGACACAGGTCGGTCACGGAGTAGCAGGGCTCTCTGTTTGCACCGGCCTGACGCTTTCTCTTGTTTAAGCGCAGGTTCATTGAGACCATCAGAAGAGCAATGTTGTTTTCTTACTGCACTGGATAGAAGGCAGGTGATAGAGCCATTACTGCTGCTGTTTACTGAGTCCTTGGCTAGAATGCTGATGGCAAGATTTTATTCCACTTTGGGGAGAGAGATATCTTAAATTTTATGTAGTTATTCTGTTTCTAAATTTATCCATTAAATTCAGCATCAATTGCTAATTCTTTTTTTTTTTTTTTTTTAAGATTTAAAGGCAGAGTTGAGAGAGAGAGAGAGAGAGAGAGAGAGATCTTCTTTCTGCTAGTTCACTCCCTCAAGTAGCTACAACAGCCAGGGCTGGGCCAGTCCAAAGCTAGGAACCAGGAACTCCGTATGGGTCTCCCACGTGGGTGCAGGGGCCCAAGCACTCGGGCCACCCTCGGCTGCTTTCCCAGGCACATGAGCAGGGAGCTGGATTGGAAGTGGAGCAGCCGGGACTCAAGACAACACTAACAGGAGATTGGGTGTTGCAGGCAGCAAGCTTAACCCATTGTGCCACCACACTGGCCCGTATTTGCTGATGCAGGCACGCAGTAGCGATTACTGTGGTGCCTGTCGCAGAGGGATCACCCAGACCCATCATTCTTTCTACATCCATTCTACTGTAAAAAATATCTTTCTTTCTGGTTAATTTAGTTCCTCTGTTGGCCAGTATCCCATGGGCCTATGGAAGCTTATGGTATTCTACGAGTTGTAATCAATTTCTATCACATCTATTTAGTGATATTTAGGGCTCAAATTGCCCCCAAAATGCTCTCTTACCCTTCTCCGTTGCCCTAACTATGATCAAGACCTTTGGCCAAGTGGTTCCCTAATGCTGGACCAATCTTCCAACTTCTGCCTTCCCCCTACACACTTGTCATTCTTTGTTCCATCCCCCAGGATCTTTGTGTAATGAATCCCTTTACAGCTTAAAGTTTCCAGCATCCTCAGAGAGGCCCCCCGCCAAGCCCCCCAGAAGTGGTCAGTGCTCTCTTGGCACTGTTAACCTTTTATTCAGAGTACTTATCCTATTTTGAAATTAAATCATCCTGTGTGAACATTTATAAAAGACAGGATGCTATCTGTTATAGACCTGCACACTAATCAGCGTTCTATACAGTATCCATGTTGTATCAACAAATGAATAGACAGTAACACCTAGCAGTGGTAGGACTGAGACCTCTGTGGGAGAGTCCCACTGCCTTGATTCATTTTTATCCCAGGAGAAGACTCCTCCCCCAGCGTATCTCATAGGGTCAGAGAACATACGGCCTGACACATAGCTTGACGTGGTAAAGATCCCCTGGACAAGATTCCTGAGAGTGGGCATCTAGCCTACAGTTAGTCCCACATCCCACATCCCAGTACCAGGGTGAGGTTTCCGTCTCTGGCTCCTGACCTGGCTTCCTGCTGACTCGGGACCTGGGAGGCAGCGAGATGGCTCCAGCAATTGAGTCCCTAAATGGAATTCTTGGCTACTGGCTTTGACCTTGTCCAGTCCCCAGCATGACAGGCATTTGGGGAGTGAACCGGGAGATGGGAATTCTCTCTTGTATGTGTATGCTCCTTCTCTCTCCCTCCAAAATAAAGAATAAAAATAAAAAAGTAAATAAAAATTTCTTCTAAAAATCATCAAATTCTCATTCAGCGGCTTGGACTGGTTTAACAGTTATTTCTTGGATGTTCTCAAGTCCATGCAGGGCACTTTATTTTGTCCTTGTTTATTGCAAAGCAAAAAGAAAAAAGAAAAAAAAAATGTGGCCATGTCTCACTTCTTTAAAAGATCTGCTTTTGTTTTGAAAAGCAGAATTAGAGAAAGAGAGAGGTTGAGACAGAGACAGAGCAAGAGGTCTTCCAACCTTCCATCTGCTGGTTCACTTCCCCAAATGGCCACATTGGCTGGGGCTGCACCTGGCTGAAGTCAAGAGTCAAGAACCCCATCTGGGTCTCCCATGTGGACGGTAGAGTTCCAAGTACTTGAGCCATCCTCCCCTGCCTTCCAACAGACATTAGCGGGAAGCTGGATGGGGAGGGAGTAGCCAGGATTCTATCTGGTGCTCATATTGAATGCTGGCCTGGCTGGTGAGCTGCTGCTCGGGACTCCCACAGGTCATATCAGAGTGCCTGGGTTCAACCCCAGACCCTGCTCCCTGACTCCAGCCTCCCGCGAATGTACACCCCGTGAAACCACAGGGGAAGGCGCAAGTGTTTGGGTCCCTGCCGCCAATATAGGATTCTGGCTCTGAGTTTCAGACTCCTGGCTCTGCCCAGGCCTGGTCCTGGCTGTTGCAGACATTTGGGAAGTGATTCAGCAGGTGGAAGATTCCCGTCTGTTTTTTGGCTGTCTGTCTGCCTTTCAAATAAATAAAACATTCTAAGTGCTTTTAAAAAAATCTCAAGTGGACATGAAGATTCCATAGAATACTTTCCCACAGGTGAGAGGCACTGTGCAGGTGCAAACCAGCTCAGAGACCAACTCTGTGAGGTTAACGATCTGAGGCTGCCCTCGGAGTTCAAACACTATAAGGAATATCACTTGGGGAAAAGGGAAATGGCTCTGGACAGAGTCCTCTGTCTTCCATCTCTAACCTTGATCTGGAACAATCACGCATACCAGGAATTCTGAAGAGTCGGAGACTTTAATCCAACTTGCAGCTGACAAGTGAGCTCGAGTGCTGGCCGGAGACGCGGGACTCCTGGGTCAGAGACAAAGACAGTTCATCGCGTACAGCAGCCAACCAGAATGTTTGCACAAGTGTCGGTACCCACCGGCCATTGACAGCTGTGCACACAGTGGGTTGACAGCTGTGCTCAGTGGGTTGACAGCCATGCACATAGTGGGTTGACAGCGTGCACACAGTGGGTTGACAGCTGTTGCACAGTGGGTTGACAGCCTGCACACAGTGGGTTGATAGCTTTTGCACAGTGGGTTGACAGCCTGCACACAGTGGGTTGACAGCATGTGCACAGTGGGTTGACAGCTGTGCACAGTGAGTGGACTGGTAGCAGAGGACCGTGTAGCTCTTGGGGGACAACACCGTGACTGGACATTGAATCCGCTTGTCCATGATTCCAAGACTCTCTCCCCCTTTCACCACAAGGGCCTCCACCCTCCAAGTTGCTGCTGTCCAGACGTGTGGGAAAAGATGACCTAGAACAAAAGGCAAAAGATGCACAGAAACACCTGAGAACCAGGGGAGGTGTATTCCAACAGCATGCTTTTCCCTTTCTACTTTTCCTGAAGTCCCAACACACACGTACCTACACACCACACACATAGACACCCACATGCAAAACACAAGCACACCACACACATACCACACACACACACACACACACACACACACACACTCCAGCACCCACTTGATCTCTGGTCCAGAATCCTGAGAGCATGTATCTGCTGTGTGGTGGAGCCGTCCACACTTGGATAGTAATGAAGTCATCTGGGGACTAAGGGAGAGGGGAGGCGCCTCTGCCACTTCTGGCCTGTCGTATCCTGGGGACTCGCGGTCCTATGTTACCACGTGCCAGGAACACGGCAACCGCCCAACCGGTGTTAGCTGTTGTCCCAGCCAAAATAAACGAGGTGTCTGTTTCAGTAACAAGTCTTCTCAAAGCATGGTTTTTCTTCACCCTGCCACTTGCCCACTGTGGGCGAGGGCGAGCTAGGGCCCTGCTCCACTTTGTCGCTGCTCTGGGGCCCGGGGACACAGGCCCTGGGACAGCTGTCTGCTGTAGCATTGCAGGCCCCTGTGGCTGAGGAAGAGAGAGCTCTAAAGAGAGTTGCACAGGCAATGAATCCTCGGGGTCAGAGGTCACGCACAGCACTTGGGTTCACAGCCCACTGGCCAGAGGCGGTGACCACACATACAGGTCCCAGACGGGACCTAAGAAGTCTAGGCGACTGTGCACCCAGAAGGTGCATTACTGAAAATTCTAACGAAGACATGGGCTGGGACAGAGGACTTCATGGTGCCCGTTCAGCAGCCTTTTAGACTCTTCTGTGTGTTTGTAGCAGAACTTGTCTTTAAACAAAAATTAAGGTTTATTTACTTATTTGATAGAGTTACAGAGGTGGGGGGATCTTATTTCTGCTGGTTCACTCTCCAGATGGCTACAATGGCCAGGGCTGGATCAGGTTGAGGCCAGGAGCTTCTTCCAGGTCTCCCACGAGGGTGGCAGGGGCCCAAGCACTTGGGCCCTCTTCTACTGCTTTCCCAGGTGCATTAGCAAGGAGCTGAATCAGAAGTGGAGCAGCTGGGACTCAAACCTGCACCCGTATATGATGCCGGCACCACAGGTGGCGGCTTTACCCGCTACACCATCAGAACTGGTATTTTACTCAAGCCATTTTACTCATGACCATTTCCCTCAACCTCTGAGGCCAGCCTGATTGGTCATCCCTGGCTGCTGACCAACTCAGAAGTGAGCACGCAGCCTTTGGGCCCACAGCCTGATCCAAAGATGCTTCAGGTTGCTGGAGGCTTACAAAACAACTGCTTCTCTGTCTTTTCAAAGAGTCTCCTGCAATGACTTCTCCTTTCTTCTCGTGAGCTGCAGCTGTCTGGCCACCAGCCTGCGGACGGAGCTAGCCAAAGATGCCCCAGGGGAAGAATTAAGTAAACACTAAGACCCTCCCTGGACAGCCCGGCAGGCCCCCTCACTCCTGCAGCCTGCTCCAAGGATCTGGGTACTCTGAGCTGAGAGCAACCCAACCAACGCTATTACTGCTAATTGACTTTGGGAGAGAGGGGCAGTGACAGGGACATCTAACACTGGCAGCCACAGTTGGAAAGCATGGATGCTGTCTAAACCTCACCCCTGAACACCGAGCCTTGAGCCGTGTGGGGGCAGCTGTACTCTCCATCTCTTAAGGCGAGATCTACTGCACGCTCTGGGGAAAAGGACTTTCAAGACCCATGATGGGGCCAGTGCTTTGGCATAGTAGGCTAAGCCTCTGCCTGTGGCACTGGTATCCCATACAGGCACCAGTTTGAGTGCTGGCTGCTCCTCTTCCAATCCAGCTCCCTGCTAATGCACCTTGGAAAGCAACTGAGGATGGCCCAAGTTCTTGGGCCCCTGCACCTGCGTGGGAGTCCCAGAAGAAGCTCCTGGCTCCGGGCTTTGGATGGGCTCAGCCCCGGCCATTGTGGCCATCTGCGGAATAAACCAGCAGATGCAAGACCTTTCTCTCTCTCCCTCTCTGTGTCTGTTATTCTATGTCTCAAATCAATAAATAAAATCTTAAAAAAAAAATAAGCCCTGTGGTGATCCCACGTTTTGATCTTCAGCTTGCATTTCCTGTTGGTCCTCCCTGGGCCCTCTCGTGTGGGATGTGCCTGCGGGGTGTAAGGGCCAGGCCGTGAGAGAATCCTGTAACTTGACCACACACTTCCTGGTTGCATCAGCCGTGCCCCTGCACACACACCGCGCGTCTGGCCGGGCGGGAGGAGCCGAGTACTGTCCAGTTGCACAGAGTCCAGCCTGGTGGTTCCCTTGGATAGGATTCTGATGCGCTTTTTGGGTCACAATGCATTTGGGCTTCTATGTTGGGCAGCTGCCTTTCTGTAAATCTTTTCTGCTGTGGTCCACGCCAAGGCAGATCAGACTGGCGTGGGAAGGCACAGCTCCGATCCACAGCCACGCAGGAGAACACTCCGCCAGCCTCCAACGGTGCTGCAGGCCATTGGTTTCCTGTGTTGTTGTGGCTGGCAGGGAAAGGGAGGGCGACTTGTGTGTGTGGTGTTTTTTTTTTTAATCCTGCCACATGAACCAACATCCTGGCTTATTGCTAGGTTTGTCTCTCCATCGGGGGGATGAAAAGTACAGTTTTTAATAAACCAGAGTGGCTAACGAGACGAGCACAGAGGAGGCGGTGGCTCAGGGACAGAGCAGAAGACTTTCCAAGCAGCTCAGTTGTTGGCGGGTCGTGGCCAGCCGTGCACCATGCTAGGTGGCAGCAGCCTGGCATGGCGGAGGTGCCCAGGCTTGGTCCTGCTATGTGTTGAGGAGGCAACAATAATCCCGTTCCCAGGTCAGGGATGTTGTGGGTGGAAATTTTCAAGTCAGTTCTGTGCTGGCATCAAAATGAATGTGATGTAGCCGGTAAAGCCGCAGCGTGCAACGCAGGCATCCCATTCGGGCGCTGGTTCATATCCGGGCTGCTTCACTTCTGATGCAGTTCCCTGCTAATGGACTGGGGAAATCAGCAGAAGATGGCAAGTAGTTGGGCCCTTGCCACCCACAAGGCAGACCCAGATGAAGCTCCTGGCTCCTGCTTAGCCTGGCCCAGCCCTGGCTGTTGCAGCCAACTGGAGAAAGAATCAGCAGATGAAAGATCTCTCTCTCTCTGTCTCTCTGTCTCTCTGTCTCTCTCTCTCTCTCGGACTGGAACAAGATCTTAACCTCTTCCTGAGGTTCACGTCCTAATTTTCTGCCTTCTCACCTGGCCAATTTCTACTTGTCACAGCCAAGCCCATCGTAGGGGCTCCCAGGCACTGCTCAGGGTTAGTGCCTCTGTTTGCTGATGTGGGCTTGTGGGATCAGCTCTGAGCAGTGTCCCCGAGGGGCCATGCAGGGGGAAGGTGGCAGAACATCAGCTAAGCATCTTGAGGCTCCTGGGCATGACTTAGAGAGGAAACTCAGTGCCGTGGGTGAATTTCCTTTGGGTCAGAATAGAAGCCGGCTGTCCAGGAGCCCGCAGTCTCCCAAGAAAGGAAATGTAGAAATAGAAGTAAGAACAAATAAAGTCTGTTTCTTTTGTTCTCTCCAACGCAACGATTCCGCCCTATAACTTTCTACCAAGTGCTTTGCACAGGACTTACAAGCTCAGGAAGTGTTCATTGCAATAAAAAAAAAAGGAAATGCTTGTGACAGTGCAGGGAGGGGTCCTGCCAGCCTGCACTCCCTGGTGACAACATTGAAAAAGTCTGAAGTGGCTTCCACTCAAATAGGCGAGTGGCAGAAGGAATGGTGGCTGACATTTTCATGGAGAAAAATTAACAGCAGTTAGTATTTGTTAACTAGTTCCCATGATTGAGGTAGTAATCTACATTTCTCAAAGATAGCCCAAGAAAAGGGTGCTGTTACCACCCCCATATTATAGAAGTTGAAAATGAGGAACAGAGAGGTTACAAAACTGGCTCAAAGTAACGCAGCTTTGAGCCCAAGACAGCTCTATAATTTCTTGAGGGTGGAGATGCAAATGAACCATTGTGCAAAACTGGGGAGGGGGCTGCAGCCAACAGGGGGTGAGAGGGAAGAAGGGACAGGGAGAGAGAGGAGGCAAAAACAGGCGTGAGTATAGGAAGTGTGCTCCACGAGTGATCCTAACACCTTTCTGCAGGCTCCTTGGCCATCTCCCACCACAGGGCACTGCAAGAACCTTCTGGGACTTGTGGTTGGCTTTGACCAAACATGGGATGGCTCTCTAACTCAGGAGACCCTGATCCACGTCCAGTCATTTCTGCTAGACGATGGAGGCTTGCTACCGATTTGAACAGCAGCAGAAATTCGACCCTAAGGCCTCCTGGAGCAGCTCCTTTGAAAGGGATGGGCAGGGACTGGCACTGTGGGTAGTGGGTAAAATGCCGGCATCCTATATAGGTGTCGGTTTGAGTCCTGGCTGCTCCACTTCCAATCCAGCTCCCTGCTAATGTGTCTGGGAATGCAGTGGAAGATGGCCCATTGCACTCACACAGGAGAATCAGAAGAAGCTCCAGGCTCCTGGATTCAATCAGCCCAGCTCCAGCCATTGTGGCCATTTGAGCAGTGAATCAATGGATGGAAGACTTTTCTCTCTCTCTCCCTCTGCCTTTCAAATAAATAAGTAAATCTTAAAAAAAAAAAAAAAGAAAGGGATGGGCAACTTCTTCCAGGCAAGTTCTACCCATATGCACTTCTGATTTTTATTAAAAAAAAAAAGGCAAAAAACAAAATCAAAACAAAAAACCATTGGTCATGGTTGAGCAGACACCAAAAAGTTCATGGAGGTAGAATCAAAATTTTTGGTGCATCGTTTTCTTTTTAAAAAGATCTATTTAAAAAGGCAGAGTGACAGAGAGGGGGAGAGAGAGAGAGACAGAGAGAGAGAGACAGAGAGAGAGAGATCTTCCACTGGTTCACTCCTCAAATGGCTGCAATGGCCAGAGATGGTCCAGGTTGAAGCCAGGAGCCTGGAATTCCATCTGGGTATCCCACATGGGTAGCAGGGGAACAAGCACTTGGCTATCTTCTTCCACTTTCCCAGGTGCACTAGCAGGGAGCTGGACTGGAAGTGGAGCAGCCTTGGCTCAAACTCATATGCTCATTTGAGATGCCAGCGTGGCAGCGTAGCTTAACCTCCTGCACTGCAACAGCAGCCCCATGACTTTTTTATACTTTTCATCTCCTATGAGTTTTTTTTTAAGACAGGCAGAGTTAGACAGTGAGAGACAGAGAAAGTTCTTCCTTCCATTGGTTCACTCCCCTAATGGCCACCACTGCCAGTGTGCTGTGCCAATCCGAAGCCAGGAGCCAGGTGCTTCTCCTGGTCTCCATGGGGTGCAGGGCCCAAGCACTTGGGCCATCCTCCACTGCACTCCTGGGCCACAGCAGAGAGCTAGACTGGAAGAGGGGTAACTGGGACTAGAACCCAGTGCCCATATAGGGTGCTGGTGCCGCAGGCAGAAGATTAACGAAGTTAGCCATGGTGCCGGCCCCTCCTATGAGTTTTTGAAGATCCCCCATATTCCTGGTGATACCCAAACCACTACTAATTTTCACAGAATTAAATAAGGGCTTATTAACTACACAATTAGAACAGAAGAAATAGAGCTAAAGAATCTTCATTGTATTAAGGGAGAAAGGATTCGACAGGCACCACCTAGTTTGGTTTCAATGGCTGAGCCATGGCCGGTGTTATAAATAATATGAAAGGCTATTTCAGCCTGCAGGTTTTTGTAAAACCACATTTTTCCCCCTGACTCATCCTCTTTTTTTTTTTTTTCCTAACCTTCCTCTATCTCAAGAAAAAAAAAAAAGCTGAAGAATCTGGAAGCCATTTCAAAGTTTTGTTAAAAACCCTGGCTTCAACGGTCCAGTTTCTTTCAGGTTTTGTCCATCATCCCAATCCAAAAGATCTTTCTGTCAAAATATTCATGGCCAAGTTCATCCACCTAGAATTAGGAGAACAGAGCAGTTGCCTTTTGGAATTCCTTTTCCACTATAATGTTGCCTGTCTCTGGCCTACCTTCTTTGTATCTCTTTGCAAAAAAATATTAATCTCTTCCCTCCTCCTCTGCACCAAGTGTCAGTTCTTCCAATCTACCCAGGCCAGAATAGCTAAAGCAATGAAAAAAAAAGTGGTGATATTATGTATCCTGTATTTACATGGTAACCTTTGACAGAGGCTAAACTGTAGGGAGTGAGAACATTGCCTTCTGAATACTTGTGGGCTGGCTCATCCCGGCCCCGGCTCCTCGGTGGAGGGCACTTAATACGGCTGGGAATACTTGGTGTGGCTGCCCAGGATCTAATTTTCTGAGGGCTGCTTGTTTGGGTCCTTGGTTACATAATCCTATCTCGTGTCTGCTCTGTCCACGGGCCTCGAAGACTTCTGCACTATCAGACCTCAGCTCTGCCTTTCAACAGAACACATGGCTGGGAGCCATCGGGACGGCTCTGGGCCTCTGTGTCTGGGGCCAGAACGCAGAGAAAGTGGTACTCCTCTTTCAGGAAGCACTGGATTACTGACATACTGGGGGCGTTCATGATGGAAACTGGATTGGACCCATCCCACGTCACTGCCTCTCTTGCTCATGTTTGGGAAACTCGGAATCCCACCTCGGCCTGGCAGCAAACTGGCCCCCCTCCCGTTTCCAGTGTCACTCATCCCCTCTCTTCTCATCTCCCTGAACAAACTCCAACCAATGGGACTCCCCACGCCTGCCTTGCCCGTTTGTACTCATCTCCAGTCCATACGAGCCTTTATCGGGCACTGTGTTTTTGAGTCCACTCTACCAATTCTCTGATTAAAAGGCTGGATCTGAGCATCTCTCTGCAGGAATTGTTGCTAACTGCACCCTTTTCCAGTGTCTCTGTTAATCCCTGTGTTCTGAGGAGCACAACACCAGTGCTTTTTCCTTTAAAGATTTACTTATTTATTTGAAAGGCAGTTACAGAGAGAGAGGGAGGGAGAGACACAGAGAGAGAGACAGGAAGAGACAAAGAGACAGGTGTTCTACCTGCTGGTTCACTCCCCAGATGGCTGCAATGGCCTGGATGGAATTCCTAAGAATTCGTTTGTTCCTTAAAGCACTATGCATACGCATAAAATTATTCTTGGAGCATCAAATCCACTCTAGTGAACCAAGATGGATAAGAGTCCTTGCTCCCAGCTCATAGTTTACCGGAGACCCTGCAAAGTGATTAAGGTCTTTGAATGAGACTCACCTAGGGTGCTATGGGAGCTAGGAAAGGGCCCCTAAATTAGAAAGGGCGGGTGAGTTTCCTGGAACTCCTCAAGGAAGCTGGAGGCCAAGCAAGTTGGGAGTGTTCTTATTTCGACAGCATGAGCCGTGGGCTTCTTGAACGTGAACTTGCACCAAGCGCAAGTGGTCTCTGCATCTGTGGTCAATTGCGGGGTGTGGGGTGGGGTGGCAGAGAAGCCAGGCTGGGGCAGGGGTCTGATGGAGAGCCAAGTGTCAAAAACTAGAGGAGAAGTAGCTAGCCCAGATGGCCTGGACTGAGGCCATGGGGAGTGGGGGAATGCAGGGGCCTTCACCGAGGGGCATGGAGGATGTGGTAGCCATTGGGCTGATGGTAGTGAGCTGCGAAGGGTGGGATGGAGGATCTTGGCGGCTGGGCTGGGTGCCATGCCCTCAGAGGGGGACCTCGGAGAGCAGGGTCTGGGGACTGACCTCAGTCCAGATGCACTGAGTTTAGAGGGCCCATAGCCACCCTGCACCTGCATCTAGAGTGCAGAGGGAGAGAGCTGGGCTCCTGGTGTGAGCAGGTGCCAAGGGTTGGATGAAGTCACAAAGCCAAGTTTGCGGTGGGGCTCGCAGAGGATGGAGGATGAGGCCTCAGACTAAGGGAGATGAGGATTCTGCTGGATGTGGGGCTTTGGGATGCCTCTGATCAGCGTGGGCTGAGCTCTCGTCCTGGCTGTCAAGGCACTGGCACTCTCGTGGATTTCAGGAATGAGGTCTTTAACGCATTTCTTCAAGGGATGCAGCAGTCACCCAGCAGGGGGGATGGAAGCCGGACTCTGGATGTCTGGTGCTGAAATGGCTCTCTGGCAGGGCCCCGTCTTCCTCCGAGGTCTCCCAGCCTCTTTCCACACACCGCACTGCTGTGTCTGTTCCAGAGGGCCCGAGTCGAGGATGGAGTGGCTGTTTCTTCCCTGGGTGTCCCAGCTTTCCAGCCTGGAACCACTTTGCTGCACCTGGGTGTATCCATAGGTGGGCCTATTAGAGGATAAGGATGGGACGGGCACTGGGGAGACAGAAGCTCCCTTTCTGCACAAGTGTCTTAGGGGGAATGGAGCCCACAGTTATGGCAGGATTCTGCTATCCCCATGCTCCAAACCCACGTGTTGAAGCCCTAACGAACCCCAGTATCCCAGAACGGGCCTGCATGGGGGTAGAGGGTCTCCAATGGGACGGTCAAGTTTCAGTGAGGTCACATGGGTGTCCCTAAATGAGGGATCAGGGCACAGACACTGGAAGAGGGAAGACCCCCTGAGGACAGACACAGCTTTGTCCACCTGCAAGCCCAGGAGAGTCTGAGACCTCAGGAAACCAGCCCTGCCCACACCTGGATCTTACACCTTCAGCCTCCAGAGCTGGGGGGAAAAAATCACTTTCTGGTTTGCTTGTTTGTTTTTGTGAATGGCAGTCCCAGCAAAGGAATACAGACTTTTCTTCTTTCTGGTAGGGACTGGTCTACCTAGGCTTGGTGCACATTTGGGAGGAAAAATGACACAGTGGCGTCTCAGAGGCAAAGAAGCAGGGGTCGGGAAGCCATGAGAGGCCAACACTGGGCAGAAACAGAAAAAGCCAAGAACTTTCGCAAATCTGAACCCATGGCCTCCAGGCGACCATCACCTGGGACACAGACATGCTGGGGGGAGGGGGCCCACCCGCCCACCCGCCCACTCCCACAGTCAGAAACTGGCAGGTGGTGATCAGGTGTTCCAGGGGGCTTCTGACTGAGCCTCCTGGCGACGACCACCCCGGCTATGAGCGCCCCAGCGAGGACCGTCCCTTTGGCCAGTGGCCGGAGCGCCACAGCCATCAGGTTCACTCCCGCCTGCCACTTGTGGAACGGCTGGCAACGCGGCACGCCTGCCCCTGTCCCCGTGGTCAGCGGCTCCCTTCCCGCCTGCGGGGGCCCAGCGCGTCGCCGGGGCCTGGGGAGCCCCGGAGCTGCCGAACGCGGGCGTGAGCGCGGGCGCGCGTCCTAGGGCCGGGCCCGGACGGGAGCGCGCCGAGGGGGTTGGGTCGCGCCGGCCCCGCCGGCCTGGCTCGGCGTCCGAGCCACTCAGAGCGCCCGGCTGCGGACACCCGGGGCCCCTTCGGTGAATACCCGGCGCCCGCGCGCCGCGCCGGGACTCGCGCGCCCGCCGGCTCTCGGAGAAGCAGGCGCCGGGGCAGCCCTGCCCGGCCAGCTCGCGGCCAGCTCCGCCCGGGGCAGGACAGGGCGCCGCGCCGACTCTCCCTACGCCTCCTCGCGAGCCGGCTGGAGCCGGGGATCCTGCGCGAGGGTGCGTCCCGGGCCCTCCCTGCACCGCCGCGAGCAACTTTGTGCGGGCGGCGCGGCCGGCAGGTGGGAGAAGGTGGCCGGCTAAGCGCGCCGCGGGAGGGTGAGTGTGGTCGGGTGTCCCGCGCGCAGGTTCCCCTCTCGTCCACCTGGTGCCTCGGCCAGAGTTGTCGCCGGGGATCCGGGGACGCTAGGGTGGGGGGGGCTTTCTGGAAGCTACTTGCTGCGACCAAAGAGCGAGTCAGCCGGAGTCCGCCGCTCCCCGCGGTAGGGAGCGCGACCCCCGGTCCCTGTTCCCGGCTCTGGGAGCTTGGGGGCGGGACAGGCCACAGCCCGCCCCAGCTGCGCGACCCCGGGCGCGCCGGGCAACGCGGTCCCCCTGCTCGGGGAAGGGATGAGCCGCGGTGGCAGGCGCCGGGGTTCCGGCGTCGCGCTGCGTGCCATCCGCGCGTTCTGCCCCGCCGGCTCGCCTGGTCCCCGGGGGCGCGCGGGCGCGGGGGCCCGGCAGAGGGCGCACGTGTCCCCGAGCGCCGCGCGGGCCGGCCGAGGGGAGGGCACCGGCGCGAGCCTCCTCCAGGTGAGGAGCTCAGCGAATCCGTCCGGGACCCAGCCCCCGCGCCGCGGCTCAAAGGCTGGGCGGCGCCGCTGAGCAGTCGGAGTGCGGGGCGGCCCTCGTGCGGGACGCGTTGGTTTTTCTGCTGCCCAGAGGTGCGGGGGACAGCTCGGGAAGGTGAGGACGGTCGCTGAGCGCCGTGGCCCGGGGTGGGGACGCGCAGCGCGGGACTGGGGGCGCGTTGCTGCGCGCTGCTCTCCAGGGCGCCCGAGCTGGGGTCGGTGGTCTTGGGATCTCCTCCCCTGCCCCCCTGCGGGGCGGTGGAAGCGGGAACCCCAGGGGAGCCCCGCGCCGGCCAGGGAGCGGCAGAGCCCGGGGCCGTAACAAAGACGCGGCGCGGCCCCACTTCCGTCCCGGGCGCGCGCCTCCGGGAGGAGCGGGCCGGCGGCAGGGCTCCCCTCGGCGGAGTTTCGGGAAGTTCCGCGCCGCGGCCCGTTACGCGCGCGGAGCGAGGGCGGGGACGGCGGCGGCCCGGCCTCCTCGGCGGGTTTCCCGGCTGCTCGGCCCCGGGGGAGGGCGAGGGCGGCGGCGGCGGCTCCCGCGCGCCTCCTAGGGGTCCCAAGGCCGCGCGCCCCGGCTCACCCGGCGGGCTGGGCGCGTGCGGGCGCCGGGAGACTGCGTTCCGGGGCGAGGGTGGGGTGGAGTTGGGGGGGGAGTGCTCCGGGCCGGGCCGGGCCGGGCCGCAGTCCGGGTCAGGTGCGGGGTTCGAGCGCTCTTTTTGGCTGGAGTCGGGCTGCGATTGGGCGTTCCCTCCGAAGGGGCGAGGCCAGCCGGGGGCGTTCCGTGTCTTCCTAGCCGCCCTGCGCGCCCAGGTGGTGGGGACTGGACGCGGAACCTGGCCCTTGCGTGGCGGCTGCTGCGCCCTTGGCGGGCACAGAGGGTCCCCAGGATCCGGGCGGGACGCGAGGGAACAGTGCGACGGAAGAGAAGCCCAGGGACCCCTGTCATCCGTGCGTGGCAGGTTCCTGAGCTCTCCTGCGGCCCAGGGAGACCAGGGTCTGCCCTGTGCCTGGCTTGTCTGAGACTCACCACCAATGCTCTCTTCAACCGCACGGCCTCCTCCCAGGAGGGTGTTTTTCTGCTTTCCCGACGAGCATTCGGGTTTGATCGACTTGTGTCAACCCAGGCACGCCGGTTGCCGGTGTCCATTGAGAGCTTCCTGCATGGTCCATGAGTCGCTTCCAAAGCGCCGGAGAGTTCTATAGAAGTTGCAAACAGCCTCACCCATAGCTGTCCTTAGCTTTGTGCGGTCTCGGGGTGGCTCTGGGTCTGGAGTCAGGGCTCTTGCCCAGCCTGGAGCTCCCGTTTGCTTCCGCTGTGGCCAGGAGCTGCAGTGCCTACCCTGTTGAAGCTGTGTGCCCCGAATCTGTGCTTAACATCAAGTGAAATAAACCCCAGATTTCGTGTTCCGGTCCCAAGAATACTGTTGGATCCGTGTCCAGGTTATAATGTAAGAGCTGGGTGTGTCTTGAAGACACCTATGGTGTATTGCTTTAAAAAAAAAAAAAGATGTTGAAACCCTGGAATGCGAGTGAGGGACTTGGAATGTTCTAGGGGCCTGCCAGCCCAGGGGATAGCCAGGTGTGGTGATTCAGGGCGAGACTTGGCAATCTGGAGGGAAAGCCCAAATCAAAGCTCAGGTGTGTACCTGAAGTTACGGAGCTGTGGGGAGGCTGGCTTGCAACCCTGCCGCCACCAGGGACGGGTCTGTGACTTCAGGCATGCACTTGGGCTTTGCTTTCCTCTTCAAACAGGAACAACAACAGTGCCTCCTGGTGTCAAGCTGCAAGGGTTAAATTAGGTCATCCATCCATGTAAATCAGCACAGGGGCGGGCCTGGGGTAAGCCACTGCTTGGGACACCCACATCCCATATAGGAGTGCTTGGGCCTGGGGTAAGCCACTGCTTGGGACACCCGCATCCTATATCGGAGTGCTTGGGATCGAGTCCCACGTCTACCTCTGATCAGCTTCCTGCAGCAGGCGATGGCCCAAGTACTTGGGTCCCTGCCACCCATGTGGGAGACCCCGATAGACTTCTGGCTCCAGCGTGGCCCAGCCCCGGCTATTGTGGGCATTTGGGAAGTGCACCAGCGGATGGAAGAGCCCCGTCTCTGTCTCTGTCTCCCCTGGCTTGGACGAAGTCTTCCTGGTCCACACTGTGACGCACCGTGGTTGGCGACTCCTCTGCCTTGTCGGCAAGTTGGGGTAGGAAAAGGTTGGGAGGAGCTTTGTCCAGTTGCCAAAGGGGCTTACGAGAGCCTCCGGGGCTGTAGGGGTCTCTCCAGCTGTGTCTGTTCCCTTTGAATTTTGTTTTTTTGATCTTTTTGAAAGATTTGTGGTTTTTTTTTTTTTTTTTAATTTGAAAGCTAGAGTTACAGGGTGGAGGGTGGAGTAGGGAGGAGAAATCTTTTATCTGCTGGTTCACTCCCCAGATGGCTGCAATGGCCAGCCAAGGCAGGAGCCTGGAACTCCAGCCAGGTTTCCCACGTGGGTGACAGGGACCTAAACACTTGGACCATCTTCCATTGCTTTCCCAGGAGCATTAGCAGGAAGCCGGATTGAAAGTGGAGCAGCAGGGACTTGAATCTGCACTCCTATGGGATGCCGGCGGCAGCTTAACCCACTGTGCCACAATGCCAGTGAGTGTGCAAACACACACACAAGCACGTTAGCTGGAGAAAAGAAAGTATTCCCCCTTTTCCATTTTTTTCCCCTTTCGCAAGTCACCTAGAATGCTAAAGAAAAAAATCGTGCTGGCCCCAGCTTGGGAAGAGGAACCAATTCCTTGGACAACGATGGGATATTTTCTGACAACCTTGTAGAGGGAGCCACTGCTGGGAATATGGAGATAGAATGTTTCAAAAATAATTGCTCAAATATGGTAAGCCGTGTGCGACCTGGAAGTTGTTCACCCAGCCTGTGGGGTGTCAGGATAAGGGGCAGGGAAAAATCAAGAACTAGTATACTATCAAGTATGTCCCAACTCGGGGAAGCATTTCAGTGGGGCGTATGTAAGTGGAGAACTAGCTCCCTTATAATACCCCGGCTGCTTTTCCGCTGTGTTATACTTCTTGGACTTTTTGCCTTTGTCTTTCAAATAGTGAGTTACGGGCTCAGACATGAGAAGCCTTGTAAATGTGAAATGCCACTCGATGATGGCATAGTTCAGAGCAGAGTTCCGTCTCAGAAGCCTGGGGCCGGGTGTCCGGAGAGGAGCTGTCCTTATTTAGACTTTGCCTTTGGAAGTGAACTGCAGCTGTCTGCCTCTCCGGGAAGAAGAGCCGAGGGTGTAACCAATCGGCAGCGGGGAAAGCCTTGGGAGGGAGATCCTGGCCTTTCTTGAGCTTTGCTCCATTTGTAGCCACTTGTTGCGGTCCCACTGGGAAGAAAGAAGCAGCTGCCTAGCTTACGCCAGCCCTGCGCTGGGCTGTCGCTTTCCATTGTGGGGCAGGAAGATGAACAGGCAGTGTTATTTTGGACTGCAGAGCAGTGGGTTCAGAATCATCCTGCTGCCCCCAGCTGTTCCCCTCGTGTGCGTATGGAGGCCAGGGTGCCAGCTGCTCGGGCAACTGTACTCACACTTGCTGCTTTTGTTCTGCCACCCAGGAAGGTAAAAAAAAAAAAAAATTCCAGTCTTTGTTAAACTGTAGCCGTTGTAAATAGTCTTGTTGCTGTTATGTTAGTGTTATGCCAGATACAGTGTGTCAGGGGAGCCATTTCAAGGAGAGGTCAGAATTGACATTTTGTGGTTTCCAGATATGTTGTAGAAGGATGACCAGCGTGTGCAGTTTTTCCGTTCTTGAAATCTAGGCTGCTGTTGTATTTCATTGATTAACAAAGGACTGGATCTAAGATTGTTTTTTTTCTTCAATTGCTAGATGAATCGGGTTTAGTTATAGACATTTTTTTTTTTCTGTTGCATGACGTATCCAAAGGCTGGAGCGTGTCTCCGGACGATGCTTTTGTGTTTCTAGAATATTATTTTGCATTGGTTACAGCAGGAATGTGTTTTGAGAAAACTTGGGTTTCTAAGAAGTCTTGGCTTCTCCGGGGTGATTTGGCCATTTGGTGCAATTCAGCAAAGCTCGAGTTGGGTGTTTACAAAGTGGCCAGCCCGGGATGAGTCAGGCGGGGCACCGAGCCCCCAGTGGGCCCCTAGTTCAGAGACAACAGACATAAATAAATACTTCACATGGGAGGACTGTGCTGGAGGCAGCACCCTTTTGTTTTCAGAGCGGTGTTGTAATCATGTCAGCTCAAATAAAGACAGAATAGCAAGCGGATGTGCCAGGAAAAAAAAAAAAATCACAGGAAGACAGAGGAGGCTTTCTTGTGTGGGTTGTCAGCCTTGGGGTGCATGCATGTCCACGAGGGGATGATGTTCCTGTGGACGAGACCCCTGCGTGCCCCCCACCTCCTGCCTGGCAGCCTGGAACACCTAGGGTCGTGAGTTCTGAACCAGTGGTCCTGGCAGCTGGAGCATCAGCCTCACTATTTCCTGGGGTGCCGTCAGCTCCACCCCCCTTTGTTACATAAGCGGTGATCACACGAACCAGCATCGCTTGCACACGTATAACGCTCTCTGCCCCTGAGTCTCCTCTCGCATCCGGGGGCTCTTATTCTGGAAGTTTGCTGTCCTGTCCACATAGCTGCCACCTCAGAGCACCTCTCTAAGCCCTTTTGCTGCTTTGCCATAAATGTGTGTCTGTGACTTCATTGCTTTTGCACAGTAATAATGGATTTTTTAATTGGTTTTCCTGCCATTTTCATTGGAGACTCTGAAGAACTCTCTGCGGGTGGGGAGGGGAGGGAGGAAGGGGGTTCTCAGGGCTGATGACTTGGCTGGGGCTGTGTGGGGGGGTGGGGTACGGGAGGGTCCATTTCTGCACAAGAGGAGAACTTGGCAGGGTTACGGCTTGGAACTGAAACCCCCGATGCAAATGTCCGCACCGGCCCTGGTCCAGTCTAGGAAGGGTCAGCTTGTCCACAGCCAGAGGTATTTCTGCGGGTCACCCTCTCCTGGGGCTTTTCCTCATTGTGGGGTCTTCACAGTGGGACTCCGCTGGGTGCATCCCTGGGGTAAATCTCGCTTCCTTCTTGGGCTTGTCTGCACCTTGCGATAGTTCTGCAGGGTCGGACTTCTTGGCAATGTCTCACCCATGCATGCTTGCTGGCTTTCTAACATCAGGCACTCTCTTTCCTGTCGACATGCGCCCCCCTACCCCCCATGTGCACTCAGGGGCCCTGTGTGGCCTATGGGCCCCTTATGTCTTAGCTCAGCTCGGTTCAGAAGAGCGTTTCCCTTGCACAAGCCTGTCTGGTCCTGTCCACAGCGGGACTGTGGGAAAAATCAGCCGGTCTCCCTTGGGCGTGGTGACCTCTCTGTTCCCGAGAGATCAGAAACAGCCAGGGTGTCGAGGTGCCTTGGATGTGCACAGGGAGGGACCGCCGTTTGCTCAGGATTTCTCATCGTCCACGTGCAGCCACAGTCCTGCTCCCCCTGTGTCCCCCAGGAGCTCCCCTGAGACACACTCCCCCGAGCTGTGGCAGCCAGCCTTGCCGGCCTTGGGACCTTGCTCCTCCTGTTCCTGGTCTGTTGCGGCCACCTCCCGGCCACCTCCTGGCAGTCCAGGGTTTCAGGTGTCTTGGGGACACCCTTATCTCCATCTGTCATGGTGTTTGATTGCTTCCCGACCTCCAGCCTGCTCTGGACTCCGGGTAGGCTCTCCCCTCGCCATCCATGTGGTGGCCGGGTCCCCTGTGCGGCTGACACATCCCATGTGCGCTGTTTCCCAGGGCTTCTAGCTCTGTGTACTTCTCTCCTCTCCCTCTTTCTGCCTCCCTTCCCCCCCTTCCCGCCCCTTCTGGCACTGCTTACCAGAGAGATCTTCTGGTTTTCCCTCCCAGGCCCCCTGCCTGTCCCCAGTCTCTCGCGTTTGGCTGTCACCTACCTCTATTTGGCAGGATGAATCCATTAAGTACCCCACTTGGGTTTTTATTTAGAGGAAACCTTTGCTCTTAAGCATGGTTCCTTGGAATTCATACTTGGAAAACCCAGGATTGAAACCAGGCAGGTGGCCTTTGGGGAGAATCGCTCCAACTTGACTTTGGCTTTTCCATCCAGGGGCAGCACCTTGCAAGTAACCGAGATGACTGCTCGCTCTGGGTGACCTTGTCCTGTGTAGGACCTCCCCAGAGCAGAGCCCACGGTTGCCTCTGAAATGATGGTGACTTGACATTGTGTTTCTGGAGACTCTTGGACAGGGGTTTTGGCTTTATGGCCAGTCTGGGTTGTGGACGTCGGGAAGGATTGGTGAGACTGATGCTCTCAGGGGTGTGTTCTCGCTGTGAGCCTGTGTCCAGGAAGGTGCACTGCAGGTAGATCTTAGAAGAACTGTCAGAGGCTGCCTCTGATGACAGTCTGGTATCTCCCTCTGCAGTAGAACTGGAGCAGGGTAGCTGGGGATCGCTCCTGCCCTCTCTCAAGGCAGAGCTGCCAGGGCAATGGCAGTGGCCTGGCCAGTGTGCCTCAGTGGCAGTTGCCATATACGCCGAGGCCTTCCCACCGGGCACTAGCTCACTGTCTGAAATTGCTTGTTCCATGAAATGTTATTTTCCGGTGCCAGGCTCAATTTGCTTCCTTTTTTTACAAGCGCCATAAAGAGTGGAAGGTAGCCTACCTGTGCCCAGGTACTTGGTTCTTTAATTTCCTGCTGCCAAAGGAGTGGGGCTTTCTTGTCGCAGGAAATGTGGGAGCGTGTTTGCGGCCCTGGGTTAGGGCGGAGGGAGTGGAGCCGAGACATACCCAGCCGGCGGCGGCTTGGTTCCAGCCGTGTTCTTTCATTGGTGTTGCCCGACATAGAGTCTTGATGTGGTCATCAGCCTGGTATCTCGAGTTACTCATCTGCCACAATGGCCAGAGGAGGCTTCTGAAGTCAGAATTGTGTAGAACAAGAAGTGAGCATCATCAAGTGTGGCGCCTGCCGTTTGGGCGTTCGTTTGTTCAGCTGACATCTGTTGATTCATGTGCTTTGTGTGTGTGTGTTTATAAATCTGTACACATGTGCCTATGTATATGCATGCGTGTATGTGTGTCTTTGCACATGTATATGCACGTGTATATGTTACATGTTTGTATACATGTATACACATATGTATGCATGTGTGTATGTGCATTTCTCTGTGTATACATGTATACATGTGCATATTTATATGTATGTGTGTGTCTGTGTATGTATATACACATGCACATGTATGTGTATATGCATGCATGCATGTTACATGTGTATGTGTGTCTGTGTATATATGTATTCACCTGTGTATGTATATACATGTGAGTATGTTATGTGAGTCTGCATATGTGTATGTATATTTGTATGCATGTGTATATGTTATGTGTATCTGTATATATGTGTTCATGCGTGTATGTATATGCATGTGTGTTGGAACTCTGCGTGTATATGTATGCATATGTATGTCTATCTATGTATGCACACATGCATGTATATTCAGGTGTATGTGTTATATGTGTCTTTGTATATGCATGCATGCGTATATGTGTATGTGTTTGTGTATGTTATGTGTGTGTATGTGTCTGTGTGTGTATGCGTGTCTGTGTACTCTGCTGGTGCTAGGAATTCAGAGCTGTGGAATCCTGCCCTCAGGGAGCTCACATTCGTTGGATGTTGTGATGCCAGCACATCCCAGGTGTCATGGAGACGCAGGAGGATGGTGGGTTGGGGGAGCTGCTCCTGCTGCTCCTGCTGGCCCGGCCTCCTCTCAGGAGGGTGCCCTGCCCCGTTTCCCAGGCCTCTGAGGGGGCCTTGATGTGCTGTGTTGCTGTATCCCTCTCTCTCTGGTAAAGGTTTGTTTATTTGAAAGGCAAAGTGACAGAGAGAAAGAAGGAGAGACACAGAGAGAGATCTTCCAGCTGCTGCTTCACTCCCTAAATGGCTGCAGCAGCCAGGAGCCTGGAACTCCAACCATCCAGGTCTCCCTCATGGGTGCAGGGGCCATTTACCGCTGCTTTCCTAGGCGCATGAGCGGGGAGCAGGATCACAAGTGGAGCAGCTGGGACTTGAACAGGTGCTCTGATATGGGCTGCCAGTATTGCGAGTGGTGCCCCAACACCAGCCCATTAAACAGTTTTATTTATTTGAGAGAAAGAGAGTGAGCGAGAGCGCGCATCTGCTGATTCACTCTGATTCACTCCCTGCGTGCCCACAATGGCTGGGGCTGTGCCAGGCTAGAGCCAGAAGCCAGGAAGGCAGTGTGGAGCTCCCACGTGGTGACTAGGACCCAACTGCTTGAGCAGGAAGGTGCAGCCTGGAGCCGGAAGCAGGGCATGAGCCCATGAACTCTGAGACTGGACCTGGGGGGAACATCTTAACCTGGGGGCCGATGGCCCGGCCCGCGTATTTTGCCAACTGCATTTCTAGAGAGTTTTCTTTTAATGTGCACCCTGGGAAGCCGCCGTGATGGCTCTGCCACCTACGTGGAGATCTGGACTGAGTTCCTGGCTTCTGGTTTTGGCCTGACCCAGTCCTGACTGTTGAGGCTCTCTCTCTCTCTCTCTCTTTCTCTCTCTCTCTCTCTTTCACTCTGCCTTTAGAGAGAGAGAGAGAGAGCTTCCATGTGCTGGTTCACTACCCAAATGGCTACAATGACTGGAGCTTGGCCAGCGCAAAGCTAAGAGCCAAGAGCTTCACCTAGGTCTCCCATGTGGCTGGTGGGGGCCCAAGTACTTGAACCTTCTTCCGCTGCTTCCCCAGGCGCATTAGCAGAGAGCTGGATCGAAAGTGGGGCAGCCAGGACTCAAGCCTGCAGCCTCGTAAGGGAGACTTAACCTGCTGTGTGCCAGAATGCTGGCCCCCAAACCTACATCGTTGTTTTTTTTTTTTTTTTGATTAATTTATTTCTTTGAAAGACAGATTGACAGAGCGAGAGAGAGACAGAGAGAAATCTTCCATTGACTGCTTCATCCCCCAAGTTTGCAATAACCAGGGCTGGACCGGGCTGAAGCCAGGCGCCTTTAACTCCATCTGAGTGTCCCACAGGTGACAGGGGGAGCTGAGAATAAGACGAACAACTTACATACCTGGAAACATGGATGGACCAGAGGTTCACGTGTAGACAGATTGTCTTTCAAGCAATGTTAGAGTGTATCTATCCTTTCCTAAAAATCCACTGGAAAAGAGACTGCTAAAGAGAATTTACGTATATATATAATTATATATATTTTTTTCTGACCCAAGAATTATCCCCTTAAGTTGCAAAGAGTGGTCATCATCATATACTTCTGACATTGCATTTCCAGGAAAAAGAAAAAAATATGTATTATATGCTTGACAAGAAAATTACATGGTTGGAAAATGTTTTGGTTGATGATTTATGTAAACCCAACATTTCTGTGTGTGTTTTTAAACTTCTTCATCATTTTTTAGAAAATCCGAAAGCTTTCATCCTGTGGCATTTTCCCCTTTCTGTCCTTGGTTCTCACAGGGTTGAAGGAAAACACAAGAGAGTTACGGCAGGTGGTGGAAACACTTTATTTTATTTTTCCCCATGAACAAATTGGTTCCATGTTTAAGCTGATTTTTAAAAATAAACAATGGTGGGGAAGCTCTTGCTTCCAGCTGGCGCCCCCTGTTGGGTCTGGGTTCAGCTGGTAGCGTCCCTTGTCTGATTAGGTAGAACTAGTGGTGTCTGTAAACCCACCTGTATTTCACTTGCTCCAGACCCCATGCCTGTGGTCTCAAGGTCACGGTCCCCTCCCCATCTCCCTCTTCGGCCGGAAGTCGGCTCAGGGCGGGGCAGTGCTGAGTCTCCATGCACAGAGTCTCCCCTCAGCCCTTTCCCCCTCCCAGCTTCAGCTGCGTGGTTGCAGGTCCCCGAGGCTCGCTCCGAGTGACCCCGCTGTGGCTGTCCTGTTCCAGGTCATCTGGCTTCCCAGATGTCTTTCCCACTGCCCCAGTTCTGGGCCGACTTACTGCCTCCCCTGGGCAGGCTTCCCAAATTCATTGCCAGCCCAAAGAGAGGTCAATTTTGGGGGAATGCCTGTGGATCTCAACATTTATACATTTCAGTATAATTGTGAGAGTGAACAAAATTTACAAGATTAAGAAAGAAAATTGTATTTCAGAGCGTAGATTCAGAGAATAGATGAAAAGAATGGCTTTCAGGGTGTAGGAGGATTTTTCCAACGTCTTCTCCTCCCCCTCCTCACTTCGCTCCATGGTCCCTAGAAAAGCCTGCAGGGTCGGGTAGGACAAACGGCTCTCGCTATGAGCAATGCCTTCCTGACAGTGCAGTTAAGTACTGACAGGCAGGCGCTTGGTGCGGTGGCCAAGTCACCACTTGAAACACCTGCGTCCTGTGTTGCAGTGATGGCTCGAGTCCTGACTTTGCTTCGGATCCAGCTTCCTGCCAGTGCACCTTGGAGGCAGTCGATGCTGGCACAAGTCCTTGGGTCTCTGCAACCCACGTGAGAGACCTGCATGGGTTTCCTGGCCCCTGGCTTCAGTCTGGTGCAGAACTGGCTGTTGTGGCCATTTAGGGAGGGAACCAGCAGGTGGAAGATTCTCTTGCTCTCTTTCTCTGTGTGTGTATGTGTCTCCCTCCCTCTCTGACACTCTGCCTCTCACATAAGTAAACTTGATAAAGTCCTATAAAAATGACTGCTTAGCAACTAGCGCTGCTTAAACTGGAGATGCTTAGTCAAATTGGTGAGTATGGGTGAGTACATCCATCGTAGAGCTCTCTGCTAGGCACTGTTTTGTGTCTCGGTTCATTTCGTCAAAAACACATGAGGTATGTCATATTATTCCATTTCACGGATGAGCAATATCAAGGCTCATGGAGCTGCACTTGCCAGAATCATGTGTCTTCTGGGTGGCAGGGCTGAGGTTTGAATCTCCAGGTTCTGACTCAGGCGATGCTCCCTGTCCAGTGCTCCGGGACAGCAAGTCCATAGTGGTGATAACAGAGTGACAGGTGATGGGCGGATGGGCAGTGGGCAGCATCCAGAAGCACAGTTGGATGCAAGCGCAGTAACACTTTAAAAAATTCAAATTTGGGCTGGAGGCCTTAGTAGTTGAGAGTAGAGGATATGATTGAAGCATCTGAATGTTTTTTATTAAAAATTAGCTAATTACTTAGGCAGAGAGAGAGAGAGAGAGAGAGAGCGAGCGAGTGCGCCTCTATTCATTGGTTCACTCCCCAAAAGGCTACAACAGCCAGGGCTGGGCCAGGCTGAAGCCAGGAGCCAGAAACCCAACCCAGGTCTCCCACGTGGGTGGCAGGGACCCAACCACTTGAGCCATCACCTTCAGCCTCCCAGGGTGACATTAGCAGGAAGCTGGGGCCACAGGCAGATAACTGGGTATCTGTGTGGGACACCCGGAGACCCCAGCGCTCTGATCTTACACAACTTCTTAGCTGCTCGGCCAAATGCCTCTCTCTCCTGTTTTTTTTTTTTTTTTCCTTTCTTTTTTTGACATGCCCATCACCCAACAGCCAGCTTGTTACTGATATGGAAAGAGTTCCTGCTTGTAAAACATGGAAAATGATCGCCACCTCTCTTTTTTTTTTTCTTTCTTTAAGTGGCTTTATTGAGGTATCTTTTGGCTTAATCTGGTATTGTTTTCTTAACCTGATGGCTGGAGTTTTGAGGGAAGAGTTGAGGTCAGTGTTAAGTCCCAGTTTCTTAACTTCTAGGGCTTTGTGGAATTATCTTCGGTAAAAGACTTTGCTGTTCTCTTGGTAACTCTACTTCTTTGTTACTTGCCCAGAGACCTGTTTGGTGGTGATTTGGGAAAGTTTTGCAACTGCCAAACTTACGTTTGCTGAAACCATGTTGAATGCATAAGTCTAAAAAGGAGAAAAATACTAACTTAATAATGTAACAGTTTTTTCCCCCATCCAATTACCTCTTAATTTTCTGTGTTTATAGTAGGAGTCAATGATGGTTGTTATTCAGAAATAGTAGTACCTTGCATTTAAGTCTGCTCTCCAGTGCACCTCATTTTAACTGGCGTGGTTTCATATCTCCTGTATAGCCAAGGAAAGTCAGGCACACACAGAAAAGTGTTCTACTCAAGATGGAAGGGGTGGACGTTTGGCCTACCAGTTAAGAGACTGGTTAAGATGCCAGCATCCTGAATCCAAATGCCTGGGCTCCTGCCCCAGCTGCACTCCTGACCCCCGCTTCCGGCTAATGCGCACCCTAGGAGGCAGCAGTGCGTGGCTCACGTACCTGGGTTCCTGCTACCCACGAGGGAGACCTGGGTGGAGTTGCCCGCTCCCGGCATTGCTCTTCTGCACCCATCTGTTTTGGGCATTTGGGGAGAGAACTAGTGGGCAGAAGAGCAAGACCTCTGTTTGTTTGTTTTTTTAAAGGATAGCAGGTAGCAAGATCCATCCTGGAACGGAAGTCTTCTGAGTCCAGCTGTGTTTTTTCCACTCATGATTTGACTGAGCCAATCTGCAGTAATTGGGATTCTCCAGTAGCCTTAAAAAAATCTTCAAATAGTTCTAGGTATTTCTGCTGTCCTACTGACCACAACTTGATACTGCTACTGCCCCACTTCTCTGTGTTAATTCACCAGGAGGTGTCAGGCAATGGTTGTTAGAAGAACCTAAGTTATGGGGCCGATGCTGTGGCATAGTGGGCAAAGCCATTGCCTGCAGTGCTGGCATCCCGTGTGGGCACTGGTTCTAGTCCTGGCTGCTCCACTTCCAATCCAGTTCTCTGCTGTGGCCTGGGAAAGCAGTAGAAGATGGCTCAAGTCCTTGGGTCCCTGCACCCACATGGGAGACCCAGAGGAAGCTCCTGGCTCCTGGCTTCGGATTGGCACAGCTCTGCTTGTTGCGGCCAATTGGGCAGTGAACCAGTGGATGGAAGACCTCTCTCTCTCTCTCTCTCTCTGTGCCTCTCCTTCTCTCCGTGTATAACTCTTTCAAATAAATCTTTTTTAAAAAAGAAGAAGAACCCAAGTTACTGCCATAGATAAATCTCTCTCTGCCCCGAGGGTCGGAAGGACAGATATTGGCGAGGTTGATGAGCCCTCGGGGCTCCCAGGGATGGCAGTGGAGGGACAGGGGACACTCTGCTCTCAAGGCATTGCCTTGCCTCTTCTTTCCTGGGATGACGCAAGCAGATGGGCCGGAGAGCTGAGCTCCAGGCCCGCTGGCTGACATGGACGGGTTAGGATGTGCAGGGCAGGAGCTGGCGCCTGCTCCGCACATGTCAGGCCGTGTGCCTGGCAGCGCCTGTGGCTGGTTTCACAAGAGCCCTCTGCACAGGGCCGTGGTGAGTGCGTGGAGTCTCTGGGATCTAAACCTAGCTGGGGAGCTACTCTAATTCTAGGTCTGCAAGGTAGAGACGTCCAGGCTCTTCCAACTCTGCCATCTCCAGATTCTAGGATTTAGTGTTGAAGGTGAGCTTTCCTGAAAAATACCTTTTCCTACAACTCCTGGCTACCCTGAAAGTCAGACCAGAAGAACACTAGGTCTGATGATAATCTGTCAGAAGCCAGAAGTCTGACAGAAGTCGCCTGCTGAGCACTGTCGAGTCTTAGCAGCATAAGGCAGTGCATATCAAACCCCAGTGTGCACACAACACACTGGGATCTTGTCCGAATCTTTTGTGCGTTGACTCTCTCTTGGTGCTCCTAAGGATTTGAAAGAGCAGTCTGTGACTGTGCGTTTGTGTTCCTTTTGTAGTTCTGTCTGTTTTTTACTACGTCCCTGGACTCACCCTTGACGTGACCATGGTGCAGTCAGTAGAAACTGGACTCGGAATGCATCTTCTTGGTCTCTGAGCTCCCGATAGGCAAAGCGCGAGACTCCTGCGCCTTGCTGCCATGCAAGTCACGGGAGCAACCAGCCAACCTGGTGCAGTGGATCCTCTTGTCAGCGTGTCTGGGATGTCGTGTGTTATGTTTGCACATCCCAGCGTGTCCATACAACACCCCTCTGTGTGTACGTGAGCTATTGAGTATCTGTGATAACTCTGACTTTAGGTTAAATGGTTTTGCCCAACAGCAAGCTGATCATGTAAGGGTTCTGATCACATTTAAGTCTGGTGAGTTAGGTGTGTTCAGTGCATTTTCAGTAATTGGGGTGACTGGTTCATTTCCCAAATGACCGCAATAGCCAGGAGCCAGGAGCTTCATCCTGTGTCTCCCACGTGGGTGCAGAGACTCAAGCACTTGGCCGTCTTCTGCTGCTTTCCCAGGCCATTATCAGGGAGCCAGATTAGAAATGGAACAGCCAGGACTCAAACCAGTGCCTATATGGGGATGCTGGCATCGTAGGTGGCTGCTTTACCCACTACACCACAACGCTGACCCCTAAAACTCCTTTCTCGTAGGTAGTATGCATTCGAATCTTCTCCCACTTCTCTCTCTCTCACTTGCTTGCTCATGTATATCTCCCAGTCTTTTAATTGAGGTATTTGCCCACTAACATTTAAATATTGCTGCAGTTAGTTTTATCACTTGTTTGTTTTTATCCTGTTTTTATTACCTTTTCTTGTTTTTCTGCATTCATTTCAATTATTTGAATGTTTATGATTCCATTTTCTCTCCTTTATTGGCTTGTTAGCTATATCTCCTTGTTTAGTTATTTTAGTGATTTTTTTGATTTGTAATATAGATTTTTAACTATATTTGTCATATAGATTTTTAACTGATATTGTACCAGTTCACATGTAGTAGAAGAACCTTACAAAGACCAGACAGAGGTATCCTATTATAAGGTTCTTCTACTACATGTGAGCTAGTGTGGTATCGCTTAGGCTGCTTGGAGATCTGTCCATGCTCTGTTCATTTTTTTTTTTCTGGGACACATATTTAGTCTAGAGGTTAAGATGCCTGCATTTTTATTTTTAAAGATGTGTTTATTTATTTGAAAGGCAGAACTACAGAGAGAGGGAGAGCCAGGGAGCTCTTCCATCTTGGCTGGGCTGAAGGCAAGAGCCCGGAACTCCATCTGGATCTCCAGTGTGGGTGGCAGGGGCCATCCTCCACTGCTTTCCCATACACATTAGCAGGGAGCTAGATCGGAAGTGGAGCAGCCAGGACTCCAGCTTGTACTCATTTGGGTTGCCAGTATTGGAGGCTTAAAACCACTTCACCCCGACACCGGCTCTGGTTCTATGCATTTTTAAACTTAATTTTGTTTTTCCTGTTGTATGTTTCTAGCACTATGTCTTCAGATTCACTAATCTTTTCTTCCATGATGTCTACTTAATCCTAACCAGTGCATTCTTCATCTGATACAGTGTAGATTTCACCCCTACAGGTTTGATACATTCGCGGCTCTATCTAAAATCTTGACAATTCATCTTTGCTGCTTCTAATGTCTGTCTTAATTCTGGGTCAGCTTCAGTTCACTGGCATCTCTCCTCCTGGGATGTATTTTTCCACATCTCCGCGTGCCTGGTCATTTCTGATCGGATGCCAGGCATTGCGATGTTATTTTTCTTCAGTGCTGGAAATACTCTTGAGTTTTGTTTTAGATTATAGCTAAGTACTTGGAGAACATTGATTCTTTTAATCATTTCCTGCCTTTGGGGCTTGTTAGGTGGGAGTGGAACACTGGTCCTTCTAGGACTCATTGTTCAAACTCCAGAGGCAGGATCTTTCTGAATGCCCGTGAGTTTTTCCAGTCTGCCGGGTTTTAGTTTCAGGTCGGTTTTAGCACTCGTTTTAGTTCTGCACAAGCGCCAGGCACTGTAGTCTCTGATTATTTTTGTTCTTTTTTTTCCCCCAGCCACTTCTAGTTTGCCTAGAGGCACTGGGTGTTTGAGAGTTGAGATCTCTGGAGTTCTTTCTGTATGAGGTCCGTCTCCTCTCTGGTTCTCTTTCCTCAACCCCGGCTGCCTGGGTCTCCCCACCTCAGCCTGCTGAGCTGTTCCCGAGTTCCCTGTGGAGTTTGCATGAGATCTCTCCTGGAGATAAGCAAGTTGGCCTGATCAGAGGCTCACCTCGTTTTCTCCCCAGTGCTGTGTGTGCTGAAACACCCTTTGGGTCCAGTTTTGTTTTCTCTTCTCTTCTCTTCTCTTCTCTTCTCTTCTCTTCTCTTCTCTTCTCTTCTCTTCTCTTCTCTTCTCTTCTCTTCTCTTCTCTTCTCTTCTCTTCTCGATCGTCTCAGGCAAAAGGGTAAATGTGTTTCCTGTTACTTCATCTTGGCCATCCTTGGGATTTTTGTTAAAACTCAGATTCCGTTCACTAAGGTTTTGGCTGGGGCCCGAGAGCCGATGTCTCTAAGAAATTTTCAGATGATATCAGTTTTTTGGAAAGAGACTATGTTGAGTAGCCAGCATCTGTAACTATTCAATAGATATATAATGTGAGCCACATATGTAATTTTAAATTTCCTCTTAGTCACATTACAAAAGTTAAAAACAGGTGAAGTTAATTTTGATAATATATTTACTTCAACCCAGTCTACCCCAAATGTTATTTCAACATGTAATCAATAAAAAAAATGGTTTTATTTCTTCATTTTTTTTGTAGTATGTCTTTAAATTTGGTATCTATGTTACAGTTATGGCAGATTTAAAATCAGATACTATATTTTTATATGAAATATTTGGCCTGTATTTAGAGTTCATAAAATTTATAGTTGGAAAAGTAGAGTTGTATAACTAAATTCCAGATATACTTGTTTTCCAATAATTGAATAGAAAATCATTTTCCTTTAATTTTTTTTTTTTTGGACAGGCAGAGTGGACAGTGAGAGAGAGACAGAGACACAGAGAGAAAGGTCTTCCTTTTCCGTTGGTTCACCCTCCAATGACCGCTGCGGCTGGCGCATCACGCTGATCCGAAGCCAGGAGCCAGGTGCTTCTCCTGGTCTCCCATGTGGGTGCAGGGCCCAAGCACTTGGGCCATCCTCCACTGACCTCCCGGGCCACAGCAGAGAGCTGGCCTGGAAGAGGGGCAACCGGGACAGAATCCAGCGCCCTGACCGGGACTAGAACCCGGAGTGCCAGAGCCACAGGCGGAGGATTAGCCTAGTGAGCTGTGGCGCCGGCCTTCCTTTAATCTTTGCATCCAAACTGACAAAATTGATTCATCCTTTGTAGATGAATTAATTTGATTTTTCTGAAACAAATGCATCCCAACTTCAGAATTATATCTGATCAAGTTATAATAAAAATTCACTAACTCTTATGTCAATTCAAAATTGCTAGCAACAAATTCAAAGCATTATTGTCCAATTTGAAAATGAATTCTAGGTTCATCAAGATCGACAGTATTTTCCATATGTTTTCCGGCGGATTTTAAAAGCAGTTTATGTAATGTGTTTGATTTCACTGAAATCTTCTGCATATCGATTCCACTTAGGTAAGTTTATAAAACCATTCTTCTTTACTTCCCTGATGGAAGGCATTCAGTTCTCCTGCCTCCCCTCCTAGGTCAAGATAAGCCTTGCCTGCCCTTGGCGCTCCCAGCTGAGTTTGTTCCTGGGTAGTGTGATATCTGTGAGGGAGCAAATCACACGGCCGTGTTCTGGGTTCACTGTTTGGTGATCGTTCTCCGATAACTCGGAGTTAACAGCACATGGGATCTTTGGGAAACTCTTCTGTTTTTCAGCCAGAGGCCATCGGGAAGTAACGCATCGTTGTGACGTTCAAGGCCTCCTGTTTCTCTTGGCGGTTCTGTAAACTGGTGGTAACTCAGCATTTCCAGTGTGCGTCTCTGTTATGTGATATTAATAGCATCCACGACGGATCTCTTTTTATTGTGAAGATTTATTTATTTATTTATTTGAAAGTCAGAGTTACACAGAGAGGAGAGGCAGAGGGAAAGGTCTTCTGTCTGCTGGTTCTCTCCCCAATTGGCTGCAACAACCGGAGCTGCACAGATCCGAAGCCAGGAGCCAGGAGCCAGGAGTTTCTTCCAGGTCTCCCATGAGGGTGCAAGGGCCCAAAGACTTGTGCCATCTTCTACTGCTTTCCCAGGCCACAGCATGGAGCTGGATCGGAAGAGGAGCAGCCGGGACTAGAACCAGCACCCATATGGGATGCCAGCACTGCAGGCAGTGGCTTTGCCTGCTATACCAGCGCCAGCCCCTCTTCCTCATCATTTTCTAAGATTTTTGTAACTAAAAAATGATTTTTAAAAAAAATCTCTCCATCTAAAAGTGATTTTCTTTTTTTTGTTTAAGAATCCAAGCTATTTTATGGCTGGCCAAAGGCACAAGCTCCATTGTTAAAAATCATTAAAAGCTCTTTAGTTGGCTGTTTCGCTCCTGTTTTTACCATCGAGAGGGAACAGCCTCGGGTTCTCTGTGTGTTTGCCCAAATTGTCTCTTAGTAGTGCTGCTTTATTCTATTTTTTTTTTTAATGCAACAAACAGCTTTCCCATTTTGTTCTGCCATGGACAATTACACTTGCCATTGGCTATAACATTTTGATCTCCCTTCCTCTCTAGTCTCGTGTTCCCTTTGCTGTTCTGATGGCAGTGTTGGCTTCTACATCTGCCCTCGGGTTTGATCAGTACTAACTTTGTTTTAAAATGGAAGATTTGACTGTGTCTGTTTTGTGAACTGGAGAAATAATTTCACTGTAGTTTTTTTTTTTTTTAAGATTTTATGTATTTATATGAGAGGTAGAGTTATAGTCATTGAGAGGGAGAAACGGAGAGAGAGGTCTTCCATCCGCTGGTTCACTCCCCAGGTGGCCGCAATGGCCAGAGCTGCGCCAATCTGAAGCCAGGAGCCGGGAGCTTCTTCCAGGTCTCCCAAGCAGGTGCAGGGGTTAAGGACTTGGGCCATCTTCTACTGCTTTCCCAGGCCATAGCAGAGAGCTGGATCGGAAGTGGAGCAGCCGGGACTCGAACTGGCGTTCATATGAGATGCCGGCCCTGCAAGCAGCAGCTTTACCCACTACAGCACAGCGATGACTCCAGTTTCATTGTATTTTAACCAAAGCAAGTCTTTTGGTTCCATTACCAGTTATGACTGAAGTACCTCGTGCTGTGTGCAGATGTCTAGGTGAACGCATTGCAGTGTGATGGGAGTGTGTGGGGAAAAGTGATTGACATCAGTCACTTTGGACACAGTAGGTTGGTGATGGCTCCTGCGGACATCGCAGGCGGTTTTGCAACATCCAACAACGTGCCATTTTCAGTGACTTGTAGCGCTTGCAAAGCCATACACTTGTGTTTAGTGGAAAACCATTCTATTCTGCCTCAGTTTTTCAAGTCGAATAAATCAATTACAGTTAATTAAGCGTTCGTGTTCAGAACCTTGTTGCACTCACATGGCCATCGGTCTGGGCCCGGGCGGTGCAGGCCGGGGACAGCTTCCCTGTGAACCTACGGCCCTCGTGTCAGCTCCTAGCTGGTTTCTCACTCTTCACACCCTGCGGCTGCTGCTTCCTGCCGAATCCCACAGCGAGCGGGAATGTTCTGGGTGTAGCAGAGGAAGTCTTGTATAATTAAGTGGCCTCTGAAGGGTCTGATGACCATGCTGCAAGGGCTGGACACTGGCCCACTGTGCCAGGCCACGAGGACCCGAGGGCTGACCTGAGCGACCGTAACTGGGCTGCAGTGCGGGTTAACAGGACAACGCCTGGGCACAGTTTGTGGGTCAGTCACAGCTACTCTTTTTTTTTTTCCCCATGGCTGCTGGCCGATAATTTCCAGAGCAGTTGGCTGTTTTCTTGATTGGGTGGGAATTCTGTAGCCGTGGCTCAGGACGAAGCAGCTCTCATATGCACACCATTCTTGTATTAGAGAGTGAGAGGTCTTCCATCTAGTGGTTCGCTCCCCAAATGGCTGCAACAGCCAGAGCTGGGCCAGACCAAAACCAGGAGCCAGGAATAACATCCTGGTCTCTCACGTGGGTGGCAGGGCCCCAAGCACTTGGGCCATCTTCCCAGCCACGTGAGCAGATGGCTGGATTGGAAGTGGAGCGGCCAGGACTTGAACCTGCGCTCCAGTACAGGTGGACAGAGTTCCCTCACTGCAACACAACACCGACTCCTTTTCCTCTTTTTTGTTTTTTAAAGTCAGTTTGTATCCTCAGCATTTCTGCGTGCAGAGTGTGTTGCTTTGTGTCTTCTTCCCAAGGAATTGGGATGTTTACTTAGGTCTCTCAAGTCTTTTCCCTTTGCTTCTGAGCTGCCTGCACGTCCTTCCCTCTCGCAAGCGTGGACTCTGTGCTGTGTGTGTTGTCCTGTGTTCAGGCGGGGCCTAGCCAGCAGGTACATATCACGTTCCTCTCCCTCTTGGTATTGGTACAGAAAGTGAAGCCGTCTCACCCACAGCCTTAACTCGTCTGTTTAAGCGTCATCTCATCGATGTGGTTAGCTTATTTCCAAGTGTGCCCTGGGAAGTTACCCAGGAGAGGGGTGACTCAGGATAGCTTTGCCCTCGTTTGTTCAAAAGGCGTCCAAACCCTCGGCCTCTGGAACGCAGCGGCAACTCGGCTGCCTGACTCCTAATCCCACTTCTGACACCATCGGGCCCCATGGCCTCAGGCAAGTGGCTTCCGGCTCGCTCTACTTATCTGTTCATCTTTACACAGAGGAAGTCAGATTATGACACCACTTCCCGAACCGCCCCATTGCACACTGTTGGCCCCGTGCCATGTTTCTAATTGTGCGCTTCTCCCCTGTTGTCAAGCTAATTCGAGAGAGGTGTGTTCTGCCTACTGCTTCCGTATTGAGGATGCAAAAGCTCATAAACCGATTAGAGACTGCAAGAAGGCAAGAGTTAAAGAGACATGCTCAGTGCATTTAAACCGAGCAGCTCCTCAACTCTGAAAGTGGATGCGTGTTGGAGGGCGGAGTTTGAGAAACACTGGACTGGGCCAGGCCTCAGCCAGTGCCACCTTGTGGGTGACTTCAGGCTGGCCACCTGTCGGTGTGAATGAAGTTTTATTGGAACACAGCCACGCCCCTTCATTCATGAAGATTCTGCCATGCAGAGCTGTGTAGTGGCAGTTGAGGTGCAAGGGGCCCGCAGAATCTAAAGTACTCACCATCTGGCTGTTTACAGAAAACGCTTGCCAACTCCCAACGCCAAATGATTGTTTTACGTGATTGATTCAATAGCAGGGTTGGAAAAAATCAAATAGTGGAAAACTACCAATAATGAAATCATTTTATTCTGGAGGCAACTTTTTTTTTTTTGACAGGCAGAGTGGACATAGAGAGAGAGACAGAGAGAAATGTCTTCCTTTTCCATTGGTTCACCCCCGATGGCGCTGATCCGATGGCAGGAGCCAGGTGCCTCTCCTGGTCTCCCATAGGGTGCAGGGCTCAAGCACTTGGGCCATCCTCCACTGCACTCCCGGGCCACAGCAGACAGCTGGACTGGAAGAGGAGCAACTGGGACAGAATCTGGTGCCCCAACCAGGACTAGAACCCCTGCTGCCAGTGCTGCTAGGCGGAGGATTAGCCTATTGAGCCGCGGTACCGGCCTATTTATTTTTTTTTAAGAAGGGAGAGCGAGAGAGGGTGCGTGCGCATGCGCGAGCAAGCGCTCCCATTGGCTGGTTTACTCCTCGGGTGCCTGCAACAGCCAGCAGCCAGGCAGGAGCTGGGAGCCAAGAACTCAATCCAGTTGTCCCACATGGTGGCAGGGGCCTTCAAAGTTACTGCAGGAAGCTGGAGTCTGTAGCTGAGCTATCAGACCCAGACAGTCCATTGTGGGCCATGGGTGTCTTAACTAACATCTTAACCGCTGGGCCGAATGTCTGCCCTTGACAACGCATTTCTATTGGTTAAAATGCTGTTCTAACTGAAAATGTTAATGTTGATTCTTTTAGATTATTACTTCTGTAACTCTAAAACTACACTTACTTGACTGAGTCTGCTTTGAGTTTTTTTAAATATATTTTTAAATATTTTATTTATTTATTTGAGAGGCAGAGTTACAGAAAGAGGGAGAGACGGAGAGAAAGGTCTTCCATCTGCTGGTTCACTCCCCAGATGGCCACAGTTGCCACAGCTGCGCCGATCCAAAGTCAGGAGCCAGGTGCTTCCTCTGGGTCTCCCACATGGGTAGAGGGACCCAAGCACTTGGGCCATCTTCTACTGCTTTCCCAGGTCATCAGGAGGGAGCTAGATCAGAAGTGGAGCAGCCGGGACATGAACCGGCGCCTCTATGGGATGCTGGCACCCACCGCAGGCAGAGGCTTAGCTTACCACGCCACAGCAGTGGCCCTGAGTTTTGTTCTTAACTCTGCTGTGATAAGGGTACACACACATACACATACACATACACAAGCAAAGACATGCAAACAAACACATACACACTGATGCACAGGTGCGCATATATACTCACATGCAGAAGCAGACACACAGACACACACAACACGCAGAGACACACAGATGCATGAACACACCTGTAGGCACACAGGCACATGTGCACACAGCTGCACAACTCCGTCAGTTTTGTCACCATCTCGGTCCCTCTATTGTCACCATGACGATTTCAATATTCATAAACCCTGACTTTCTATTGTTTGTCCCAAGTGTCAGATTTTGTAAGATGAGGGCGCTAATGTCCCTCACCTTCTGTCTGCCTCTCTCCTCCGCTGTCTGTCTGGCAGCTCTTCCCAGAGGCGTCCCAGCTCTGTCCAGTGTTCCTGTTGATAACCTCTGCCCCCTCATCTGGAGATTTATTTTCCACTCTGTCCGTCGGTTACGTGTAAAGGTTGCAGGCTGTGGCCCAGCGCTGGGGCAGACTCTGCGTGTAGCCAAGCTTAGGAGCGTGCTGTGGGTTCACAGGAGTCTTCACCAAGTTCATGGACAGTGTCTGCTGCTGCTGGCCACATTGTGGGTTCTGAGTACAGGGTGGTGCACCTGGGGAAGTGCTGACCTCCCCGCTGTCCGGGAATGGGGAAGAGGAATACATGGGGGTGCCCCAGGAATGGCAGGGGCAGGGGGTGGGGCTGGCCCAGCCACATGGGTGCCCTGGGGAGGGGCAGTGCGGATGTGTGCTCCAGATGCAAGCTCAGGTTGACGCCCAGCATGAAGAGGGCACGCTGAATCACTGGGCCCAGAGAAAGTGGACACTTGAAAGCTACTGACGCCAACCCTGGGAGAAGGGAGCCCTACTGAGTCTGTTTCAAAGTTATAATTTATTTTCACAAAAAGGAAGCTTTGAATTTTTCATGTATTTAAAGCTAATGCCTGGGGCCAGTGTTGTGTGCTTGGGACACACTCCCATTCGACATGATCCTGGTTGGCAGCTCGGGGGACAGCCCCGGGGGCAGGCAGCGGCTTGTCCACGCGCCTGTCAGAGTCAGCGGGCAGTGAGGGTCTGGGGGCTGTATGTGCGGTGATCTTGAGCCAGGGCCAGCAGCTGCGGCTGATCCTGGGGGGCTGCCCAAGCTCACAGGCCCCTGCCTCCTGGGGAGGTGGATGTACGCGTCGCTGGCTCCTGGGCAGCCCAGGGAGGGAGCGCAGGGCACAGCCTGCACCCCAGCTGCACTGGGGCTTGCAGGACAGCACGCAGGAGGGTGGTGTGCGTGGGCTGGGCTCGGGTCCGTGGGCCGTGGCAGGGCAGCTCTGCTACGTGGGGTTTGTTTCTTTCCTTGGAACAATTATTTTATTCTATTTTCATAAATTGAATAATAAATAATGCATAAAATAACAAATAATAAGCAATTAATAAAATATAAAAATGCAATATTAAATAAAATAAAAATAATAAAATAAATTTCACTTAAATTTTTTATTTATATATTTGAAAGGCAGAGTTAGAGAGAGAGATCTTTCATCCCTTGGTTCATTCCCCAGATGGCCAGGGTTGGTCCAAGTCAAAACCAGGAGCCAGGAGCTTCCTCTTGGTCTCCCACACAGATGTATGGGCCCAAGGACTTGGGCCATCTTCCACTGCTTTCCCAGGCTATACCAGAGAGCTGGATCTGAAGTGGAGCAGCTGGGACTTGAACCGGTGTCCATATGGGATGCTGGTGTTTCAAGTAGCGGCTTAACCCACTACACCATGTGACCCAACAGAATGATTGATTTTAAAGTCTATCTCTCATAGACGTCTCTGTGGGGCTCCCAGCATCGGGAAGTTCACTGCCAACACCTTTGCTGTTTATTTTCTAACATATCCTGTCGGACATGAAATTATTTCTTTAAAAAATACTTGAGGAAGCATCTTCCCAAAGTTAATGGAAAACGTGTGTTACAAAAAGCTACGTACGGATTTCAAAAAGTTTTGGCATCAAAATAAACTTATGTTTTAATTCCGTTTTCCATGAGCTCTTGTATTTGCTCTTCACATCTATTGGAATGTCAGATAGCCTGGAGCCGGGTCAGGGTCATGTTCACAAGTCTCCAGGCGTCAACTGCACTTTATCGAAGACACAAGTCACTACTTCCTGAGTGGTTTGGTGAGAATTGCTTCCCACACAGATGAAAAATCTTACGTACGTAGGAAATGGTCCTTGGGTATCAGTAGGTCTAAATTTTTTCTTTTTCCTATTTCAATGAAACCAACTGGCGTAAAGTTTTCCTTGGAAACTTGGATGTTCCGTGTCTCTTCCCCTGTCTGTCTCAGATGTGGATTTGAGCAAGTGCAAGGACTTTGGGTGAGGCTCAAGTGAACTTTGGGTGTTGGCCTTGTTCTCTCCCAGAGTGGCTGGCCCGAAGCATGGCGGTCGGCGGCTCTGTGTGGAAGGGATCTCTTTGTGGCCTGGGTCTTGTGCCCATTGTTGCGGATGGAAGAGTGAGGCAGGGGAATGGTGGTGGTGAGAGAGAGCAGGAATTCCCAGATGATCTGGTTTTCTGACTCTCTCTCTGTTGCTCTGCCTTCCAAATAAATAAAAAAAGAATTCTGAAATGAAAAGAGGGGTGAAGGGGCCAGTGTTGTTGTGCTGCGGGTAAAGCCACCTCCTGTGACATCTACATCCCAAGTGGGCGCTGGTTCGAGTCCCGGCTGCTCCACTTCCCATCCAGCTCCCTGCTAATGCACCTGGAAAAGCAGTGGAGGATGACCCGAGTGCTTGGGCCTCTGCACCCATGTGTGAGACTGGTTCCTTACACATCTGGCACAAAACAAGGGTTGGGATCGAGACCACTGTTCTGGGTTTCCGTTTCCTTCACAGCTGACTGTTGTCGCTGACCTGTAAGTGCCCTTTAGGTGTTGTGCGGTGAATTTTCTCCAGGCAGCCTGGTTCTGTGGGTGCCTACATGTGTCCCCAGATCTGGACCTGAGCTGGCCTTCCGCCCTCTCACCTGGAGATGTCATGTCACCCCATCCGGACTCCCATCCAGCAGCCCTCACCCACCAGAACCATGCACTGACAAATTGGCAGGCATTTGGAGCAGGCGAGTGGCCTCGCAGTTAAGACACCGTGGCCCATAATCAGAGCACCCGCATTTGAGTCCCGGCTACATTTCCAGTTCCAGCCTCCTGCTCCTGCTCACCCTGGAGGGCCATGGCTCAAGTAACTGTGTCCCAGCCACCCATGTGGGAAACCCAGATTGAACTCCCAGCACCTGGCTTTGACCTGCCCCAACCCTTGCCATCGCTGGCATTTGGGGAGTGAACCAGCAGGTGGAAGATCTCAGTCTCTATCTGCCTTGTCTGTCCGTCTGTCTTTCCTTCCCTGTCTCTCTGCTTCTCCAAATGTATAAATACATTTTTAAATTTAGCCAATCTTGCTGGAGAAAGCCTCTTTTGTCAGTTTGGCCTCACTACGTCCCGTGCTGTCAAGAAAACCGTAAGTGACAGAACGGCGGTTGTTCAATTATTAAAAGCCCTGATTTTATTCAGCTCTCAGACAAAGAAAAGGAGTCGCTTAGAGCTAGGCAGTGGTTGCGATTTGCCGTTTGAGCCCATGGAGACACAGTTTTATGTGGCATTCCACGAGGCTGCTCCTTCTCCAGCCAGGCTTTCTCGTGTCCGGCTGGAGCAGGTGCCGCTGTGTCAGCCATGGGGCTTCAGCGTGCCATCGCCTGGCAGGGCGGTTGGCCCGTCGTGGTTTTTATTTTAATTTTTGTTAAAGATTGACTTATGTATTTGAAAGTCAGAGTTACAGAGACAGAGAAGGAGAAGCAGAGAGAGAGAGAGAGAGAGAGAGAGAGCGAGCCTATCTTCCATCTGCTGGTTCACTCTCCAGATGGATGCGTTTGTTGACATCTTCCTATGCGTATGTGTTGATTCTAGAAACTCTGTACTGTTTCTTTGGTTTTCTCTCTCTGCCTTTCCTCCTGTGTCTCATCTCCTAAATAAATGCCCAAAGCAGTGCCGTGCATGAGAATTTGGAGGCACCCTCCCTGGCTTGAACCCTGGCTTGGGTCTCACGTTAAATGGCTGAACTGTGTCTCGGTTTCCTGCTCTGTAGAATGGGAATGAGGGTAGTTGCTGCCTCTCAGGCTCGCTGTGAGGATCCAATGGGCCAGTACACCATAAGCAGGGAGCCTGGAACCATGTGCTCTGTCAGCGTGGGCGATTGTTCAGCCAAGACCATAGGGCTCAGGAACACTACCCTGCCTTCTGAAGTCTCGCCTTCACAAGAAAAACAAATTCCTGGTCGGGGTTTCAAGTGGAAGGGAGCAGGCGTCATCAGGGTTCACAGCAAGTCGGAAGCTGTTCTGCTATGTGTGCAGAGGGGGAAAGGATAGTGAGGGGACATGTCGGGGGCATTCGTGTGTGCCAGGCTCTGGGCTGCCTGCTTGCTGCTGGTATCTCATTGTGAGGCTGTTACGGGGGCTTCACAACAGTCACAGATGTTGCATATGATGAGAAAAGCTGTGTAGGGATTTTAAATAAACTTTTTCCATCTTAATGAACTTTTAGTTCTCTGTTTCCATGAAATATTCAAGTCCCCTTGTAAGGCTCCTAATGTTAGCCATTTGATTCTCTGCCCATTTTTACAGAAGAGTAGAGAGATTTGGAGAGTCCAGGATTCCTGAGCCCACCTGCAGATGGGGCTGGGGTGGGGGGCAGGATGGGGGACCATTGTGGTGCTGGGCTTGCCCTGGGCCCTAGGGTGGCTAGGCATAGTCGGGATAGCACTACTGCTCCGTCTCTGCCAACCCATCTTCTCTTCTGGTTGATGGTTGGTGGTGATAGTTGATGACAATGGTCCATGGTTGGTGTTTGGTGGTTGATGGTTGTGATGGTTGATGATGATTATGGTGATGGTTGGTGGTGATGGTGATTGGTGGTTGATGTTGATGGTTGATGTGGATAGTTGGTGGGGATGGTTGATAGTAGTGGTCGATGGTTGGCAGTTGATGGTGATGGTTGGTGGTTGATGGTGATGGTGTGGTTGATGTTGATGGTTGATGTTGATGGTGGGGATGGTTGATGGTGGTAATGGTTGGTGGTGATGGCTGATGGTGATGGTTGATGGTTGGTGGTTGGTGCTAGGTTGAGGAGTGTATTCTGTTTCCTAGGTGGTTGTAATGTTGACAAATGTCTGCTTCTAAGGCAGTTGGCCAAAAATGAAGAGGCCAAGTCATGCTTTTGTGTTTCTTGTGTGTTGATGAAGCTCCCTGCATGAAAAGTGTGTCTGCAGCTTAGCAGACAGAGGGTGGTGGTCCCTGGGCTGAGGGAGCGAGAGCTGGGACTCCCCTGGTCATCTACTTCGAGCTGCTGATTGCCCGACACTCTTCCCACTACTCCCCGATTTCATTCCAAGGAAGAGGAAGGGAGAAAGGCAGGCAGTGTAGCTCCCGTGCTTAGCAGGAGCCTCAGCTATTTGCAGGGTGATGGTGAGCTCATGTTCCTCCTTGCTCTGAGACGACAGTCAAAGATCATTCAAGCTGCACCTGCTACAGAGCCAGGCAGGTACTCCATGATGCTCGTGAGCAGCCTCTTGTGGCTGGGACCCTGGCCGTCCTTGTGAGAGATAAGCACATCTGACAAGATAATCTTGGCCTTGACCTGGGACACAAGATTAGTTAACAAACTGAATTGTAAATGGTTCATTGTTTTGGCCACCGAAGTCCTTGTTGAATCTTTCAGACTTATTTGTTGTTCCACAGATTTTTAACTTCTCCCCATCAATTCTTTAGATTCCTAGTACTATTGCAGATTGAAAAGCCAAAGAAAAAAAGTAGCATCTTTCTACTCTCAAATGCTGTAATTTTATTCCATGGGGAAAATATCCTTTCACCCTTTTTACTCTTCTGAAGGAAATGTTCCACTGAATAATTGATGCTTCTAAAATGAAGCCTTGTCTTTTTATGAGCCTAGAATAGCTTTCTTTCATTATCCAAATGAGTGTTCCGCAGCCCCGAATATTAACTGTTTCCATAGAATAAACATTCAAACACAAGGAAGCCTGCCAAGTTAATTGTCCTCAGGTGAAGTTCAGACCATGCTTTGGACCGAAGCACAGAGAAAGGCAGAGGAGTGGACAGAGCCCTGTATGCAAACCAGCAAGGTTGCAGGCAGCTGGGAAGGGTTTCCCCGAGGTTCTGTTCACAGAAAACAGCAGGGCCACACCGGAAGTCGGCTCCAGCATTGAGGACTGCAAATGCATGCTGGTTTTGTACCTCTGCAGTGAACATTGCTGATGACAGGGGCCAGTGTGAAAGATGATGGCCCCTTCTGAGGTTCCTACTTCTAACGTGTACCCTGGGCTCCAAACGATGCAGATGCCTTGCACAGTAGACTTCTGCTCTCAAGAATTCGTTCTGAAGATTCTGCAGCAGGCCAGTGTTATCTGAGGATGATTAAGCCCAGAAAAAGACCACTGAGTATGCATTCGCTCACAGGGACCAGGATTTTGTAAGAAAATGGAAAAAAAAAAAAAGGCTTTGGGGTTTTGTCTTTTAAAAATCATCCGGGGGGCTGGCATTGTGGTGCAGCCAGTAAAGCTGCCACTTGTAGTGCAGGCATCCTATCTGGGCGCCAGTTTGAGGCCTGGGTGCTCCACTGCCGATCCAGCTCCCTGCTCATGGACTGAGAAAAGCAGTAGAAGATGGCTGAAGTGTTTGGGTTCCTGCACCCACGTGGGAGACCCAGAAGAAGCCCCTGGTTCCTGGATTCAGACTGACTCAGTCCTGGTCATTGTGCCCACTGTTCCAGTGGATGGAAGCTCGCTCTCTCTCTCGCGCTCTCTCTTTCTCTCTCTTCTTTCTGTCCCTCCCTCTCTCTGTAACTCTGACTTTCAAATAAATTAACTTAAAATCATCTGAAAAGTATGAAAGGAAGAGTTTTTTCCTAAGCTTCTATTTGAGAAAATTTAGCAGATAAAAGTGACCATATCTGGCTCTTAGAATGGGTAATACCAAAATCAATATTGATTGGGGCCAGCATTGTGGTACAGTGGGTTAAGCCACCACCTACAAAGCCAGCATCCCAGATCTGAGCACTGGTTCGAATCATAGCTGCTCCACTTCCTGTCCAGCTCCTTGCTAATGCACCTGGGAAGATGACCCAAGTGATTGGTCCCTTGCTACCAACATGAGAGACCCAGGTGGAGTTTCTGGTTCCTGGCTTTGGTGTGGACCGGCCCCAGCTATTGTGACCATGTAGGGAGTGAACTACCTGATGGAAGATCTCTCTCTCTCTCTCTCTCCCTCCCTCCCTCCCTCCCTCCCTTCCTCCCCTTCTCTCTGTCTGTCTGTCTGTCTGTCTCTCTCTGTGTCACTGTCATGCTGCCTTTCAAATAAATGACTCCTGGGGCTGGTATTGTGATATAATGAGTTAAGCCACTGCCTGCAGTGCCTGCATCCCATATGGGCGCTGGTTTGTGTCCCAGCTGCTCCACTTCCTATCCGACTCCCTGCTAAGGTGATCTGGGAAAGCAGTGGAGGATGACCCAAGTCCTTGGGCCCCTGCCACCCATGTGGGAGACCCAGAAGAAGTTCCTGGCTTTGGTTTGGCCTATCGCCACCCATTACAGTCATCTGGGGAGTGAACCAGTATATGGAAGATCTCGATCTCTCTCTCTCTCTCTCTCTCTCTCTCTCTCTCTCTCTCTCTCTGAAACTGCCTTTCAAATAAATAAAGTAAATAAAAAATAACCTTTTTTTTTTTTTTAATCAATACTGATTGTTTCTGAGAGGTATAAAGATTTTGGACAAAAGTAGATGGCTGTGGCACACCCTGTGGATGGCTAGTGTTCTGAAAATATTTGAGGCCTTGGTCATTTTCCTTTGGTGCCTTTAGATCCTTTCATACTGACATCGTTTGGGGGAGCCCTGTCTTGTCGCCAGCTTTTTCTCTTCAACGATCATTTCCCCATCAAACTGTTCAATCCCCCCTTGCCACTGGGGATCCTCCTGTGCCGAGCTGTGCATCTTTCAGTCCGTAAGCCCTTGGTCTCTACTGTAAACAGGAAGAAACAAGCTAAGGCAGAGGGCCTGGCTGGGAGGAGCTGGCAAAGGAGCAAAGGAAAATTGCAAGAGCGTTGCCGTTTGCACTTGCCAGGTGGTGCGGGCGAATCCCATCCTGGGAGCCTGGTGTTCCGAGGCGAAGGAAGCAGGAGGCAGGATCCTGGTGGGGAGCGGGCTCCCCTGGCCCCTGGGGCTGCTGGAACAGCCCCCCCCCCCGCCCCCCAGTGTGGTCACCTGGGGAGGTTGTGATCTTTGATCCCAAAGGTGCATGGGTCAGAGCCGCAGTCTGGGCCCGGGCACACAGCAATCCTCCATCCCCAGGAGCCAATGTGGCCACAAAGGGAATCAGCTAATGCCACATCATGAAAAATCATGGCCCTTAGCGTTTGTATTCGAGATCCTGGAAGTCTTCAGTGTGCTCTGGGGGAGCATCATTGCACATCATTTTTTTTTTCCCCCTCCCAAGCAATCAGATTGGGTTCCTCTCACCCAGCTAAAGTCGGCAGCTACCCCTTCTTCCTGGGTACTGGCACAGCTTGCCCTGCAGCTGTGGGGGAGCGATGGGCAATGTTCGCTTCATGGAGCTTGGCACGCAGTGCCGAGGGGCTGAGGGGCCAGGAGGGAGCCCCGAGCTGCTGGAATTGGGGTAGCTTGGCTGCTCACTAGGATGTCCCCGGCGAAGCCGCGGTAAAGTGGATTTTAGGCTTGATTTTCATGACCAAGTAGCAGGGTTCGGGGGCGGGGAGGGGGAGGCATTCTAGAAATGGTGCCTGGATTTTGGATTCCTCCGAAGCAGGGACATGAATCAGGCACAAGGGAGCTTGAGCTCAGCCCAGCTCCTTCTGTCCACGTGCTCGGTGTGTGTGTGATAATTTTGTGAACTCTTTTCCCCTAGACTCGTCCAGCTGCATCAGAGACTGATTATTTCCTAACACCGTCGGGGAGAGGCCCACGAGGGATGGTGAATTCTCTCTGAGTCTTCACTAGCGGAACAGAAGGTAATTGTTGTTGAATTCTGAATGTGTGGAGGTCAGCTACAATAGCAGCCGACAAAAGACCGAGGGTTTGGGATATTTTCTCTTACAAAAATATAACTGGAATCCTTCCGATTTCCTTATGTGTGATATTTCTTAAAAACACAAAATGTAGCATCTTCTTCTCTTTTTAAGATTTATTTGAGAGGCAGAGTTACAGAGAGAGAGAGGTCTTCCATCCACGGGTTCACTCCCCAAATGGCCACAATGGCTGGAGCTGCGCCGATCCGGAGCCAGGAGCCAGGAGCTTCTTCCGGGTCTCCCACGCACGTGCAGGGGCCCATGGACTTGGGCCACCTTCTACTGCTTTCCCAGGCCATCAGCAGGGAGCTGGATCAGAACTGTAGCAGCTAGAACTTGAACTAGCACACATATGGGCTGCTGGTGCCGCAGGGGGAGACTTAACCTGCCATGCCACAGTGCCAGCCTCGCCTGTTCTTGTTAAATAAACTTTCGTGAGGTGGGCATGTGCCTAGTCCTTAAGACGCTGGCTGGGCCCCCTCCATCCCATGTCAAGAGTGCCTGGCTTCAGTGCCCGGCTCTGCCTGACTCCAGCTTCCTGCTGATGCTAACCCTGGGGGCAGTGGCAAGGGCTCCACTAATCAGGTTATGACACCTGCATCAGAGACCTGGGTGGAGTTCCAGGTTTTTGCTGTCAGCCCCCAGCTGTGCTGGGCATCTGGGGGTCAACCAGCAGATGGGAGCTGTCTCTCTCTCTGAAACAGGCAAACAAGTGAATAAAACTCAGCTTCCACAGGTGGGGGTACCTCCCACAGGGGGTTACCTCCCTCTGTGGCTGACTGCGTCTCTTCTCTGTCATCCCCTGGCGTGTCTGTTGTGTCCCTCCGGGTGGTGTCCACATTCAGAGAGAAGGCGGAACAGTTGTGGAATGACAGCTACATGTGGGGACTCATTTATTTGCACCACCCACAAATTGATGAAACTCAATATCCAGTGCCCCTCCCCTACCCGGCTCCAGCTCACGGAAGCCCCTGGGCTGTTGATGGCGCCACCTCCCCAAGGCCGGTTCTATCCTCAGCTGGGTGCTGCCCAGGCCGGAGCCGCCCAGCTGGGCTCCCTCAGCTCTTCCTGTGCTTGCCTGGGCGCTCACCCAAAGCTGAACCCACTCTTGGTGCACCGTCTTCCCAAGTCTGGGCACCATGTGTGTCCTGGGGACACTCACAGTTCCTGTTTTCCATTTCTCAGAATGTATCGCTCTCTTTTGCTCCTGTTCCTTAAGTGGCTCTGCCTGATGATTGGATTTGTAGTTAAAAGAAACTGTACTGGGGCCGGCGTAGCGGGTAAAGCCGCTGCATACAGTCCCGGCATCCTATATGGGCGCCGGTTCCAGTCCCGGCTGCTCCACTTCTGATCCAGCTCTCTGCTGTGGCTTGGGAAAGCAGTAGAAGATGGCCCAAGTCCTTGGGCCCCTGCACTCACGCGGGAAACCCAGAAGAAGCTCCTGGCTCTGGCTTTAGATTGGTGCAGCTGCAGCCGTTGCGACCAATAGGGGAGTGAATCAGCAGATGGAAGACCTCCCTCTCCCTTTCTCTCTCTGCCTCTCCTCTCTCTGTGTAACTCTGACTTTCAAATAAATAAATTAATTTAAAAAAAACCCCGTATTTGGGGACTGGTGTCGTGGCATAAGCAGGTGAAGCCGCCGCTTGCGATGCCAGCATCCCATATGGATGCTGGTTTCAATCCTGGCCGCTCCACTTCTAGTGCAGCTCCCTGATGGTGCAGCTGGGAAAGCAGCAGAAGATGGCCCTGCCTGAGCCCCGGCCTCCCATGTGGGAGACCCAGCCCTGGCCACTGCTGCCATCTTGAGGCGTGAACCATCAAATGGAAGATCTCTCCCTTTGTAGCTACAGCTCTGACTTTCAAATCCATAAAATCTTAAAAAAAAAAAAACCCTCATTTATTTATGTATAAATAATTTTTAAAAAGATTTATTTATTTAGTTGAAAGATGGAGTGATAGAGAGAAGGAGAGCAGAGAATTAAATCTTTTATCTACATATGTATTCCCTGTATGACCACAATGAATGGCCGGACCTGGTCAAGACTGAAGCCAGGAGCCTGGAGCTCCATCCACATCTCCCACGTGGATGACAGTGGCCAAAGCATTTGGGCCATTCTCTACTGCCTTCCCAGGTACACTAACAGGGAGCTAGATTAGAAGTAGAGCAGCTGGGACTCAAACTGGCACTGTGATATGGGACACTGGCATTGTAGGTGGCAGCTTAGCTGACTATGCCACAACACTAGCCCCAAGGAAACATATATTTTAAAAAGATTTTTTTTTTCAAATTTATTTGAAAGGCAGAGGACAGAGACGGACAGAGACTGACAGAGAACTGCCATCCGTTGGTTCATTCTTGAAATGCGTGCAGCTCAGTCCAGGTCTGTGTGGGTGGCTGGAGCCATCACCTGCTGGGCAGGGTGCATTTTAGCAGGAAGCAGAGCCAGGACTGGAATCCCAGCGCCCTGATACAGGATGTGGGCATCCTACACAGAGTCCAGGCTGCTGCTCCAAATGCCTGCCCTGGGGTGACGTTCGTTAAACCCTGTTTTCCGAATGGCTCAGAGCCAGGGTGACTCTGTGCACCTGCTGCACCTCCCGGCATGGTGCAGCTCAGCAGGCTCATTGGGGCGGCCAGAGGGGGAGTCCAGAGGGGCAGTGAGCGTGTGAGTGAGCAGGGGGAGTGAGCACGGAGACAGCGTGTCCAGTCTGCCTGGAGTGCAGGTGTATGCTCTGCTAGGCTCACCGGGAGTTGATTATAAACCTGACTGTTAGGAGGCTGTGAGCGTAACCTTTGAACCCCGCTGCTCTGCCACCCTTGAACTCTGGTGTCAGTCTCCCACACCCAGCCTCCACAGAGCACTCTGGGTGCTGGCAGGAGACAGTCACTAAGCAGGCGCTAAGCAGCGCCCAGGGCCCGAGCGCCCTGTGGCTGTCCCTGTGGTATCACCCACTTGAGTCTGCATGTGAGGCATGTGAGGGTCACCAGCCTCTCTGATTCCAAGAAGAATCTTCTCTTCCTTTTTAAAATAAACCTGCATTTTATTTATTTATTTATTTTAAAAGAGTTATTTATTTATTTGAAAGTCGGAGTTACACAGAGGAGGAGAGGCAGAGAGAAAGGTCTTCCATCTGCTGGTTCACTTCCCAGATGGCCACAGTATCTGCACTAGGAGATCCAAAGCTAGGAGCTTATTCTGGGTCTCCCATGTGGGTGCAGGGGCCCAAGGACTTGGGCCATCTTCTACTGCTTTCCCAGGCCATAGCAGAGAGCTGGATCGGAAGTGGAGCAGCCGGGATTTGACCTGGTGCCTATATGGGATGCCTGCGCTGCAGGTGGCAGCTTGACCCACCATGCCACAGTGCTGGTCCCAATATAAACCTACATTTTAAAACTCCATTGGTCTAGAAGCTTTTTACTCATTGATTTACTTGAAAGGCAGAGAGAGATAGGGAGGGTAAGAGAGAGAGTGTGAGAGAGCTCTTCCATCTGCTCCCCCCCCCCCATGCCTACAACAGCCAGCAACTCCATCCAGGTCCCCCATGTAGGTGCAGGGATCCAAGCACTTGGGCCGTCATCTGCTGCCTTCCCAGGTGCACCAGCAGGAAGCTGGATCAGGAGCAGAGGAGTCGGGACCCAAACAGGCATTCAGATATGGGATGCAGGGGTCCTAAAAAGCTAACCACGCCCCCTCCACCCCCTGCTGCACACCCCTGCCCCTTCTTGCTCAGCGTCACTGTCCTGGGTTTGTGCCCTCAGTGTGGCTCCTTCTATCAGTTGTGTATGGATCCTTGGAGTGCACGCCGCAGGGGGAGGAGGTTTGCCATTGGTTTGCTGCTTCGTGCCAGGCACCACTGAGGCAGGGTCTGGTGCCCTGCACGCTTCTACCTAAGGAGGTAGCAGGGACCGTGGTCGCGCTCAGCCTGTCTGCCGCTCCGGGCAGCCAAGCATCTCAACGAGATGCGAGCAGGAGTGGAAGCCGGGAGCCAGCACCTATGTCCTGGCCAGTGCCCTTCCCCTTGCCGTGTGCGCCCGTCCTCGGGGTCGCCGAGGGTGTGGGGCTGGGGAGCATCCTTTGTCACAACCCGGCATCCCCTGCGGTCAGGCGGCAGAGGAAGTGCGTGGTGAGTCATGGGGCAGAATGCATGCCCTGAGCTGGACTGGGCCTCCGTGTCAAGAATGGGTGAGACGGGGAGCCCACAGCACACCTGTGTGACCTGATAGCATCTAACAGTCCGTGCCCTGAGGGGAGGGCTCTGGTTTCTGGCTTCCCTCCCCGGGAGATCCTCAGGCCAAGGCAGGCATCCCCACTCCTCTCTCCTGAGCACCTTTAGCAGGAAAGGATACTTCTGTTGCATCATTTCAGATGATCAGTGATGAAGCTGTGAATTGACCCTGCTCCTCCTCCTCCTTCTCCTCCTCCTCCATGCCTGCCCCTCCCTCCCCCCCCTCCCGTCTTCAGCAGCAGCTGTGGCTTTGCAGGTCAGGCGTGAGTGGCCAGAGCCTCTCTGTTGGCCATGCAAAGTGCTGTGTCACGTGGCTACCGCCCACCCACCTGCCCTGCCTCTGCCACCGCCCTGAACTCTGTCACCCTTCTCACATGCATCCTGCACACCTCTTCCAGCTGAAGTCTTTGGCTCCGTGCCCAGGGCTCAAATCCAGCCTCAAGCCCAGTGCGGGGCGGGGTCTGTCTGCTGGAGGCTCCTGTCCTCTGACCCCCACCTGTGTATGACAACACTAGTCACGAGCCTCAAGATCAGCTTTCTGCAAATAGCAGGCTCGGGCTGCACCTCGGGGCCTTAACCGCTGCTGCTCCTGCCTCTCCTCTTGACCGACCGCCAGGATGCCATTCAGGCACCTCTGCCCTAGAAGCGAGGGTAGGGTCAGGTGCACCTGTCGTACGGAATACATGGGGTGGACAAACTCCCATGAAGGGACTTCAGAAAGTCTCTGGGAAAAATGGGATAGAAAAGGGAAGTTGGTGCAAAAGCAGAAATTGAAATCCATGCGTAATTTTTTTTCCCACACCATGCATTTCCCTTGAACTTCTGGAGATCCGTCATAGGCCAGCACCTGCCAGCCTGTTTGTTTGCAAGGCTGCTGGTCTCGGCGATGGGTGGGGCTGGATCCTGGCCTCCAGCGTCACCCCAGATGTTTTCCAAAGTGGCCATTGCTGTGCTTTTTTTGGTCACTTTGCTCCCAAAACGTTTTGTAAAGAAAACCCCGCCCCGCCGAGCAGGGGGACACAAAGCGTGCAGAAGAAAGTTCCCTCTGCGGCTTCCGCCGTGGCTTCCAGGCTCTGTTCACCTCACAGGGCCCCTCTGTGTGCATTTAACCCTGCAGGGGAGCAGCCTCAGCCCTGCTCTGCAGCCAGGCTGCAAGAAACCGATGCTGGGAGCCGTCCGTGCGCTCGGCCGAGGTTAGCTCGGCTGAGGTTAGCACAGGGCATCCTCTTGCCCGAGGGGAGGAGGAAGAGTCCTCTCAGCTCACACAGCCAGGAAGTCACCGGGGCCCCACAGGCGTCTTCCAGTGCCACTTCCTCTCGGGACAAGCACCGCTTCCCCACACTCACCGCTAGTTTGCCACGATTCCTTCCTCCAGCATCTTGACCTCCTCTGATGTCCAACCCACGCAGGAGATTCTCGCCCCGCTGGGCAGTCCCTGGCCCTGCTGCTGGCGTCTGAGGCCAGCCAGGCTGCTTGGCCCTTGGGCGTCTTCCTAGGTGAGCGTGCTGGGCTCTGTGCGGCGAAGGCACGGCCCGAAGGTGCAGTGGGTGCGAGGAAGAGCCTCAGACCTGGGACAGCTCCAGGAGCCTGCACCCGAGCGCAGGAAGCGGTGCCCGCGTGCGAGGACCGTCCTTTACTCCCTCCCTCTGACAGTCAGCAGCTGATGCGACTGTGTCCTGGGTGTCCCCGGGCGTGGCCCTACCAATGCCCAGAGCTGGGTCAGGCCTGGAAGCCCGATTGGGGAGTAGGAGGGAGCGCGTCTTGCTGGCCTCTGTGTTCTGGGCAGGGGGTGGCAGCTGGGCTGAGGGCAGAGAGGAAGGGGGAGACTGGAGAGGGAGAACATGGGGCAGCTGGGACACTCACCTGGGCCTTGAGTCTCTTGTGGGATTTTCCACCAGTCACTGTGAAATAGCAGCTACTGACCAGGGTGCTCCTAGCCCCCCGCTGTGAAGCGCTGTTGACACAGGTGCTGCCTGGCCCGGCGAGCAGGTGTGTTCCCCTGACCTGGGAGAGCTCGTTGTGTTACAGAGCCACTTGCTCAGTAGAGGTGTTGAAGATCATTTCCACCACTACTGCCATCTCCACGTGCCAGTCGGGAGACAGAGCTGCAGAAATCCACTCCGTGCGTGTGGCCAGATGGGCGCTAGGTCCGAGACCAGCACCCGCTGAAACATAGGCCTCTGGTGCCCCATGCCAACATCCAGGGCCGAGCTCCAAGGACCAGCTTCCCCGGCCCCTGAGGCAGTAGCACAGGGCTCAGGCTGACCTCTCTGACCCCGCTGGGCTCAGCCAAGCCCTGGGGGAAGCTTGCCACGGACCGTTATCCAGAGTACGTCTGCAGAAGCTCCTTGTGCAGTCCCGGAAACACATTAGGCTCAAAGACCCCTCTCGGAGCTGCCTGCCGTGGGCATGAGCTCGGGGCATTGACTGAGTGTCTGGTTAGCAAATTAAACGGCCTCTGCTCTCAAGGGGTTGACACCACACCCACCCGCCCGTCTATCCTTTGAGCTTAAAAACAGAAGGATCAAACCTGTGGACACATTGGTCACGGGGGCACAGGACAGAAAACCACAAGTCTTTGTGCAACATGTGGGCAAGAGGGTGCTGTCACTCATGAGGATGGACAAGGGGAGGGAAGGGCTTGGAAGCTGGATGGTTGGGAGAAAAATCATAGGCTTTCATGCTCAGAGCTGTTGAGGGCAAGAATCTGATGTGGCAGGTGGAGGAGCAGGGGCAGTGCCTGCTGAGGTGCCATGGGCAGGAGCCACTCCTTGCAGGGGGCAGCACTGGCTTCTGGGAATCGTGGTGTTCCGGGGGTCCCCGGGGTCACGCGTGTTTCCTGGGCTCGTTGGCTTGACTGTGCGGTATGAGGTAGGGAGAACCAAAGATGTGCCGATCTGAACCGCTGGATGCACAGGGCTCCCCTGAGCTTCCCCAGAGCCTGAAGAAAGAATGCTACTCCTCCAACACTGAGTTCCAGTCCAACGAGACGCATTTCACACTTCTAACCTCTAGAACTACAAGATCATAAACTTGTATGTGTTTTTTAAAGACTTAATTATTTGATTGAAAGACAAAGGGACAGAAAGACAAAGGAGAGAGAAAGAGAGAGGGAGAGAGAAACCTTCCATCTGTAGATTTACTCCCCAAATGCCCACTACAGCCAGCACTGGGCCAGGCTGAAGCCAAGGGCTCCATCCAGGTCTTCCACGTGGGTGGCCAGGACTCCAAGTCCTTGGGCCACCTATTTGATGCTTCCCGGATGCATTTTCAGGAAGCTGGATCAGAAGTGGAAAACCAGGCACTGTGCTATGGGACAGGAGTGTGTCAAGTGGCGGTTTAACCCAGCGAGGCCCAGAACCCACTCCGAGTTTGTGTATTGTAAGCCACCAAGTTTGTAGTCATTCGTCCCAGCAAGCTGCAGTAAACTCTCCAGTATGGTAGATAATATGATGGGAAATTCGTGGAATATAGATGACTTGAAGGTCTTGTTTTGACAAGATCTCCTGAGATTTTCCTAAGGTAATTTATGTTGCGAGAGTGAGGGCGGGAACTTTATTTCTTTGCTCTTGTATCCTGGCTGCCAAATGAATGAATCTGTTTTAACTCAATCCATGAGAAAACAAAACAGCTGCCATTGCAAATCCATTATGTATGCTAAAATGGCTGACTATTATTAGAAATGTGGAATTCAGGCCCCCGTTCTAGGCCAAGGGTGTCAGTTTTTGCTTTGTCATTCAAAAATGAGAGGCGTGGGGCCTGCATTGTGGCACGAAACCACCACTTGCAATGCCAACAACCCATACCAGAGCACGGGTTCCAGTCCCAGCTGCCAGCTCCTCATCCAGCTTCCTGCTAATGCATCCGGGAATACAGGAGACAACGGCCAAGAACCTGGTCCCTGCCGCCCACACGGGAGACCTGGATGGAGCTTCTGGCTGCAGGCTTTGGCCTAGCCCAGCCATTGTGGCTGTTCAGGGAGTGAACCAGTGGATAGAAGATCTCTCTGTCTGTCTTTCTCTACTCTCTCTCTCTCTCTTTTTCTCTCTGGCCTCTTAAATACATTTTTAAAAAATTAAAAAGAAATGACATTGTCCCCAGAGGAACTCTCGCTCTACATGGGAAGAAAGACATGTACATAGTTGATGAGGATGTGGAACCGCGATGTTAAATAATTTAGGATGCCAAGATGAGGGAACTCGTAGCTCTGCAGAGAAAATGTGACAGAGGAGGGAAATGTTTGAACCAAATCTGAAAGTCCAGGAGGCGCTCTGCAGGGTGCTGATCGCCTGCTGAATACCAGGCACCGTGCTGATGCTCCTGTGCCAGCCGATGTAGACCCTGAGGCACTGACCCTGTGCAGAGCCACCTGGAGTGACAGTAACAATCACTGTCTCGGAAGCCGTTGGCTTCAAAGCTCCGGAGCAGAGACTGGCAAATTCTTTTTGTGTGTGTGTCAAGGGCCTGTTAGTAAACATTTCAAGCTCCATGGGCCATGCAGGCTCTCTCCAGCATTCATTCAGTTCTGTTGTTGTAGCGTGATGACCATAGATAGTACAGAAATGAATCAGCCTGGTTGTGTTCCAATAAAACTTTATTGACAAAAGTTAGCAGCAAGCTAGATCTGACCATTTAGGCTGTAGGTTGCCGACCCCTGAGCTGGGACAGCAGTTAGAGCCATTGTAACTTGAAAACAACCATGGATACTATGGTTATGAATCATCCTGGCTGGGTTCCAATAAAACTTTATTGACAGAAGTCAGCAGTGAGCTAGGTCTGGCCCCTTGGGCTGTGGGTTGCCGACCCCTGTGCTGGGACAGCAGTTACGGGCACCCTCCTCAGATGTCCTGGGTGTGTTGGTGGCTGCTGAGAGTTTGACTGTGTTAGAGAACCTCACAGAGAAATGGCAGCGGACAGGATTAATAATGGAAATTCAGGCTGACCCAAATTCCCAGGATCTCACATCCTCACAGTTAATATTTAACAGGCCTCAGAGGACCCAGATCTGATACATCTTTAGGTCATTATGAAGGAGGCCAAAGAGAAAGCCACACTAATCCAGTCTTGGCAGAGTGTTTGACATTGCCTGGCTTGTGTGTGTGTGTTAACCCCGACACTTCTGAAGAAATGCTAAGAGAGATGATCTGTCGCGAGCCATCGGGAAGAAATAAAGCCAATAGCTGAAGAGATGACCTGGGTGAAGCTGAGAGGACAAAGCCCCGGGAAAAGACAGAAACAGCTGCTTGGTGTAAGCGGGAGGCAGCGCGCTCGGATGAGACAGAAGAATGCGTTTTGACATTGGGGAAATCTGTCTTTAGTGGCTGATGTGTGGGGAAAAGTCCCTGGCTTCAGAGGTTTGAGAGAGGAATCCTGCAGAGCAGAGAAGCGAGTTTGCAAACGCAGGGATCTTTCCAGTGGCCTTGATCCTGAGGAGGAGGGTTTGTAGGAAAACAAACACCTGGGGAACCGTTCAGAGGACCTCGAAGTGCTGCTCAAGGCCAGACCGGGAAGATGTTCCAGTCTGCAAGGCTGGCCCTGCATGACGAGAAGATGTTCAAGTCTCCTCTTGGCTGGCGACGGACAGATGAGAGAGTGGGATTACTTTGGGGAATGGATTTGTTTTTAGGAAAACTTTGCAAAAAAAAAAAAAAAAGAAAAGCAGATGAGGTTTATTAAGGAGGTTTCTAGTCTGCACGGTCCCAGCTGGACTGAAATGTTTTTTCTGCAGTAGGAACCAAGGAAAAGTGGTGTCGCAGGCCCCTCAGTCTCATGTCCCTGGGGGGTGTTTCAATCTGGTTCCCCATTGCTTTGAGATTTGAGTCGGATAGGGGGTGGGATGGAAACTGGGGGAGTGGAGAGCTTCCTGGAAGAGGTAGATGTCAGCAGGCTGCAGTGACTCCAATCAAAACAACTTAAGCGTCTCCTTGTGTTTTGAATCCTGGACCTGGATCTCGCCTCGGATGGAGCAGATGTGGTTTGGGAACAGACGGCATTCCACAGTGTGGAAGCGCCGTCTGCTGGCTCTCCTGCCGCTGGCCTCCCTCTGATGGACAGCCGTCAGTCCGGGTCCAGGGTGCACCTGCACTTGTGTTGTTCAAGGCCCCTTTTCTCGGTGAGATGCAGCTCCGGCAAGCTCACGCAGCTTCCTTAGCCTGGGAGTCAATTTTAGGGATGCTGTAGAATATGATCGGCAGGGACGAATGCTTTGATATGGATTTTGCCAAATACACCATGTTTACATTAAGGGCTTGAACGTGCAAACCGATAAAAGATTCTTAATCGTTCAGCTCCTCGTGTCCGTTGGACAAAGCTTTTTATTTTTTTTTATCATGGAAACATGGAAAAAATATCTCCCTGCTGCCATCTTTCTGTTTTAGCAAAGAAAGGGTTTAAGTCCAGGGACCTTCAAAGCATTGTTGGTATATTGTGTAAAGCTAAGAAGAAGCTTCCGTTGGTTTTCCTGGAGATCCTAGTTCCCTGAGAAGGTTACCAAGGTTTCTTGCAGTTATCCTGGGTGAGATCAGTGGCCTGCTTTGCAGGGACGCATCGCCAGATTAATATCTAAAGTGGTTCCGAGTCAGCCATTCCCATTGCAAAACTCTGCAAGTCTTTCAAGTTCAGGGCTCTCTGGGTCTTTGCTGTGTCTGAAATTGCACCGTTGACTCCCTCATTGCAACACTATCCAAGAGAGCCGTTTGCAGCCACGCCGATGGCCGCTGCCGCTCCAGCTGACTCTGCCATATCTGTCGATGGCACCCCTAGCTCCCCACTGCCCAGCCTGGCCACTCCTACCACGCTCCACCTCCACCCAGGCCTGGGGCCACTGTGTCCAGCCAGTTCCTGGCCAGCTCCCTCCTTCCTCTTGTCCAGCTCCCCGTGCACATGTGCCCCAGAGCCAGCCTTGCTCACTGTCTTTGCAACACAATCGGAATCGTGGCTGTGCTTTGGGGCTGCCCAACAGGGGCTTCTGGTAACTATTCCGATAACACCTCATGCCCTGCAGGTTGTACGCCAGCCCCCTTCCCTGTTTATCCAGTGCGCCGGGGCTGTCGGAGAGACCAAGCCACTTCCCGTACATTCCAGGCCCCTCAGTCTCCTCTTACCCAGCTTTGCCTCACTGCTCTGATGAGCTGACCCTGGTCTGCCTGTCGGTCTGCTCCCTGATGGATAGCCGCGTCACGTGCACCTGCCAGACATGCGCAGCCTTAGGACAGATTCCTTGCAGCCTGGTGCCCAGAGCAGCACTCAGCCCAGGAGGCATTTCGGCCTTTTGGGCAGGGACAGGCTCCTGCTGTTTTCAGTGTGGCCGTGGAGACCAGATCCCAGCGCCGTCCCCGCCTCCAGCACTGCAGTGGTTCATTTTCCTTACCTCGGGAGGTTGTGGCGTTTGACAGTCAAGGTGTATCCGGGGTTATTTCTCGCCTGACCATCTTGGTTTGGTCCCAGTGTCACGGCACTTCTGGATCACAGCGCCTGGAGGTGTTGGTGATGCAGGTGTTTTGCCTGTGTAGACAGAGCTGGATCACATCTGTAGACACCTACTGAGTGCCTTTCTTTCCTCAGTGGGTAATGAAGATGAGGGTGAAGAGCCACAGACTCATCTATTTTAATACAAGAGCGCTTTCTTAATTATCTGAGCACTCGAAGGGGTTGCTTTTCAGAAATGCTACGTGGCTAATGGAGCTTTCTTTCCTACAAACGAGCAAAACCAGTAATCTTCCTCTAAATATCCCAGGGTTGAGGATTTGGGGGTGGGTGTTAGTGGAGGAAGTGGGATGCGTGGTTTGTGGAACCCTCTGGAAGACGACAGTAGCCCGATTCCACTGATGCAGTTTTGTTGGCATACTTGCTGTGAGCTGCATGTAACAAGCAGGTTTATCAGTGTATCATTCACATGTAGTAAAGCTCCGCCGTTTTTGTGCACAGCCGTGACCTTTGAAGGTAGGCAGGAAGTCCCTCCCCTCAGCCACACCCCACGACCCCGACTCTGTTCTCTGTCCCTTCAGTTCTGTCTTTTCCAGGGTGTTCCTCACCTGGAATTGCACAGTACGTAACACTTTGAGTCTGATTTCTGGCGCTTAGCCTGGTGCTCCTGGATCCATCCTGTTTGTTGAGTGTTGCTCTTGGCTGGTTCCTTTTTATTGCTGCATAGTATAAGAGTTTGCTTCTCTGTTTGCCCATTGAAGGACTTTTAGTTGGTTTCCATTTTATAGTGATTGTAACCCCTGTAACATCTATGTACAGATTTTTATGAAAACATATGTTTTTATTTTTTTCCCCTTGGGTGAATAGGTTGTAGGGGAGATTGCCAGTTCATATGGTAAGAATATGTGGAATTTTATTAAAATGCAGAACCCCAAACCGGCCCAGCTGTTCTCCCAAGTGGCTGCCATCTTGAATTCCCGCCAGCACAGCGTGGGAGTCTGGAGCAGCCCCCAGGGCTTTTCCTCCTTGAAGTGGGGTCTTAGGGTCCCTTCCATTGGGACCTTCACTTGGCTTCAGTTCTTTCTTTCTTTTTCTTTTTTGACAGAGTTATAGACAGTGAGAGACAGAGATAAAGGTCTTCCTTCCATTGGTTCATTCCCTAAGTGGCCGCTACAGCCGGCGCTGTGCCGATCGGAAGCCAGGAGCCAGGTGCTTCCTCCTGGTCTTCCATGTGGGTGCAGGGCCCAAGCACTTGGGCCATCCTCCACTGCCCTCCCAGGCCACAGCAGAGAGCTGGACTGGAAGAGGAACAACCAGGACTAGAACCTGGTGCCCGTATGGGATGCTGGTGCCGCAGGAGAGGATAAACCAAGTGAGCCATGGCACCGGCCCCATTGGCTTCAGTTCTTTCAACTTCTGCAGTTGCCTGAGTTTCTTTGCCCCTCCCTGACATAATCATTTGTCACAGCAGGTGCGTCTGTTCCACCTGGGTAGGGTGAACCAGTGTTCCCAGAGCTCACAGGGCCCGATGCCTTCAGTGGGGCGTAGGTGTGGCTGCTCCAGGCTCCCAGGCCGTCTATACCTGGAAGCAGAGCCCTCCTGCAGGTTCTAGGGAGAGACTCTCTTGTTCTCTCTGGGCGGATAAGTTCCAGCAGGCATGGGAGGTATGCTTGGGTTTCATTCTCACACTAAAGAAGAGGCATTTTGCCCTGGACGGAAAAGTCAGAAGCAAATCTCTGGTTGTCAGGAGACACATAGGGAGATGCCGACTGTGAAGTGTGTAGATTTTTCTGGAAAAGTCTGTATCTCTCTGAAAGCTTTTACATTATTTTTACAATTAGTGGAGTAGTGTAGCATAGAGGTTTTATATTATAATTTTTTTAATTTTACTTCATTTAAATGCAGAAAGATGAGAGAGAGAGAGAGAGAGAGAGAGAGAGAATCTTTCATCTACTAGTTCACTCCAAAAATGGCCACCATGGCCAGAGCTGGACCATCCTGAAACCAGGAGGAGCCCCGAACTCCATGCAGGTCTCGCATGAGGGTGTCAGGGGCCCAGGTACCTGAGCCGTCGTCTCCTGCTGCTTCCCAGGCACATTAGCAGGAAGCTGGATCCAAAGCAGAGGAGCAAGGACTTGAACCAGGCACTCTGATAAAGGATGTGGGTGTGCCAAGTGCCCACTTAACCACTCGGCCAGGTGCCCACCCTGCATGGTGGTTGAAGGAAGAACTCTGGAGCCTAACTCTGCTAGGAGCCGCCTGTGTGACCTCGGGCAGCCTTCCTAGGCCTCAGGTTCCTCACCTGTACGACCCCAGCCCCTTCTCTGAAAGTGTGTATGTTTTCCTGTGTCCGTCCCATTGACGGTTAGAAACGAGGCACCTGTTCTTTTTAAAGATTTTATTTATTTGTTTGAGAGGTAGAGTTACAGATAGTGAGAGGAAGAGACAGAGAGAGAGAGGTCTTCCGTCCATTGGTTCACTCCCCAATGGCCGCAATGGCCAGAGCTGTGCCTATCCCAAGCCAGGAGCTTCTTCCGGGTCTCCCATGTGGGTGCAGGGACCCAAGGACTTGGGCCATCTTCTACTGCTTTCCCAGGCCATAGCAGAGAGCTGGATCAGAAGTGGAGCAGCTGGGACTAGAACCAGCTCCCGTATGGGATGCCGGCACTGTAGGCAGTGGATTAACCTACTGCGCCATGGTGCTGGCCCTTGAAGCACTTGTTCTAAGGATTTCAATGCAATGATCAATGAAGCCAGCTTCTGACTGTGCCTTGTTGGCTCATTGTGCACAGATGTGTATATGTATGTACCTATGCTGCCACAGGCTGTGTATCATAAAAAAAATTATTTATTTATTGGAAAGACACAGCAAGAAAGAGAGAGAGAGAGAGGGAGAGAGGTCTATCTTTCATCTACTCCCCAAATGGCCTAAACAGCCAGGAAACTGGGACTCCCTGCAGGTTTACCATGTGGGTGGCAGGTGCCCAGGTTCTTGGGCCATCATCTGCTGATTTCCCAGGTGCAATAGCAACAAGGTGGAAAGCGAGGAGCTGGGACTGGAACTGGTACCCCGTTATGGATTACTGGCATCACAGGTGATGGCTTGGCCCCTTGTGCACAACGCTGGCCCCAGGCCTGATGCCTTTTACGTGGCCATGGGTCTTGCTTCTTTCCCCCACTGGAGGCTCGGAAGGCAGCCGTTAGTCCCCCTTCCTCTGTCTCCAGGGCTGAGCCCATCAGCCCTTGGTTACTACACCAGGGTTGGCAGTTTCGGTGCAAGATTTTGGATCTCCCGGTCTGTGTCTGCCACTCTGTCCCTCCCAGCCCCACCGCACCACCTCTCTCTGTCGCTATCCTCATGCAAAAATGGTTTCCAGGAGCAGGCATCTGGCCTCGCAGTGGAGACGCCGGTCCCCTGTCCCATATCAGTGTGCCCGGGTTCGAGTTCTGCCAGCTCCCGGCTCCAGCTCTCTGCAAATGCTGACCCTAAGAGGCTGCAGATGGTGGCTCAAGTACTTAGGTTCCTGCCATCTTCCTGGGAGACCCGGATAGAGTCCGGCTTTGGCCTGGCCCGGCCCCAACCCTTGTAGGCCTTTGGGGAGGGAGCTAGAGAATGCAGGCTCTGTCTGTGTCTCTCTGACTTTCAAATGAATAAAGTAAAAAAAAAATAAAACGGGGAAGTTGCAGAGCCCTGCCTTGGTGTCTGGCACCCCGAAGATCCCACGTAAACGAGGAGAAAGGACTTGAAGCCCATCCCCGGCGGCTGACAGGACCTTGGCTTTTAAATTTGGGATTTGTGTCCCCTTAGGCGACAAAGATAAGGCCTAGGGCAATGATTTTATTTTCAGGACTTAGGAAGGCGGTGCAGAGAAAGATGCGATGTTTACCTCTGGCAAGGCTGTAGTGGCGTTGAGACTCAGGGAGGGGTCAGGATAGCTCAGGGCACAGGTCGCTGGGAGCCCCGCCCTGAGATCCCCTGGGGACTCCACCCCTGGCTGCTTTCTGGTTCTGTTTTCACCAGGGCAGCTGCATCTGCTGTGCCCCTGGGGATGTCTGAGAAGTGCGTGGGCATGGCTGCCAAGCTGCCCGGATCCAGGGTCTTGGGGGGAGATGTTGCAACGCTCTTGGGCCACATGGTGCAATATCGAACTGTTGTGTATGTGTTGACATAGCACATTATGTGTTTTGTCATTGTGCGCGTGCGTGTGTGTGTGTGTGTGTGTGTGTGCAAACTATGAGGACGCTTCAAAAAGTCTGAAATTCAAAGATAAATTTATAGGGGGCCAGCATCGTGGTGTAGTGGGGGTTAGCTGCCACCTGTGATGCCAGCATCCCACGTGGGTGCCCGTTTGAGTCTTGGTGGCTCCACTTTTGATCCAGCTCCCTGCTAATGCACCTGGGAAGGGAACAGCAGATGACCCAACTGCTTGGGCTCCTGCACCTACATGGAAACCCAAAAGAAGCTCCTGGCTACTGGTTTTGGCCTGGCTCTCCCCGGCCTTGTGGCCATTTGGGGAGGGAACCAGTGGATGGAAGATCTCTCTCTCTCTAATTCTCTTTCAAATAAATAAACACATATTTAAAAACAAAAGATAAATTTATATTTTGTACAAGAAACACTTTGAAATTCATTCATTTATGTTGAGAGGCAGAGACAGACAGGAGCAAACTCCGATTCTCTGGTTCATTTCCCAGATGCCGACAACAGCCAGGGCTAGGCTGGGCCAAAGCTGGGAGTCAGGAGTGCCATCCAGGCCTCCCATGTGCAACTGAGTTAACCTGATGCACTTCTTCCCAGGGTCCGCGTTGGCAGGAAGCTGGAGTCAGGAGTGGAATCCCAGTTCTGTGACATGGGAGGCAGGCACCCTCACTGCTAGGGAGATGCTGGCCCCTGACACTCGAGCCTGTGTCTGTCACAGTACGCATTTCCCACAAGCGTTGTGCAGACCCCATTGTAGATGTTGCGTGTGTGTTTAATTGCAGAGTCGGCCCCCGTTAGACTTGGGTGCTGTAGATAAAGTGAAGTCATACTCACACGCGACAGCAAGCTGAGTTTCTCTTCGATGTTGGCTACTTCTTCATTCATTCTGTGGTTGCTAGGAGGCGAGTAGTAGGGGCCTCTGACGATTTTGGATAAATGTATGTCCATACATAGGAGAGAGAAATCTGCGCCTTCTCTTCTTTTTTCCCGTGTGCATCTGGAACCACACCTGCAACCTCTGGCTGTAGAGCCAGAAGCAGATTTGAGAGCATACGAGGAGCTGACATTTCCTTCTCTGACCCTGTGCCGTCGTGGGACCTCTGAGGACTTCCGCCCAATGGTGGCACAGGGCGTGGCCCTGTGGGAAGATCTCCCCGTGGACAGCAGAGGGTGCGGCTCTGGGCCCTGCCGGGGAGGACCGGGGAGCTTATTTTAGCTCTGTCTCCTTCGTGCGTCCTCTGTGTCGGTTGCTATTTTGATGGGCAGCGTCTTCCTGCAGCTGATGGCTTGCTGACTGCAGGGGCACGAGCTGCCCTCTGCCCCTTGGTACCCTGCCCGTCTCTTGGCATTGCTCGCTTAGGCCCTGGGCTCCTGCCTTTGAAAGACCAAAAACACCAAACGCAAGAGAAGATCCCGGCCCACAACAACCCCCAGTCTAGTTTTCGGGGAACAGATCCACGTGGGATCCCAGCACTGTCGAGTAGGAGACGCAAGCCTCCTGTCAGGTTTGCCATGTCCTTCTGCAGAAAAACCACCAATGTCGACTCCGTGATGCACCCAGTGCTGCCGAAGTGCCCGCTGATCCGCAGCTATCAGCCCACTGTGTAGACGTGGGCGATGCCCTTGATCACAAAAGCTCCCGTGACCGCTTGGCCGATGAAGTCAACCAGTGGTTAGTGTTCTTCAAATGGACTGTTGTTATTTCTTTATCCAAGCCCTCTGTACACACACACACACACACACACACACACAGATGACACACACTGTGCGACACAGATACACAGAGACATAGAGACACACACAGAGACACGCACAGAAACACACACATAGAGAAACACATATAGATACACACAGACACAGAGATACAGATAGAGACATAGATCCACACACAAAAACATACAGACACATACAGATATACACACACAAACACATAGACACACAGAGATACACAGAGACAGACATACACTCAGAGATACACAGACACACAGAGATACACACACAGACAGAAACAGATATACACAGAGACACAGATTCACAGAGGAACATACGGACACACACAAATACACACACAGACACATAGAGACACATACAGAGACAGGCATACACAGAGACACACCGATACACACACAGAGAAACACAAAGACACACACAGACATACACAGAGCCAGATATACACAAAGAGACACACAAATACACACACAGACACATAGAGACACACACAGAGACAGGCATACACAGAGACACACAGATATACACACAAACACAGAGACACATACAGACATACACAAAGATATACAGACACAGACACACACACAGAGCCAGACATACACAAAGAGACACAGATACACAGAGAAAGAGACACAGATACACAGAAAAACACATGGAGACACACAGACACACACAGAGACACAGATATACACACAGATACAGACACACACAGAGAATACACACATAGAGAACTACTGACATACACAGAGACACAGATATACACACAGAGAGTATACACACAGAGAACAAATAGCTACAGACACACACACACAGAGACACACAGCCACAGATATACATACAGAGACACAGAACTACAGACAGACACAGAGATGCAGATATGCATACAGAGATACAGCGCTACAGAGACACAGATGTACACACACAGAGTTAGAGACATACACACTGAGAGACACACACAGAGACACTGTTAAACAGACACAAAGATACATGTACACACAAACACACACAGAGACACAGACACACACTGTTTCAGCCAAGCTCAGACCCCCTGAGTATGTTGTTAAAAACCACTGTTTCTTGCTATGGCCTGGGAGTGCAGTGGAGGATGGCCCTAGTGCTTGGGCCCTGCACCCGCATGGGAAACCAGGAGAAGCACCTGGCTCCTGGCTTTGGATCAGTGTGGTGCACCGGCCACAGTACGCTGGCCGCAGCGGCCACTGGGGGGTGAACCAATGGAAAAGGAAGACCTTTCTCTCTCTCTCTCACTATCCACTCTGCCTGGCAAAACAAAACAAAACAAAAACAAAAACAAACTGTTTCTACTTTCTAAGGACATGCCGTGGGTGACCTTTGAAGGAAGTCCCTCCCCTTTGCTGCTGTTTCTCTTAATGTCACTGTGTCACTGCCATGCCCCCTCCCATTGGCTCCTGTAGATGACCACAGTCTGGCCACTTTCTGTCAACTGGTGTGGTGCTGGAATTAATGCTAGCAGAGTAACCAGCCTTGCTCAACCGTGTGATGGGAGTTGGAGCAGGCTGTCCGTGCACTGTCCCAGCAGACGGCCAGTCACGTCTGCAAGCCACCGTGTCATCCACACCCACGGAGGCCTTCTGCTAGGCAGGTGTTTTATTGATTGATGTATTGCAGGTGTTCGGGCAGTAACCATAGCGATGATTACTCTTGTATCATTGTTCGCTTTGCTGGATGCCTGGTTGAGAACCAGCTAGACTCGGGTGCTTGGCATGTATTCCAGACACAGAGCAGTCCCTGGGGAAGAAGCAGGACGATGTAGGGGGGCTCCTGGAGGTGGCGTGAGGTTTGCATGAAGGTGGGGAGAGGGTGCCCCAGGGTCCTGAAAGTATCTGAAGACCCTTCTTTCCTTGCTGTGTGCATCCCCAGGTCAGCCACCTGTCCGAGTCTGGACCAGGAAGCAGCGCCTTCCGCAGGTGACACGAGACCTGTGCTCTGGCTCCAGCCTGTTCCCCTCCCTCTCTGGGAACCACATCCCTTGTCCTTTCCACCCCATGCCTTCTTTTCCTCTGGGACTTTTTTCTTTTTAAATACCAGTTTGACCGGTTTACTGAATTGCAACCTGTCACCAAGTTTGGAACCTTTCCCTATGGCGATGTCGTTCTTGCTCTTTCCTTCTTCCCAAATCCCCAGGGCTCTTTTTCTTTTCCTGCAGATATGATATGCTACCTTCTCAGGTTGCAGCCCTGAGCCACCCAGGATTTCCCTTTGTGCTTGGGCAGACACTCACAGGTCTGGGGCGCCGGCTCAGGCTCTCCTGATTCCTTGGTCCTGGGGCTGAGTATCTCCACTGCAGATCGGCTCCTATCGATGCACCACCACCACCCCGTGGCTGGTACAAGAAGTGGGGAGCCTCTTCTTTCCCAAGGCAGGTTCCTCCCCGGTCTGGGGCACTGGGTGTGCCAGGGATGCTGGGGCTGATGGAGGCCAGCTCACAAGGCTGCAGAGCTTTCTAGCAATAAACAGACTGGGGGAGGGGGTGGAAGGGATTCTTTCTTGGCACCAGGAACAATGGCCATCAACCCAATTGCTCCGTCTGTGTTTATGGCAGCTCTTTGTGGCTTTGAAGCGGTGACCATGTGGCTGTCTGCGTTTCCCTGAGCAACAATGTTGGTCATTTTTTGTTGCCTCGGGGGAACTGCACAGGGACCACTCCCCTCACCCCCACCCCCACCACCTCCTCCAGACCTGGGTTTCTGGTTCTGTCTATACCAGGTAAAGCAGGTTCCTGACCCCGCCCCTCCCCTAGGGCTATAAAAGCAGAGCTGGGGGGCTGCCCATGCCGGGCCACCCCAGGGCTGGCAAGTCTCCCTGTGGGAAGTGACCTGTGTGGGGAGGACGTGGGAGGAAGTGCCCCAGCGGCTGCAGACCGGGACTCCCCACGCCTGGTCGCCAGAAACCGCTAACTAGCCCAGAAACCCAGGGAATGGCTCCTCCAGACCTGGGAGTCTTGACTGAGTGAACAGAGTGCCAGACAGGGCCCGTGTTGGTCCCAGCAGGTAAGATGCCAGCGTCGCCCATCAGAGTGCCTGCGTGCAAGGGCCAGCTCTGCCCCGACTCCCTCTTCCTGCTATTGGCTCCCTACGGGGGCGGCAGCGGAGATGGCTCGAGGGGTTGGGTCCCTGCCACCCATGGGGAAGACCTGAGTTGAGTTTCCAGCTCCTGGCTTCAGCCTGGCCCAGCCTTGGCCAGGGCATCTGGGGAGGGAGCCAGTAAATGAAAGATCTCTGTTCTCTCTCTTTTTAAAAACATTTTTAAGGATGTGTTTATTTATATTTGAAAGGCAGAGATACAGAGAGAGGAGGAGGAGGAGAGAGAGTGAGCTTCCATTTGCTAGTTCACTTCTCAAATGGCTGCCGCAGCCAGGACTGGACCAGGCCAAAGCCAGGAGCCAGGTCTTCTTTCAGGTCTCCTGCATGGGTACAGGCACCTGGACCATTTCCCACTGCTTTCCCAGGCATATTAGCAGGAAGCTGGATTGGAAGTGGAGCAGCCAAGACTTGAACCAGTGCCCATATGGGATGCCAGCACTGCAGGTGGAGGCTTAACCTTCTATACCACAGCACTGGCCCCATCTCTCTAAAATTAAAAAAAAAAAAAAAAGTCTTAGAAAGTCAAACAGAAGAGTGCCACAGGCCGTTAGCCATTGGGAGCCTGAGGAATGACTCGGTGCCCACAGGGGTCATCTTGTATCCGGGTGACACCTGCTGAGTGAGTCACACGTGTGTGTTAGCGCCATCCCTGGCTGGGGCAGGCGTGCTTCTCCCTGGCTCCCCAGCCTTTGGGGAAAGGTGCATGAGGCGCACTGTCCACACTTGCAGCAATGGAGCCGGCCAGGATCCAGCTCGGCGCTCACTTTGGACGCCGGGGAGGGCTTGGTCCACCTCCCCTAACTTCTCTGTCCGGCCTCCCGCACTTTCTACTTCTGGCTTCACACATCTCACGCCACGAGGACCTCCACCCATGTTCCTGGCGTCCCAGGTCTCCGGGTGGTCAAAGGCCTCTCTCCCCACGGCCCCTCGTTCTGATTGGATGAAAGTTTGAACTGAAGATAACCTTGTCTTTAAGCAAAAGCATTGAGCTCCCCTCACCATGGACGAGCTGTGCCAGGTCCTTGCGTAAACTTAACTTTACCCCGCTGTGCTTAACACGAACGGCAAGCAGTGGTGGGGCCTTTGCTCCAAGAAGCTGGAGACGAGACTGCCAGTGCCTGGGGCTTGTCCTTGCCCATGTGGGTGGATGGCGGCCGGGGACACAGCTTTGACAAAGCAGCAGCCCCTCCGTGTGGTCATCCTGGGAGGTTTCAGGTTTTTTCTCTCCGGCGTCCAAGTGCAGGCTGTTCTTTCTCCTGCAGAGCGAGTGCGAGCGGTGAACCCCGAAGACTCAGAAAGCTGGGAGGGTGCTTGGGACATTCCACGGCGGAAGCCATGATTTAGGCGGCGGCGCCAAGGTAAGCATGTGGGAGAGGAACAGCAGTTTTGTGGGGACCACTGTGGCTGGCGTTCCTCTGAGACTAGGTTCAGGCACGTGGTGAAGGGAGATCTTGTGGGAACCACATCCAGTGCCCCAGCGCCCTGAGAAGAAGGCCAGGGCTCCAGAAAAGATGCGGTGGGCTGTGGACAGGCAGAGAGGCTGGGCCACAGTGGCAGCTGGGAAAATCCCTCGTGGTTTTCTTCCGTGTGTCCTCTCGTGTCCCTGACATGCCGAGAAAGAAAAGGACAGCTTCATGTTGCAGTGAGCTGTGGCTGTGAAACAGTTTGGTTTATTTATTTGAGAAGCAGAGAGAGACAGACAGCTCCCATCTGCTGGTTCCCTCCCCAAATGCCTTCCGTGTCTAGGCCTGGGCCGGCGCTAGGTCCAGGAGCCGGAACCCAATGCAGGTCTTTGCATGGATGGCATGGGGACCCACTGGCATGAGCCATTGTCGCCGCCTACCAGTGGGGAAGCTGGAGTCAGAAGCCGGCGCTGGGAACTGAACCCAGGCAGTGAGATGTGGACGTCCTACCCATGAGGCTTAGCAGGAGAGCCAGCCACCAAAGTAGTAGCAGAAGCAGGCTTCAGGGAGCTCTGTGCAGTCTGACCTGCCTTTGTGGGCCAGCATCTCCCAGAGTGTGTTCCCTAGGGTCTTAATGCAGGTGGAGAGGGGTTGCAATATGGGTCTGCACCCCAGTGAGCCTGGCAAACGTTGGGTTACCGTGTGGCAAGCTCCCTCCAGACTAACGAGCCTTGTGAATCTCCGTGGGTGTGTGTACCCAGCCGTGCTCGCCGGAGGGCCCTCTGGCGTCCCCCACCAGGGCACATCTCGGGGCCAGTTCTGCCTTTGCTCATACAGTATATGTTGAACTGCAGCCGGTGCATGGGCTCAGATGCTGGGGATGCAGGCAGAGCTTGTGTGTAGCTAATGAATAAGCAGACCCGTCAGCAAGTGTAATTACAAAGAGGCAAAACAACAAGGCTTTAAGAGAATGGCCCCCGCAGGCACTGGCTTGGGTTTTACTCGTGGCTCTGACCCACGCCCGCGGGGTGACCTGGGGCAGAATGCGTGACCTCCCTTTCCGGTTCCTCATCTGTGAAATGGCGACTACAGCACCTGCCTTGCATTGCTGTGAGGACTAAAATGATGACTGCGCTCTACACTGGTGTCATTAGATGCTGCGCATGGAACATAGTGGCTGAGAGCTTTTATAAAATCGATTTGAGAGGCTGGCACTGTGGCATAGTGGGTAAAAGCTGCCGCCTGCAGGGCCGGCATCCCATATGGGCGCTGGTTCTAGTCCCGGCTGCTCCACTTCTGATCCAGCTCTCTACTAATGGTCTGGGAAAGCAGAAGATGGCCAGGGCTGGGGGTCTGTGGGTGGCAGGAGCCCACTCACTCGAGCCCTCACTGCTACCTCCCAGGGTTTGCATTAGCTGATGGCTGGAGTCGGGGCAGAGCCGGGGATGGAACCCAGCACTCCAGTGTGGGATGCCTGCACCCAAAAGGCATCATCCCCGTGAAGCCGAATGCCCACCCTGGCCGAGTGCTCTGACAGTTCTGTTGCTAACTCATCGGGGAAGAGATGGGGAGGGATTGAGCAGGGACTGGTGAACCTGTCTAGGGGAGAAAGGGAGGGGAACATGTGGTGCAGGGACATCACACCACTGCAGAGAAAGCCTCTGCCAAACTCCAGTACCCTTCCAAGTTAGAAAGCAAGCAAATAAAACCCAAGAGCAGAAGGTAAGTGCAGCCCAATGAGGACACCCGTGAAGGGGCCACAGCTGGCAGAGACTTGATGGAGAATTGCTGGGAGCTCTTCCTGCAAGATCAGAGCCAAGGTCCGCTCGGAGGACCTGCGTTCAGTGTTGGAGGAGTTACGTTTGGATTAGGGCAGTCCCGGAGAGCTGATGGGTTGAGGTTCCTGTGTGCGTCTATGAGCTTGTGTCTGGAGGAGGCTGGTGGGTGAGTCGGCAGATGGGTGGGGAAGGTCTGCCCTCAGCGTGGCGGGCCCCACCCAGTGGGCTGGGGGTGTGGGTGGGACAAAGAGGCACAGGAAATACATCTCTCCATCCGTCCATCCATCCTATTGGTTCTCTGTCTTTGGAGACCCCTAAGTAATACTGTATTTTGCCGAAGGTTCTGGACAGGGCAACTGCACAAGAAAATGAACTAAGAGGCTTCCAGATTGGGAAGAAAACGCTAAATCTATTACTGTTTGCAGATGGCTTGATTCTGTATATAGAAGATCCTCAGGACTTCACTAAGCGATCTATTAGAACTGATGAATTTTGCTTGATTGTAGGATACTATATATAGAGTATATATATGTTCCTACACACTTGCAATGATTAATATGAAATGAAAATTTAAAATTTTAAGATGATTCTTTTCATAATAGCATGAAAAAGAATAAAATAGATAGGAATAAACTTCAGCGTAATGTAAAATGTGCACTTTTAGAATTGGAAAGACATTAAAGAAGGCATAGTTAAATGGATAAACATCCAATGTGTTCGATCAGACTTATTATCATCAAAATAGCAAGGGTGCCCAAACCGATCAACAGACTCAATGCAGAAATTGACAAACTGGTTCTAAAATTGATACAGAAACCCAAGGGACCCAGAATAGCCACAAGTATCCTGAAGAACAATGAAATAGGAAGGCTCAGCCTCCAGTGTAAAAACTTACTACAAAGCTACGGCCGTCAAAGCAATCTGATAATGGCATTAAAAGTAGTTAAAAATGCCATGCAAACTGTGTGCTATGGAAACACTGTGCATGGAGGTCAGAGTTGTTTTGCACCAGAATACATATCTTTTACTTCCAATTCCACGAAGTCTTCGAAGTCCCCTTGTGTGTGTGGTGCTGCCACATAATAGTGTGCATATAAAGATACACACATATTGGTATTGTGGCATTGGCACCTGGAATGAAGGTAAGAGTCTAGGAATTAAACCCACACACTTGTGGTCAGTCGGTTTTTGACAAACGTACCAAGAGATTTGAATGGAGAGAGAGAGTAGTGTGTTCCACAAATTGTAGGGGCAGCCAGATAGCCACATGCAAAAGATGATTTTGGACCCCTACTTCACACCATGTACAAGAATTAACTCAGAATGGATCAGAAGCATAAAGGTAATAGTTAAAAACTTAAAACTTTTCGAGGACAGCAGGGGTATACATCCGAGGGCCTTGAGTTGGGAGTGGCTTTTCAGATGGGACACCAAGTATACAGGCAACCAACGTAAAATACAGAAATTGAAGTTCATCAAGATGAAACAGTTTTGCATATTCCCGGGCTGGAAAAGACGGCCATCAGTGTGGTAGGAGGTGGTGGTGAATCAGGTGTGTGATAAGGGATCATATCTATAATAGACCTTTTGTGACTAATAAAAATAGAACGGTATTACAGAGGGGCAATGAATCTGAATAGACACTTATCCAAAGAACATATGCTAAAGGCCAACAGAGCTATGATAAGATTTTGCACATTATTCACCATCAGGGAATGCCAATGATGCCAGCAATGAGTTACCCACTTTTTTTTTTTAAAGATTTACTTATTTATTTGAAAGTCAGAGTTACACACACAGAGAAGGAGAGGCAGAGAGAGAGAAAGAGAGGGGGGAGGAGTGAGGGAGGGAGGGAGAGAGGGAGAGAGGTCTTCCATCTGTTGGTTCACTCCCCAATTGGCCGCTACAGCTGGACTTGGCCAGGCCAAAACCAGGAGCCAAGAGCTTCCGGGTCTCCCACATGGGTGCAGGGGCCGAAGCACTTGGGCCACCCTCCGCTGTTTTCCCAGGCCATAGCAGAGAGCTGGATTGGAAGTGGAGCAGCTGGTACAGGAACTAGTACCCATATGGGATGCCGGCACTGCCAATGGTGGTTTAACCCACTGCGCCACAGTGCTGCCCCCCTGCTCCTCTTCTGATCCGGTGTCCTGCTGTTGCTCACCCTGGCTATGGCTCAAATATTTCGGTCCCTGTTAGCCACGTGGGAGGCCAGATGGAGTTTAGTCTCTTGGCTTTGGCCTTGCCCAGCACTGGCTGTTGCAACCATCTGAGAGGTAAACCAGTGAGTGGGAGATCTCTCTCTTTGTGTTTCTGTCTCTTTGCCTTTCAAGCAGAATGAAAAAAGCAGTTAAAGAGTTAAACACAGTTATCTTCTATAACCCATGACTGTATAGCTACTCCTGGGTATATACATAAGAGGAATGAAAACCTAACTCCCTACAGAAACACAAATTTTATTGCAGTGTTACTTATACTACCCCAAAACTGGAAAAAGCTCAAATATCCACCAGCTGAGGAATGGATAAATAAAATGTATCCATTCAGTGGAATAGTATGCAGTTCTGCAAAAGGAATGAATATTGATATATGCAACACCACGTACAACTCCTTGATTGTGAAATTTCCACTACAGTTAAATCCACAGAGACAGGAAGTAAGCTGATGGCTGCCTAGAACTGGAGTGTGGAGGGCAGAGTTGGCGGTGACTGTGGCCTGTGCCTGCTGTTTGGGCGATGCAGATGTCTGAGTTGGTTTGATAATGATTGTAAACCTCTGTGACCGTCCTAAACACTGCTGAGTTACATGCTTTCGCCTGGTGAGTTACATGGTATATGACTGATACATCAATAAAACTATCATATATCTGTGACTCATGTATCAACAGATCTGTTGTCCCTACCACAAAGGACAGGCCCTGTGGATCTTAAGCTGTCAGCCCTGGGCGATGGCTGAGATTTAGGGAGTGAGGACAAGGAGAGACGTAGGGTGAGCCCTAAACTGACTTCGGGCAACTGCTCAGCAGGAGAAAGACTGGAGCAGGAGGTTATTTTGCTTTTGTTTTATGGGAAGGGCCAGTGTTGAGAGTGCAGAATACTGCTGTGGACATAATGGAGCAGGAGTGAGAAGAGAGAGAGAAAGAGTTCCTGTCCACTGGTTCACTCCCCCATAGCCCACGATGGCTAGTCCTGGCCCAGGTTCCAGGAGCCAGGAACTTAATCCAGGTCTTCCATCACTGCTGCCCCCCAGGGCCGGTGTTAACACACATGTTAGACTCAGGCACACATACACACATGCATGTGCACATACAGACACATGTGCACACAATGCATACACACGTAGACACAGGCAGACACATGCGGGCATGCTTGTGGTATATACTGTGGAGAAACTTCAGGGTATGTTGTCCATGGATCCTACCGTTTATATTCATATCTTCTTTCCCAGGGCTTCTGTACTGACTTAGCTTATGCAAAAACAGCTTTTTGAAAGGATTTGTTTATTTAAAAGGCAGATGATTTAGAGAGGGAGAGACACACACAGACAGAGACACAGAGACACACAGAGGGGTATCTTCTATCTGCTGGTTCACTCTCCAAATGGCTGCAACAGCTGGATCTGGGTCAGGCCAAAACCAGGCCCCTGCAACTGGCAGGTGGGTAGCAGGGGCCCAAGGGTTTGGGCCATCATGTGCTGCCTTCCCAGGTGCATTAGCAGGGAGCTGGAGTGGAAGTAAAGATGCCAGGACTCAAATCAGTTCTCCGATATGAGGATATGGGATGCCAGTCCCTAAAATCAACTTTTTTTAAAAAAGATTTATGTATTTATTTGAAAGTCAGAGTTATACAGAGAGGAGAGGCAGAGAGAGACAGAGAGGTCTTCCATCCGATGGTTCACTCCCCAGATGGCCGCAACAGCCAGAGCTGAACCAATCAGAAGCCAGGAGCCAGGAGCTTCTTCTGGGTCTCCCACATAGGTGCAGGGGCCCAAGGACTTGGGCCATCTTCTACTGCTTTCCCAGGCCACAGCAGAGAGCTGGATCAGAAGAGGAGCAGCCAGGATTAGAACCGGTGCCCATAAGGGATGCCGGTGCTTCAGACCAGAGCATTAACCCACTGTGCCACCGCGCTGGCCCCAAAACCAACCTTTTAAGGTGTATATTCCTATAGGTCCCAACCGATCTTCCCCTTCTGTTGCATGGAAAATCCTGGGAAACGGATCCCAGTTGGGCTCACCAGCCCATGTGGAGTGTTCCGAACACACGCTTTTTGCGTGAATAATGATGGCACAGCATGGGAGTGTCTAGGCAGAGTTTGATTTTTCTTGTGCGAGCTGTGTGTGTGCCCACACACGTGCCTGCCCTTGTTGGTGAGTCATGGTTTTGAAGTTCTCTCTGAGTGTTAGCTAGAGTTTGCACCTTCACTTGTATGGAATATAAATGGTCCATCATAAAAATAGTTTAAAGTTTCAGTGTTTTATGACTGAATGGGCATGAAATTCAGGAATGTTCTTACTACTCGAACTTTGGTTAAAGGGTCATTGTAAGAGTATTTCTGGAGTGTCTAAGTGTGTTTTAATGTGTGTGCTTATAATTGCTTGGTTATATTTTATTGTGTGTACTAAGCATGTATTGGGGGTTTGAGGACTGGGGTTGTCAGTATTGCTTTCATCTAAACAATCTCATTCTTGGCTGGTGTTGTGGCACAGTGAGTTAAACCACCTCCTGTGATGCCGGCATCCTATATGGGCACTGGTTCGAATCCTGGTTGCTCCACTTCTGATCCAGCTCCCTGCTAATGTGCCTAGGAAAGCAGTGGAAGATGGTCCGAGTGTTGGGGCCCCTGCACCCACACGGGAGACCCCGAGTGGAATTCCAAGCTCCTGGCTTCAGCCTGGCCCAGCCCTAGCCATTGTGGCCTTTAGGGAAGTGAACCAGTGGGTAGAAGGCCCCCCCTCGTCCTCTACCCCCTGCACCCCTTGGCCTTTCAAATAAATAATGAAATCTTAAAGTCTTATTCTGAAAAGAGCACCCCAAGCCTCAGCAGCTACAGCCACAGGCTTTCAAAAATCATCATTATGAGAAAATGCTATTTCATGGTGTGTCCAACCGGCTTGGTTAGAAGCCAGACTGTCATCCGTGCCGAAACCTCACTTCAAAGAAGCCCTGGTTTAGTATCCTGTTTGTTGTTGCTGCTGCTGTTTTTCCAGCTGTCCTGTGCCCTGGGTTCAGAACTGAAATGACTGGAGTGACTTGGAACCCTAGGGGAAGTAGAGCCATTATCCGGGAGGAATCATTTGGACTTCAACCTGTTACCTTGGCTGCCAGGCAGTGTCAAGGGCCCTTCTGTTTTCTTGATTCGAGAGCAGCGGGAGAAAGTGGTGTTTTCAGACACGGGGGCGATGGGGGAGCAGGTGCCCAAGAGAAGGGGCTTGGGTTCCTGCGCTTGGGACCAACCGCCTCTTGACCGGAGCATGTGGCCGTTGCTCTTCAGGAAGTGGGCCGGGCCAGGTCAGTTCACCTCGTCTTCTGATCGTTTTCAGAGCCTGGGACGAAGGGCAGCAGGTGTCCCGAGCAGCTCTGCTGGTCGTTTCGAGGAGCAGGACCCAGTCCATTTTGCCGCTCCGGGTGGATCTGTGCAAATTACTTTGTCTCTCAGAAATGTCTTGTTTGTCTTGGGCTGGGGCCAGGCTTCTAATGTGGGTGGTGTGCACTGTGTCGCAGGCCTGGGTTTGGCCTGGTGTGTCAGATCCGCTGGGTGTGTGTGCATGGGCAGGCAGCGCCGCGGAGACTTGAGTCCAAAGGAGAGGTTGTTTGTGCGTTGGTGCGGACAGAGCCTTTGGGATGTGGGACTGCAGGTGACATGAAGAGAGAGGAGGCCAGGACCGCGGGTAAGAGACTGTGTTTTGACATCTGGCTGGCGTTCCCTGGGCTGGGGGGCGGCTCAGCCTTTCGTCGCTTGTGGTTGTGTTGTTTGAATGTCTCCTCCCCACTCCTGGCAGTGATTTTTGGATGTTGATCATGAATTAGCTTAGAGCATTTCGATTAAAAAAAAAGGCCGCTAGACTTCTTAAGGAAAAATACAGATTTTTTTTTTTTTAACTGCTCACTACCAAAAAACCAGGGGGTATCCAGCTTGTTAAATAGGAAAAACAGACAGGCATAGAAGCATCCGAAAGGGATGTCTTTGTGATTGTTTATTAAAATGCAATTTAAGCTGTAGGTCCTGTTTCAAAGGGCAGGAAGCAGAAACTGCGGGACTAAGTGTACCTTTGTACTTCAGCTGCCTTCACCTGCTCTCTCCCCCTCTCTCCCCCCTCTCCCTCTCTCCCTCCCCCTCTCTCCCTCTCCCTCCCTCTCTCTCTCTCTCTCTCACTCCCTCCCCCCTCCCTCTCTCTCTCCCTCCCTCTCTCTCTCTCTCCCTCTCTCCCCCTCTGTCTCTGTCTCTCCCTCTCTGTCTCTTCCTCTCTCTCCCTCCCTCTCTCTCTCCCTCTCTCCCTCTCTCTCCTTCTTTCTCTCTCTCTCTCTCCCTCTCTCTCTCTCCCTCTCCCTCTCTCTCTCTCTCTCTCTCCCCCCTCTGTCGCCCACACTTACACCTCTGCTTGTATAAAGCCGACAGAAGGTTTAATACGACCAAGTCACAGGCTGTACATACGAATGGGTCTTCATTTTTTTAAATTTCATTTCTTTTGGATTCTTCTGATTTTTTTTTTTTTTTTTTGCCTATTTCAGAACTTTTCAAACATTCTTTGGCCCCGGGAGGGAGTTGTATAACCATAAAACTTGAGAATCCTGGCCCTAGAATAAATGTGCCTTTTGAAACCCCAAGGACGGAAAATTGAACACAGCTGTGTGGTGCGAGGCTGGAGCTGCGGGCTTGACCGTCGCTCCCCGGTGCACTGGGCTGCGGCTTCTGGGGGGGGGGGGGTGCAGGCGGGAGCTGGGAGAGGCCAGCTTCCTGCAGGAGCCTGCCTTGAGGGGCTGTGGGCTGCCCGCCCTGTGCCCCTCGCTGAGGATGCAGGCTTCCCCGGCATTCTCGGAGGTGATGCCGCAGGCCCTCGGTTCCTACCCACAAGGAGCCATAGATGTTGAGCCACGGAAACCGGTTGGGTACAGCAAAACCCAGGCTGCGCGAGACTTGCATGCTTGCCAAGGGGCCAAGCGTGAAAGCGTGGCCCTGAGATCCTGGCCCCGTCCCCGCTTCTCCTCCTCCTGGCGATGCAGACCTGAGTGTGGCAGGCCCGGATGTTCGGTCCACAGCCCCCCTGGAGAGCCTCCCCCATGGACCCCTGGCCTCGGCCAGGCCTGGCCTCCGTCACCGTGTCATGGTGATGCATACTTCTTCCTGCACGAGATTAGATTACTGTAATTTTCATATCCTGCACTGCCCCCCACCCCGAGGGTTTGAACAAATGCTTGCTGGTATAGAAGGCGGTATTGTGTTTCTGAGGACAAAGGGCTGAACGAGCCCACTTGGCCGTGGTCGCACAGCGTCACCGAAGGCCTTCACGGCTTGTCTGGATGCTGAGCCTCCCGTGGAGGCCTGCAAGCTGTGTGCTGCTCACATGGGGTCCCCCGGGCTCTGCGTGTGCGTGGTGGGTGCCAAGTCTGGATTAGAATGCAGGCACATTTTTTTTTCCCAAGCAAACCCTCTATTGAAATCAGACACAGCTTCCCGAGGAAAACTTTCCCCAAGAGGTATTTGGAAAGGAGGCAAACTCACTCAAGGCTGGGAGCAGTCTCCCCAAAGCCAGCAAGCTCTCAGATCCCGTAAACGGGGAGCCCCTGACCTTGGGGGAACACTCAGAGTGTTGGCTTGGGCACTGCAGAACGTATGTTCTTCTTTTTTTTTTTTTTTTTTTTAAGATAGATGTGTTTATTTGAAAGAGAGAGAGAGAGAGAGTGCTTCCTTCCTCTGATTCACTCCCCAGGTGGCTACAATGGCCAGGGCTGGGCCAGTCCAAAGCCAGGAGCCAGGAGTTTCTTCTGGGTCTCCCATTTTCGTGCAGGGGCCCAAGCCCTTGGGCCATCTTCTGCTGCTTTCCTGGGGGCACTAGCAGGGAGCATGATGGGGAGTGGAGCAGCTGGGACTTGGTACCCATATGGAATGCCAGCGTCACAGGTGGCAGCTGTACCCCATTCACCATGATGCCGGCCCCCGGAATATATACTCTTCAAGCAACAAATATTTATTGAGTGCTTACTGTATCCTAGGCATGGCTCTAGGCTCTGGATGTTAACAGCTGCCCACAAAGCAAAGGCAAATCTCTGTCTTCAGGTCAGTCATGGTTTCAGAGGTAGGAGCGTGGCGATGTCTGGAAGGTGGCCCAGGTGCTTGGGCCCTGCACCCTTTTGAGAGGCCAGGAGGAAGCTCCTGGCTCCTGGCTTCGGATTGGCCCGGCCTTTCAAATAAATAAATCTTTTAAAAAAAGAAAGATAACATTTTTTAAAAGCGTTAATTTATTTGAGAGGCAGAGTTACAGAGAGAGAGAGAGAGAGAGAGAGAGAAAGGTCTTCCAGTCTTCCATCTGCTGGTTCACTCCCCAATGGCCTCAACAGCCAGAGCTGCGCCAGAAGCCAGGAGCTTCTTCCAGGTCTCCCTCGTGGGTGCAGGGGCCCAAGCTCTTGGGCCATCTCTCACTGCTTTCCCAGGCCATAGCAGAGAGCTGCATTGGAAGTGCAGCAGCCAAGACTTGAGCTGTCTTCCACTGTCTTCATGGGTGCATTAGCAGGGAGCTGGATTGGAAGCGGAGCAGCGGGGACTCAGTGAGGGCTCTGACACGGGACGCGGGCTGCATCACAAGCAGTACAAAGCCAGTCCCACCCCTCATCGTTCTGTCTGCCTCCCCCCACCCCCGCCATGCTCTCAGGCTTCACTTTTCAGAACCTGTCCCCCCACTCCCCAACTCCCATCTGCAACCCCTGCCCCCATGTGCATCTGGAAGTTACCACCTGCGCTGGAGGAGTCAGAGCCCGGGTGGCCACATGCCCCTTCCTGCTAAGACACAACGCAGAGGGATTTGGTCTTGTGGAATCACCAGCTTCCGCCTCGGCTCATCAGGCCTTTCTGCCTCGGCAGGTGCCTGGCCCACAGAGGACCCTGTTCTGCTGGGCTGGGCGGTGCTCGCCCCTCACTCCCGGCTGGGGCCGCGGGGTTTCTCAGCTCTGTCACACCGTGCTCCTGCGTAAGATCCAATCCTTGGCCCCATCCCCACTCGAGGAGCGTCCTCTGTGGCTGTGCCCTGCAATGCATTACTGCATGGGGGCAGGTGGAAATCCTCTATTTTTCAACTGATAATGACCTAAACAGGGCATGTTACCCTCTGTCCATCTCCGGCTGCTCTTAAGACTCAGAGCCTGGTGGCATCTGGGAGGGAGAGGTTTGGCCCAGGACCCAGCTCGCCCTTAGCAGCCTCACATTTCACTCTGCCCGTGAGCTCAGCAGTGCTGCGCCTGCCCAGGTTTGCAGTGGGACGGTGGAGCTGGCTCGCCGGCGGGTTGCTCAAGCCAGCGTCTTAGAGATGACCTTAGGGATGAGAAGTTTTTCCGTGAGCTTTCAGAAGTCAGGAGAGAAAGTCCAGACAGACAGATTCCATGGATGCATTGATTTAGACTATCTGGGAGAGGGATTTTTTTTAATTTGAAAAATAATGTACCTCTTTTTTTTGTCATTGTTAAAAATCTACCCATAAACTAGATTGTTTGCCCCAGGTGCCACCAGCTCAGGCTCAGCCCAGACACCAGGAGACCCTGTGCCTCCCTGTCTGCTCTCTCAGAGACGCTAGACCCCTCAAGTTGTTGGGGAAATGAAATGATTCCAACCCTGGTCTCATCACACGGCAGGAATTCGGGCAGAATTCAGGTCCTGGTGAACATTGTTGCTCCCTGGAAACGAGCTGCCCGGAGAGCTCAGCCAAGGGTCGCTCAAGTTCAGAGCCGCTCGGAAGGCGGGAGCAGGGAGACACGGAGCTTGGTGGTCTTGCTTCCCCGGCGCTGACAGATGCGGTCCCTGCTCTCACGCCGCTGCCACCTCAGAAGCAGGAGGGCAGATGGACCGTGAGGCTGCCCCGCGGAAATATCGCCTCTTTGCTTGTCTGCCTGGGGAGCAGGGGTCGCACCTGGCACTCACTGGCCAGCTCCATGGAGTACTATGCATCGATGGATAGAACCTGGAGAGTGTAACTGCATGCTATTTTTTTTAAAAAAAGATTCATTTATTTATTTGAAAGTCAGAGAAAGAGAGATTCCATCCACTGGTTCACTCCCCAGATGGCCACAGGTGCCAGCGCTGGGCCAGTACAAAGCCAGGAGCTTCATCCAGGTGGGTGTCAGGGGCCGAAGCACTTGGGCCATCTTTTACTGCTTTCCCAGGCGCATTGGGGAGCTGGATTGGAACAGCCTCAACTCAGACTGGTGCCCGTGGGAGATGCCAGCGTCGCAGGGGGCAGCTTTATCTGCTATTGCCACATGTGTGCCCCAAGCTGTTTTGATTCTAGCCTCGGGTCATCACACCACAGACATCTGTTGTTGCCTTGGCCGAGGGGCGGATGTCACTGGGTTCTGCCCTGGGTATGATGGCTTCCCCGCCCTCTGCACACTGCCAGGCCAGGGGCTGGGGATCAGAGACCTGTCCAGAGAAGGTTTGTAGGGGAACTGAAGTCAGTCGAGGCTCGAGGGATGGTTAGGGACTTAGTGAGCGAGAAGAAGAAGGAATCCAGCTCTGAGCGGGGAACAGCTAGGATGTGGCACAGATGGGTGGGCTGTGTGGCTTCTCAGGTGGGTGTGGACCCCGTGCCGGGAGGATGGTGTGGTGCCCCTTGAAGAGGTGGGAAGGGGCCGGGTCACAGAGGCCAAGGACTTTGGAATTTATCCCAAAGCCATCGTGCTTTGTTCTCTGCCAACACAGCCTGTTGGCCGATGTCCCTGTGTGTCACAGCCGTCTTGGGTTTGCCTAGGCGTGATGTTTGCGGTGAGGCACTGCCAGTCCCGTCATCTTGACACCTGTTAGGGATGTGTCCACGAGAGTCCCAGGTGCCGTAAGTCTTGGTCTCTAAGAGGCCAGCTCTGGGTTAAGTGCCGTTTCTAAAGTATTTCTAACTGGATATATTTTTCCTCTTAGTGACGCGCATCGAAGTATAAGAAGGTAACAGTGATTCTTTCACCGCAGTGGTCTCACGTTTCCCCTTAAAAAAATTTCAGTTCCGGGGTGAGTGAGTGTTTGGCCTGGTTAAGGTGTCTGTTGAGGGGCCGGTGTTGTGGTGTAGCAGGTTAAGCCCCCACTTGCGATGCCGGCATCCACTTCAGAGTGCTGGTTGGAGGCCCAGCTGCTCTGTTTCTGGTCCAGCTCCCTGATGATGCACCTGGGAAAGTAGCAGAGGATGGCCCAGACCCTTGTGGAAGACTAGGATGGAGTTCCAGGCTCCCGACTTCAGCCTGGTCCAGCCCTGCCCATTGTAGCCATTTGGGGAGCCAACCAGAGGATGGGAGATCTCTCTCTCTGTCTCTCTTTTTCTCTGTTACTCTGCCTTTCACATTAATATAATAGATCTTAAAGAAGGATGCTGATTGAGCCATTGTCATGTCACATTGGAGTGTCCTGGGTTTGGTACCCAACTCTGGCTTCCCATCAATGCGACCCTGCTGGGAGGTCCTGCAGTGATGGCTCAAGTCACTGGACTCTGCCACCTACATGGGAGACCGACCTTGAGTTCCCAGCCCTTGACTTTGGCCTCATCCCAGCCAGGGTCATTGTGGGTTTTTGGGGGAGTGAATTAGCAGATGAGAACACTCTCACTCGCTCACTCTCTCTGCCTCTCAAATAAGTTTTTCGTTTTATAATTAGAGTCATTCAGGGGCTGGCATTCTGGCGTTGTGAGTAAAGCCGCTGCCGGTGACACCAGCATCCTACATGGGTGCAGGTTTGTGTCCCGGCTGCCTCACTTCCCATCCAGCTGCACCTGCCAGGGAGGAGCTGTGAGTGTGCTGCTGCCAGAGTCTGGTTGTCGGAGACCACTCTGGAGGCAGTGGGAAGGATGGGTTTGGGGGGAGGCAGTGGGAGGGAGAGGCAAAGTCAAAGGTCCTTGCAGCCATCCCACTACAGGGCCACGAGAGCATCGAGTACAGTAGGCATGGACAGCGAGGCTGAGTTTGCGGAGAAGTGAGATGCAAGTGAGGCTGCCACCAGCCAGGAAACAGGCTGATGTCGTGATGGGAGAGGGGGAGCACCCACGCCCAGGGAGCTTTCCTGGTGTCCTGAGCTGCAAGCAACCCTCAGTATCCTGACTTCTCCTTTGAGCAGCCCGGAAGACTGTGAGCGCAGAGCCCTGGGGAAGCAAGGGAGGGGCAAGGAAGCAGCCGGGCGTGGGGAGAGCTCCAGAAGGTAGCTGGCGTCGAAGGAATTCTGCCCAAGAGGACCTGGCGGGGAGGCGGAAGTGGACAGAGGGCGTTGGAGGTCGCGGAGGGGCCTCTTCAGCATCAGAAGGGTCTGTGGCCAGGAAGGCAGTTCCCGAGCGTGGAGGGCGCAGGAATCCCTTGCAAAACTGGTGGAGACACGAGTGGGGGCTCCATGGGATGGATGCACGGGGTGTGATGGAGAGAAGTAGAGAGATAAGTGCGGATGAGGATTTGGGGGCAGGAGATGAGAGGAGCTGGAGCCCACGTGTGGGCTGGTGCAGCCCCGTCTCTCCTGGGCACCTCCTGGTATCCTCTGCAGGAGGAATCCTGAGTTAGTGTGTGGCCTCCCAAAGTGCCGTGCGGGTGTGGACCTGGGTTTTATGTTGCGAGATCCTAGTGGATCACGGGCCTGCCTGGGTTCTCCGTGTGCCCGTTCCACCACGTGGAGGGCTGAGCTGTTCTGTTGTCCTTGGGGTTTGCAGAATGAGGCCTGGCAGAGTGTGGGACGGCACCGTTCCGAAGCTTGTTGGCTGTGATATTTTTAGTAGCATGAGCATTTGAGATGACCCAGCGTTCCCTCTTTCCAAAGAGTTGTTTTCTTGCTGTTTCTCCAGTGTGGGTCACGTTTGGGAAGTCACTCATCTTGGGAAGAGAGGATTGGCTTGTGAATGTCACGTGGCCTGTGCTATCCCTGGCTAGGTCCTGGGGCACCAGGCCCAGTCAGGGGTGTGGAACACCTGGCCCAGACTGGATAAGGCCTGCAAAACCATGTGCTCAGGCGAGACTCGAAATTGGATAAACTGATAGCAGGCTGATTTTTAAGTTGATCGTTTTGTGTGGCCTGCGATGGAGGTTATGATGTTGGAAATATCCAAATGGCCTTGGCAGAACAAAAAAGGGTTCCATCACATCAAAAAGCAACATTTGGTATCAGATAGTTTCGTTTAGATCAATAGCTTTAATCTCTTGGAGGAACAAAAAAATATTTCCCACCTGAAGTTCTTCAGACAGCATTAATGTAGAATTAGTGTAGATAACCCCATAAAAGCTTATTTATTTATTTTTAGGATTTATTTATTTATTCAAAAGTCAGAGTTACACAGAGAGAGGAGAGGAATTGAGAGAGAGAGAGAGAGAGAGAGAGAGAGAGAGAGAGAGAGGGGGAGAGAGAGAGAGGTCTTCCATCCGCTGGTTCACTCCCCAATTGGCCATAATGCCCGGAGCTGCATCGATCCGAAGCCGAGAACCAGGAGCTTCTTCCAGGTCTTGCACATGGGTGCAGGGGCCCAAAGACTTGGGCCATCTTCTACTGCTTTCCCAGGCCACAGCAGAGAGCTGGGTTGGAAGTAGAGCAGCCGGGACTAGAACTGGCGCCCATATGGGATGTCGGTGCTTCAGGCCAGGGTGTTAACCTGCTGTGCTACAGCGCCGGCCCCAAAGGTTTATTTAAAGTGCAGTTATGAGAAGTAGCCAGTCGGTACTGGAAGTTTATTTGAACTGGGTCTCTTGCGTTCTGTGAACAGAACGTTTAAGTGCCCTCTGAACTTTGAGATCATGACGGCTTCAAATGCAGCCTCAAGAAATACCGTGCGTCTTGTTACCCAGTTTCTCTCAACCCTAACGTCGTCCCAGACCCTGAGCCTGACCCAGCCAGGGCACGGACGCCATACACTCAGTCCACCAGAGTTCTAAAACGGGGCTCACTCGTGCATGCCTGAACTCTGGTAACCTCTGTGGGTCCTTGATGGCCATGAAGTCCTCACCTGGGGAACGTTGTATGCGTGCAATCATACAGCATCTGGCATTTGGGGATAGCCTTGCTTGCTTGCTTTTTTTTATTTTTTTTTTTAATATATTTTATTCATTTGAAAGGTGGAGATAGAGAGAGATCTTCCATCCACTGGTTCACTCCCCAAATGGTGGTAATGGCTGGGGCTGGGCCAGACCGAAGCCAGGAGCCGGGAGCTTCCTCCAGGTCTCCCATGTGAGTGCATGGGCCTAGGGACCTGGGCCATCTTCCTCTGCTTTTCCCAGGTGTGTTAGCAGGAAGTGGAACAACTGGGACTCAGACCTGTGACTGTGTGGAGTGCCGGCCCTGTGGGCAGCAGCTGGCCCCCTGGGCTTTCTGTCACACAGCGTGAATTCCCTACACTGTCGATACAAGTCCACGTGTGTGTCAATAGTTTCTTCCTTTGTACTGTTGAGTCGTATTCCACGTCATGGATGTACCACAGTGAGGATGAGTCTTTTCTTTCTTTTCCTATGTGATGCCCGGTTGCACTAGCACTATCTTTAAAAGGCACAGGTCTCACTGGGGCATATTAGTGGCGGCCTGTGTTTGGATTCTCTCTTCTGTTCCATTGACCTACTTTACACATCTACCCCTTCAGCAATGCCGTGCTGTGTTGGTTACCATAGTAGCCCTTATGATGGGATAGACTGATTCATCTCATTTGCAACTTCTCCTGTCCCTGGACTGTGCCTTTTGATATACATTTTAGAGTAAGCTCATTTTTTTCTGCCAAAAATCCCCAGAGGGTTTCGCTAGGAATTCCGTTAAACTTTCAGATCAGTTTAGGGATTACTGACCTCATCACTACACCGACCCCTCCCATCGACAAGCGTAGTATCAATTTATTTAGATCATCTCCGAGTTTTCCATTGGCTCTTTGTGACTTTGAGAATATCAGTCGTGCATGTTTTGACTTAAGTCTGTGTCTCAATGTTTTGCTTTCTTTGGAAGGATTAATTTTTTTTTGACAGGCAGAGAAGACAGTGAGAGAGACAGAGAGAAAGGTCTTCCTTTGCCGTTGGTTCACCCTCCAATGGCCACCACGGCCAGCGCCCTGTGACTGGCGCACCGCGCTGATCCAAAGCCAGGAGCCAGGTGCTTCTCCTGGTCTCCCGTGCAGATGCAGGGCCCAAGCACTTGGGCCATCCTCCACTGCACTGCCGGGCCACACCAGAGAGCTGACCTGGAAGAGGGGCAACCGGGACAGAATCCGGTGCCCAGACCAGGACTAGAACCTGGTATGCTGGCAGATGGATTAGCCTAGTGAGCCATGGTGCTGGCTCTTTGGAAGGATTATAAACTGTATTGTGTTTGTAGTTCTGATTCTCATAAGCTCCTGATTGGTATAAAATAGGAGTTATGGAGATATGAATGCAGTTATAATTCTAGTATGAAACAGTAGAAAATGGGAAATAGTTACTTATCAAATGTCAAGGACATCTAAGTCTAGTATAAGTCGAGTTCTTCATAATCTTTGTTTTGTTTGTTTTGTTTATTTGAGAGGCAGAGAGAGAGAGAGGGAGAGAGGGAGACGAGGATCCCATGTGCTGATTCACTTCCCAAAAGCCTGCAACAGCTGGGGCTGTGCCAGGCTGGAGCCGGGAGCCTGGGACTCCATCCATGGTCAAGTTTCTCAGATGAGTGGGGAGGCTCCACCCACCTGCAGCTGTCACCTCGGCCTTCCAGGGTCTGCACTGGCCGGAAGCTAGTGCTAGGACTTCAGCACAGGTCCTCGTGTGGGATGTGGACGTCTTAACCACCAGGTCCAAAGCCTCATTCTGATTCATCAAGCATGATTTTCTATTTTATTATGTTATTTTGTGGGAAGAAGTGGGTGTGATGCGAGTTTGCTCAGTTAGGCAGAAAAACTGGGAAGGAGTTTAAGGGGACTGCACAGGTGGATTGACTGAAATTCCAATACTCAGAGACCAAAACTGTAATAAAAGACGTGGCTAAGAAGCATTACCTTGTTAGACTCCAGTGCATGGACGGTTGCTACAGGGACACCGTGTGTGATGGCTTACGAGACCTACAAAGGATAGGTATTTATTTTGTAGGAGTGAGTCTATTTTAAGAAAAAATTTACTGCATTTTTGTATTGCCAGCGATTCGATTTTCTCCTCCTTTCTTCTGTTTAAAGACCCAGATAATCAGCTGGTTTACATACACTCTCATTTATTTTTTGTCCCTGCATTGCTCCAGGACAGCAGCTCTGATAGAACAAGAAGGGAAAGCCAAAATTGGTCCAAGGGAAAAATAAGACGAGGGCCAGGACAGAGATGAGGTCACTGTGAAGTTTGGTTTGCCACCTGGAAGCAGGTGAAAGATTGCACGAATTGTTTTTAACCCTCGTGCAAAACAGTCCTGAAGCCAGTGTTGAATTATGACACCTGTCTGGGTATCTGTCCTGTGTGTGTGTGTGTGTGTGTGTGTGTGTGTGTGAATGACACACTGACTATACAGATTTCTGGGTCCCACAGGGATGTTTCGATGCAGGTGTACACTGTGTGATGAGCGACTCAGTATCAGAAAGCTCATCTATTAACTGAAAATGTTTCTGTGGCTGCTTTGGGGTGCGATCAGTGGAAATCCTGGCTTCTGTTTTGAAACATGTGATAGAATATGGTGATCTTCACCTGGCCAGGCACAGGACTGGAGGAGGAGGCATTGTCCGCAGGGCTAATTAGTCACAGGAATGCAGCCCTAGCCCCTTCAGGCCAGCCTCCCTCCCTCCCATCGGGGGCAGCTGGTGGTCTGAGAAAGCCGACACTCTGGGTGTCCCCACCCTGGAGGCGAGGAGTGCTGAAGACTCTCGTTCTTCTCCCTAACAACAGAGACTCAAAACTGTAAGTATCTTTGTAAGCAGCGTTGTGATAGCTAAGGTCTAAAGTGGGGTCGGTTGCCTGTTCCAAGGGGGGCTGTGCTGTGTAGATGGCGGTTGTATTAGTTCAAGTTCACGTGCCTTTTAAGTGACGGGAGCGAGCTGAGGTCCATGGGCAGCAAAGGCCTGCGCTTGGTTTTCAGACAGAACATATGTGTTGGGATAAAGCGTCCTTCCATTCCTCCTTCTGGTCGCCAGTGTACTAGAAGTAGTGAGGAACCCAGAGACGGCGGCTGTCACAGGCCGGAAGAGTTGGCCGTGCGTTCTCTGTGCGTACAGATGAGACTCACGCTGGGGACATTCCTTAGGTGAGCTCGCTCAGCAATGGCCTGTGCTTTTCTTCGGCTCTAAAGACTAGAGCGGAGCCATGTCTGCCCGTTCGGTGCCCGTGGCCAGGTCGGTGGGCGGCCACGATAGAACGTGTTGAAAGACAATGCGGGCAGTTGAGTGAGTGGCTGCTGGCCAGCGCCTGTTGCAACAGCTGATGGGTTCCTCTGAGGTTCAGGAGCTATTTCTGGGCCATTAGCTGGTATCAAGTCTCTCGAGTTCAGGCCATAAAAGGCCGGTCCCCTCGCAGGATTGCCACACTGCCTGTGTCCCATCCTCCCAGGCTGCAGCTCCTCAGGTTTCAAGTGCATTTACCCAGTCATGGACGGTTCCGCCAAGGCCACATCGGGGACGAGCAGCCTCAAGGACACCCGGGGACGGAGCACCTCCGATAGAAGACTCTTTTTACTACTATTCTGGTGTTCTTTTCGCAGACACACTTCAGGGATGTAGCCCTCACCTCTTTCCTGCCCGGGGTTGTCCGAAAGCCTTTTGGAAAGCACCGTTCTAAATTTATCCTGCTTTGAATCATCGTCGCTCCTGAGAGAGGCACTGGCCCTGTTTGCATCGGGATCCTTGGTTTTCCTACAACGCGATCGCAATAGAACTTTTTGCTATTGGACCCGTAGTGTGCGTTGAGAAAAAAACAGTCGTGGCCAACCGGCTGAAGCTGGATTAGACGATACGGCTAGAGTGTTTGGCTTTATTTATTTATTTTTTAATTAGGAAAAAAAAAATAAGAAACTGCAGTGTGAGTTTCCCTCTCCCTTTCACTTTGAGGAACAAGAATTATACAGAAATTTGAAGTAAGTGAAAACTCTTCCTATAAATCTAAAAACAGTGGTTGCTTTTTTTTTTTTTTTTGAAGTGCCGTCTGTCTGAGCTTATTTCCTAAGGATTTGTTGATTTCAGTCACTGGAATGTTGCTGCCACTATTCCCGTAGACAGCCTGGGGTTTGGAATAATTGGATTTTTTTCCCCCTAAAAACAAAAGGACTCACTTGGTGATCCCAGAGGTGCCTATGGCTAAAGTTCGGCTCCCGTAACTTAGTGCTTGCTGTGGAACTGTCACTCCTGGAAGTCTGTCCCCACACGTGGGACTTCTGATCAGATCACAGGTGCGGGGCGGGGGTCAGCGGGCGGATGCTGTTTCTCTTCTTTGATGGGTTCATGTGGTTGTCGAGGTCCCCGGGCAAGCGGGCATCCTTCTGTAGTGAGAGGTACTCGTTCTCCAGCTCGAGCAATGCTGCAGAGTTTCCCAGAAGACGCGCTGTGGGTTGTAGATCGGGAGCACTCTGTGTCACGATGCCTGCCGTCTTTGTGCAATTGAGCTGGGTGATTCACCTCTTTTGAAAACAGCCATAGGGTGTGGAAACTTTTAAGGTTGATCCGACATACTGCTCCTTTAAAAAAAAAAAAAAAAAAAAAACAACTGTGGATTCTTTCTCCCGGGTCAGGTGGACGAGGATGGGCAGGCATTATTTTTATCAGGTAGAAAAACAGAATATTTATAGCGGAGAGCATCATCGGTGAGCACTGTGAGCCACTGCCGCAACCCCAGGGGGCGCCTCGAGATGCCTGCCGGGCAGCTGCTGGTGAGGGGCTGGCGTGGGGCTGGCGTGGGGCTCAGGGCCGTAAATGCCCAGTGTGCACACGCGTGGGGTGCTCCTCAACAGCACCCACGACTCTGCTGCCACCCACCCCCTGTCATGGTTCCGGCTGCCCCCTCCCACCAGGGGCACTGGTTACGGGGTGGGGGTGGGGGACTGTGTCTGAGCAGGACCGTGGCTGACAGCGGTGCTGCAGGCCATCCAACGACGTCTTGGTCCACGCCGGGCGTCGGCCTTTATTCGACACGCGTCTTGCCTCTCTTGGCTGCCTCCTGCCCCCCGGGACTCTGGCTGCCCTTGAGTTTCCATTTGGCCTGCGTCTTTTTGGCAAAACTCTGCAGACATTTCGTACCAGAGCTTGTGTGCAAAGCAGGGGGCGCTGGGCTTTTACAGGGGAGTCTGCTGGAGCTTTGCAGAGCGACCCCCCACCTCCCAGGGCCCCCCTCCAATGGTAGCAGTGCCCCAGGCCTTCTAAGTCTGGCTCTATCCCCTGCAAAGTCATCAGGGCTGCTCTGCCCTTGGGGTGCCTCGTGGGGACCATGGGTATGCTCCGATTGGAACTTCCTGGCAGTCCTGGGCTTCCTCATTTACTGCCTGACCCAGCAACCTTGTGTCCCCCAACGCCACCCCCTTGTGTGTGTCCCCAAGGCCTCAGCGTCTGCCTCCGGAGCTGGAGCCCTCCCCATGCAGTCCATCCTCAGAATCAGTCCCACAAGAGTCCTGGCCACGCGTGTTACTCCTCCAAGGTCCCTCACCACGCCGGTGCCACAGCCCGGCCTCCATGGCCTTGTGAGACGTTCTGCCCTGCAGGCGACAGCCGATGAGGTGGACACACACAGAAGCTGTGTCTGCCCTGGCGCTTCAGAGGCAGGTGTGGTGCGTTGTACGTTCTTTCTCTCGGCTCTCACACCGCAAGCGGAACGATGTGTCTTGCGGGGTTTCTGTAGCCACGCTCTTGCCAACACAGGAAATGAAGGTGCTTAACGATGAAGTCAGCCGTTGCATTACTGGAGCCTTGCCCAAAACAAAGAAACTCCTCCAGGGCCACGGCTGCACGGGGTACTTTCCCAGGCACGAAGCTCGGTCCTCTTAGGTAACACCACTCTGTGGGCCCCTGGCTCAGATATCGGCACAGGGAGAGCCTGGTCCCCCTTAGGCACACGGCCGCTCGCAGGTGCACGTGAGAGAGGCGGGGGTTTTGCCTCACGTGCTTCCCTTCCGAAAGCAGATCCTGTCATTCCAGACAGGGTCATAACCCGTGTCCGACTGGTTTTTGTGTCAATACAGTAAAAGACTTCATTGCACTATTTGTTTTGGGATCACTGAGGTGCCTGGTACCTGGGTCTGTCCACTTCTGTGCGTGTTTATGCCACACTTCTGCTGTGCACAGCTCTGAGCTCGAGGCTGGGGGGTGCACGAGGTTGCAGCCTGGTCCTTGGCCAGGTGACCCCATTCCCTGGAGGGGTCCAGGCCAGGACATAGTGAAGCCATTGTACCCGACAGGCTGGAGGGCACGCATCATCCCAGCATTGTTGCTGTGCCCCAGGCTCCGTGCTGAGGTCTTTTTTTTTTTTTTTTTTTTTTTTTTACAGGCAGAGTGGACAGTGAGAGAGAGAGACAGAGGGAAAGGTCTTCCTTTGCCGTTGGTTCACCCTCCAATGGCCGCCGCGGTCGGCGCACTGTGGCCGGCGCACCGCGCTCGTCCGATGCCAGGAGCCAGGAGCCAGGTGCTTTTCCTGGTCTCCCCATGGGGTGCAGGGCCCAAGCACCTGGGCCATCCTCCACTGCACTCCTGGGCCACAGCAGAGGGCTGGCCTGGAAGAGGGGCAACCGGGACAGAATCCGGTGCCCCGACCGGGACTAGAACCCGGTGTGCCGGCGCCGCAAGGCAGAGGATTAGCCTGTTGAGCCACGGCGCCAGCCCCCGTGCTGAGGTCTTTACCTCGCAATCACATCATTTTGTTTTTTCGTAACAGCCTCTGAGAAACACTAGGAGGGAAAATCCAGAGGCTTGGAGGGGCCTGCCAAGGGCTCCTACCACGAGGCGGGAGGTTGAGATTGGAGCTGGATTGGAAGCCAAATCCCTCTGAACTCAGTGCCATCTTACTGAGCACTGCATTGAAGCCAGTGTGGCACCAGCTCCACTGGGCCTCCCTCCGGGGCCTGGTCCATGTGCAGATTGGACCCTGTAGGTCCCAGGTGGGCCCAAGAAACAGCAAATAAGCTGATGTAGACCCTGGATCCAGGACTGGTGTTTAAGTAGCACTGCTAAGCCACTGAGCTGGGAGCCACCAGTTAGGAAGTTGGGGGGGTGGCTGTCACATGGTCCCCCTAGGCTGCCTTCCACCCCTCTGTGTTTCCCATACTGCCCCTTCCCATTCTCTCCTACTTGGTTATCGCCCACTCCTCTCCTCCTGAACTGTCTGGCTCCTGGTCCTGCAAACAGACTCGAATTCCCTGCACCCTAAATAAAGCCCCCAACTCGGCCTCAGACTGGTGCTTCTTCCACTCCCTGCCCACCGGCTTCTCAACACCCACAGGGGCTCTTCTCACCCTGAGACCCGCGGGGCCTCTCCAGTGCTGTGTGACCTTGCTGCTTGCCCTCGAAACGTCTGTCTGTCAAATCCCAACTCAGCCCCTGGGGGAGGTGGGGAGGGCTGCCCTGGTCCGGCAGGGCCCAGAGACTGCTGCATTCTTGAGTTCTGTCTGCTCTCTGGTTATCAACCTCATTGTCTGTTAGCAATTAGAAACCTCTTGGGACACTTACAGCCTGTATCAGGGTGCCTGGTGCCAGTCTCTGCTCTGCGCCCGGCTCACAACAGGTTCCGGCTTCCTGGGAGGCGGCAGGTGATGGCTCAAGTACTTGGGTCCCTGCCACCCACGCGGGAGACCCGGATTGAGTTCCCTGCTCCTGCCTTCTGCCTGGCCCAGCCTCACCTGTTGTGAGCATCTGAGGAGTGAACCAGCAGATGAGCGATCTCTCTCTCTCTCTCTCAAAAATAAATATTTATTTTGATACAAAACATTTTGGAACCCATGTGTAACATTTGCATAATAATGCATTTTCTGCAAAGTTTTTGAAGCCCCCTTATGTCCATGGGTTTCATTTTTTAAAATTTATTTTTATTAAATTTTGAAAGGCAAAGGGATGGAGAGCAAGACAGAGAGAGACATCTTCTATCCACTAATTCACTCTCCAAATTCCAGCAACAGCCAGGATTGGGCTAAGCCAAAGCCAGGAGCCTAGAGCTCCATCCAGGTCTCCCTCATAGATGGCAGGGACCCCAGGACATGAGCCATCACTGGCTGCCTCCCAGGGTGTGCATTAACAGGAAGCTGGATGAGAAGCAGGTAGAGAGAGCTCAAACCAGCCCTGCAAAGTGGGGTGCCGCTGTTCCAAGCTGTGCCAAGGAGTTGCTCTTCACTTTTTTTTTTTTAGCAAAATAAAATAATCCTTTAATTCTAATCTTCCATTAACTTTTCGAGGGACCCTTATATTCATTTGGTTTTATTCTCTTTGCTCATCACGAGTTAACTTTTCATTATCTGTGCAAGGACTCGCATTCTGTACATGCTCGATGGGTAGAATTGTGTGTTAAACAATGGATAAAAGGGAGTGAGCAGGTGCTGGGTGCAGACACACAGGGAACTCAGAAAGAAAGTTCCTACACTTTGTGAACTGTGTTTTGGCCTCGTGTTTCTATTTGGAGTTTCATTTCCATCCTGAGTATGGAAAGTTGGCAAAATAATGTTAAGCACAGATGCTGTACTCATTAAACTGAGAAAAATATCAAAATATTGGCATTTTTAGATATTTAAGATTTTATTTACATTCAATATCTTGCGATTTGAAATAAATACTACACTCTGTTTAATACTCTCTCATGTTACTAAATAATAAGTAATAAATACTCTCTCATGTTACTGTTCTGTAACATGGTACCTAGATTTGCCCCAGATTTAATAATGCAACTGCCTGTGCCCACGTTACACACTCAACAAGAACACACCGCTCTTGCTGCAGCTCAAGTAACGAAGCTTTTGCTTTTCAGCAGCTTAGAAAATATTGAATTCAGAGGTAGTTTCTGAAAGTTAAATAACCTGTGAAGGCACTGGCACTTTATTTGAAAGGTAGATTGACAGAGAGAGGGAGGGAGAGCAAGAGAGAGGGAGGGAGAGTGAGAGCGAGAGAGAGAGGCAGACAGAGAGATCCTCAAATGACTGTGACAGCTGGAACTGTCCCAGGAGCCAGCGACCCCATCTGGGTCTCTCACAGGGGTGGCAGAGCCCAAGCAGTTCACCTTCCCAGGTGCACTAGGAGGAAGCTGGATCATAAGTGGAGCAGCCAGAACTCAAACTGGCGCTCCCATATGGGGTGCTGGTGTTGGCGAAAGGTGGCTTAACCCGCTGCACCACAGTAGCAGCCCCACTGTTAAAACTTTTTAATAAAGCATTATTTATTTTTCAATTTGCTTGAGAGGCAGAGAGACCACCTGCTGGTTCACTCCCCCAGCTACTTGCAGTAACCCCACAGCCAAGGCAGGAACTCGACTCAGGTGTCTCGTGTGAGTGGCAGGGAGCCGTCTCCTGCTGCCTCCCAGGGTGTGCACTAGCAGGGGGCAGGAACTGGAAGCAGAGCCGGGACTCTGAGGCTGGAGGTGGGTGCTGCGAGGGGCATCTTCATCCCTGTGGGAAGTGCCCGCCCCCTGTGTTTTGGCGTGTGCACTTCTCAGACATTTCTGCATCAGCTGAGAGCTTCGCTTCCTGTGTGCTGGGACGATCCCAGCCTTCAGCTACATTTGTGTGTTCTGTGGCTAGTCCATTCCTTTAGCAACTGCTGACACACAACATGGCGGTGTAATGTTTGTGCAGACACCGCACCCAGCCGTTGGCTCCATAGGTATGAGCCAGATTGGGGGGGAAAAAAAAACAACACTGCTGCAGTGTGCCATAAAGAAGTCACTCATTCTCCTGATTACGCTTAGCCTTACTTGCTCCCAGATGTCCATCTTAGCTGCACACACATCGCCATCTGGCTTTACGATTGCCTACATTGTTGATGCAGAGTGTTGCGTATTAAAAATTGCACAAGTCCATCAAATTCATAGGGCATGTCAGAGAAGGGTGACAAAGCGCGGACCTCAGCATGGGCTCCTTCCATGGGCTTGAGATGTATCTGAATGGATGGCGTTGCCTCTCTCCTGGGGCTTCCGGGGGCTTTTAGGAAGCTCACAGCTCTTCAATATTTCAAAAGGAAGTCGCTTTGAGAAGGCAACGTGAAATAATGCGGCGACCAGGACAGACAGGCAAGCATGCTGCTGCCCTCACCCCCAGCCCAGCCCCCCACAACGCCTGCCGGAGACGTGTTCTCTGTCTCCTGGGGTGGGGGCGGGGAGTCGAGGTGCTTGTCCTGGAGGAGGGCTTGGAGCTGCTCTTGACCTTGGCGTGTTGACCTCTGCGAGCCTCATCCACTCTCTGAGGTCTTTCCTACTGATCCTGCGTTCTGCAGTGCAGAGATCTCCCAGAGCTTGGGAATATTCTGGTTCTCTCTGGAAAGGAGACCCTGGATCTGGAAGGTGGTAGTCCCAGGTGGGAGGACAGAGATGCTTCGAGGAGGAAAAAGGTTATTTTATTTTATTTTTTGGTATCTTCTCATTGCCTTGGCTTGTCTGTGCTGAAATGAGCAGCCCATCGCTTTTCTTTTTGGCTGATCACGGGTGTGTGTCTTCAACCCTCTACCATGGAAAGTTGTGGCCGTGACTTCAGGTTAAAGCTTGTGGGTTTGGTTTTGTGTTTGTTTATTTGCTTGTTGTTGTTGGCACTTCAGCCTGCTCTAGGCTGAACAGATTTTGACTGTTGCTCCTGATGGGAGACCCGACAGCGGTGACAGAAGTCCAGCCGGATGGCAGGGCCAGGCAGGGTGTTCCTGTTCACAGCAGGATAAGGTGCGTGTGCAGCTCTCTCACCCCGGGATCAGCTCCCTGCCCGGCAGCTGTCTGCCAGCAACAGTGATATCCGAGCACTTGCTGTGTGCTGAGGGCTGGGGTGGGGAAACTCACGTGTCCTGAGTGATCCGCTTGATCTTCAACCCTACATCTGCCTTCTAAGTGCTCACTTGGATAATAGAACTCAAAATACCAGCCGTGGCCTCACAGATGTATTTAACATGGCACATGTATGAAGGACATATAACAGCTACTGTCTTAGCTAATTTCAGTACATCATTCTTAACCCTAGTGACCATGTTGGATATTAGGTCTATAGAATGTATCCATACAGTGTTTGAAGATTTATTTTATTTATTTGGAAGGCAGTGTTACTGAGAAAGATGGAGAGAGGGGGAGAGAGAGAGAGATTTTTCCATCAGCTGGTTTACTCCCCAAATGGCTGCAATGGCCTGGAGTTCCATCTGTGTCTCTCCCGTGGGTACAAGGTCCCAAGCACTTGGGCCATCTGCTGCTGCTTCCTCAGATCATTGGCAGGGAGCTGACCCACAACACAGGCCCCAATGTGTTCGTCTTCTAGCTGCATTTCCGCCCTCCAGTTAACATCTCCGCATTCCCCTTCTACCTCTCGAAGCCACCCTTTAGCATCTTTCCATGAACTGACTTTGACTCATGAATCAAAGCTTCACGTTGAGTTCGTTCCATTTTCTGTTGGTTAATTGTATTTCCATAAAGCTGGGGGAAGGAAGAAAGCCACCTGCCATGGTTCCTGACCCAGAGAAGGTTTTGCTTGATGTCAGCCTATGGCTTACATTCTCTGTCTCTTGAAATTTTCCTCTTAGCGATTGAAACACCTGCATCCTACGTTGGTGTTCGATACTGGCTCAAGCTCCTGACTCCCGCTTCCCACCAGTGCACACCGGGGGAGGCAGCTCAAGTGTCTGGGTCCCTGCCACCCACCTGGGAGACCTGGATGGAGCTCCTGCCTTTTGGCTCTGGCCCAGGCCAGGCCCAGCCACTGCAAGAACTTGGGGAGTGAACTTGTAGATAGGAGCTCTGCCTCTCCAACCAACAAATAATAAAAAAAATTCAAAATCCAGTGCACTGAGTCAAGAACAAGTACAACACATCTATTTTTTTTTTTTTTTTTTGGTCCACGTTCTCTCTGTTGTCGTAAAGCACTATCTATAAATTGTTGAGTCATTTAACCGGGATGTTACAGAAATAAATCGTTGAATCAACTTGCATTCCTGCTGATGTTCAGACTTTGTCCTAAAATTTTATTAAACTTTGCAAAAATCAGAAGTAAATCTTCACCCGTTTTGGGTGAAGACTTTGAGGTGGCTTTCGAGAGAGCTCAGTCGTGTCAGGTGAACTGTTGATCACCTGTAATGTCAGAGACCCTGTCTTAGCAGTGACACTTGACATTTTGGAGTCCGGCATCTTTCCGTGTGGCCTGCTTCGTAGGATCCCTCCCCAGGTCGTCTGGATCACTTGGGGAAGCTGACGTTATGGAGATGGCTGCATTCGCCATTCCTGTCTGCGCTATTTTTACATTTCATTCCGCACACGTTGAAAGGGCTCTCTTGATTCATAGAGAATGTTTCCACATTTGTCCTCCGCAAGATAATTATTCCATTAAAATAAATTTTAATTTATTCCGGGACTCTAGAAGAGTGAAGATAATCCAAGGGTAAGCGGATGGCTCTGAGACCCAACAGGGAAAATTTCCGTGGGGTTTGAATGGGGAGGGTTTCTGAGCTAATTTTTATGCCCTGGACATCCCTCTGGCTGACACGAGGGCTGGTGGTGATGCCTTCTGTAATTAATGAGCTTATGTGACAAAAAAGTAAGAGGCTGCCAGAGAACATAGTTCAAGGAAAGCCAAGTGGTTATTGTGGGGAAGTTGTGTTCTCGATGTCCACCGTGAAAGAGTCCTTGTTGAGCAGATGCCTTTACACAGAGCACCACGCACAGTCTTGAGAGAGTGTGAATTTCTCCGCAAACTATGGAGAACGTGTTCCTTTCGCTGAACTCTCGTGCGACAGGGGAGAAGACCCCTTGTTCCAACACTGCCTTTGAAGGGGCTGTGTCTCCCAATTCATTGAGAGCCAACCCACAGGAGGTTGAAGTCCTGTTCTGATTGTGGCTGTGGACGGGGCTGGAGGTGTCCAGCGAATGCCCAGGCTGAGCCTTGCAGCTCTTGTGTGGGCTCCATCTCCCCGCGGAGACCAGGTCAGGGCAGCCCCCGGGTCTCAGAGCTGGACGGTCTGTGTTGCTGGAAATTGCTCCCATCATGGGTGGTCTTTAGATCCGCGGGGGCATGGCCTCGGCCTGAAACTGGATCTCCTTCGATTATTCTAGAATTCTCACAAGAAGGTTGTTAGAAAAGGCCGAGTCTGGGCCCAGCCTTTCTTGCCCCCGATCCTTCCTCCATCCACGTTCTCGCCTTGTCATCCGGCACACTCCTCTGAGACCAAACCCCTGAGGCCACCCGATCTCGGGCTTGAACCCCTAAAACCTCAAGCCAAAATACACCTCTTTCCTTTTACAAAGATAGGCCACCTGGGGTATTTTGTTACACAAAGGGGAAGCTGACTCATTCAGAACAGGGCCTGTGGGGTGGCCGCAGGTGGCCACAGGTGGCTGTTGAGCAGGTGCAACCCAGAAAGCGACTGCTGAACTTGACTTGATGTTAGTCGTCAGGGCTGCAGCCAGCCTTTGTGTGGGATGGCCTGGCATCAGAGGAAGTGGCCTCTGTATTGCACTTGCCCATGGAAGGTGGAAGGATGACTTCTCCGTGTAGTCTGTGACCTTGGGATTGCAGAGTAAAAGGTCTGAGCCATAGTGTTTTTCAAAACGAAACAATGTAGGATAGCAGTGGAGAATTTTCTGTGGATTCGCTGTTTCCCACCCATGCACACATAGATGTTCTAATGTAGGTGCAGAGACACGCAGGCACATGCTGGGTACAGGTATGTAGGTTCTTGTGGTCTTGAACACTTTAAGTGTTCATTTCCGGGGGGATGTCCGGCCTGGCGTCTGAGACACCTGCATCCCATTTAACAGTGCCTAGGGTGGATGCCCAGCGCGGGCTTCTGCTAACGCGGACCCTGGGAGGCAGCAGGATTGGGTTCCTGGCTCCCACCTTTGGCTCTGCACAGCCCCAGCCGTCGGGAGCGTTTGGAAAGTGAAACAGTGGATGGAGCTCTCTCCGGCTCAAGTCAAATGTTTTTTAAATGTTTGCACGTTCTGGATTATGCATTCAGGAGGATCCGCACTGCCCAGCCTCCCGTTGCTGGTGACGGTCAAGCTCAGTGCTCCAAGCTCAGTTTCTGAGACGGCGCTTGCTTAATGAGCAGTGTGGCCGGGAAGGGCTTTGAATTCAGGGACACAGTGGTGAGGGGGACTCTGAGTCTCTGATGTGGTCACTGAGTGTCCTTCAGCTGCTGTTTGTTCGTTGCTAAGTTTGGTTTGGGGGTAGGGTCGTGAGGTTCTGGGAGAAATTGTCTTGGAGGGCGTCTTGGCTTGCTCTTACGTGTTTTCAGCTGACGGCTATAAAGTGAAGGATGTTCCTCGGGCAGCGGGCGGTGACGACGCGGGTGCCCGGGCCCCTGTTCTGTGATGTGGCTTCAGGGAGAGCTGGCACGGACCCGGCCAAGCCCGCCCGCTAAGTGCTCATCATGTATTCAGGGCTTCCCATCGTCCTGAGCGCCTGCTGGACGCTGTGTGCCCAGCTGGCCTCTGTCCGTGCAGAGCAAGGGTGTGGCTGGGCGGCAGGAGGGAAGAGCAGGTGCTCTGTTCTCTCAGCTTGTGAGTGCTGGGGTCCCCAGCCTCTGGTGTGTGTGTGTGTGTGTGTGTGTGTGTGTGTGTGTGTGTGTGAGTGTGAGTGAATTTGTGGCCGGAATCTTGACTTTTAGGTGTTGCTGGTCGCCGTGGAAAGACGCTGTTCTGTGTGTGAGAGAAGTGTGTCTTCCCGGGCTGTGTTTATGTCACTATCACCACCCTTCTGTCCACACTGGCGTCAGGACCCCATCCCGGATCTGGGTTTGAGTCCTGGCTCTGCATGTGATTCCGGCTTCCTGCCCATGTGCACCCAGGGAGCCAGCAGGAGCCGAGAGACCTGGGCTGCGCTCTGAGCTCCTGGTTCTAAGCCCGGCCCAGCCCGCAGCTGGAGGCATTTGGAGAATGACCCATCGGATGGGAGATCGCTCACTCTCTCTCTCTCTCTCTCGCTCCATTTGTATCTTTCTAGCTTTCAAATAAATAAAAATACATTTTTTAATTTAAAAAAAGTAAGATAAGGGAGCAGTGACCTGGCAGGGAGAATTTATGGGATGTCATCCTCCACTGCTTTGCCTTCCAGCTGACATCAGAACAGGTGTTTGCCCCACCTCCCCACGCGGGGCCGAGACTCACCTATTTCGTCCAGGACTGTGGTCCCCTGTGGCCTAAATGCAGGGACTGAGGGGTCGAGTCCTCACTTGCTCTGTTTCAGCCTCCCACGGGAGCAGCTGAGCCCCTGGGCGTCCATGGACGTGGGGACTGTGCGGCTGGAAGCAGCCCGGCTCCGCTGTGGATCGGGACCATTGAGAAGCCCAGGTGCCCCTGACCTCACTGGCCTGGCTCTGGGGACAGCGCCGGGGGAGCCTTCCTCTGTTGCCCTCTCCTCCTCCCCCGGCCTGCACCCTTCCCTCTGTGTTTTCTGCCCCACCCTCTCGTTCTCTTTCCTTTGTTTCTCCTGACATCTCTTCCTCTCTCCTCTTCAGCGGCTTAGTGAGGACACAGCGGCAGAGCTGTGAGTTTTACGGATTCTCGTGGGTGCAAGGAGGGTTTTCAGACAGGTGTGTGTAGTCTTCCTTTATACCGTCCTCAAAGCTTTGGGGTGCTGTTCCCCCTGACTGATCTGCTTTCATGTTTGTTTATTTATGTGTGTCTACTTGAAAGGCAGAGGGAGGGAGAGAGAGGTCTTCCATCTGCTGGTTCACTCCCCAAATGGCTGCAACAGCCAGGGCTGGGCCAGGCCAAAGCCAGGAGCCAGGAGGTCCATCTGGGTCTCCACATGGGCAGCAGGGGTCCAAGCACGAGAGCCGTGATCTGCTGTCTCCCAGGCACCTTGGCAAGAACTGGGTGGAGGCCGGCACCATGGCTCAATAGGCTAATCCTCTGCCTAGCAGCTCTGGCACCCCAGGTTCTAGTCCTGGTCGAGGCGCCGGATTCTGTCCCGGTTGCCCCTCTTCCAGGCCAGCCCTCTGCTGTGGCCCGGGAGTGTAGTGGAGGATGGCCCAAGTGCTTGGGCCCTGCACCCCATGGGAGACCAGGAAAAGCACCTGGCACCTGGCTCCTGCCATCGGATGAGCACAGTGCGCCGGTTGCAGCGCACCAGCCATGGTGGCCATTGGAGGGTGAACCAACGGCAAAGGAAGACCTTTCTCTCTGTCTCTCTCTCTCACTGTCCACTCTGCCTGTCAAAAAAAAAAAAAGAAAGAAAGAAAGAAAGAAAGAAAGAAAAAAGAACTGAGTGGAGAGTGGAAAGTGGAGCAGCTGAGACTTGAACGCGAGGTCTGATGTGGGAATGCCGGTGTCTCAAGGGGTGGCTTGACCCACTGTGACAAAACACCCACCCCTAAAGGTGATCTTTCAAAAAGGATTGCAGTCTGAAATGCGGAATCTGAGCGCTAGGTCTCTGTGCTTTGTGGAGAAACACTCTTGTCTCTCATCAGAGTGCGTGGCTGATGTCCTCCGCCATTCATGCGTGGCTCTGTTCGGTTATAGGAATCCATAAAAAAAAAAAAACCAGACGACTTACATTTTCCACCATGGAGAAAATGACTACGTGGTGTTGTTGTTTAACTGGAGTAGAGCAGAAATTTAAAATCCTAGCTCAGCCTCTGCGTCACTATGTCTCACTCAAGTTGAAAATGGGCAATGTGGTCATCACTTGGCTCTCGTGACTTGTGGGAGGGAAACCGTATCATTTCGTGTGTGTGTGTATGTGTGAGATTGTGTGTGTGTGAACGTGTGTCTCTGTGTATGTCTGGATGTGTGTATGTGTGAGAGTCTGGATATGTGTGTGGATGTGCCTATGTGTATATGTGTGTCTGTGTGTGTCTGTGTATGTCTTTGTGTGTGTCTATGTGTCTTTATGTGTATGTCTTTGTGTGCCCATGTGTGTGTATGTGTCTCTGTGTGTATGTGTGTCTCTGTGTGTGTTTGTATGTCTGTGTGTATGTCTTTGTGTGTCTGTGTGTGACTATATGTGTATGTGTGTCTTTATGTGTCTGTATGTCTGTGTGTGTGTCTATGTATGTCTGTGTGTATGTGTGTATCTGTGTATCTTTATGTGCCTGTATGTCTTTGTGTGTATGTGTGTATGTCTTTGTGTGTCTGTGTGTGTTACCAGCCTTTACAAGCAGCAATGACCGTGGGGATGTGACCTTGGTTCTCTGTGTCGTGGCTGAGCCGCCGCAGGGGCCTCTGTGCTAGCTTGGGCTGTGCCCGGTCCATCTTTGGTCCAAGCTCTTGTGGGTTCCAAGCCGACTGCGGAGGACCAACACTCTCGACCCTGATGGCAGACATCTGCCCCGCATCTGGTTAGTCTTCAGTGTCCCGTGCGGAGACGTCTCCGGCGTGGGCAGCTCAGCAGCCAGAACCCACTGCCCAGCTCCGCGCCCTCCTGTTTCCTCACGCAGCCGTCGCTGTGACTCCCTCTCTGCTGAGACGTGTCTTCCCTGCCGCTGAAAGTGTCCTGAGATACATATTCTTCGCCAAGGTTGAGAGAGAGAAAGAGAGAGAGAGAGAATCTTCCATTCACTGGTTCACTCCCCAACTGGCTGCAGTAGTCAGGGCTGGGCCAGTCCAAAGCGAGGAGCCTGGACCTCCACCCAGGTCTCCCACTTGGGTGGCCGTGGACCAAGCACTTGGACCATCCTCCGCTGCTTTCCCAGGCACATCAGCAGGGAGCTGGATGGGAAGTGGAGCTGCCGGGGCTTGAACCGGTGCTTGGGTAGGAGATGCCTGCATTGCCAAATGGCAGTGCAGTTCACTGCACCAGAGCGCCTGCCCCAGGACCACTGGGTCTAAGCATTTCCAGTTTAAATTTTAGAGCCGTGGGCACAGCCTGTTTATCCTCCCCTTAGAGGCCCTGTTGGGCGCCCTCCTGAGCCGCACCGGCTCCCTGGCTCTTGAGTGGCTGCTTGGGGCACAGAGTCCCCTTCTGTGTGCATGGGTGCCTGGCAGCCAAGTTGGTGACTGCTCAGCTCCAAGGAGACTCCTGCAAGAACTCAGCTGCAGCCTGGGAGGGAAAAGGCCACAGGGGGGTGGGGGCAGAGCCTGTTGCCCATGCAAACGGCCCAGCGCCTCTCTGGGGTGTGCCTGAGCCTTGTGTCTGGACAACCCCTGGGAACAGCCAGATGGCACTGCCTTATGGGTCCCTGCAGAAGCAGAGCTGAGGGCTTGGGTCCCGCCCTGCTTTGCGCAACATCTCATCCAGCGAGATCCTGCTGGAGAGGGCCCCTCCCAGCTGCCAAGAAACTGCCTGCTGCAGTCCACAGACCCCGCCTTTTCCCTTCCAGCGGCTTCCTGGACAGAGCATCCGGCTGGGAGGGCGACCATGCGTGAGGCCTTGATTCTCAATCAGCTGCATGCGGCTCTTGGGTTTCTGGCTCCTTAGAAAGTGTGGGGGGACCTTGACACATGAGAGAATATTCCAGAACCAACCAGACTTGGCCCTGTGTGGGCATGGCCCCAGGCAGAGCAACATTGCTCGAGTGTGCTCCATCCTCTGACGTTTTAGGATTAGGCAAAGTAATTGACTTGTATGTCATTTGGAACGTAAAGCCTATTACTCAATTCTTTTAGGGAAGAAAAGCTCTTTGCCCTTTTGTGTCCTGCGATGGGGGCCTGCACTTTAACAGAATGGTCGGTCGAAGAGGGGAAAGGAATACAAATTTTCTTAATATGTTTAACTGTAGAGGAGATGGTGGTAAAGAAGTGTTAGACTTGGGAGCTGGAAGACCCTGCGCCATATAGGAAAGAGGGTTTGACTTCAGGGAAGATAAATGGTGGGGAGTGAGTAGGAAGTACATGAGGGAAATGAGTAGAAGATGGGGTTGTTTCACCCCTTCTCCTGGGAGGGGATCAGGCGTCACCCTCTCTTCCTGGCATGGAGGGAGCAGGGTCGGGTACCTGCACACAGGCAGCTCGTGCCCCGCTTCTGGGAAGAGCAGGGAGGGTGGAGAATGCTTCCCACACCTGGTGATTGCTGTCGAATCCTCATACGAGGTGACACATGTGGGGCTGACACCGTCAGAGCCCTTCCCACATTACCTAAGGAAACTCCCTAGTGAGGATTTCTCCATCTGGCGTCTGCCTTCACCATCAGTGTGTTGCATGTGGTGTTTGACTTGGGAACGAGCTACACGCCCAGATATCATAACTGCTTGGATGCCAGTGGTACAGGTTTGCGCGTTTTGGTGTAAAGATGGGATACAGCTTCCTCAAAGAGTAAAGACATTCGGAAGAAATGGACTGGAGTTGCTGAAGAAGTGAACCAGAGCTCTCTTAGTCCCCTTGGGAGGAGTGCACTGCTTCCGGAGGTGGGGGCGTGGTGGCCACTGGCGGAGGAAGTGCATCCTGTCTGTGGTTGACACAGGGCCGCGAGGACATCAGCGTGGACGTTGGAAATATGGGGACGTCCTAATTGTTCAGCAATTGGGGTATTTCAAAGACGTCTCCCTCCCCCACCAGAGGTACTTTCCTGTTCTCCATCGTGGAGATTCTTTGTGGTAGTTCCACATCAGGGAGATCCATTTCTTACCTCCATCCACTCAGGCTCGGGGTCCAGCATGTCTGTGATGACCAAGAGTTGTTTGAATGGAAAGGAAAAGGAAGCCTTATGCGATCCATCATGAGGAGGACACAGCAGGTGCAAACTTGAGACGCTTGCTTAGGAAGGGCTGAAGAATCTCGTAGCTCAGATGGATTCTCCTTAAAATCAGGACCAACCTCAGGCTGATCAGATGGTTTTCTCATTTCAATGTCCCCTCCCTCTCCTGCCCCCAGTACAGTTTATTGCTGAGCTCTTCTCCTCAAAGAAGACCAGTGCCTGGGTGCTAGTTTTGATATATTATTATTATTTGTCTGCTCTGCCCCAAGGACCACACAAAGGGTCTGTGCAGTCCTCAGTGTAAGTTCAGATTCCCCAGCACTGTCCCTCGCCACGTAACCAGGGAGTCCTGATCTTGTGGAGCCTCCTACAGTGACTGCCCAACGTCCTAGCCACACCCTGAGTCCTCCCACACAGCCTCTGTGTTTTCACTGTCCCAGCACACAAGCCTCCCACAGGCATGAGCACCCAGCCCCATCTGTTCTCCCCGCCAGACTCAGGAGTCTTCACGTGGCTGATTGCTGGGCACAAACATGAGCTGGCACAGCTGTTATTTATGTCCAAAATGTCCTGCTCTCCATCAGCTTGTTACAGGACACAGTTGCAGGGTGACTGGGGAGAGAGAAAACATGGCTTTGTTTTTTCTTTTTTTCTTTCTTTTTAAAGATTTATTTGAAAGAGTTACACAGAGAGAGGAGAGGCAAAGAGAGAGAGAGAGGTCTTCCATCTGCTGGTTCACTCCCATAAGGGCCGCAACAGCCAGAACTGCGCCAATCTGAAGCCAGGATCCAGGAGCTTCTTTCAGGTCTCCACGTGGGTGCAGGGGCCCAAGGACTTGGGCCATCCTCCACTGCTATCCCAGGCCATAGCAGAGAGCTGGATAGGAAGTGGAGCAGCTGGGACTAGAACTGGTGCCCATGTGGGATGCTGGCGCTTCAGGCCAGGGTGTTAACCCAGTGTGCCACAGTGCTGGCTCCCCCCTTTTTTTTTCCTCCTCTAGTTTTGTGGGTGCACTATCCCCCACGGGGCTCCAGGCCAGGTTCCCTCTAGGGTCTTCCTGCAGCTTTATCGCCAGTGGCTGGGTCTGTTGCAGTTGGTCTCACCTTGCTCTCCAGTGCTAGTGCAGAGGCCCTAGGCTGCTGGGTCCTGAATTGTGCTCGTCCTTGCCCTCCGGTCCACTGTGTTCCTCCAATGTATGTAGAGTTTCCTCTGCTGCTTTCTCCTAACTCTTCCCTGAGACTGTACTCCTTCCACTCTTTTTTTTTTTTTTGGGCAGGCAGAGTTAGAGACAGAGAGAAAGGCCTTCCTTCTGTTGGTTCACCCCCCAAATGGCTGCTACGGCCAGCGCTGCGCCGATCCAAAGCCAGGAGCCAAGGGCTTCCTCCTGGTCTCCCATGGGGTGCAAGGCCCAAGCACTTGGGCCATCCTCCACTGCCTTCCTGGGCCACAGCAGAGAGCTGGACTGGAAGAGGAGCGATCGGGACAGAATCTGGCGCCCCAACCAGGACTAGAACCCAGGGTGCCGGTGCCGCACGCAGAGGATTAGCTTAGTGAGCCACAGCGCTGGCCATCCTTCCACTCTTTTTAAACTATTTTCTCCTAGACTAGAGCAGTAAGCTCCCTCCTTGTTCCGCCATCTTAATCCAGTCCCTCTATTTTCTTCTAAAGATTTTAACAGACACATAAAAATATACTTATGGGGTCCTGTGTGGTGTTTCATTACATACATGTCTTATGTAGCGTCCAATCAGGGTAGATCCATTGCTCTCTTCCAAGTTCAGCATGTCTTTATAGTGCAAGCACCCAGACCCATCTTCTGTTTTTAATAGAGATATCTACATTATGTTAGCATTGTCAACAGTCACCAAACCATGCAACAGGAGCCCAGAACTTCTTACTTCATGTCTGTCCATCAACCTTTCCCCATCCCCTCCCCCACTTTCTCTTCAAGCCAGTCTCAACAGGATTTGGAAAACAATCTTTGTGCTTCTGTTAGATTTGATGTCAGACGTCTGGGACTTGCACAGTTACTGTTCTGATGTTGGTAGTTAGCAGACATCAATAGAGGTTTGTGCAGTGAAGAAATTAATGGGCGGACACTCACGTGTGCACGGGCACACGCTGTGTGCTCTGAAAGGGTGCAGGTGTAGAGCTGACAGCCTGTCCGATGTCCCCCCGCTGAGCTCCATGGAGAAAATGTGTGACGTGGTGCAGCTGGTTCCTTGCGACTGCTCCCCAAGGAACGACGAGAAGCGCTGGTGTTTGAGAGGGTTCTGTCTTTACACGGCAGGTGCCAGGCGAGGCCGAGCCCATTTTAGATTTGAACAAAAGGAGCAATTAAACACAGAAGGCGCTGGCGTTGGCAGTGCCAGCTACTCTGCCACGTACGTCCGTGCCCTGTTCTTAGCTTTGCGAACCGGTGCTAAATTTACGCTGAATCACCCGCCGGCAAATTTCAGGAAATAGGTTGGAGAATTAGAGTGACGTAGAACGGTTTTGAAGCAAGATGGCAAATGTCTTGAAATTTGTTTAATGGAAGCTGCAAGTGAGACCAGATCAGTCCTTTGATAGTGATGTGATAGTTTTTAAATTTTTTTTTTAGTATCAGTTGATGGGTCTATTTATTTATCCCCCCCAGAGATTTATTTATTTATTTATTTATTTTTAAGCATTTATTTATTTATTTGAAGGGCAGAGCTACAGAGAGGCAGAGAGAGAGAGAGAGAGAGGGAGAGAGAGGTCTTCCATCTGCTGGTTCATTCCCCAAACGGACACAATGGCCAGACCCAGGCCAATCGAAAGCAAAGAGCTTCTTCCAGGTCTCCCACATGGGTGCAGGGGCCCAAGGACTTGGGCCATCTTCCACTGCTTTCCCAGGCCATAGCAGAGAGCGGATATGAAGTGGAGCAGCGGGGACTCAAACCGGCACCCATATGGGATGCTGGCACCACAGGCGGCGGCTTTACCCATTACGTCCCAGCGCCAGTCCCTGTCGTGATTTTTAATGGCTCAAAGAGGAAGACTCACGAGAGTAAAGGCCTCAGCAAAGTGGACGATGGCCGAGCAGAGGCACGTGCAGAGCTAAACAAGACAGGTGTCTGAGGAAAAGAGATGCAACCAGGGCAGAGCAGCCCGAGACCCCACGCTGCACCCAGTGCCTGCTCACAGCTGCCAGTGCCACCAGTCCTGGGAACAGTCCTAAAATCGTCCTCGTGGTAGGCGTGCATGGCCTCCGAGCTACATAGCTGGAAGGCACCGGAGCTGGGCCTTGAACCCATGTCTGTCGTTGGCACCCCCAGGCTCTTCCTCTGTGCCGTGTCTCAGCCACCTGTCCCCAAGGCAGAGCCGGGAGCCACAGGAGCACGAGGAGTCCCAGGCAAGAACCTTGAGTGACAACCGGGTCTGCAGCTGGGGCCGCAGCCCCTCTGGGGGCTGGGTGAGGGACTGCATGCGTGTAGCTCAGCTCAGGATCGCTTTTGCGTCAGGATGCAGTGGCGCATTCTTCCCCCTCATCCTGGCTTAGAAACATCCTCACCACAGATAGCACCACTGGATGGGAAGCAGAGCAGCCAGGACTCGAACCGGCACCCATATGGGAAAGGAGGCGGCAGGCACCGCAGGCTGTGCGCGTTTGGGTGCGTTGCAGCTGGTGTGCGGAAGTCAGCTGCTCACGTCTGAGAGGTTAGAAATGGGCGTGATCCTCCAGGAGGGGCCGTGGGAGGCGTCTGTTTGGGAAGTTTTCCCACTGCCTCCTGGTTCACTCGGATTTGTTTGCTAATGTCTTTATCATAATTCCTTCCACTCCTTGATTTTTGTACAGGTTCTTCTTCTTTTTTTTTCCCCCCCCCCACTGAACTTTTCATGTCTTGGGACTGATATAAGAAATTTTCTTTTTTGATTGCTGGGTTGGGCGTCTAACACAGCGGTTAAGACGTTGCTTGGAAACCCGTATTCTGTGTCGGAATGGCAGTGGGTTCAGGTGGGTTCAGGTCTCAGTGTTGCTCTTGATTCCAGCTTCCTGCTAATGTGCACCCTGGGAGGCAGCGCAGATGGCTTACATAGCAGGCTTACACCCTGCCACCCCCGTGGGACACCTGGATTAAGCTCTGGACTTCTGGCTTCGGCCTGGCCCAGGCCCAGCTGTTACAGGAATCTGGGGAGGAAACCAATGAACGGAAGATCAACCTCTCTCTCTCTCTCTCTCTCTCTCTCTCTCTCTCTCTTCCTCTCTCTCTCTCTCTCTCTGCCTTTCAAATGAAATGAACATAAAGAAAATAATTTAAATCTGTTTGCTTATCCCCACTAATACCTGTTGCAATGCGTCCATCACGAGGTAGGAGAAGTCAGTGTTGAAAGTGGAAACAGAGCGTCCTCACCCACCTGCCTGCTGCCAACAGCCCCTGAGCTGGCCCGCTTTCCTACTGCTGCATCAGATGCGCAGCTCGCACCTGGGCTGCACGCTGGGTCACCTGGGAGCAGTACGACTCCCGCGTCTGCGCCCCACAGGGTGACTCTGATGCCAGGCCTGGGCAGGGCCGACACCTGGGCAGCTGCAGGCTGCTCCGGACAGTCGGACAGTGAACGGCAGTAGAGCTTACTCACCTGCCGACCCCGCTTACTCCTACCCTGGGGTCCCTAATACATTGGCCCGCCCTCCTCCGATTTCCAGTCGGTGTCGTACATAACTAGGAACCCCAGTTGAGGCTGGGAGCCCCAGTTCCTTCAGCGATGCTTGTTATGATCTACAGCATAGACAGCCTCTGTTGCCATGTGGTGCGTTTCTTCTGTTTGTTCATGGGATGCAAGCATGCAGTGGCCTCATCCCTGTTTCTAGTTCTTCCCCTAGCAGTCCCGAGTCCGGCCTGTGGCACCGCGGTCAAGTTGCTGCTTCGAGTGCCCGCAACCCAGGTCGGAGTCCCCAGTTGTTGAGTGAATCCTGCCTCTGCTTCTAATGCAGCTTCCTGCTAATGCACACTCTGGGTGGAGCTCCTGGCTCCTGGCTGCAGCCTGGCCCAGCCCTGGCTGTTGCGGGCTTTTGAGGGGTGAACCAGCAGCCAGGAGACCTCTATTTATGTATCTCTGTCTCTGCCTTTCCTGTGTACTGTGAAAGAGACCAGCAGAGCAAACACAAGAGGGTGCTCCTTCATCATCGTCCTCTTACACACTTGGAGAAGATCTGTCACTTAAACTGCCCCTCATGTTGGTCCTCGTGGGGCCACCTAAATCTATGGGGAGTCAATTTTTTATTTTTGCTTCTCCCTGGAAAGCTACAAAAAAATTTCAAATTGAAGAGGAAGCACTAAAAAAAAAAAAAAAAAGAAAATTCTCGTGATTTAGAAGTTGTTCCAGATGTTCTGAAAAAACAAACAAACAAAAAAAAACAGACACACAGCTGTTATTCTGTGAGTCAGTGTCAAGGTCAGGGTCAAGGTCAGGGTTGTCTTGGCCGTGGGGCAGAGGACTCTTGCTGCTCTGACACCCACCATCTGTCTCTGTCATCCCTGACTTGTCCGGGCTGGTTCCTGCAGAGACAAAGCATTGCTGCTCTAGAAAAATGTTTTTTCTTGGCCACATCAGCACAATCAAATATTTCTACAGCTAAACATAATGACATATTGGCTTGAAAGAATTATCCACACCCTCGCATCCATTTTAAAAAATAATAATAATGAAAATAAAAAGCCGGCGCTCCCGCTGGGAGCCCGAGGGGAGCGTGGTTTTCATTAGCCGTGTGTCCGAGCCCATGTTCACCTGGAACCAGGAGCGTGTGACGGGAAGCTGGCCTCCGTCTCTCTCACCTCCCCCTTCCCCCAGGCAGCACCCGGCCTGTGCACCACCGCTGGGGCCCAGGCTGGACCACAGCTATTCTGGAAATATCTATGAGGTTTCCCCCACCGACTCTCAGATGACATGGAGGCATTCAGTAAGGGGCCCCTGACCCAGGGGTGTGGCTGCTGGCTTTGGGAACCTGGGGTCATCCAGTCTCTGAGCGCCTTGAATCTGCCCTAAAAGCAAAGGCGGCAGAGGGAGAGGTAGGTACAGCCAGGTACACCCTGGGGTGTGCTGTTCAGACTGCTAACACCCCGGGGGTCTGTGCAACCCTGGGAGACCAGACAGGCCCTGCCCCGGCCCACACCCACCTGACAGCACAGAGCGCACCTGTTAACCCTTGGCGGTCCCCTTGACTCCCAACATCTGTAGTGTTAGGGTTTTGTTCCATATTTATTTATTTCTGTATACTTTTAATTAATATGAAGAGAACAGATTTCAGGTAGTTCATAGACACATTTCTAAGAATGCAATGATCCTTCCCTCCCTCCCCTTCTCTATTTTATAGTCAAAGCTGTTATACTCCACCAAGTAAAGATCCCACGGTTTAGCAGGAATTCTGACAAGGGTATAAACAATCATCAAATCCCAAAATGTGAACTTCACTCATAGACATTCAAATTTTTTTATACTCTGGATATTAGCTACCACAGACCAGAGAGAGCAGGTGGTATTTGTCTTTTTGGGTCTGGCTTATCTCACTAAGCCTAATGGTCTCCAGTTGCATCCATTTTGTTGCAAAAGACAGGATTTCATTCTTTTTTATGGCTGAGTAGTATTCTATCACCCATATATACTACATTTTCTCTTTTAAACTAAAAATATATATAATAATATAAAATATATAAGACAGAGATCTTCTGTCTGCTCGCTCACTTTCCAAATGCCCACAACAGCCAAGGCTGGGCTGGGAGGAAGCCAGGAGCTGGGAAACCCATCTGGGTCTCCCCTGGGAGTGGCAGGGACCCAAGTACTGACCCATCATCCCCTGTAGGTGGCTTTGCATTGGCCTTGACCACTTCCCAAAGCGGCTGGTTTTAGAGCAAGAAGTCACCCAGCACCCCTGGGCCTCCCGTCCCCCCACCATGGACTTCCCATCCCGGAGCATCCCTTCCTCCCTGCAGCGCTCTAAGAACGTACGTGTTTAGAACACTGTTATGATACCGCCATTCACAAGTCAAAATAAACACAGAGTGAAGAGGAGCGCGGTCCAGCATCCCTGGGCTGGCATTGTGGTGGGGGCGGGTTAAGCTGCCACCTGGGACGATGCCACCATATGGGCATTGGTTCGTGGCCTGGGCATTCCACTTCCCATCCAGCTCCCTGCTAGTGCACCTGGGAAGAGAGCAGGAGATAACCCAGGTCCTTGACCCCTATACCCATGTGGGAGACCAGCCCTGGTTCCTGGCTCCTGGCTTCAGCCTGGTCCAGCCCTGGCTGTCGTGGCCATTTGGAGAATAAACCAGAATATGGAGGATTCATTCTCTCTCTCTCCCTCTCTCTCCCCCCTCTCTCTCCCTCTCCCTCCCTCCCTTCTTTCCTCCTTCCTTCCCTCCCCTCCCCCTCCTCCTCCCCCTCCCCTCCTCCTCCCCCTCTCCCTTTGCCTTTCAAAGAGAGGAGTAAATCTTAAAAATAAATAAATAAATCAAGCACCCTGCAGCTTTGGAGTTCATGCCTGTTGTATGATGGGATGTGAGATTCTGAGTACAGCGTCCACACAGCTGTCATGTTTCTTATACAAGATTTTTTGACCACAGTACACCATTGCATCCATGTTTATATGTAGACCTATTCCTTTTTTATGAGGTAGTTTCATTTTTATATCAATAGTTAATTTATAATAGACATGACTGCTGAACTTAGCAAAAGACGGCGTTTGGTGTGACAAAACCTTAGAGGGCGTCAGGCACAGTGGATAAGACGTTGCTTGGAACACCCAGAGCTGAGAGCCTGGGGTCCAGTCCCAGCCCGGCTCCTGACCCCAGCTCCCTGCTGGTGCACACCCCGGGAGGCAGCAGGGGACGGCTCCAATCACCGGGGCCTGGACACCCACGTGGGAGACGGAGATGGAGCCCCCAACTTCTCCCTGCAGCGTGGCCAGCCCCAGCTATCAGCTATTAGAGGCATCTGGGGAGTCAGCCAGCAGGAGGGACATTTCTGTCTCTCTCTCTTTCTATCTATCTATCTCTGTGTCTCTCTCTCTGTGTGTCTCATTCCCTTTCAAATAAAGAAAAAAAAATTTAAAAAGGAGCAACAAGAAGCCGTTGCATTTGAGTCCCTGGTGTTTGGGTTGCAGGGCCACAGTCATGTACCCCGTGGTTGGTTATTGAAGGCGGAGGCAGAGGCTCCAGGCCTGCCTGGGCGGGGCTGTGGCAGGTAGAGGAGGCACAGGTGGTAGGCAGGAGCTGGAGGAAGGAGCCAGCAGTGCACAGTCACTGGCATTCCCCGAGGACTTGACATTCCACATCCCTAAGGTACATTGCACACACATCCGCACGGAAGGCCGGTGGGCGCGCAGGACATATGGGATACCTGCATGTTATGTGTGGTTTTTTTTTTTTAACCAACACATCAAGGCCACGTGGCTGAAGGAGTTGGGTTGCAGGCTCTGGTATCTCCGGACCCAGAGCCCCCTCCTTGCCCAATAAGTGTTTATGGAGTAAATGAGCAAGATAATCTGGTAGCAGTTCATTTCACGTGCGTCTCGGGCATGTCGCGGCAGCTTGCACTCAAAATGTCGTGGTTGTTTCGCAGCCCTTGTCTGGACGCCTGTGGAACTGTGGTCTTCCTGCGTTTCACTTGTTGAATTTTGTGGTTAGTGGTGCATTAAGCCTGTGATGAGGAAGTGGATTAAAACCATGTTTTTTGGGAGCATTTTAAAAAAAAGGTAAGGCAGGCAGATTGGGGGTGGAGGGGAGTATGGTTATTTTCTTAGAATTGTGCCTATGAAGTACATGAAATCTGTTCTCTTTATGCAATACAATTAAAAAAATTTTGTTTAATCCCCTCTGTCTTCAGTTTTTATGAAACTTGACTCTGGACAGTGCTTTGATTTGTGTCTGCCACTAGGGGGCGACAGAGCAAAATGGAGGAACCGAGCTTTCTTTCAAAACTCAGTTCAGCATCGCCTGGCCACCTTGGAAACGGGAAACAGTGCAGGTGTGCAGAGCGCTGTCGGGACACATCTGCTGAGCCCCTGGGCTTCTAGAAGGGACAGAGAGTCGTCTGGCTGCATGCTGGGGGAGGCGTGTGGGGTGCTGAACTACTGCAGCTTGTCACCCGGGGGGCTCCTCTCTTTCTTTGGGGAACAGGAGAGTTAGGGACCCCCAACCTCAGCAGAACGACTGTGTGTACTCCTGTGGGGCCCAACACCCCTTCCTCTGTCGCTGAAGATACAGAAGCATCGACTCCGCTTTGCTTACCCAGAATGCTGCCCATCGGTCATCACACCTGACCATGGCCTCCCTTTTGACCATCAGAACAGACAGCACGTTGCTGTTTGGACGTCGGGCAGCCCGAGTGGGCCAGATGCTTGCTAAATACAGTAGGCTTTTTGCGAGTTCTTGGATGATGCTGGAGAAGGAGTGTCCCCTGCACAGCCAGCCTCCTGTGCCCCGGGCCACTGCTGAAGCGAAGCTGTCTTGAATCCTGTGGCTGCAGTGGGGCTGGCCCCATGCACAGGCGTCCATTATCATTTCATCAATGGATTGTCAGTGCTTTTGGCCAAGGGCAGCCCTTTGTCTGCCAAAAGCCGGCCCTGGCGTTGCTGCAAGGCTAAGGTTTGCAGGGGGAACAGTGGGTGACCCAGCAGCCAGCCAGTCACCTTGCCGGTTGGTTGCCTGATTTAGGCAGGCGCAGAACCGGCCCCTGGGGGCAGGCCGCAGGGCTGTGCGAGGTGACCTGCTGGGGCTCAATTAATTCCAGGGCCTGTGATAGCAGAAATGGGCGTTCTCCTGGGCACACGCTTCTGCGCGTGGTTGGAAATCAGAAGGCTTGTAGGGGCCGTGACTCCCCAAGGACCAGGCTGTGCGTCTCCTCCTCCTGCGGCTGGGGAGACACTGCTGCAGCCCGTGCAGTCACGCCCATGCCCCAGGATTCCTTGTGCTCCCTGTGGACGCCACAGGAAATGCTGCTTGCACTCCTAAAAACTGATTTCAAAGGCAGAGAGACAAAGAGATAGACACAGAGAGAGATCCTCCATCCGCCGTTTCACTCCCGCCCACCGAATGCTCAAAACAGCCGGGGTTGGGCCAGGCCAGAGTCGGGAGCCTAGCACTGCATCCGGGTCTCCCGCGGGGGTGACATCGTGGAAGGTGACGGAGTTCACCTGCAAAGGACACAGGGAGGCGTGAACAGAGTTAGGTTTTATTAAAATACTCTGCAAGGGAGCAGTGGAAGGAGTGTCCCCTGCACAGCCAGCCTCCTGTGCCCCGGGCCACTGCTGAAGCGAAGCTGTCTTGAATCCTTGAATCTTGAGCTGCTGCCACGGTGATGATACTCTGGGATCTGCGTATCTCAGGCAGGGTGCTGCTGGCTGGGGGCTTTCCCATCGCTAGTGGCTTCCTTACTGCTGGGGGTTTTCACGAGGGGCTCCCTTACTGCCAGGAGCCCAGGGCCCCCGCCACCGGAGCCATCACCTGCTGGCTCCCGGGTGTGCGTTAGCAGTACTCTCGTCGGCTCTCCATGTCTGTGCGTTTCAGTAAAGAGGTAGAATGAGTGTTGGTGGTTTAAAACGTAGCTACAGCTGGGTGCCCAGGGGAGCCGTCCACCTGCCTGATCCGTTCCGGCTGGACCCATCTGTCCCCTTCCCAGTGTTTTCCGACACTTGGTGCAGTCACTAGGAATTAGGGAAGGCGAGGCTTCGCTAAACTGCAATCTCAAGTTCTCGGAATTCATCCACGATGGCAGGTGAACCCACGCTGTGAGGCCGACAGTGTGCAAGTGGAGGAGGGGCCCGCGCCAGTGCCCGGCCAGCGACCACGCACACTGGCCTCTTGAGCCCGTGGCTTCTGTCCCTGCGGCTTCTGGTTCACGAGTGCCGTATTTCTGACTTGGGTGGTTCCAGCCGCCCACCCGCCCCAGGGCCAGACTTCAGCTTCCCTCTCCGGAAGTCTGCAGGAGCACCGCTCCCAGCGTGGTCCACGCGCACTGGGACAGCGCCGACTGCTGGCGCCAGACGAAGCCCTTGCGGGTGCCCTGGCCGGCGGCTGGGAGGCGACATCGCGGGGGCTGCAGCCTGGGGCCTGTTTTGACCATGCTGGCTTCTTTCACTGCCTTCCACCTGCTTCTTCCTGTTCGGGGAGCGAGTGAATTCACTTTCCCGTCCTGTTTAGGAAACGCTTCTTATTGGCTGTTTGGAAAAGCTGCTGGTTGCGGGGTTGACTCGACCCGGAAGCCGGGGGCTGTGACATTGAGTTGCTTGTTCCTTGACCTGCAGGGCGGAGGTGCTGAGCTCTGAGGGGACATGGGAGGCTCCAGGCAAAGCTCATCGGGCCAGGGGAGGAGACAGCTAAACTTGACATTTTAAAGACAAAAAGAAGAAGGGACAGTAGCGGGGACAGTTCACCAGGCGTCACCAGGACATGCGTTCCCTGGTAGAACTTCTGAGTCCCCGAATTAGAACCCAGGAAACTTGCATTGCAAATGCCGAGGCTGTGGCTTGTAGCTTCTACCTCTGAGGTCTCTTGAGAAAGTCAGTCGAAATTCAGCAGGAAAACAGTTGAGTCTTCCCATTCACTTCTGAAATAAATGTGTATGGCGTGAGTGACAACAGACTATTCGGTCTTGAGAAATAACCACTCTTGGTGGGGGAATCGTTCATTCTTTTTTGTCTTTTTAAGGGAAGAAAAACACTTAATCCTTGGCTCAAACAGATGCGCTGCATCCATCAGTTGCGTTTAGTTATTCCTTAATTCCTGCAATAAGCCAACAGCTACAATGCAGCCATGATACACATCCCGTCCCAAACAAGTCTGAATGGGAAAAGCAATATGATAATTCCCACTTGTCTACAGATGCATCTGCTGGGCCACGTCCCAGTTCCCGTGCTTGTCTTGTGTGCGTGAGCATTCTCAAGTGAGGAAGAGGAAGGAAAGCCACGTGGAAACCCCACGGGGTCGTCTCGGGCTCATGGTAGGTGTCCAGGGGAGCGCCTCACTGTACGCGGGGAGAATCCCTCCAGTGCCAGGAGACAAATACCTGAGCTTGCTGGGAGCAAAGGAAGAAGCAGGGAAAAGCGGAGGTGGATCCCAGCGAGGAAACAGACCGCAGCAGCTGGGTGCAGAAGCAGGTGCTTCGTTTCCTTGTGATTTCCTTGCGCGAACTTGAACTCAGGAGGGCAGGAACACACCTGCCTCACTGACCACCTTCGCCTGACCTCTGCTGGTTGCTTAGCAAACCCTGTGCAAGAACAAGGGGGCAGGTGCAGGAGGTGGAGCCCACAGAGCTGTCCCTTGGTGTCCAGTTCCAGGACCCCCCCTCCCCTGTGATAGCGAAGCCTGCAGGTGCTCCGGACCCCTCTGTAAAAGATCGTGGTCTCCGCATAGCCTCCTCTGGGCCTGGAGTCATCGCCACATGACCTCCAATAGCTGATACGATGCCAATGCCACGACAGTCGCTGTTGTCCCGTGTAGCTTCGGGAACGGTACCTGGGAAAGAAAGTCTGCATGTTCAGTGTGCACACAGCCGTTGTAAGCTGCCAGCATGTCGCATCTGCAAAGACAGAGAGCCGACTGTATACACAGCAGGAGCTAGGAAGGGTAGGAGCCAAATAGGTATAGGCCTGAGATCTTCAAAGAGAATTATTGGGTTCAGAGCTCTGAGCTCTGGGTTCTTCACAGGTAGTTCTAGAACAGCCTACGGCCGTCACCAGTGCTCCTACGCATTTGTCTGCCGTCTGGACTCATAGGCTCAAGTAAGACTTCTGTCTGTGGCGCCGCGGCTCAATAAGCTAATCCTCCACCTCGCGGTGTCAGCACACCAGGTTCTAGTCCCGGTTGGGGCACCGGATTCTGTCCCGGTTGCCCCTCTTCCAGGCCAGCTCTCTGCTGTGGCCCGGGAGTGCAGTGGAGGATGGCCCAAGTGTTTGGGCCCTGCACCCCATGGGAGACCAGGAGGAAGCACCTGGCTCCTGGCTTCGGATCAGTGCTGTGCACCGGCCACTGTGTGCCAGCCGCGGCGGCCACTGGAGGGTGAACCAACGGCAAAGGAAGACCTTTCTCTCTGTCTCTCTCTCTCACTGTCCACTCTGCCTGTCAAAAAAAAAAAGACTTCTGTCTGGAGATTCAGAGTTTCTGTGCTGTCTGTCCACAGGAAAGCTATCAGAAAGTGAGCAGGGGATGCCTGGGATTGGCCGCGATGGCGTCCCGCCTCCCTGGATGGTTGTAACAGTGTCAGCCCCTGCCTCTGCTCCCTGAGGGGGGAGGTGGGGCTTCCGCTCTGCAGGAGACAGCTGCAGACTTGCTGCCGTGGACACGAAGGTTTGCAGGCATGCACCCGGCCGTTGAGGGAGAACCCTTGGAGAGTTGCTGCCTGCAGTGTCCCCTGAACCTCGAGGGACGGGTGCAGGTGCAGCTGTGGGGTCCCCTGCCTGCTCGCCTGCATTCAGGGATGCACCGTCACTGCACACTTAGCGGTGCAGCGCACTCACCATGAGACATAGTCGGCTAAGCCGTCTGTGAGTGCGCAGTTCAGTGGCACTGAGTGCATTCACGTTGTGATGGGGCCGTCACCAGCTCCCATCTCCCCAAACTGAGATGCTGTGCCCGTTACACAGCTCCCCATCCCCCCAGCCTGGCAACCCCCCATTCTGCCTCCATCTCTGAGTCTGAGCACTGTGGATACCTCCAGGCCCAGCATCCTACAGAACTTGTCCTTTCTTGTCCTGGCTTAATTCACTTAGCATGATGTCCTCCGGTGCATCCAGGTCGTAGCAGGTGTCACCACACTAGCTTTTTTGAAAAAAAGAAAAGGATTCTATTTATTTGAAAGGCAGAGTAAGAGAGAGAGAGAGAGAGAGAGAGAGAGAGATCTCCCATTTGCTGATTCACTCTCTAGATGGCCACGATGGCTATGGCCCAGCTGAAGCCAAGAACTCCATTCTGGTCTCCCACGTGGCTGGAGGGGCCCAAGCACTTGGGCCATCCTCCGCTGCTTTCTCAGGCGCGTTAGCAGGGAGCTGGCTCTGAAGTGGAGCAGCCAGGACCCGAACCGGTGCTCAGATGGGATGCCTGTTGCAGCGTGAGGCCAGCCCCACGCCATTACTTTGCAAGGCTGAAGATGAGCCCATGGTCTGTGTCCCCTGGAACATGGGTCAACCCTTTGTGCTTTCTTCCTCCGGAGGGTTATGACTTGGCCGTCCTGTCTTTGGGGCTCCTGGATCTTTGTCCCTGAGAATCCTTAGCTGTGGACTCACGATCTGCCAGAAACACAGCCATCAGAGACGTCAACATGTCTCCTTTGAGCGTGAATCTTAGACATTCAGAGTCTTGTAGGGGACCGCAGTAGGCCTGTGCTCACTGAACAAAAGCTCCAGGACGGAAGACTTGACACAGTTTTCTCGCAACGCGTCTGATAGAGAAATAGCGCAGAGTGTAGTATTTCTGAGTGCCGAGCCCTTTCGCCTTTCCATCTAGACATAGGCGGCCTGTTTTAAATCACCCTTGTGGGGTGAGCTAACGTGAAATGTCATTTGCAGACGTGTCCCAAATATGAGGACATCCCCCAAGTTCACACCACATTCGCGTTGCACACGGGAGGAGGATTAGACTCAAAGACGAGCTCTGGGACATCTGAGAAAAGGAGAGTGGAGGGATGAGGTGGCGTTCCCACTGGTGGTTACCTCGTGTCTGGCTGCTGTGCCTCGGGCCAAGCATCCACACGCATAAATAAATCCACCAAGGAAAATGAGAATACCATTTATAGCCGTTTCTAGAGTACAAAATTATTCTTTACTAGGCTATAAAAAGATGTCCTTAACTCTGGAATTTCAGTCCAGCTGTCACCTTTAGTAGTGTGTAGCAGAATTCTTTAAAAATCATTTCAGTGGGGGGCCGGCGCTGTGACATAGTAGGTAAAGCCGCCACCTGCAGTGCTGGCATCCCATATGGGTGCCGGTTTGAGTCCTGGCTGCTCCACTCCCAATCCAGCTCTCTGCTATGGCCTGGCAAAGCAGAAGATGGCCCAAGTCCTCGGGCCCCTGCACCTTCGTAGGAGACCTGGAGGAAGCTCCTGGCTCCTGGCTTCAGATTGGCTCAGCTTTGGTGTTGTGGGCATCTGGGGAGTAAACCAGCAGATGGTAGACCTCTCTATCTCTCTGCATCTCCCCCTCTCTGTAACTGTGTCTTTCAAATAAATAAATAAATGTTTTTTTAAAAAATAAGTAAATCTTTAAAAAGTGGGATTGGATGCGAGTGAGGAGGGAGTTAAAACAGGCAGTGGTCGCACGTCTGGCTGATCCACCAGTGTAGTTAATTTGCTCTGAACGTAGGGGTGTACTTGCAAGCTTGCCTCTGGCGTTACCCTGCAAGTTCTTCAGGGTTCTTGAGTCCCAGGAGAGTGGAGGATGGTGCGCAGGACAGAGGCGTGAAGAGAGCATGGGGCTGTGAAGGGGCTTTGGAGTTCTGGTCACCAGCCGGCGGAGTAGGTCTCCCTGCCTCCTTGTTCTCTGGCCTTCAGGGTTGAAATTGCATAACACTGCGTTGAGTTTTTTATGGGACTTGGGGGATTGTCGGGTCAACTCAGTTAATGGCCAGGAAGCCACGCGTGCTTTTAAGAAAGCAGACAGGTCAGTGTCGTGGGGAAGTCTGTGGGTGCAACCCCTGCCACCCCCCGACGCTCTGGGGGTTTCACAAGACCAGAGGCCTTGGTCCTCATTTGTGCCTGGTTGTTTGGGTAGGAAATATACCGTGTTTATCTATTTAGATACTATGGAAAGCAGAGAGGGTCAACTGTGAACAGAGTTGGGAGAGTTGTCCCCCATGTAGCATCTGATCAGGCACAATAGAGAAGTGACATCCAACATTCTGATATCACTAGCTGAGCTACAGTAGAGAAGTGACATCCAACATTCTGATGTCACTAGCTGAGCTGCAAACTGAGTTTGCTGGTGTAATTCACTTATCCAGTTTTTTCTGTGTCCACTTGTGTAGACGGACTCTGGATTAATCCGTTTGTAAACAAAACCGTGGTAAACATCCTTGAGTCTGTGGACAGCAATGTCCTTGCGAACATGACCAGAAGAGCTGTGTGGTCATTGCTTCCTCTGCTTGTCCAGGTTGATGGTCACTTCCATGTCCTGCTCTTCTCCAATCGGGTGGGAGCCTCGGGGTGGGAAGGCGGAGTCCCAGCGTAACCATGGCTCATTTTTATCCATGGTACCCCTCTGCGCGTGCGTACACACACACACTGGCTTCCACCTTTACTCTCATGGCTCAGCTCCCCCATGATTCCTGAGTGGCATCCGCCCTGGTTTTGAAGGACATCTCAAGGATCAAAACCAGACCCAGAAATCACGAGAGGTCTCGTCCTCGCCTGGGACAGGGACACAGGCGTTGTCGTGGGGAGGGTCACAGCAGGTGGATTTTGCAGCCTGGCCCGGCCACACCATAAGCTGTGTGAGCTTGACATTTTTCTTGGGACCAAGGGTTTAGGTTGAAGGAGCCGTGATTCAGTTGTCCCAACGATAGTGGCCCATTCACAGGTTCTTGGTCATCCAGGTCCTCTACAGCAGCCACCCGTGAACCGTGACCTGCAGTGACTTGTGCTGTGACCACGCTGTGAGTCTGGCTCCCTTCCGCCCCACTCCAGGAACACATAAACGCCCCTTCCATAAGGCCTTTTTGCTTGGGCGTCTACAGGCAACTTAAATGTTTGGGTTGACTTCTTTTTAATTTAAAGATTAGTGCTGGTGGTGTGGTTCTGACATCTCTCGGAACATCCCATATCAGAGTGCTGGGCTTCATACCACCAGTCTGCCTTGATTTCAGCTTCCTGGTAGTGTAGGAGGTGATGGCTCTCGGACTTCAGCCCCTGCCACCCACGAGAGAGATCTGCATGGAGCTTTGGGCTCCTGGAAGCAACCTGGCCCCGCCCTGGCTGTTGCAGGCATTTGGGAAATCAGCCGGTAGATAGAAGATTCTCCTCTCTCTCTCTCTTTCCCTGTTTTTCAAATAAGTATAAATTTAAAATTGTTTGCAGAATTTTCTCTGCAAACACATAAAATATATTAATGTATAGAATGATATGAGGAGCTATTTGCCCATTTGGTAGCTCCCTTGTGAGAATGAGCTAGCCTAAAGCAGTAATAATGATTACTGTTGATTTTAATTATTGAAGAGTAAATGAAAACATTCCATTTATTGATGTAAGATGTAGATTTCTTTTCCCACAGTGTTATGTGGTTTCCTGTGAATGAGATACTTAAACAGTAGATTACATTTTATATCCATAGCTTCCTAAAGAGTCCTGTGCTTTTCCTCTCAACAATTAAGCCGTGTTTAAATCAGTTTGGAAATAATTCTGCATTCCCAGTTTACAGAGAGCATCCAAATGCTTTGTTGCATGTCCTGGAATTTCATTTTTACAACTCTGCATGGACTTGTGCTTTCACGACAAAGGAAGCATTCAAAGTCTTTCTGGATGATTTTAATGAGTATGCTATCGAAGAACAATTTCAGGAATGTAAACGGTGGTGAACCAGGGACACTGTGTGTTATAAACCGCTCTGTTCTGTAGAAAGGACGGCTTATCAGCAGATATTATTTTATCTTATTCATTTATTTCCAGAGTCAGTCATTTCCATTCTTTCTTCCGTGTCCTCGACCTGTTCCAATACTTTTCTCTTTTTGTCTTTAGCACTTATTAACTCACACTAAAGTTTCCACCATAGGTATCTGCAGCATTATGTTGCTTCTTGCTGAGTTTATTTTTAAGATGTATTTATTTATTCAAAAGGCAGAGAGAAAGAGAGAGAGAGCGAGAGAGAGAGAGAGGGAGGGAGGGAGGGAGGGAGAGAAATCGAGCTTCCATTCCTTGGTTCACTCCCCAGATGGCTGCAGCGGCTGGAGCTGAGCTGATCTGAAGCCAGGAGCCAGGAGCTTCTTCCGGGTCTCCCATGTGGGTGCAGGGGCCCAAGCACTTGGGCCATCTTCTACTGCTTTCCCAGGCCATAGCAGAGAGCTGGATCAGAAGTGGAGCAGCCGGGACTCAAATCGGTGCTCGTATGGGAGGCCGGTGTCATAGGCGGTGGTTTAACACGCTACACTATGATGCCAGCCCTCTTGCCTAGTTTTTCAACTTCTCTATTTGCCATGTTCCATGCATTATTCTATAAAGGTAAAGAAAACAGAAATGTAGAGAAAATGCCAAATAAAACCACCAGCCCAGGACTGGTGGTTGAGGCCATTTGGGGAGTAAGCCAGTGGATGGATGATTTCTCTTTTTCTCTCTCTATCACTCTGTCTTTTCAAATAAATAAATAAATAAATTTTGAAAAGAGAGGGGTATACACTCAGGGTGGGGTGAATTGTAGTCTTCTTATTTTTAATTTATATTCATTTCATTTGAAAGGCAGACAGTTAAGACAGTCAAAGAAAGAGATTTTTATCACTGATCCACTCCCCAGATGGCTGCAATAGCCGGGGCTGGGCCAAGCCAAAGCCAGGAGCCCAGAGCTCCATTTGGGTCTCCCACGTGGGTGCAGGGATCCAACTGTCTAAGCCATCATGGCTGCCTCCCAGGGTGCACATTAGCAGGAGGCTGGGTTGGAAGCAGAGCGGGGACTGACACCCAGGCCCTCTATGACAGGATGTGGGAGTCTCAAGGGGCATTTTAACTCTACACCACACACCTGCCCCTGAATGGTGAGACTGATGTCACCCCGACATCAGTGGCTGGGCCCAATTCCTACATGTGAACGATTGCTCATCGCTTGGTCCCCTCTAATGCTGCCTTTTGCTGTCATTCTCCACGATGGCACGTTTTCTAGGGGTTGCATTGGTTGGGCCCGCCAGCCCTTTGTTTTGCCATTGAAAACAAACAGGGAGTGGTCCACTGGGTAAAGCTTGGCTTGACAACTTCTGTCTCAAATGAGAATTTTTGAACCTCTAGGCGTATCTGTCCTTTCTTTTCCCACGATTTCACTCATATGTTGTTTATAAATCTTAACTCCTAAGTATGAGTCTCTGGCTCCCTGTTAGGTAAAATATTTCACTTAATTCAGCCAAAGCCATACTTGGAGCAGCCTGCGAGAATCGTTAAGCACACAGCGAGAGTCTGGTTTTTGGGTTTATTTTTATTTTTTTTTTCTTTCTCTCTTTGTTTGTGTGTTTGTTTTTAAGGAAAAAAGAAAGTGATTTTGACTCCTGCGCTCATGGTTCAGTTGCACACTGCTCAGCCAGAACCCTGCGTGTGCCCAGGCTGTGGCCGTGCAGGGCTCACAACGCAGTCTGCTTTCACATCCCCAAGCCTAATTTCTGTCTGTAATCTGATTATGCGGCGTGAGCTGGTTTAGCCTGCAGCTTCTTGCTCTGTGTTCACCACACGCTCAAGGACACAAGTGCCTGGTTGCTCTAGCCTGCGCTGAGAAAAAAAAAATCTCAACCCAGTTTTGCTGAGTGCGGCCCAAGGCCATTGCTGGTTGAGACTGAGCCGTAGCGCTGGCTGTGTCTCTGAACCTGCCGTGTGCGACCATGCTCAGAAACCCAGGGATCTCCAGCTGCCTGGGAGCTCTCAAGTTCTCTGAGAAGCAAGGTAAGGGGCGAGAAAGAGCCAAGCATGGAGAAACCCGAGGACTGCTGGAGATCTGGTTCCTTCTGCTTTCTCAGAGGACACTTTAAATATCTAATTGAGGTCGTAAATGAGCTTATCTTGGGATTCCTGAAATGTGCATGCTTTTCTGTTGCGGGCTGTTCCAGAGCCTGCCAGACCAGGGAAGCATTTATTTACATAGACAAGACAGACGGCAGGTTAATTTGGAAATGCCCAACTTCGGGTGAAATCCTGGCTGTGTTGCATTCCAGTGAAGATATTGTTTCTAAACCAAATGCTGCACAGTCTACAGTATTTCCTGTAGGCGGTGATGAGTGAAGGTCTCTCTCTCTCTCTCTCTCTCTCTCTCTCTTTTTTATCAACTCTTTGTGCTAGATAATTTGGAACAAAATATCACTTTTGCAGTGGCTTCCCGGCCAGCACGGAGGAAAATTCTTGCTTGTGATTTAACTGCTGAGATGGGCTGGCTGAATCCAGACGTCTCTGCTAACACTGTTGGGAAGTGATGGCCACAATGCAAGTCTCTGATTCGGGAGTTTTCCTCTTCCAGCTGAATGCTGTCTCTTTAAATACATAACGGGATCCTTGTCTCGCTGCCTGAGCAGCTTCCATTGGCTTGAGAGCTTTCGCTTTGTTGGATGGCGCTTGCGGGCCAGAGTTTCCAGACTCGGGGACGCAGGATGTGTTCTGATGGACAATTGAGTGTCTGTGTCCAGGGTACTCTCTGTCCCCTCCTCCCCGGGCTCCTGTCCCCTAGGAAAGAAGCAGAGATCTCTATAAGTGGTTTCCTTGATGGACACACGGTCCCCGTGCCAAAAGCTGTAAACCCGATGACTCGCTGTTAGATGGGTAATGAATTCTGTCCGCACCTGGCTTTGATTAACCCGCGCACTGGGGACGCGTGTTTCTCCTGGGTGAATTGCTAGCAGCTGTCTTTACATCATGTGTATCTCGTCTTCAGACAGCAGTGAGTGCTTGTTTTGATGTGCGATGGTTTAGATTTTCAGGGAAAGGATGAAGTCCCGGACTCTTAAGAACCGTCTTTCCAACCCCGTGTCCTTTACGACACCTCAGGGGTATCAGGCACGGGGCTGTCCCTATTTCAGGTTACCTTGACAAAACTGCTTTATTAGTTTTCTCTTTTTATTTCTCTGCTGTGGGTAGAGAGCCATGTGATTCAGTACAGCCCGGCTTTGAATTCTCCTTGTCGCCATGACATATTTAGATGATAACATGGAACTACATCAGGTTTTTTTTTACCCTATGGAGTGTGTCCACCACTTTCCAGGAGAGAAACACAAAACCAAGCCAGTGCTTGCCTATGTCTGATTGATAGGCAGCATCTGATTCTTCGAAGGTGACATTTTTGTATCCTGACTTCTTGCCTGGTGCATACTTGTCTTCAAGTGTATGCTCACGGGCAGTTTGGAGAATGTTTTCCTGTTGGCTCATTTGCCTTTAAACTTGCTGTGTAACGATGTCCACGTTACTTTCTTCCTTCCCCCCTTAGATTTCAACAAGAACTTGAGCTTCTTCGGATCACCGCCTCCAAGAACAGCTCCAAGGTAAAGTGGCCTTTTTTGAGAAATCCTCCGTTTGGAAGATTCGCGCTGGACTCTAAAAATCATTCTCTTGGATCCCTAGCTCATGAGTTCCCGTGCGTGGTTAGCTGTTTGCTCCCGCAGAGTGGGACGGGTTAGGGTGCAGCCTGCCGGGGGAGTATGCTCCACCAGGAGACGTTCTCTGAACTGGAGATAGATGGTCTGTGCTCACGGAGGAACAGAGCTTCGCTGCCTGTTGTGTGCGCAGACTCCGCACGCTGCCTCGGCTTGGGCTGTCCGTTGAACGATCTGTCCACCAAGTAGGGAAACACTGGGGGTTTTGGAGAACAAGGGTCTCCCCTCTCCTGTCCTCCCCTGCATCCCTTCTTCCCACCCGTCCTATCTCCTTCCTTCTCTCCCCGCTGTCAGTGTCCACCCCTCCACCTGTCAGTCCACTCGAGTCTTACTGCCGTATCTTACAACCCCTTTCTTAACCTTGGCCCTGGCATGCCACTGGTGCTGGCTTGGCTTACCTTGTGTGCTACAACCCCACGGCACAAGACACCAGAAAGGCAAAAGTCTGGGCCAGACAGGCCAGCCAGTAGGTCCCTGTCACCGGTAGAGTTTCATATTTCCATGGAGGCACCGAGCAGTGATCCCTAGGTGCCAATGGCACCTTGGACTTCACCTGCAGGGGGGCCCGTGCCCTGGTCTACCTCTGTCCACTCAGATGCCCTTCTTCCTAAAGGATTGCCTGGAGGGTCCATTGTGTTAGCATCAGAGCAGACACAGGGGACTCCATCCTCACCTCCTCCCCTGGCTGAGCCTGGCTCTGCCTTTGAGGCACGGTTGATCTGGTGCACCCACTGAGGAGGAGGAACCTGGGTGTGTTTCAGAGAGAACCTGGGGCATCTCACCTCGGGCGTCCCTGGCATCTTGGCTGAGTTGTAATAACAAGGACGCAGAGACGGACGGGAAGGCATTGCTCAGACGAAGGCGGGAAAACCCAGAGCTCGGCGCACAGGGGCCCACAGGGCCACGGCTCTTCTAACAGCCATGGGTGCCGTCTCCTGCATCCACTGAGCTGCTTGTCACGACAGCGCATGTCCGGAGGGCTGGCGGCACCAGGGCCTGCCTGCCTCCTCAGGAGAAATCCCGGCTCCCAGACGCGAGCTGAGAGAGAGGAGAAGTCAGGGAGTGGGTTTCGTCTCGCGTGTCAGAATGAGACCTCGGGAGCAAGGTGAGCAAACTCAGAGGAGCCCCACGCAGCCTGGGCGCTGGTAGTTGTAATGAAAGCTGAGCAGCGGTGTGTACTGGGCACCGGGGTTAAGTCACTGCCTGGGCCGCTCGCATCCCCGTCACAGAGCCTGATTGGAGTCTCAGCTCCCTAGGAATGCCTGTTCCAAGAGGTAACAGCCCACGGCCCAAGTACTTGGGTCTCTGCCACCCAGCTGGGAGACTTGGATTGAGTTCTGGGCTCCCTACTTCAGGTTGACCCAGCCTCGGCTGTTACAGGCATCTGGGGAGTGAACCAGTAGACAGGAGGTCTCGCTCTCTCTCTCTCTCTCTCTCTCTCTCTCTGTATGCATCTTTCTGTCTCTGTTTCTTTCTCTCTTTCAAATAAAAATAAATAAAAATGTTGTAAATAGTAACAGCAGAAGTCTACAAAACGCATACCCTGAACAACAAAACTAGGCATGGATTGCAAATATTTTCGCACCAAGATAAACTTGGCTTTGAAGCTCCTTCTTTGACGTCTCCTCCCGTACCCGATGTCGCAGCAGAGACAGAGGCGGCAGCAGGGAAGTGTCCTGCGCTCCCTGTGAAAGCAAATCTCCCCTCGTTGCTGCTGCGAGACATTTAAGTAGGTTAATGGGACGCGATGGATGCGGAGCTGAGCGCGGGAAGCAGGGGCAATGATTTCTTAGCTCCGTGGAGCAGTGGAAGGAATGGCAGCGGCAGAGAGAGAAAAGGCTCTCAAGGTGTATCTTTACAACATGTTTTAAAAGATTTATTTATTTATTTGAGAGGCAGAGTTACAGAGCAAGAGAAGGGGAGGCAGAGAGAGAGAGAGAGAGAGGTCTTCCATCTGCTGGTTCTCTCCCCAAAGGCTGTAAGGATTAGAACTGTGCCAGGCTGGAGCCAGGAGCTTCATCCAGGTCTCCCATGCAGGTGCAGGGGCCCAGAGACTTGGGGCACCTTCCACGGCTTTCCCAGGCACGTTAGCAGAGAGTTGGATCAGAAGGGCCCAGCCAGGAACCGAACCAGCGCCCATGTGGTATGCCGGTGTTGCAGGCAGAGGCTTAACCTGCTATGCCACAGCCAGCGCCGGCCCTCAGGGTGTTTCTGGATGCTAGGTTCTAATGTTGTGGTTACACATTCAGGCCCGTGGCCAGCTGTGATGTCAGCTGTGCCGGGAGGGACGGTCCCCTCCTGAAATGTTAGGGTCCTGAGTCTGGTTGAGGCTAGGGTCAGCCAGTGTGTTCTTCCGGGGAGCCCTGGCGTATGAGGAGGAAGAGGAGGGCCTGGCCTTGGAACTTAGGGCTGGGAGTCAGCCACCTTGTGGGCTGGGCGTGGACTGGGCCCTGGCCCCTCTGATGGCTCCGGCGGCCAGGCCAGGGCTCTCTGGGGATCGTTTGATGAGCCCACAGCGTAACTCCTGATAAGTGGTTCAGAATCCGCTACCAGCACATCCTGCCAGTGTTTCCACTGCTTGTTAGCCCCCTGGGGCATAGATAGGGCAGGGAGTGGAGGCACGTCTTACCTGGCCTCTCCTGTTGATCTCAGGGCACCTGCATCCTTTGCCAGAATCAGATCTGCCAGTGCTGCCCCTGGGGAGTTAGCAGTCTCTGGCTGGGGGCTGGGGGCTGGGGACAGGGGAACAAACCGTAGACAGCCACGTGGACTCCAGCAGATGCTTGGCAAGGTGCTGAAGATCCCGCTTGGGACACTTTCATCCTGCACCTGAGTCCCTGGGTTCAAGTCCCGGCTCCGTTTCCCACTCCAGCTTCCTGCCAATGCACACTCTGCTGGTTGCTCCATTAGTTTGGGTCCCCGCCACCCACATGGGAGACCTCAGTCTGAGTTTTCTCTCCTGTCTTCAGCCCAACCCAGCCCCGAATCTCATGGGCCGTCTTCCGCTGCTTTCCCAGGTGCATTAGCAGGGAGCAGGATTGGAAGTAGAGCAGCGGGAACACAAACCGGCGCCCATGTGGGATGTCGGCACAGTGATACTTTTCTATAAAACAACATTTACATCCAAATATTTTTAAGTCATGGTTTTTGAGAAAAACATCATCGAAATGATTTAAGCCGCTTGGAATACGTGGAAAGAGTCCACAGATGGAGTAGGAGCCCGTGAGAGAGACGCACAGGTGTGTCGCTGAGTTCAGGCACCTGCTCATGGGGTCTTCCCTGAGGCAGGAATCATGCAGCAGCTGCCCCCAGTGGTGGAAGCCGGGCTGGAGGGGAGGGAGCGGCATTGTAGCAAAGCCTGCAGGAGAGCCCACGAGATTTCCTATAGACTGGGCTTTCCATTGCTTCTGTCCCATAGTGATTTGCACGGGTGCCGACACTCATGGCTTATAGAAAGCAGTTGCATGTGGGGGCCCAGTGCCCAGTGACCACTGAAGACACCCAGGCAAGTTTGGAATGTGGGGGCAGTCTTTTCACTCTCTTTTCTGACTTCATTGAGCAACAGAGAATCAAAGAACGAGAGGTCTTCCATCCACTGTTTCACTCCTCTGATGGCTGCAACAGCCAGGGCTGGACCAGACTGAAGCCAGGACCAGGAATTCTATCTAGGTCTCCCATGTGAGTGCCAGGGGCCCAAGCACTTGGGCCATTTTCTGCTGCCTTCCCCCGCACATTAGCAGGGAGCTGGGTCAGAAGTGGAGCAGCCGGGACTTGAACTGGCGCCCGTATGGGATGACGGCATTGCAACCGGCAGCTTAACCCACTGTGCCATAATGCCAGCCCTTCATCGGACTTTTTGATAAACAGAGAGAAAGGGAGAAAGAAGCAAACATAAACATGTTTACTTTTGAAAATATATTTGAACCCCACATTCAGCAGCTGAATATTTCAGGGATGTGTTACTTCGTTTTGGTGCAGAATTTGTTATTTCGTTTTGGTGCAGAATTTTCCTCCTGAGATGTGGAGTTTCCTAAAGAAGAAATAGAGCTTCCCACTCCAGCTTCCTGCTAATGCACCCTGGGAGGCAGCAGTGATGGTTCAAGCAATTTGGTCCCTGCCCGCTCACATGGGAGACCTGGGATCGAATTCCCACTTCTGGCTTCATCCTGACTCAGCGACTCCGGAGTCAGAATATTTAAATTAGCAGTGAAATAGTCCATTAAAGTCACATGAGTCTACTCCCTTAGAAAGGAACATTTCTGGGGTGGTTTATTTTGTAAGAATCTAGGCTAAGCATCTATGTGAATGATATACTGAGAAGACCCACTGCTGTTTTGCAAGTTACTGTTAGAAGTCACTGCTGATTCCACTATCCAACTAGGCAGATTTCCTAGCATCTGAGTCCAGATAGAGAGTGGTTTATTCTCAGGACTTTCAATGAAGGAACGAGGAGGCATGGCTCACATTCATGGAGCTAAGCCTCACCACGTGTGTATACGGTAAGAAGGATTTCAGGTGCACTTGGCTCCAAGGAAGTGGAGCAGCCAGGACTCGAACTGGCACTCACACTGGATGCCAGCGTTTAGTGGTGTACTGTGTGTAGTGTACATGTGGGGACTTGCGTATCCGCCCCAAGGAACCCCGCCCCAAGGAACCCCACCCCGGGGTGCAGGAGGCTCAGCATCAGGCTGAATGCATTTGCAGAAGTGATGGTGCCCCTTGGGCAGTAGTGGTTTCCGGCTTCCGGGCTCTGGTTTCTCCCAGCCAAACAGCAGTGCCGTCTGCCCTCTCTGACTCCAGGCGTGTTTCTACGGAGGCCGTGGAATTGTGTGCGCAGTCACCTTGGTGCATCTGTGCATGGGATCAGCGCAAGTGCTGGATTGGAGTCCTGACTCCTCTTGTCCAATACCTGTCCTTGGACAGGCTGTGCAGTGGTTTCCTCGTGGGAGCTTGAGGGTTAAACCAGTCCAGTAGGAGGTTTGCTCCCAGCTGTGGGTTCCCTGAGATTCCCTCTCTCAGCAAAGACCGCAAAGCACGTGCGTTGGGTGGTGCCAGCTCAGCACAGTCAGCTGTAAAACACCTTAGCCGCACGCCATTGTGTAGTGCATACTCACAGGGCCCTGTGGGGATCACTAAGATCCGGCCGGGTCATCTGTGCAGCCTGCATCCCACATGGCATTCCTGGGCTGGGTACCTGCTCCAGCATCCTGCTCATGATGGCTCAAGTAGGTGGGTCCTTGCCACCACCCACTGGGAGACCCGGATGGAGTTCCTGACTCCCAGTTGTAGCTCAGGCCAACCCTGGCCATTGCAGGTTATTAGGAGTGAACCACTGATGGGTGCTTGCTCGTTCTCTCTCTCTCTCTCTCTTTCTCATACAGAAGAAAAATTTACAAAACAACCTTGCTCCTAGAATATGCTTCGTACAGGGAACAAGCACGCAGTCCCAGCCCAGTCCTTTGTCATTCTGCCTTTCCAGTTCCCCTTTGGTCCCACACACCTGTGTGAGCTGTCAGACCTTCTTGGCCAAGCTTTGAGCTCTTGGCTGTTCCTCTGACCTAACCTGATCACTGGGGAGAAGGCGTGGATTTTCCGAGGAGGAAGCGGTAGCACAGAGAGGCTGAGCGAGGAGTCCACCCTTGCACAGCCTGGTCTGGGTCTGGAAGCAGCAGTGAGGGCTCCCAGGTCGGCTGTGTTCCCAGCGATGTAGCTGTTGGGCTGCACAGAAGCCATCATGGTAACACACCCCTGAATAAGTGAGAGAAGTTTCTAGTTCAAGCCCCACAGTCAGACTTGGCCTTGGGATCCACCTTCGCGTATTTAACCAGCAGTCTTTGGTGCGCAGGTGGTAACAGCGGCTCCGCGTTCGTGCCGTGCATTTGTTCACAGCCTGTCCCATCGCGCGATTTAAGTTGTCTTCTAGACTCTTCACTAATGGGATGGCCTTTAGCTTTCAGAAAGAGTTCTGCCTTGAAGACAAGGAACCGCTCCCTAACCACAGACAAGGCATCGATGCCCAGCTCTTAGCTGCGCTTCCTAAAGGTAAGGCTTGCGCTGAACAGTTTGCCGGCGCCCAGGCATGTGAGTCACCTCGGGGAGCGCCCTCCCTGACCTCCCCTGGGCAGGCTGTCTGCCCCCTTCCTGGCTCACCCGGGAAGTCGCAGCGACTGACACACCATCGCTGCCCTTGCTGCTGGCCCCTTCCCGGTGTTGACACCGTACCCCGTAGCCTTCCGTAGCTCCGGACTGGGCTCCAACACCGGCACTCTATCCTAACCCCCTTTCTTTGTCCCGAGGTGCACGCACCTATGTTCAGTCCACCACTATTTCCACAAGTTGCACCTGCAGTCAGATAGTCACACCTGCTCTGAGCCAGGGCCCCCTAGGTTTGCCCGTGAAGGGATGTCCACCTTGTGTGTTCTTTCTTCTCACCAACTGTTACACCGGCACAAGGTGTGCGCATCTGATGAGAGAAGAGACTTGATGGAAGAGCCAATTTTTTTCCCATACTCTACAAGAAAAAAAAAAAAGATCAAACCCAAAAGAAATTAGACCAGAAGAAATACTCTTTGAATAGAAGCAAAATCCAATTGGAAATCCCTGCTGACAAATTAGAGCCTGGGGAGCCGAATGGGTGAAGTGTCTGGGCGTAGCCTGATGTTTCAGACTCCAGGGATTTGTCCCGCTGAAGACAACTGAACCCAGGAGGTGTCGCAATTGTCAAGCATTTGAAAACTGTCACCTGAAAGAAGGCTTAGTCTTGTTGCTCCAGAGGCCAGGCCGTGAGAATGACATGGAGAAGGAGGCAGGCGAGATTTCACAGGAGAAAGAAACTCCTAATAGTTCCTGGCACAGCCCCCCACCCCATCTGAGAGGTGTGCGGTCTACAACCCCCGTGTCTTGTACCCTGCATCTGCCAGGTTCCTTCCCACCCATACACATCTGCAAAATGGGGTAGACCATGGGGATGGATGTGTGGCCCAGCTGTGAAATGGAACAGTCCTCTCCAGTCTTGGGACTCTTTGGGAAAACCAAAATGAAACCAATTTAATCTGGGCCAAACCTAAGTACGGAAGATCTGTGAATATGATCAGAATATAAAGATGAACAGATTGATGGGGCCGGAGCTGTGGCACAGTGGGTAAAGCTGCTGCTTGCAGTGCTGGCATCCCATGTGGGCGCCGGTTCCAGTCCCGGCTGCTCCACTTCTGATCCAGCTCTCTGCGATGGCCTGGGAAAGCAGTAGAAGATGACCCAAGTGCTTGCGCCTCTGCATCCATGTGGGAGACCTGGAGGAAGCTCCCGACTCCTGCCTTTATATCATTGCAGCTCTGACTGTTAGGGCCAACTGGGGAGTGAACCAGCAGATGGAAGACCTCTCTCTCTCTCTCTCTCTCTCTGCCTCTCCTTCTCTCTCTGTGTAACTCTGACTTTCAAATAAAATAAATAAATCTTAAGAAAAAGAGGAACATATTGATGTCAGAAGGGCTTAGCAGAGTTGACATAGAGGGCACAGTCCCATAGGGAAAGAGTCATTCCCACCATGCTGAAGGGCTCCTCTTCCCTTCTCTCTACCCCAGACACTTATAGAAATAAATGCATGGTCCCTTAAGGCTCAATAAAATGTAACTCATAGCAATATTTATTTACTTATTTATTTGAAACATAGAAAAAGATATGGGTGAACGAGAGATCTTGCATCCTCTGGTTCACTCCCCAGATGCTCAGAACAGGCAGGGCTGGGTTGGGTGGGGCTGGACCAAAGCCCAGAGACCAGGACTCCACGCGGCTCTCCCGGGTTTTAGTCCCATTTGGGGTGCCAGGAACTAGTCCTGGTTGCTCCTCTTCCAGTTCAGCTCTCTGCTGGGAGGGCAGTGGAGGATGGCCCAAGTGCTTGGGCCCTGCACCCCATGGGAGACCGGGAGGAGGCACCTGGCTCCTGGATTTGGATGGGCGCAGCGCCAGCCACGGTGGCCATTGTGGGAGTGAACCAGCGGAAGGAAGACCTTTCTGTCTCTCTCACTGTCTATAACTCTACCTGTCCAAAACGAAAAAACCTCACTAGAGAAATCTTGCTATAGCCAGGCCCGTCTTTCGACTGCTTACCTGGGTGATTTTACTTCCTAGCCCTGCCTGGGACCTGGGTATGTGCTTATGTGCCTGCACGCGTGTACATGCGTCTGCGTGTGTGCTTACTCCTTTGACGTCTGCCCTCCCCACCTGCTAGAGAGCAGCCCCCCCTCCCCGGGCCAGGAGGAACTTTGATGGATCCAAAGATCACTGTGAGGTAGAAACCAAGAAGAGAAATCAGAGCTTAGGAAGCACCTGTTGGTCGGCATGCAACACATGAGCAGGTGACTACTAAGTTGCGGACTTTTTGTTTTGTTTTAGTTGCAGAATTGAGAAAAATCTTCGAGCCAAAGAGGAAAGAATTTCTAGACATGAAAAGGTAAGGCGCTTGGGGGCGGGGTTCGTGATTAGGCAGCGCGAGCCCTCGGCAAAGCAGCGCTGGCTTTTCCTGCCGAGTCGCTCTCCGGGGCTCAGGAGGCCTTCTGCGGTGTCTTGCACAGAAAAGAAAGAATTGCCCGGCGCTTAGAAGGGATCGAGAATGACACGCAGCCCCTCCTGCTGCAGAGCTGCACGGGGCTGGTGACGCATCGACTGCTGGAGGAAGACACGCCCAGATACATGCGCGCCTCGGACCCCGCCAGCCCGCACACTGGTGAGCAGGCGCGCCGCGGCCCCGCCCTCAGCAGGGGCCTCGGCACCCTTGTAGCTCCTGGAAAGTGAGGAGTGAGGTGGCTCCTGAAAACTTGCAGGAAAATTAACGTTAGAAAGATAAGTTTGTTCTAGTGCCCCCCCCCCAAAAAAAATTGGAACTATCTTCTGCCTTTCAAATAAATAAAATGAATCAACTTTGAAAAAACCGGGTGGGCGTTGTGGCGTAGTGGGTTAAGTTGCCACTTGGGACACCAGCATTCAGAGCTGAATGCCTGGGATCTGGAGCCATGCAGCTTCCTGCTGGTGCACACCCAGGGAGGCAGTGGGTGTTGGTTCCAGTACTTGGGCTCCCACCACCCACTGGGAGTCCTGGCTGGAAGGTGTGGCTGGCTGCTCTGCCCTGGCCCAGCCAGGTCATGTGGCATCTGGGGAGAGAACCAGCAGATGAAGATCTCTGTCTCTCTCTTTCTCTCCCCGACCCCCGGTTTCTCTTGGTGCCACTCTGCCATCCCAATAAATAAAAAATGAATAAATAAACCATAAGACATTAGAAACAGCTTAAGTACTCAGCAGGTTGAGATGGGTACACCAAAGCCTTCAAAATACAATCTCCATGTACAAATATGTAGGCGTTTCAAAATGCATTTGCACCAAAATTGTCGTTTTAATCCCATTTCCACAAATGACTTGAAGTGCCCTTTTATAAGAAAATATTTTCTGCAAGCATTAATAATATTAAATATTTTATACAGAAAAAAGAATAAATCAACAAAAGACAAGGGATAACAATACAGAGCAATGTATTGGGGGATTTGGGTTTTTGCCTGCATGTGTTTTCATGTTAGATATTATTTGCATCGGGCATATGAGCTACAGTTGGAAAAAGCCATTTCTGTTCAAAAAAATACAAAGCCACAAACCTGGTGAACCTGATGGGAGCTGTACTAGTAACAGTTCCATCAGATCCTACGAAACCACAGTCACTTGTCAAGTCCCAGCACTGCTGATGCCTGCCATCTTCTTTAAAGGACTCTGCACTTGTCCTTGGCTTCACACGGGGAATACTAAATTGAAAACCAGGGCCCGGCATTGTGGTGCAGCAGGATAAGCCACCGCCTGTGACCTCAGCATCCCCTGCGCGAGCCGCAGGTTCAAGTCCCCGCTGCTCCACTTCTGATCCGGCTCCCTAGGCTCAGGCTTCTGGGAAAGCAGCGGAAGATGGCCAAGTGCATGAGCCCCTGCCGCCCGTGTCGGGGAGGCCAGGATGGAGTTCCAGGCTCCTGGCTTTGATTGGCCCAGCCCCAGCCATTGTGGCCTTTCAGAGAGTAAAACCAGCTGGTGGAAGCGCGCGCTCTCTCTCTCTTTCTCTCTTTCTGTGTGTGTTTGTGTATGTGTGTGAGAGAGATAGACATTCTGTCTTTCAAATAAATAAATAAATTTAAAACCAGTGGGAAATAACCAAGGGAAATAAGAGTGGGGCCCTGGCCCACTCCCCACGTGGCTGCCCGGAGAGCATGCACTGTCTGGCTCCTTTGAAGTCCGTCCACGAGTGTGAGTTTGGTCTGGTGTGGGCTCTGTCCACAGCAGGGGCTGTCTTCCTGCGCGTGTCCCAGGATCTCTATATAGCGATTATCTGTGTCTCTTCCTGTAGGCAGATCAAATGAAGAGGAAGATACTTCGGATTCTTCTGTGGAGAAGCAGACCCGGTCTAAGTACTGCCCCGAATCCTCAGGGGTCCATGGTGAGCCGTCCTACAGCACGGGGACCATGGACACCCACGGGCTCGAGTCCAAAGCGGAGAGAATTGCCAGGTACAAAGCAGAGAGGAGACGGCAGCTGGCCGAGAAGTACGGGCTCACCCTGGACCCGGAAGGCGACTCCGAGTACCTCTCCCGGTACAGCAAGTCCAGGAAGGACCAGGACGCCCCCGAGAGGCGGGGAGGCAGAAGTGAGAAGCAAGAGGAGTTGGTCCAGGAGCTGAGTTCTGCATACTCCAGGACCTGCGCGGTGGACCCCAAGGACCATGCCCCCCGCGGGAGCGACAAGGAGCTGCTGTTGAATGTGGAGAACCAGAGACGCGGTCAAGAGCCCCCCGCGGTGGAGGGTTCCTCGTCCTTGTCCTTGTCCTTCTCCGGCCGTGACTCCTCCTTCGCTGAAGCGCCAAGGTCCCCGAAGCAGACACAGAGCTCGTCCTTGTCCGTGCAGCGGCCAGTCTCCCCGAGCCTCTCTGGAGGTGACGCACCTCTGCCCCCTGACACCCGCTCCAGGTGAGCACGAGCCCTCCCGCTGCGTGGGGTTCACCCCTGCCTTCTCCTCGCCTCGCTGGGTGGCAGGCTTGGAGCATTCTCGGTTTCTCTGCAGATCCCAGCTCACTGACTAACGTATACTTTGATTTTTTTCTTAATTTCCATGGTATCCAGCAGGTTCCACCAGATCAAGCAGCCTCGCGTACTTTCACTCTCATTTCTGCCCTTGCTACTTGTAACGTTCTTGTTCTAAAAGGACAATCCAGCAGGTATCTCAGGGACACCTCCCTGTTTCCCACTTGCCTTGCGAAACTAGTTTTTAACGTCTATTTTTCTAGAATCACAGCCCCAGTGGAGGTTTGGGGCGGCCGCTTAGCAGGAGGGGCACTGTTAGCCAGAGGGAGGTCCCCGTGTGGGGTGCAGAGTGCAGGCTGTGACCTGGACGTGACCATGAGTGCACTGTTAGACACGTCTGCCTCTGTCCACCCATCAGCACAGAGTTGATTGGGTGTCAGGACGCCTCATTCAGAAATGGCCCAGGTGTCAAACAAAGACAAGAAGGGCTCCCAGGTGGGGGAAACAGAAAAGACAGACAATCAGAAAGCCGGGTGCCAGAGAGCATATGTGTTTGTTTCTAAATTTAAATTGGAAGTGCTCATTGGCCATGCTGACTTACAGCACAGTGGGCTTAGAGCTTTGGGGTCATCGTCCCAGTAGAAGTCGAAAGGTGTGTTGGACAAACTTCTGTGTGCATTGAGAAGAGACAAGAACCTAAGGCTGAGCGAATTCTGAAAGCAAAAAAATGCATATATTGGGAAACGCCTTCCCGTGTTTGCATCGGGAAGAACAGTAAACCCTAGCTCTTTGCTGAGTGTCGGTGGCAGGACTGATGCATAGTGCAGGAGTGAATGAGAGATATTAAGCCAAAGACCTGTCACCACTTTGTCTTTAGCGCTATCGCTGTTTCCCAGAATGCGTTTCTGAAGATCCCAAAGATGTATCTTTTTATGGTCCCTAGTGGGATTCAGTGCTTGAAATTTAGGGATTGTGAGCTATTGTCTCCTGTTTTGCCCTGGTATTAGTTGTTTTCTGTCCAAGCAGGTCCTCCATGCGTTTTGTGAGTAGAACAAAGAAACCTCACAGATTCCGGTTTAGAAATCCAATTTAGGGATATCCGACTGATTACATTGCTTGGCACACAAGGAATCTAGTTTTGGGTTGCCGTATTCTGAAGTGACGGGTTGTTTGGAGCTGTCGTCACAATATCTGGATTGCTCATCTGCATTTGCATACCAGAGACTTCCAGAAAGATTTTGAGTCAGTTGGCGTAGTACTCAGAGCTGCTTGAGTTATTCAAATATTTTTTTAAAAGACAATACGTAAAAGGTTTGCGTGCATTAAAATCTTAATATTCAAACTCTATAAAGCCAAAAGGCCGAAGGGCTGAGGAAAGCACCGTTAATGTATTTGGGTCTGTACCCAAACACCATCGCTTCTTGGCTGGGTGTCTCACGACTTATCTTTCCTAAGCCTTGCCTCAGCTGAATGGCATTGTACTTGCACAAGAATTAGGCTAAAATGAATACAGAAGTCGCAGATTTCGGGGGGTGGGGGGACGTGTGCTTTCTGCAGCCAGGGAAGGCATCCAAGGCCAGCATTCCTAGACAGAAGCAGATCACTTCACACGTGTTAGCAAAGTGCCTCCCATGCATCCCCGCAAAGCAGGTGCAAGAGCATGTGTGACAGGCATGACATCCCCATGACTTCGTGGTGACTGCACGGAATCGGCCCGTAGAGACTGATTTAAAACGGATTCCCATTTGAGTGTGACACCCCTTAGCTGGAGCTAGGAAGTTCAACTTTCAGGAAGCCTCTGTTGTCTGACTTCCGTTTAGGGGACAGAAAGACACACAAGAGGATACTTTGTAACCCACGACAAGAACAGAAGAAGCCTTGGTGACCTAAATAACCGAAAGGGGGAACAGAGTCATGCGATATGGCAAAAGTAGCCGCAAGAAACAAAACGATTTGGAGGCTGCAGCTGCCAGGGGATTTGTTCCGTCACTGAAATGCTCTGTCTCATCCCCTAGGCTGCCAAGCGTTTGGGCTGATAAATCTCTGAATTAACTCATTTCCATTTCATTACCCGCTCCTCGCCAGAGGCTGTTTGCTTTCCTTAGCTAAACACGGATGCACCACTCGTGGAAAAATCCCTGAATAATGTCCCAGAGCTTCCGATGGGAGCAGGTACCCCATGCCATTTCTGTGTGTGCTCACACACCGGTCACACCGGCACGCACACCAGTGCAATGCGTCGGGTCTTCAGAAGGTCGTGGAAGCTGTGTGCTAGGGAAGAGCTATGCGTGGGTTTCACAGTGATTTTGCACCCAAATCAACTTACCTGCTAATTCCACTTTATCTTTTATGTTCATTCTCCCCTGAGCTCTTGGAAGCCCCGGAGACAGTATAACCCCTGGGTTCTCCTCCTTCACTGTGCCTTGTGCTATTTGCAAGCTAAATAAGGCAGTATTTCCTGGGTAATCATGACATGATTTCGTACTCAGTACGTAGGATGAAGCCTTTTCCGTTCCCTGATTGACGGATGGATTGAAGCATAGGACAGGGTCTTTAGCCCTGCAATCCTGTTCTTTCCCTGGAAACATTGGCTCTGGGGATGGCGTTGTGATGCAGCAGGTTAAGCCGCTGCCCACATGGGCACTGGTTCAACTCTGAGCTGCTCCACTTCCGATCCAGCTCCCTGCTAATGTCCTGGGAAGACAGCAGTAGAAGATGGCCCACATGCTTGGGCCCTGCCACTCACAGGGAAGACCCAGATGGAGTTTACTGCTGTTTGGGCAGTGAACCAGCAGATGGAAGATCTGTCTCTCTGTCCTCCCTTTCTCCTTGTAACTCTGCAATTCAAATGAATCAATCAAATTTTTCTTCTAAAATGTAAAAAAAAGAAAAAATTTTTAAATATTTTATTTATTTGAAAGAGTTACAGAGAGAGGTAGAGACAGAGAGGGAGGTCTTCCATCTGCTGGTTCACTCCCCAGATGGCCGCAATGGCTGAAACTGAGCCAATCTGAAGCCGGGAGCCAGGAGCTTCTTTCGGGTCTCCCACGCTGGTGCAGGGGCCCAAGGACTTGAACCATCTTCTACTGCTATCCCAGGCCATAGCAGAGAGCTGGATCAGAAGTGGAGCAGCCGGGGCACCCATATGGGATGCTGGTGCTGCAGGCTGGGGCTTTAACCCTCTGTGCCACAGTGCCAATGCCCAAAAAGAAAAATTTAAAAAGTCACAAAACATCAAAATAAAATGAGCTCCCACTCCTCCAAACTCCATCAAATCCGAGCTCCTGCTGCTACTCCGGAGCCCATAACTTGGGCTGTGTTTGCTACTTTGTGCACCACTCAGCTGGGGAAAGGCACCTTGTTAGTTACATTGCCAGGGGACGCACCACCTCGGTGGCTGGGTTTGCACAACCCCTGTCCCTGTCAGCCCCTGCTGCCCTCTGCCGCCCCGCTCTCAATGAACTACGTGACTGGCTAGAATGGCAGAGCTCAGGATGCCACTTGAGCAAGTGCCTGGTTCAAGTCCCAGCTCCCCCACTTCCTATGCAGCTTCCTGCTCATGCATTCTGTGCCAGGCAGCAAGAGATGGCCCAAGTCCCCGGGCCCCTGCCACCCACATGGGAGACCCAGATGCAGTTCCAGGCTCCTAGATTTAGCCAGGCTGTTGCAGGCATTTGGTGGCTGAACCAGCAGATGGAACCAGCATCTGGTGGCCGTGTGGCTGTGTCCCAGCGTGGCTGGAGGAGTCTGCAGAAGAGCCCAGTGCCCGGCTGTGTGTCAGCTCCTGTCCTGCTGGAGAGTAGGGCTCAGAGCCACTGTCGGATGACACCCCCCGCCCTCCCCACACACACTTGTTCTGTTCTTGGAATGAAATCATGGTTGCCTCTGAGCGCCTGTGCCCCCAGCACCTGCCTACCCCCCACACACACACACTCTGCCACCTTTGTACTCTAAGATATGACCCAGCCATTCCTTCTCTCTCTCTTTTACTCTGTTCTCACTGGCAATCCCTGTTCTTTTCTTTCTTTTTAGATTCCTGGGACAGAGGTCTAGGTCTTGGAGACTGAAAGCCAAGAGTGACAGAGAGGGAGAGAGACGGAGATGTTCCCACTGCTGGTTCACTGCCCAAATACGCACAACAGCCAGGGCTAGACCAGGCCAAAGCCAGGAGCCAGGAGCTCTATCTGTGTCTCTCTCCTGGGCGGCAGGGACCCAAGAACTTGGGCCGTCACTCACTGCCTTCCTAGGCTCATTAGCAGGAAACTGGATCAAAACTGGGAGAGCCAGAACTCAGTATGGGATATGGACAGTAGCTTAGCCTACTGTGCCACAACTCACCCCCAGTCATTGAATTAAATATTGGCATGGGTGGTGGGTTAGCCTAGTGGTTAAGATGCTGATTAACACGACTGTGGCGCTCCTGTGTTCCAAACATGGCCCCGGCTTCTCACTCCAGCTGCCTGCTAACACAGGCCATGTAGTGGTGATGACCCGAGTAGTTGGGTCCATGCCACTCACATAGAAAACCTGAATTGAGTTTTCAGCTCCTTGGGCTCCAGCCTGGTGCATTCCTAGTCGTTGTGCACAACTGGGGAGTGACTCAGGGGCTGGAAGCTCCCGCACTCACTCACGATAATAAATACATGAATATAAATGAATATGTCTTCCAGACTACCAGCCAACCACGTGCACTAGCTAGGAATTCAATTCTGTACTCATTTATGTTCGATTCTTACGTGCAAAACTCTGCTCACAAGCCTGTGTCCTTGCACATGCACAAAGCATCGGGCAGTTTTTCAAAAACAAGCAACTTTTAACAAATGGCTTCATTTTCCTGAGACACGGAAGCTCACAGCCATTCTGAAGGTCAATGTTTTGTAGTCAGAGGCTGCTCCGTAATGAGAGCTGGACCCTCTCGCCTGCCCCCGTGATGGCACAGTGGGACTGTGCTGGGTTTGACTTCAGCACCGGAGCAGGGAGCGCTTTCTCGTCTGTTGGGTCTTGGGGTTACAGGGAGGGGAAGGTGTCAGTACACACTCAGAGTTACAGACGTCGCAGCTCCGGGCTTCTCTCGAAACTTGGAGTTCTTACCTCCTGGTACTATAATTCTCTGCCATCCCCTTGTCACACCAGAAAACACTCTGTTACTCCTGAAGTCGCTGGTCCCCAGTGACCCTAGGATCCTGCTCTGCCCCCTGGGGAGCTGGGAGACCCCACCAAATGCAGTCTCTGTGTTGAAGGACTTTAGCCGCTCAGCGCCAGGAGTTTATTTCATTTAAACGTCTACTGTAGCGGCAGGCATTTAGCTTAGGGGTGAAAACACCCACATCCGCCTTCAGAGTACCTTGGCTTGGGTCCCAGTTCAGGTGCTGCTAATGCAGAGGAAACAATGATGGCTCAAGTAATTGGGACCCCTGCCACCCACATGGGAGACGTGGGTTGAGCTCCAGGCTCCTGGCTTCAGTGGGCATTTGGAGAGAGGACCAGCCAATGGAAGACTTTTCCTTGTCTCTGCCTTTCAAATAGTTACTAATAAAAAAACAACTGTTTAAGAATGAAATATAAAGTTCTGTGCTGGCTGGTGCCATGGCTCACTAGGCTAATCCTCCGCCTGCGGCACCAGTACCCCAGGTTTTAGTCCTGGTTGGGGCGCCGGTTCTGTCCTGGTTGCTCCTCTTCCAGTCCAGCTCTCTGCTGTGGCCCGGGAAGGCAGTGGAGGATGGCCCAGGTCCTTGGGCCCTGCACCCATGGGAGACCAGGAGAAGCACCTGGCTCCTGGCTTCAGATCAGCGCAGCGTGCCGGCTGTAGCGGCCACTTGGGGGGTGAACCAACGGAAGGAAGACCTTTCTATCTGTCTCTCTCTCTCACTGTCTACCTCTGCCTGTCAAAAAAAAAAAAAAAAAATCCTGTGCTTAGAGGTAGGAAAAAAAAAATGAGTGTTCATCTGGCTGTTGCGTGATGGGCCAATCCTGGGAGGCATGAGGAGAGTGAAGGGTCGCCACTACAGGTGGGTAACGGCCCATCTGCACTGTGCAGCATCAGGTGACATCCGGGCATCTCACTCTAACAGGGCTCTGAGACATTTGGACAAACGGGAATTGTCCGGGAGAAAGTCCACCTTCCCGTCTGCCCTGCCTTCTGGGATTTTCCTATGTGGACTTTCCCCTGTCTCATTAGAAACACAGCCGTCACCAGTGAGTGGAGCCCGGCGCGTGGCCCTGTGTCTGAGTCTGCTTTTCCTGGTGTGAATACAGGCCCAGTGTGTTCCGTATTGGTGCTCCTGCTGACCAGGTTTCATCCTTGTGGGCGAAGGTCATGTTCAGGAAGCTTTAGAGCACTTTGCAGTCTTCAGGGCATGCTGTGACCCTCGAGCACCTCGGGGGTGGGCATGTCCATGATTGCCCTCCCGCCATGAGCACCTGTCCTTGGGTCACTCCCTCTCCTCACTGTGCCGAGTTGCGTTGCCTCCTGTCTTAGCTGCACATGTTTTGTTAAACTGTCCCTGTGTTCAAATACATGTTAAGAAATGGCTCCTTGATCACTGGAACAAAACGAACTGACATGCACCTTAATTTCCTAGTGGCTGTCACAGAAATTGCTGTGATGACGGGGATCGGGCAGTGGGGGTAAGCTGCTACCTGCAGCACCTGTGACCTTATGGGCGCCGGTTTGAGTCCCAGCTGCTCCAATTCTGGTCCCACTCCCTGCTGGTGGCCTGGGAAAGCAGTAGAAGATGGCCCAAGTGCTTGGGCCCCTGCACCTGCGCGGGAGACCTGGAAGAGGCTCCTGGCTCCTGGCTTCAGTCTGGTCCAGCTCTGGCTGTCATGGCCATTTGGGGAGTGAACCAGCTGATGGATAACCTCTCTCTCTCTCTAACTCTGCCTAAATCTTTAACATAGTAAGTTTGAGTGGAGACAGACAGAATGATTACTGGACAAACAGCTAAAGAGCGGGACAGTATCAAGGTTGCAGGAAAATAGCAGGTGTGGCTACAGCTTCTTGCCTGTCACTTGGATCCAAAACTCTGACTACGATGGTTTTAGAAGATTGTTATTTTTTTTTAAGATTTGTGTGAAAATCAGAGCTACAGAGAGAGAGGCAGAGACAGAAGGAGAGAGATAGGTTCCAATCACTGGTTTACTTCCCAAATGCCTGCCACAGCCAGGATTGAGCCAAGCTGAAGCCAAGAGCCAGGAGCTTCATCCAGGTCTCCCACTTGGGTGGGAGGAGCCTCACGCACTTGGGCCACCCTCTGCCGCTTTTCCTAGGCCATTAGCAGGGAGGTGGATCGGAAGTTGGGCAGCCAGGACACAAATCGGTGCCCATATGGGATGCCGGCATCGCCGGCGGAGGCTTTGCCTGCTACGCCACAATGCCAGCCCCATGTTCAGTTAATCTGATTAAATGCTCCTTCTATTCTTTGGGAAAGCACTTCGGGCTGCAGCTTGTCTCCAGCCTGCTGCTGAGAAACACTGCAGACAAGAGCATCGGGTGGAAACCTGGTGGGTGCTGTAAGGAGGAGGCAGGATTTCCCATGCCTCCTTTCTGTACTGGGCGAGGCCCCGGGTCACTGGTTCCAGCAGCATTCCTGAGCCTTACTGTATCCCTCCCGTTTCCACGCGCTCTCCCTCGCCTCTGATGTTTCTCGGAAGTAGCCGAAGCCTGCTGTGACCAGTGGGTGACAACGGGTGACAGCGCGCCTGGCATTCTGTTCCGGGGAATGCTGAGAAGTGAATACGCCATCGCGCCTGACAGGGTGCAGGGCTTTCCACGGGTTCACCTCTGTCCAGTCTCAGAACTTATTTAGCTCAATATTTAGTACATAACAGGAGCTCCACAAGTGTCTCTCCATTGGGCTAGAATTATGATTTGTAAGTTTGCATCATGCGGTGATAACAGGGAAATAGGCAAGGGCAGTAGAAGATGTCACACTACTGATTTCTTCCTATCTATTTCCTTTATTCTATGTGTACTGTTTTGCACGGACACCATTTTTTCTATCTGAATTGAGTTCTTTATGTGCACTTAAAAAGTTGATGGGAGAGGTATGTCTTGAAAACATTGTGCATGAAATTTCAACTTTTTTTCATACCAAAATAAACTTAGCTGTTCATTTCAATTTTCCACAAACTTTTTGAACTGTGGGGATGGGAAATGGTCTGTAGCCTTTAAAAAAAAAAGATTTATTAATTTATTTGAAAGGCAGAGTTACAAAGAGGCAGATAGAGAGAGAGAAGTCTTCCATCTGTTGGTTCACTCCCAAATATGGCCACAATGGCGGATCCAAAACCGGGAGCCAGGAGCTTCTTCCAGGTCTCCCACATAGGTGCAGGGGCCTAAGGACTTGGGCCATCTTCTACTGCTTTCCCAGGCCATAGCAGAGAGCTGGATCAGAAGAGGAGCAGCCGGATGCTGGCACCGAAGGTGGTGGCTTTACCCACTGTGTCACAGCGCTGGCCTGGGTCTGTAGCCTTTGAAATGCTCTCAGGTATTTATGTATCCAACGTCTTAGGTGAGAATCTTCTTTTTTGGTCATCGTGACTATCGTAGACTTCTTTTCTCATCTTTTAAAATGATTGAAGCACACATGGCTTTGGCTGTATGTATTTCTACATCCTGGTTTTTGGAGTGAGCTGGGTGCCCAGAAAATTCCATGACGTGAGCGTAAATCCTCTAGCAATGTGGGCTTCTCCAAAGCCAGGGCTCGTGGAGCTTTGCAGCTGCGCCCCGAATCTGTGTGTCTTCTGCTGTGTGCGGACAAACATCTGAAGTTGTGTTTTCTTGTGCCCGGTAGTCTGGGGAGACCCAAACATGAGTGGCTTCTCCAGAAAGATGCCGAGGGCGACACGTCTTCGCTCATCAACTGGCCTTCCAGGTACACCTCGGGTTGCAGCTCCGTGCCTGGTGCCCTCCTGAATGCCTTGCATTCTGCACATCCATGGCCGCTACTGCCTCTTGCCATCTTGGAGTGACCGTGCACTTGAAACCGTGTGTCCCGTCCGGCGGCACGGCCGGACGTCCCCTTCTCACCGTTTGCTCTTCTCCTCCTGTTGCTCTCACCCACACCACTTGCGCAGTCTCCTCCCTCTGCTTTTCCCTCTTCCCCATAATCCTGTTGTTGAACCTCCGGCTTCCTCGCTGACTCACAGGGGAGCGGCCAGTGGGGGGCAGCCGTGAGTCAGTCTTGGGTGAGACTAACCAGCCAGTGCCCGCTCTGACCAGGGCGCCCTCTGCCCGGTGCTTCCAGCCTCCTTGTTTTCCTGTCTCCTCCTCCCCAAACCACCAGTAGCTCATTTTCAACAGGGAAATGTAGGTCATGTGAATTCAAAAAGCAGCAAAAAAAAAAAAAAACCAACTTGTAATTTCAGTTTCCAAATAGGGGTGGGGGACAGGGAAGGGCAGGAGAAGTAAGAATGAGTGAGTCACGGGCAGGACAAAGCACCCACATACCCAGTCCCCAGCGGTCACTCGGCCCTCGGCTGAGGACAACATTCCGATTGTCTGCGATGGGACGCATGCATTCCGCCCGAGAACTTGTCCGCCTGGTAGCCGTCTTGTGATGAGCAAGCATAAACATGGAGGCCTCCCGACGCTGGCGAGTCTCCGGGGGAAAAAATAATAGCTCTTTTCCCTCGGGACTGTGCCTTGTCGCTAGTGAACATTTTGTGTATGTCTCGAGTGGGTCCGTAGCAAGAATACAGAGGGAGTTCACGGCACAATGAGCAGGGACTTGTGCTGACCAAGCTGAAGGGAGGACTATCCTCCCCCCCCCACCCCCACACACACCACCTCCCGTCCTGTGAGGTCACGTGTCCCACTCAGAAAAGCATTCTTCATGTCCTTAGCTTCATCCGCAATCAGTAACCCGTCCCCAGACCGGCTGGGTGGCTTCTGCCTTCTCACCCCACAGTGTCTCCAAAAGCAAAAGTCAGAATGAGGCAGCAGGGACAGAAGTCACGTGCTTTGCAGAGATCGCGACACCTGTGTCACCGTGTCCCCGTAGACGGGAATAGCAGAGACGTTGCCAGGATGTGGCCGAGGCAGAATTTGAACTGAGGTTTCCTGGGACCCCCCACAGCCAGAGCTCCAGGACGGGACATGGTCTGTGGCTTTGAAATGCATTTCAGGTCTGTGCTCAGGTATTTAAAGACTCTAGGAGCAGCTAGTAGACTAGTTCTTAGCTAAGGTGGTGAGGGGTAGGGGATGGTCATGAACTCATCCCACAGACACCTTTTCTCTAACCTCGTTTTGGTGGTATAGTTGTCAGCACTGGTGTCCACAGTGGCCCCGCGTGTCTTAGACACGAATGCATGCAAAGCTTGGGAATGCTTCGGAAGAGAGATGACTGTTGTTGCCTCTTGAGCCTGCTAAAGTGCACAGAGCCCGAGAGCACGCACTGCTCCGCAGGAGACAGGAGACGACGGTGTTCCGTCCACAGGTGCATGCGTGCCTGCAGAACCCCCACATAGCTCTGCGTGTGGGAAACTGACAGACCCAGGCGGGCACCTGCCTCATTCCTCCTCTCCGGCGGGGTGTTTGAATGAATGCTTCTCTGGCTTTGGATTATTTATGCAGTCAGAAGGGACCGGGTCGCCCCCGGGACAGCAACTGACCCCTGTGCAGCTCTGTAAGCTGTAGTCAGCTTGTGCACCGTGTGGGCATCTGAACGCAAGTCTGGAAATGTAACTCGAGGTCCTTGTTTTGGGAGGGGGCTCTTCCTCGACCCGCACTGCATACTTGGATTTGTTACCCACCCGTGGCTCCCAGTTCCAGCATCCTGCTCATGCAGACCCTGGGAGGCAGCAGGTGGCAGCTCAAGTAGTTGGGATCCTACCGCCCACATAGGAGACCTGGATTGAAATCCTGCCTCCCAGCTTCAGCCCAGCCTCCACACCTGCCATTCTGGGTGTCTGGGGAGTGAGCAGTCAATGGGAGCACCCCGTCTCTCTCCTCTTTCAAATAAACAGATCAGTCGTCCTCCTGGCAAGTTGGGGACCTCTGGCCTTAGTCCCCAACATGCCTTCTCACAAGCGCTGCTCTCTCTGGGGTCAGTTTCCACCTGCTGATAATCCGTGGCCCTCGCATGCTGTCGTCCCATGACGTGGTTCCTTGAGCTTTGCAACTTAAATCCTTTTTCTCTCTTCAAGAGTTAAGGTTAGAGAAAAGTTGGTGAAAGAGGAGAGTGCCCGCAGCAGCCCCGACCATGCCTCAGAGGCCCTGTCTCAGAGGAGACACCAGCCAGTGCCAGTCCAGTACCTTTCCTTCCCGTCAGAACACTCGGCCTTTGACAGGGTGGCCAGCAAGGTGGCTGGCTCCGCCCGACAGCCCATGCGAGGCTGCGTCCAGCCGGCAGATCCCGGCCACACCGCCCAGCTGGCCACCTCGGAAGCCCCAGAGAGCGGATCTGAGTGCAGCTGGGTGGGATCGGCTGCCCAGAGCGTCTCCAGGCCTCCCGCCTCGAAGGTTCTGGAAGGGGAGAGGAAGGGCGCTGCTACACTCCAAGTCTGTGAGTTCGAAGCAGATGAGGATACGCTTGAACAGAGTGGGAAAACACTCTTGACCTTGGAGGACAATGGGCCAGAGAGGGGCCCGGAAGTGCTCTCTGCACCAGAGGACTCTGCAAAGCTGGCCCCTGGCGCAGTCACCTTGGAGCATCAGAATGATCTAGAAAGCCTGCCGCCGCCACCTGCCACTGAACGCCAGCCCCCTGAGAGAACGGCCCGGAGCGAGGTGGTCTTGTACGTTCAGAGCAAGCCCGCGTCTCCGGACGCCCAGCCAGGCAGCCGCACACAGGAGACGTCTGCGAGGAAGCACCGGGTCCGCACACGCTCGCTGTCCGACTTCACGGGCCCAGCTCAGCTCCAAGCCTTCCAGGGCAAAGACCCGGCTCTCAGGCGAGGGCTGGAGCCGCAGAGTTCCAAGGCCGAAGGGCCCTGTGCTGAACTCGGCCTGTTGGACACCAAGGTCTCTGTCGCCCAGCTCCGAAACATGTTTCTGGAGTCGGCCAAGGCCAGCAAGAAAAGCGAACTGTAGGTGATGTCCCCGGCGCTCTCACCATGTGTCACTTGCACGTCCCTGGCAGAACTGTGCACCTGTCAGCCTGTGTTGTGTCCTGCGTTGAATCTGCTAGCTTAGCTCACGAGTGTGCGCAGGGCAGGTGCAGGGTGTAGCTCCAGCACTACCATTTGCTTCCGCCTACTAATGGGGAGTTTGAGGAGGGGGTGGTGGGCTTGGGGCTCCTCCCCTGTGCGTGGTGAGAGGCATGGTGAGGGGTGCAGCAGAGTCTCTGCCTGGCCTCGCTGAGATGAGAAACCTCAGCTTTCCTCTCTTCTCTGTCTTCCTCTTCTCTCCCCCTGCCCCGCTCTGTCCTCCGTGCCCTGGGATTCTCAAAGCCCTGCCCGGGTGGAGAGGTCAACCAGAGGAGCTAGCTCGCCCGCCGGTGTGGAACGGGAGAGAGGGTCCCGGAAACCAAGACGCTATTTTTCTCCGGGTGAAAGTAGAAAAACTTCTGAGAGATTCAGAACTCAACCCATAACGTCAGCAGAGCGCAAGGAGTCGGATAGGTAGGCGTGGGTCTCTGTTCCGTAGGCTGGGAGCGCACCCGAGAGAGCAGGGTTTTCCTCCGTGGATGTCAGTGCTGTCTGGAGAGGATGCTGGTGGTTCTGTGGTTCTTCCATCTAGTCTGTAAGGCATATTTGCTTGGCTTCTTCACACGTACTTTCAAACAGCATTGGCCTTGATGACGCTGTTGCATTCGGATGGTAGGAAAGCAAGAAGCGTTACTTTTCTTCATTGACTTTTTTTTTTCCCCTTTATGCTCTTGTTAAATTGAAACTGGAACTGTGTCGCCACCGGATCTGACAGTGACAATAACTAAGGAATTTTATTTAATATCATTTTACGATAAGTCCCTACTTGTACTGAGTTTTTAATGTCACATTCTCCTAATAGAAATAAGGTGTGGCTAAGCATTAATGATCACTCGTGTTGAATGACTTGTTCTGGACCCTGGCTTTTTCTCCGTGAGGAGTGCACTGGAGTGGGGTTGTGCACACACACACACACACTGCCAGTGTTGGTTAACAACGATCCATGTGTACTCACAACTACCACCAGGGCGAGGCTGGTGTACTTGGTTCTGCCTGTGTGTTTGTTCATTCTGATAACTTGACTGCATTGCCCTTTTTGCTTTTAGTATACTGTTTTACTTGGAACTTCAACGCATCAGCTAACGGTTTCTTCTTGTTTGCTGCTGTCTTCCTAGGTGTACTTCAAATTCAGAAGTGCCAACTGTAGAAGGCAAGTACCAGTTTTCCTTCCATTATGCCGCCTACCCTCATCTAAATTAGATGGAACAGAAAAAGCGTTTGCCATTTGAGAGACGATCAGAGAGACCATCGATTTCTTACTTTGCTGCAAGTTAATCTTTCTGTGAATATCATCAAACCTGGTGGGAATTTCTCAAATCACTTTCCCTTGATTTTTGAGAGGAGGTGGTTAAGCCTGGAGTGAACAATAGTACAAAAGAAAAAAAGAAATCAACTGACTGGAACCAAAGAAGTGGGTTTTTCAGGTTCTGGCTGGTGGTGCACACAAAGAAGAGAAGTTACTTCCACCAAGTCTTTTCTTAGCTCTCAGTACAGCTCTGTGGTGGAAATCCGCCGTCGGTGTGGGGTTGGGTGTGGTTGGCTGTCCATTGCCATGGGCTCCCTTAAGGGGAAGATACTGCCAGTGATGATGTGACAACGCCAGTTCTGACCAGGTCAGCCGCGGGCAAGTCTTCAGAGTCGTGTCTTCCATGTTTCTAATGATGCTGTCTCCCTTGTGGCTTCATTTCCCAGATGAAGAGAAGGTGGATGAACGCGCCAAGCTGAGTGTGGCTGCCAAGAGACTCCTGTTCAGGGTAAGGTGTGCGCACCTGCGTGCCAGGTGTGCCCCACCGAGGGGGCAGTGAGGAGCGAGCGCGCAGGCTCCAGCCACTTGGGGCCCTTCTCTTCCTGTGCGGTGACTGGGAGCCCACCCTCCCACTCCCGCCGGTGGCAGGGTCTCGCCCATACTGAACAGGAGACCCCTGGCTGCCCCCCACCTGCACCCGCACCCCGTTTCTCTTCTTGAGCGTGTAAGGATCGCACACGTCTCCCACTGCAGGAAATGGAGAAGTCCTTCGAGGAGCCACAGGTTCCCAAGCGACGCTCCCGGAACGCGGCGGTGGAGCAGCGGCTGCGGCGCCTGCAGGACCGGTCCCGCACGCAGCCGGTCACCACCGAGGAGGTGGTCATCGCGGCCACGTAAGTCCCGCCCACCCGGGTGTGGGGAGGGGCGCCCTGCGCTGAGCTGGTGCAGGCGAGAAGCCACAGGGAAGCCACAGAGGAGCTGGTAGGTCGGGATGTCTTACTGCAGTCTCTTTACAGACTTTCCACTTATGGAAGTTTCTGGAAGATCATGGTGGGGGGGTGGACTTGTTTTTATCCATGCATTTTCCTTTTAAAATCTCTTTTAACGCGAGAAAAATTAAAACTTGAAAGTGGATGAATCACAGTGAACCCGGTGTCAATCCGTATCGGTCCCTAGCTGATCTCTCCGTCCACTCCCCACTGCCTCCTGCCTTATTTCTGATCAGATCTTCTCATTTTAGCTATAGATCCTGCACTAGGAATCTACAAGAGGTTCGTTTTGTTTTCAGATAATGTTTTCAGATTAATTGGCAGTTTGAAAATGCACCAAGCTTCCGTTTTGAGTTACACAAAGCTACTTCAAATAGTTGATGGAAAATGGAATTAAAACCTAAGCTCATTTTGTTGCAAAAGTGTTTTAAATCCATGCATACCAGATGTCTTCTAAAAGTTCGTGAAAAACGCACGTTATGAAAACCCTATGCCTGCATTTCAACATTTTTGACACCAAAATAAGCTTATTTTGTAATCCCATTTTCCCACAGACTTTTTAAAGTATCATTGTATCTTCCAATGCATTCAAAATTAACTTCCCAAAGGAGTCATTTAAGGATCATTGCTTCAGGGACCGGTGCTGTGGTGTAGCAGGTAAAACCGCCAACTACCGCACTGACATCCCATGTGGCCGCCGGTTTGAATCCCCGCTGCTCCACTTCCAATCCAGCTCTTTGCTATGGCCTGGGAAAGCAGTGGAAGACAGCCCAACAGCTTGGGCCCCTGCACCTACATGGGAGACCCGGAAGAAGCTCCTGGCTCTGACTTTGGATCGGCCCAGCCCCAACCCTTGCAGCCAGCCATCTGGGGAGTGAACCAGCGGATGGAAGACCTCTCTGTTTCTCTTTGTCTGTAACTCTACCACTCAAGAAAAAATATTTTTTTATAAAAGATTATTGCTTCAATCAAGGGAAACTTTTTGTTTGGCTTTATTTAAAAGATTTATTTCTTTATTCAGCAGGTAGAGTAACAGAGGTTTTCCATCTGCTGGTTCACTCCCTCAGTGGCTGCAACAGCCAGGGGCTGATTCAAAGCCAGGAGCCCAGAATGCCATCTGGGTCTCCCATTGGGGGGCAGGGAGTCAAGCATTTGGGGCCATCTTCTGCCGCCTTCCCAGCTGCATTGGCAGGAAACATATGGGAAGTGGAGCAGCTGGGACTTGAACCCGTGCTCCCCCTGCTGCGCCACAACGGTGGCCCGCTGTGTTTGTATTTTACAAACTGTTGTTTGCTTCCCACAGACCCAGGCATGTGCTTCCTGAACAAAACAAAGCTCACCTCACCCAAGCCAGCCCCATCCCCAGAGGGCCCCGCCTCCACTCTCTTCCCACGAGGTTCTTCAATTTCTTGGTGTATTGGTGGATAACTACATTCTGGTACTAAGCACTCTTAGAAAATCAACATGTTAAAAAAAAAAAGCTTGAGTGGCAGATATAAAATAAGCGGCTCTCCAAGGACGCCAAACAATAAATAGGATGAAAAACGGTCACCTCTTGAGGCTCGGAAGGGTGTATTTCTGATGTGCTGAGGACAGATTGGGACCAGCGTCCCGAAACACACGTAGGAGCTACTGATCTGCTGCTGGCTACTTTTAGCCTCTGTAAACTCCTTTTTCTAAAACCGGGACATCGATCCTAAATTTGACTTCCTAAGTTGGTGATTGCTGTTCAAGTTCTCTTGTGATTCTGTCTAACGGCCCCTCCCCCGCCCCGCCGCCCCGAAGCGAATCATTTTTAGTAAAACACGCGCCGGTTTTTGAACTGACTGTTTATGACGTTTGCTTTCCTTCACGCCTCTCTCCTTCTCTGTCCTTATGCGTGTTCCTTCTTTGGTCGTTGCTTTTGTAGTGATCCTATCCCTGTTTCCTGCGCTGGGGTCGCCCACCCCGTAATGGCCAGACCGCCCAGCCCCACTGTAGCTAGGAGCACGGTGCCGCCTGCCAGGTACTGGACAGAAAGATGCATGGGCACCCAGGGCCACAGAGCCGGGCAGCAGTGGTGCCCCAGAGCCCTGAGTGCCCGTCATGTGTGTGACGAGCTGATCGGTACAGTGAGTCGTTGCGACATGTGTGGCGTTTCTGTCCTGTCCACGTGCGAGTGGCCTGCATGAGAAACATCTGGTCCACCCACTGAATCCTGTGTTGCCATGAGGATCGCACTAACTCACTCACCCGTGTGTGTTCTCTCTGTTTTTCCATAATCCCCGTGACCCCTGAAGAATGTCATCCTTCGTCTAAAAACATTGACACTTAATGAAAATTAACAGGGAAACGGGGGCGTTAACATCAGTGTTGAAGGTTTCAGACTCACTTTTCTTAAAACGTAGGTGCCCGGATGAGGGGATCTTCTCAAAGTTCATGGGCAGCGTGAATTATGAAAGAATTAGCTGTTGACGTCAGAAGCCGTTCGCACTGCAATAAACTTCTCTTTTGATTCCATTTTTATTCCATGAACTTTTTGAAGGACCCTCCTACGTGTTAAAAATAATCCTCCCTGTTTGGAATTTATAGAGAGACAGTGCTGATATATTTTGGAACTGAGCAAAAATATGAGAGCATATGATTCTATTCTGTTTTGAATTGTGGTGTTTTAAAAAGTTATGTCCTTAAGCCACGGCAATACCCAGTTGGTTGTGCTAGCACAGGGCCAAAATGCAAAGGTTAGACAAATAGGATTTTAAAAGGGTGGGGGGTGAAATGGCAGGGCAGGAGGAGAGCCGGCATCGCCCAGAGGAGAGTGTAGTTGCACTCTCTCCCTGCGTCCCGAGGCTCAAAAGCGTGCACTCAGGTTAGCTTGTCTCCGCCTCACTGCACACCTGCCCACAGAGACAGCGTGTTGCTCTGCATAATATCCTTGCCCGCCCAGAATCGCACGTGCTCGAGGCGCAGCTATGCCGTCCCAGAAACCTAATCAGAGTATCAGAAACTTTGTCCACTTTACAGCGTCCTGATAATCACAGGTCTAAGTATCTTTTTTTAAAAAAAAAAAAAGATTTATTTATTTATTTGAGAGGCAGACAGAGAAGTCTTCCATCTAGTGGTTCCTTTCCGAAATGGCCGCAATGGCCAGAGCTGAGCTGATCCAAAGCCGGGAGCCAGGAGCCTCTTCCAGTCTCCCACGCAGGTGCAGGGGCCCAAGCACTTGGGCCATCTTCTACTGCTTTCCCAGACCACAGCAGAGAGCTGGATCAGAAGTGGAGCAGCCAGGACTAGAACCAGCGCCCATATGGGATGCTGACACTGCAGGCGGTGGCTTTACCCGCTACGCCACAGCGCCAGCCCCTCCAAGTGCCTTTTTAAAAACTAATAGAAACTTGAGATGGGAGGTATCTTTGTGCTACCTGGAAACGACGAAAGTCCTCAAAATCAAACTGCTGGTGTTCGGCGAGTGCACGGCCACAGGTGCCGTTGCTAGCAGGTGGCTGTCTTGTTGCCCAGTTTTGTAAAAAGGAGAAACATAAAGACGGCTTTCTGAACCACCTCTCTGGAGGCTGTCTGGCAGAGCCACAGTGTCACGCTCAGGATGCCCGTTAGCCTCCAGCCCTAGCAATGCAGCCTCCTTCCCTGAGACGGCAGGCAGCTAGGCCGCCTTTAGTTCCTGAGATAGGCCATCCAGAGTTCAGCAGTCATTCGAGAACCGCCAAAGAACCAACAGTGAGGACGCCCCAGGCTGCCCTGTCTCCTCTAACAGCCCAAGCAGCTGCCTGCCCTTGTCTTACGTTTCTGTAAAGGGACGAAATCAGCCCTTCGCCAAGCCAAGTGCCCCTCATCCATCCGAGGAGCAGGGAGGGGGCTCCTGTTTGTGTCTCTCGGCGCCCCTGACTTGTGTTTGCTTCCAGGTTGCAGGCATCCGCCCAGCAAAAGACCGTAGCCAGGGACCAGCCGAACGAGGGCAAAGATGCTGCCGAACTGGGAGAACCTGACTCCTCCACTCTCAGCTTAGCAGAGAAGCTGGCCTTGTTTAACAAACTGTCCCAGCCGGTCTCCAAAGCCATTTCGACCCGCAACAGAATAGACCTGAGGCAGAGGCGAATGAACGCTCGCTACCAGACCCAGCCCGTCACCCTCGGAGAGGTGGAGCAGGTGCGTGCCAAGTACGGCCTAGGCAGGTAGACTGTGTTACCCGCAGCCCAGGAGGTAAGAAGTTTGTTGACCCCCGGAAAAATAAAGAAAGAAGCAACCGGGCCAGGTATGCTTCCCTTTTCTTTGTTTTTATACTTTGTGGCAAATCATCTGGGAGTAGAAAAAAGTAGGCGGTCACTGTTTGCCTGCTGTGTCCGCCAGCAGACTCTGTTTAATGAGCTGCGATAGGCAGCATTGTTCTGTGCCTCACTTTTTGTTTTGGGCTTTGTAACTTGCAGGTGCAGAGCGGGAAGCTCATCCCTTTCTCGCCTACCGTGAACACATCCGTGTCCACCGTGGCCTCCACCGTGCCTCCCACGTACGCCGGGGATCTGCGGGCGAAGCCCCCCGTGGATGAGACCCTGAGTGCCTCAGAGCACAAGTTTCCTTCTGTGCCAGAAAGCGCCGATTCTCCCGTGAGGAGCATTCTGAAGCCGCATGCCTGGCAGCCCGCCGCGGAGGGGAGTGGGAGCAGAGGAATGTCGCGAGAACGCAGAGAGCCGGAGAGCAACAGGGCTTTGGCGGTGGGGGACAGCGGTGTTAGGAAGGTGGGGGCCAGCGAGGGCGCAGAGCCTGCCTACCCAGTCCCGAGCAGAGGCAGGGAAGGGGACAGCCCCAGGGAGCCCCCGTATGCAGTGCCTAGAAGAGGGAGCCTGGAACCGGCTGCTCCTGCCGCTGCCCATCTTGGTGATGAACTGAAGGAATTTTCCACTGCGAAAAGCAGTGCCCAGGGGTACGTGGACTTGAACGACAGGCAGCCCTTTGAAGAGAAGGTGGACGTGGAGGATCTCCCCAGAAGGAAGTTTTCGCTAAGAGGTAAATGACTCCTGCCCTTCGGGGTGTAGCAACCGGCTGGCTGGCTTCTTAGTTTCTGCTTGATCGGTTGCATGGGTTTTGATTCCTTTTAACTCAGTTGCAGGGCAGGGTACAACCAGTGCTGGTATCAAGGGTCAAAACCAGTCTCTTCTCCCAGACTTCTCTTCTTCCTGAATCCGTCCTGTTCGGTGGATTAATCAGTTCTTCTGCAATAAAATGCCTGAGGCTCTTGTCACCCGGCTTGATCACGGTTTCCGATGACACTGGCCAGCTAGCCTAACTCACACAGCTGGTTGGTGTGTTGGCCCCTTTGAGAAGCTGATGGCCTAGCAGGGCCAGGGCTGGGGGAGCCCCCCCCCCAAATAAGAACTTGAACCCAGGCTCGGTCCCTCTTCCCCACTCATGCTGGCCAGGCTGGTGTGCCTGTGTTTAAATAAAGTGCTGGCCACGTGACTTCTAGCAAGGGCTTCAGTTTGCTAGGATAGCACATTGGAAATGCAAAAGGACTGTTTTGGAGATGTGGAGACATTTCACAGTGCGGAAGTCAAGCCCACTTGACTGAGCATGCCCAGAAGCCATTCACTCTGTGGGGCGATCCACTGGGAAGTCTGATTTTTCTCTCTGATTTGCATAAATCCAAGTGGGCGGGACAGTCTGCGTGTGCCCAGGGTTGACCTCCAAGGGCTGCACTTTTGGGGGTGAACGGCCAACAGCACGCTTCCCTGGAGGAGGTCCGTCCTGATGTGGCTCCCTGTGTCTCCAGAGTTCAGGGAACCCACTTCCGAGCAGACAGAGGCGGTTGATGGGAAAGCTGTGGCTCCGCCCGCAGCCACCGCGTCCTGGAAGCAGCAGGATTCCCCAGAACAGCTCCAGGAGAAGTGCTATAAGAACCCCTGCGCCATGTTCGTTGCCGGAGAGATCAAGGCGCCAGCTGCCGAGGGGGCCGCCGTGGACTCGCCCAACAAGACCATGTCTATCAAAGAAAGGTACCACCTTGGGGATGGGAAGCAGCCATTGTGCGGAGGGAGGGAGGGGGCAGCACGGTTGTGCGGCCACGAGAAGAAAACGGTGAACTTACCCACCTGAGGGGATAAGCGGTCAACCTCAGATGGTTCTGGAACGGGGAGGGATTTGAAATGGAACCGGAATCCCCTCGTAGCTGGTTTGCTGGTGCCCACAGAGTGACCCTGGAAGATACAAATAGACTTTTCCTCGCCTCGTCTGAGATAGGAATAGACTTTTCCTTGCCTTCTCTGTCTGTGGTCCCAGTTTCTTTTTTTTACATTAGCTTCTTTGTTCAGCTAGCGGTATCAGCTCTTTGCCTTTTGGATATACCTGGGGGTGCAAACCACTGTGACTGTAAGATACAAGGAGAGTCCCAAAAGTTCATGGAAAGTGGAATGAAAAGATAAATTTGTTTTGGTGCCAAAAAAACAAAATTTGAAATCCCTGCACAGTTTTCCATTAGACAGATTTTCCGTGAACTTTTCCAAGACCCTGCCTGTGTGTAGAGGGGATGAAGATAAACTTCTGTGTGGGATATGCTTCTCAGAGATTCAAATCTGTGCTCCCTTTGGCTTTGCAGGCAGTAAATTGGATGACTTCTGAGTTGCATTGGGAAGTTCATACCAGAGAGTTGCTGTGAAAGCTTACATTTGGGTTTCACATCACTCTGAGACTTTATTTCATTTCAGAAGAAAGAGGCCAGACTGAGAGGGTATTTTGAGGTGGAGCAGACCCCGAGAACAGGAACTAAATCATTCATGGGATGCATTTTCCTTCCTCACTTTTAGCCATGCTTGAATTAAGCTGCAAAAGATACGATAGTGACGGGAAAATACAAGATGGGGTGGGTCTAGAAAAGTCAGTTGACCTCTCGGTGTGACTGGCAGGACTGGGAGTCTCCATTGCCTGGTCCTTGGGTTCTGACTCTGATGCCCCTTCAGCACCTCCCAGCACCTGCAACTTTCTTGCTCCATCAGGTGTTGGCCACACTGAATTTTCTAGATAGATCTCAGACTGCCTAAGGCTGTACGCCACATCACAATGAAAATTCTATTTTTCAAGCCATGCTTCTTGAACATTATCTTAAGATATTAAATAAATGGAATGTTTTTCAATTAAAAAAAAAAGATTTTATTTATTTGAAGGCAGACTTACAGAGACAAGAAGAGACAGAGAGAGAAATCTTCCATCCTCTGGTTCACTCCCTAAATGGCTACAAGGCCTCCAGGAGCCAGGAACTCCTCCCAGGTCTCCCACAGGGAGAGCAGGGGCCTAAGTACTTGGGCCACCCTCCAGTGTTTTCCCAGATGCATTATCTGGCAGGTGAATCTGAAGTGGAGCAGCTAGGATTCGATCTGGTGCTCCAATATGGGATGCTGATATCATAGGCGATGATTTAACCTACTATACCATAATCCCAGCCCTAATTAATGTGATTTTTTAAAAAGTCTTCTTTGGCTGGCGCCGTGGCTCAACAGGCTAATCCTCCGCCTTGCGGTGCCGGCACACCGGGTTCTAGTCCCGGTTGGGGCACCGGATTCTGTCCCGGTTGCCCCTCTTCCAGGCCAGCCCTCTGCTGTGGCCCAGGAGTGCAGTGGAGGATGGCCCAAGTGCTTGGGTCCTGCACCCCATGGGAGACCAGGATAAGCACCTAGCACCTGGCTCCTGCCATCGGATGAGCGTGGTGCGCCGGCCACAGCGCGCTGTCTGTGGCAGCCATTGGAGGGTGAACCAACGGCAAAGGAAGACCTTTCTCTCTGTCTCTCTCTCTCACTGTCCACTCTGCCTGTCAAAAAAAAAAAAGTCTTCTTTACTTTTTCCTTATTTATTTGAAATTAGCAGGCATTTGGTACAGTGGTTAAGATGCCCCTGGGGGTCAGCGCTGTGGCCTAAAGTGCCAGCATCCCATATGGGCGCCGGTTCTGGTCCTGGCTGCTCCTCTTCCGATCCAGCTCTCTGCTATGGCCTGAGAAAGCAGTAGAAGATGGCCCAAGTCCTTGGGTCCCTGCACCCGCATGGGAGACCTGGAGGAAGCTCCTGGCTCCTGGCTTCGGATCGGTGCAGTTCCAGCCATTGAGCCCATCCAGGGAGTGAACTGGCAGTTGAAAGACCTCTCTCTCAGTCTCTACCTCTCTCTGTAACTCTGCCTTTCAAATAAATAAAATAAATTAAAAAAAAAAAAAGAAGAAGATGCCGCTGGGGATGCCTGCATCCCGTATCAGCTCCATTTCCAATCCAGCTTCCAGCTAATGCACACCCTGGGCGGGGGCACAGGTGAGAGCTCGAGTCCTCTGGTCCCTGCCATCCCTGTGGTAGACCCTGGTTGAGCCACCAGCTCTTGGCTTCAGCCTGGCTGTTGCAGGTATATGGAGAGTGAACCAGGGAATGGAGGCGTTCCCTGTCTCTCTGCCTTTCAAGATAAATAATGTAAATAAATAAAATTCTCAATAAATTAGAGCTATAGGGCTGAAGAGGCACGGGGAAGGGCCCAAAGATGGAAGTGACGGAAGAACTGTGATATCCTTAATCAGAGAAGCAGTGTAGCCTGGTGGGGCGTGAACCCTTCCTCCAGGAAACCAGACCAGCATCACTTACATGCAAGTGCTGAAGTGTGCTTAAAAAAAAAAGATTTATTTACTTTAAAGGCAGAGTTACAGAGACAGAGCGAGAGAGAGAGAGAGGTCTTCCATCCGCTGGTTCACTCCCCAGTTGGCCACAACAGCTGGAGCTGTGATGATCTGAAGCCAGGAGCCATGAGCTTCTTCCAGGTCTCCTGCGCAGGTGCAGGGGCCCAAGCACTTGGGTCATCTTCTACTGCTTTCCCAGGCCACAGCAGAGAGCTGGATGGGAAGTGGAGCAGCTGGGACTCAAACCGGCACCCATAAGGGATGCTGGCACTACAGGCAGAGGCTTTACCCTCCATGCCGGCTGCCTGGTGTTTTATACAATACAGGATACTCAGCAGGGGAGTTCCAGAGGGAAACACTAACCCTGCACCCGTCCTCTCACCTCTTTCTGAATGAGGGTTGCTTGGATCTGTTTTCTCAGCTGGGACTCGGGACTTTTGATGAGGAAGTTCTGTGTCTGCTCTGATTTGATTTTTTCTGCTCATAGTCTTAGCCGGTCTGTGTCTTTCTGAACTGTTTACTGCTGGGGGCTCAAGGTCTGCCTGTCCCCTGCATGACCCCGCGCCGACTGCTGTGTGCCTGTCCCATCATGCGTGGCTCCCAGACCAGACTCCCCTGCTGGGTGATGGAGACAGTAGAGAGGAACAGGCGCTTGCCCGGGCGGCCTGGCGAGCACAGGACATGCCGGGCCCAGGCCAGGCCCTGGGGTCAATAGGCTAATGCAGGGCCACTCACCCAGCTTGCGGGCTGACACTCATAGATGCCCACCTCGCGACCTCGCAGCCCTGCAAACAGCATTTGGGCTTGGCAGATGTTCAAAACGCCGACAGCTGTTCGGAATGCCTGGGCAGGAAGAGATGTCTCTGGAGGACCAGACGCTCTGCCCCCCTGCCCTGGCCCCGGCCCGACAGGTGGCTGGAGGAGAGAGATGTTTGCCAAGATCTCCCCGAGTCCTCGGCGTGTGGAGCACCACACAGGAAATCCACGAGGACGGGACTTGCACACGGAAGTTTTGAGGGCTGGCTCCCAGTGCCATGTGGGCTCAACAGCAGCACAGTGGCTTATGGATAATTTTGCTTCCTCCGTTGTCTCTGGAAACAAAATTTCAGGTTTTCAAAAAGGGGAGGAATTCTTTGAAGGGGTGTGGAGAGGAACTCGGCCCGTGTTTTCTGATAGACTGGGGACAGCGATATCTAGGTTCTTAGACATCACCAGGCCATCAGCAGTGTACGTGCCGGCCTGCCAGGTGATTCAAGATGCTTCTGTCCGTGATGCCACCAAGGAAACCCGTGGAATTATTTAGTGACATTGTCCACGCTCCTTGAAACATTTGGAAACTTCTTGGCGAGAAAAGCCTCAGAGACCATATAGCTCATTATTTTTGATAAAGACAACTCACAAGGATGAATTTGATTTCTGAAGATTCTCTGAAATCATACGGGATCCAGTCTAACCCGGTGGATGAATAATAGCTGGTCTGGGGGCAGAGGGTGTCGGTGTTGGGGCGCAAGTGAGTTAAGCTGCCGCCTGCAGTGAGGGCATATCCTATCAGAGCGCTGGTTCAAGTCCTGGCTGAACTGCTAATGATCCAGCTCCCTGATAATGCGCCCAAGTGCTTGGTTTCTGCTCCCCATGTGGGAGACCAGGATGGAGTTCCAGGCTCCTGGCTTCAGCCTGGCCCAGCCCTGGCTGTTGCAACCATTTGGGGAGTAAAACCAGCAAACCAGCAGACAGAAGACCTCTCTCTCTCTCTCTCTCTCTCTTTCTTTCTCTCTTTCTTTCTCTGCCTGTCAAATAAATAAATAAATCTTAATAGAAAATAACTGGTCTGGGTCCCAGGGGAAGTAAGAGACAGAGGCTGATCCTGAGCCCAGTTTGCGGGCAGAGCGTGGATGAGCTGAGTGCCTCTGCCCAGCAGGTGTGAGCTGGAGACTTCCGCAGTGAAATCTGAAGTCCTGGCCTGCCACTACCTTTGGCAAGTCTCATGTGTTGAGCCTCTGCAGCCCTCGGAAGCTCCGACGCACCACGCCTCCACTAAGTACTTCTTTTAATGATTCGACTTCGTGAGATTCTGTTTTTCCTTGGAATAAAACTGTCTCGTTCCAACGAATCAGAGAAGAGATACTTGAATCCTAGGCATGATCTCAGATGCATTGCAGATTAAACCATGGAAAAGAATTTGGATTTTGCATTTATGGACACGAGTGAGCCCTGTTAGCATACAGAGTATTGTTAAACATCGTGGAATTACACAATTTGGGATCAACAGGGAGTGTGACCCAGATGTGCTGTGCCTTGGAGACAGAAGGCAGTGTGCATGGGCGTTACACAGAGACAGAGAGAGAGGTCTTCCATCTGCTGGTTCACTCCGAAGATGGCCGGAGCTGCGCTGATCCAAAGCCAGGAGTCAGGAGCTTCCTCCGGGTCTCCCACATGGATGCAGGGACCCAAGGACTTGGGCCATCTTCCACTGCTTTCCCAGGCTACAAAAGAGAGCTGGGTCATAAGAGGAGCATCCAGGACTAGAACCGGCGCCCATATGGGATGCCGGCACTTCAGACCAGGGCTTTAACCCACTTCGCCACAGCACCTGCCCCAATCATCACTACTTTTTTGCCTCTTGTCTTCCCCATGTTTGTCCAATGTAAATACCTAAGCCGTCCGAGCTGAGCCAGCCACCCGTTCGTCAAGAGTAACCTTTCAGGGGCGCCAAGATCCTCATAGCACTGGATCAAGTCCCACCATTGTTGAACTAAAGTAGGTCAGGTGACAGTGTTGGCTAATTAGATTCTTTTTTTGTAGATTTCTTTCCCAAGGGGAAAGCTGGGGTAATAATTGTAACAAATGGGTTTGCCAAAAAGCATTTCTGTATTAAGAAGATGGGTTTGGAAGGACCCAGCACCTTCACAGAAAATAAATAGGGCTCAGCGTCCATTCCCAGTAACGCACATATACGTCACATCGGCCTTTAATCTAAAAGTATGGTATTGAAAGAGTGTCAGGGCTTCACGGCTTTAGGCTTTTAAATTCATTTCTGCAATATTTTCCATCAAGTAACTACTGCTACACCGCTTGAGGAATGTAACGTGGTTGCACCGAGTGACCAGAAGGGGTCGCTAGAGGACACTTCAGGGACCATTATTTTTGTCTCTTTCTCTTTGCTCTCAGCCCCAAGGGCGAGGAAAACCCTTGTTGTCATAAGGGTACAGGTTTCATCTGGAAAGCCAGAGAGAGTGCAGCTTCGCATTTTCAACCAAGTGCAAAACGTTTGGGACCCCGAGGGGGGAAGGGCCGTGTGCACGCTGAGGGGTCGGGTGCTGACGTCTCTGGGCTGGTGTGTCTTTCTGCAGGCTGGCGCTGCTGAAGAAGAGCGGAGAGGAAGACTGGAAGAACAGGCTCAGCAGGAAGCAGGAGTACGGCCAGGCGTCTTCCTCCACCGGTGGCCTGCACCTGCCGGACACCGAGCCGCTGCTATCCAGGAGGGTAAGGCCTTCCACGCCAAGGTGGGGGTGGCGGGGAGCATGCTCAGCCTCACTGAGTCTTGCACCTCGAGGCCGGGAACAATCCCCGGCAGCCTCTCCCAGATCAGCCTCATGAGCTTGACCGAAAGGGCGAGTGCTGAGGTGTCCTGGGAATGCACACAGCACCGCACACAGGAGGCCGTGCACCTGCGTTTTAAAGAGTGGGCTTTTTCCTTCCATTTAAAGTGTGGCTAAATGAAGCCTGCCATTAAGGCTTTTGTCGTTTAAAAAAAATTGTAATTCACCGCTAAAGCTTGCAAGTTGCATAGGCGCTGTGGACTTGATGTTCCTACACAGAGATTTCACTCCAAAGTGTGGACAGAGGTGTTGGTCCATCAGTGCTTGGCTCTGAGTGTGCATCACGTTTCGCCGTGAGGGACCATGCCTTCTGTCGAGAAGGTATAGCCATGCTCGCATAGGTGGCAGGTTTCTCTAAAGCTTAGGAGTACGTGGTGACGGAGGCAGGAGCGTCGTGGGGTTGTTCAATGACAGCCGTGTCCATGCACACCTGAGATTCACCTGCTGCCGGACCAGCAGTCACAGGCGTGTTTGTGGGCCTGAGCGGCTGCGTCACACCCTGTGCTCTGTGTCCAGGCTAAGTTGGACGCCTTTAGCTAGAAAGCGCTATTTCTACATGGTAGTCACCTGGGTCCTGTGAAGCTCTGAAATAAATTCTCTCTGCAGAAGAGAGAAATCACGGACGTGCCCTCTAAGCTGGAAGAAACTGACGCAAAAATGAGGTGTGCACGTAGACCGGTGGAGTCAGGCGTCCCTGACACTTCCCTATCTACCTGGGTTATGTCAGAACAGCAAGTCCAATTCTTTCTTTAAGGCTCTCTAAAAAGTTTATGCAAAAGGCATATGATCCCCCAAAAGCATGAATTTCAAATTTGTCATGCCAAAATGAACTTATCTCTTCATTCCACATCCCATGAATTTCTCAACGCCCTCCCTCAGCGAGAGTGTTAAAGAGAGTGGCTCGAGCGAGCGTTTAATTCCCAGCCATAGTAAAAGTGGATCCGCGGAAGCAGGCACGTGAGATTCGCATCTCAAAATGAGACCCCGAAGTGAAGAGAAATTGAGGCCCTCAAATAATTGATGAGAGGACTCCAAGCCACCTGACCCCTGGCTTGGGGTTTGCAGGGCCCTGGGGGCCGGGGCTCCAGGACTTGGGCCTCAGTGTCTCTGGGCTCAGGCTGCTGCCGAGGCCACAGCAACAGTGAGCTCGCTGTACGTACTCCTGCTCGGTGCCCTAGTTCCTTTGGGCCTGAGACAATGAGCTCTTTGAAGCTAAAATTAAGCCTGTCTATTTTAGGCCTTTGCTGTCCACACTGGGAGAATCTCAGGTTCTGGGGAGGTCAAGCGGTTTGCAGATGACCTGCAGCGACCTCGTGGGCCGTGCCTTCCCCAAGGTTAAGGGCAAAGCTCACGTGTGAGAGGCAGGGGCCCTGAAATCCAGTCTTGTCTTAAGACAAGGCCAAGGAGTTCTTCAGAAACCAGAAATGACCAGTGTGTGTTGGGTGCCCGAGGGCTGCAAGGGCCAAGTCCACACTATCTGATGGGCTCAAGATAGCAGGTTCCAGAACCTTCCATGTAGACCCCCCCCAACAGTGGGAAGGAGGCAGCTTCTTGGGCAGCTCATCAGTTGCTTCCCAATTTCCAAATTCCAAGCAGCACCCATTCCTGGAACTGGAATGTTTTCCTCTTGTCCTGATATGTGCGGGGGGTGGGGATCCTGTGAGTCGCAGCCCAGTTAGGTCCACGCCAAGCTGAAATGCAGAAGAGCCCAGCACTTGCCTGGGCTTCTGGGAAAACCTATGCACTGGCCAGTAAAATCATGATACCGGGAGCCATGGAGAGCGTGTTGAGTTCTCTGGTAGCTGCTCTGCAGCAAATGGAAGAGGGTGCCTTGCATTTGTTTCTGGCAAAGACTCGTCTCAAAAGAAGTTGGGTTTCAAGTCTGCCTCTCATCTTGGCTGCTCTGGTGTACGATGCCACGCTCTGGCCCAGGGGTAGATTTGGGGAGAATCAGTTAGTGTCTTCCTCTCCGTGCTGACCCCAGACGTGTCTGCAGGAGCAGGAAACCCAAAAGCAGTTCTGTGTTCACACGGTCTTTCCCTCAAAATTAGGACTGATGGCTCAGAGCGTACAAGCACTAATAATTGACTAATAATTGAGGTGGTTCCTCCCACTGCCTAAGAAAAATCATGCAGGTTCTTTCTTTCCACATGTGGTTCCCCCTCCCCTGCCTCTGTTCTCTGGATTTAGTCTAAGTCCGCGGGAACCTGGCTTAACCACTTGCAGGGACGGCTGCCCGGTGTGTGCACTTGGCCTGGTCCGTGCTGCATGGCGTGTGAGCACTTGAGCATGAGCCATTGAGCAAAGTCATGGAGGAAGAAGCTGGCCGGGGCCTCCTTGTCAGGCCTAACAAGTAGTTGTCACCCAGGAATTATCTCTGATTCCTGCCTGTTGGACACTCACTCCGGCACAGGGTCCCGTTGTTGCGATCCACCCTCCCCAGCGTGTCAGATTTCACCCAGGATTTAAGAACCCCGTAGAGTTGACCCCTGAAAACCTGCATCCATATCTGAGTCCCGGATGCTGGCTGTGGCTCCCTGGCTGTGAGGTCAGTTTGTCCAGCGAAGGTCAGAGCCAGTGTCTGAGAGGCGAGGGAAAGTCAAGTCCGCCACGTTGATAGCCCCCAAGTCACCTCCAGTGCATGCGATTCCAAATCTCGGTTCAGGAAGACGTGGTCCACTGCAGAGTGAGGTTGGGAGGCAGTGGACAGCTGAGGGTTTGACCGCTGGGTGAAGGAGGTCATTGTGCTCTTGGGGTGAGGTTCCTGGGGGCTGATAACACTTGGCCACGTGAGCATGCGCATGCGTTCAGCTGAACCCCGGCACACCATGCCTGCAAATGACTGTGCAAGCCTAACAGGACTCTTGTCTCCCAAGACTCTGCAGTGTCTCCCATTTGTTTTGACCTGTAGGAAGAAGGAGAAGTTACAGACGATAATGCCATTTCTAATCTGCTTTGGGTAAGCCTGACTCTAACCGGGGTGCCTTCTAGGTTGTGGCCAGAGTTAGGCCTCCCCACCTGTGAGTCTCCCCACCCCTGTGCCTCCCTGGCTGGTCTCGTATCCCCCTGAGCAACACAAGCCTTGATCCAGACTGGAGAGCTGGTCTCTTCAATCATGAAATGCAAATATGTCCATGCGGGTGTTCTTATGTACGATGTTAACGCGGTTGCGAAAGCCCTGGTTCTCTGTGTGACTGAGTATCTGGTAGAGATCGCGGGAGGCTGCTGCCCAGCTCAATGAGTTCCCGCACAGAATGCTCTCTGGGACGACGACTGTGCTTGTGTGGGTTCATTATAGCATCGGCCTTCATGGAAGGACCCTCGTGCAAAGAAGTGAAATTGCAATGAGCCCACTAACACTCTTAGAAAAAAGCCATGGGCTGCGCGCCCCCAGCCCCACCCCACCTGCCCCGCTCTCATCGGCCGTCTCTTTCATCTCTCTAATCCTCTTGATCTGCCCTATAGGAACCTGTGTATGCTACTGCTTACTCTCCTGCTCTACCTGCTGCCCATAAGTACCCGTCTTTTGTATCTGTTAACCAGGTGAGGACAAGCCTGCATGCCTTATGCCTCATTGCAATTTCTGAGCAGCAGGGAAACACTTGTGTTTCATGTGGGGAGGGTGTGTGTGTGAGAGAGAGAGGCAGGCCGTGTGGGTGAGTGGGCACGTGTTGAATGCGGGCTACATCACACATGCACTGCAGCCTGGGCTCGTCTCTTACGTGGACCTGATGGCATTCGCTCATCACGCCGTCATGCACCTGTCGTAAGAGGAAGTTCCCCCACCACCACCACCCCCAAACTGTAAGTGCAGAGGCAGCTCTGGAGTCGAGGGGAGGGGCCAGCTCAGCAACGATGTGATGTTGCTGAAGATTCAGCAAAAAAGGCCATCTGCTGGGGGCTGCTTGCAGTGACGCTGTTAAAACGAGAACGCACAGACCCTGGGACCCTGTGATCCTGCGCGTCTCTCCTTGCCGTATCCTGTCTGAGCCCCAGCCCCCACAGGGGACGCTGTGGCCTGGGGGCTGAGTGGCTCAGTGGGTACAGCAGGTTTGACCACCCTGAAAGTCGAACGTGGGTGTCCCTGCTTCTTAGTACTCTTGGGAGTGTCCCACCTGTCACCACGCCTGGGAGAAGGGGCTGCACCCACTCTCCCACAAGTGGCCTTGCCCTCGCCCTTCTCGGCTTCTCTGCCCTGAACTCACAAATGCTCTTGTGAGAGTCCACAGCCCACATATCCGCCCCAAGAAAGAGACTCAAATCTGGGGCAAACTTGCTACCATCAGTAATGGGGGAAATTAGCTATTGCTTTTCGATAAGTCAATGCTAAACTAGAATGGAAAAGTTCTGTTACTGAAGTTTGTGTGTGTGTGTGTGTGTGTGTGTATGTAAATTGTTCATTTACTTATTTATTTGAAAAGCAGAGTTACAGAGAGAGAGGGAGAGACACAAAGAAAAGTCTTCCATCTGCTGATTCACTCCCCAAATGGCTGCAATGGCTGGGGCTGGAAAAGCCCAATCTAGGGACTCCATCCAGATCTCCCATGTGGATGGCAGGGGCCCAAGGACTTGGGCCGTCTTCTGCTGCCTTCGCAGGTGCATTAACAGGGAGCTGGATGGGAAGTGGAGCGGCCAGAGCCCTTATGGGATGCCGGCACCAGAGGCTGCAGCTTAACCTGCTGCGCCATAACACTGCACCCATATTTTAGTAGAATGTTTTCCTAGAGCAGTTGTAGCTTCACAACTCAATAGAACAGAAAATGCAGAGTCCGTTTGTCCCCTGCCCTCCCAGGCATAGCCACGTCCCCCACCACAGTCAGTGAACCTGCACTGACACAGGATGGCCCCCACAAAGGCCAGGGTTCACATGAGGGCTCCCTGGATGCACCCTGTCTTGGGTTGGCCAAATGTGTGAGGACTTGTATCCACCATAAATGTCCAGGCAGCAGAGTTTCAGACACAACCAACCCTGCCCTTAAAATCCTCTGTACCGCACCTGCTCATCACTCAGCTTCCTGGACCTTTTCCTGCCTGCAAAGTTTTGCCTTTTCTAGAATGTCCCAGAGTTGGGATCCTACAGTAAGTAGCCTTTTCAGGTTGCTATCTTCCACCTGGCCACAGATGTGGAAGGTCCCCTCCTGTCTTTCAGCGACTTGATCTCTCATTTTGTCTTAGCACTGAGTAGCATCCCATCGCCTGGAAGAGGTGCCACAATGAATTCATCCATTCACCAACCCAAGGATATCTTTGTTGCCTCCCAGTTTGGGCAGTTACGAATAAACCGACTGTAGATATCAATGTGCAGGTTTTTGCTTAAGCTTTCAATTGGTCTGGGTCTAAGGAAACGTGTGCTGTAAGGCTTGCTAAGAGTGTGTTTAGAAACCACCAGATTGTCTTCCAAAGTGTCCACACTTTTGCTTTCCCATCAGCAATGACCGAGAATTCCTGGGGTTCCCTATCTTTGCCAGGCTTTGGCGGGTGGTGTCAGTGTTCTGGGTTCGCACCATGCCAATGGGTGGGTAGTGGTGCTTTGTTGCTTTAATTTGCAAATCCCTAATGCTGTTTGATGTTGAGCATATTTCCATATGCTTCTTTCCCTTCAGATGTCTGCTTTGGTGAGGTCTCTGTTCAGATCTTTTGCCTATTTGTTAATCTGTTTTTTTTTTTTTTTTTTGCCCTGACTGGTTAGTTAGTTTTAAGAGTTTATATATTTTTGTTATATGTTATTTTATGTTAATGTTATTTTTGATAGCAGGCATTTGCAAGTATTTTCTCCTGTCAGTGGTTTGTCTTCTCATTCTTTTCACAGAGCAGAAGGGCTTGCATTTCAATCAAGTCCTACTTATTAATGATTTCATGGATTATGCCTTTGATATTTTATATAAGAAGTCATTACAAAACTCAAGGTCATCTAACTTATGTTGCCTTGTAGGAGTTTTGTGCTTTATATTTAGATCTCTGTGATCCATTTTGAGCTAACTTTTTTTCCTATGGAGCTGTTTTGTGGTTGCTCTTGTTTAAAGATTTATTTTTATATTTGAAAGGCAGAGTTACAGAAAGAGAAAGAGGGAGAGAGAGAGAGAGAGAGAGAGAGAGAGAGAGAGATCTTCCATCTGCTGGTTCACTCTCCAAATGGCCACAATGGCTGGGGCTGGGCCAGGCCAAAGCCAGGAACCAGGAGCATCTTCTGGGTCTCCCATGTGGGTGCAGGGGCCCAAGCACTTGGGCTGTCTTCTGCTGCTTTCCCAGGTGCATTAGCAGGGAGCTGGATTAGAAGTGGAGCAGCTGGAACTTGAGCCAGTGCCCTTATGGGATGCCTGCATTGTGGGTGGCAGCTTACCCTGCGACACCACTATACCGGCCCCTAGAGTAAACTTGTGTAAATATTGTAAGGTCTATGTCTTTTGGTTCGATTTTTTTTTTCACACATGAGCAAAATTGTTGAAAGAATGTCTTCCATTGTAGTGCCTTTGCTTCTTTGTCAAATATCAGTTGATTGTGTTTATATGAATCTACTCCTGGGCTCTATTTTGGTCCATTGATCTATCTATTATTTTACCAATAGCACTGTAATACTGTTTCGTAGTAAGTTTTAAAGTTGGGTGGTGTCAGTCCTCCAACTTTTATTTTTCTTCATTATTGTGTTGACTGTTCTGAGTCTGTTCGCTCTTCCTGTAAACTTTAGGATCAATTTGTCAATATCCACAAAATGTCTTGCTGGGATTTTGATGGGGATTGCATAGACCAAGTTGGGAAGATAGGACACCTGAACAAAACTGATTGTCCTCATCCATTCCATGAACATGGAATGCCTCTCCATCTATATTTACATCTCAAGAAAAATTAACATTTACCAAAGTTAATTTATGTCTTATCACTTCAAAGTTAAATTTCTTTTGAGTTCTGTGTTTCTACATCATTGGCTTTCCCATATAAATCTCTTAGGTCCTGATGAGGTAGCACTGGCCTTTTTTTGTCACTTCACTGTATTCTGTTACTTTGCAGGTGCTGTCATCATCTTCAGTTTAGCTTCACTGGACAAGGATAAGATAGAAAGTTTAAATCCATATCATAGCATTTTCTTTCCAGGAAGCTGTCTGGTGGTAGAAGAGTTTTACCATGGGTCTGCCTTAATCCTAACCATGCAGCATGGTTCTGCTTTCTTTCTGTATCAGAAACATGGAGATTTGCTGTGATGCTGCAGTGTACAAGTGTATGAGGAGAAGCAAATGCCTAAGCCACAGTGTGGCAACCTGAAAACATTCCTACTGACGGGTGCTTTGCATGGTTTCCATCCCTAAGGAAAGACCCTTCCTTCTTCCCAACTGTTAAACTACCTTCTCTCTCTCTCTCTCTCTCTCTCTCTCTCTCTCTCTCTCTCTCTCTCTCATTCCCTCCCTGACCCTCTCTTTCCACATCTCCCCACCGTGTTCATGGATCTATTGATAGTCTACCCCAATTCTGTCTATTCTAGGCGACAGTAAACATCTCCCACTTACCCTCAGAAGTGGCACTGTGCTTATCTCCAGACCTATTCTAACCTTCTCTAAAGGAGGAACACAAAACTTGGAAGGGAGAAAGGGAGAAACAGGCCAGCAAATGAAGTGTTAAGCGACAAGGAAGCAAATGGACAAAGAATTCTAAAACAGGATAGCATTTGATGTGTGATAGCGATATGCGATAAACTGTACCAGATTCTTAAATGATCTATCCCTTAGCCTCTCCCGGAGCCATGTAAAGTCAGATAGAAGGGCTGAGGGGGCCCTAAACCAACCCCTTAAGTGGCAAAATTCAGTACAAACTTCTAGAGAAAGGAAAACTTGTTTAATATCGTCACTTTGAGGGGAGGAGAAGACGTTCCTTCCTGGCCTAGATCCAGCCAACATATAGGAGCCCTGAATCCTAAAGTGGTTGTGTCAGCCAGGGCTCTCTTCCGTCACGTGGGAGAAGGAGCCCTGAGTGCTTTGGGCGGTGAGACTGTTGCCTCCAGGAGGCCACCGTGGGACTCAGTCACCACCCACCACCCACCCTGGACCCAGGTTCACCACAGAGAGGCCGACTTTCCTGGCACCTGACAGTTGGAAATGTCCAAAGCCAAGCGTCACACTGGTGTGAGAAAATTCGCCCCTGAAACTTCATCTTCCAAGAAAACCTACTGTCTTCAGAGGGACCCCTGGAAGTCGACCTCAAGGTTTATTGAATCAGGGTGTGAGGGTCAGCGTTCCTTAGAGTTGGGGTCATCTCACTGAGGATGAGTGGGAAAGTTAAGGGAAAGCTTGCTTCATTGTTGAGTTCTTCGGTAACTTTGTATTTGGATTGAACTTAAGACTTAAGGGAAGTTTCTAGAAGGGGCAGGGCGCTCTCCTGTACCCTTTTGCAGACGCACCAGTGGCTGCATCCCCATCCTCCCTACCTTCCTCCTCCACCCTTGCCTGACTTCTCCACAACTCCCTCCCTCCCTCCCTCTAGCGCACACACACACACACACACACACACACACACGTGTGAGCAGTCTGGAGCCATTATACCCCTTAACCTTAGAGTCCTGCGAAGTCAGTTATTTTTCTCCCATAATCACACCACAGTGAAATGGCGATCAAGACCAGGAATTGAACACCCGTGGAAGGTCTGTCTGAGCCACATCCATAAGCAACTCGTGTCCATTTCCCCCCTCCACCTTCTCCACCGAGGATCCCATCCCGGGTCACAGCCTGCATTCCATGGTCCTCGCTCTTTAGGAAAAGGTCCTCGACCTGATATCAGTCACCAAGGACCTGAGAATCCATCTGGCTGTCATTCCCACGCATCAGTATGAGGGACCAGTCCGTGCTGGGGGGGTTTAAACCAGAGGTGGCCGAGGTGGACCCCCATGTCAGGCTGCAGGAACAGCAAAGCAAGGCTCCTCTCCTCTGTGGCCCTCAGTCATCAGGACCCCGGGCGTTCAGAAGTGGGCCCAGTGCTTCGCCACGCGCCCTGCCCGATGAGAACCCAGAAGTCATTCCCTACGGGTCCATCAAGGGAACCTGAAGCACCGCCCTCCTGCCTCATGTGAACCCGGAAGTCTTCCTGCTGGTCCAATAGGGAAGCAGAAGTGAACCCCCCCGCCCCCGTGTGAACCCGGAAGTAATTTCCTTCAGGTCCATTAGGGAAGCGGAAGTGGACTGGCGGTGGCGGAGTGGGCCGGTGTGGAGGAGGAGCATCGCCCACCGTGTCTTCCCGTTGGTGGTGTTGGGGAAAGGCCTTCAATCACTTTGAACTCTGCTGACTTCTGATCCAGGGCAATCTTTCAGCAGGGGAGAGAAGCTGGGGAAGCTGCCAGGGGCTCAGTCCAAAGACCCCCGGGCTTGGAGAACCCCTCCGACAGCCACGACCCGCGGCTCGGCTCCGCAGCCTCAGTGGGCAATGCTGCCTCCCTCCTTCCTGGCCTGCCCCACTTGCCCTGCTGCTTCCCCAGTGCTGTGCCCGGATGTGGGGAGAGGTGGGAAGCAGGCGGAGCTGCCTCCATTTGCAGGCCTCCTGTCCCAGTGTCACCTGCTGCCACCCTCCATACACTCCCTTCCTCGCGGCCCACCCTCGAGCCCTGTGTGCATCCTGTTGCTGCTCTCCCCTCTTCCTCAGCCCCGGCACCCTGTCCCCATCCTCAGCTGTGTTCCCAACTGTGAACCGAGTGTCACCCACGGCTTAGACATTTAAGAGGCAGGCAGAACCCAAAGTAGAAATGTTGTCACACGTGTCAGGTGGTGGGATTGTAGCACGATTCGACCACAGTGTCACACACAGTACGGCTGCAAGTCGGTTCCCTCGGCAGTCTGCCCAGTTTGGCTGCCTGATTGCCTGTAGGACACCGTTGCTGTAGGAAAAGGCATTCAGGGTTCTAGAAAGCTCTATCATGCTCCTGATTCCCAGCCACCTCTCCCTACCTTGTGACTGACCGTGTTCCTGAGAGCTTGCGTGGGTAACGCCTTCCCAATCGGTCGGATTCCTCGTATCTATGGGTAAAATCTCCCAGTGAACCAACTTTAACCAAATGGGTAGAACCAAGCAACTTGAAAAGCACGTGACGCTCATGGCGGGAAGACAGTCTCTGTCCTTCGTTTATTTTGACAAAGCATCCTTTTGGTGTCTCCAGCCAGCCCGTAGAGTGCACCTTTTGCCCTAGAGTGTGCGTATTGTTGATGGTGCCCGCTAGCCTGCCTGGCTGGAATTTCAGACATTCCTGGAGAACCCTGGGGACCGCATTCCTCCCCGGTGTCTGCCTCCAGCCAAACTCACACCTCTGCCATTCTCTCTGCGGTTTTTCCTCTTGGCGCATGGGGTGCCCAGCGAGTGATGGACAGCCGGGAGAGCCAGATGACCATTGAGGAGAGGAAGCAGCTCATCACCGTGCGAGAGGAAGCCTGGAAGACCAGAGGCAGAGGGGCCGCCAACGACTCCACCCAGTTCACCGTGGCTGGCAGGATGGTGAAGAGAGGTCAGAGAGAGAGAGTGTGTGTGTGTGTGTGTTTTGCATATGCACGTGTGAGCACACTCACACAGGGGGTGATGTTGCTATGTGACAACTCAAACTTTGTTTTTTTGGACAGGCAGAGTGGACAGTGAGAGAGAGAGACAGAGAGAAAGGTTTTCCTTTACCATTGGTTCACAGCCCCCCCCCCCCCCCATGGCCACTGCGGCTGGGGTGCTGCTGCCTGTGCACTGCGCTGATCCGAAGCCAGGAGCCAGGTGCTATTCCTGGTCCCCCATGCGAGTGCAGGGCCCAAGCACTTGGCCCATCCTCCACTGCAGGCAACTCAAACTTTTAAAATACATTTTTAAAAATTTATTTTTATCATTTGAAAGGCAGAGAGAGAGAGAGAGAGAGAGAGAGAGAGAGATTTTCCATATTCATGGCCACTCCCCAAATGCTCACAGCAACCAGGGCTGGGGCTGGGCCAAAGTCAGGAGCCAGGAACTCCATCTGGGTCTCCCACGAGGGTGGCAGGGACCCAAGTACTTGAGCCATCACCTGCTGCCTCCCAGGGTGTGCATTAGCTGAGAGCTGGAGCCAAAGCAGAGGATTTGGGACTGGAACTGGGCACTCTCGATACGGGATGTGGTGACTGAACCTCTGTGCCACATCCCATCTCTGTTTCTTTTTTAATTTCTAACCTTGTTGATGTTGCGTCAACATTTGAGAGTAGGTCCTGGGAGATACTCCTAAACGCCTCTTCTTCAGCACTGGTCCATTAGTGTGCTCTGCAAGTGAGGTGTCTAATTCAGTTTTTCACTATTCCAGAACTTTCCCACCTGGAAACTGAGTGCAGTCGTCGGTTTCAAAAGCAACTGCAGATGTGCTGACACATCTGGGTGTTCCCCAGTCCTTCCCTTCAAATTGTTTCCATTCTCAGGCAACCTGGCAACCAGTTACCCCAAGGAAGCCCCTGGCAGTAGAGGAGCCGGGTATCTCCTCTGTTGTTAGGTTAACTCCTAGGCTCCTCTTCAGCATGCCACGGCCAAGTTCAAGTGCAGTTTGTAATAGATGCAGCCCATTCTGTCTAAGTAGGATTTCCTGCAGGAGGTGGCGCTTCTGCCACTGAGCTCTGGAGCTGACTTAAAGTCAACATCAAGGACTCTTGGGAGGGGACCCCCTGCAACCTACTGCGTGGTTAATGAAGTTGCCTGAGAGCATTGGGGGTGCCCTGGCCATCTTTGGGGCTTCATTTCCTGTCCTGTAGGGAGTGAAGTGCTGAATTCTAGGGGGACTAGTGTTGTAGAGCATGGGGTTAAGCCTCTACCTGCAGCACTTTCATTGTGTTTGAGCACTGCTTTGAGGCCTGGCTGCTCCACTTCTGATCCAGCTCCATGTTAATGCGCCTGGGAAAGCAGTGGAAGGTGGCCCAAGTGCTTGGGCCCCTCCTACCACACCAGAGACCCATAGGGTGTTCCAGGCTCCTGCTTTTGGCCTGGTCCAGCCTTGGCCATTGTGGCCATTTGGGGAGTGAACCAGCAGATGGAAAACAGTGCTCACTCTCTGTCTCTCTCTCTCTCTCTCTCACTCTCACTCTCTCCCTGTAATTCTGCCTTTCAAATAAGTAAATCTTTAAAAAGAGCTGCGTCCCTTTACCCCCTCCAAGCACACCCCTTGGCTTTCTAAGCTATTATTAGAAGCCAACTTTGGCCGGCATTTCAGCATTCACTGAGTACATACTGGTGTCAGTTTCGTAGGTTTCTCTTCCCTTTTGCTCAGTATCCTTAGACACCACTTGAGATGTCCAAGTTCCATATCCAGGTGCCAGGCTGGAGTCCTGGCTGCTCTGCTTCTGATCCAGCTTCCGGCTAACAGTGCACACCCTGCAAAGCAGCAGGTGTTGACTCCAACACTGGAGTCCCTGCCACCCACATGGGAAACCCGGATGGAGTGCTGGATTACCATCTCTGGCCTAGCCCAGACCCGGCTCTTGCTGGTATCTGGGGAGTGAATAGCAAATGGAAGAGCTCGCTCGCTCGCTCTCTCTCTCTCTCTCTCTTGCTCTTGCTCTCTCTCTCTCTCTCTCTCTCTTGCTCTCTCTCTCTGCTTTTCAAATAAAATGAAAAGAAATGAATGAAACATTTTAAAACACCTCCAGGGGTCCTAACTGTTGTGAACGGTTGCTGGTTCCTTGTAGGCACATAGTAAATGTTCACAGGAAGAAGGGACAAGGGAGAGAGGGATTCTTAGTGGAAGAATCCTTTCTAAGCGTTGCATTCTGACCTCATCTTGGATTTGATGCAAGACGCAGGAGTTAACTCACAGAAGGAGGTAGTAGCTGAGTTTTTTCTTCATCAGATCACAGAACTATGTAATTATATTTAATATACTTTCACACGAGCCCCTCCCTGTGTTAACCAAAGCAGACACCTTGAGTGATTGGCTAAACAGAGCTGGAGCCGAGAACTCAAACCAGAGCTCAAGTCTTCCAGTGTCTGGCCCAGGCTTTCATGTTGAAGACTTTGTACTTTCTTCTTTTTCCTTTCCCATCTTAAAATCATGATTTATTCGCAATAGGCCTTTACTGCCCGTGTCCACGTGGATGTCAGAATAAAAGATTTTTCTCTTGAGCAGGTTTGGAGAATGAATGTTTCCCATTCCCCAGTAGATGAATTTGTTCTCACATTTTTCTGAATAAATCATGGATCTTGATGTAGCAGGAAGTCATTTTCTTGTGCTTTTACTCGAGAGCAGGAGCTGTCTCCCATTTTTCTAGTGTTTGCCGCCGCCTCCTGGGTTGTGTATTTTATGCTGCATCTTTAGCTCCCCTTGATCAGCAGTGATCCGGCATCTACTTCACATTTATTGCAGAATGAAGCAGCCAGGGGGCTTTTGACAGGCAACCCTGTCACCACCCATCAGGGAATGGCCACGGGGAGGGCCCCTGCTGGACCACGTGGGAAGACACCTGTCATGCCTGTGGGAGCGCCTTGCTCACCACAGGCAGCAGGAGGCGCCAGGGAAACAAGATTTGCCCAATGCCTAGATAACAGGGAACAGGATTCCTCTGCTTGCTTGGAATTGGGCCGTCTGGGTCAGCCCTGTGGGTCAGCCTGAGACTTACCGCCCTCTGTGCTAATGAACTCTCCAGGCGTCTTGGACAAATCAGTAATGATTTACTGCCCCTGACTACGATACCATTTTTTTTTTTTTTTTTTTTTGGACAGGCAGAGTTAGACAGTGAGAGAGACACAGAGAGAAAGGTCTTCCTTCCCTTGGTTCACACCCCAAATGGGCGCCACGGCCGGCACACTGTGCCAATCTGAAGCCAGGAGCAGGTGCTTCCTCCTGGTCTGCCATTCGGGTGCAGGAGCCCAAGAACTTGGGCCATCCTCCACTGCCTTCCTGGGCCACAGCACAGAGCTGGACTGGAAGAGGAGCAACCGGGACAGAATCCGGTGCCCCAACTGGGACTAGAACCCGGGGTGCTGGCGTTGCAGGCAGAGGATTAGCCTAGTGAGCTGTGGCGCCTGCCAGATACCAAATTTTATCAAGTGTACTTTCGCACTGATAGAAACCCTTTGCCAGCCTGAGCATTGAAACCAATGTTGAAATATACAAGGGGTCTTCAAAAAGCTCATAGAATATTATGGAAAAACTAGGTCCCAATATCATGGATTTTTGGCACCAGAATGAACAAAGTTTTTAATTTCATTTTAATTAATTTAATTCCGTTTTGTCATAAACGTTTTGAAGTCCTCTTGTATATATTTGCAAACATATGCACACGTGGAGAAGTGCTACTAGAATATTGAAAGCAAATTTAAAGCACTTACCTTTATTTTCCCTTAATTTTGTTATGCTGTAATAGCACTCCAGTCTACAGGGGAAAAGAGCAGAGTAATTCAGTCGTGTATTTTCCCTTGCAAGTGGTTCTTCAGGGGACACTTAGAGCAGCAATGTCATCCAAGAATCTCACATTTTCATGAAAGAATACAACATGATAACATGAACATCTCAGCTCTTTGTAAATGTGCTAATTACTTCCCTTCCTTCCCAACCCATTCTGCTGAGGTTTGGGAAAAATACTTAATTTCACTTCGTTGAGTTTTCTCAATCCAAATAGAAATGTTTCATGTATTTCTCTTTAATATGCCTTGTACCATTTAGCCTTTTCTCTTTTTTTATTTTTAAAAGTGTACTTATTTATTTGAAAGGCAGAAGGACAGAGAGAGAGAACCAGCTCTAAACCAGGAGCCCAGAACTCCATCCGGGTCTTCCATGTGGGTGTAGGGGCCCATGCATTTGGGCCATCTTCCACTGCTTTCCCAGTGTGTTAGCAGGGAGCTGGATCAGAAGTGGAGCCACCAGGACTTGTGATTACTTACAGTCCCCCAAAACAGTAAATTTCTACCTACATGTACAGTCACCCCACATGCATAGGCATGTCATGGAGCCTGCCAGACGCATGTGTGTGTGTGCACCTGCAGGTGTGTGTGTGTAAATGCCTGGGAGTTGTGCAGTCTATGCCGGAACTACTAGAGTGCCATCAGGGTCCTGTGGTGCTAACTACCTCCTCTGCTTATGCCACAGGTTTGGCGTCGCCCACGGCCATAACTCCGGTAGCATCCCCTGCGAGCAGTAAGTCAAGGGGCACCACGCCGGTTTCCAAACCCCTGGAAGGTAGGTCCCCGGAGTGCCCCGTGTGCTGCCGTGAGGTTCTGCCCCCCAGGGCCTTAGTGCGACACACTTCCTCGGATGCTGTCTCCTTGCACAGATATCGAAGCCAGACCGGACATGCAGCTGGAGTCGGACCTGAAGCTGGACCGGCTAGAAACGTTTCTGAGAAGGCTGAATAACAAAGGTACCGGAAGCCCGGAGGGAGCTTTGGTCTCTGCTCACGGCGTGCCTCTCGGGACACCCAAAGCAAACCCCGTGCCTCCCACACTGTCTCTCAACTCTGATGGCTCTCTCCTCTCTGCCAGATCAGCTTTTGATTATGGCCTTCCTCTTCCGCCTGGCGGAATTCCCTTTCTTGGTAGCTTGCAGAAGAGGAAGGGCTGGTGGAGATCGATTGGCTCCCCAAGCCTGACTCTCTTTGGTGCTGCACTAAACTGAGAACTCCCAATGATCTCGCTTTGTTCCTGAACCGAATCCCTCAGGGCGCCCTCCAGGGAGAGGTGTAAACTCAATGATTTTGTTTCTAGCCTGGCAGCACATTATCTGCATCAGCAAAACCAGTGTGATCTTGGGCCTGGGGCAATTCACTTTTTATGTCTCAGTTTCAAGGCAAAAGCTGATGCTACTACTAATAATCCCAAGTGATGTCTGAAAAAAAGAGTTCTGGGGAAATCAGTGTTCAGTACTTACTTAAATACAAAAGCCACAGATCAGAGTGTCTAAAACTTGCAGCTTGCTCATACAAGGCACCGGGCGTCCTGCTATTGACAGTGAGTTTGAAGAACCAGAGGTGCAGAAGTGTAGTGTAGTAACTAAACTGGAGAGGCGAGGAATGCCGATGAGCCAAAAAGTCTCACACATGCGTGCAGGCCACAGTGCGCCAGCCCCTCCGTGCAAAGCCTGAAACACGTATCACATGGCCCTTGGCAGGAAGAGAATGAGCTGACGCAGCATCTGCCTCCAGCAGGGCCAAGAGCAGGTTGAGATGCTCAGTGTGCTGAGTCAGCGAGATCAGCTTCCCTCCCTCCCACCACCCGACTGCGCGAGCCGTGTTCAGGTGGGAAGTCGTGGAAGGACCCAGCAAGTCACACAGGACCTGTATGCCACTGTCCCGTGTTCGCCACGCCTGGAGACGTGGAATTTAGCATGGAAGTGACTTCTAGGCGTGACAGAGTACAATTGCTTCCCTAACTCTTGTCGCTTGCTTGCTGGCTTGTTGCTGATCACAGGGATGCCGGAGACGGTGCTCAGTGTCACGGGCAGATCTGTCAAGGAGGTGATGAAGTTGGACGACGAGGAAACGTTCGCCAAGTTTTACCGCAGCGTGGACTATAACGTTCCCAGAAGTCCCGTGGAGCTGGATGAGGACTTCGATGTGATTTTCGACCCGTATGCACCCAAGTGAGTTTTTTAGTGTCTGTCTTTGCTCCACTGAGAAGGGCTTCCCCCTCCAGCCCGCACGCAGGACTTTCTTGGGGGTTCTCTTGTTGTCTCCTGCAGTCCCACTAGGCCCGGGAACTGCTAGATACTGATAACATCACTCACGGGCTGTACGGAATTATCAGCTTAGAAACTAGCCTGCCGTAGGTTTAATGATTTTCCAGTTCCGCCTGTGGCTGCCATGGCAGGGCCAGACTGTATGGCTGCCTGGGCCGTATAGGGCCCATGGGCCGGACTCAGCCCACTCCCGCTAGAGCGTGCCTGTTATTCTGTTACTGTACAGCGAGGTGCATGGTGCAGCAGGCAGACCACACGAGGTGGTTTGTCACACATCTGGGACGTCATCAGTTAGCAGAGGTGGCTGTACCTGTCTTTCATCTCTCACAACCAACACGTGGTGATGACAAACTCCGTGGGTACAGCCATCCAGGAGATCAGGAAGGAGTGTTCCTTAGCTTCCAATCCTGCGAGACATCAGGAGACCTGAGGGTTTTCTCAACTCCCGAGAGTCCCTGGGCACATGGGGAACGTGGCAAAACCGCCAAAGAGAAGTTAGGATTCCCTCCGCCAAAAATGTCAGGAAAAAAACCCAAAACCCCATGGCAAAGTGACTCCAACAGAACGAAGGTGTGGAGAGATGGACGGTTCCCAGCAGAACGTCCCTGTGGCTCTTCTCCTCGAGGCTGGCTTCACTCCCCATCGGGCCGTTCCCCATGAGCTGGGAGATGGGCCCCCGGCTCTGGAGTCGCGGGCTGCCTCCCTGGCCAACCCTACACAGGCAGCTTCTCACCCCACGAGCTCCAGCCCAAGCTACAGGTTCGGTTTCCCTTGCTTCTACTTGGCCCCCAAGCCCTTCCCTAACCCAGTGTTCGTGGCGGGGGGGCTTGGGAGACCCTGGCTCCCACTCAGAACCATGACAGCTGCTGTTTCCAGAGACGGATGGCGACCCAAACACACAGGTCCCACCTTTTCCTCCACACAGTCAGAGACCCTCTCTGCAGGAGTCTACGGAGTCATCATCAGTGTCTCCGTCCACTGCCCCAGAGACACATCGTGCATATTTCCATTCGTTCAGTCTGTGTCATCTGCATGCTTCCGTTTCCTACCTGAAAAAAAAAATAATGAGTGACTTGCCATATCCCACCTTAAAATAATGTTTTAGGTGCCTGTATACACTTGTTATTTAGCCCTTTCTCAATCATTTCCCCACCCAAATGTCGTGGTTTAAATTGTTCCGCACGATCATTTCAGCATGCAGCTGTGTAGTTACATATGCACCCCACAGTGTCCGTGGGGCTTGCAGGCTCAGAATGGGGTCTGCCTACTCCTCAGGCTGGTCTCTGTGGCCCCCGAGAGTGCTGGGGGTGTGCAATGGTCACAGGTGGTGTTGCACACTGATTTTCCTTCTAAATACAGCTGCCCCGTGGTGCCCTTGGGAAACGGTGGGGTCCAGGACCCCCTGCAGATCCCAGAATCCAAAGAGGCCCCGTGTCCCTTTTGAAGGCCCCTGTGTGTGCTTCATCCTCCCGTATGTTCTGAGTCCTCTCTAGATGACGTATGGCACCTAAGGCGCACAAATGGTAGGCAAAGAAGTGTTATTTGGGGTTCTTTAGGGAGTAATGGCACGGAAGCGAAGTCCATGTATGTTGAGTACAGGCACGATTTTTCTTTTTTAAATATTTTTGATCCATGGCTGAGGGTATTTTTTGGAACAGTGGCTCTTTTCCCAAGGGGCAGAGGCTGGGTGGAGGGTTGTGGAGAGGGGGCAACTGCAAGGCCATTGGGTACAGAGCACAGTTGAGTGTGAAGGAAAAACCAAGCCATCGGGGAATAGTGGTCGTCTGAACCCAAAGAGGACCTGCTGGTGGCAGTGGAAGCAGAAGGGGACGTGTCCCTGCAGAGATGGTTTGGATGCTCACAGGGGCAGGAGAGGCAGAGGGAGGTCTCCCCAGCAGTGGGGCCAAGGGGTGCCCACCGGGTGCCCCGGTGGCTGGTTGAGATCTTGAACTCAGCGGACTTGGGTCTCCCCTCCGAGAATCTCTGAGTCCACATCAGGGGTGTGGCAGTGGCAGCAGGAGCTGTAAGATTCAGTCACTAAATCGGGAGGTAACCATGTGGAGCCTGCTGCTCCGGGTGCAGGGTCTACAGCCATGTCGGGGTGGCCCAGGCTGCAGAGTGGGCCACAGCTCCGCCTCACTCCGCAGGCTGACCTTCTCCGTGGCTGAGCACAAACGTGCTGTTCGGCCCAAGCGCCGGGTCCCAGCTTCCAGAAACCCCCTGAAGATGCTGGCAGCCAGAGAGGACCTCCTGCAGGAGTACACAGAGCAGAGACTCAACGTGGCCTTCATGGAGTCCAAGCGGATGAAAGTGGAGAAGAGTGAGTACCAGGCACCATCTGTGCTAGGACAGAGGGCAGTGAGCATGCTCAGAAACCCACCCCAGACCCACAGGAGCAGCTGTGACCCACACGTGCATGCTACTGGGCACTAGAAGGCTTCTCCCCCGCCCCCCACAACCCCCACCCTGAAATTCGTGCAGTGCATGTTGAGTTTCGGTTGAGTGATTGACATCACCCTATGCTGCTGCATTCTCTTGGAAAAGGTCATGGGTGAAGGTTGCTTCCGAGTTGTGTGGTTCAGCCCATTTTCAGCTCTGCAGAGCCCGAACACAGCAATTCTCCACTTCATCTTATTCAAGAGCAAATGACTTGAACTTGGAGGGGACGGTGGACCAGACCACTGCTTCTCCTAACCCCGGGTTTTTATGTTGTCAGCTGCTTTTCAAGTTGTTTGTGGTGGGCCACTCGAGGTGTTTGGAATTAGAAGGGGGCTGGGAAGAGTGGGAGATTTGGAACAGGAAACATTCAGGGTGAGTGAGGAGGTAGATTCCAGCTCTCAGCTGTCCTGCGTGTGGCCACCTGGTAATGTGGAGTTGCATCATCACAAAGCAGTGGTTTTCCTGGTGGAGATCATGGCATGCATGTTCTTGCTAATTTTAATATTCTTGCTATGAGTTCTGTTTTCCTATGGCCTCCATAAACCATTTCCTAAGGCTTTTCTTAGAAATACAGATTGGACATTGGTCATGTCTAAACCCAAAACTCAAAAATGCTCCACAACCCGAAATATTGAGAGGACGCACATTGACAACACACGTAGAAAGTTCCACACCTGATGTCCTGTGATAGCTGCAGCCCAACTGCAGGTGGATTAAAAATGTTGGGTAAGGGGCCAGCCCTGGGCATAGAAGATAAAGCTGCTGCCTGCAGTACCGCCATCCCATGTGGGCGCCGGTTCAAGTCTCAGCTGCTCCACTTCCCATTCAGCTCTCTGCTATGGCCTTGGAAAGCAGTAGATGGCCCAATCCTTGGGCCCCTGCACCTGTGTGGGAGACCTGGAAGAAGCTCCTGGCTTCAGATCGGCGCAGTTCCAGCCGTTGCAGCCATCTGGGGAGTGAACCAACGGATGGAAGACCTCTCTTTCTCTCTCTTCCTGTGCCTCTTGGTTGCTCTAACTTTCAAATAAATAAATAATAATAATAAAAAAGTTGGGTAAAGTCACCTTCAGGGTAGACAGTGCTGTGGTGTAGTAGGTTAAGCTGCCACCTGTGGCACTGGTATCCCATATGGCTTCTGGTTTGTATCCTGGTGGCTCCACTTCCAATACAGCTCCCTGCTAATGCACCTGGGAAAGCAATGAGGATGACCCAAGTGCTCGGGCCTCCACACCCACATGGGAGACCTGGATATAGCTGGCTCCTGGCTTTGGCCTGGCCCAGCTCCTGCCATTACAGCCATCTAGAGAGTGAACCAGCAAATGGAAGACCTCTCTCTCTGCCTCTGCCTCTCCCTCTCTCTAACTCCACCTTTCAAATTAATAAATAAATGTTTTTAAAAAAATCATTTTGGGGCCGTGTGTCTAGGAGTATGTGAAACACAGATCCACGTGGGTCCCATCCTAAATATGTGGACACAAACATTTCCAAATCCAAAATCCAAAGCTCTTCCGGCCCCAACATTTCAGATAAGGAATTCTCATCCTGTGTTGTTATCTACTTATTTATTTTTATTTGAGAGAGAGAGAGAGAGACAGGCCACCCCTAGATAGTCTTTAGATGGACCAGTTGAGTTGTTTATGACTGACTTACCAAGAAAGTACATTTCTTTTTTTCTTTTAAGATTTATTTATTTTGACGAGTTAGAGAAAGAGAGAGACCTTCCATCTGCTGGTTCACACCCCAGGTGGCCACAATGGCCAGCTCAGAGCCAAGAGCCAGGAGCTTCAGCCAGGTCTCCTGAGTGGGTGACAGCAGCCCAAACACTTGGGCCATCTTTCACAGCTTTTTTCCTGGCCATTAGCAGGGAGCTGGATCAGAAAGTAGAACAGCCGGACCACAAACCAGCGTGCACGTGGGATGCTGGTGTCGCGGGTGCTGGCTTTACCCACTGCGCCACAGCGCCTGCCCCCTAGAAAGTACATTTCAGAAGTCGCTCTGTCATATCGAATTCAAGTCCTGTTGTACACCTTCAGTGTTTGGCCCTAACTCAGTGAGACAGCTCTCTGGGCTTCCCTCTATCCGTTCTCTAAAACCATGAGTTGGCTCACTGGAAGCAAGGCATCTCGTGGCTGGGGTCTCCCATCTGAGAGTCAAGGGCATCCAGATAACACCCAGCTCGTCACTTGGCCTCCAGGGAGAGTTTGAACCGTCTTCCTTGGGATTCATTCCCAACCCCTGCAGGTCACTGGGATTTACAGCGACTCTCAGTGGAGCCACAGCCAGTGAGCTCAGCTCCAGGTTTGGCACCAAGGTGGCCGGTCCACACTCTCACTCGGTTCTCTTCCTTCATAGCAAGGGGTGACACTGTCAGCCAGCACTTCCTGCCTTCAGGGCTGTGTGGAATTCTTAACGTGGTGGGTGAGCCTGGAACTGCAGAGTGACTGAGACCTGAGGGGCTTCCATTCCCGCCCAGGATAAGCTTTGAATGGCACAGGTGCGGGGCAGGCAGTGTGGCGCATCCCCTAGCGGAGCTCCTGGGGCTGAGTGCCACCTCTGTTTCTGACACAGCTTCCTGGGGAGGCAGCAGGTGACGGCTGAAAGTACTTGGGTCCCTGGCACCCATGTGGAAGACCTGGGTGGAATTCCAGCCCCTGGCTTTGGCTTGGCCCGGCCTTGGCTGTAGCAGGTCTTTGGGGAGTGAATCAGCAGGTGGAAGATATCTATCTACCTACTCATCTATCTCTGCCTTTCAAATAAATAAGCTAAAATGAGTAAAAGTTTTTAGAAATAGCAGACGGGGTGGTGAGTCAGCTCTGAGTGCTGTCTGGTCGCGAGCGTTGTCATGTCAGCTGAGCACCTCTCCCATCCGTGTGTCCCCGCCCGCCCAGTGTCGTCCAACTCCAACTTCTCGGAAGTGACTCTGGCCGGCTTGGCCAGTAAAGAAAGCTTCAGCAGCGTCAACCTGCGCAGCGTCAACCTGACCGAGCAGAATTCCAACAACAGCGCCGTGCCCTACAAGAAGCTGATGCTGTTACAGATCAAAGGTATTTCCGAGCCCCCGCGACAGCCTGTGCAGGGCCCAGTGGCTTGTGCCAATCACACGAGGGAAGCGGGGTGCTGCCTCCTGTCCTTTAATACACAGGCAGGCAATACTCTGCCCACCGTGGCTGCTGAGGTCACAGCAGCTGCTGACGGCAGCGCTGCATCGGAACCCAGGTCTCTCCCCTTGCGGAGTCGTGGCTCTCACTCCTGCTTCCCCCAGCCCCATGGCCCTCGCTGACTTGCAGTTACCAGCTACACGCTTGAGTCATCAGGGTGGATCTCTGCTCTCTGCTCCGTGCCCCTGACCACAGCGGGATCCAGGCAGGCCAGAGGGAGAAGGGCGCATTCCCGGGGTAGGAGTCGAGAGAAAGCAGAAGCAAATGGGGCAGACCTGGATCCCACCCTCACACCCTTTTGATCGGGAGCAAGGGAAATGCAGAGGGTGTTCAGGGAAGCCCTGAACCAGGGGGAGACACTTAGTGTCCCAGTGGCACCCCTGGGATCAGTCACCAAGAGCAGGGTGGCTGAAATACCCCGGACTTGGGTGAGGCTGCCCAGCGTGGCTCTGCACAGCCACCCTCGTTTGTAGAGAGTTCAACAGGCTGGTGACAAGCTCAGAAAGCCCGCCTCTGTCCGTGGTCCAAACCCGGGACGGTGCTGTCAGTGTCATCGTGGAAAGCTCCATGTCAACAGCCGGTTAGGAAGAGAAAGGCAATGGTTCCCTCTGAGCTGACTCAAGACATCCCTGTGGTTCCTAGCAGAAGCTCCCGAGGAAGGAGGTTCCACAGGAAGGCATCGCCTTCCCCTGTGGGCTGGTGGCAGATGTATGGGTGTCTGGCTGGGTGGGTGGAAGGCGCTAGCCATAGAGGGGAGAAAAGGGAACGGAAGGTGTTAATTCTCCCATGCACCTGCTGAGACTCAGGGAGTGGTTCTGAGCAGTGTGGTGACCCTGGGAAAGCCCTAAGCTGGGGACGTGCTGGACAGCGCTGCCCCGTTTCCCCCTTGCAAATCCGCCGGCTCGCCCAAGTGGATCAGGGCAGTTACTGTCATTGATGCGACTCTGGGGCTGGGAGTCTGTCGCGCAGAGAGCTTCAGCTGAGGGGTGCAGCCCAGTCCCGGTTCTGCGTGGGGAAAGGTGACCCTTGCCCGACTCCCACTCAGGAAGAAGACACGTGCAGACCAGGCTGGTGGAGCCTCGCGCCTTGTCACTCAACAGCGGGGACTGCTTCCTCCTGCTAGCTCCCCAGCACTGCTTCCTGTGGGTCGGAGAGTTCGCCAACGTCATAGAAAAGGCCAAGGTAGGTGTCGGAGGTGAAAAGCAATGCCTCCCAGTCACGTCTTCCTTATCCACTGATAGAACGTTCTACCAGCTGTCAGAGAACCTTCTGCCAGCCATCACTCCCCTCTCAGACGCTTCTCAGGTGCCAGCTCTTTCATTCAGACGTGAAGGAGTGGGTAGTATTTCCTTTCCCGGATGCCCTTCAGACAAGCTCTCGCTGGCTGCACACGTGGAATGTTCTAGAAAGTTTAGACCCCCACCTGAAAGTTTTGAAGTCCTGGGTGAAAAATAAATTGGCAGCCACTTCCAAGTCCTTTATCCTAGCTACCTGTAAAGTTCAAATGGCAAATCCCACAAAGCATGGGTGTGTGTTCTCAAATCTTCACACACGATCCACTCAGTATGGAAGACGGAGCCCTGTTGTGCCCAAGAATGGAAGCCCCTGGTCTTTCTGAGTTAGTGTTTTCTTGATTTAATTGGATCATTGCCTGACAACCAGAGCCCTTTCGCTGGGGCGGTTTGAGACACACACAGCCTCACCAGGTGCCACCCTGGGTGGCCCCGGGGGGGTCGGGGGAGCTTGCAACCCAGGTAATTGTACCCCTGTCGCTTTTCCAGGCCTCGGAACTTGCAACTTTAATTCAGACAAAGAGGGAGCTTGGCTGCAGAGCTCCGTACCTCCAGACCATAGAAGAAGGAATTAACACGCACACGCATGCAGCCAAAGACTTCTGGAAGCTGCTTGGCGGCCAAACCAGCTACCAATGTAAGAGTCATGCATTTCAGAGATTGCCGAGCGGGACTCCACCCTCTCCCCTCCCAGTGCGTTCTGCCCCAGCTCCTCTCCACTGCCAAGTGTGATGCTCTCCCATTGTTGTCGTCCCAAAGCTGCCGGGGACCCCAAAGAGGACGAACTGTACGAAACGGCCATAATAGAAACCAACTGCATCTACCGCCTGGTGGACGACAAGCTTGTCCCCGATGACGACTACTGGGGGAAAATCCCCAAGTGCTCCCTGCTGCAGTCAAAGGAGGTAGGGGCGTGGGCTCGCTGTACCCCGTGCTGGGCTGCCTGTAGTCAGACAGCAAGTGCCTGAGAGAGGCCAGCCGGTGCCCGCCCCAGGTGTAGGCGGTGGACAGCTATGGTGTATGCCCATTGGTGCCGCCTCAAGTGCTAACAGAGAACTCAGAGGCACGAGTCATTGAGGGATTTTACACTGTAGGTAAAAATGCACGTGATACTTAGCCCCGTCACTGGAATGGTTTGTGGATATTCAGTCTTTCTTGTCCTTAAGTTTCAGGAGTAATGTGTGTGTGTGTGTGTGCGCGTGTGTGTGTGCATCTATCAATAGGTCAATGATAGAGAGGTAGCTAGAGAGATAGATAGGCATAGATATAATTTATGGATTTGTCAAGTAGTGTGCTGGTTTCACGCCAGTAAATATTTATTCAATATATACATTTAAAGTATCGTTAAGTATTCTAAATGTTGGAAAAAAAAAAAAAAGTGGGCCAGTGCAGCAGCTTACTAGGCTAATTCTCCACTTGCAGCGCTGGCACACCGGGTTCTAGTCCCAGTTGGGGCGCCGGATTCTGTCCCGGTTGCCCCTCTTCCAGGCCAGCCCTCTGCTGTGGCCCGGGAAGGCAGTGGAGGGTGGCCTAAGTGCTTGGGCCCTGCACCCCATGGGAGACCAGGAGAAGCACCTGGCTCCTGGCTTCAGATTGGCACAGCGCGCCGGCCGAGGCGGCCATTTGGGGAGTGAACCAATGGAAGGAAGACCTTTCTCTCTGTCTCTCTCTCTCACTGTCTAATTCTGCCTGTCCAAAAAAAAAAAAGTGGAAGACCCCAAAGTGAGGACTTTCACTTTCACTGGGCAGAAGTGTGTTAGAGAGAAAGGAACCTAAGTAGATAGAATGTTGACAGGTGTTGGCTTTTATGCATTGTTATTTATCTGTTTATTTGCAAGGCAGAGAGAGACACACAAGACTCCCCAAATGCCTGCCACAGTCACAGTGAGGCCAGGACACGACTGGGAGCTGGAGACTCAGTCCAGGTCTCCCGTGTGGGGTCAGGGACTCAGGGACTGGAGCCATCCCCTGCTGCCTCCCAGGGTGCACATTCAGGAGCGGAGCCGGACTCCAGCCCAGCACTCCAGTGCGGGATGTGAGCAGCTTCTTAGCCTTCTTAATCAGTAGGCCAGATGCCTGCTCCAGGTACGGACATGTAAATGGAGAAAAAAATAGTTCCAGAAAAAGATATGATCAGAAGCAACTGTGAAGGCAAAGAGAAGGGGCGCACAGCTTAGAGTGCAGTAGAATTGGGGTCGCTGAACAGGGAGAGAGGAGTCATCCCCGAAAGAGGAGCGAAGGCCCAGGCCTCCGGAGCACAAGTTGCATTGTATTCACGTGATTGGTGGCTCAGTGAATGCGTAGTCACGAGGCCCCACTTCAGCGTAAGGGGGATGCGATCTGAAGACCTCGCTCGCCCCTCTGGACCTGCGAGTGTCTGGGGACAGCTCTGTGTGTGCACCCATGGTTCCTCCGCTGTTCAACTCCCTGTCCACAGAGACCCCGATTCAGCCACAGCTCAGCCTTGATGCTGACGGGGTCTTCTACATGGTCTCCCCAGGTGCTGGTGTTCGATTTTGGCAGCGAAGTATACGTGTGGCACGGGAAGGAAGTCACGCTGGCACAGCGGAAGATAGCGTTTCAGCTGGCCAAGCACCTGTGGAACGGGACCTTCGACTATGAGAACTGTGACATCAACCCGCTGGACCCTGGAGAGTGCAACCCGCTTATCCCCAGGTACTCCTGCGGCCCCAGGGTGGCGGCCTCCAGCGAGCACAACCCCTTCTCAGCTCCCGTCCCCACCGCCGCTGTCGGCCAGCACTCTGTGTGGGCGTTCCATCCTGGCTAGTCCCCAAAAGAGCATGTCATTAGCTTTCACCTGACTCAGATAACAAGCACAGGTGTCTAGCTGCCTTGCTGAGATACAGCCACTGATCAGACCCCTTCAGACTCCCCAGACCAGAAGTTCAGCCCCTGAGTGGGAAGTGCAGAAGCAGTGTGCTTCCTTCTCGTCTCCTGCTCCCCGGCACAGCCCGCGCCTTCCAGGACACGTTTGGCAGTGGAGGATGCCGTCTGTGCCTTTATGCCTCTGGGAGGGGACGTGTGCGTATGGCACTAATGATTGCCATGGTAATGCTCCCCGCGGTGCACTGGGCCTTGCAGAGCCATTTCGGCAGACGCAAAGAATGCATGCAAACTAACTCTAGGAGACAGGATATGCTAAAAAAAAAAAATAATGATTTTAATGTGCCACAGGATTTTTTGAATTGCCAGAGCCAAAACAAAGCAAGCACTTCTGAACTGTGTGTGCCCCAAATAAATGAGCAGTGGAGGCACTGAGTACCACACATCCTCACGCCCGCTGTCATCTTGTCCACTGAACTGGAATACAGATTGTGTTTTTCTACCTGGCTTCCTGCTACGCAATGCAATTATTGATTTTATTGATAGTTAATTGCCATTCTAGTTCATTATATGTCAATGGGGTGAGAAATTTTTTGTGCTTTTTATTTTTGAACAATTACGTATCTGAAAGAGTTACAGAGAAAGAGACAGAGAGAGAGATCACCCATCCGTTGATTCACTTCCCAAAGCCAGGAGCCTAGCACCCAGCCCAGTCTCCCACGTGGGTGATGGGGCCTAAGAACTTGGGTCATCTTCTGCTGCCTTCTCAGGCGCATCACCAGGGAGCTGGATTGGAAGTGGAGCAGCTGGGAGTTGAACCGGCACTCATCCGGGATATTGGCATTGTAGGCTTAACCCGCCACACCACAACACTGGTCCCGAAGGATGTGTAAACCCTTCTCAAGCAAATGCACATTTCACATTAGAGCTCTCAGAACCAGTGTTTCCAGGCCTGCAACGCAGGCTAAAAACATTTTTGTGTTTGAGAAAGTAAGCGTGCGAACAAATGCTGAAGTAGCAAACCTGGGTGACGGCCAGTGTATCTGACAGTGACAGCTCCACAGGTGGGACAGCAGGTGAACGTGCACCTTGTCCTGTGGTTGTCCCTGCCACAGAACCACCGGAGAGGCTTGTTGAAAAGTGCTTCTGCTGCCCTGGCCACAGAGACGTGTTTCCAGGTTGTGGCTTATGCATGCAGGTGCCTTCAAAGCTGCACGGGACCGTAAATTGCAGCCACCGCTAGGGACCCGGGACGTGGTAACAAGCAAGGAGGTGAGACCTCCAGCCACATGAGCAAGTCAGGGGCAGAGGTGGAGAGACAGTCCCCAGGTTCCCAGTGCAGAACCCTTGCTGTCTGCACTTCCAGTCCTAGGCAACAGACTTCTTCCAATCGGAAGCCACGCGCTGTTTCCGTGGTCATCTCGGCCAGCGTGATTGACACCAGAGCCAGCAATTCCGATGTTTTCTCATGAAGACCACGGCCTCTCACGGCCCTGGTGGATGTTCCACTGTTGCTGACCTTGGCTCCCACAGCCCCGTGTGAGCATGAGGAAGACGTATCCATGTCCTGGGCTTTCATGGGTCCTTCCATGTCCTGCACAACACACAGCCTCCTTCAGTGCCTCAGCCGTGGTGTGAGAAGCTGCGGTCTGATCCACACAGGAAGTGACCAGAGCACGGGGCACGGCCGGCCTCACGGGAGCAGTGAGTGGCAGGTGTCAGGGAGCATTGGATGCCGCGTCTCCTGGTCCCAGTGCCCAGCCAGAGATCGGCCGCTAGGAAATGAAGAAAAGGCCCTCTGTCTCTTTGCAAAGGCCCTGTGTTCTCGGGTGCAGTGTCCGATTCTAAAACCCCACCATTGCCTAAGACCGCAGGTGGCCGTCTCTGTTCCTGCGTCCTTGTACCCTGCCTGCTCATTGTTATGCCCCGTGGCCTGGAAGGAGAAGTGCAAGACATGTGCCTTGGGAGGTGGGCGAGCTCAGTGCTCTGTTTTCTGCAGAGCTCGGCTGTAGCGCAGAGCAGTGGAGCACATGGGGCGAGCTGCCTCTTGCTTGCACCTGCTGATTAGCTGCAGGGGGGCTTGGCGAGCACCCGCAGGCCACCGAGGACTACAGGAGACAGGTGAGAGACGCAGCAGCTCCTGCCTTCACCGTCTCCTGTGCTGCACCAGTGTAGAACTTGCTAGAATACAAGGGAAGTCCAGTCCTGCCATGGTCCATGTCCCATGTCAATGCATCATCAACTCCACAATACACAACCATGCATGGCGTCAGGCTAAAATAATGCAATATCACTTACTCAGCAAAAATCGGTGAGAATAGCCTGTTCATTCTCTGTGCCGCCTAAGCACCCCAGGGTTGCGTTTGGGGGCTTTGGGCATTCATGGTCACCGTCTCTCCTCTTGTTTTCTCATGATGTCATCTTGGTTCTTTTCCTGTCTCATCCGCCTGACCCTGAAGGAAAGGACAGGGCCGGCCCGACTGGGCAATCTTCGGGAGACTCACTGAGCACAACGAGACGATTCTGTTCAAAGAGAAATTCCTCGATTGGACCGAGCTGAAGAGACCCATGGAGAAGAGCCCCGGCGGGGACGTCGCCCAGCAGAAGGTATGGTGGGTGATCAGGCCTCGAACTCAGGGCGTGGCTTGGGGCTCAGCGGAAGTGACATCAACGCTGAGGGCTTCTGTGGTTCGGTGGCAGAACAGCAGGTGGCTCTGTGCATCCATTCTCGAACGCAGCCTTGCAGCCACGCCCACCAGCTCTCCCTCGGTCTCCCCACCACGTGCAGAGCGGGAAGGCTGGACGCCCACACTGTCGACCCAGAAGCCACTCGGTGAATATTTCTGTGTCCCCTCCAGGAAGACCCCAGGGCTGAGATCAAGGCTTACGACGTGACGCGGATGGTCCCCGTGCCCCAGGTGACAGCCACCACCATCCTGGACGGCGTCAACGTGGGCCGTGGCTACGGCCTGGTGGAAGGCGACGACCGGAGGCAGTTTGAGATCGCCAGCGTCTCCGTGGACGTGTGGCACATCCTGGAATTCGACTATAGCAGGCTCCCCAAGCAGAGCATCGGGCAGTTCCACGAGGGGGACGCCTATGTGGTCAAGTGGAAGTACATGGTGAGCACCGCAGGTCAGTGAGCGCGTCCGCGTCTTCCAGCCCCTGGGCTGGGAATGGCCGCTCCGGGGGGTGGGGTTTCCTCTGTGCACCTGGAGCGGCTCTGGGCAGCTCAAGTTCAGTGCCGCTGTCCAGCCACACACACAGCAGTCTGGGAGAATCCCCGGCCCCGATGTTCATGTACAGAGAGGGAACGTGCACGCCGCCGCGTCTCCTCGCTCCCCTGCCCCGGTCCTCGGAGCTTGTCTAGGAAGGCGACAGTTGGCCTCCATGGGACTTCAGCCAGGTGGCCCTGTACTGCTTAAGGTCATTATGTAGAGTGTAGGAAAGGAGGCAGTGGGAGGGGCGTGCCAGCTGAGCTCTGGAGAGATGGTCCCTTTTTCTGACCCAAGGCCCTGCACACTCAGTCACTGCCCAGGGGCTACCATCCGTGCCTCCCAGCCCTCTGTGGGCTGAGCAGCTGCACCAGGGGCCACAGAAACACAGAGCGTTGTTTGCTGGTTGGACGCCTGCCTACTCGGAAGCACTGGGTTTCTCTCCTGGTGTGTCCAAGATGGAGGACTGGCGGGGTTGCAGGATTCGCAGAACTGGGGCACAGGCCAGGCGCCCAGTCCTGGCCCCCACCCCGAGGGACCCCACAGAGACTCTGCGGTGATGTGGATTTCCCAGATGAGCAATGGGACAGGGAGACGAGGCCACTCGCATGCACTGCACAGCCACTGGGAAGCAGAGCTGGGCACCCACTTCCTCATGTCTATCCTGGTCCCTGGCTGCCCCAAGAGCTGCAGGCAGGGCTGTGGGGTCTCCCAGGACCCAGGCAGCCTGGGCATCCGTCCACGATGAGGACGCTGCGGCGAGGGGCCTTTCTCACCTGCTCGCTTGCCTGGACTGCAGTGGTCAGAACTGCCCTTCCTCTCTGACTAGCTCAGGGGAAAGGCCACACAGGCCTGGGAGTCAGGGGCACACGGGGTAGGCTCCCAGAGCCAGTCTGGACACCAGGAGTATGCTGTCGGGTCCCAGATGTCAGCATTGGGATGTAGTGGGAGCACGGTGCCTGGCTGTATTCACACTGGAGGTGCGGGCAGTACTCATGCAGGAACGTGACCCTCCCCAGCATGGCAGCCTTCCCACAAGGGGCGCACGTGCTCAGGTGACAGAGGCAGCGGAAATCCAGTCCTCACCGCCGACCAGCTGGCAGTGAAGACAGCCAGAGGGGCCATGGCGGGTGGGCGGGGCGCCCAGCCTGCGTGGTCGTGCAGCGCTTAGGGAACCACCGTCGAAGGCATCTGTAGTTCCTGTCCCTAAAAAGTGCAGAAAGGGGACTGCGTGCTTGGTAAAGCAAGACAGGGCCACCGTGTGCCGTGGGGTCATTCATTCCCCGGGCCGGTCATCACCTGGCAGCTATAGCAGTGGAGGCGAGCGTGAATCAGGCCGTGTTGACATGAGTGTTGGAAAGAAATCTCAGCTTTCCCAGCCCTTCCCAGACCTCACCTAGCAATGATGGTTTGCCCTGGGCAGCCCCCTTCTCTCTCCTCAGTGAATATGGTCTCCCTCACACGCCAGCCCCAGCGGCCAGTCCAGTAGCCACAGCAGAGGAGCTCAGCCTGAGGGCACTTGAGTCGCTCTGTGGCTGTCACGGAAGCGCTGGCTCCTTGGAGACGCCAATGGTGCTGGCCCCTTGGTGGCATCTAGTCCACCCCGCCTGTCACTCAACCCCATAAGGGCTACACCTGCAAACAGGACTGGGCTTGGAGTCCAGGGCACTCTTGTGGGACAAGGTCAGCAGAAAACAGCAGCCAAGGCCTCCCGAGTGGACAGCGGCCAGCCAGCTGAGGGCAGCATGCTGCCCCTTGCCCGCCTGCACAGTGCCGTGACGCTGGGTCAGGCTGCTCCAAGAGTGGCACGGGTTCAGTTCATAGAAATACTTGGTCTTGAAATGGGGGTCTGGTGCAAGACAGAAAGACTGTGACCATGACCTTGACCTAGAATGTGGGAACCATGAGCATGAGCTTAGCCTTGAACAGCTCCTTGAGCTTAGCCCTGACCATGAACTTGACCACAGACAGAACTTCTGGGAACAAACTTAACTCCTGAAAGGTCTCTGAGGGTGCTATGTATCAACATCTTACATTAGGCCCACGTTGACACCATCCAGGATGGTGGCAGCTGTCACCTGGGGCATGGGAACCATCCGAGCAAAGCTTAAATCTTTATATTGCCAAAGTTAGAAGTAAATATGTTTAAAAAAGTAAGTTGTACCTGGGACTGAATTGGGGGTGCATTGCAGAGAACTGTCGGGAGCCCAAGCGAGCTGTCTGTGAGGATCTATAAAGGAACAAGGCTGTGTTGTAGGTGGGCACGCTCAAGCCTGTGCTAGGACGTTAGGGTGTCCCGTGGGTCCCTTACCCATGAACGCATACTTGCACAGTGCCTTTGAGTGCTAACGGGTTCTGAGCTGTGGGCAGTGGAAAGCGTTTCACTGCTTTGAAGAGCGGCCTTGCTATAAAGGCTTAGCTTCTGTTGCTGTCTCTCCCTCAGCAGAAGCTGCAACTGAACAGCTTCCAAGTTCAAGTGGCTGCTTGTAACCCGTCCATAGGTGGTTCCTGTTCTGCTTTGCCCACTCACAACACACACACGTGGCCAGTTCAGTCCCGCAGTAGAAGGCACCGAAGGCTGTGTGTAGTGAAAATACTTTAAGAAATGACTGGAACCAATGATGAAAACCATGTTACAACTTTACCAATAAAAGGGCGGGGGGGTCAGATCAATTCAGCATCTGACCTCCTAAGAACTTAAAGAAGCCTCCCTCTACCTTGTAAGCCTGGGTACAACTGGTGGAGTGGAGAGAGCCGAGGCAAGACAGGACAAGACAACCCATTTCTTTTCATCACTGCTAACGTGTGTGGGGTTTACCATCACTACATCTTCCAGCGTCCACCCCTACTGACTGGGACACCCTGGGCAGGGGAGTCCAGAGCGTGGTCCCCTGACCTCACTCAGCCTAGAAGCTTCTACCTCCAGGTTAGCATCATCGGAACCCACCTCCTGCCTGGACAGCCAGTCCCGCCCGCACCCCCTCCTCCCAGCGCCATACCCACCCCGTCTTCCTCCCAGCACCTGCCATGGACCCGAAGCTGTCCTGCTGTGTGGACATGCCCCTCTCCGCTCCACACAGGACACGCTGAGGTCTGCCCTGACTGCCTGACCTTTAACCTCCCGTGGCCGCCGCTCCTGCAGGTAGCCTGGCAGGCTGCTGATGGGGACCACAGCCAGCCCTGGCGACCGACGGGAAATCCCAGATGATCTGCTGGCACCCACCAGTCAGCCATGTGTCTCTCTGTTTCTGGCAGAACCCAGAAACCCCAAAGTTTTTCTTCTCTCTCTTCTTTTTAAACTAGAATAGTTTTCCCTTCGTGCTTCATACTGACCCAGCTATCTTTGCAAAGCATGAACGGTGCCATGCCTGGAGCACCCCGTGCCTCGCCCATGGGGGCCGGTGTGGCTGTGTGTGCATGTGCGTGTGTGTGTGTGTGTCCTGGAGGATGTCAGAGCATTGTTCTGCGGTCTGGGTGCTTGGGCGCAGTGAGCGGGGAGAGAGGTGGTGCCTCCTCTCCTCGGGGGTGACCAGCAGCCCCCCCAGAGCGGGGGCCCGCCCCCAGCCCCTGTGCTCTGAGCTCCTGCTCACCTGCCTCCCTGCTGTCGTGTGCTTGCAGTGGGCAGCCGGCAGAGGGGCGAGCCCTCGGTGAGAGTGGCCGGCAGGGAGAAGTGTGTGTACTTTTTCTGGCAAGGCCGCCACTCGACCGTGAGTGAGAAGGGAGCGTCAGCCCTGATGACGGTGGAGCTGGACGAGGAGAGGGGCGCCCAGGTAAGCCCCGGGGAGCAGCGGCTGCGGCTGCAGGGGGCGGGGGTGGGGTGGGGAGAGCGGTGGCCTCTGCAGGGAGCCGGTGATGCATGGCCTGGCCCCCAACAACCCGATTCTAGCGCACAAAGGTGACCTGGCCCAAAGCCCCGTTTCTGCACCTTTCAGACCCCCTCCTGGGACAGTGGGCGTGGAGACGGACCCTGTGCAGAGACCCGGTCCAGAGGCAGTACCAGTGGGCGGGTCTCCGAGAGACTTCCGCCTAACTCACATCAGACGAGGGCCTCTAAGACTAGCAAGATTTTCTTAAAGAATGGGACCATGGGGCTGGCACTGTGGCACATCAGCTTAAGCCCCAGCTTGCAACATAGGGACCTGCTACTGGAGTGCCTGTTCAAATCCCGACTGCTCTGCCTCCGACCCAGCTCCCTGCTAATGCCCCTGGGAAAGCAGCAGAGGATGGCCCCAGTGCTTGGGCCCCTGCACTCACATGGGAGACCCAGATGGAGCTCCAGCCTCCTGGATTCAGCCCGGCCCAGCTCTGGGCTGTTGTGACCATTTGGGGGGTGAACCAGTGTATGGAAGATTCTCTCTCTCTCTCTCTCTCTCTCTCTCTCTCTCTCTCTGATGCTCTGCCTTCCAAACAAATCTGAAAAGAAAAAGAATGGGAACAGAGCTGGCCAGGACTCCCTGGAATGGAAGCCCTCACGTGTGTAACACGCAACCACCTGTACATGGCCCATGCCACCATGCTAAAGAGTAACCTTGGCTCAAGACCCCAGCGATTCCACTTTGCACAGATCCGTCCGAAGGCAGTGTCAGCATTGTTTGCATGCCACACAGCAGCCGGAGTGGCTTCCGTGCTCTCTGCCACACAGACCAGGCCCTCCGCAGCCTCCCTGGTCTCCAGGCTCCTCCCACCCCTGCCGGCCACCGAGCCCCTCTGCTCTGCAGACACCACTTCCCCGGCTCTCAGCGCCGTACGGCACAGGTTTCTGGGCAGGTGTCACCCTGCTCGTTATCCCCTTCATTCCCCATCTCTTCTTATGCTTTGTTTCCAGAGCACTTAGCTAAGTACCCCCAACTCCGTGGTCATTTTGTTTACTTAGTTTTTGCCTGTCTTCTCCCACAAGTTCAAATGAGATGCTGTGTGTTTTGGTCTTATAGCCCCATGGTCTGCATAACACCTGCCAGGAACCCACGTCCACACCCAAGGCTTGGCAAGCATTTCTTTTTTTTATATAAAAATTTTTAAATATTTATTTATTTATTTGAAAGGCAGAGTTACAGAGAGGCAGAGGCAAAGAGAGAGAGAGAGAGAGAGAGAGAGGTCTTCCATCCATTGGTTCACTCCCCAATTGGCCACAATGGCTTGAGCTGCGCCAATCTGAAGCCAGGAGCCAGGAGCTTCTTCTAGGTCTCCCATGTGGGTGCAGGGACCCAAGGACTTGGGCCATCTGCTACTGCTTTCCCAGGCCATAACAGAGAGCTGGATTGGAAATGGAGCAGCCAGGACTCGAACCAGCGCCCACATGGGATGCCGGCACTGCAGGCAGTGGCTTTACCCGCTATGCCACAGCGCTGGCCCCAAGCATTCCTTTGCAGTGTGTGGAAGGACGATGTCTCACGTCTCATCGTTTAGTCTGAGCAGTTAGAAAACCTGGTGGCAGGTGCCGATCCCGTTGCTACCTTGCATGAATACACCCCATACCACGAGCAAAGAAGGCAGACCAGAAATGGATCACGACTCGCTCAGCCTTTTGCGGTCTTAGGAACCAGTCATTTTCCTTAAAAAAGATCTAAATGACTGTTCTCTCCCCTGGTCTGTATTTTAGAAATAGCTACTTGGATTTATTCCCGATAGTAAGTTCAACTGCCTTTTATGAATGTAGTCTTTCAATTTTCATTTGTTTCTTTGAGAGACAGAGTGAGCTCCCAGCTCCTGGTTTATTCCCCCAAATACCTGCAGAGTCCTGGGTCGGGCCCGGGGGCCAGCGCTGGGAGCCAGGACCTCCATCAGGTCTCCCATGTGGGTGGCGGGGACTCAGCGCCTTGAGCCGTCCCTGCTGCCCCCAGAGTCGGGAGCGGAGCTGGGAAGCGGGTGTCTCATCCAGGCTCTGACTAAATCCAGAACCCACCCCTGTGGATGCCACTGGTTTTAAAGATGCCTTCTGGCTCTGAGTCCTATCCTCTCTAGTCTAGTCCAAATCTCTCTAGTCTAAACGTGTTGTGGCTTCATCAGGCCAGCAATGGCATTTTAGCCACGTAAAACACTGCAATGGAGTGACACTTTTTGGTCATGCAAAACAGAACCCTGAGGCCAGTGAGTGTCCTGCCTCTCCTGCTTCCGGCCGCCAGCCCCACAGACTTCTTCTGGAAGGGAACGTGAGAGGTGGCCTCCACCCTCGCCTGATTTCAGTGCAGCCCACACTGCGGGGGGCCAGTGCACGGGGCTCTGTGACAATGCAGTCTGTCCCCAGTCACCAGGTCAGCAGCGGCTGAGCAGTTCACTGTGTTCAAAACAGTGCGTCTCAGCCAGTCACAGAGGATCCGCACCACGGAGTACCATCGAAATACTCAAGTTCTTGTCCTAAAAGAATAGGTGACAGTGGAATAATTGTAAGTGGGAAAAAAATGCAGGCGAACAGCAACGCAAAGCAACGCTTCTGTGTTTGTCCAGAAAGAAAGTACACAGCTGCAAAATACTTGGAAAAGAAGGCAGGGTGGTTTGGGCAGGGTGGTTAAGACACCGCTGGGTCCCCCACGTCCCACATCTTGGTTCAGGTGCCAGAAAAGAGGAAGGCCACACTAACAGAATTTTTTTTTTAAAGATGTATTGATTTATTTGAGAGGCAGAGTGACAGGGGAAGAAAGAGATCTTCCCTCCTCTGATTCACTCCCCAAATGGCCACAGTATCCAGGCCTGGGCCAGGCTGAAACCACGAGCCAGTAGCTCCATCCGGGTCTCCCACATAATTGGCAGGCACTCATGCACTTGGGCCATCTCCCGCTGCTTTCCCAGGCGCGTTAGCAGGGAGCTGGTTTGGAGGTGGAGCAGCCGGCACTCAAAGCGGCCCTCACAGGGGATGCCGCCATCCTAAGCGGTGGCTTAACCTGCCGGGCCACAGCCCCCGCCCTGCACTCGGAGTGTTGCCCGTGCGTCTCGTCTCGCTAGGTAGCAGTATCATCACAGGCTTCGCTCGGCGCATCGCTGGTCTCCGGGCTTTGTCCAATCAGCGTGGATAGTTCTCGTGTCTGGGAACTCCCCGCCCCCGTAACCTGCCCTGCTCTGCTCCGATCCGCAGGTCCAGGTCCTGCAGGGCAAGGAGCCCCCCTGTTTCCTGCAGTGTTTCCAGGGGGGCATGGTGGTGCACTCGGGGAGACGGGAGGAGGAAGAAGAAAACACGCAAAGTACGTTGCTCAGGCTGCCAGGCTGCCGGCGTCTCAGCCTCTCCGCGTCCACCAGCCAGGGCCTTCCCTGAAACCGCTTCCTGGGGCGCTCGCTCCCTCCTTCGAGCCCTGGGCGAGTTCACGATGGGGGGGGGGGCACAACCTCCCCGCGAACCAAGTCCCCCTCTGGTTCTGTCTGCCTTTTGCAGGAGAGGGGAAAAAAATTAGTAGATCTTGGGCGAGTTCACGATGGGGGGAGGGGGGCACAACCTCCCCGCGAACCAAGTCCCCCTCTGGTTCTGTCTGCCTTTTGCAGGAGAGGGGAAAAAAATTAGTAGATCTTCTATTCTAAGGCTGCCTTTTTTTTTTTTTGGTGGCCAGCATCCAAATATATATTTATATACACACCTGTTATACAACTTAGCGTAGAAATTTAGGGCAAAATGGTCTTTCCACACCGTGAACTTGAGCAGCCCAATTCTTAACTCCTAAGGTATTTGCTTTCTGGGACTGTCCTGCGCGGCGTGGCTTCTGGGCCCCTGCAAGGTGGGGCTCCCGCGGCTGGGGGGCTTTTTCCCCGCCCCGCCTCCCCGCTCCAACGCCGTGCCGCTGGCGCCCCCTGCAGGCGAGTGGCGGCTGTACTGCGTGCGCGGAGAAGTGCCCGTGGAAGGCAGCCTGCTGGAAGTGGCCTGTCACTGCAGCAGCCTCCGGTCGCGCACGTCCATGGTGCTGCTCAACGTGAACAAGGCCCTCATCTACCTGTGGCACGGCTGCAAGGCCCAGGCCCACACGAAGGACGTCGGGAGGACGGCGGCCAATAAGATCAAGGAGCAGTGAGTGCTGTGTCCCAGGCGGCCGTGCCAGCCGGAAGGGGGCCGGGCCCGGGCTCCCCAGGCCCCTGGGGCGCACCCGAGGGCTCGAGGCGGCCTCCCCAGGCGTCCCTCTCCGTGGGTCTGGGGCGCTGGGGGAGGGGCCCGGGGTAGAGTAGCCCGGGAGGGCCAGGCCCAGCCGCTGCAGAGAGCAGAGCGGGATGCGCCGCTGACTCCGCCCCCCACCCCACCCCCGGCAGGTGCCCCCTGGAGGCGGGCCTGCACAGCAGCAGCAAGGTGACCATCCACGAGTGCGACGAAGGCTCCGAGCCGCTGGGGTTCTGGGACGCCCTGGGGAGGAGAGACAGGAAGGCCTACGACTGCATGCTGCAAGGTAAGGGCGGCCGGCCGGCGCTCGGACTCCGCCATCCGACCCCGCACCCGGCTGCTCGCGCTCGGACTCCGCCATCCGACCCCCACCCGGCTGCCAGCGCTCAGACTCCACCAGCCGCCCCCGCGCCCGCCTGGCCGCCCGCGATCAGACTCCCCCACCCCCATCTGGAGGGCGAGCGGCAGGTGTCGCTGGTTATATAATGGCAGGTGCAAACGGCTAGGGCAGATCCCACCCGGGAAAGGCATGGCCCCCCGGGAGGGGAGTAGGTCCCTCAGCCCCGTCCGAGCCCCGCAGGGGAGGACACAGGACGGCCATCGCCGCTGGCCAGGGCGCAGGTGGGTAATCGCTACCCATCTGTCTTGCCTTGAAATGCAGATCAGCCTGAGACGGAAGCAGCCCTGGTGAGCCAGGCGCTCAGGTGCCTTGGAGGTAGTAACTCAGGCCACACCCGTGTGTTTAGCAGGTGTGGACCCTGAGCACAGAGAGGGTAATCCACCTGCCGGAGGTTGAACAGCACACACCATCACCTCTGCCTCTATCATACTCTGCCCGCCAAGTTTTCCAAACTTTTAGATAATTTTTTAAAAAGATTGATTTATGTATTTGAGAGGCAGAGTGACACAGAGAGAGAGAGATTCCATCAGCTGGTTCATCCCCCAGATGGCCGCATCAGCTGGGTTTAGGGGGCCTGGAGCTCCATCCCCGTCTCCCACATGGGCACAGGGACCCAAGCACCAGGCCCTTCTCTACCGCCTTCCCAGGTGCGTGAGCGGGGAGCTGGATCGGAAGGGGAGCCACCTGGGCGCAGACCAGCGCCCGCCTCTCCCGCCTGCAGACCCAGATGCACGCGCGCCGGGTGCGGGCGGATTCCTAGCAGCCTCTCCCGTGGGACCCGCGTCTCAAGCCCCCGAGTGTTGGCTGCGATGCCCACGATGGCTCTCTTTTTCTCCAAGATCCAGGAAGTTTCAACTTCGCCCCGCGCCTGTTCATCCTCAGCAGCTCCTCCGGGGACTTCTTGGCCACGGAGTTCGTGTACCCTGCCCGTGCCCCTACTGTGGTCAGCTCCATGCCCTTCCTGCAAGAGGATCTGTACAGTGCACCCCAGCCAGGTGAGGCTGCGTATCTATCCTCAGCCTTCAGCAAGCAGTCTCGCACTGAATCCTCACAGCCCTCCGCCCTGTCTTGTGGCTTCATGGTCCCCTGCCAACTGCCCTTGCTCCAGCCATCATGCTTGTATCCACCACAGAAAGGAAATGGAAAGGGGAACAGGCGGTGACCACCACATCTCCCTGCTTTTGTCGGATGTCACAAAAGCCTGCCCTGAAGTCCCCAGCACATTTCTGCTTCTGTCCGGTTGGCCAGAGACAAACAGTTGGCCACCCCAGCTGCCAGGGATCCTGGGAAAGCAAATGGCCAAGGAGAGGGGGTTGGGGTACCTGCTGAATAGACTGGAAACAGTGGGTGCTGGTCCGGTGGGTCCCCCAGCACAGCCGGGACTGCAGCTCCCCGGGTGGGATGCTGGGGCTCTCACAGTCTGCTTGGGGAAGCCGGGGGAGCCCAGGCCCGGGGAGACCCCGGTCCCCCGCCCTGAGGCCTCTGGGCGGGGGTCTCCTGATGCCGCCCCCTCCCCGCAGCGCTGTTCCTGGTTGACAACCACCACGAGGTGTACCTGTGGCAGGGCTGGTGGCCCCTGGAGAACAAGATCACGGGCTCCGCCCGCATCCGCTGGGCCTCGGACCGCAAGAGCGCCATGGAGACGGCGCTGCAGTACTGCCGAGGTGAGGCGCCCCCGACACCGCCGGCGGCCCCGGACACCCCGCCGCGCCCCCCCACACACACACACCCGCCAGCCCGGACAGTGCAGTGTGCGGGGGCCTGCGGGGACCCGGATGTGTCGCCGCCCCGGCCGGCCCGCGGCCACGCCCCGTGCTGTGTCCTTGCAGGAAAGCACGCCAAGAAGCCGCCCCCCAAGTCCTACCTGATCCACGCGGGGCTGGAGCCCCTGACCTTCACCAACATGTTCCCCAGCTGGGAGCACCGAGAGGACATCGCGGACATCACGGAGATGGTGAGCACGGCCGGGGCGGAATGTTCTGGAATCGGCCCCCACCCGCCATGAGCCGAGCAGGAGGAGAGACCTGGGGTGACACGGGGGCTGATGCGGCCGTGCAGACGCCGCGGGGGGATCGGATGCATTCGTATTTAAAGATTTATGTATTTACTTGCAAGAGTTAGAGAGAGACAGAGAGAGAGAGAGATCTTCCATCTGCTGGTGCACTCCCCCAAATGGCTCCGATGGCCCCCGCTGTGGCAGCTTGAAGCCAGGAGCTTCCCCCAGGTCTCCCATGCGGGTGCAGGGGCCCCAGGACGTGGGCCATCCTCCACCGCTTTCCCAGGTTATAGCAGAGAGCTGATCGGAAGTGGAGCAGCCGGGACTTGAACCTGCGCCCGTACAGGATGCCAACACTGCAGACCGGGGCTTTACCCGTTGTGCCACAGCACCGGCCCCCTGAGAGTCTTATTTTTCAGGCACACGGAATAGAGGAAGCCCACTGGAGCCGGGCAGAGCTGTCTCCCGCTTGGGCTAGGGTTGCCCGTTGTGGCGGCTCCGAGGGGATCCCTGCTTTGCCGGAGGCGGCTGGTTTCCACTTGGATGGGTTTTTGGACTGTGAAAGAGCTGTGGCCTTGAGCCACGCCCATCTCTGAGGATTGTGTTGGGGTCAACAGGGGGTCGTGAGCCCCCCAAGCTGTCGGGGGCGCAAGCGCCGGGGCTCTGCCTCCTGCAGCACGGGCGAGTGGATGGACGCACGTGGCTACCAGCTATGCGCGTCGCTGGAGCTCAGTGGGGTGGACAGCAGGCAGCAGGCTGCATGGGCGGGTGCGGTGGTGGGATTCCCGCCCTGAGCCTCCCACCAGCCGACTCGCAAGTGCCCGGGGCACTGGGCTTTTCGCAGCCTCCGTTCAGATCCATCTCAGGGTATCATCCCCGCGTTCCTGGTGTGGGAGCGGGACGCCACAGCCAGCAGCATGGGGCTGAGCCTCAGGTAGCAAGTGTAGACACCCGCCTCCTTCGGCCCCGCCCAGACGGAGGGCAGCCCCGGGGGGCGGGCCACGATTAATGGGGGAAGCTCATCAAACTGCAGTGGCTTGTTCAGACCGAATACGCACAATGGGTGCATTAAAAAAAAAAAAAGCAACTTGAGTCAGCCCCAGAATGTTCTAGATGCATCCCCCCCCCCGTGGATTAAGACATGGGGGCACAGGGAGGGGAGAGTGGAGCCGGGATTTCTTTTAAATATGATCTGATTGTTGTATTCTGTGACTCACTTCCACCTGCTCCCCCCTCTCCCCCCACCCCAGGCAGCGCTGAGATTCCTGGGGTCTTGGGGTGGGGGGTAGGGCTCCAGGAGTCTTCTCCCTGCTGGGGAGCGTGATTGACGTCTGCGCCCCCCCCCCCGACGCCCCCCTGCAGGACACGGAGGCTTCCAGCCAGATCACGCTGGTGGAGGACGTCTTAGCCAAACTCTGCAAAACCGTCTACCCGCTGGCCGACCTCCTGGCCAGGCCGCTGCCGGAGGGTGTGGACCCGCTCAAACTGGAGATTTACCTCACCGACGAAGACTTCGAGGTGAGTGGCGGGGGGGGGGGGGGGGGGGCTGTGCCGAGACCCCATCCCCACGCCCCCTCCCGGGAGCGGCACCTGCTGACCGTCTCCCGGCCTCCCGGCCCTGCAGTTCGCACTGGACATGACCCGGGAGGAGTACAGCGCGCTGCCCGCCTGGAAGCAGGTGAACGTGAAGAAGGCCAAGGGGCTGTTCTGAGTGCGGGGGCTGCGGGGGGCTGTGGCCGCCGCGCCCGCCCCGGGAGCCAGGGCCCACGCACGGCGTCTACAGCTGTTGGTATTTTTTGGACTGGTATTTTTAAACAAGTATTTTTTTTTAAATCCGAGTTTTCAAAACCAGACGGTGCGATGCACACGGCTTGTCCCGGAGCTGTGTCTTTCGGCCCCGGGAAGAGGACTCGGGGGACGTCTCCACGGACCGCAGGGAACGCGGGGAGGCGGAGCTGAGCCGGTGGTGCACCTGTCCGCACCCCGCAGAGCGCTGCTCCCTGGCCAGGCTCCGCAGCACCTGTGGTGTGCTTTTTTTGGTTTTTTTTTAAGCAATTCTCTTTATAAAGTGTTATTTTGATAGTCTGTGGAATCTAAAATATATATATATATATATTTATATAAACACCGTATAAGCCAGATATGTATTTAACAAAGCAATAGGTATCCGATCACGTTTCAGAGTTTCTCTATTCTCTGGTGTCAAAATCCTGCGAGAGGCAGGTGGAGTGGCTCCAGTCCGTCGTGGGGCCCGGGGCCAGCCCCGCCTCCCACCCGCCTCTCGGACCGCGGCCAGCTGCGCCCCTCCCCTTCCGCCTTAGCTAGGACTTGTGCTGAGTGCTGCTTCCGGTGCTAACACGAACACAGGACTCGGGCTGAGCGGCGCAGACGCCCCGAAACCGATGCGAACCGACCTCTCTCCCTCCCGGCGCCCCCGAAGTGTATAGTGCCTTGTCTCCTGTACAGTTTTATATACAGTCCGCTCCGCGTTTTTGACGATGGTTTGGAAGTTTCTCGACAATTTTACTGTCCATTCGTAGAAACAAAAGCATCTCGATTTCTAAACGGCCGTTGTAACCCTGGCAACACGTCCTTTTGTGAGATGGAAATTCCCAAATAAAAGGCTTCGGAATAAACACATCCGCTGAGTGACTGCTTGACGGCGCACTGCGGGCACGTTCCATTCCGCAGAGAAGGTTCCGGGCCGGTGTGCAGCCTCCCGCCCTTAGCCGCTGTGGCTTGGAAGAGCCCAGGCCCTCGCATTAAGCGTGCGGAGACGTGGCTGGGTGATGTGGCTCAGTGGGTCAGGCGGCTCCTTGGTAAGCCCACGTCCTGGGTCAGAGTGCCGGGGATCGAGTCCCACCCCAGCTTCCGAACCCGGCACAGCCTGTGAGACAGCACACGACGGCCCGAGGGCACCTGTGCCAGTCCTGGCTGTTGCCAGCATTTGGGGAATGAGTCAGTGGGTACAAGATTCTCTCTCTCTCTCTCTGTCTCTGTCTCTCTCTCTCTCTCTCTGTCTCCCCCCCCCCCGTCAAATAAATAAATGCACTTACAGAATACAGATTTGACCCATAAAATTCATTCTGAATACTACAAGACATCATTTTGCAGATCATCTTTCAACAGTAGCTATATCCACATTTCAGTTCCAGGATCTCGGCGCTTTTTGTAAAAAAAAAAATCTAGAAAACTTACAAGTGTGTTAGGAAACTCCTCACGAGCTCTCGCATCCTTAAAATGCCCAAGCCGTGGTTTTCAAACTTACTGCACAGAGCTCCCGTGAATGGCTACCCTCTCCTCCCTCGCCTTCCAACCTGTCTTTGACAAACCCTGTAACCACACATTGACCTTACAGGGTGTAACCTCGTGTGCCTCACCCTGGAGCTGCCCTGGAGTCCCTGCTCCTGGTGCCTCCTCTTGATGCGTGGGTGCTACTGGCCCATGGCTGAAGTTTCCCATCTCGATTTCCTGGAAAGAGCAGGCACTCCTAGCTACCCTGCCTACCTCCCAGGATTCCTAGCAAGGACCAAGCGGAAGCTCTTTGAAACGAGTCAAGTGCCAGACACCTGCTGGCGTCCACACCACTGCTGGCCGCTGAACAGGCAATCACAAGAGCCAAAGAGAGATGGCCAGGCAGCTAGAGGTCACAGGCTAAACCGAAACAAGGATAAGGAAGGGGAGATAGGGAGGTCCACAGTGTAGATCCCAAAGGTGGTATCCAAGGAGACATGGAGAAGGACCCCGGAGTCAGCAGGGAGAGGCAGACCTGCTGGCGTCTGTGGCCTCCCATAGCTGAGCGTTGGTGCAAGTCCCAGCTGCTCCGCTTCCGATCCAGCTCCCTGCCTGTGCACCTGGCAGGCAGCCGTGACGACCCGAGTGGCTGAGCCCTGCCACCCACATGGGAGACCCAGACGGCGTTCCAGCTCCGGCTGTTGCACTGTTTGGTGGGTGAAACAGCAGGTGGAAGATCTCTCTAATAAAAAGTTTTCTTAAAAATCACCCGGCTCCTTGAGTACATGGAGAGCATATGAGGCAGTGTCCCCCAATCACAGGGCACTCAGGGAGATTCGGCATCCAGAGAGACAGGGTTCCTCCTAGGAAAATGGACTCACACAATTCCAGCGGCTGAGAAACCCCAGGACGGGCCTCCTGTGAGCTGGAGACGCGGGGACCCTGTGAGTGTGGCTCGAGTCCACGTCCGGAGGCCCTTGAGCCTGAGGCTGTGGTCCTGTGTGTGGGCTTTGTTAGAAAAACTGCGATTGCTCTGCATCCTGATTTTGCTGTGTATAAGGGTCTCAGACACTGGCTCGCTGTTCATTGTGTGAGAGGAGGGTTCTGAGGGCGCATGAGGACTTTGCTCAGCGATTATCTTGGGTCCCTCCCTTGCCAACCTCCCTCACCGTCCCCAGACCCTTATGTCTCACAGAGGGCAGGCAGCACCAAGCCGGCATCCCGTATGGGCGCTGGTTCAAGTCCCGGCTGCTCCACTTCCGATCCAGCTCCCTGCTAATGGCCTGGGAAAGCAGCAGAGGATGGCCCAAACACTTGGGCTCCTGCATCCCCGTGGGAGACCCTGAGAGCAAAAATTGGGGGCTTCAGGTATCACAGGCCTTCTTCCATCTCAGCCGCAGAATAAAGACCAACAGTTTCAAAAACCTTCCAAAGTTTTTTCTGAACCAACATCTACACTAATACTTAAGAGGAAGTATAATAAGCAGATGAATGAAAAGTTATTGGGGGCTGGTGCCACGGCTCAATAGGCTAATCCTCCACCTGTGGCACCGGCACACCAGGTTCTAGTCTTGGTCAGGGCACAGGATTCTGTCCTGGTTGCTCCTCTTCCAGGCTAGCTCTCTGCTGTGGCCCAGGAAGGCAGTGGAGGATGGCCCAAGTGCTTGGGCCCTCCACCCCATGGGAGACCAGGAGAAGCACCTGGCTCCTGGCTTTGGATTGGTGCAGCACAAGGGCCGAGACACCATTTGGGGGGTGAACCAACGGAAGGAAGACCTTTCTCTCTCTCTCTCTCTCTCTCTCTCTCACTGTCCACTCTGCCTGTAAAAAAAAAAAAAAAAGAGAGAGAAAGAAAAAGTTATTGGTGCCCTGAGTGGTCTTCTGTTTGTTTCTTTCAAGCTCAAGGTCATGATGCAAATGCCGATCATTGAACTTTGAGGAGATGGCACTGGGCTCAAAGAAAACGTCCTGCTCCTAAAAATTGAGTCCACTGGCTCCAAGGCGCTTGCTCTTTCTGGTGCTTCAAAGAAGCAGGGATGTTGGGGCTGCTCAGGACAGAGAGAAGTGGCCACTGGCTGCACTGGGCGGGAGTCAGGGGGGAGGGATCATTCCAGGTCTGGAAGTGGCGAGGGTGCACCTGGTCTCCCAGGGGTGGCACCGGCAGGGGGAGTGATGAAGACCCCCCCCCCCAGGTAAAGTGGAGGGACTCAGGCAGCAAACAACTGGGCACGGGCAGAGGTTCCAGTTGTGTGGATGGCCACGGCATCCGAGACCGACTCCTGGGTCTCCGGACTCCCACGTGGGTGAGCGTGGGTCTCACTGTGGCAGCAGGTGCTCTGGGGTTCCCTGGTCTCGTCTCACCTGCTGGTCTGTTGTTCACATCATTAAGAGGCTGCACCCTTTTAAGTCCTCTTCTGGAATTGTCTTCACTTAAGGACGTTTCTGAAATCTCCAGCTAACGGCAGGGCGCTCCCCGCGGAAGGTGCTGGCCTGAGGTTTCTGCCCAATGGTGCCATTTTTTTTTGTAGCCATCTCATGAGCGGGAAGTAGCCCCTACCAAATGTTGCTCCTGTCTCAGAACCTACTCAACACAACAAGAAATGACTAAAAAGAGAGAAGTTTCTGGGTCTCCCGTTTCCACTACTGTGTTTTCGATGCTAAATTTAAATGATCTAAATTTAAAACATGATGACTTCTTCCCATTATTAGAAGACTTGGGAAAGGAAGGGTCATCCATGCTGGGTCTCTCTTGGATTTCATCAAATGCTCACAAGCAGGAGTTGATGTGGTGTGGAGGGTTAAGCTGCCACCTGTGATGCTGTATGAGCACAGGTTCAAGTCCCAGCTGCTCCACTTCTGATCCAGCTCCCTGCGAACGTGCCTGGGGAGGCAGCAGCAGATGGCTTGAGGACTTGGGTCTCTGCCACCAATATTTGAGACCAGGATGGAGCTCCTGGCTCCTGGGCTTCTACTTGGCCCAGGCCTGGCCATTGCAGTCACTTGGCAAGTGAACCAGAGCATGGAAGAGTCTCTCTCTCTCTCTCTCTCTCTCTCTCTCTCTCTCTCTCTCTCTCTCTCTCAATAAATAATGTTTTTTTAATCCTGTGTCACCCTTGCTGATAGAGTACTTGCTGCACCCATTTTACAGATGGGGCTATCAGCCATTGAGTTTTTAACTCATCCTCTCCCTACTGGGAAATGGGCGAGGCTGAGTCTGACTTTGCTCCTGATACAGCAGATGTGGATCCTCACACTGGCCCGCCCAAAGCCCACTTCCTGCCCCCCCCCGAGGCAGTGGAGGGGTCACCGGCACTACAACCTCAGCACCGGAGAGGGGTGGCACGCCTGGCAAGGCGGCAGGCGACAGGGTCTCTGCAGTCCACACCCTGCCTTGACCCAGCCGCGGAGCTGTGGTGAACTCCTGCGCCTCCAAACGGGGTGGATGCTGGAGCCGCCGGGTGCCTTGGCGAGCACAGAGCGGTTGGATGGTGAGGTCACCCCTCTGAAGCCAGACAGATCTCTTGGCAGCTCGGGCCACTGGAGAAGAAAGATCGAGAACTCTGCCGGTGCAAATTCTGAGGGTTGGACCCCAGTGGCAGGAGGTGTAGACCGAGTCCAGCAGGGAGCACAGGTGGTGGCCTGGCATGGCGCTGCCCAGCCAATGTCTAACGCTGGCCTCTTGGCTGCTCAGAGCCCCCTGCCAACAATGTCACCTTCAAGGCCACTCCAGCAGGTGTCGGGGGAGCGGGGGGAGGGGAATGGGCTGCTTCCCTCTAGGGCCGTTCCTGGCGGGAGCAGGGGGGAGCTCCTCTCGCCATTCCCCATAGGCTGAGCTCCAAGGAGACAGGACTGGGCACTTCTGCCCTCTAAAGCTGCCCCTCGCTTGGGAATCCAAACGCCACCCCCATCACTGTCTTCCAGGGCTCCTGAGTAGCTCAGCGGTCTGCACCCTTGGGAAGAACACGAGACAAAGTAGCCAGCTCTGTCCCGTGGCTGGGAGAGGGGCAGGAGGACAAGTGCCTCCTATGCCCCTCCCTCCCATGGTCCTTAGATCCTGAGGATGGGGGCAGAGCCTGCTGTGCCAGGGCGGCTTCTAGATGCATCCAGAACCCTAGCCCCAGCGGCACACACGCGCTCACACACACACACACACACACACACACATGCCATCTGCTGGTTCCCTTCCCCGTATGCCAGCAACAGCCAGGGCTGCGCCAGGCGGAGGTCAGGAGCCTGGAACTCCATCCAAGTGTCCACTTGTACCTCGGCAGCAGAGACCCGAGCAGTGAGCCATCGCCTGCTGCCTCCCAGGGTGTGCGTTATCGGGGAGGCTGGAACCCAGGCTCTCGGATAGCGGGCGTCGCAAGCCGGGTCTTACCCACTGCGCCAGGCGCTGTAATCCAGAAGCCATAGAATCGGGCCGTGCAAATGGCCCTGGGACAGGTGCATGTGATCTTGGACGTGACCTGTGGGAGCTGGGCCCCCTGGGGAAAGAAACAGGGCCAAGAGAGAGGAAGAGAGAGGGCTTGGTGTTGGGGCAGCAGGTGGCGCTGCGCTCTCGGCTGCAGCCCGCGGGGGCTCCCGCGTCTCTGCTGCGCCCCTGGCCTCCGTCCCAGTGGCCTCCCTTCTTGCGGGAGGTGGTGGGGCTAGCGCCATCCCGGCACCCTCGTCTCTGGCCCCAGCTCCACGCGTGGCTTGGTCTGCAGCCCAGAGACCCTGAGTCCCGCCCAGGGCTGCCGCCCTTTGGGTCCGGGCTCTGCCAGGGGCGCCCGAAAATGTTCCGGGCGCGCCAGGCTGGCTGGAGCCAGGATCAGCAGCGCGCTCCGCGGCTCCGCCGAGGCCTGGCGTGGATTCGGGGCAGCCGCTGCTCGGCTCGCACCGCGCTGCCGCGGCCCCGCCAGGGGGCGTTTTTAAATTTCGCTCCTCGCCAGGTTTGCCATCTATGGCCTCGCCGGTGCTGCCTTTCCTGGCTCGGTTAGTTCATGTCGGGGAATCTCGCTGGGCGGATGAAAAGCGCTAACTTCTGTTTATCACGTATTTCAGGGCTGGTGCCAGCTACCAATAACCAAGCAGACACCAAAGGGGACAGGATCAGGAATGTGACTTTCATGGGTCCTGTTTCTGCCCAGATTTGCCCAGAAATGAGAGCCACTGGCTTGGGGTCCAAGGTGAACACACAGACATTTCCGGTTGCATTGCGGTACAGCCAGTGGGTGGCCCGGGGTTGCCTTCAAATCGGGGTTCCAGGAGCGTGCAGGCAACAGCAGGGTTCTTTCTCGTCCATTCGTTCTGCAAATATTTACCGAGCGCCAGCTAATGGTCCAAGTCGGGGTGGAGATGCTGTGAGACTGTTGGGTCCACGGCTTCACCTGGAATTTCTGATGGTGTAACATTCAAGAAGTTAAAAAAGCTATCCTAGAGATGGATGGTGGCGTGTGGGGTCCCCAGGAAAGCGAGCACTCAGCTGGCAGGGGTAGACATTCCGGGGAAGGAACATTTACAGGGAAGAAGAGAAATGGTAGAGAGAGCAGCAGGAGGCAGGAAGGGTCTTGGGACGTCGAGGCAGGAAGCGGGGGAGAGCCTCAGGTTCAGGGGTGTCTCTAAGAAGATGCTCATTGGCCCGTGGGAGCCCCATGCTCACCCTTAGAGGAAATGGGACGACCAGGCCCATGGTGGCACAGCAGGTTAAGCCACTGCCTGGGAGGCTGGCATCCCATATGTGCACCAGCTTGGATCTCAACTGCTCCGCTTCCGATCCAGCTCCCTGCTGTTGCACCTGAGAAGGCAGTGGAAGATGACCCGGGTGCTTGGTCTCCTGCCTTCCACATGGGAGACCCGGATGGAGCTCCAGGCTTCTGGTCCAGTCTTGGCTGTTGTTCTCTCTCTCTCTCTCTCTCTCCTCTTTCTGAAACTCTTTCAAATCATTATTTATTGTTTATTTTAATATTTAAAAGGTTTTTTAAATTTGCAGTTACTTTTTAACAGGTTCAATATAGTTAAAAATAAACCTTTACAACAATTCAGAATTGCATTTGAAACAGGCCAACACCCTAGCAGGGAGTAGAACCCAAACACTTGCAGTTATTGTTCTCTGCTAAGCAGAAACCACCTGCCCCCCCTCCCAGCCTGAAACCACCTGCAGTCAGTCTGTTCTCTCCAACTGAGCACGAAGCTTCAGCTCTGAGCTCGGCCTGGGTCTGAAGTCGCCTCTGAGCCTCATTTCCAAGGGTGGGACAAAAGTTAAAGATGAAGTTTATTTGGGGGCCTAAAGCTTTCAAGCCATGCTCAGTTTTCTCACTGCACGCATTTTTCTTGCTGCCAGAGAGGCGCTTAACTCAGACCTGGGGTGGAGTGGCTCGGGCATCCCACAGCAACAGGCGTTTAGCCTGAACCCTGGGGCTGATTGAGCGAGCCAGGTGCAGAGAAGAAAAGACACAGGAGAAATAAAGGAAAAAGAAAAACAAAACAACACAAGCTCTCAAGGCACCTCCCAGACCTGCAAATAACTCCCAGACAGCTGAGGGCCAAGGAGGCATCAGGCTTGGGAGTGAGAGTGACGGGGACAGAAGGTGGCCGTGAACTCTCTTGTGCACCGTGCTCAGGAATCTGGGCTTTTATCGTGAACGTCCCAGGAGCCGTGCACGTGTCGGAAATGAGAAAACACGTGGATCCCGATTTTGATCAAGATGGCTCTGGCTGGGGGGTGGGGAATGGGCTGGGGATACCAGTGCTGGGACCAGACAGTGACCACCAGGCTATTGGTGCCAGCGAGGGGGGAGCTGGCGGTCCCCCAGGGTGGGGCGGTGACCAAGGGGAACCCAGCAAATCTGCAAGGGCACCCGGGGAACTGGGCAGGGCCAGCCTGCCACCAGTGAATTGGCAGGGGGTGACAGACAACACGCAACACGTCGGCATGTCTGGGGTGATTCCGCGCAGCTCCCCGAAACTGTGCTTCGGGGTATGGCCATGACTGCAAAGCTCTCTCCACAGTGACTGTTTTGGTTCTTTTCCTACTCTGTTCTCTCTATTCCATCTGCTATGTCAATCGCGCACAGGCGGCGCCTCGTGTTTGTCCCCTGGCTCTTGGCTGTTCTGTGCTGTGGCCGATTGCATTGGCGTTACATCCAAGTTTGGGAAGCTTCTCCTGACGTGGCTTCAGGCTCAGTGATTCTTTCCTGGGCCATGTTGGGGCCACTGATGACTCCTCCAGTACGTTCCTCGTGTTGACCAGCGTGGGTTCCAGCGTCTCCTTCTGAGTGCTGCTTCCCTGTCTACTTCATGGCTCCTCGCTTGGACTCCCCATCCGATCTTGCACATGATCCACAACCTTCCCTTCCTAAGCATGGAGAAATACCCCGAACTGAAAACACTGAACACCTGTCCCACAGTGGACGCTCACGCTGTGGCGTCAGACTGCTTCTCCGTGACTTGTGACTTTGCGGTGGGATGCGTTGCCAGTGGGAGCCGAGGTCAACCCATCTCTTACGTAAGGACTGACGGTAGCCCGGACAGCGGTTGGCATTGCTAATGTTCTGTGTGGTTACGTGTTACGGGGGCTTTCCGTTCCTCTAGCGTCCTTGCTTTGGGGTTTCGTGGTCCTCTCAGAGGGAGCCTGTGTCTCCCAGCCTGGCGGGCTGCCACGCTCCGCCATTGCATGGAGTCCTGTTGGTGTGACGGCGGTGTGGAGGGGCGGGGAGCCTCTGGCCTGTGACAGGTCTCTTCTCGTATCTGCCTCCCCCACCCCAGGTACAGCCCAGAGGCTGCAGGTGGATGCCTCTCCCCCAGGACCCTCAGAAAAGGCTCTGGATGACCTGTTCCTACGAGGATCAATCTTCCTTCCGGAGAACATACCAGAGAGATTTCCAAAGGATGTCTCTGCCTTACCCCAGCCTGAAACACGGCTCTTTATAGGATCTCCCCTGGGAGAATCTGACCAATCTCCCCACTACGATGGCAGCCCCTCCCCCAGACTAATATGTCCCTGTGCAGCACACACACAACCTCAAGCCGTTCATCCAAATGACCTTATAAGGGCTCCCGCCAGTCTCCAGCCCCCGCGACTGCTCCTCAGGGCAGTCAGAGCCTGGCTGTGGCTGTCTGGGTTCACCTGACTCTTGAGACTTCAGGGGGGCGCTCTGGCCCACGGGTGCAAGTGTAGAACAAGTGTCTGTCTTCTTGTCGCGATGAGAACAAGGGTGACAGTTTCCAAGTTCTTACATGCCGCTGCGGACGTGGGATGATCCTCAATAACTCGCTTTCGGATAGGGGCCAGCAGCTAGGTCATGGACACCTGTCCCGGGAGCCTGTGGAGAGCGGGGAGGGCTTGTAGGCAGCGGCATCAGCAAGGAGTGTTGTTGGGCGGATGGTGTAGTAGGTGTTAGCACTGACTTCTCTCCAGGCGTGAGATAACGACAGTGCCTAAACTGTTATTGGGAGAGGGAGAAAGAGAGGAAGGGAGAGATGAGAGAGAGACAGAGCGAGCGAGCTCTCACCCACTGGTGCCCACTACATGCCTACTACAGCCACAAGCCCCAGCCAGGAGCCCCACCCAGGTCTCCCTTGTGGGAGACAGGGACCCAAGTACCTGAGCCGCCATCCGCTGCCTGCCCGGGTGTGCGTTGGCAGGAAGTGAGCGTCGGAAGAGGAGCTGGGACTTGGGCCCTCCCACGTGGGATGTGAGCTTCCCAATCAGCGTCTTCAGTCTAGGCTAAGCACCTGATGGTGTTCATTTGCCTTCCTTTCTTTTTCCTTCTTTTTGACAGGTAGAGTTAGTGAGAGAGAGAGAGAGGAGAGAAAGGTCTTCCTTCCGTTGGTTCACCCTTCCGTTGGTTCACCCTCCAATGGCCGCTGTGGCCTACACGCTGCGCTGATCTGAAGCCAGGAGCCAGGTGCTTCTCCTGGTCTCCCATGGGGTGCAGGACTCAAGCACTTGGGCCATCCTCCACTGCACTCCCGGGCCACAGCAGAGAGCTGGCCTGGAAGAGGGGCGCCGACAGAATCCGGCGCCCCGACCGGGACTAGAACCCGGTGTGCCGGCGCTGCAGGCGGAGGATTAGCCTGTTGAGCCACGGCGCCGGGCCCTCCTTTCAGTTTTCCCTACAGGGCTTTTACTCTCTGCAAGGGGAGTGCACTGCTTTCCTACCCGCAAGGCAGAGTCACCCCGTTCTCGAAGAGGCTGGACACTGAGGCTGCCTCTCCCAGACGCTCTCGGATGTTACGCACACGGCAGCTTCTGCTTGTCACTGGGCCTATTCGTTCACACGTCTGCGTCTCAATGGCCTCATTTATGAAATGGGGACACAAGGCCCAGCCAGGGATCTGCTACTTCTCACGCCTCCGAGTGTCTCGTGTGAGGCTGTTTTTCTCCTATGGAAACACATGAGTGGACAGGGCCCGCGTGAGCGACAGGGAGGCCCAAGGCCCCGGGCTTTCCCACTTCAGGGCACTGAACAGGTGACGACAGAGGCCTGATTCAGCTGCCACAGCTGCCCCGGCCCAGCCAGGCCCTCTGGAGCCGCCTCTCTCAAAAGCCCGGTTCTCCGTCCTTTCTGCATCCCGGGCTGGCACCCCACCAGCTCTCGAGCACCACGGCGCCATTTGGTGGGGGAGGGGGACACGGGGGGAGGGGCCGACACCTGCAGTTCTTTTCAAGGATTTGGCATGAGAGGGCCCTAGGCACGGGATTCCCCCTCCCTCTCCCTTCACTGGATATGGAATTCTGTTCGGATTTTTAAAAGATTGATTGATTTGAAGAGTGACAGAGAGGGATATATATATATATATATATATATATAAATGGTTATAAAAATATATATTTTATATATTATATGTAATATATAATAAATATGTATTATATTATTATTAAATATATTATATTTTATATATATTTTATATATAAATGGATATAAAATATCCATTATATATATATATATATATATACACAGAGAGAAAGAGAGAGAGGGGGATTTCGTTCACTGGTTCACTCCCCCAAATAGCCACAACAGCCTGCCAAGTCTGGGCCAACCCAAAGCCAAGACCCTGGAGCCCCATCTAGCTCTCTTACATGGGTGCAGGGCCCCAAGCACTTGGGCCACCTTCTGCTACTTTCCCAGGTGCATTAGCAAGGAGCTGGATTGGAAGTGGAGCAGCTGGGACTCGAACCGGCGCCCATATGAAATGCCCATGTCATAAGCAATGACTTAACCCACTGTGCTGCCCTGACAGCCCCCTGCCCAGTGTTCTTAAGACTCCATCTGGGGACCCAGGAGCTGGAATGGCAACCTGGCTTCCAGTCTGAGCCCGGTGAGACAGGGGGATTGTCACAGGCAGGCGCAGGCCTTGGGAGCAAACAGGTGTAGTTGTGCAAAGCTGGCCTTAACCTTGGAGTTAGCAGGGCAGGCACAGGAGTGACCTTCAGTCATGTGGCCCTGCATGATATTCTTACCAAGCTGTACGACAGGATTTGTGGTCCAGTGTTAGCGTGGGATGAGATGGAAGTCCCACTGCAGTGATTACGGGAAAGGATGGGCCCAGCAGGTGTGTGGAGTCAGCCAACCTGGCCAGCTCCACGCCCCACCTTCTAGTGGCTGTGTGGTACTGAGAGCACCCAGGCACCGTGACCTATTGATTCCCCCTTATGACATAAGGATCATCGTGGTTATCTATCGCACAGGGTCGCCATGTGGATTAAATAAGGTAACATTCAAAAAGTGCTTACCTCCGTATCTGGCACATTGCAACGGACCAACCGATTGCCAGCAATGTTTGTTACAGGGCTGGACCCTCCCGTAGGCAGCTGTTTTTGCTGGTGGTTGTGGGACGCATGCTAAGGGTTAAACCACATCCCCACCTGTGAGGAGCTAGGCCTGCCCCAAGGAACCAGTTACGCAGCCAGGCAGAGGGTGACTCAATGCAATAGCGCCAGGGAAGGCAGCAGTACTATTTATAATAACAGCATGCTGGAAGCAACCCAGGTGCCCAGCCATCCGTTCGTGACTAAGCAAACCCTGCAACGTCCACGCCACGCTGCTGCTGATGCCCATACATGGAAACAAGCCTCCGAAATAAACACATCTCGAAGGAGAGCACAGAACAGCAAGTGCACGCACTCCCCAAGAGGCTCTGATGAGATGCTTGATCTCCCGCTGGGGCCGACCGAGGATGTGGGGGGCTGGAAATGTTCTAGGATGTTAGTTTCCCCCCCTCCCCGCCCCCAGCACGTTGCTTAAGCCCCTGGTCTAAGAGACAAGGAAGTGTCACAGGATCAGAGAAGGGAGGGCAGTGAGAGGTAAGAGGATGGTGGGGGAGCAGACACTGGGGTACCAGTGGACTGGATTGTCTCCATGGGACCCACTGAGTCCCCTCTCCCAGCAATCTCTACTAAAACAAATTAGTTCAGTGCTATTTAGGGTAGGATAAGAAATGGATATGGGAGAAAGCAGGGGTGAGCCCAGCCTTCTCCTTGGGGAACAAAGGGAGTTGGGATGAATTTGTCTGTACTAGCCGGTGGAGTTACTACCAGCTTCCTGCACATGACTCCACGTGATGGACAGGTGGAGGGCGGGGGCAGGCCAGATCCTGCTTGGTCACATCGTAGGAAAGAGAGTGGGCCCTCTCCATTGGACAGTTCTCGTCCGTGAAGTCACACACCAGCCTGCACACAGGGTACCGCAGGCCCCAGAATGAGAATTTGAAGAGTTGAGGAAACCCATCTCCAGACCAAAGGAGGTTGCTGTCTGCAGTCAGACGGCTGCAGCCCATGAATCCTATCCGCTTCGCTTGTGTCCAGTTGATTGGGTGTGTCATTTGAATCCTCCCTCTGTTACCAACCAGCTCTGTGCCCTCGAGCAAAATTTCAAACGTCTAGAGGCCTCTGGTTACCCGTGGGGATAGCTTCCTCAAGGCGTGCGCGTCGGGTCCAGAGCGGAAGCTCGATGAGTGGTGAGCAGGTCCTTAATTCTTCCTGCTGCAACTGTGGTGCCTCTGAAGAAAGTCATCCTGCCTCTGGGAGACAGCCTGAGACACACGCACACACGCACACACACACACACACACACACACACTCACACGTGCAGCCTGACCATGGCCTCCTGCCCTCCCGCACTCTCTTCTGCCCAGTTTTGGGACTTCCGGCCCCAGCCAGTGGCCGTGGGCAGACTCTGGGGAAGACAAGGACGTGCAGGTCGAGGAGCAGCCGTCTGGCAAGGGTGCTCAAGGGAAAATGATGCTTCCTGGGGGACAGGAGGAGCGGTTGCTGGACACCCAGCACCCACAGGAGCGTCCCACCCAGGCAGCACCTGCAGAGTGGGCCAGCCCCCCGGGGCGTAATGAGAAACAGGGATCTCGTCTTTGCCCCAGTTCCTGATACCCTTGGGGTTTCCAGAGTGACAGGAAGCTCCTGTTGAAAGCAATTCTCGGGGCCCGGTGCTGTGGCGCAGCAGGTTAACGCCCTGGCCTGAGGCGCTGGCATCCCACATGGGCGCAGGTTTGAAACCCGGCTGCTCCACTTCTGAGCCAGCTCTATGCTATGGCCTGGGAAAGCAGTAGAAGATGGTCCAAGTCCTTGGGTCCCTGCACCCATGTGGGAGACCTGGAAGAAGCTCCTGGCTCCTGGATTCAGATCGGCGCAGCTCTGGCCATTTTGGCCAACTGGGGAGTGAACCAGAAAATGGAAGGCCTCTCTCTCCCTCTCTCTCTCTCTCTCTCTCTCTCTCTCTCTCTCTCTCTGCCTCTCCTCTCTCTGTATAACTCTGACTTTTGAATAAATAAATAAATCTTAAAAAAAAAAAAAAAGGAAGCAATTCTCTGCCTCTGAGAGCCCCCTGTTCTCGGGGCTCTGCCACCCTGGGCTCTTTTAGCTCCTCCCACGGCCAGCCGCCCTCCCAAGCAGGCCTTTGCACACGCTGTCCTGCCGTCCAGGGCCAGCAAGCGCCAGCACATCATCCCTGCTTCCAGCTCAGCCCTGCTCAGCCTGGGCAGCTGGTGGCATCGTTTCATGAAAAAGCTTCTCTGGCTGTTGAGTCTAAGCCGTTGCTTTTATCACAAAGCCTCTTTAACCTGTTCTTCTCCCTCCTAGGAATGCACATTCCAGTTTGCAACAATGTATTATCAATGTGCTCTCTTTATTGAGGTCTCCATTCATAACTGCAGCCCAGCACCTGTCTGTGTTCAGAGCAGCTAATGAATGAATGAATGAGTTACCATAGGGACCTTGACGTGGATGGCATCACAGAATTGGTAAAGCCACCAGCCCCAGATACCCACAGGGATGGATTATCGGGGCTCTGAAGTATCGGGAAGCGGGGAATCCCACCTAGGAAGACCACCAAGCACGTGTGCGGGCTCTCACAGTCTCTCTGGCTGCCCAAGGAGGCTGCACTTGGAGAAGAGCTGTGAACCCCAACCTTTCGAATTGATCCGATCCCACGTGGACACTCTCCCTCCTGTGTCAGCGCGGCCCCTGGGCAGATTGTGAAAGCCGTAGGGATGCTTGGGGTCACCTCTGCTGGCATCATTTGGGGGCTCAGAGGAAAGTGTGTGGGTGCTGGGGTGATGCCCTCGACCCAGCTTCCCCAGATGGCCACACAGTCAGGGCTGGGCCAGGCTGAAGCCAGGAGCTTCTTCCAGGTCTCCCACATGGGTGCAGGGGCCCAAGCACTTGGGCCATCTTCCACTGCTTTCCCAGACGCATTAGCAGGAGTCTGGATAGGAAGCGGAGCAGGAGAGACCTGGGTGGAATTCCCAGCTTCCTGCTTTGGCTGGGTATTTGGGGAGTGACTCAGCAGAGGGAAGATATCTGTCTGTCTCTTTCAAATAAGTAACAAGTGAACACATTTTTAAAATGCATTTCAAAGCGAGGAAGCAGCTATTCACTAAGGCACGAGGAACAAAGCAGTGGTACCATCAGCCTCACCACTGTGGGTTTTCTGGTCCTGGTGCCAAGGTAGGAGACTCCCAGCCTGCCCTATGCCTGGTATGCATGTGTGGGTGGATGGCTTGTGGTTGCTGGTCTCCCACAGGGGTGGGAGGGGGCCAGGTACTTGTGCCATCCACTGCAGCCTCCCGGGGTCGCCACTAGCAGGATGCTGGACTCAGAAGCAGAAGCAGCACTTGAACCCGGGTGCTCTGAGATGGGATGCGGGTGTCCCACGTGGTGTCTCAGCCGCCATGCCAGGCACCTGTCTCTCAGTACTGCTGTCCTCGGGCACCAGGCTGGAGACAGTAGGTGCCATCCACAAGCGGCGAGATGCAGGGCGGCTGCCCCAGGCACCTTCAGTGAGCAACGGGGCACTTCTCGCTTGGTTCTTTTCCTTGAGACACAACTGTGCGAGTTCAATGGAGAGAAAGCCGTCTCCGGAGTTCACCACGTCCGCCGGGGCCCACAGATACTCAACGGACGATGCTTGGGAAATGACCTAGGAAACAGGAAAACATTCTTTCGTGCAAACTGAGCGCTGACATGGGTTCCGCAGATTCGGTGAGAGGACAAATAGACCATGTTCGCTGACGTGTTCTGACAGTACTTCCAAAAGTTTATGGAAAAGTGGGAATTAACAATGTTTATGTTGGTGTGAAAAACTTGGGTGTTAAGTAGTTCATGGAAGGCGCATATTATGAAAAAAACATTGCAAGTATTTAAATTTTTAAGAGATTTATTTACTTGAAATGCAGAGTTACAGACAGAGAGTTCTTCCATCTACTGGTTCACTCCCCAAATGGCCACAACAGGCAGGGCTGGGCCAAGCCAAAGCCAGGAGTGTGGAGCTCCATCTGGGTCTCCCACATGGGTGCAGGGGTCCAAGGACATGGGCCCTCTTCTGCTGGTTTCCCAGGTGCATTAGCAGGGAGCTGGATAGGAAGTGGAGCAGCTGGGACTCGAACCCAAGCTCATATGGAATGGCAGCATTGTAAGTGGTAGCTTAACTCGCTGTGCCACAATGCCAGCCCTGGCACCTTTTTGGCACCAAAAGAAACTTATGTTTTAATTACATTTTTCAAAAACAATTCAATAGATATGTTTGAGGAGCATGGAGATAGATAAGATGATAAATAGATGGAGATAGATGATAGAGATAAGAAAGAGCGAGAAGAACGAGAGGATGGAAAGAAGGAAGGAAAGAAGGAAGGAAGGAAGGAAAGAGGGAAGAAGAGAGGGAGGGAGGGAGGGAAGGAGAGAGGAAGGGAGGGAGGGAAGGAGAGAGGGAGGGAGGGTGAGCTGCCTCTGCTGGTTCACTCCCCAAGTCCCTACAAGGCTGGCCTGGGATAGAAGCCAGGAGCCAGAGCTCCACCAGGGTCTCCCACATGTGTGGCAGGGATCCAACTACTCGCGTCCTCACCAGCTGCCTCCCAGGGTGCAGAGGAAGCCGGAGTCAGCAGGCAGAGCCGGGAATCAAACCCACCCTCTCAGACGTGGAACGCTAGGCTCAAATGCCTGCGCCCTACAATCTCTTTGGAGCACCCCTCTTTTGACACAACCCCCTGGCGACAACGTGCCCAGCAGTGGTCCCTGGGTTTCTGCTGGCTACAGAGGGTCGTGTTTTCAAACAGGACTCCAGATGGAGGCTCTCACCGTCTTGTGATTCCCACTTCTTCTAGAGCTGCTGCAGACTGGACCCATCCTATGGTTTGCCTGAGCCAGGGAGGAAGAGGAGGCTTACCCACCTAAGACCCCCAGGGGAGGGCGGGGTTGAGACTCTGCGGACTGATCAAGATGGAGGGTCTATGCACACCAGGCCTGCCACCTCCATGGTGCTGACTCAGGGCTGGGGAACAGCCCTGGCATTTTGAGGAAGGAAAGTACCGGTGACTCATCCACCCTGGAAGGCAAGACCGTGGCTCGCTCTCAAGGTAAAGGTGGCCTGCTGGAAACTCACCCAACACTTCGTTGCGTCTGAGCAGTTTGTCATCTCCCGGCTGGCTGCTCATATTTGGCCACCACGAGGCGCAGCTCGGGAATTTAATCATCATAGTGAACCGCGAATTTCCAAATTGGGCTCGTGATCAAGACGGCTTGATAGGAATATTGATTGTTAGGGGTTCGTAGCCCCAAACCAACGTATGACAAGCCTAGATTTTATGGCGCCACGTGGCTGTGGAATGCATCTGTGTCCCCACTCTATAAATTGGACGTTGTTTATAATGACGGAGCCAGAGCAGTCGCAGTTCATCACGGGAGCTGCCGTCCCCGTGGAAACAGTCCTCGGTGTGTGGCTGATAAATGGCACAACCTCCACAGGCAGAAGAGAAATGGATGCGACCCATTTCATTTCCCAGGGGACTGGCAATCTATTATTCGCTTATCCAGCATATGTTTTCCCTACCTGATTTTGCTGGGCATCACCTGGAGACCTTGGTCAGTGTCATGGCCACGAAAGGATCATGTCATGCCCAGGGCACAGGAATGCCTTTGTTAGCTCCAGAATGAATCTCAGAGGGCAGCCTGGGAAAGAGACTCCTCCCCCAGCCACAGCTAGATCTCTTACTGCCCAGACAGAAAACCCAAGAGGAGATGAGAGGTGGCTGTGAGTAGCGTTCTCCAAAGCTGGCCCGGCCACCAGCCTTGGAACACAGAGGGCCAGGGTCACTGCTGCCCCTGTGGGCAGAGAGCATAAGGGTGACTTTATACGGAGTCGCAGAGACAGAATCCCCAGCACAGGGCTGCCCGATACATCCACGCCATCGGAGTTCAGGAAAGGAGGCCATGGCCCTGAGCTTCAGGCTGGACAAGGACAGCTGCATGGGAGACCCAATGTGGCCTCGGACTGCAGGCTGAGCGGAAGATCTGCTGGAGGGAGCAAGGGCTAAAGGTTCAGAGCAGTGCAGCTGGGAGAGAGGTGTATGCTGTGGGGAAAGGCGGTAGGAGCTGGTGTGGGATGGAGGCAGCCAGGCCTCAGGAGCGCTCCTGGGAGTTTGTACCTGATTTACTGTGCCTCTGCAGACCCGGCCTAGCCCTGGCTGTTGCAGACATTTGGGGAGTAAACCAGCAGATGAGATGGGAGATTCTCTCTCTCTCTCTCTCTCTCTCTCTCTCTCTCTCTCTCTCTCCCTCTCTCCCTCTCTCCCTCTCTCCCTCTCTCCCTCTCTCCCTCTCTCTCTCCTCCCTCTTTCTCTCTGCCTTCCAAATGAAATGAAGATAAATAAATATACTTTTGTAAAAAAAAAAAAAAGGTTGTGGCCAATGACCCCAGACGCCCTTGTCCCGCCCCCAGCAGGCTTCCAATGACAACAAGCAGAAACGCTCTTCCTGGGGCAGCGACAGGGATGTGGGGGTGACTGCTGCCCCCCGCCCCGGGGAGCCAGGATTTCCTGAGCTCAGCAGTGAACGCGCACACGGCTCGCACACTCCTGTTCCACAGGAAATCCGATCCGAGACACAGCCCCCAGTAACGCAGTGGGGAAGGTCCTGGTCTATTTTTAGTCTCCATAGCCTGACTTGGTGCTTCCACGGCTGCCCAGCGTCTTCCTGTGAGAATTTCAACACAGCCACCTGTCTAGGAAGACGCGCTCAGGCTGTAAATTGGGTGGGCACTCAGCAGAGGCCAGGGTCCAGAGATAGACCTATGTGTAAGGTCCCAGGCTGGACCACTTTTGAGAAACAGGGGTGGCAGACCCAGCACGGGCTGCCAGAGGTTGACCCTTTAGGTTGTCCAGGGTTTCCAGAAACCAGCTCTCCCCTGCACTTGGCCGTGAGCCACTCGGAAACATTTGCTGTTGCCGCGTGCCAGGCTCCGTGCTCAACACTGCATTTCCCTAACAGTTGTGCGTGAGAGACACAAACATAGAAAACTCTCCTAAAGCGACACAGCGCCCTGGCATGAGGCAGAGAAGACGAGCAGCAGGAGGCAGGAGACTCATCCTCTGGAGACGCCCGGGACAGGTGCAGGCAGGAAGGGGCGGGGCAAGGAGCGACACCTGGGATAGGTGTGTGTGGGGGGGGGGGAAGTGTTGGCAATGAATTCCCAGGAGGTGGCTCATTCCCACGTTTTTTACCTTTCATTCCCATCACCAGCCGCTTTGGGGAGCCGAGGGGAAAAAAAAGTGCTTTGTGCTACGAAAATAAGCAAGCAGTGTCTCCCCGAATGGCAAAGGGTGCGGGGAAATTGCGAGTCATTGCCAACACCACCAGCTGTGTCTTGAAAATGAATAAAGAAGCGTTTTTTTTTTTTCTTGGACAAAACAGGAGTGGGAGGAGAAAGAGGGGAGGGAGAATGCGTGGGAGGGTGGGAAGAATTACTATGTTCCTAATGTTGTATTTATGAGATACATACAAATTAAAAAAAAAAGAATTGCAAAAAAATTTAATACAGAGGACAACATCAACCCAATGGACTGGTGAGGCCTCTCGCCCAGAGCCTGGGAGAGCCCCCAGCTGCCAGCAGAGGGGGCTGTAGGCTCGGCCACCAGGGAGCTTGTTTGTACCGCCTGGCCGGAGCACCCTGCGGCTGGCATCCCCGCCTGTGGAGCTGATGGAGGCTCCTGTCCGTGATGGAGTCGCAGGCGGGGAAAAGGGCTGGCGACAGACAGAGATGGCAGAACCAGGACAGCCAGGGCGAGCAGGCTTCCTGGGCAGGGCGGAGACCCACGCTCCCCCAGCTCCGGGAGAGGCTTCCGGGGTCCTGCCTTGGTGTATCGGGCTGCTCAATGAGGGCCACAAAGAGGTGGACTGCCACTGCTCTCTCTGACATCATCACCCTGCAAACTGAGGGCTCTGGCGGGGCCAGCAGGGGCCGGAGCCATTTGGCAGGCAGCCTTGGCACTGTGCAGGCGAGGCCAAGACCTTCCCCCGGAGAGGGGCGTCGTGCGCAGGCTGGGTGCCCCTGTGACATGACAGCTTAAGAAAATGAAATGTGACTGTGGCACAGTTGCCCGCATTGCGGAGACCCTGTGGGCAGCCGGCGGCTCCTGCTGCCCTGGGGTCTGGTGACCGCACGGGAGGGACAGCAGGACAGGAATACGATGTGACAGAAGCCTGTTTAGGAAGGCGCCTGCCCACCCACCTATCACACAGGAAGGCAGCGTCTCTGTCACCCCAAAGACGACTCAAACAAGGCCTTGCCTGTGCACCTGCTGGTTGCCTCAGGATGGAGTGTGCACCTGCTTCCTTGGGAGGATTTTTACTCCGTCTGCACACAACAGCCTCCTTAGTGGAGACCAAGCCACTGCTCTCTGATGGCACAGAGCAGGACCCAAGCCCACGACAGATCCTCACTGCTTGCTTCCCAAACCCAGCCCACCCTGGCTGCCTGCAGGCACAACCAGCCCAGGACTGACTTTGCTGGGCAGTCTTGGAGTTACCATCAAGCACAAAACGGCTGCCATGCCCCCCACATCATCCCATCTTCCACCCATTGCAAGATAGGGTGCCATTTCATGTCCTGACTCATCCTCTTCTGATCCAGCTCTCTGATAGTGCCCCTAGAAAAGCAGTGGAAGACAACTGAAGTGCTTGGGCCCCTGCACCCACCTGGGAGACCCAGAAGAAGCTCCTGGCTCCTGGCTTCGGATTGGCCCTGCTCTGGCCATTTGGGGAGTGAACCAGCGGATGGAAGAGTTCTCTCAGTCTCTCCCTCTCTGGGTCTGTAATTCTGCTTCTCAAATAAATTATTTGAGAAGGCAGGTGCAAGGGAAGAGGTGTTCGCTGTTCTTGCTCCCTGGGGAGTTTGTGGCTCAGGGAGGGGAGAACACCCAGCTCTGAACCAAGCGGGCTCTCTTTCTGGGATGCAGGGCGGCGGCCAGCTGCTTCCGGGGTCCCTTACATCATAGCGTTTGTTTGGTCGTCACCCGGCAGCTGCCCTGCCCCAGGCTGTCCTCCGCGCCCACCCATCTTCCTCCTGGATCTTCTATTGGTCCCTCCAGTCTGAGGGGTGCACACACTGATGTAGAGCTGCCCAGAGAAGGCGCCCACCCCTCCCCGCCCATCTCTCATGGCCACGGCTGGAAACAGCCCCCCAGGGCCCCTGCTGTGTTCCCTCCAATCTTGGGCACGTGGCCCGCATGCCCCCGGCTCAGAGCCACATTCAAAGTGTCTGCCCAGCTGACTGGTCACTCAACAGAGGCCTCGGGTCTGCCGGCCAGGGACAGTGCCCACTGAAGAAGAGCTGAGGCGTGCAGGACAAGGCCGCCCAGCTAACAGCAGGCAAACGTGCACAGGACTGGGCCCTCAGGGTCCTGATGCCATCCACGATGCACCAGCATGCCCTGGCGACGCCACTGGATCCAGGACCGGCAACCCAGGGGGCCTTCTAGAAGTTCACGGAAAAGTGGAATTTTTTAAAAAAATGTTCTGACTATAAAGGTTTCATAACTAAAAAAGATAACCAGGCTTCCCCCTTGTTCTTTTTTTTTCTTTGATTTTGCAAAAACACGATTTCAATCCACTCATAATCACGGGCTTAATTCACCACTGACTGTACATTCAACGAGTAAAAAGTGGGAAGACCACAGTTCCACCTCCAGCCATGAAAAACAAACCCTGAACAACCTTGACCTTCAGCGCCAGTGGAAAATGACAATCCCATCCCCAAATGGCCATGTCATTCCTATAGATTTTTTGTGTGTTCTATACCAACTGCCACAGATCAGAGAAAAAGTGATATGTGTGTGTGGAGACTGGCTTGTTTCACTGAGTCTAATGGCTTCCAGTTGCATCCATTTTGTTACAAAAGACAGGATTTCATTCTTGTTTATGGCTGAGGAATATTCCAATGTCCCACATTTTCTTTGGAATTAAAAGCTAAGTTTACTTTGATGGAAAAAAATTTTTGAAACCCATGCATATGAAGAGTCTTCAGAAATTTATGGCAAATGCATGTTACGAGAACAACTATTCGTGGTTTTTGACATTTTTTGTTGATTTTTTTAATCCATTAGTTTTCTTTTCTATTTGAAAAGCAGAGAGAGAGGCAGAGGTCTTCCATCTGCTGGTTCGTGCTCCAAATGCACACAGCAGTCAGGGCTGGGCCAGGCTGAACCCAGGAGACTGGCGCTCACTCGGGGTCTCCCAAGTACTTGAGCCTTCGCCGGTTCCCTCCCAGGGTGTGCATTCCCAGGAAGCCGAGTGGGAAGCCACGGGCTCACATCAGCCACTCCAATACAGGACATGGAAGCACCAAGCAGTGTCTCAACAGCTTTGCCAAATGTCTGCCCATCAAACAATTGGGGGCATCAAAATAAGTGCCCCTTTTAATTCCATTCCTCCATGAGCTTCTTGAAATGTCCTCGTATGTACCCTGCAATGAGCTTTAGTAGAGACATTTCCATTCAGGCTGTGAAAATTCTTCAATGGGCGGAAGGACCACCAGGCACCACTGTGGCTGTCACTGGACTGGGATCCTCCCGAGCTAGCGCTCACCTAACCCATGCAATGGCCCCAGGAGCCAGGCTGGGCTGCTTAGCAACTGTGGGGACAGCTGGGTGGTTACAAGGGGGATTTGCCTTCCATCTCAGTGCAGTTTTCTTTTACGGTTCTGCTCTCAGCCAGCTCCGGGCAGTTCCCTATGAGAGGACACAAGAAACCTTCAGCCAATGGGGGGAGAGAGTGAGACGCTGGGTTCTGGGCTCTTTGGGCACCACAGTCCTTGGTGCATCCCCCAGGCCATGCACCAGCTGACTCTCCATCCTGTGCCGGATCCCACTGTGGGATGCCACCCTCTCTGTGTGCTCCCAGGAGATGGGAAATCTTACGTCTCAGGGCCAAGCTCCCTGTGTTGGTTTCATCAGCTCAGGGACCGGCGGTGAAGGTCAAGGTTATTCAGGGGGTTGTTTTCCATGGCTGGAGGTAAAGGTGCTGAGTTAGATGGGAACACAGAGGCCTTGTGCACCTGCTGGGAACACTAAGCAAGCAAACGCAAGCTCCCAAGTCTGCCCACCGCACGAAGCAACCCATGGCCACCCAATCAGCCTCTGTGCTCACATGGTCCCTGCTGCTTTAAAAGGCAGAAAGGAGAGGTAAAAAGAAATTATATTTTTAAAAAAATTAGTGCTTCAGGTTCAGGAAATCCCAACTCCTGAGACCAACGAGTTAACCTGGGGCGTGTTTATAAATTCCAGCTGCGGCAGTACGTGGGCCGCTGTCCAGCTGGGGGTCCTGGTGTTGGAACGGGCAGAGCAGGATCTTATCTGGGGCTATTTAATTTCTGTCCTGCTCCCCAGTGGGCCTACGCTGGCGTTTAAACTCTGTGCCTCTGCTGGGACGGACCAGGATAAAGTTACTTTGCAAAGAAGCCCAGAGCTCATTGCGTGGAGAGAAGGTGTGGGGGCAGATGGAGTTGGCGCAGGCCTGACAAGGGAGCGAGTTTCCATGTAGGGCTGGGCCTGCCTGCCCCAGGCTCTCCCGGAATGAATCCCAGCTGTGTAGCCGCTGGCCCATCCTCAGCTCCCTGCCACACCACGCCCCCTCCTGAGCACTGGGAAACGGGCATAGGGTGGGAACACCCTGGATGCAGAAACCTGGCTGTGCGCCCAGAGACCCCCCAACCACACAGAGGGAGCACCAGGGCGTCGTGGAGGAAAGCAGTGGACAGAACGCATGTGGGCGCAGAAGAGGAGAAATCCTGTGCGCATGGGAACCAAGGAGTTGGGGTGCACGGCCCTCTACAAGGTCCCTCGGAAGTCAGCCTGCTCCAAGATGCTGCGCACTGGGCGGTGAGGCGTTTGGCCCGTAAGTCGCTTTCTGTGGCGAAGATGCATTAGCACACAGTACGTTTCCTTAGGGAAACTGGAGTCACCCCTGCCCCAGACATGAGGGAGCTGGACGCCAATAAGCAAACAGCCATGAACACTGCTTGAACCGCTAGGACGCCGATACACAAATGTGTGTTCAGCGCTGGTGGAATTTTGTTTGGATCATTTCTAAGCAATGCCTTGTAAATAATCACTCGGCAAAGACGCAACAGAGCGCTCCTGCTCCTCATTTATCTACAAAACGTCCCAAGCAAAGCCTCGTAAAGAATTGCCGGTTAAGAGACCCAGGAACCTGGGGCTCCTGGTGGTCTCAGCCGGCCACTGAGCAGTCACGGCTTCAGCCCGAAGACCTAACAGCCTCCAGCCAAATTCCCAGGCCTGGGTCAAGGCCGGGGGTGCTGAGCCAGAAGGAAGCTCCGCCCTGATGACCTCTGCCCCCTTTCCGAGTGAGCTCAGCTGGGGCCCCAGCACCACTCTGGAATCCGTGGGGTTTACAATGGATTACAACCAGGGCTGGCTGCCCCTGGCCTTGGAGAGAAGACTGGGGCTCCTCCCCACTGCTCCTTAAAACCAGACAAAGGGGGCCGGTGCTGCGGCTCACTAGGCTAATCCTCCGCCTTGCGGCGCCGGCACACCAGGTTCTAGTCTTGGTCAGGGCACCGGATTCTGTCCCAGTTGCTCCTCTTCCAGGCCAGCTCTCTGCCGTGGCCCGGGAGCACAGTGGAGGATGGTCCAAGTGCTTGGGCCCTGCACCCCATGGGAGACCGGGAGGAAGCACCTGGCTCCTGCCTTCGGATCAGTGCGGTGCACCAGCCACAGCGGCCATTGGAGGGTGAACCAACGTCAAAGGAAGACCTTTCTCTCTGTCTCTCTCTCTCTCACTGTCCACTCTGCCTGTCAAAAAACAAAAAAACAAAGGGAGCTGGCGCTGTGGCATAGCAGGCAAAGCCTCCGCCTGCAACAAAGTCATCCTTTATGGGCGCCGGTTCATGTCCTGGCTGCTCCACTTCCTTTCCAGCTCCCTGCCAATGCACCTGGGAAAGCAGTAGAAGATGGCCCAATTGCCTGGGTCCCTGCACCTGCGTGGGAGACCCGGATGAAGCTCCTGGCTCCTGGCTTCAGCCTGGCCCAGTGCTGTCCATTGCAGGCATCTAGAGAGTGAACCAGCAGATGGAAGATTCTCTCTCTCTCTCTCTCTCAATTCTTTCAAAATAGATTTTTAAAAACAATTAAATAAAAAGCAGACAAGGGCTCTTTGATGTACGTGGGGGGTTTTGGAGTTCCAGCATCATGCTGAGTGACACTGGGTGCCGTGGAAATCACCTGTTGGTTCTTGTGGCCAACACACCACGAGCACACTGCTGGCCTGGCCACGGTTAGCCCATGGCGCTGCACTCATGGGCAAAATGACAGTGTCCAGCAGGGCAGGCATGGCTAACAGGTACCAGTCGGCTGGCCAAGCAATTCCAGGGAGAGTGGGGAAGACAGCGGGCTACTGTCTCCAGAGTTGGGGTCTGGGAGCTGAACTCTCAGCTGGGGTCACCTGAGGTCATTTGCTCCTGGAGTGCAGGGCTGGAGCGGTGCACAGGGCAGGAAGGATCCGAGAAGTCCAGGACCAGACAGCTGCTTGTCACGGAGCTGCGGATCCCGCACGAGATGAAAAGACACTCAAATCGCCAACATTTCTGTCCAACTCTTGGTGGACACTGCTCCTTGGCCACGGAGACAGGAATGTGCTCTTGTTTGTGGCCACCATGTGGCTCCAGAGTGGCTGCGCCTGGGACTCCCTGCTGGTGCCACGGGGCCACCTCCCTGCTGCGTGGCCGGCCGGGTTCTCGGGTCTCCCGCAGATCCCGTGGGCTTCCTCCGAGCTTTCCGTGAGACTCGCTCTCTGCAGTCACTCACCAGGGTACGATTCTGCCCTGGAACCCCAGATCCCTAACTGGCACAGAAATGGGATATTCCTGTAAACGCTAGAGAAATGGCACAAGGTCCAAGAGCAGGGAGCACCAGAGCCGGTGGTGGGACAGAGACGGGAAAACATCATACCGGTCGCGGACGACTTTCTGGGCCACTTCCGCCTTCAGGGCGGGGGCCCACGTCGGGCCAGCGGCTGGACACCCGGTTGGAAGTATGCCCCTCGGTGGACCCCACCCTAGATGGCTACAGCTCTCATTTTACCACTTACTACGGGGAGAGAGCGGGGGTCTCCCTAGACATGAGCATGAGGTACCATATTGGGGGGGGTCTTTTCTTTAGACTCAAGAGTATAACACCCAGGACTGTTTTTTTTTTTTCCATACGTCTGTTTTTTAAGCACCAATTTGTAGGGCCTCAGATCTGGGAAGAACTGGAATCCATTTAGTTAGAAGATCATGGCCCCTGTCTAGCTGTGCTGGTACCATGTCTATCTTAGGAATAGCCTTAAACCCTGTCTGGAAGAAGGTGGATACAAGTAAATAAAATAAATAAAATAGAAATGCAGGATTCAGCACATATTGGTTATGCACTTAAAGACAGCAGAGGATCTGTGCCAGGTGGTGGGGTGTGGTGGGTATTGGTGTGAGGATCCAAGAGAAATAAAGACCAGCCACAGAGACAGGTGACACGGTCCCCAGCAGGGCGAGGCCCATGGGTCATGGCTATGGTCGGAATGTGTGAGTCACCCCCAGATCCGAGTGTGCAAACTCTAAGCCCCCGGGAGATGAGGTTAGGAGACTTGGCCTCTGGCAGGTGGCGAGGTCACGGGGGCAGAAATCTGAGCAGGGGGAGTTCCTTTGTGAAGGAGACCCCAGAGAGCTGGCTCGCTCCTCCCATCATGCTTGGTGCCGACCAGAAGCCTGCCACCATAGTGGAGCAGGCGCTCAGCAGACATGGAATCTACAAGAGCCTTGAGCTGGGCTTGCAACCCCCAGAGCAGCTAGAAATAAATCTGTGTTGTGTATAAGCCACCCCCGGTATAGTCTTCTGTTGGAGCAGCCTTGATGGACTAAGACAGGCGGTGAGATGCCAACGGGCCAGGTAAGGGTGTCCCACCTGCCAAAGAGGCTGTGCTGGGGTGCGAGGACCCTTGTGGACCCCGGCCCTCTGATCAGTCCACACAGCCTCCACCCACTGCTCCAGCGAGGTCCTGCTGAGAGCCATACGCAACCATATTCGCGTAGAAACACAAGAGGCTCCGTGCCCTGCAGCCATAGGTCCAGGGCTCCGAGGCCACTGAGATCACCATTGTTCCTGCGTCACACGGGCTTCTCATGCTCTCCGTGGTCCAGCCGAGCCAGAGGGCCACGGAGACGAAGGGCCGTGCAGCGCAGCGGTTGGGATGAGCACCCCAGAAGTTAACTGGGCAACCTCCCTGGTCTCTGAGGAATGGCACCGTAGCAACCGGGGCCAGCGACGTGCCCCGGGGAGGCCCAGGCTCCCACCCTGAAGTTTGGCCGGCGTCTGTCTTGTTTGCACGAGGCCCCGCCCAGGTCCTGGAACACGATGCTCTCTGCGTGCCCACTTCAAACGCCCGGGAAGTGGGGGTTACTGTTGGAAACTGCCTCGTGTGCACTCTGCCTTCAAAGCTCAGGCGGTGGCTGTGGGTTCTCCGTGACTCTTATATTAAGACCTGGTCAACATTTTTCCTTGGAGACTTTCTCTGCTTTGTAATTAGAGGGAAGGAGGAGTGGGCCTTTCCTATTATGGCGTGGCTGTCCTTCCGTGTCATCAGCGAGGTTTTCATGTGCCTCCTGCCAACACAAACCCCATCTGGTTTGGTTTATGCTGCTCTCCGCCCGTGGCTGAACTCCCACTCGCTCACAGCGTCCTGGGGAGCGCTGGGCACCCAGACACCACCCCCACCGCCCACCCCAGGAGGGAACTGCCTGCTCTCCCGCTCATCTCAGATTCAGCAACCCTCAGCAAAGGATCTTGCCAGGAAGTCCCCAAGGCGCACAGGAGGTCTGACTGTGTTTTTTAACAATTACCAAGAAAAAGACAAAATAAATCAACCTGAGTGAAAGCAGACGCCTCGCTCCCCGACACACACGCACACCAAACCAAACAGTGCAGGTGCTCGCCCGGGCCCAGGACTGGCCCCGCTGCCAGAGACACAGAGATGGGGAGACTGGCCTGGTGCACACGGCTCGGCTCGACTCCTCAGGCCGGCTCCTGGCTGAATAAACCTTCCCAGGAGTTAAGGCCTTGAAATGAAATGTATAGATCACCTCGGGCAACCTTTGCATGCACTGGTCCGAGTGTCACGCAACTACGGGGTTTCAACACGCCTGTCCTGCCCCGGCCTGTGCCGTCTGTATGAGCCAGGCCGGGAGTGGGTTTCAACACGCCTGTCCTGCCCCGGCCCGTGCCGTCTGTATGAGCCAGGCCAGGACACCCTGGATGCCGTGGACCTGGAACGCAGGTCCCTGCGTGGTTTCTAAGCCCCTTGCTCATAGTCCAGGGGCAACACGGGACCCACTGGAAACTCTGGGATGTCCTTCGTCATCTTGTCTCACAAGTCCAAAGCCTGTGTGTGTGTGTGAGAGAGACAGTGTGTGTGAGTGTGTATATGTGAGAGAGTGTGTGAGGTGTGTCAGTGTGTGTGTCAGTGTGAGTGTGTGAGAGTATGTGAGTGTGTGTCTGTGTGAGTGTGTCTGTGTGTATTTGTGAATGTGTGTATATGTGAGTGCGAGTGTGTGTGAGTGTGTATGTGTTTGAGTGTGTTAATGTGAGTGTGAGAGTGTGTAAGTGTGTGTATGTGAGTGTGTGTGCATGTGTGTGTCTTTGAGTGTGTGTGTGTGTGAATGTGAGTTTGTGTGTGTGTGTGTGTGTGCATGTGTGCGAGGGTACGGTGGGAAGGTGTCCCGACTCCCAGCCATGGTTTTCTCTTCCAAGTCTATCTGTGTGTATGTGAGTGTGTGAGTGTGACTGTGAGTGTGTGTATGTGAGTGTGTGAGTGAATGTGTGTATGTGAGTGTGTGTATGCAATGTGTGTGCATATGCGCATGTAATGTGTGTGTATGTGTGTGTGAGTTTGTGTGTGTGAGTGTGTGTGCATGTGTGCGAGGGTACAGTGGGAAGGTGTCCCGTCTCCCAGCCATGGTTTTCTCTTCCAAGTCTATCTGTGTGTATGTGAGTGTGTGAGTGTGACTGTGAGTGTGTGAGAGTGTGTGTGTATGTGTGCGAGGGTACGGTGGGAAGGTGTCCCGACTCCCAGCCATGGTTTTTTCTTCCAAGTCGATCTGAATACTCACTTTCCAAGGAAACATCCCTCAAAACAAACAAAAATTTCACGCGAGAGAGTAATACCTCACCGGAAAAGTCTTTGAAGATGTGTAGAAGGAGGAATGGATGTTAAAGGTATGATCGGGAGTTGGACCTCACCGGTGCAGACACCGTAGGCGCATGCCCGCTCCAAGCTCTGCCCAGCTCCCAGTCCCAGCCTCCTGCCAATGCAGACCCGTGAGACAGCAGTGGTGGCTCAACCTGTCGGGGTCCTGCCACCCGCAGGGGAGGTCTGGATGGAGTACTGGCTTCTGGCCTTGGTCCGGGCCAGTCCTGCTTGTGGTGGGCATTCGGGGAGTGAAGCAGTGGGTGGGAGTTCCTCTACTCTCTCTCTCTCAAATAATAGGGGCAGGCACGGAGGTGCAAGGGTTATGGTGCTGCTTGCAATGCCCACATCCCACGCTGGAGTTCTGGTTCAAGTCCCACTGCTCTGTTTCTGGTCCAGCTTCCTGCTAATGTGCCAGGGAAGCAGCGGGTAAAGACTTGAGTACTCAAGTCCCTGCTGCCCACTAGAACTCCAGGCTCTTGGCTTCCTGCTGGCCCTGCCCTGGCCATAGTTGGCATTTGGGGACTGCACCAGCAGATGGAAGATCTCTCTCTCTCTCTCTCTCTCTCTCCCTCTCTCTCTCTCTCTCTCCCTCTCTCTCTCTCTCTCTGTGTGTGTGTGTGTGTGTGTGTGTGTGTCTTCCCCTTCTCTCTGCACTTCTGCCTTTCCAATAAGTAACTCTTTAAAATAATAATAAATAGATAAATTTATTCTGATGCAAAAAACCTTGGAGATCCGTGCCGTTTTTCTGTAGTACACATCTCCATGAACTTTGGCAGAATTTTCTAAGTGCTAATGAGGCTCAGATACTGAATACCAGCTCTGAGTCGGGGCCCTGGGCAAGTGCTGAGCAGGGTGAGGGGGCCGCAGGCGGGTGAGTCCCCTCGCCCCACTCCCAGGCTGGGGTTGAGGCTGGAGCAGCCGAGGGCAGAGCTGGGTCCTCAGGTCAGCTCTGAGATGCACAGAGACGAGCGACTCAGAGGGGCCAAGGGGCTTCTGGGGAGCAGGTGTGCGATGCTTGTGGCCCCCTCTGATGCACCCACTGAAGCCACCCTCCAGGCGGAGAAGGAGCCCGCAGGATGGACTCAGAGTCGGACTCTCCTGGAAACACGTCTGGTGGGCGTGGCTACAGGGGCCGCGTACCCTGGACGCCCATGAGTCACAGCCCCAGAGCACGTGGAGGGAGAACTTCCAAACACGTGCTTTCCCTTTCAAAGATGCAGCCTTGGGACAGGCAAGAGGCAGAAGGGGACAGGCCCAGACGGAGGTTGCAGAAGATCCCCAGAGATCTTCCATCCACTGGTTTGCTCCCCAGTTACCCCCAACAACAAGGGCTTGGGCAGGCTGAATCCAGGAGCCAGGAACCCCCTCCAGATCTCCCATGTGGGAGGGGCAGGGGCTCAAGGGCTTGAGCCAGCCCCTGCCCCTCCCAGGGTGTGCATTAGCAGGGAGCTGGATCAGACGCAGGGGCCGGGACTCGAACCCAGGCACGGTGATGGGGGATGGCAGGGACCTGGGTGTCCCAAGCTGTGTCGTAAGTTCCACCAGTCACCACAAAGCTTCTAAATGCACCAGATGGGGTGAGGCAGCAGCCGAATGCAGGCTCCGGCCCTTCAGGGTGAAAATGAACCTCTTCACTCGCAGGATGTAGGGGGTGGCAAACTTGAACATGGAAGAAAGACTCAACCTTTGCATTTTCCAACTTGAATCAGTCAAGGGCTCCTTGGACTACATCAGCCCGCTGAGTCCTGGACTGTGGGGGCCCTGCCACGCCCCCCCAGAAGCCTCCTTGTATCCCCAGGTCAGACCCTGAGAACCAGATGGTGTGAGCTGTGCTGAGAATCTCATTGCATGCAAAGCTCGGCTGAACCCAAAACCACAGTCCCCAGAGGCTCCCCAGCTAGAACAGCAGGCACCAGGTTCACGACCCATGGGCAGGGGGTGCCAGCCGTTCGTGGTCCCTGGCGCTGCTAGCTCCCCGCCTGGCCCTGGCACTGATTTGCAGGGCGGGACTCAGGGCCCCATCAGACCACCCCTGAGGCAGGTGGGGCAGGGAGAGATCCAAGTCTCCATCCCCACCACAGGAAGGCAGCACTTAGTGGAAATGAGGGGCTTGGCAAAGCCTCCTTTGAAATGAAACCAGGGAGGAGCAAAGTAGAGGACGTGCGGTGGCCTTTGCGCTCCCATCACCTACAATTAGGGGACAGGCCACGTTTCTTGCTGAAAGCTGACCTGCAGTTCAGCTCCCCCTTGTTCCGGGCAGGACGCCGGTTATGCCTGCGGCATCGTCAGGGTGGGGGTGTGACAGCCGGGGTCAAGGCTTGGACGGGGCTCCAGGTGGCTGGGTAGTGGCCCTCACTCCGTTCTGGACAGAGACACCTGTCTCTGAAAGAGCCCTCCCAGGCTCAGCACCAGTGGCCAGAGGGGTCAGGGCCTGGGGGTCCCTGGGCGCCATCCATGTTTGCAAGGGCAGCTTCAGGGAGAGCTCCAGACACACGCTCGTGGCACAGCCTGAGGGCCCAAGATAGGGCAGGGACCCTGGAGCAATGGCCACCTAGGAGTATCTGTTTCCCTGATCGTTAAGTAAAACTGTGCATTTTCAAGAAGACAGTCCTTCTGCCCTGGAGGAGAGCGCCGTGTTAGGGAGAGCCAGCTCCCACGGCGTCCCGTCTCCGCCAGCTGCCACCTGCCCCTTGACATCTGTTCCCAGAGTTTGGTTGTTCAAGTGTTTTCTCGGAAACGCAGGTCAACGTCCTCTACCTGGACCGACCCTCATGCCCACTGCCCGTGCCCCAGCACAGCTCCCCCGCCTCCTGTCTCTGCCCTTGCTTGGGTGCTGCAGCTCGGGGCTGTCACACGGCTGGCGACTGCACATGCGACAGCTCCGGCTTCCGACCCCAGAGGGCACCTGGGTGCCAGGCTCCCAGGTCGGCACTCCCACGTGGCTTTCTGGACGTTAGCTAAGCTGCACAAGAGCAGGCACACCTTCCTACTGTTGGACACAAGGCGGCGATGACCGTGTGCGGGGGAACCCATTTGGTTCCGCTGCTTCAAGGAAGAGCTTGAAAAATAAATGCCAAGTCCCTGGCAGAGGATGAGCAAGATGGGAAATTTCTCCAACTTGAGTAGAAAGAGCGTTTCGAGACTCTCCCCTCCCAACGGCCATCCTACCCCACAGCGGACTTCACCTTGGCCCTGACCTCAGCGTCCTGGTGCAGCCAGTTCACAGTCCACACCAGAGAGCGTTGTGCCAGTCTCAGAGAGCTCAGAGCCCCCCCAGGCCGGTGGGAAACACCGAGACCCCGCCCCTCCCCCCAACTCTCCTCCCACTGCAGCTTCCATCTAGGGCACCGGTCCACCGGACAATGGGAAGATCAGAAACGGAAGCGCCGATGAACACCTCCACTGAGCAGGGCGAGAAGGCATGGGCGGCCACTGTCTGCAAACCCAGCCAGCCAAACAGCTCCAGGCACCTGACTGGTGTTTGCATATTTATGTATTTAGTTACTTAAATGTTTATTTGTTTATGTGAAAGATGAGTTACAGAGAAAGAGGGGGAGGGAGAGAGAGAGAGAAAGAGAGGGAGAGAGAGAGAGATCTTCCATCTGCTGGCTCACTCCCCAAAAGCCCACAACAGATGGAGCCAAAGCTGGAAGCCAGGAACTCAATCCTGGTCTCCCACGTGGGTGGCAGGGTCCCGGGAACCTGAGCCATCAGCTGCTGCCTCCCAGGGTCTGCAGTAGTGGGAAGCGGGAGTGGGAGCCAGAGCTGGGACCCAGGCACTCCTGTGCGGGATGCAGGCATCCTCACGTCCAGGTCAGATGCTTTGCCTCAAACACAGCGCTGCCTTCCACAAGCCCAGCACCGCGGCAAACAGCAGATGCCCAGGGAGACTCCGGTTAACGAGTTATTTGGCAAGGGCTATTTCTGGAATTAATTCTCAACCACTTCTAATTATTTTTAAATGGCAGTTATTAATCCACACGGCTTGGGGAAATGCCTGTGCTAGGGAATGCTCCCTTGGCTGTGTGCAGGAGCCACGATGGGGGGGGGGGGGTTCTTGGGCCCTGACTGGAATTAAACCAGGGGGTGTAGCAGCTCCCACTGTGGCCAGGGGGCCAAGTGGGCAGCTCCCACACCTCCTTGTCTGTTCTTAAAAAATATTTATTTATTTGAAAGGCAAAGAGACACAGAGGGTCTCTTCCATCTGCTGGTTCACTCCCTGAAATGACACCAACAGCTGGGCCTCTGTTGGTGGAAGCCAGGAACCTGGAACTCCATCCAGGTCTCCCCCATGGGTACAGGGCCCCAACTATTTGGGCCATCTCCCAGTGCTTTTCCCAGGTTCATTAGCAGGGAGCTGAATCAGAAGTGGAGCAGCCGGGACTCGAACATGCAGGTGTCACAGGCGGTGGCTAAACCCGCTGTGCTGTAACACTGGCCCCTCTCCTTGTCTTTTAGAGGGGAAGATGCTGGCTTGCAGCAACCCGTGCCTAGCACCAGCCCTCAGAGCTCCCCTCCAGCCCAGCTGTGGCCCCGGGTCTCCCTCATTTAGTCCAACACAGCTGGAAACCCGACAGTCCCCAGGCAGGCCTCCCTGGGGAGAGCAGTGTGCCTGCCTACCCTCCTGCACAGCCAGCCCACGGGAGCGGCTCCAAGGACAAGAGGAGGGCAAGGGGTAGGGGCGGGGCCTAGTGCCACCCCCTATTCAGAAGGTGACTCGGGGTTGGGGAGCCCTATCTGGCTCACAGAGCTTTTGGCAAGTGCTGAAACCAGCAGGTGCACACACGCGTGGGTGTCTGCTCACAGAGGGAGTGACAGGGAGCCACAGCCAGCATCCAGCACTCAGGTGTATCTGAGGGTGCACAACATTTGTCACGCCTGGCGCTGTCTCTGCCACCCTCGCTCAGCCATAGCCCAGGATGGAACATGTCACCCCCAATACTCCCTGCAGGGGGCGCTATTGGGTGGACCACAGTTCTTCAGACAGGCAGTTCCTCCGCACTAGCCAGGGCTGGGACCACGGCCGGCTGCCCAGGGGCCCCAGGTGGTCAGAGCCCCCAGCCCACACCCACCTCCCCTCCGGGACATCATCTCCGAGGAAACCCGGAAGGCAAGAACGCCATCCTCGGGGGCTCTGCCTGTCCTCGTTTCTCGCCAGCCACTGTGGGGGCTGTGACCCGCCCTGGACTCCCACGGTCACTACTTAGGGAGACGATTTTCCAGCGAAATGAGGAGAGTCCGCCTTAATGGAGGACTTGGCAGAATCACCAGTCAACAGAAGTCGGAAATGACAAAGCCCTTGTATATCGGAGCCCTAAGAGCCAGGCTCCTTGCCCGATCACTCTTCAGGGCCAGGGTGGCCGAGCAAATCAGGGTTCAAGGAACACGGGTGGCCCTGGCGCGGATGGGAGCCTGACAGAGAAAGGCACTGACTCCCTGCTGGGGCCTCCTGGCCTTTCTGGCAGCTGAGTTCCTGCATTCTCAGCTCTTCAGCCCTGGTTGCCACACCTGTAAAGTGAGGTTTGAGCTGGGCCCCTCTTGGGTCCCCCTTGGGCTCCAGCTTGGACACAGGGCATTAGCTTCATCGCCCCCTACTGGTGGCTAAGTGAACTGCTCTGTCATCTTCTCTCCAAACCATGGCTGTGAGCTCTGAGTTTCAAGGAAGTGAGTTGTGTCCCCCAAAGGTGCATGCGGTGGAAGAAACAAGAGCAGGGAGGGACCAGCTGGGTGTCCTGGAGGGAGGGCATCTGGTCAGAAGTTACTGCTTTTAGTTTTGAAAAATCTTAAAAGGCACAAGAGGAGAGAGAGAGAGAGAGAGAGAGAGAGAGAGATCTTCCATTTGTTGCTTCACTCCCCAAATGTACACAACTTCCAGCATTGGGCCAAGCCAAAGCCAGGAGCCAGAACTCGATCTGGGTGTCCCAGGTGCATCGCAGGGACCCAAGCACTTGAGCCATCACGCCGCCTCCAGGGTGCACATTAGCAAAAACGAAGCTTGGCATTGGGACCGGAGACAAGAGTGCAACCCAGACTCTCTGATGTGGGATGACGGTAGCCCAAGCAGAGCCTCCATCGCTGTGGTCAGCGCTCCCAGGGAGCTCTGAACTTGGGCATTCCATGGGGGAGGGGTGCTGAGCCCTCCCCCCACTTCCTTGCAAATGCACTTCCTGGCTCTTGGTGTCACGGTGTCTCACTCTCAACTCTCACATTTTCTATCTGAGCCAGGGTGTTTATTGATACTACACATGGCTCCGGCCGCTGCGCTCCACATCTGTGCCCCAGCTGCTGGGGGCCCCACTGAGATGTTTGTCATAGTTTTGGGATGCTTGGCTCGGGCCTGGGACGCCCAGTGCTGAGGGCGCTGTGTTCCGCTCTGTGGGAGGATTTGGGGGTCATTGCGAAGATTTCAAGGTTTTGAAGTTTGCTGTGGGGTGTGGTGGTTCCAGAGGAGAAGAGTCCTGGGGTTACAAAGTAAGCCCTGTTTGCAAAGGGCCAAAAGAACTTTGTAAAGAGCTAGCCTCATGCCACCCCCACAAAATAACCCAAGAATTCCCGCTGGGCAAAGCAGCTCTTCAAGTCCAGCCCTGGAAGGGGCTTGTCCTGCTGGCCCACCTGGGGGCTTTAGGTGGTCACAGTGGCAGCCACGGCTGGGAGGCAGTGAGGTCGGGGGACTCTCGAGGACCTGCTCCCCACAGGCAGGGCCCCAGGACATTTTCACATCTTCCCCCTCCCCCCACAGGCGCAGAAGAAAATGAAACCAGAGCTCCTTTAAAAGCCCAGAGCCAAGGACTTGACCACCTGGATGCTGGAACAGAATGCCCAGCCCCGGACAATCTCTAGACAACAGACACATCTTTGCATGGTTCTGGAAGCCGGTGAATCCATGATCAAAGCCCTGATGGCTCTGGGAGCCTGGTGGGGCTTGGTCTGCTCCGAGTGCTCCTGATCTTGGAAGGCACAAGCCAGACCTCACAGCTGCTTTGTCAAGGGCTCCAAAGTCACTCCCGAGGATGGAGCCCAAATGATTTCATCGGTTCCCCAAAGACCCCACCTCTTAAAGGATCACGTTGTTTGTGTGTATGTGTGTTTGTGTGTGTGTGGCAGGGGACACCATAGCCATCCTGGAATATTCTAGAACCAAGTCGGCTGCTAACTAAATTGCCAACAGCTGAGCCTGTCCCCTGGGCTAGACAAGAACAAAAACAGCCCTTTCTCATGCCAAAGGGTTTTCTAAAGCTACCAGGGAGAAGGGGGGTTTGGGGAAAGCGGCTCTGATCCACCCCTCACACACCTGTTAGCTTATCATGCCTGCTGTCCCTCGAAAAGCCCCACCCTGGCTCAGAGAAAGAATGAGAGCTCCTTCCGCCTGGGGGGGGGGGGGGCTGGGATCAGCCTGGGGGAGCAGAGCTGAGGCCCTCAGACTCTTAGCACTCGATTCTTCATGTTCTGGAAGAGTGACACTGGGGTCTTGCAAAGCTCACTTGGCGACTAAATCCCGGAGCTCCCAGCTCTTCCAGCGCTTGCCTGCATCATGGAGCGATTGTGTGCCTGCTGTGTACCGGGCCCTGTTCTAGGAACACGGTGGACAAAGTCAGGGCCAGCGCCTGGACTGGGAGCAGCACTGAACTCAGAGTTACACACAGGGAGGAGGAAGAGGAAGAAGCCATCAGACAGGGGGAGGGCTGTGCGAGGCGGAGCTAGGAGCAGTGTGGGGGTGTGTGTGTGCAGGGGACGCTGCTGTGCAGTGGACGGTCCAGAGAAAGCCTCTCTGTTCAGCACGGGGCCATTGCAAAGGCCCCCACCGGCCACAATGCGCCATCACCATGGGCCCATGGGAGTGCTGGCCCCGAGGCCGCTCCCTGTCCGCTCTCACTGGGCTCCAGGAGCTGGGCTGGCCTGGCTGTAAGCTGTCCTCCCAGCCTCTCCCCTACCCCTCCCCCCCCCAGGAGTCAGATCCCCCCCCAGGAGTCAGATCCCCCCCCCCAGGAGTCAGATCCGGCCGGAAGGCCAAGGCTCTTGGCCAAGGCTCTTGCCCCCTAGCCTGCGCCGGCACCCCCATATCCTCCACAGGTGTCCCCTGTGAACGGTTCTGTCTACTCCACCTACCCCTCTGATCTGGGAGAGCCCTACCCGGCCAGAGGGGCGCGTGCTACCTTGGGGACTGGGGGTGCTGAGTCGAGCTGCCTGCCCAGCTCTGCCGCCAGGCTCAGCTGGGAGAAAGCACCTGTGTCCTGAGCCAGACGCATGCTCCTGGGAGATCACCGACCTGGCGGCTCGCAGCGCCAGGGGCCTCCAAGCCCTGGGGATAGGGGGTGGGGGGTGCGGGGGTGGCAGCGACCTGCAGGCAAAATTCTTCCTGCCCCCTCTGGCGCCATCCGGCACCCGCCTCGGAGCTCACAGCCCAAGGCACCGGGAAGCTGGCCCGCCCGGAAGAAAGTGCCCTTGTTCCAAGCGCACAAAGCCTGGGCGCTGGGCAGGCGACGGGCCCTGCATGCTAATGGCCAGGGGCACTTGGAAGCCCCGGCTGTGCGCGGCGGGGAAGCCTGGCCCCGCGCCCCCCGCCGCCGCCGCCGCCGCTGCCGCCGCTTCGACCCCGCGCGGGCCCCGACTCCGTTCGGCCGGCGCTTCGCCCCCTCGCCCCCAAAGCCCAGGGCGGCGGCGGCGGCGTGGGGCACCCGGGCGAGCGAGAGCCGCAGGCGGCGCACGCGTCCTAACAGCCGCGCAAGCTTGGACCAACAGGTCCCACCAAAACGTGCTCGCCATCTGCTTTGCCTGGGCTTTTTTTTTTAGGCAAACGATGTTTATTATGTTAATTTATTTTGCTGTCAACAACACAGGATAGCACACTTGCTGTTAAGCAACATCATTATATAGCTCGTTCTGGCACGGTACCAGCAGCAGAAATTTTTTTTAGGGGGGAGTAGAAATGCAACAGGAATAAATACGTATTGAGAAGGTGATAGTCTTAAAGGGAGCCCAGGATGATGCTAATTCTGGAAACCAACGGCTTCCTCCAGCCAGGGCAGCGGCTCCAGGTGCTTACCCAGGGACCTGGGGCTTGGGGCTGGGAGAAAGACTTCAAGGTCTCGGATTCTCCAAGTCCCCCGTCTCTAGGAACATTCTCCCATTTTCCAGAAAGTCAAGCAGGGAGACCCAGAGGGGTGCTCAGCCGACAGGGTGACCCCAGTGAAACCGAAGGCAGCCGGGCAGGGGGTGGCCCTTGCAATACCTCGGGTTTATTATTATCCTGCCTCTGGGAGACCAAGCAATTCCACAGTTCCAGAGCCAGAGAGGAGGGATGAAAGTGGGGAGTGCTGGGTGGGGGAGAGAGCAAGAAGAAGCTTCTAGAAGTGTTGCTTTCGCCACCACCCTCCTGGTGGGCTCAGACAGCTCCTCACTTAGGGAATGAGCAGCAGGGGATCCATGCAGTCTCCTGGGAAGAGCCCAAAGCTGCTGCCTACAGGGAACAGGGTTTCTTTTACACCACGGAGACGGTTTGTGCATGTCCAATGGGGGCCTTCCTGGAGGTGGCAGCAGAGGCTGGCCATCGTGGGAAGGGGGTGCAGCTTGGGGAGAAATCCCCATGGTGCACAGTGACCCTTGTGCCTGATGGACAGATCTGGTGGCCAGGTGGTGGCTGGAGGGGAGGTGGGGGGGAGGGTGCAGAGGGAGCCTGCAAATATTTGGTTTCGCAGCCCAGGTCATCTTACCCAGGTTAACAGTTGGGGCCGTAAGCCCTTGTCCACTCCCTGTGCTGCTTCGGCAGCCGCCAGGAGGACACAGGGCTCACAGGGCTCAGGTTCCCACAGCTGGCTGCTGACTGTCCAGGCTGGGCACACAAGGGCCGGGGAGGACGGTCACCGTGAGGCCAGCCGCGGGCCACAGTGAGAGGAGTCACAGCTGCCATCCAGGTCCAGTCTGAGGGCTTCCTCCCCGGCACCCATGACCTCCTAAGAGCCAACACCCGACCTGCTCCTGGTGCCACCGAGCTAAGGAGCCCGGCCTGGGCCAGTCTGGCTCTGGCCCCTCCGAATCTCAGGGTGGGCCTCCTGTCTTTGTTCCCCACCCCACCCCTCTAGGTTCACCCCAAATTACACATCTCCTAGACCACTCCATTTAACGGGGAGCTGAGCCTTGCATCCAAGACTTGGACCTGCAATTCTGGAATGTCTTAGCCCAGGAGCTTCGGGGCCCCTGTCTTTATAGCCCACGCCAGGGACAAGACGTGGGAGCGGTCGTCCCCCTAACCCACGGAGCTCCTTGGGGGGGGGGGGTTCCAGGACAGCGGTAGGAGGTGGCGCGTGCAGACGGCTGCGGGCCACCAGGGGGCGGTGTGGACCACGGCGGGCTCGGAGCCCCCGGCCCCGCAGCGCGCAGCGGGGCTGCATGCAGGGCGCTTTGTGCGCGGCGCCCTGGCCGGAGTTGGTGACTTGCTCGCTCCGGGCTTCGTGCCGCGGCGCTGGGAGAGGAACCTGGACAGGAAGGAGCTGCAGAGGCCGCCCGGTCCGTCTGCGCCCTCGCCCTGGCCGGCTGGGGCGGCTTTGTAGCCTGCGCGCGCGTCCTCCTGGCTCCTAAACGGGTGCGGGGCTGCGTCCCCGCGGCTGCGATTGCCACGTGTCAGGAAGAAGCCGCCGCTCCCCTGGGCGCGCAGCTCGGGACGACCGGACCCGTGGGACTCCGAGGCAGGGGGACCAGGCCTGGGCACGGTGGCCCCGGGGGCTGCGTGCCCGCCTCCCCCCGGGGCGCGCAGGGGGAGCGAGCTGGGAAGAGCCGGCTTCTCTTTGCGCACGCCTCGCCGGGTCGGGCCACGACCCCTGCACCCTATTAAGTCGGCGGTACCATCCATATTCATGAGGCCTAATTAACTCTGAAAGGCCCAGCCGACAGGGCAGCCCCGGCTGCCCCGGGGGCCCGACGCCCCCCCAGCGTCTCCCCCGCCTGGCGGCCTCTGCAGCTGCTCCCGCGGCCCGCCCGCCCGAGGCCGCCCTGGGCGCTGGCTCCTCCCCGCGGCTCCTGCCGGGGCCTCTGCGCCCTGGGCCCGTTGTGGCTGGCGTGAGGCTGCTGGGCAGGAGAGACAGCGGTGCTGGGCTGTCCACGGGGCGCCAAGCCCTCTCTCCCTCTGCCCTAATTCTCCTACTTCCACGGAAGGCGTTGAGGTTCCCATCTCCTGACCAGCCCGCAGTGTAGGGAGCAAACTTTTTTTTTTTTTAATTTTATGTTTAAAGGCAGCGTTACAGAAAGAGGGAGAGACAGACAGAGATCTTCATTCGCTGGTTCGCTTCCCAAATGGGTGCATCAGCCAGGGCTGGGCTGGGCAAAAGCCAGGAGCCAGGAGCTTCTTCCCACATGGGCCATCTTCTACTGCTTTCCCAGGCCATAGCAGAGAGCTGGAAGCTGGGAAGAGGAGCAGCTGGGTCTCGGACCAGCACTTATATGGGATGCAGGCACTGCATCCGGTTCCCGTGTTACAAACCACCTTGAATGAGCTTAGGCAAGCTAGAGAAAGCGTGCCCAGTCCCAGCTGCAGCAGGCATTTGGGGAGTGGACCAGCAGATGGACGGTCTCTGTGTGTCTGCCTTCTGTTGTTTTTTGAGGTCTCAGCTGGGTCCAGTGTCCAGTGTGGCTGCCACACCCACACCTGAGTCTTGGTCAGATGGCCTGGGGTGTTCAGAATCCTGGTTCGGCTTGCCGGTGAGAAAGCGGGTTCAATAAAGAGGTTCGCGAGGATGTGGCGACTGTAGCATAGAAACGGCTGCAGGCAGCGGGCGACTCCCTGCTCACATCACGGCCCGCCAGGTGACCCGGGGCCCGGGGCTCCCTCCTTCTCCTGGCTCCACCAAGAACAGGGGAGGGGGTCCTCACAGCAGGTGAGAGTGAGGCTCATGGCCAGACTTCCAGCAGCCTTCCAGGAACCCGCAGAGTTCGGCGAGAACCACCAAGGCCTCTGCTGCTGGTCCGCTCATATGTGTTGGCTGCCAGACACCCACTTGACGGCAGGTGCCACCTCTGTTGGTTCACTCCCCAAATGGCTGCCACAGCTGGAGCTTGGCCAGGCGGAAGCCAGGATCCCAGAATTCAACCCGAGGCGCTCCACAGTGTGGCAGGGCCCCATGTACTTGAGCCATCACCTGCTCACCTGCTGCATCCCAGGGTGTGCCTTGGGGGTGGCTAGAGTCAGGGGCCAGAGCTGGGACTCAGACCTGGGCGCTCAGATACGGGACTCAGGTGTACTGAGTGGTGTCTTAACAGCTACACCACTCACTCACCCCTGAATATTGTTTTAAAATTTAATTTTTTTATTTGAAAGGGAGAGAGAGAGAGAGAGAAAGAGAGGTCTTCCATCTGCTGGTTCTCTCTCCAAATGGCTGCAATGGCCAGGGCTGAGCCAGGTAAACACCAGGAGCCAGGAGCTCCATCCAGGACTCCCACATGGGTGCAGGAGCCCAAGCTCCTGGGCCATCTTCCACTGCTTTCCTAGGCGCATCAGCAGGGGGCCGGGTCAGAAAGTGGAGCAGCCGGGAGGGACTTGAACCGGTGCCCATATCGGATGCTGGCATGGCAGGTGGCAGCTTAACCCACTTTACCACAAAGCCAGCCATCCTGGATATTTTTTAATGTTTTTCTCTGTCATATTTTTGGACATGTATGTTGTAGTGTGTGCGTGTAATATGTGTGGAGAATGTGTGTAGAGTGTTTGGGATGTCGTGTGTGAGGGTGTATGTGTGTGTGTGTGTGCGTGTACACCTGCCCATGCTTAGGTGGGCACGTGTGTGCACATGGATCTTGCCCATTTGTGTCCAGAGTCCTGTTAGGACCACATGCTCTGGGGCCTCGTGGGCCAGTGGTGTCGTGAGCAAATAATGTCCCTGGTGCTTTCTCGCTCTGTCACGTGGGACAGGGGAGTCGGCCTGGTTTGGGGTGTGCAGTGGGAGAGAACATGGTGCAAGCAAGGACCTGCACCCAGGGCCTGGATCCTGTGAGGCTGGCCATGGGCAGATGGGGCGTGCTGCGTGTTTGCACCTCCGGCTGTCTCCAGGGGCCCCTCAGGGCCTGATTTGGGGGTTCCCGAGGTCGGGGGGAGGTGTGCTCGCTAGAAGTTGGAAGTCCTGATTTCAGCCCTGGAGAGAGGAAGATCTCCCCCACCCCTGACTCCCAGAGCTGAGTTCCCGGCAGGTCCTGCTGAGGCCAAGAGTAGAAAAGAATGAGCCATGCTCCCTCCCACAAGGAGCCGCAGAAGGGGCGGGCAAATGGCTCCAGGAGTCCCAGGCTGGGGGTGTCCATCCGAGCACCTGGCTCCGTCGCTGTGGGCCAGGTCTGCAGGGGCCTCTCCAGCATCCGCTGTGTCTCATCGAGGGCTGAAGTCCCTGCAAAATTGTGCCTTCCCCACAGCTGTGCTGCGTCCTACAATAACGAACCGTGCAGGCACCCGGGGCTGTGGAGGGTGGGCATTCCTCACTGATATTAGTCGCAACATCAGCTTCCTCTGCTCAGGACTAGCCGGGCTAGGGGTCTCCTGCCCCCCTCACTCCTAGGAAAAGCAGGAGAAGCCTCCCTGTGTCTCGCAGGAGCCATACCCCATGGCCGGCACCAGACCCCCGGCTCCCAGGCCTGCTCCCCTCCTGCTACTGGGCCACGCTGTTCCTTCTGCGTCAGGCAGGCGGGCTCCCACCATGGCCTTCCCCCTTGCTCCTCCTGCCTGGCTACGCTGTGTCTGCACACATGTGCACTTCTGCCCTGCTTCCCACCGCACCTGCTCGGGAGCCCCTCCCCCACCCGCACTTCCTGCCTTAATGGTCCATAGCATTTCTGGCCTCCTGGCTAGTGCATGGCCTCACGGATTCCCTTACGCTCTCCACCGTCTCTACGTCCCGTCCCCTCCTCCCCCAGACAGGGTAAGCTCCGCACGAGAGGAACAATCCCTTCTGTTCTGCTCACCCACTGCTGTCAACTGAAGAGTGCTCATCTGGGTACGCGTGACTGGCACGAGGACTTCCTGTGCAGGGCATTTCAGTGAGCTGGGCTTCCCTCCCAGCTCCCATGCCAGCCGGGGGTTCTCGGGGGACGCAGTCTCATTCTAACGTTACCCAGAGCGACACGGGATGGAAAACGCAGAATTGAGAGCAAATGCTGAAGACGTCGCCCATTCCCATGCAACGTGCAGTCAGTGACCACCTGCTTCTCTGTTGGTGCGGCTGCTTGGATCCCACGCCCCGTGTGAGTCACTTCAGTTTCTCAGCTGCTGCAGGCCGGTTCCATGCGGACTGAGTGACTGACAGGTGCAACCTGACAACCCTGCCTCGAGCCCCTGCGCTTTCTCTCAACTCGATACAGAGCTCCCGCCAAGCTTGCAGCTTTGGTGTTGGCATAATGTGCAACTTGGAAATGGTGGGGGCCAGCGCCGCGGCTCAACAGGCTAATCCTCCGCCTGTGGCGCCGGCACCCCGGGTTCTAGTCCCGGTTGGGGTGCCGGATTCTGTCCTGGTTGCTCCTCTTCCAGGCCAGCTCTCTGCTGTGGCCCGGGAGTGCAGTGGAGGATGGCCCAAGTGCTTGGGCCTGCACCCCATGGGAGACCAGGAAAAAGCACCTAGCACCTGGCTCTTGCCATTGGATGAGCGTGGTGTGCCAGCCGCAGCAGCCATTGGAGGGTGAACCAACGGCGAAGGAAGACCTTTCTCTGTCTCTCTCTCTCTCACTGTCCACTCTGCCTGTCAAAAAAACAAACAAAGAAGGACAATTGGGAGCAAAAGCTTGGCTGATACTGATGTCAGGGAAACAGAAGTGTCACCCGGTCCACCAGCGGGGAAGGGGTGTCCTGTACTCGGGTGGGAAGAGGCTCCCCTGCCCCACACTCGATGCACGCAGACTCCCATCCCGAGTGTTCACTGGGGTTGGCACACTTGAGAGCTGGCGGGACCCCCACCCTGGCAGAAGGGCTACGTGGAGGCCTCTGTCCCTGTGTCCGTCAGAAACTTCTCAGGAGTTCTGTTCAGCAGTGAGAGCCACGGCTGGCAGTGTGCAGGACGCCCGACTGTGGCCCCACCATCGCCATTCCACTCACCTCTCTGGCCCATGTGGAAACAGCGGAACTTTCTCAGCTCTGAGTAAGAGTGGAATTCTGTCATTTGCCGCAAAATGGGTGGAACTGGGGGACAACATGTTGAGTGACATAAGCCAGACACAGAAAGACAAATACCACATGTTCTCCTTTGTATGTGGGAGCTACAGATAGAAAGAGAGACAGACAGACAGACAAAGGAAGTGCCCATGTACACTAGTTTTTGTTGCAAATACAGTGTTTCACAAATTTTGCTTTAACTCTTTGTCAAACAAATTGATAGCAATTTGTGTGGCATTATAGTTTTAACAATTTTGTGATTAGTTTAAAATTTACTATATATGGGAGCTGGTGTTGTGGTGTAGTGGGTTAAGCCACCACCTACAGTGCCAGCATCCCGTATGGGCGCCAGTTCAAGACTTGGTTGCTCCACTTCTGATCCAGCTCTCTGCTATGGCCTGGGAAAGCAGTGGAAGATGGCCCAAGTCCTTGGGCTCCTGCACCTGTGTGGGAGACCCAGAAGAAGCTCCTGGCTCCTTTAAGCTGTTGCAGCCATTTGGGAAGAAAACCAGTAGATGGAAGACCTCTCTCTCTCTCTGTCTCTCTCTCTCTCTCTCTCTCTCTCTCTCCTTTGCCTCTGCCTCTGCCTCTCTGTAACTCTCTGCCTTTCAAATAAATAAATACATCTTAAAAAATTCACTTTATACAAGTGAAGTTGAGTATCTTTTCATCTGATTATGGTTTATAGCCCTTGTCTATTGGACTATGGCCTTTTTTTTTTTTTTACTTTTTATTTGTTAAACTATTTAGTAGAGCCATGAAGCCTTTGACTATAATGCAACTTGAAAATGGGTTAACTTAAAAAAATAAATCAAATGTTAAATTGAGAAAAAAAAGCCCACGCTGATGGTGCATGGTGGGAGCTGTGAACCATGACAAGTGCTGGCCATGTGGCCACCCTGAGCAGAGCCAGAGCTTGACTTATTGGGGGCTTCCCACGGAACGTGGTGTGTGGCTCTGTGGTCTCTGTAAGTACTTTCTTCTCGGTCCTCACCAGTGAGGAGGAGCAAGGGCGGAGCTGTGCTAACTCTCCATCCGTCTGAGCCAGCACCGACCAAGGGGTCATTTAGTATCGTGACGTTCCACGGAACACCACACGGATCCACCCCAGGGTCAACATCCTGCGAATGGGGCCTGGGGAACAGGAAGTGCCAAACACTGCAGAAGTCCCAGGCAGACATGAGGGGGTGGAGTGGATAAGCGACGTGTTTATGGTGTGTCAGTCTAGGCTGAGCACAGCTGTCTCCTGTGAGATCGTGGACCCCATGTGCCCTTTGTCACCCAGATGGGAGCACCTCACGCCTAGTGAGCCACCTGGGATTGTAGAGGTGGGAGGGAGTACACTTGGGAATCCTGTGACAGTAGCGTGGCAGTGAGACCCAGAACTAGAGAGAATCAGCAACCAGTCTGGGTTTCTCACATGCACCCCTGCCCTCGTTGGAGTGGGCCCAGGGATCTGACGCCACTGGAGGGGTCAGGGATGGGTGAAGGAGCTGTGAGGGGGTCCCGGAAGGGCCTGCACAGCACAGGCACAGCACGGGCCTCCAGGGAACTAGAGTAGGCCAGCATTCACACCGTCACCCATCTTCGATTGCATCATTCCCAGAACACAGCGTCACGCCGCCCGGCCCTCACCGGAGCCCACCCTTCCGGCCCTGTCTCCCAGCACCATGCTGACTTCTGGGTGGGGCCACTGATAGATCACAAGCCTGGTTTCCCCTCCATGGGGTGGCCCAAGGCCCTGGGGCCACCTGCTCTGCCTGGTGTCTCTGACGCGACTCAGAAGGACAGCCCTGTGGCTGCTGTTGAGCCAGTGGTCCGGTAGCAGAGTGTGCAAGGCAAGGGACGGGCCCTCTGGCATTCCATCCAAAGACCCAGAAATGCTGTCGCCTTACTCAGTGCCCTTGTGTCCTGGGAGCCTGAGACAGGATTGTGGCAAAACCCATGTGGGTCTGAATCGCTTCTTAAATGAGATCGCTCAGACCTGGACCTTCTGGGTCCAAGCTGGTCTTCGGAATAGGACAGAGGACGCCCGTGTGTGTGTGCACGCGCGCGCGTGTGTGTGTGCCGCTGGGTCAGCTCAGGGACAGCAGAAGAAGCACATGATGATGCATGATGGAGGCTAAGACTGCTGGGGTCACACTGCTGGCTACCCCTGGCCTGCCTGCTCCACGGCTGGTTGTGTGCTCAGGAGAACAGGGGGCCAGCAGGCATCTCCCCACTGCCGCCCACGTCCCTGCAGGCCCAAGCAAATGCAGAACACGCCATTGCATCAGGAGCCAGGGCTGCAGGTGAGCATGGTTTAATTTAATGTCCCACCGGAGACAGGGGCCCAATGTGCTGACTGCGCATATTCCAATCACTTGCGGAGGAAAAATCCATACTGCAAATTACCTTCCTCTGTTGGCTTCACCTGAGCCGTTTATTCCACGGGGACCACAGCGCACTCAGCATTTCCATTCTCCCCAGCGCTGCGAGCCGGCTCCTGATTGGGCAGGGACTCCGCCCACTCCGAGCGGAGAGAATGGCCCTGCGCCCGGAGCCCTGGCAAGAGGAACAGGTGCAGGCTTCACCTCTGAGCCCCCTTCTCTCCATGCTCGGTGATGTTCCTTACGTGGGGATCTCTTGTCACCCGGCCGGGAGCAGCTCCCTAGCTGTCCCGGGGGTGCTCCAGCCCATGCTGGGGTGGGGGGGTGGTGGTGGAGCCCAACAGGAGGCGTAGGGAGAGAGACAGGGCTCCAAGCGGGGAGGCGGAGAGATGGCTCCTGGCTGGAAGGGGGCGCTCGAGAGACTGCCGCCGTGGGAGGCCTCCTCTCACTGGGGGTGCAGACCCATGCCAAGGGCAGCACCCTCTGCGGCCTCACACGACCCCTAGCACCGCTTGCATCTATCTCACTGTGATGTTCCGCAGTCCCCTTGGAGCGAGGAGGGGAGACTGAGGCTCCGGGAGAGGCCACTTCCGCGCAAATATCCCAGGGATTTGGAGGAGAGGTGGACCAAGGTAAAATCCAAAGTCCGCAAAACCACCTTTTTTTTTTCTGGATCTAGGGATGTTCCAGGGTGTTCATCAGAGGCCCAGGACGGAAGTGCTCTTGGGGTCGTGTCCCCGCATTCAACCTTTCAAGGTCACGGAGCAGCTTGGGCTAACGTTTTTCTCGTTTTCCAGGATGATCTCTTGTTACAAACGTATTTACAAAAATGCAGATGCCCAGGCACCCCTCGCACATTTTCGGGGCCACAAGGCAACTCTCCAACACGCAGGCATCGCGGAAGGCAGCCCCGCCAGGCAGGCGGCCGAGCCAGCGGCTGGTCTTCGGGCTCCTGACACCGGACAGCACCCAGCGCGGTGACAGTTTTCCCCAGCGTGCAGCCGGCACTGGAGCCTGTCACGTGCGCCCTGCTGGGGTTCAGTGCCCATCGTCGCCCTCCGCTCTCCCTCCCCAGCTTCTAGAAATCACTATTTTAACTTTAGATGGGAAATATGTATTATGATCTTTTTTTTTAATGTGCACGTATGAGAGAGAACACGCGGAATCTGGCTTATTTCCCTGAACCTGACAATGCTCTCCAGGCCCAGCATTCTGACAAAGCTTCTCCCAAAGCGAGGTGGGTCTCTCTCTTCTCTTCCTCCTCCTTCCCCCAGCTGCAGGCGTCAACGTCCCCAAACACAGGTCACGGCCAGGTGCTCTCCGCGGGGTCCCCTTGTCCACGGAGAGCCTCTTAGCGTGGGATGGCTGTGGGCCCTTCCCTGTCCCAGACGGCCAGGCCTTTTCATGCCGTGTGCAGGGAGGAGGCTCAGCCTCCATGTCTTCTCTTTGCTAAAAAGTCGCACCCAAGACCAAAACGGGATGAGCCCTGAGAAGGGGGCTCCAGCTGTCCTGCTGGCCTCAGATTACCGTCTCCTTGACTCCACCATATGGTGCCACCCTTGTGGCATTTCTTTTAATTTTGTAAAGATTTATTTATTTATTTGAAAGCCAGAACTACACAGAGAGAGAAGGAGAGGTAGAGAGAGAGAGAGAGAAGTCTTCCATCCACTGGTTCACTCCCCAAATGGCCACAATGGCTGGAGTTGAGCCCATCCAAAGCCAGGAGCCAGGAGCCTCCTCTGGGTCTCCCACGCAGGTGCAGGGGCCCAAGGACTTGGGCCATCTCCCACTGCTTTCCCAGTCCATAGCAGAGAGTTGGATTGGAAGTGGAGCAGCCAGGACTCGAAGCAGCTCCCATATGGGATGCTGGCACTGCAGGCGGCAGCTTTACCCACTATGCCACAGCACCGGCCCTGAATGATGTTTTCAAAAAGTACTTCATGGCATGAAAAAATATCCAGGATAAAATATGGGCAAAGCAAGATACACAAGGACACAGCTTGGATGCCAAAGTGTGTTACTAAGAAGTAGCAATTCAATTTTACTCCTTAAAATTTTTAGTGATGATTACAAATTTAACTGTAAAGCAGAAAAAAAAAATTGATATATCAAAAAGTAAAAGCAAGGTGCACTCAGGAAGAGCTAGGACTCGGCCAATACACAGCAGTGCAGGCCAACATGGCCCTTTGAGGCCACGACGGCCAGTGGTCACGGAGGGGTTGGAGCCCTATTAGATCTAACATCACCCATGCAAAGTACTATGGCAAAAAGTAGAAAATGGCCAGTTTCTAAAGCTTGCATAAAAAAAATTAAAGACCCTACATATTTATTTGAGAGGCAGAGTTACAGACAGAGAGAAGGAGAGATAGAGAGAAAGGTCTTCCTACTATGGCACAGAGCCAGCCCGTGAAGTTGTGTGTGTGTGTGTGTGTGCACTCGATGAAAAGAATTGCTTGGAGACAGTTAAACAGGAAATGAACCATTGTCATGTCGTAAAGACTTTGAAAAGCACTATGTTGAAGAATTACAAAGAACGGGGGCAGACGTTTGGTGCAACAGAATCTCGCATCAGACTGCCTGGGTTCGAATCCCGGCTCCGCTCCCAGCTCCAGCTTCCTGGTGATGCGTGCCCTAGGAAGAGGCAGCAGATATCCGTGCAAGAACGTGGGTCCCTGACACCAAGTGTTGGGAAGACCCAGGTGGTATCCTTGGCTCCTGACTTCGGCCCACCCCAGCTCTAGCTGTCGTGGACATTTGGGGTGTGAACTAGCAGATGGAAGATCTCTTACTGTTGGTCTGTCCCTGTCTTTCCCTCTTTGCCTTTCAAATAAATAAATAAATTTTTTTTTAAGAAAGAGTTGGGTGAGGGAAGAGGGTGGTGTCCTGAGTTCGATTGTATCTCCCGTTTCACATGTTGAGGTCGTCAGCTCCAGGTCCTCGGAGCATGACTTCATTTGGGAATAGGGTGGCTGGGGGTGTAACTAGTTAAGGGGAGTCATTGGGGCAGGGGGCCTAATCCAGCGGACTGGCTGGGCATGGCTGCATCCTTGCAAGAGTTCATCTGGCCACAGGCATCACCCGCAGAGGCCGGGGAGATCCGTCCACAGCCCAGGGACCCCAGAGATGGCCTGCCCCCACCAGGAGCCCAGGGGTGATCTCTCTCCAGCCCTGCCCACCCTGAGATGGCAGGCTCCTGGCTAAGCCCCCCAGAGAGTCACGGCCACCCTAGGGAACAGGTCCAGGTGGGCAGCAGCTAGCCCCCAGGTGTGCTGCCCCTCAGCCTAGCACGGAGGCCTTGAACACCCCAAGGTGCCTGGAGGGGGGCAGGTCCAGGAGGTGGAGTGCTCAAGGAAATGACCTCTGGGAGCATCCCTGGATGGGGTTTGGTGTGTGTGTGTGTGTCTGTGTGTGATTTGCATGTGCAGAATGGAATTTATTTTGAGTTCCCAGCCAAGCTGAGATCACAACTTGGACTGGGATTAAAGGGTCCCCAGGGACTGAGCCCTCTGGTCACACACGTCGTGTAACAGGGCGCCTGAGATCCCCTCCCCCCTGCCCCGGGCTGAGACCTTGCCAGATGCAACACAGCTCTCCAAGGACCCAGTGACCAGCACCGTGACCCAGGTCGCACATTCCTCCCCCAGGCCCAGATGTCTGAGGCTGGAACACCGGGTCCTGGACTTTTGATTCGATCCAGATTGTGTGCTGAGTTGCCTGACTCGTGGGGCAGAGATGGGAGCTGGGAGGAACAGGGCGTGGCTCGTGTGTGTGTGTGTGTGTGCGCGCGCACATGTGTGTGTATGTGTGTGGTGTGCTTGCACACTCCCGCCAGGGCAGGAAGTGACCCACCTACACAGTCACGCGGGGGACTCCCACCTGCCCTACAACCCGGAGCCAGGAGAAGTCCAGGCCGGTAGTGGGGGCTCGGATACTGCATTTCCAAACAAGGTCAGGGTTCGTTACGGAGTTCATGCCTAAGACCATGTTGGAATGCGCATGCTTCAGGATGTAAGCAAGCCCTGGGATCCCATTGCTCCCCCTTGAACTTAGGAAGGCAGACTGGGGGGACGTGAGCGGAGCTGTCCCCACCGGAAGTCACTCCCTCCTCCTGGTGGTGGAGTCTCCTCCACAGAGCGACACTCAGCCCATGCCTGAAACACCCAGAGAACCGGCTCAGGACCCAATCGGGAGTCAGAGCAGTTTGTGCGTGGCCCACAGAGCCTCTGCACACAGAGCAGCTGAGAATGTAAACCAAAGACTCTTCTGGAAAACACTGCTAAAAAAAAAAAAAAAAAGGAAAGAAAGAAAAACAGCCCTCAAAGTCCATAATGCATTTCGTACATAGTTTGTGGTTTGAGAGTTACTTTCATCTTTTTTTTTCTTGTGCTAAACTCTTCCAAGGAGAGCAGCACACGGGTGCACTTCCCAGCCACAAACTTGAAGAAGCAGCCTCTGGCCCCGGGACCACGTGGCTGTGCAACACTCTGCGAGCAGAGGGTGACAGGCTCTGTGGACACTCATGCAGGCTGTCATGCCGGGGTTTTGTGTCGAGGACAAGCTTTCTTTAAAAAAAAAAAAGTTCAGAGCTGCTTTCTTTAAAAAAAAAGAAGTCTGGGGCTGGTGCGGTGGTGTAGTGGGTAAAGCCACCACCTGCAATGCTGGTATCCTATATGGGCACTGGTTCGAGTCCTGGCTGCTCCTCTTCTGATCCAGCTCTCTGCTATGGCCTGGGAAAGCAGTAGAAGATGGCCCAAGTCCTTGGGCCCTGCACCCACATGGGAGACTCAGAAGAAGCTCCTGGCTCCTGGCTTCGGATCGGCGCAGCTCCGGCCAATTGGAAAGCGAACCAGTGGATGGAATCTCTCTCTCTCTCTCTCTCCTTCTCTCTGTGTAACTCTGACTTTCAAATAAATAAATAAATCTTAACAAAGAAGTCCGAGTGCTGTAGTACGGGCTGGCTCAGGGTCGTTCTCCATCCCATTGTCACATACCAGCTCAACACAATCAGGGACCATGGGGCCTGAGGAAGCAGCCCCTGTGTCCACCCCTGCATGCCCCCTGCAGCTCAGCCTGGGACCCCAATCCCGAACACAGACCTCTGAGAGCACTCCGCGGCACCCTGTAGACTCCGTTAACTCCAGCATTTGCTGGGCCCACCCAGCCCTCTCCCTGGACTCCCAGCCAAGAGCTGCGCCACGACGCACACATAGCAAAAGGCATCGTTTCCCACTGTGAAGACGGTGGTCAGCTCTGGGAGGGTGGGTGCCAGGCAGGACATGGCCACCTCTGCCCAGCCTCCCTCCAGGGAGATGGGTGTTTCTGTTGTCCTAGGCCCCTCCTACCACGGGGCCTTGAGCAGACACAGAGATCTTTTATTTTTTTAAGATTTATTTATTTACTTTGAAAAGAGAAGGAGAGCCAGAGAAGAGAGGTCTTCCATCTGTTGGTTCACTCCCCAGTTGGCTGCAATGGCCGGAGCTGCACCCATTGGAAGCCAGGAGCTTCCTCCGGGTCTCCCACGCGGGTGCAGGGGCCCAAGGACTTGAGTCATCTTCTGCTAGCCCAGGCCATAGCAGAGAGCTGGACCGGAAGTAGAGCAGCCAGGACTAGAACCAGCACCCATATGAGATGTCGGCACTGCAGGCGGTGGCTTTACCTGCTACACCACAGCGCCAGCTTCAGACACAGAGATCTTTCATCAGCACGTGAGCTTTTTGTCTTTGCTTCTGCCTGACTCCTTACACAGTCAAGATGGATCCTATTGCTCGGGGTGCCACTGTGTTCTCCATGGCTGGCGCCTGCCCAGGAAAACAGGCATTGCAAGTGAAAACCATCTTCTTCTTTTCAATTTACTTTATTTGAAAAGCAGAGTGGCAGAGAGAGAGAGAACTCTTCCATCCTCTGGTTCATTCTCTAAATGGCCCTAATGGGCCAGTCTGGGCCAAGCCAAAGCCAGGAAACTGGAGCTCAATTTGGGTCTCCGACGTGGGTGCAGGGGCCCAGGCACTTGAGCCAAATTCTGCTGCGTTCCCAGGCGGGTTAGCAGGGAGCTGGATCGGAAGTGGAGCAGCCGGGACTCGAAGCTGAGCTCGAATATGGGCTGCCGAGGTCACAAGCGGCAGCCTCTCCCGTGGCAATGGCGCTCCAGGTGGCTCTGAGGCTTGGGAGAGAGGGAGACTGTGACCAGTGTGTGTGTGTGTGGGAGGGGGCTTCACAGAGCCCCACCACTGCTCCATCCGCAGCAAAGGGTGATCTGATTTCTCATATCTGGTTTTTTTTTCTTGTCTCACAACTTTCCAATTTCATTTTCACCTTCTGTTGTTTATAAAAGCAAATCGCTGGACTGAGATCGGGCTGTTGCTGGTGCCAAGAAATCAGAGCGAGGCGCCAAGTGCCATGGACAAAGCTTCCTGGCTGCCAGCACTCTGTCACCAAGGAGGGGGTTCTGGGAGCAGGCACATGCACACAGCATGGGGCCCCGTCCCGGCACCCTGGGGCCCAGCAGGGCTCCCAGCTCAGGCTGCACACCAATCACCGCCCCGGGCACAAACTGCTCCCTGGCCTGGCCACAGCCGCGGCTTCCCAGGCTTGGATCCAGTGTGGGGAGCCCTCACTTCCATCTGAATTGAGCAGGGAGAGCTGGGGGGTACAGGTGACATCCCCCTGTGCTCCGTAGAATCAAGGGAACGTGCTCATGGGAGAAGCGCAGGCAGGAGACTTCCAGCCCCCGCACTTCTAAATTTTGAGCTCTTTAGGTTTTGCTGCAGCCCTGCCCCGGTGGGGAGGCCCCTCCCTGAGACACAGACTCTGAGGTCAGGGGTTAAGGAAAGCTGCTGGCTCTTTGCCTCCAACATCGGCTCCGGACATGTCCAGCGCTCACCTGCCCGCTGTGGCCCTGGACCCTCTGTGATTCCCACGGACAGGATGGGTAGGACAACTCTTCCTCACCCTGCCTTGCACATGGAGAGAAAAATGCATTGAGATCTTCGGGCATGGCCAGGATCACGGAGCTAAGAAGTAGAAACAGATTTTTCTGACTCTTAAGTCTAAAAGGAGTCATGTAAATAAAAATCTCCAATTGCTTTTGTGGTTTTGATCAGACTTTAAGTGGCGGGACTATGAGGAAACTTAAAACAAACAAAATTCATGGAAAATGTATGTGATGCAAAACCTATGCATGGATTGTAAAAAGTATTAGACCCAAATCAACTAATCTTTTAAAAATTATTTATTTTTATCTATTTGAAAAGCAGAGAGTAGAGAGAGAGAGAGGATCTTCCATCCACTGGTTTGCTCCCCAAACATCTGTAAAAGCCAGGCTGGCTCAGGCCAAAGCCAGGAGCCAGGAAGTCCACCCAGGTCTCCCATGCTCACGACAGGGACCCAAGCGCTTGAGCCAGCATCTGCTGTCTCTAGGGTGTGCATTAGCGGAAGTCAGACTTGGAAGCAGAGCTGGGGCTCAAACTCAGGCCTCCCGAGCAGCATCATAACCACCATGCCAAACATCGCCCCCGAAGTTCCCTAAAATCCCATCGTCCCGTGAACTTTCTGAAGTCCCCTGTGTTGGAAGGAACCCTGAGGTGCACGCCTACTCTTGCCCGTGTGTCGGGTCCAGATTTCCCTGGGTCCGCGCCTCCTGCATGGGGCTCCCCCCTACTGAGGCAGGAGTAGCAGCCTGGGGATTGCAGATGCTTCCCGCCCACCTGCTCCTGGGACCGGGGACATCACCAGCATTGCAGGTGGCAGAGACCTTAATTAGCCTGGCGTCAGGCTGCACCCAGGGAAGTCTGCCTTCATCACTCCGCCCTCCAGCCTCTTTGCAGGCTGCCCTTGCTCTTCCTCTCACAGTTGCTGCAAGGAGCGAGGAGAGTTTACAGATGAGAAAGCACCAAGCCCTCCACCCGGCCATCCTGGCTTAGCACGAGGGCTGGGCTGAGAGCCTCCGATTTCCAGATTAATTTTCAAGTCGCTTCAGCCGGGGATTCAGGATGAGCCACTAGGAGAAGAGAGACCCAGGAGGCCACCCCCCTGCACCTGCTTCTGAAATTTTAATGTGCACACAAATCCCCTGGAGGTGGCAGGGCAATGCAGGTGGATTCAGAGGGTCCCAGTGGGGCTGGATTCTGCATTTCCAACACGCTTCCGGCTGACACCAGAAATTTCTGGGCATGGCCGGGACCTGGAGCTGCAAGACCCAGGCCCTGGCTTTCCAGACCTGAGTTCCAGGAGATGCCTCGGGGGCCGGCTGGGGGCTGCAGGAGAGGCTTCTGAACACCAGTTCCCTTGCCTAAAAGGCTTTTCCTGGTTTGCAAAACCACAGCCCCAACTGTAATGTCCCATACATGTGCAGAGACTTGGATGTGTGGCAGAGATTTCTGTCCCCAGAGGAATTTTCTGATGCATTTGCTGACTCAGGGGGATATGCAGCCATATTTGGACAGCTGGCCTCACCCTGACCTCCTTGCTACCTAATGGAAAAGGTTGGAGGTGCTCTGCTTAGAAACGATTATAGTTACATAGCCTCGCGCGCTCTCTCGCTCTCGTTCCCTCTCTGCTCCATGCAGAACCCTAGCTTCTGGAACTCATCAGCTCCAGCTGTTTACTTCCATCTGAGAACGTTATTCTATTCCCTCCCCCACCCCTGTGTTTAATGTTCTCACCGGCCTTGCGGGGAGGGGGGGAGAGGGGGAGAAGGAAGGCTCCTAAGATCGCAGATGTGCATTTTTACCCTCACAGAGCTTCTGTCCCTCCGCCCCAAGTGCTCAGTGAGGGTTCATCCCAGCCCAGAGGAACCAAGATACCAGGGCCCTGACCTCAGGACACGCGTACAATCTAGCATTCTCCAGACGTGTTCTGGGAGAAAAAGAATCCTGGGGAAATGTTGTTTTCAACAATCTTCTTCCCTGTAGGATTTCTCATAAGATAACGTGGGGTAGGGTAGGGGCATTTGGCACAGCCATTAAGATGCCCCTGGAGATGTCTGCATCTTTCATCAGAGTGCCTGGGTTCGAATCCTGCCTCCACTTCCAATCCAGCTTCCTGCTAATGTGCACCGCAGGAGGCAGCAGGTGATGGCTCTAGTCCTTGGGTGCCTGCCACCCATGCCAGAGACCTGGATAGAGCTCCAGGTCTAGCCCTGGCTGCAGGGAACATTCTAGAAAAGAAATATACAAGATAACACGGTTGCAGCTAGCTTGCAAACACCCTTGTCACAGATCCACTTTTCAATTTCTAGGGAACCACGCTCTGGGAGCCGCTGACGGAGGCCCAGCTCTTGGTCAATCCTTCAACCTGGGACAGTGCCTTCTCTTGTGAATCTGTTCCCCAAATGATCAAACCCCAAGACCACCCGTCTCTGATTCCAGAAAGTTCCAGGCTAGGACTCTGGGCCGGCCATGGAGGTCTGGTGGCAGAGACTGAACCAGAGTCCTCTCCCAGGGGCCAGGCGCTGGACTGTCCCCTCGATTCTGCCTGCACACACTGGGCCTGCGGCTCCTTCCCCTCTCCCTCCAGGACAGCCTGCAGAGAGCTGGCAGGACGTGGGGGTGGGGGTGGTCAGCGGGGCGGGGCCTAGCGAGAGCCCCTGGGGGAGGGCTCAGGCAGAGCTCTCTGTTGAGGTGGGAGGGGCAGGGCTTTCTGGCCAGCGCAGTGTGTGGGCGAGCGTTCAGAACCAGACGCGCAAGGCCTAGCTCCACACAGAGCCCCCTTGGGCCCTAGTTACTCATTTCCCAAACCAGCTACGTGGACGGTTGTTCAGGCCCCTGGGGTCTGGCAGCTCTGGCATTAGGCACGGCTGGTCCCACGTGTGATGCTGCCACGTTGCAAAGCGGGGCCCCCAGACAAATGTTTTGATCCTAATATGGATTTGTCTGGCCATTTGTTAGAAAACCATGAGCTGGTGGTTTCCCGGCTGTTCCTGCGTTGTCGGACGCTGCGGCAAGCGCCACGCAGGTGTTCGGCTCCTGAGCTGTGCGTGGGTGGGGACACAGGTGGGGGAGGACTGGGGTCTAGGCTCCCGGGGAGAGGCAGAGAAGTCGTGACTGTGCCTGCCCCTCACGTGACGGGGGACAGCTGGGGAGGCGACCCCTGCTCACGGCCCCCTAAAGTGGCAGATAGGCTGAGTCGGGGAAGCACGTGGCGGGGTGCGTGGCTCCCGGCCCAGCCAACTGCTTTCTCCAGTTGGCTGCTGTCCCTCTGGGTTCCAGGAACTGCATTGAATTCAGAGAAGAGATTCCCGTCATTGGGCCAGCTCCCAGCGCACCTCTGCAGAGAGCTGCCTTTAGCTGAAAAGCCGGAGCAGCCGAGTTCCGTGGGCGCAAGGCAGGTCTTCCTTTGACCCCTGCAGGCGGCAGGTTCATGGGACGTGGACCGTGCACATGCCCTTGGCAGGCTTCCACAACTCAGGTCCTGCCCACCCGTCACTCTCCTATGGTCCTGAGTTGTAGTGAGGACTCATCACCTTCGGGAGCTTGTCCCTGAGCCTGGAGCTCTGGCTGGGCTGTTCCCATTTTACAGCTGGGCAGAGAGAGAGACCAGGTCTTAGAGCCGGTAAATGCCAGAGCTGGGATTTTATTTTATTTATTTATTTTTTTTGAAAGTCAGAGTTAGAGAGAAACAGACAGTTTTCCATCTGCTGGTTCACTCCCCAGATGGCTCCAACAGCCAGGGCTGGGCCAAGCCAAAGCCAGGAGCCAAGAGCCAGGAGCTTCTTCTAGGCCTCCCATGTGGGTGCAGGGGCCCAAGCACCTTGGCAGGAAGCCAGATTGGAAGTGGAGCAGCCGGGACATGAACCAGCACCCATAGGGGATGCCAGCGTCACAGGCAGCGGCAGCTTAACCCTCTACGTCACCATGGCTGCCCCAGAGCTGGGATTTTAAGCCCTTAAAACCTGCTCTAGGGCAGCATGGGGGGACCCCGGGCCTGAGTGAAGGAGACTGGGGAGCAGGGGGAGGGCCAGGAGGCAGCGGGAGGTGGAGGCGGGGAGTCGGGAACCCTGCTGCACCTTTGTCCTGTTCTTACAGGCGGGAAAGAGGGGGCCGGTGCAGGGGGGCGTGCAGAGGGCTCATGGGTGGGTGTGGAGGGTGCCTTGCTCTTGCAGATGGCAGATGGAGGAGAATTGCAAATGTCCTGTGGTTACCGACCGACCTTGCCTTGAGTCCAGGCAGGCTTCTGGGTGGCAGTGCTGCATGCGTGTGTGTGTGTGTGTGTGTGTGTGCATGTGTGCCAGCGTGGAGCCTATGAGCTGACCCTCATTGTGGCTGTTTGGTCTTCAGACTGATGAAGCGGCTGGGGCCTCCCTTGAAGGTCAGAGGAGCCAGCACATGGCTTGCTGTACGGGTTCCCCTATAGGGCCAGTGTCAAGGGCGCTGACCACACCTGCCCCGGGGCTGGCCCTCTCCGCCCCCGAATACGCAGTGCTTGCGCATAGATGCTCCCCAGGCTGCCAGTCCCGTTCTGTGTTTGAGCCACCGCTCTGCAGGGAACTCTGGCGGAGCGGAGACAGGGGTTGGGGGAGCTGGGTGCCCCTTCGACCTCACCTCGTGGGCGTTGTCTTGGGCTCCTCCACTTCCGTTTGAGGGACGACAGCTGCGTGTCCACAGGAGAATTCCAGAGTGGCCAGGCCGCTCCACCCTCCCTGGGAAACTCACAGACACACTCTGCAAACAGCGGAGCCCTGCCGCTGAAGGCGAAAATCAAGGGCTGCGGGAGGTCTGGACCACAGAAGGAAGCTTGGAGACTGGGTGCGAGCAAATCAGAGATCTCCTCACTTGCCTGCTCCCCTCTCCACACTGAGCCCCTGCAGGGACCCCCATCTGCCCTCCCTCCCAAGGCAGCCCCTCCCAACACGTCACAGCCTCCAGGAATCCAACCCCCAGGCTTGAAGCCGGGGCTGCCTCTGCCCCCACCGAGCTTGGCACCTTCGCTCAGGACCACAGCCGTAGCCTCCTGGGGTTGTGTAGACAGGCACGACGTGCCCCGCCCACCCCTAGCTTGTCTCGGGTTTTTTTTTCCTTTGCCTCCCGTGCCAGCCTCGGGGAAGCTGTGCCCAGCTCGGAATCCCAGAGACCCCCAAGGCAGAGCAGAGCAGCTCCGTCCTGCACGCCAGCCTGCTTGCTGGCTCGCAGGGCCCTGGAATGCACAGCTGCACTGCGTGGAAGGCAGCTGGATGGGATGCCCGCCTTCCCCGGGCTCTGATGTGCCGGGCTGCTGGCCCCGTGACTTTGGATCTCTTGGCTCTGATGGAAAGGAGGAGACGGGTGCAGGCTGGCTCCCACAGTGCCTGCTCCTGGGGCTGTGTCGGATGATTTGCTTGCTGCACCACATCTCTGCCGGGGTCATGTGCAGACTTTGTCATCTCTTAGCCACAAGGCCCCCGCATCTGCCGGCCAGTTGTTGCCTGGGTGCACCGTGGGCGTGACTGACGGCGTGCTCTCTGGATCTAAGGTGGAAACTCGGACTGAGTGCATGGAATAGTGCGTGGAATCCGTGCCTGCCCACTTCAGAGAGCCCTGAGAGCCGAAGGGGGGCTTTCATCCCCTCACTCTGCAAAGCCAACGGTCTTATTTTTAAATCGCTGTTTTCCCCTTACACAAATGCGGGCGGTGATGACACAAACCGATCAGCCATTATCCACTTTTCCTAACGACACACAAGCATCTTTGCCTCGTCTGGGCCCCTTGGCTCCGTGCTCAGGTGCGTGGACAGCAACGCCGAAGACCCAAGCAGCCAGGCTGAGGGGCCCCACTGGACTGAGATCCCGCTGGGATCTCTGCTTACAGTATCCAAGGGAGCCCCTCCCCCGCCCGCCTCCAGGGGTCTCCACAGTGACCCCGCGCTGCACTGCTCCCCTTTTCACCTGCAGCCTTCACAGCAGGCCAGTTCCCACCTGAAACGTCTTTTCCAATCGTGCGATTACACAGCTCATTTATCCAGTTGTTAAGCCCAGAGACTGATTAGATATTCACAACCGCTGGGTTCCGGCCAAGTCGGTCACGGTCGGGGCAAGTAGCGCGGGGCAGCCATTGGTCCTCACCTCCACGTGCAGCTGAGACCGGGAGCTAAGCTGAGGTCAGTGAGGATGAGGCGCCTTTCAATCCTCCCTTATGTCCGCAGCCTCGGGCAAGGTGCATTTCCGGCCAGCTGGGAGCAAGGTGCATTTCCGGCCGGCTCTGGCGGCACCAACAGCACCACTCCCACGCTCGCAGCCCGCTGCAGCCTTCCACCCCGCCAGGCTTTGGGAGTTTGTGATGGCTTAGCTGCAGCATCCCGCACTGGAGAAAAAGGTGCTGAGTGCCTGGGTGTTGCCTCTCTCGGGGCGGCGCAGGGGGTGGGCAGGTGCAGTGGTCTCTGGCTCTGGTCATCAGGCTGCGGCCATCCCAGAGACCCCCCCACCCGTCTTCTCCATCCACTCTCCTTTCGCTTTTGTGCCCTCTGACAGTGGCCACCGGTGCCTGCAGGGGCTCGTGGGCCTCAGGGCCCTTGCCTGGGATGTCCCTGTGCTCAGGGGCACATTAGCTGTGGCTGCTCGAAGATTTGGAGCAGACTGGAGCTGGCCTAGCCTGAGCTCTCCAGGCTGAGAGAGGCCCGAGCCACTCCCCTGCTTTGAGACACCGCAGTCTGGGGACACGGAGCTGGCACGAGTCCAGGTGCATCCCGGTGCCCCGGGGGAGCTCGGCAGGCACCGCCCCCTCCCCGTCCCTTCCCCATCCCTGCGCAGGGCCTCCTGGTGGACCAGCAGTCAGAGTCTGTCTGGGTTCTGGTCCAGGCTCTGCCTCCAATCCCAGCTTCCTGCCACTGCACACCCTGGGAGGCGGCTCTGGGTGGCTGAAGTGCTTGAGTCCCTGCTGTCCACATGGGCGACCTGGCCCGAGTCACTGCTCCTGGCTTTGACCTGGCTCAGACTTGGCCGTTTTAGGCATCTGGGGTGTGGATTGAATCAGCAGCTGGGAGATCTGTCTCTGGCTCTTTCTTTCTGCCTTTCAAATAAAATGAAAATAATTAAAAAAAATAAGTTTTTAAAAGAGATGTTTGTTTTGGTGCAAACATTTTTGAAATCCATCCATAACAGGGTTCTGCAAAGAATTCATGGGAAATGTGTATCGTGAGAAAACTATGCACAGATTTCAAAAACCTTCTGCACCAAAACAAACCTACCTTTAAATTCTATTTTCCACACACCTTTTAAAAATATTTATTTTATTTGAAAGGCAGAGTTACAGAGAGAGGTAGAGACAGAGAGAGAGAGAGAGAGAGAGAGAGAGAGAGAGAGAGAGGTCTTCCATCTGCTGGTTCACTTTCCAGTTGGCCACAACAGCCGGAGCTGTGCTGATCCAAAGCCAGGAGCCAGGAGCTTCTTCTGAGTCTCCCATGCGGGTGCAGGGCCCCAAGGACTTGGGCCATCTTCTACTGCTTTCCCAGGCCACAGCAGAGAGCTGGATCGGAAGAGGAGCAGCCGGGACTAGAATTGGCGCTTCAGGCCGGGGCTTTAACCCGTTGTGCCACAGAGCAGGCCCCTCCACACACTTTTTAAAAAATCTACTTATTTTGTTAGAAAGGCAGAGTGACATACATACACACACACACACACACACACACACACACAGAGAGAGAGAGAGAGAGAGAGAGAGAGAGAGAGAGAGATCTTTCATCCTCTGGTTCACTCCCCGAAGATCACAATGGCTTGGACTGGTCCAGGCCAAAGCCAGGAGCCAGGAGCTTCTTCTGGATCTCACACAAGGGTGCAGGGGCCCAAGCTGGTTTCTCAGGTGCATTAGCAGGGAGCTGGATGGGAAGTAGAGCTTCCTGGACTAGAACCAGTACCCACGTGGGATGCCGGCATCATAGGGGGTGGCTTTACCTGCTACGCCACAGCATCAACCCCAAAATAAACAATCTTTAGTAAAAAAAAAAAATCTGTGTGTCACATTTGGATTTGCATGTGATGCTCAGCAGGGAAGAAGTGTTTAAATCCTGTAAGTACCCAGAACAGCACCAACTCCTTCCGGAAAGTATGGGCAGCTTTTTTTTTTTTTTTTTGGATGGCTCCTTTACTAGATTTTAATCATTACACTTGGCAGATTTGGGTGGTTGTTGCTATTTGTTTATTTAATGCTGAAGTCTGGGGCAAAGTCAGATGGAGCCAAATTACAGTGAAGTCTCCAGAGGCAAAAGTCAGGACATCAAAGTTGTTTCTGTGCTCATCTGGGGAATCGTGAAAACCAACTCTAAAAATACAGAGGTGATCAACGGCCCTGCTCGCTCGTTTCTCACTTGACAGCTGATCTAAGGGTTCACTCCTGTGTTTAACCAGCCTAGAGACAACATCTGTCTGAAAATATCTCCGGGCTGGCATGTGGCGCAGCGGGTAAAGCCACCTTCTGCGGTGCCAGCATCCCATGTGGGTGCCAGTTCATGTCCCAACTGCTCCTCTTTCGATCTAGCTCTCTGTTGTGGCCTGGGAAAGCAGTAGAAGATGGCCCAAGTCCTTGGGCCCCTGCACCCATGTGGGAGACCCGGAAGAAGCTCCTAGCTCCTGGCTTCGGATCAGTTCAGCTCTAGCCATTGAGGCCAGTTGGGGAGTGAACCAGTGGATGGAGGACCTCTCTCTCTCTCTCTCTCTCTCTCTGTATAACTCTTTCAAATAAATGAATACAAATCTTTAAAAAAGAAAATATCTATTCAAACATTAATATACTTCATTAAAATTATTTATTTTCATTTTTCTTTATAAGGTGGGGGCAGAGAGAGAGAGAGAGAGACAGAGAAATCCATCTTCTACCTGCTGGGTCACTCTGCAAATGCCCACAAGCAGCTGGGGCCAGGACTCCATGTGCATCTCCCATGTGGGTGGCAGGGACCCAGGTACTTGCGCCATCACCTGCTGCCTCCCAGGGTGCACATTAGTGGGAAGCTGGATCGGAAGCAGAGGGGCCAGGCCTTCTGATGCAGGACATGTGTGTTCCGAGCTATGCCAGACGTCCACCCTAAGAGGCTTCACTTTCCCACTCCCAGCTTCTTAGTGCGCCAGCCAGTAGGAAGGGTTTCCAGACCAAGTCAGCTCTCCTGGAAGCTGACAAAGTGCCGCCCCCCCACAAGCACCCACTGCACTCCCTAACACCCCCTGCCCCACCTTTGCGTGTCCCGATCCTGCGACCACACAGCTGGCAGGAGGCCCAAAGCGCCCAGAGGCACGGAGCCCCCAGAGAGCTGCCAAGCCTGCCTGAGCCCGGCCTGAAAAATGTGGCTCATCTCCCGCTGCAGCGGGGAGAAGGGAAGAGTGTAATTGGTTCTGACTGCAGGATTCAGATCATTGTTTTCCCGGGAGGTGTGCGTTGCGGGAAACAGTGTCACCGCGGCCGGGTCCTTTCTAAACGGCTGACATGAATCAAATTCCGGGATCATTTGTAGTGGGAGAACCAGAGCGCGCTTTTGCACATTTAATTACCATATTTTGAAATTGTTACATCACGGGTGACATTACAGAATGCTCCTGGTGAGCAGACAGAGAACGCACGCTCGCTGGAGGGGCACCTGCCAGGCGACTGGACCCTGCTCCGTTCTGATCTCCCTCCAAAGGGGCCAATTCAAGGAGATAATTGGACTTGATTGTTTTTAATTACATTGTAAACATCTCTCTCTCTCTCTCTCTCTCTCTCTCTCACACACACACACACACACACACACACACACTCACACAAAGGTGAGTGCAAGTCAGTTGGTAATAAAAATGCGGGCCCGGGTTCCTCTTGGATGACGGATGAAATGAGTTTAATTTATTCTTGCTGTGTGGTGAGCACGGACGCTTAAAGCCACAAACAACTGAATTCAGTGAGCAGGTCTTGCTTAAAACGGGCTCAGGGAGCGGCAGGGCACAGAGCTCAAATACTGCACAGGGCACATGCCTGGGGCGCATCCCGGCGGGAGCGGGGGGAGCAGCACTACCAAGGTCGGTCCCTGTGTTTTTCTCTATCTGGCTGGACCCATCCACAGAGGTTGCACAGCTAACCCTCACATTCCATAAGTGCTTCATTCATCAGAAAGATAGAAAAGTGGGGGAAATGCATTCAGTGTTGAAAGATGGACCGCCCGCCACATTGCTTTCAAATGCAAGTGAATCCCAAAGGCCAAGTTCAATTCCAAATTCTCCCCCCCGTTAATCAATCACCAGCAGTCACGGTTGGGCAGCCTGGTGCCTGGCTTCCCTGGTGTGAGACTGAGTTGCCGGAGTCACCGTGCCTGGGCTCACTTCTGCAGTTGGTAAAGGCTTCCCCTGTGGGGCAGGGACCAGCTACTTGCTTTAGGGGATACAGCTGTGGGGCCCAAGAGATTGCGATTTTTTTTTTTTTTACTGGCAGAGTTAGACAGTGAGAGAGACAGAGAGAAAGGTCTCCCTGTTCCGTTGGTTCACCCAAATGGCTGCCATGGCTGGTGCGCTGTACTGATCCAAAGCCAGGAGCTAGGTGCTTCCTCTTGGTCTCCCATGCAGGTGCAGGGCCCAAGCACCTGGGCCATCCTCCACTGCACTCCCGGGCCACAGCAGAGAGCTGGCCTGGAAGAGGGGCAACCAGGGCAGAACTGGCGCCCCGACCGGGACTAGAACCCGGGGTGCCGGTGCCGCAGGCAGAGGGTTAGCCTAATGAGCCGCGGCGCCGGCCAGACTGTGATTTTGATTCCTTAGCACTTCCACAGCTTTTCTTGGCCTGGAAATGCACATAACGAGTGCCCAGCCCTCCCTTGGTTTTATTCTTTGTGTTAATGCCTTTTTTCTTTTTAAATATTTATTTATTTACTTGAAAGGTAGAGTTACAGAGAGAGAGGGAGGGAGAATCTTCCATCCACCGGTTCACTCCCCAAATGGCCACAGCAGTCACGGCCGGCCCAGGCTGAAGCCAGGAGCCAGGATCCTGGTAGTTAGAGACCATGTCACTGTCACTCTACCACAAGGCGGGTGGAAGTCACTCCTGGGGCCGAGAGGGGCCTGGGAGGAGAGGCTGACCCCCGCTGGGGATGACCGCACTGGGACAGAGGTCCAGTTGCAGACGCTCAACCCACCAGTGATCAGGGTGGGCACGGAAACTTCAGGCTGCAGAGAACAACCAGTTCAGCCTGGCACCGGGTGGCCTGGCCCCCAGCACCTTCCCACTGGGCATCATGGGGCTTGAGTCGGGTTTGGGCAGAGAAAGGAGGTGGACAAGGAGTAAGGTCATCGTAAGAAGCTGAAGGCGACCACCATGTTTGGGGACTAATAAGAAACTGTGTCCCTGTTGAAGGGTGGGCTCAGCCTCCTGCAGTTGGGATTCCTAGGAATGGCATTTCTATGGGTGGCCAGGTGAGGGTAAGCAGGTGGACCACTGTGCACGTGGGAGGGGGTTTGCACAGGGGAGCTAGGGGCAGCTCTCTGTCCAGGGGCAGAGCAGGGCAGAGGGCCAGTTAAGGTGTGACCCCAGCCTGAGAGGTGACTCATTTCCAACCATGGTCCCTGCATAGCACACACTCAGGATGGCGTGGCTGGAAAAACTATTGCTTCACAAGTGTTGGCTTAAAGGAGAGAAATAAGATATTTCATGAATAAGATAGCTCATATGGGGAAGGGTTTATTTATTTGAAAAGCAGAGAGAGACAAAGAGAGAGATGGAGCTCCCGTCCGCTGGTTCACTCCTGAATGCCCACAACATTGAGGCTGGGCCAGGCTGTAACCAGGAGCCTAGAATTCCACACGAGTCATCCCACGTGAGTGGCAGGGCCCAAGCACTTGTCCCATCGCCTGCTGCCTTCCCAGGAGCGTCAGCAGGGAGCTGGATGGGAAGTGGAGTGGCAGGGCCTCTAACCGGCCCTCTGATCCTGGGATGCCGGTGCCATGGCAGCAGCTTCGCCCACTGCGCCGCCCTTGTGTGCTTCGGGTTCCAGACTTTCTTTGCCGGGCTCACCCGTCTTTTCTGCTTCCTGCTGAGTGTCTTCTGGAAGAATCGCTCATTTCGGACGTCTTCTCATAGCTACTGATGAGCTTGACGGGAAGTGCCGAGGACACGGAAGGGCTTGGCTGTTGCAGGTCACGGGCAGGTGTCACTTCGGGGTGTGCAAGGCTTGGTCCAGACCTCAAGGAGCCTGACACACAGCCAGCAAGGGAGCACCCCGCCTCCTTTCCTGCGGTGAGGCCGAGTCCCACGCCCCTGTCACTTCCACTCCCTCCCTGCTTTGCCAGCCACGGACGTGCGGTGGTCTCTTCCTCACCCCGAAGAGCATCCTTGCTGGCTTCGCCCCGGGCTGTGCTGAACGCATTCTTCAGCTCCTCGTCACACTAGGAGACCTTTCGCGACTTCGGACGGCCCCGCGTCTGACACCTTCTCCTCGTTCCCTGGCACAGCACACAGCTCGGGCCACAGCTTCAGGACCGCCTCTCTCAACTCCACCCTGCAGCAAACCGCCCGGTCCTCGGGCTCCCAGCTTTCTCTTCCGGGACTGTCAACAAGGACGAAAGGTGGGGAGGATCACTGTGTTCCTGAATTTGCATTTATGAAGAAGTTTGTATACCTTAAATAGAATTCTGGGTTAAAAAAATAAATAAATATATTTTGGTGGGAAAAAAAAACCCAAGGAGGCCCGTTAGTACCCAGTGCAGTAGTTTTGTTTTTTTTGGATTTGTTTTATTTGAAAGAGTTAACACAGAGAGAGGAGAGGCAGAGAGAGAGAGAGGTCTTCCGTCGGCTGGTTCACTCCCCAGTTGGCCACAACAGCCAGAGCTGAGCTGATCTGAAGCCAGGAGCCAGGAGCTTCTTCTGGGTCTCCCATGCAGGTGCAGGGGCCCAAGGACTTGAGCCATCCTCCACTGCTTTCCCAGGCCATAGCAGAGAGCTGGAGCAGCCGGGACTAGAACCGGCAGCCATATGGGATGCCGGCACTGCAGGCCAGGGCGTTATCCCACTGCGCCACAGCGCCAGCCCCAAGCAGTGAGTTTTGTGAAGTGGCCATGTCCCTGAGGGTAACTGGACAGAAATCTGTGATGAATGCCACGCACCGGAGTCCGATGTGCTAATCAGCGAAGCCTGCCCTGTTCAACAGGAAAGGCCTCGGAGTTAGAGCCCTCTGCTTCCCGTGGTTATTATGTGCGTGTAGGATGAAGGTCGTGTTTGAGGCAGTCTTTCAGGACGCCGATGGAAATCAAAGGCAGATGAGTTCATCCAGCTGTTGGTTGCTACCCGCCAGGTCCCTCCTCCGTGGGGGCCTTTTGTTACCATTGCAAAATCTGTTCTGTGGATGTGCACACGGAGGAGTCCCATGTAGCTGAGGCAGCTCCAGGCAACCCATCACTGGACATCTTAAAGAACCCTCCTCAGAGCAGGCTGGCGCACGGAGCTGGTGGTGTGCAGTCCTCCATCTGCGCACGGGCACCAGGCTGGCGCACGGAGCTGGTGGTGTGCGGTCCTCCATCTGCTCACGGGCACCAGGCTGGCGCACGGAGCTGGTGGTGTGTGGTCCTCCATCTGCACACGGGCACCAGGCTGGCGCATGGAGCTGGCGGCGTGTGGTCCTCCGCCCGCGCACGGGCACCAGGCTGGCGCACGGAGCTCCTGGTGTGTGGTCCTCCATCTGCACACGGGCACCAGGCTGGTGCACAGAGCTGGTGGTGTGTGGTCCTCCGCCCGTGCACGGGCACCAGGCTGGCGGACAGACCGTGTGTTGACTGGAGAAGACCCCAGAAGGGCTGCGGCTGCTGCAAACACACTCGTTTGGCGATTCGGGCTAGATGGAGCTGTTCGAGGAGGGGGCGTGCTAAAACCGAGACAGGGGAGCCTCGGGAAACTCACACAGGGGCCTATGAACCAACCTAGGGTTGCCCAGGGGTGGCCTGACCAAGAGGCAGCATGGTGTAATGGAGGATTTTCTCATCACTGTGGTGCCAGGTGTGGGGCGTGGGGCGTGGGAGGAGGCGGGGTTGCTGTTTGCTGTCATTGTGAATCTCTCCCTGGAGAGGTGACCAAAAGACCCAGGTCACTTGGAGGTCCCAGTGGCCGTCTCTGACCCAGACCTGGCAGGCCTGGCAGACAGCAGGACGCTCAACAGGGAAGTGAGGCTGGGCGGGGGAACAGGAAGGAAGGGCTGGCACCCAGATGGTCAGAAACCCAGCCCGATGCAAGCCGCTTAGCCAAGTGGAGAAGGGGTGTGGGTGGGAGGGGAGGCAGGGGCTGCAGCTGGCCCCTTGTTCCGGGGACTGCATCTCTGTCGCAGGGTTTGGAAGCAACGAGAGAAAGTTTCAGAACTAACCCAGACTCGAACGATCGCCAGCTCTCGACAAGTGAAACTTGGGAGAAACATTTCAAAACTCGGCACCTCCATGGGGTGAGCCCACGGGTGGGTGGGCAGCAGGGTTCCTTTGTGCCACCCAGAGCATTACAGGTGCGGCACCAGAGGGGCTACCTGCCGGCCACAGCACGCTGGCAACTGCCGGCCTTGGTGACCCTTGGCTGGAGGTCACCTCCCCTTGCAGATTTGCAGGCATGTGGGGGGAAGAGCTCATCTAGTCCCTGGCAGTGGGGATCTGTGGGCCCGAGTGACAGCCCACCAGGGCCAGGAAGGGGTGGGAAGGGGTGGGAAGCAGAAAGTCTACAGCCTTGCATTTGAAATTGCACTCGTTCATTAGCGGATCATGAACTAGTGTGCAGTACCAGGCAGCCTGCCTTTATAAAATGAATTAGGGCAAATCCCGATGGGATGGACATTACCGGTAGGAAGAGACACGCTCGTCTCGGTTTGGAGCACCTGTGCCTGGATGGACCTCCGGCTGTGTGTGTGTGGCTGGGCTCGGTGGGCAGCAGGGGTCCAGGTGACACACCTGTTTCACCGCTGTGCCAACGTCTGTCCTAATGACGGCAGCACTGCTATGGCTGAGCCTGGCAAAGCCAGATTTTTAAATGAGAAGAAAAAATGCAGCCCCCACACGGCGATGGTGCACAAGTTAAGTGTTCTTCCTTCCTTCCCCTCACTGGAAGCCGCTGCCCACAAATTCCTACGTGTGGATAAGCGTCTGTACCGCCCTTCTTGCCCTCTCTTTCTCTTTCCTTCTCAAAGAGCAAACGTTGCAGCGTTGCATTCCTCTGGTGGGGAGGGGTTGGTTGACGGCAGGCTTCTGGGGCCAGCTTTGATGACTTCTGCTTGTTATAAACAACGCTGCAGTGAACATCCTTGCACAGGGCACTTGTGCAGTAGGATCTATAGTGCAGATCCTTGGGAGTGGAGTTCCTGGACCAGGAAGATCTGTGCATTGGGTCGATTCTCTCCATTGAGGTTGCACCAAAATATTAGCGGCGTTTTGTTGCCGGGACACCGAAGCCAGGTTCCCCCCTCCAATCCCAGCGCCCAGTGGGCCTCCTCACGCCACATCCTGACACCATGCTCCTACCCTCGTCCTCTGCCCAGGTCACCGTTTAAGAGAGAATAAGCAGCTTCCAATGGACAGTCCTACTGGACAGTTTAGACAAACTTTTCCTAGGTGTAAACATTGTCCAAAGGCTTGGCTCAATGGACTATGACAAGTTTAGCTGCTTTGGTTCTGATTACCCTGGGATTTCCTAAAACCAAGCCCTCAAATACAACCCAGCCAGGGCTTTAGCGTGGCAACCCAGCGCCTGTGTCTGAGCCCCCTGGCTCTCTTTTGTGGCCACGTTTCCATGTAAGATGGCTTAGGCAGTACCCAGACCAAGTTCATTGCTCTGTGCCGGCAATGCTGGCACAGCACCTATGTTTCATCCTGGAAGTCAAGTTCACGTTTAACAAAAGGTGAACTCTTTTTTGAGTAGTACTTAGTGGCTATTTGGCTGATCAAAAATATCACCTTTCATACTGCTGATAACTTGCAAATGTCATCAAGACATACTAAAACAGGCAGGTACCACCTTCCTATTGGAAGTGATCTTTGTACTGCTATGCTGATGGGGTAGGGCAACTTTGTAGACGGAAGTAAGTTTGAAAGAGAAACCTGTTTTGCTTCCTATTAGAATTTGGGACAAGTCATCTTTCTACACCCCTTTTAGCTGTCACCTTTGGTTTCCCTCCAGGGAGGGTACTTTTTTTTTTTTCCCCAGGGTCGAGCCACACGCTGAAATACCGTCACACTTAAGAGCGAGGGAACTATGCTATGTTCCTTATGCTAACCACAAATTTAAAATATGCCCGAAAAACTGTGGTTCTATATATACCTGAAAACCTGTGGTTCTAGATATATGTATTTTTTTATTATGGGGGTAACCATAACCATGACCATGACCAAACATGAGAGAATGAACAGTTCACCTCCAAAAGTGCCATTCTGGAAGAGGGAGAGGGAGCTGAAATGCATGCCTTCCGGGCTGCGCCGTAAGCTGAGCTATGCTGCCCAGGGTCAGGGACAGCCGTGCAAAGCTGAAGCCGAAAACCTGTTCCACTCAATCCCAGTTCATCACTTCTTCTCAGGCGCTTTGCGAAAGCAGGGCGGGGTGGGGGGTGGGGATCCTATAAAACAGGCAACTAACAACGCGTGTCAACAGTCCGAAAGGGAGCTAACCAGTCCAAATCCGAGAATTCCAATAAATAAATGAGACGGAACGTATCTTGCCAGAGATCCTGTCACTGGGGCCCCAGAAGAGCAGAGCGGTGCAGCTGGGGAGGGGAGGCGTGTGCAGCCGGAGAGAGCAGTGGAACGCATCCAGGTATGGTTATTTATGGTGTGCTGCTGAGGACGGGGCTTTCCATATGAGGAGCAGCTTAGCGGAGGCCCCGGCAAACTTGGCTCGGAAGGCGTCCAGCGAGAGAGAGAGAGAGAGAAAGAGAGGGGGGGAGGAGAGGGAGAGGGAGAGAAAGCACGTGCAACACAAGGGGACATGAATAAAAATGACAGGCAGTAAAACCATACAAATCTAAAATGCTGTAACTTTCAGAAAGAATTTAGGGCAAAAGAAAAGAAAACACACACACACACACCGAGTATTGTTGGCTTTGGGGCAATTTTCCAAGAGGAAGATGCAGGTGCTGAATTTCAGACCAAGTCTGTCTCACCACCTCCCTAGCTACATGCTGGGTTCTTCACTAGAGGGCAAGGGACAGTTCTGTTAAGTGGGAGCTGACCGGGCCGGGGCCGGGGCTCAGTGGGTAAAAGCCCAGATCTGCAGTGCCGGCATCCTATATGGGCGCAGGTTCGAGTCCCGGCTGCTCCACTTCCAATACAGCTCTCTGCTGTGGCCTGGGGAAGCAGTGGAAGATGGCCCTTGGGTCCCTGCACCTGCGTGGGAGACCCGGAAGAAGCTCCTGGCTCTTGGCTTTGGATCAACCCAGTTCCGGCCATTGCACCCATCTAGGGAGTGAACCAGCGGATGCAAGACCTCTCTCTCTCTCTCTCTGCCTCTGCTTCTCTGTAACTCTGCCTTTCAAATAAATAAATCTTTAAAAAGAGAGAGCGAGCGAGCTGACAAGGAGCAGCTATTGTGCACCATGCCAGGTCAGGCCCTCTGGTGTGGGGAGTAGGCAAATCTTCCCCCAGCTCCTGGGCAGCGCAGTGGGTGCCATGGCGACAGGCAGGGGACGGGGAAGGGCTGGGATTGAATTTTGCTCTCTGTTGTGTTGGGACTGACACCTGATGCGATCCACACTCTACAGACATGAAACACTAAAATGCATTTTTATGCAAAGAGGCAAGTTTCCGGGGTGCTCAACGGAGCTTTCCTCGGGGCGTTCTGAACCTTAAAGTCCACCCGGGCTGTTTCTGGCCATGTTCACACAGAATCACAACCGCCTCTTCCCAGTCTGTCCCAAAGCCAGCTGCCAGGTTCCTCGTGTCCCCTGCGCTTCAGCGACCCTGGAAAGCAACGCCACGAGGAGGGGATGGCGCCTGCGGCAGGGAGCTCTCTCAAGGCCACACTGCACCCCAGAGCACTTTATCGTTGGGGTCAGGTGGACAGGCGAGTGCTGAGTTGGTATCAGCTTTACCCCCAAGGCAGGCTCTGTGACGTCCCCCAAGTTACTCGGGCTACGTCATCCCCTCGTCTTCCTGGGAGCCACTGTGGGGTGGCACTGCGAGGTGGCTGTTCCCACAGTGATGCAGGGGTGTCTGGAAACGAATTCCAGATGGAGCCACACCCGTGGGGGCACCCCAAGCCAAGAGGTTCCTTACAGTGGAGTGTGGACCCCCTTCGTGCTCTGAGCCTTCCAAGAGCCGCCTGCATCGAGCAAGGGCATCGAGGGCTCTGAAATGCATTTGGCAAAGGGGATCCAGCCGGACTGCCCACCCTGAGCTTGCCACGCTCCTCTGTCCCTTTGGGCTTCTCCCCATTCCTCGCCCTCTGCTTCTTTCCAGCCAGCGACTGCCGATGGTGTCACTGGGACAGCAGGTGGCTCAGCACTGGCCACTGCCAAGGGCAGCTGTCCAGACTTCCTGTCCTGTCCCCACACCTCTGCCTCTGCCTGTCCCCCAGATCCACTTCCGTGGGCATGGCCAGCTGACCAGTAGCGCTGAAGTACTATTGAGCATTGGAGAATGAGCTGTCTATACATCCTTTCATGTTTTTAAAAAAGTTTATTTCTTTATTTGAAAGTCAGAGTTACATAGAGAAGGAGAGAGAGAGAGAGAGAGGGAGAGAGAGAGAGAGGAAGAGAGAGAGAGAGTCTTCCATCCATTGGTTCACTCCCCAGATGGCTGCAATGGCCAGGGTTGAGTCAGGCTGAATCCAGGAGCCAGGAGCTTCTTCTGGGTCTCCCATGTGGGTGCAGGGGCCCAAGGACTTGGACCATCTTCTGCTGGTTTTCCCAGGCCATCAGCAGGGAGCTGGCTCAGAAGAGGAGTAGCTGGGACATGAACCTGTACCTTCCTTTCATAGTTGGATTTCAAATGTCATGGTGTGACTTCCAGCAGTATTCTCGGTGGGTCTTATTTTTGCAATATATTGGAGACCAATATCTCAGAAAGCAAACTAGGAACCGCACTGAGTGATGTGGTTATTCCATTGCTAACCACAGAGCTTTGCAAATGTCAAATGGCAGAGGTCTGATCTGTGAGGTGGGCAGAGTGTGATCCATCAGGAAGATGCTGGCAAAACCTTTAGAGACGGGCCACATGCATGCAGAGTGCTTTCTCTAAAGCCAGGGGCCCCGGAGCAGGGAGAGGAGCGCTCAGCCTACCCCTCCTGAGACGTCCACTTTGTAGCAGGGATGCCCAGAGACTTCCGCAGGCAACTTTGTGATTCAAGGTGGTTTCCCAGGAATTTAGGCAAGGATTGTTTACTCTCAACTCAAAGAGAGCCTGGGCTTGAAAGACGCAGGGGTGCCCAGGGTTGATCAGCTATGACACCCTCTGCCCCTGCACATCTGGACTGGACTCTCTCTGGGTCACCTTCCAGGTTGCAAATTTTATGGCCCCAAAGACTTCAAAATCCTTTTTTTTTAACCAAGAAAGCATTTTTTAATAGATGAAAGCATTGAAAATTTTTATGATTTTCATATGAACACTAACGGCTCTAAGACTTGCCAACAATTGTGTAAGGGATGTGCATTTGAGAAGAAAACAGCAAAGTTACCAAGGCGGGGGGGATCTAAGTCCAGAACATACATTTTTTTAAGTTATGGTCGATGACAGCCTTATTATAAAAACACTGCTCTATGGCACATTAAGAACTAACTCAGAGGACTTAATATATGCCGATGTTTACCGTCTAACTTGATTCTGTGGTTGGAACTGAAATGGTTTCGTCCCCTGGAGATTTTCCCCATTCGTTGCTCTACGGGAGTGGAACACACGTGAGCGAGCGGACACACGCGGGAGCCCCTCCTCTACGCGCCAGTCTGCAAATGCTGATCTTTTTATTCATCCTCAATTAACGTCTAAGGCATTAAGCGTCGATACGCAGAGTTGTAAAATAAAGAGAGCCTGCGGTTCGAAATATGCATTAAGGATGTATATTTTATTTCATAAGAAAATAAAACTGTGTACAAAACGGATCGCCTCTGTCCGTGCCCGCTGCTGATCCCGACCTGTCTGGTTTCCCTCCTTAGGGAGCAGGGAGCTCGGGGGCACTGCATTGCGCCGCGTCGCTGGAGAGCTGGATCGCGCCCTGCCTCGCGGACGCCTGCAAAATCGCCCAGAGCCTGACGGGGTCCTGGCAGCTGTGCTGGCGCGCCCAGTGCGAGAGCAGCTCCTCCCTCCGCCGCAGCGTCTGGGTGCACAGGATGCAGTGGAAGCCCGTGCGAGACCACAGCAGAACAGAGCGGGGGCCCCGAGGGTCCGCCTCCGGCTCCTGCGTTCCCTCCTTTCCCACGAGGGTTTCCGCCCCAACCGGAGGATGCGGGTAGAGCTGCCCGTTGAGTTTCGGACAGGCGCGCAGGTCCTCCCCGGCCAACTCCGTCCTCTGGGGCCCCGGCGTCCAGTCGGGAGTGGCCTGCTGTTTGGCCAGTTCTTCTCCGGCCCCTTTGCCTCCCGCCACAAGCCCCTCTTGGAGCCGGCCCTGAATTTCCTCTCCGTGAACATAAAGTAAATGAAACTTTATGTCGGCGAAAGACTGGGCGGTGATCTGACAACGGCCGCACCTGATCTGTAATCTGACTTCCTCGGCCTGGGTCAGAAGGAAGTCATCTTCCAGGCTGGACTTGCCCTCCCTGCAAAGGGCAGAAACGGCCCAGGTGAGAGCTCGCTGGAAAACACGGCTGGAGGCACCAGCGCCCTGTGGTCACCCCGGCAACGGTGTCGTCACCAGGGTGCTGCAGGAGCACTTGGTGCCGCAAACGTGACCGCCCCCCATCCCCATCCCCCCCGCAGCGGCACCCGATGCAGCTTGGACGTTATACACAGAAGTCAACATCTAACTCCTGGAGAACAGCTAGGAAGTGAGATTTCCTTGGACAAACACAATAGAGAAAAGCACACGAGGGAACCAGCGTTGTGGTGGAGCAGGCTGAGCCACTGCCTGCAGTGCTGGCATCTCACAGGGGCGCCAGTTCGAGTCCCGGCTGCTCCACTTTAGATCCAGCTCCGGGCTAAGTCGCCCGGGACAGCAGCAGAGGGTGGCCCACATGCTTGGGCCCCTGCACCCAGAGGGGAGCCCTGTGGCTCCTGGTGTCAGCCAAGCTCAGACCCAGCCATTGCAGGCATTTGAGGAGTGAATCAGTGGATAGAAACGTACACACACACTCTCTCTCTCTCTTGCTATCTCTCCCTCTTCAATAAATACTGAAGTCTGAAGTCTTTTTTTTTTTTTTTTAAGCACAGTAGTTTCAAAGAGAACAGAAGTGCTGAAGAAGAGGGAAAAACCATTGAAAAGCAGGCGAGGACCCCTTATGATCATCAAATGTGACAGAGGAAGCCCAAAAATAACACAGCAGGTATTTAGGGCAGTGGTGGGGAACCTTTTTTTTTTTTTTTTTTTTTTTTGCCAAGAGCTAGCTGGATATTGAGAACTTCATTCACGGGCCATTACAAAATGACCAAGGTAGAAATGAGCTTAGAAATGTAGATTTCCTGAATGGCGAGTCCTTGGCAGGGCCAGACCAAATGATTTCTCAGGCCTTATATGGCCCACGGGCCCGATGCTGCCCACCCGGTTTAGAGAAACTGGGAGCGCTGAAAGCCGCACTGCGCGGAGAACCTCAAGTGTGGGGAAAGGTTTAGTCCTCAAGTGCCGGTGGGAAACTCCCATCAGCCACCAGGGAGGCGATTGGATGCTCACAGCCCAGCCCGGGGGCCTCTCTGCCCACCCTGCTAGGAAGCGGAGCCTGCAAACAGCCACGGCCCGGGGAGAAGAGGGCCTGGCCTGGCGGGGAGTACAGAGGGCAGCTCTGGACACTGGAGGTGTGGTCAGCACAGCGGATCCGCTCTGAAACCCCTGTCTTGTGAGTGGGTGGGGCAGGCACGTGAAGCTGTTTAGATGTAAATTCTGTGGATGCAATTGGGTGTGTGTGGGGGGGATCACTTGTAAACTATCAGGAAATAGCCACAATAATTTACAGCCTCATTTTCAGATGGAAGCATACTCCCCGTCACCCAACTGCCCCAGCACAGTGTAAAGTATATTTGTTAAATATCTCATCTATTGTTTATTAGAGAGAGAGTGGGGGTGGGAAGAGAGAGAGAGCGAGCAAGAGAAGGAACGAGCGCTTCCATCCACGGGTGCACTCCCCAAATGCCCACAGGAGCTAGGACTTGGCCAGGCTGACGCTGAAGCCCAGAAACTAACCTGGGTCTTGTATGCAGGTGCAAGGACCCGATTTCTTGAGCCACCCACTGCACCTCCCAGGGTCTGCATTGGCAGGAGGCTGGCAGCAGGAGCCAGAACCTGACACTGAACCTGGGGCCTCTGACACAGGACGCAGGTGCGTTGACTGCTAGGCCACACGCCGTTCCCACACCTTAAAACAGCACTTACGCCCTGGCTTACGTGGGGAGAACAATTAAACATTACGAGCGACCAGAGAGCAAAGAGGAGTGAGGTCATTCTTCACAGAGCCACGGGCATTAGGCAGCTACCTTACGAGATCCTCATCTTCTACAAACGCTTCTTCCCGAACCTCAGGTCTCACCCTCCCGCCCCAGGCCAAGCATTCTCCTCGCTCACCTGTCAGGCGATGCCGCCCTCCCGTGCACACCGGCGTCCCGGGCTCTGCTCTTGGCCATGGTCCCGGGCTGTGGCTCACTGGGGGCGGGCTCGGTGCTGATCACGACCCTGTGCACCTCCTTGAGGTGCCCCAAGTAGACCCGCACGTGGCCGAACACTTTGGCGCAAAACTCGCAGCACACGAGCTTCTTCGGACGGCTCTCAGCGTGCTGAAGCTTCATATGCGTGCTCAGGCTGCCCGCGCGGACGTAGGCCTTACGACACACGCGGCAGCTGTAGGGCCGCGTGTCCGGGTGCGTGCTCATGTGCTCGCGAAGGTGCTGTTTGAACTGGAAGTGGCGGCTGCACACGTGGCACCGGTGCCACGGCTTCTTCAGGCCACAGAAGCCATTGCGCAGCCCCGGGCCGGGCTTCGGGGAGGGGCCCCGGTCCTGCTTGCAGCCGAGACGTTTGGCAAGGGGGCAAAGGTCTTGCCCGGGGCTGCTGGGGGTCTGGGATGGCAGCAGAGCAACAGAAGCAGCCAGGGGGGCCAGGGTGGGCACGGCGAGGACAGGCTTGGGCATGATGCTGCGGTATTTTGTCACAGCTCCGGGCTTCTGGTCTCTGGATTCCTGGGGGGTGTGCTTAGCTCTCTCCCTGGCATCTCTGCACTTACTCACAAGGCCTTTGCGCCTCTTCCCCTGAAATGCCAGAACGTCGTCTGGCGCCTTTCGCTTTTTGGCTCTTCCCTTTGCTGCCCTGCCGTTCGGTCTGGTTTTGTGGTTGACGTCCGGTTTGGTGGCTGGACAAAAGGCTCTCTCACAAGGGCTCAGCCTGGATGCCTGGGGGCCAGGGGTCTTGCCAATCGCCATTTGGGCGGCTGCACCGGAGCCTTCTGGGATGGAGGCTGGCTGCTCACAGCTGGCCTCGGGCCTCGGGAAAGGACCCTCTGCAGGGCTGGCCTCCGAGACCAGTTTGAAGACCTCTGCCGTCCTCGCTCTTGAGATGGGCAGCTTGCCCCTGGGCACTGAGATCCACTGCACGGCACTGCCCAGCACGGCCGGTGCTGGACTGGCCACGACTTTTGCAAGATCACCCGGCCCTTTGTGTTTGCCACTGGCGACAGCAGGAGCTTTGGCAGATGCCTTCCTGTTCGCAAAGTTTGTTTTCCTTGGGGTCTTGCTGAGGCCCTGCTCGACAGCGGGCCCCGCTGGAGAGGAGAGGGCTGGGGTGCCAGGATGCTTGCTGGTCCCTGGAGGTCTGGAGTCGCCACGGCTGCCCCTACTGGTCGGCGTGGCTGCGCCGATGCTGCCGGCTGGGGCTTGGTGTGGTGAAGCCGCCTGCTCCGGTGGACTGGGCTGGTGTGGCAGCTCGGGGTTCTGGGCAGGTGGGGACGGCGACCTCTGGGGACAGGTCTGGGTCTTGCCCCAGGCGCCCTCGGGAGAGCTGGGGAGGGGCTTCCTGCTGGATCCTTTGTTGCTCCCTGGGGACTGATACCGCGGGATGGGCAGCTTCAGGTTCCCAGGCAGCCTGGGTTTCTGCATTGGCTGAGCCGCAGCGATGGGGGGCAAGGCGACGAGCGAAAACGTCCCCTCTTGGCCAGCCACCTGCATCAGGGCATAGTTCTGGGCGGGCAGCCCCAGCGGCCTGGCGGTGCCGGCCGGCCCCTGCCCCGCCTGATCTGAGAGCGCTGGCGGCTGGCACGGCAGCACCCGGGGTGGTAGCACGCGGGGCACAATTTTCGGGGCGATGGTCCTGAACTGCCTCTTGTTCTTCCATCCTTTCCCGCTGTGTGCAGGCCCAGAAGGAGTGCTGGATTCACCTGCAACGACGCAGACCGGTTACTGTGGGGGTGGGGGGTCCCCTTCCCGCCACTGGGAGTTCAGATCATGTCTGGTTTGTGCACCCTCCTGGGCTTCTCCTGTCTCTACCGACCACTTCCCCTAACCACATGTTGATGGGCATCTTCGCCACTAACCACTGAGCTCGCTGAGAGCTGGGTTCTGGTCCTGCTGCTGACCTGATTCCGACTCATCCCTACAAGCCGGGCAGCCCTGCCTCCTGCCCCATCTCCGTGTGGCACGGCCTGTTGCACACTTTACATGCACACCCTGCCTTCCCTATTAACCTAAGCTCCAGGAGTGCGGAGGGCAGGTGCGATTCATCTTGGTGGCTCTCACTGTGTCTCCTGCATGAAACACACGTTTCCTGAAGCAGACTTGCTTGTCATTCAGTTTGGGGGTGGGGTGGGGGGCACCGGGTGACCCAGTTGCTGTGCGATCTGTTCTGCACCGCCACGGGGCTTCCAGGCTGAATGTGCGCTTTGTGGCTGTTTCCCTGTGGGACTTGTGAATTTCTTCTCACACCTTTCAATCTGTTTATGTGAGCTTTTGCAATTAAATCGCCACTGTTTAAAAGGCTGATGTGACACCTTAAAAAATGTTGAGCGGAGAGACACAAAGTGATAAATAGAGATTTGGAGACAAAACAAAAAATACAGGAATCAAACAGCACCTTCCAGGATACTGATTGGAACAATTCTAATAGAGTAACACCTCCTTCTCTCCAGATTTATTAGCCTGGCCCGAGACCAATTACTACTGGCTCAGGAGAACAATTAGGGAAGCGGCTCCTTACCCTGCTTCCAAGGGCTGAGCCACATCTTTCATTCCTAGGGCGCAGGGTGGCTCATCAGGAAGCGCCTCCTTCCATGGAGATCTCACCTCAGTTTATCATTGCTAGGCACCCAGGCTACCCTAGGGAGGGGCTTTGCTCCCACGAGCCCCCTCCTGAAACGTCTGGGGCCAGATGTGAGTTGGAACTCACACTTGTAAATTTCAGAAAGCCAGTAAGATGCATGCACACCTAATGTTAGGTGATACCCAACAGGATCTGCAAGGCACCCGTCATGAAGCCTCTTACCACGTCCACTGCAACATTCTGTGGGTATTAACAAGCGGGGCAAATAAAAGGTTCTTACATGGTTTTATTGCAGTTCGGGTTTCTGCCTCTGAAAGAGGCTGGCGCCCACGTTTTGATAACATTTTCTGTTTTCAGAAAATTTGGGTGCTGTGCTCAGGGACAGAAGAGCTATCTGCTGGGGGCGGGCATCGTGGTTCAGAGGTGACGTTGCCTCCTGCAAAGCTGGCACCCCATTATTGGAGTGCTGGTCTGAGTCGGATCTAGCTTCCGATCCAGCGCCCTGCTGATGTGCCTGGGAAAGCAGAGGAAGACGGCCCAGGAGTTTGGGCCCTTGCCACACACGTGGGAGACCAGGATGGAGTTCCGAGCTCCTGGCTTTGGGCTGACCCAGCCCTGGGCCCTGGCTGTTGTGGCTATTTGGGAAGTGAACCAGCCAATAGAAGATATTCTCTCTCTCTCTCTCTCTCTCTCTCTCTCTCTCTCTCTCTCTCTCTCTTCCTCTTTTTGTATCACTCTGCTTTCAAATCAATCGAGAGAGAGAGAGAGAGAAACTATTTTTTCTTGGATACCAGGAATACAAATCTAGTGAAACTGATAAAAACTTAAATCAACCTTGATTTCAATGCCTACAGCTGGTAAACTAGTAACTCTTGCAGGAGGCTGATTCTTTAAGCAACACTAACAGTTCCTAAATAAGTAAGCGGCATAGCAGGATGAGCTGAAACACCTGCTCGCCAACCGGTCTTGGAAAGCCATGAGTGCTCGGCGAGGCAAAGGTGGATTTGGGGGATTCTTCCACGCAGTGGCCTGCCTGAGGGGAGGACACAGAGGCACTGGTGCTGTGGGCTGGGGAAGACAGGGAGGGGTAATGGGGTAATCCTGGCTCCTGCCGTTTTCCCTCTTCATTCTTCTACCAGGGAGCTCAGGGGTAAATGCACTGGTCAGCAGCATCCCAGGAGTCACCCCATGGGACCACAGTGCGTGCTTCTTTGGCTGGGTAACTTGAACTATTTCCGGTCTGCCCTTATGGCTGGAACCTGTAACAGTTTTTTGCTATTCAGCCACTTTCTCATCTCTTTTGGAGGAAGAACTGAAGTGCGTTGTTAACAGAGCCATCGAGTAAGGGTGAGGAGAATTTGCAGAATTAACTTAAATTTAATGATTAGCTTTTGGTCACCTATTAGCTAATCAGGTCTTTGCATAGCATGAGTAAAGGTGAGAAAAGACACTGGGGGCATTCTGGTGTCTTTTTAAGTTTTTAAAAAAGATGTATTTATTTGATAGAGTGACACAGAGAGGAAGACACACCACGTGCACACACACACACACACACACACACACACACACACTTGATCTTCCATCTGCTAGTTCACTCCCCAGATGGCCGCAACAGCTGGGGCTAGGCCAGGTGAGCACTCCATCTGGGTCTCCCATGTGGGTAACAGGCACCCAGGTACTTGGGCCATCATCCACTGCTTCCCAGGCACGTTAGCAGGAAGCTGGAATGGAGACAGAGCAGCCCCGACTTGAACTGTCGCTCCTGTATAGGATGTGGGTATCGCAATGCTGGTCCCCATTTCTAGCTCTCAGTATTTACTGAGAAAAAAAAAAACCCACGGCGAGAAGAGCCAGGGCTACAGCTGTCTTTAATCAGTCACAGCCCCTCTCGAAACATGTGGCAGGCCATGTGCCACAGCTCACTCGACAGCTCACACGTGATGGCCCTGTGCCCTCAGAGGAAAAGCCAGAGCCCTCGCGGTGACCTGCAATCAATGGCCGTGTGCCACCGGGCTCCGGGGGACGTGGGACTTGGTTCTCTAACTCACTGCCTGCCAGTCACGGGAGCCTCTTTGCTGTCCAGTAAACGTGCGGGGTACGCCCCTCTGCAGAGCTCTGTGCCGGCTGCTCCCAGGGCCCAGAACACCCTTCCCACACTAAATCCCCAGCTGTTGCGGGAATCTTCCCGGGGGCGCCTCTCCGATCACTTCACTGAAGCCCCAGCCCCCTTGCGAACCAAGGCCCTGCTCCCTCTTCCTGCTGTAGCTTTCTCTGCGACGTCTGCACACGCTGATGGTCTGTTTTCCCGTGCTGGACTGCATTCGCCTGTTCTCAGGGCCCGGGAACACAGTCCAGGGCGTGGCAGGGATTCGGTTAGTATTTGCTGAGTTTGTTAGGTGGTGAGAAAACAATCCAGGAGGTAGCTAGTGTATGCACGGGGAACTTTCTAGAGTGGTCACAAAGGAGACCATTCAATGACTAAATTGTTCACAAGTTTGAAAATTTGGAAACAAACAGATGGGGTATCCCTGAACCTCGCCTCTTTGCAAATCATTCAGGGGCAAGGTAAGCAAGGAGCTGGCGCCAGCGATGGAACCCTTGAGGAGAGAGGGCACGGCTAAGCAGTAAGAGAATAGTAAATCGTGCTGCTGGGGAACAGACAGCAATGCGGGCACGAGCGTGCTGCGAACGAGAAAGTGCTGCAAAGATGGTGTGGCCACCCAAGGAGGGCGGAGTAGGAGGATCCCAGGAGGACAGCCAGGAGCATCGGCAGTGGGAACAGCAGACCTCGGAGGTGGGCAGTGGCAAAAGCAACGGGGTCAGAAGACCCCCCCGAAGCCATCGGCGGGGCTCGGGGTTACCCAGCGCCGGAGAGCATGGTGCAGAGGGAGCCGCCCCTCCCGGACACAACAGCCTGATGGCTCGGCTCCCCTCAAGCTCCCCGCGGGGTGGACAAGTGGATGCTGGGGCAGAAATCCCTATCAGCAATCACCTGCTGCCTCCCTCCAGAGGAGAGACCCGGATGTAGCTCCTGGCTTCAGCCTGGCCCAGCCCTGGCTGTTGTGGCCATCTGGGAATTGAACCAGCAGATGGAAGATGTCTTCTCTCTGTCTCTCTCCCTCTCTTGGTCACTCTGCCTTTCAAATAAATAAACTTACAAAAAAAAAATCACACAGCAGCAGTCTCAAGCTAGTCACAAAGACTGGGGGACACAGAGCTGTGACTTTACTGGGTAACCAGAACCTACTGACGCTGGTCTGCCTCCTGGGGAATCGCACACACAGGGCAAAGGTCACTGGTAAGGGGGGGACTCTCCAAGAGGTGAGAGTCACCGGACACCATTCCTTGGATTAGAAGAGGACTTGGCCATCCTCTGCTGCTTTCCCAGGTGAATTAGCAGGGAGCTGGATTGGAAGTGGAGCAGCTGGGACTCCAACCTGTGCCGGCGTCACAGGTGGTGGCTTGACCTGCTGTGCCCCATTGAGTCAGTTTTTAAAAGCTGCATTTTCAGGGGATGTTTGTGATGAGGATTTGTCTAAAGACGGTGTGGAGACAGACACACGGAGGGTGGCTCATGTCTGTTGTTTTCCTTGATGACTTTAATGCCAGGACTTGCCAACGATGAGGGATGCTATCCTGTGACCTGACAGGCCGTGTGTGACTGCCTCCAGAAGCCAGGCACCAAGTACTACAGAGCTCATTACCTCCCAAGGCCAAGTGCGGAGCAGTCGCGTCTTGACGACGCAGCAACCTGCAAAGGAGGTCAGCTGATTTTTAAAAAAAATATAAAAAGTCAACACATTAATGTGTTGTCCAATGTGAAGTAATGCTATAACTAGTACTGAAACAGTATTTTTACACTTTGTGTTTCTGTGTGGGTGCAAACTGATGAAATCTTTACGTAGTATATACTGAATCGATCTTCTGTATATAAAGATAATTAAAAATGAAAAAAAATCTTGGTGTTAAATTGGAAATTGCATAGATAATTAATCAATTGAAAAAAATATATCATGTAGGATCTCTGTCCTTAATGTGCTATACATTGTGAATTAATACTATAACTAGTACTCCAACAGTATTTTTTACTCTGTGTTGCTATGTGAGGGCAAACTGTTGAAATCTTTACGTAATATATACTAAACTGATCTTCTGTATATAAAGAGAATTGAAAATGAATATTGATGTGAATGGAAGGGGAGAGGGAGTGGGAAAGGGGAGGGTTGCAGGTGGGAGCGAAGTTATGGGGGGGGAAGCCATTGTAATCCATAAGCTGTATTTTGGAAATTTATATTCTTTAAATAAAAGCTTTATATGGCCGGCGCCGTGGCTCAACAGGCTAATCCTCCGCCTTGCGGCGCCGGCACACCAGGTTCTAGTCCCGGTCGGGGCACTGGATTCTGTCCTGGTTGCCCCTCTTCCAGGCCAGCCCTCTGCTGTGGCCCAGGAGTGCAGTGGAGGATGGCCCATGTGCTTGGGCCCTGCACCCCATGGGAGACCAGGAAAAAGCATCTAGCACCTAGCTCCTGCCATCGGATGAGCGTGGTGTGCCGGCCGCAGCGCGCCATCTGTGGCAGCCATTGGAGGGTGAACCAATGGCAAAGGAAGACCTTTCTCTCTGTCTCTCTCTCACTGTCCACTCTGCCTGTCTAAATAAATAAATAAATAAAAGCGTTATATAAAAAAAAGATAATTGAAAATGATTAAAAAAAAACGTGGTGTTAAATTGGAAATTGCATAGATAATTAATCATTTTTTTAAAAAAAAATAGCATGTAGGATCTCTGTCCTTAATGTGCTGTACATTGTGAATTAATACTATAACCAGTACTCCAACAGTGTTTTTCACTTTGTGTCCCTATGTGAGAGCAAACTGTTGAAATCTTTACGTAATATGTACTAAACTGATCTTCTGTATATAAAGAGAATGGAAAAGGAATCTTGATGTGAATGGAAGGGGAGAGGGAGAGGGAAAGGGGAGGGTTGCGGGTGGGAGGGAAGTTATGGGGAGGGAATCCATTGTAATACATAAGCTATAATTTGGAAATTTATATTCTTTAAATAAAAGCTTTATAAAAAAAATATATAAAAAGTCAGGGCCGGCAGTGTGGCACAGTGGGTTAACGCCCTGACCTGAAGCGCCAGCATCCCATATGGGTGCCAATTCTAGTCCCAGCTGCTCCTCTGCTGATCCAGCTCTCTGCTATGGCCTGGGAAAGCAGAAGAAAATGGCCCAAGTCCTTGGGCCCCTGCACCTACGTGGGAGATCCGGAAGAGGCTCCTGGCTCCTGGCTTCAGATCAGCACAGCTCCGGCCATTGTGGCCATCTGTAGAGTGAACCAGCGGATGGAAGACCTCTCTCTACCTCTCTCTAACTCTGTCTTTCAAATAAATAAAATAAAAATCTTAAATATATATATATAAAGTCATCTAAACACCAGGGGACCTTAGCGAAGCTGGCGGTGCCAGCGCAGCTTTTAAAACCCTCAAATACTAAGGTAAGTATGACTTCTTGGCACCCCACCTGCCCCGTGTTGTTTGTTCTACTATGCGTCTCCAAGGCCTTTTGTGAACCGTGCGATCTACAAACTCTCGCCTGCACCTACTTAATTACAGATCTTATGGAACTGGGCCCTAAATAATGAGAGCTGGAAGTTTCCACTGACATTCGTAATTTCTGAAAATCCTGTGAAATTGCCCATAACAGAGTTAAAGAGACTTGGAGGACTTGCAGGTTTTAAACGTGGACTTTTATGAACTGGAAACAAAACAAAACAAAACAAAAAGGCCGACAGCTCTGCAAAGCTCGTTTTGCAAAATTACTCGGCGAGGCCACGTCCGTTTAGGACTTCAGACGTGGCTGTTCGTACTGTGGTGAGCACATCAGGATAACTACGCCGAGAAAGTGACGCTTCCAGCAGCTGAGGAACGGATCTCGCCGCGGGTTAAAAGGAAACCAGGCGGCGCTCAGTCCTTAAATGGGGTAGGACTTGGGCCCAGCCTTTTAGCTGAAGCCTCACCCGAACCCTGCGAATACGGACGGTTATCCACCTTTTATAGGTTAGGAAGAACGCTCTGGTTTTCATTGTACTGAACCCCCCAATCCCCAATTTCAGTTTCTCTCGTGGGCAGCTCTGTTCTCCCTCCCACAGGCTGGAGGCTTTTCCAAGACTTCCAAGGTGGTGAAAACAAACGGGGTCAAACCCGGGAGTGGCCGGGGAGGAAGCGAATGCCTTGCAACACAAGGGGGTCGCAGCTTCCTTCTGCCAAAAGGACCGTCAACACGTGTAGCCAGCGTCTACCTTCTCCCCGAGCCACGGAGCGGGATCTGCAGCGAGTCAGGGGCGGGGACAAGTCGTGGGTGGGGACAGCCGCATGTGCCCAGTCAGGTGTGTGGGCAATGGGCTCTCGCATTCTGCTTCTAAGGCCTCAGGATGGCAAACGGCACTTCCGGGGCACACATCTGTGGTACCAAGAACCTCCCAGGCTTAACGGGTCTCGTACCCGAATTCCAGGAAACGAGACAGTACGGGATCTTGCATCCTAGGTCCGGTTCTGCCCATTCTCTGAGGCACGCTTGTCCTGCTCAGCTGAACTGCGCTCTTGGCCAAGCCCCTTCCCTCCCGCATCACCAGCAGCGACCTAGTGGGGGGTTACTGTTAGGTCTGATTTACAGACCGAGCTTTCAAAGCTGGCCACAACAGCGCCGGAACTCATATCCTGCCTGTCCGAGGCCCCTCTCGCCTCTGCGCGCTGACCTCGAGTCAGAATGGGTGGTTGTGGCCGCTGTGGCCATCCCCCATAGCAGGGTTTCAACTCCAGGATTTGTGGCTTCGGCAAGTTACTCCCTGTGCCTAAATGTCGCCACCTGGGAAATGGGTGCAATGGATTCCAACTGCCTAGGCCACAGCAGGGTTCCATGGGAAGGGTGTAGGGTGTCGGACGCCCAGCAGATCTGTCTCCCACTTTCTCTCCCATGAGTGTGAGGGTCCCGAGCCAGCTCTGCCTGCCCAACCCTCATTCCCTGCTTGAGAGGTGAGGGGAAGAGAGGAGACGAGGCGGCTGCTTTTTGTCAACGATGGCCATGGTGAAGCTGCACTTCCGGGCCTCTCCCTCTCTGGCCACTCACTCTCTCACCCTCTGGCCCTGACATCCGACCTATCCCATCAGGCTCTACTCTTCCCTGTATCCCCCGACTCCTGCAACCCTGTGTATCCCAGGTGAGTGAGAGTTAAGGTAGGAGCCCTGCCAAAGACTGGCTTCACCTGGACTCCTTCCTGCTACTTCTGTTTACAGCAAGTAGTGAGGCCAACAGCTGCTCTTAAACCTCCCAGGGAAGAAGGCAACTACCCTAGCAGGTGTGCAGAGTTCAGGGGCCCTGGGGGGGGGGGATTGGCGCTGGGGCGAGGGCTATGGGCACTGGCCACGCCGCGGGAGGGCAGTGTGGCCTTGGCCACAGATTTCTCCATTCTGGAGGGGAAATTTCGCAGGGGCTCCCTCAGCAGTCAGGAGAAGGACAACCAGAACCTTTAAGGCATCTGTGTGTACGGTTGAGTCTTTTTCCAAGGACATCATTGAGAAATGAGTTTTAAGGGTGGGCTTTGGGCTTAGTGGTTAAGATGCCACATTCCAGATTTAGTGTGCCTGGGTCGGAGGCACAGCTCTGCCTCTGCTTCCAGCCCCCTGCTAATACACACCCCGGGAGGGAAGCAGATGATAGCTCAAGTACTTGGGCCCCGGCCACCCGCATGGGAGACCCAGATGCAACTCCTGGCTCCTGGCTTTGGCCTGGCCCAGCCCCAGCCATTACGACCATTTGGGGAGTGAACCAGCAGATGGAAGATCTCTCTCTCTCTCTGCCTTTCAAATCAATCAAGCAATCTTCAAAAACAAATTTAAACAAGAGCTGATGACCTTCCCAGGACACTAAGCAAGACAAAGGGACACTTCTGGAGGGCTGTATCCCATCCTCTGGTCATGCTCTTTTGTGGTCAGCGTTAGCAGAACTGTTCACATTCGGCTGAGTGGCACAGCTGTAGTTCTGACTGGTAAGTGAGCTTCAGCATGGCAAAGGTGGCAGACCGTGTCATCTGTCGAACTCCCACCAGAAACGGGTACCTGCGCACCTGCCTTCCCTGGGGAGCTGGACGTCTGCTGAATCAGCCGCTCCTCCGCGGGCCCTGGGACCACGGAAGCAGCTCCTGAGAAACAGCTCTCCTGAGCAAGTTCCAAACGGAGCCCTGCATTTGAGCAGCTGGAACGGGAAACTCTGGGATGGCCAACAGGATGCCACCTGTGGAAGACCACCTTCCCCTCGGCAGGGTAAGCGCAAAGCCCAGGTTTCCACATCAGGATGTGCACTGGGTGGGGACAGTTCAGTGGGGGCACACGCAGGAGACTTGAGCGTCTCTTGCCTTCGGTCAGAGCACCGTGATCATGAAGCCGAAGTGGATACGGTAACATTTCAACAGCATGTGGTGACAAGTGATAGGCTGGTATCACAAAGACATTAATTCTTATACTCTAATTTTTTTAAAGATTTATTTATTTATTTGAAAGTGTTACACAGAGAGAGGAGAGGCAGAGAGAAAGAGAGAGAGAGAAAGAAAGAGTCTTCCATCCGTTGGTTCACTCCCCAGATGGCCACAATGGCTAGATCTACGCTGATCTAAGGCTAGGAGCCAGAAGCTTCCTCTGGGTCTCCCATGTGGGTGCAGGGGCCCAAGGACTTAGGCCATCTTCTGCTTTCCCAGGCCACAGCAGAGAGCTGGATTGGAAGTGGAGCAGCTGGGACTTGAACCGGTGCCCATATGGGATGCAGGCACTGTAGACAGTGACTTTATACCCGCTACGCCACAGTGCCAGCCCGAAGGGATCTCTCTCTTTCTCTCTCTCTCACTAACCTTTGCCAATCAGGGAACAGAACTGTTAGGAAAGCAAGAAACCATGCCCCTCTCCCAACAGGAATGTGCAGCAGGGCCCCTGGAGACGCGGCTGAGGAGACCTACACAGGGTGAGTCATGATGCTCTGGCTCTCCCTCGGTGTCCCGCTTTCTGTTACGGGGCTTCCGTGAGCAGGCAAGTTGACACCAGAGTCTTACTTTTATAAAGCAACAATTGCCATCAGTTTTATGACAATTTTAAGCAATGACAAGGTGGTTTTTTTTTTTAAATGAGCAAAAGTGCAAAAACAACTCATTACTAAGGTATTTTATAATTTTAGAAACAATATACATTTCGTGGATATTTCCTAATCTGAAACCACCTGCCTTACAACCAAGGATCCTGAAGAACACGAGGACTGAGAGCAGGAGTCAAAGATGCTGAGTTACTAATGTCCTCCCGGTCCCTCAGGGAACTTTCTAGAACACCAGTGCTGTGGTGCACAGTGTGGATGTGGGGGACTTTCTCCTCCTGGGGGAGGGGAGGGCTCTGCAGAGACAAGAAGACCCCCGCATCACACCTGAGATGGACAGCTGATGTCTGGCTTTTGTTCTGTGCCTCACCCCAGGGCTGCAGCTGGACAAGATGCTCATTCTTAATCCTTCCTGGTCTTGGTTTTCTCCTTCCGGCAAGGGAGGATCGGACAACAGCAGCGCTCCTCAGGGTCAGGTCTGCAGAACCTGGGGGAGGTCCCGATGCTCCATCTGCCTACGCAGTGAAAGTTGTCATTTGCCCATCCTGCTGTGTTCACGTGTGCGTGCCCGGCACTGATGGGTGGACCTTCTCTGTACCTCAGCCTGACCTAGGGGAGCAGCCCTGTTCAAGGAGCTGTATTCATCACCACAGCACCCTCCCTTTTGCTAACTCTGGATCCTTGAAGGTGTGCTGTGCAAACATGCATGTGTATCCTGTGTGGTGGGATGGACTGCACGCAGCACGCGCTGGCTGCAGGCAGGTGCATCATGGCCACCAGGAGCAGATGCACTTGACTCAGCCATGGAGCTGAACTTTGGGCTGCTTGTGTCCGGGCCTACCACGTTGGTGTGACAGGACTTCTGACAGGCGTGTGTTGAAAGGAGCATGTTGGGGTTTGGGTGCCTGGTAGACATTTTCTCAAAATTGAGCAACTGGAGTTGGTCATAACAAAAACAAACCAAAAACCAAAAACCAAAAGCCTTCTGATGGGATTTGTTGCCAGGGACAAAAATTGTTCTTTCAAGGCAGCAACTGGAGTTGTGGGAAACTTGTAATTCACCAGTGGGAACCTGACACTTCCCAACACAGATGCTCCATGACGTACCAGGGAAGTGTGTCCCAGGAGGCCCACCATAGGCTGAAAATATCCTGAGGAGGAAGAGCAGTGGATACACCCAGCCTGCCAACATCACAGCCTAGCCACACGGTGTACTGCAGAGCTCCATTGCTCTCCTACCATCATCGCCCCGAGTATTGTATTGCGATCTCTGGCCTGGGAAATCATCAGAATGCTACTCTCACTGTCCTCATGTTGAAAAATCAAGCTGTGGGCAGGTGTGTGGCCTGGTGGTCCCATATCACAGTTTGTGGGTTCAATACCTGGCTCCGGCTCCTGACTCCAGTTTCCTGCTCATGTGGACCTCGGAAGGCAGCAGTGTCAGCTCGGGGGGTTGGGTTCCTGCCACCCAGCTGGGAGACCTGTGAGCATCTGGCTGCCAGCTTCAGCCCCTACCTGTGGCTGTAGCAGGCATTTGAGGGGTGAACCAGTAGATAAGAGTCCTCTCTCTCCAATTCTCAAATACAGAAAGAATTAAAAAAAAAAAAATCTTCGAAAGCAAATCAAGTCAAGGAGTAGGGGTTTAGTTGGGTCATTGAGAAACCCGCATCCCATGGCCAAGAATCTGGTTTTGATTCCTGGCTGCAGCTCCCGAGTTACGCTTCCTGTCAATGGGAAGCAGCGTGATGACTCAATGAGCAGGGTTCCTGCTGCCCATGTGGGAGACCTGCGTTGTGTCCCCACCTCTGCTTCAGCTGCAGCTCAGCCCTGGAAGCTGTAGGCATCTGGGGAGTGAACCAGCAGAGGAGAATGCTGTCTTGTCTGTCTGGGCCTCTCAAATTAAAAAACAACAGGTACGATTCTTTTTTTTTTTTTTTTGCCAGGCAGAGTTAGACAGTGAGAGACAGAGAGACAGAAAGGTCTTCCTTCCGTTGGTTCACCCCTCAAAAGGCTGCTATGGCCGGTGCTGTGCCAATCTGAAGCCAGGAGCCAGGTGCTTCCTCCTGGTCTCCCATGCGGGTGCAGGGCCCAAGCACTTGGGCCATCCTTCACTGCACTCCTGGGCCACAGCAGAGAGCTGGACTGGAAGAGGAGCAACCAAGGACAGAATCCAGAGCCCCAACCGGGACTAGAACCTGGGGTGCCGGTGCTGCAGGTGGAGGATTAGCCAAGTGAGCCACTGCGCCGGCCAACAAGTAGGATTCTAATTACAGACTTTTCAGATAAGACTAGTGAGTGAATTAATAAATACAATTTAAAAAATACCATATACTAAAGTATACAGAGAATCTGCATACTTCAGTGAATTGATGTTTTCTAAATAATCAATGCTTGATGTTATAGGCATGGATAAAAGACTAAAGTGTAAGATAGACCACAACATAACGATATACAAAGCACAGTGACATGTTTCAAATTTCACATCACAACTGAGTTTCATGGCGCTACCACTTGGCAAGTGGTATAGTGTGGAATGGTGCAGTGTCTGCAGCGATCTGAAATAGCCATGGGCATACTCCTTCCCTTTGTAGAAACCGCAGGGCTGGGCTTTCTGCAAATACTTCCATCAACAGCATCCCAGCAGATCACAGAGGGCCAGGACTGTCTGCAGTGAGGAATTCTCGTTGAAAAAAAAAAAACAAACAAAAAACCTCGACTCAAAGTTTTATCACTAGCTTTTTGTTTTGAAAAACACTATTTCAGTAAACTAGGTTATTTCTGTTAAGATATAATAAGCTTATTATTTTTACTTTTAAATAAATTCAGAAACATGTATTTTTCTACTTATAATCACTAATTTGATCAACACTGCTATGTATAATCCACATTAAACTTGCTCATTAGAGTCCTCAAGAATTTTCTAAGACAGTAAAGGAATCCCTAAACTAAAAATTTTGCAAATTGCTCAACTTGGTGAAATTTCACTTCTCTCTTCTGAGATTCTGTGACTGTGTGTGAGAAAGAGAACAGGACATCCACTCTGGTAATGTCTTATTTTTCCTGTAAACTTTCTATCCTTCTCACATGTGTTTCCTTGAGACTATAATACGGTAATAAAGTGTTGTAAGGCAATTCACTCTAATGAAATATAAATTGCAATTAAAATATCACTAGTAGGCAATATCAGAATAAAAGGTCGGCATTGTGGAGTGACAGGTAAAGCCGCTGCCTGCGATGCTGGCATCCCATATGGGCGCTGGTTCGTGTCCCGGCTGCTCTACTTCTGATCCATCTCCCTGCCAATGGCTTGGGAAAGCAGCAAAAAATGACTCAAGTACTTGGGCCCCTGCACCCATGTGGGAGACCCGGATGAAACTGCCAGTTCCTGGCTTCGGCCTGGCCCGGCCCTGGCCTTTGTGGCCACTGGGGGAGTGAACCAGAGGATGAAAGACCTCTTTCTCTCTCTCTGTCTTTCCTTCTCTCTCTGAAACTCTTTCCAAATAAGTAAATAAAACTTAAAAATGCTTGAAAAAAATCTTACAAATATGTAATGCTTCAAGAGACTTATCTGAATTTACATTCATGAAATACCTTACAAATTATAATCAAGTTGACATTTATATTTCCTATTTCCTTCCTGGTTCTGAGAAATATCATTTCAAATTCCATTGGTGGTACAGAATTCTTATCAAGCATGGCACACTGTTTTAAAAACAAGCATTCAAAATAGTTTAAGTTACTTTAACGAAAGGAGAACAACCATAGGTGGCTTTTTCTAATGTAAGTTGGATTCTAGGACTGTAAATACAAATGTTTTTAGGATTCTGATGCCCACTAATTTAAAGATAAGAACAGTATGTTTACTCTATTAAAAGCATTACTGGATTCACGACTTTCTACTCCTGTTAATAACGGACTCTTACAAATCAAAAATGCCTGGCCTATATTTTTGGCTTGCATAGCATCGTAAATAGCTCCGTCAAACTGCCTGGCTTTGATCCCTGCTCAACTCATCACACCAGCCATCTGCATAAATAAAGATGCAAGCATCTGCTCTATGGCAAATGGTCTCGGGGGCAGATGTTTGCATCCCGTGTTCGTGTCGCTGGGGCTCGAGACATTATTTGAACAGATGTACGCAATCTGAACGTCTTGTGTCCCACAGTGAAATCTCTCCAACTGCTTTCTATCAAAGCACATAAATGCTATTTGCACCTGCATTTATGTTAATGATATCAAGGCGGCAGGGGTTCCGACCAAGTGCGATGTGATGCTATGAAATATATTTACATGGCTAATTGGAATTTTTGAGAGACTCTGCTGCCGAATGGCCACACTACACTGATACACGGCCCAGGGAGTTATCCAGTTGTCAGCCAGATTTTTAAGCAATGGAAACCTGGCTATTTCAAGTAACGCACTCATAAGCTAAATTTACTCATAAGAATATTTTAAACTCTAATATTTTTTTCCTAAAACAAGAAAATAACTTCTGTGGTAAGGCCTACGTGTTGCTGCTTTGTTCTACAAGGATGTTTCTTAGGTGTGTGTGTGTTTTCCATTTGTTCTTCTGTCAACAGCGTGGCACAGTAATATTGCAGAGTGGTATCTTGCAGGAGTTATTAGGCAGGAAAGTTCCAATTCCCAACATGAAGGAGTTAACCAAAACCAGCTTCCCAATGTCATAAAATGGTACCAAGAGGCCAAGAGCAGCACTTATGCCACTTGTTAACATCAAAATGTTTCCATATGATTTTCATGCATTTGGAAACATAATATTTTGGTAATACACAGGGAGTGGTTTTTCTCCCCAGTCATCAGGTCACAAAGCAGTGTTAACCACTAAAAGCAAAGCATGGAGTTACAATAGTCCCCTTGCTACTGTGCATTAAATATGCAGAGTCCAAGAACTGGAAAAAGTAGTTTTCTCTGTCGCTTTCCTCGGTTAAGAACTTCCGGTCACTTTCAAACAACATACTTATTATTTTATTAAGTTGAACTTGCAAATATCAACTACATGCAAGGTCATCCTATCTGAGTTCAAGGTCATCCGAAATGACTTCCAGTCTACAAACTATTTTGAGATTTCTACAGTGCTTGCAGGTACGTTCTTACATCACAGATTCTCATTATGTAAGATTCTGCTGTTTGTCTTCAACACAGAAACACATATAGACAAGGCGAGGCAAGGTGCTGACCGCTGACAAGCCTGTTGTGGCCACAGGCCCAAGGGCACCTACACAGCCCCTAGGTTCAATGTGTGCTAATTCAGCCTTCCCAGTGACCACATCGAACACAACCAATGCAAACAAAGAGAGTCGGTTATACTTCACTTCATTAGACTGTTACACGGCAGAAGGGTCATCCCCAGTGCAAAGCCAAGATCACGGAGCCCAATGCCAAGGGCGGCACAGTGAGGAGAGCCCAGCTGCCCAGCTGGTCCCCCTTTCAGCACATTCAGAGTGGGGAGCTGGTGGAGGAGGGGCAGAAAAGATAGGAGGGGAGCTCATGGAAACGGCTTTCATACGGGGTCTCCCCAAAGCCAAACTGTGCTGGTAACAAGATAAGACCCTGCTTACAGGGCACCCGCCTTCACACGAGCAAGCTCCTGGGTGCGAGGGGGTTGAATACTGGCAATTACAGCAGGTGTAAGGGGCAGACCCTGGTGGCCTTTGAGTTTTCCTGCCTTTGCTCCTCACTCATCGCCTCTCCAAAGGCAATTGACATCTGCTACAAGAACATTGGTTCTCACTGACTTCAGAGCCCCAGCTTGGGGTTTCACTGAGAAACCAGCCCACCAGGAAGAGAGGAAATCTCCCATGGCATCTGGTGAGAAGGTACAGAAAGTGGTGGAGAGCACAAAGCATGTTTCACTCTTGCACACCTATCTGAGCACATACCAGATGCCAGCACCTTTAGACCATGCTAAACGGAAGAACTTTATCGAGAGCTTTAGAAAAGAACTGGTATTAACAGTCCAACCCAAGATCCTTTTTCTCAAATTTTTATGGCTATTCCAACTATTCCTGAGTTAAGCTCCAAAATGCTATACTCAGGAATACCAAGATATATGTAAGATGTAAGTATACACTCTCATGTCTTAGGCTATGTCATTAACTATTTATTTTAAAGTAGTTATTTAAATTTAATTAAATATTTAAATTTTTAAAATTTTAAGTATTTAATATTTAAATATTTAAAGTAAATTTGAAATTTTAATGATTTTAAAATATGTTAACACAGTAGACCATTCGAGTTTTATTTTTTTAATTTCAAGGATGAATCAGTATGATGGACTGCAATGGCTGTGGCTTTTCAGAGCAATGAACAGACTCTGAAAGTTACTCGAGGTTGCACAGCACATGCTTAGCTCACGGCAATGGCTCTGAAGAGGCTTTGAAGAGCCACTGTGACTGCCTCAAAGCACCTACGCTCTCCCCACCGCCCCTTCTTCTTCTTCTCATTCAATAAAAACAGCACTCGCAATGTGAACACTATGGTTAAACAAAACATGTTATGGAAGCATTGAAGTCTACACCTTCTGTCTAGAGCTAATTTGCTTAGGAAATGGCAAAACTGAATCATGAAGTGCACAGAAGTCTCACTGAGATTTTTGCGTGACTCCAGTAAGACGCAGCCTCACTGGCCTTAAACGCAGACACCTTTCTTGGTTGTGACGTACTGGGTTAAGCCGCTGCCTGCAACCTCAGCATCCCATTCCGATCCAGCTCCCTGGCATAGTGCGCCTGGGAAGCAGCAGAAGATGGCCTGGTGCTTGGGCCCCTACACCCATGTGGGAGACCCAGAGGCAGTTCCAGGTCCCTAGCTTTGGCTTGGCTTAGCCCTGGCTGTTGTGGCCATTTTGGGGGGAACCAGAGGATTGAAGATTCTCTCTCTCTCTCGATCTGCCTTTTGAATACAAATAAATAACTTTTTTTTTTTAAAGACACATTTCTGGTCAATGAACAGCAGGATTTTTTTTTATCTTTTTTTTTTTTTTTTTTTTTTTTGACAGGCAGAGTGAACAGTGAGAGAGAGAGACAGAGAGAAAGGTCTTCCTTTGCCGTTGGTTCACCCTCCAATGGCCACTGCGGCCAGCGCACCGCGCTCGTCCAATGGCAGGAGCCAGGTGACAGGTGCTTCTCCTGGTCTCCCATGGGGTGCAGGGCCCAAGCACCTGGGCCATCCTCCACTGCACTCCCGGGCCACAGCAGAGAGCTGGCCTGGAAGAGGGGCAACCGGGACAGAATCCGGCGCCCCAACCGGGACTAGAACCCGGTGTGCTGGCGCCGCAAGGTGGAGGATTAGCCTGTTGAGCCACGGCGCTGGCCTGCAGGATTTGTTTTAACCAAGCATGTAGGAACTGAAGAATTGTCTTGCTCTACCCAAGGCACACTCGGCTGGCATGAACTACAGTGGCTTTTTCTTTCGTTGCACATCAGAAGCAAGGGAAGCACGCAGTACCATGGCGCACCTGTGTGAGTGCTACTACCTGGAGAGCCAACATGTTCCCTTGTGTCTCCAACTGCTGTGGTGCACACTTTGTCGCTCCTTCAACAACTCTAACGTGGACGGCACAACCATAGCTGGCCTTACGTTTCCGTGCCTTTTTGTTGAAAAACAGTTTATTTTGGACCACAGTTTAGTCTTTTCTAACACAAAATACATATCCTTACATTTCTATTAAAAAAATGATTTGGGAAAACTGTCAATCCAATTTCCTAAATTCTGTAAGCATGAGATGGAAACTGGGAATGAAGTAAGTCTCAAGAACTGCTGGGGATTTTGTAAGTCATATTCTCTCACACAGGAAGGATCACAGATCACAGCGGAAGCTGTAAAATACAGAATAAATCGCCCTGCAGTGATGTTACATGGTAACAGAGGTGCCTGAAAGTAGAAAACATTTAGAGGGAACTGGAATTTCTCATTTGTCTTCTCTGCTTATAATCCCGTTGGCTCTTCCTGGCTATTTTCAAAATCTTTGGTCAGTCATTTACTGGATCTTGATAAAAGTAACTAATTTTCCTTAATACTCACAATATAGATTAATTTCCATTTGCTGTGAGGATTGAAAAAAAATAAAGGATGTGACAAGACTGGCATTGTGGTGTAGTGGGGAAAGTTACGACTTGCAACACTGGGACCCAGTGTGGTCACCAGTTGGTGCCCCGGCTGCTCCACTTTCAGTCCAGCTCTCTGCTCATGGCCTGGGAAAGCAGCAGAAGATGGCCCAAGTCCTTGGGCCCTGCACCCATGTGGGAGACCCGGAAGAAGCTCCTGGCTCCTGGCTCCCCCTTGGCTGTTGCAGCCATCTGGAGAGTGAACCAGCAGATAGAAGATCTCTCTCTCTCTCCTCCTCTCTCTCTCCCTCCATCTTTCTCTGTGGCTCTTTCAAAAATAAATAAATAAGTAAAAAGGATGTGGTGCTGCAGGTAGGGGGACTCACACTGGAGGCGCCTGATCGATTGAGCTCATTTAGCTATTATCTATTACATCTCCCTGTCTGTCAAATTCCTGGTTTAAAACTTAAGCATCTTTCAACCCCGCCAAGATGGATGGGGAAGTTACCAGTGCTACTGCATCCCAAGGTTGGCTCCAGGGGCCTCATTTTCTGGCCACGCCAATGGAGGTGAATAAGCTCCTGGGGGAGCCCAGAGAGGCAGACACAGAAGCAAAAGCAGAGCCGGGCCTGATGAGAAGTGAAGGAGGCGAGAGGTGTGAGTGCTGATGCGCTCACCTTATTTCCCGACAGCAGTGTCCCTGTCATCCTGACTTTGCTAACAGGGAAATTGAGGCTTAGGGGAAAAATGTTTTGCCTGAGGTTTCTCAGCTGGTTGGAGGCAGATGTGGGAAAGGAGACCATGCCACTTGGTCTGTTATTCTCTCTTGTCAGGAAGCGCAGCTCTCCTGGCCTGCTCAGATGAGGAAGGTGACACCAGCTGCGACACTGAACTTGCAGACCCCAGATCCTCTGCCTCCCCCTGTGCTAACCTTCCAACGGACACATGAGCATTCCAGAGAAGACTCGCCGCAAATGCACGCTCCTCCTTCCTGCTGCCCTCTCTCCTCCCCATTCTCATCTCCTTTCTCACCCTAGAGTCAGGGCTTGATTTTATGGGAATCCCAAGGGCTCTTTCTTTTTTTTTTTTTCTTTTTTTTTGACAGGCAGAGTGGACAGTGAGAGAGAGAGAGAGAGAGAGAGAGAGAGAGAGAGAGAAAGGTCTTCCATTGCCGCATTGCCGTTGGTTCACCCTCCAATGGCCACCGTGGCCGGCGCGCTGCGGCTGACGCACTGTGCTGATCCAATGGCAGGAGCCAGGTGCTTATCCTGGTCTCCCATGGGTGCAGGGCCCAAGCACTTGGGCCATCCTCTACTGCACTCCCTGGCCACAGCAGAGAGTTGGCCTGGAAGAGGGGCAACCGGGACAGAATCCGGCGCCCTGACTGGGACTAGAACCCTGTGTGCCGGCGCCACTAGGCGGAGGATTAGCCTATTGAGCCACGGTGCCAGCCCCAAGGGCTCTTACTCTCCCCAGGGGTGCAATGCCTGGACCAGAATCAAGCCAAGGGGTCTGTCCCCTGCCTACTCCCCATGGGCCCCTTGGCTCAAGCCTGGCTTTCTAAGGTAGGAGGCACACTCACACCCATCCCATTGATCAGCCTCCACAGATGAAGAAAGCCCAGGTATTAAGAATCATCGAGAGAGACGCGGCTGCTGCTGCCTTCCACGGGCCTGCCATGCCACCCACACACACTGAGTGATCTGCACGTATGATCTCCTCCAGCTGGCACCACTCCTATCAGGTGGAGTGTAGCTTCATTTTATAGATTTACAGGTGAAGCAGTCGAGGTCAAACCCAGATTCTGGGCTCTTAAGAGTCAGGATGCCACGTTTTTCTTATTGCAGAGAGATCGAAGAGGATTGGCTTGGCTTACTGGTTTGTTAGAGCAAATAGCCTCCTTCACGAAAAAGCTGTGTCGTCTGCTAATGCAGCCCTGTTTTGCATCATTAACAATATCATTTTTCACACACACACACACACACACACACACACACACACACACCTGTCAAGTCTTGCCTCGTGTGAACAGACTAGGCAGGGGCAGGAGAAAGACGGATGCCCCCCCCCATATTTAAGGCTAATTAAATTAATAAGGATAATTATTCTTTATTAACACAGGACTCTGGTTCTTCCTGAAAGCTCCAGCGGCTTCTATTAAGAGAATCATGATTTTAGAAAGTTTTAGACATTATATGGAGGGGATTTTTTTAATGCTCCTTTTCAAATGGGAAGAAACAGGTCACAGAGATATAGAAGCAAATGTTCTCTCTACATATGAGCAGGTGCACACATGTGCATGCATGAATACATATGTATAGTACACACACACACCCCCATCTACAGGCCACACTGACAGCTGAGACGGCCATGTAGGGACGCACACAGCACGGACCTGCAGGACAGAGGGATGATTCACGCCCCGGGTGGGATGGAGGCCGACGGCGCGAGATTGCATCACACTGCTCACAACAGTGCGCACTTCAGGACTAATCAACTGCTGATTCCTGGATGTAGTATTTTCAGGCCATGGTTGGACACGGGTTAACTGAAAATGCAGAGATGAAACTGTGGCTGAGTTGGCCTTACTGTATGTTTACTGCGACACCTGCGTCACTCTGCTTGGGTGAGGCCAGTACTCCATATTGCTGCTTCCGGCTACGAGTGCCAGCTGCTCACAGGCTGGGGGCTGGGCCCCGTGGGCGTTGCCTAGAGTAAGACACCCCCTTCTGCACTCCCCTGTGACTGGCTGAAGGAAATGAGCTGTCACGTGTAGCTATAGCTTCCACTTTTAATTCTAGGAAACTCGTCACCTTATGGTTAGACGGCAGAGCTTTTCAGTGTCTCTACCAAAACTCCCTAACGTGCAAATTACCATTTTCCTCGGCACGGCTACTCTTACCTTGCTCCTTGGGTGGCACCGATGGAGGATTCTGCATTCTGTCGTACTGCACTTCAACAGGAAGTTCCCTAAAAATAGCCAAGCACAAACAATCACTAGAAAATAATGGACATGTCATATTCATGCATGCAAAAGTGTACATTAGAAGCTATTTTCAAGGTCTTTCTCTTTATATGGCCAAGTAATAAGAAACAGACTGAGCTACTAAGAACTGATGTTTTTTCTTAATTTCCTACGGACAGGCTTTTTACTGACCATCCTGAAGCAGGCTTGGGGAGGAGGCAGTGCTGCATGGAGCCAGCGGCCTTGTCTGTATCTCTTGCTCCTGCAGAGACACGTCCAAGTGGGAGAGGTTACGATTCTCTGAAAATGCCCTGCCTCATAGCCACGTCGCCCAGACTCTTTCAGAAGAAATAGCGGGAATACTTAACGACATAGGTGAGGGTGATACAATCGCCGTATCGTCATTAGGTGAAATACAATTCAGTCATTAAAATGCGATTACGAAGATTATGCAGCAACATAAAAAATGATGCGCTGGATGATGCACTAAATGACACTCAGGCATCACAGCAAAATAAGAAGGAAAGGCTAAGAAAAGCACCTGGCAGAATATAAATCAATATGTGCATCTGTCTTGTGTTGCTGGTGGAATTACGTTTTCTCCCACTTTGGCTACTGTCCATACTGTCCATGATAAGGGGTTGCATATTAACAAAATACAAAGAAGCTTCAAAAATTCACGTAAAAATGTAAATATTCAGTTTATTTTGGTGCAAAAGTTTTTCACCTACGCATACACGAGTCTTCAAAAAGTTCATGGAAAATGTGAAATGTGTATTATGAAAAAAATGAGCTTTCAATTTTTTTTGCAACAAAAATAAACATCCTTTAATCTCATCTTCTACAGAGTCACAAACACTTTTTAAAAAATTTATTTATTGGAAAGGCAGAGCCTGGATTGGGGTCGGGGGTTGGGAAGGGGAGAGAAAGAGAGAGAGAGAGAGAGAGAGAGAATATCTTTCATCTGCTGGCTTATTCCCCAAATGTCTGCAATGGCCAGGGCTGGGCCAGGCCAAAGCCAGGAGAATTCCATCCAGGTCTCCCATGTGGCTGGCAGAGGCCCAAGTTTTTGGGCCACCTTTTGCTGCTTTCCCAGGCGCGATAGCAGGGAGCCGGATTTCAGTGAAGCAGCCAAGACTCGAATCAGCGCTAATACGGGATACCAGCTAACAGGCAACAGCTTAACCTGTTGCACCACAACACCGGCCCCCAGTTTAAAAAAAAAATGGAAAGGCAGGGTGAGTGGATGAGTTTGTGGCACACGTTAAACCCTTCCTTGGGCTACCTGCAACCATGTCAGAGTGCCTGGGTTTGAGTCCTACTCTGCATCTAATCCATCTTCCTGCTAATGCATGCTCTGGGAGACAGCAAATGAAGGCTCAAGTCCCTGAGTCCCTGTTACCCATGTGGGAGACCTGGGGAGAGTTCCTGGTTCCTGGCGTGGGCATTTTGGGGAATGAACCAGGAGGGGGAAGATCTATCTCTCTTTCTCTCTCTGTCTCTCTCTTTCTCTCCCCTCCCTCCCAACCCTATCACTCTGCCTTTCAAATAAAAGTTAATAAACATTTAAAAAATATTAAGAGGCAAATATTGAGAAAGATAGACAACTTACAATAGACATATCAACATCCAATTATTCATTTCACAAATGGTGTTTGAGATGCCCCTAGGCACTCTGGAAAGGATAAACTAGAGAAGTCCCTTATGATAGTACAAGATCGGTAAGAACGAGAAAACACCTCGCTCTAAAACTTGGTAAAGACTTCAAAAAAGGTAAAAAAGGAGATGCTAAACTGGTGATCACGTAGTCTTACTAAAAATTTTAAAATGAAAATTTCTAAACTAAAACTATGCTTGTTTGCCTATAAATTCCCCGCCCCTAAATAAAAATATAATCATGCAAACTGTTGAGGAAGTCCTGGGAAAGGGGCCACGCTCACTTCCTTTGTATAGCAGAGCGCTGTGAGACCGCTGGGGTGGGTGGGTACCCTGAGCCCTGACAGCCTGCACCTTGTGGTCCAGAGCTTCCTTCCACTGCTGGAAATCCATCTCAGAAAACCATCGTGGTACGGTACCTGCCCATGTATCACCATCACCACTGTCGTCAGCTACAACCTGTTCAAGGTGCTCTCTACAATACACTGAAAGGGTAGAACTGGGGAAATTTCGGTAGATCTTTATAATGAGAGGTTTTTTTTTTTTTTTTAAGTTTCTTAAGACATTTGAACATCTGAGCAATGCTTATGCATCTGAGCAATGCTCTGTGTGACAGAGGAGGTTATGCAGCAGTGTGGTTTGATTTTTTTTTTTATGTACTTGCGAGAAAAATGATCAGGTATTGTTAGGGGCTCCCTCTCTGAGAGGGCTTTACATCACCACCCCTTCTTTCCCATGCCCCTGGGTACATCGAGACGTCTCCTCAATGAGCAAATGCACTCAGAAGAAAAACAGTACAAGTTTTATTTTAACTGTTTTAGAATAGAAAAGCCATGCCATCAAGCCAATCCTAACTGTATTCCCGATACCTTGGTATTTAAAGTAGAAAACTCATTCCCACAGAGACATACTGTCTTTTGCCATCACAGAAAGCACAGCTATATTTAATCCTATTGTAATTATGAATAAATTGTATAATCACCACACCTGACTCCAACTAAAGAAAACATCTGAACGATCACAATACTGCGTCTTGTGACTGAACTGGGTACTAGTTTGTTACATAAATATGCTACACAAAGATGCATTACACAGTCATTTAAAATCCAACTTTAAGTATTTTTTCAAACAAACTGATAGCAATTGTATTCTACTACAGTTTTAATGACTTTTGTGGCTGTTTCAAAATTTACTTTATACAATTGAAGTTGAATATCTTTTCCTTTGGTTACTGTGTCTATATAGCCTATGCCTGTTTTCCTGCTGGGCTATGGTGATTTTACTGTTTATTTGTTGGGTTCTTCCTTTAGCGGAGCCGCTAAGACTGCCACTATCATGTAAATTCAAGATGCTATCTCAGAAAATAATAAAATATTTTAAAGCTATTAAATGGGGCCAGCGCTGATGCTCAGTGGGGAAAAGCCCAGCCTGCAGTGCCGGCATCCTGTATGGGCGCTGGGTCATGTCCTGGCTGCTCCATTTCCCTTCCAGCTTCCTGCTTATTGCCTGGGAAAGCAGCAGAAGATGGTCCAAGTGCTTGGACCCTGCACCCACATGGGAGACCCAGAAGAAGCTCCTGGCTCAGTCCTGGCTGTCGTGGCCATTTAGGGAGTGAGCCAGCTGATGAAAGATCTCTCTCTGCCTCTCTTTTTATAACTCTGACTTTTGAATAAAAAAATGAATCTTTAAAAAAAAAATCTAACAAATTATCTCAGACTTCTTGCACAGAACATCAATGTGCATTTTACTCAAGACAAGCAGTGGCTGTGTCTTTTACAGTATTTCAGAATCTCTGGAAATCACAACCTGATTTTTCTTACTTGGATTCTTGAAGAGTGCATCAATTAGATAAATCTATCAGAAAGGATTAATAACAGGATGCAAATGGCAAATGCCATCAAGTACAACAAAATCAAATACAGTGTGCTTTAAAAGTCGCTCTCGGGTAACTGCTTTCAATTCTAGTTAATATGCTGTATTTAAAATGAGCTGAGGGGCCAGCGCTGTGGCACAGCGGGTTAATGCCCTGGCCTGAAGCGCTGGCATCCCATATGGGCACTAGTTCTAGTCCCGGCTGCTCCATTTCCAATCCAGCTCTCTGCTGTGGCCTGGGAAAGCAGTTGAAGATGGCTCAAGTCCTTGGGCCCCTGCACCTGTGTGGGAGACCCGGCAGAAGCTCCTGGCTTCGGATCGGCGCTGCTCTGGCCTTTGCGGCCATCTGGGGAGTGAACCATCAGATGGAAGACCTCTCTCTCTCCTCGCTCTGTGTGACTCTGACTTTCAAATAAATAAATAAATCTTTAAAACAAAACAGAGCTGAATAAAAAGTGGAAGTCAGGTGAACTGGTCACTTGAGAAAGTGACAGTTCCATGGTGCCGGAAATGGAAATTTCTCCATTTATTCCTTGTTGAAGAATCCTCAGGCACACATTGTTATGTTGCCTTGCCAAGGTTCCTAAAAGTAAATTTAAATTAAAAAAAAAAAAAAAGCCTTTAACCCATGCTGTGAGGGCCCAGGGAAGCGCATGCGCGTGTGTGTCTGTGGGTGTGTTCAGAAGGGCACCCAGCCCAGAGCTGCAGTGGAAATGTCAACCTAGACTGGTTCCAGGGAGATAAACAGGCCACACACCACCAGGCCGACACACTGTCATTCAGATAAGTGTCACAATACAATACGGTTGGCCGGGAGTCTGAAACATGACATATATAAAAAGTAACGAGTTTGGGGTGTCTTACAACTGGCCGTTTCTAACAGGCTGACCCTGACACACTGCTACGAAGGCTGGACGCTGCTCTTTGAGCCGCCTTCCTCTAAGACCTTGTGCCTGCTGATTGTAAGGCTTGATTCGGTGACCACCCCAGGGATGCTGGGGTCGAGCCTCTCAGCGGTCAGCGCATCACGGGTGGCCACTGCGCTCTGACTGCGCTGTGCACCCCAGCGCTTGCATGGTGGCTGTTACCATGTGCTGGTGGCCTGCCCCCACCTAAGGGTGGGTGCCCTGAGCACCAACTTGAGAAATCGAGGCTCCAACAGCACTGACAGCACTGAGCGGCTCGCTCAGGGTCACTGGGCTGAGCAGGAATCCACCGCCCACTGCCCAGGTGTGTCTCATTTCCAAGCCTGTGCTGGGTGCTGGTTTCTCTGCTCCCTCAGCCCCTCCTGGCTTTTCCTTTCTCTCACACATGGCGTCCGTGGCCTGTGGTCCGGGCCGTGAGAGTGTGCACCAAGTCAACGCAAATCTCCCTAGGATGTCTTCGGGCTGAAGATTGCAATGTGTGGGAAGCCAGCGGGATGCGGGGGAATCCCAGGTGACAGGCCCAGGCCCCGAGCGGAGGACATGGGGACACTGAATCCCACGCCTAGAAAAGTAGAAGCTTCCTGTTTGCTGCCCTGGGAGCGCACAGGCCCGTGGCCAGCAAGGGCTCAGAGAGGCTGAGACCCTCAGACAGCCTATCAGGGAAGGGGCCACCTTTCTTTCCCTCTGTTGTCCTCCAGTGTGGCAAGGCACAAGAGGAGCTGCCTGGGTGCAGAAGCATCCCCCCTCAGCTGCCTTCCACGTACCACACTCAGGGAGTGTCTGAAGAACACTGGTGCATTTCAACATGAATTTTCCTGGCTGCAGTATAATTTACAATGGTACGTAACAAGATGCACACCCCTTACGTGTGCAGTTAGATGCATTATATACCTGGGTGGTGACTCCTGTACTGATCCTGGTTTTCTGCCTTTAATTTTTCCCCCCTATGTTTCATGCTGCTTTGACCTTGTGGGGGCCTTGCTAGCCAGGTGGAGAGGACCCTACCAGCCATGCCTAGACCTCCCCATGAGCAGACAACTTCCCTGTGACTCTTCTCTTCATATATGGAACAACCAATCCAAAACCTAAACCCCTACCATCGAGCTACTGCCTTTACCTGATACACACAAGTAAATCCCTCTCTTGGCCTAAGGCACCACAGGCCCAGGGACGGGACAGCCAGGGACCACGCTACAGCAGAGCCCGATGACATACTTCCAAGCAGTCAGTCCTAAATTGTCCGCCGTGCCCTGCACAAAGGCACGGGCTATGCTTGTTCCTCGCTCTTCCTGCCCCTAGGCTGACTCCAGGCTTCCCTGCATGGCCCTACACTCACTGCATGGTGTGCCCCTTCCTCTTGGGAACTATAAATAATAAGATCATCTGTCAAGGGCTGTCATCTTCCTGTCACCTTACCATACCTGATGAAAATAAACTCTAGTTCATTTCAAGAGAACCGTCCTAGTGAAAATACATAGCATCGCCCAAAAGGTTCCCTGGTGCCCGTTTGTGACCAGTGCATGTCACTCACTCCTGACCCCAGGCAGTCACAAGTACTTTGTCACTATAAATTGGTTTTGCTTGTTCTAGAATTTCATATAAATCAAGCGGTATATATAGGCTTTCATTGTGTGTACCAGGAGCTCAGTTCTTTCTGTTGCTGAATACTTTTCATTATGAAAATATAATTTGTTTATTGGGGCAGCATGGTGGCACAGTGGGTTAAGCTGCCACCTGCAATGCTGGCATCCCATAGGGGTGCTGGTTCAAGTCCCAGCTGCACCACTTCTGATACAACTCCTTGCTAATATGTCTGGGAAAGTGGTGAAGTTGGCTCAAGTACTCAAGCCTCTGCCACCCATGTTGAAGACCTGGATAAAGCTTTTGGTTCTTGGTTTAGGCCTGGCCCAGTCTTGGCCATTGCAGTCATTTGGGGAGTGAACCAGAGGATAGAAGATCTCTATGTGTCTTTGTCTTTCTCTCTGTAACTCTGCCTTTCAAACAAACAAACAAAATTTGGTTATCCATTTATCCACTCATGAACATTTGAGTTGTCAGCTTTTGGTTAACCTAAAGGAATATAAATGTCTATGTTGGAGTTGTTGAGCAGATAAATATTGTCACATTTCTTGGGTAAAAATCTAGGAATGAATTGCTAGGTGGAATATTAAACACACACATCTGCTTTCCAAAGTGATTGCACATTTCATTGGTTTAATAAAGTTACCTCTGGGGTGGGGGGTTTATCTGGTGGCTAAGATGCTGGACAGATGTTTGCACCACGTATCAGACTTCCTGGGCCGGAGACCCAGTTCCTGTCCAACTTCCTGCTACGGTGGACCCTGGGAGGCACTGGTAATGGCTCAAGGAGTTGCGACCTTGTCATCCATGTGGAAGACCTCCTGCCTCCCAACTTTGGATCAGCCCAGTCCCAGACATTGCAGACAACAGACAGGAGTTTCATCTCTGCCTCGCATATAAATAAAGCTCTTAAAACAGACAAACTATAACAAAAAGCTGCCTCTTTCAAGCACGGATGGAATTCATGCTGCTCAACATGAAGACATCCCAAAGGCCTCAAGGCTCAATTTGGTTCAAATCACAGATGCTCACTCTACACAAATCCTGGTTAGCAGTAGACGTTATCATTTGTTCAAACATAATAAACTCTTATTCCCATTTTAATCTTGTCTTGCTTAAGAAACAAATAAAAGTAAAATTCTCAAATTGGTATCAAAGGATTAGAGAAGCTAAAAATTAATCTGCAAAATAAACTTTGATCCCCTTAGTGAATTCCTCGCGCTCATATTAATATTTGCATTAATGTAATATAGTGTTTGGCAATCTTCTTCCTTCCTGAGATGGCTGAGCAGGTGCCTCCTCCGCACCAGGTACTGCTGACTGGCAGCCGCTGACAGAAAGCAGTGAATGACAGAGCCGCTGTGGGAGACCAGCGGGGGACCCTTTCATGGCAACTCCTGAAGGAATCTTGGAAGTGGTCCTATTTCCCTTAATGCTTTAAGACCTGTTGGTAAGGTAGTTATTCCTGACTGCTCCCCACACCAAAACCTTATGAGAGTAGACTGACCTCGATTTTCAGGCTCATGTTCCAGCCCAACCTCAAATGTGCAATGACTTAAAAATGTGTGGAAAAATCTACGGACTGGATGGGGAGATGCACTTTTTTATTTTTATAGATTTATTTATTTATTTGAAAGGCAGATCAACAGAGAGAGGAAGAGACAAAGAGAGACCTTCCATCTGTTGGTTCCCGCCTCAAATGGCTGCAATAGCCAAGGCTGGGCCAGGCAGAAGTCAGGTACCAGGAACTCCATTCCAGTCTCCCACACGAGTGCAGAGGCTCAAGCACTTGGGCCATCTTCTGCTGCTTTCCCAGGGCATAGCAGAGAGCTGGATTGGAAGTGGAGCAGCCGGGACTTGAACCAGTGTCCATATGGGATGCCAGTACCTCCTGAAATATCTTCCAAAGCCGTTGCTCTATACCTACAACCACAGCCTAGGTCAGCTCTTCACTGTGTTTTGCCAGTGTGAGGGTACTTCAAACACGATTGTGGAAGAGTGGCATCCCAAGGTTAAGCTTATTTTGAATTCTGTGTAGGTTTTTCATCCTGAGCTCTGTGAAGTCCCCTCATCTCACAATAGCCTCCTAAGTTTCTGTCTGGCCTCTGCTCTTAAACTCTCCAGTCTGTTCTCTCTGATGCAGCCTGAATAATCTTTCATTTTGGCTAAGAGTTTTAAATCAGAGTAATAAGAAATAGTCCTATGCATCTCGTTTTTAAAACACAGTCAGCGTGTCATCTTCCTTGGAGATGAGCACGTTCAGTCTCTCGGGGCTGGTGCTTCCCATATGTGTGGCTCCAGATCTGTCAAAAGCAGGCTTGTAATCTCACTTCTTTGGCTGTTCAGTATCACGCAGTGTCTATCCGTGTCCCACATGCAGGAAGATTGACCGTTTTTCTCTCTCAATCAACAAACATGTTGTTTGCATGGTACTGTTTCTTAGTGTAGAATCCTGGGTTTGCATTTAAGTAAACTGCTCCACCATCTCTGGTTTCCAAGGTTGGTGTGAAGAAACTCCAAGCCACTGTGGTTTGTGATCCTTTGTGTGCAGTTTGTTTGGGCTTTTTTCTCTATGGAAAACTGCGTTTAGAAACTTCCCAGTTTTTACCCGTTGCCAAGTGTCTGCGGGGCACCGGTGCATTCGGTTCCTGGGATATTTTCTTTGATGACTTGTCTGAGATCTCCTCATTTATTCTTCTCTGTTCTCTATTTTTTTTCCACAATTAAATGCAACAGATAACTGACTAAGGATGAAGATTGCCTGGTGGTCGCTTTACTATTCCTCAAAGGATGTTGGTGTCTTGCTTTCAAGGATTCTGGGATACTTGTATGTGCATAAACTTTCCCAGGTCTGCATCTCTAATCCCCAAATCTGAAGCCAGGAATGAGATCGGAAACTTAGAAAAGGCCTGGATTTCAGATTTGCAGGTTAGAGCTGCTCCATCTGGATTTCCAACATGGACCAAAATGAAATACAAAGGAGCAAGCAGGAGAAAGAAACAGGAATCAAGCAATCAGTCACCACGAGAATCTAAACACTTCTTGGAAAGAAGACTGCTGACGGGGTACGTAGGTAACAAAGATAACAAAGACAGGTGCTTCAAAATTCACACAAGACAGAACTCAAAGGTCAGTGTATTTTGAGGCCAAAAAATGAAATTCCTGCAGTTCTTTCCACAATGAGCATTTGTTCTGCGAACTTTCTGAACATCCCACATATGCATGGATTTCAAAACCTATCTGTTCATAAAAAGGTCCACAAACATGAAGCGCCTTCACACATATTATTTAAAGCAGCCACTCCACATATCTATCCTTGTTTTGGTGCTTGGAATGCATGTATTCGTGGTCCATGTATGATTTTTATTAGTCATTAAAAAGGTATGCATATATGAAGCATTTTCTTGCATTGCTGTAGTCTTCAAAAACTATTTTAACACTGTTTTTGCATTTAGTTAAAAATTCTATGTGCACAGGATCAAACAAAAAGCTAAGTTATTAACAAAGAGAAACGCAGGCCTTTCCCTCACTGTGCTCTCTTGGCTGCCCTCTGTGGAGGTGGTGACTGTCCGTCCCGCTGTGGGTGTCCTTAGGAACAGCAGGGGTGGACACGAGCCAACACATGTGTAATGTGCAGCAACACAGGATGTCGAGAACGCAGACAGGGTTTCGGGATTTCTCGTGCCAAAGGGAACATCAGTGCGCTCTGTTTCTCCCTGAACTTCTCCAGTCCTCTTGCACACTCCTCTCTCCCTCCTTCCTCCTGAGACTGAAGCAGATTCCACGTGTTAGTCTTTGTTCACGGCACAGACTTGTCCACGGAGTTCTCCATATCAGCACTCACCAACCCTCCTTGTGTTTCTAAAAGGCTCTAACTACTGTCTATTAACTTGTTGATCCACAGACCGCTTGCTCTTAGCCCTTTTCTCTTATTTTTTTTTTTTTTGGAAGATTTATTTATTTATTTGAAAGTCAGAGTTACACAGAGGAGAAGCAGTGAGAGAGAGAGGTCTTCCATCTGCTGGTTCACTCTCCAATTGACCGCAATGGCCGGAGCTGCACTGATCCAAAGCCAGGAACCAGGAGCTTCTTCCAGGTCTCCTATGCGGGTGCAGGGTCCCAAGGACTTGGGCCATCTTCTATGCTTTCCCAGGCCATAGCAGAGAGCTGGATCAGAGGAGGAGCAGCCAGGTCTCGAACCAGCATCCATATGGGATGCCGGTGCTTTAGGCCAGGGCGTTATCTGCTGTGCCACAGAGCCGGCCCCAGCCCTTTTCTCGTACGAAGTAGCAGGGTCCATCTTCCACTTGTACACACGCCTTGGCTAACGTGTGTGGGTCTATTTGTACAACACAGTCACAGGAAGACGTTCTAGGCTGATGTAAAGCTTTCCTAGATACCACCACATGCTCATTCCCGGGAGTACCAATTTATCCAATGATGTTTCAAAATGTCTCAGGACCACTGGTTGCATGAGAATTTTTTTACTGGCCTATCCAACAGCCTTAAGACCCTCACATGTCTATACTTTAATTGAATAAGCAACTTTAATTGAATAAGCAAACACTGCATTTTGCCGAACTATATAACTCTGACAATAAAATGAAGGGCCAGGCTCCCATTTCAAGGAGTTAGAAGGGTGATTATTTATAGAGTCCCACTGACAGGGAGAGGAGGGAAAGAGAGGTCTGTGGCGAGTGACTACTTCTGCCTGGCATCAGCAGAAGGAAGTGGGTCTTGGTGTTCAGGGAGTGTGACCCACGAGCTGACACCAGCACATTCCTGCTCAGGAAACCCCAGGACAAATTGATTTCCTAATTGAAAAAGACAAACCAGATACATTGAGGAGGAATTCCTGCATACTTGAAAAATGAGTCTTTTACGATGGTTCTTCCTTTCAAACACAAGGTACAGGTGTGGTTCTGAGACGGTTTTAGAGTGTGAGAGCCTGTCCTTCTGTCTTCCATGAATCGCTGTCTTGACTGAGGATCAGCTGAACCCAATTAACCCAGTTTTTCACTCGTCTATACTAAGTGGTTTATTTTAGATGTACACTACCCCCCAAATCCTTTAGGGGACAACACGGAAAAAAACCAAGAGCAGCCTATAAAGGTCAGGACATTCATTTTGCTGTCATCTCATGTCTTAAGTAGGCATCAAAAAACTAAAAAAACAAAATCTTGTCCTCTGGGAAGGAAGGCAAATCTGAAACTAATTATGGTAGTTATTATAACAGCACCATTAAATTGAACACTGTGACCCTCGCTAAGTTTATTGGGGTGCCTGTCGATCATGAGTGAACCTTCTCAGATAGGGTGACTGTTCTGGTACACAGAACAAGACTGTTCACGCAAACCCTTGTACTCAAAAGGCCGATTTTCACTCACCTGGCTCTTAACTAGAAAGTTCCGTGTGATTATAAGCAGAAACCACATGTGAGATTATAAGCACACGTGGACTCTGTAGAAAACGACGGCTTTTACTTGCTTTCTGCTGTTGCAGACTTCTTGTGTTTCATCAACTGAGGGTTTGCTTGTCGCCACTCACGGGCATTTGAATCTAAAAGAAAATAAAGGAAGAGAAATATTTCCGTGCCTTCTTTTCCTGTTGAAGTTTGAAACAATCGAATTGCATTTGGCTTTTAGAGGAAAAAAAGATGGTCTGGCAAGAGCAGCTAAGGATTTCCGGCCTTCCAGGTTCCCGCCTCCTTCATACACCTGGCCTGGGTGCCAGGTGGGGAGGAAGCAGCCTACCCTGGCCCCAGGAAGTGTGTGCTCTCTTTGCTGTGTGAGTTCCCTGGGTGCTGAAACCAAAGTGACGCCCATACAAACTCTGATGGGCGTGTCTCAGTGCTGGCCCATGCTGGGGGGACACCGGTGGGAGCCCAGCACAGCGAATGTTGAGTCCCAGTCGGCGGGGCTGGGGTGGGGGTGGGGAAATCAGGCAAGGGGGACCCTGGGCGCCTGTGCAGGACTCTCGAGTCATGGCCGTCACAGAAGAAAGAAGAGGCAGCTGGGAGAGAAGCAGTGACAATGGCAACGTTATTTTAGAAGGAGAAAACCATTCACAGTTGAGTTTCTGTAAATATCTCCGGATACAGAACGCCATTTCAGAACAGGCTGCTGGCGTGCTCTGCGGCAGATTGAAAAGATGCTTCTCGAACCTTCTGTGCCAGGCTGGTGAGTCCAGCCTGTCGGTGATCACCACCTGGCATACACGGTCCTGTTGTCGAGGAACTACAACTATTTCTGAAAATGTAATTTATGTCTGTAAATTTGAAAGTTAGCCTATGATAACAATTCCTCATGCTCTCTCTGACAGCTGACCATAAAGCATTGCCACAGAAGGATGATGGGAAAAGTAAGAATGCTGGAGGCAAGAGAGGGCCATTTTTTTTCTTGCCAGGATTTCTATAGTGGTTAATAGGGGGATACCCAGGGATGTTGGAGGGCGTTCCTGGCCCTTCCTTTTCATATAATTGATGGCATTTCTATAATCCATTTCTTTATAGATCCACACCTCAAGCTGCGTTTTGTCCCCGCCCGTGTAATTTTCACATTAGCTGATGCACAACATTTTGCTGTCTTGCCAGCCAGGAGCTCACCCTTGGGAGGCAGCTATCCTGGTCCGTGCCACACTGGTTTTACAATGATTTATAGTCCATTACGTTTCATCCTTATTAGCAGAGAGAAGCTGATACAGACGAAAATACGAAAAGTAAATGCAATTGGTATGACACCAAAACACAGGCAACAAAAATAAAATTAGATCAACTGGACAGTATCAGAATTGAAAACTTCTGTGCATTGAAGAACAGGATCAACGGGGTGAAAGCAACCTATAGAATGGTACAGGATATTTGCAAACCACACATTGGCTGAGACATTTGCATTCAGGAGGTATGAAGGGCTCAGCAGCGAATGTGGCAAAGGGCAAGTGTTGCAGGATTGGGAAGAACCCCTTCTCAGCTCCAGAATGGTTCCAGAAGACTCCCCCGCCCCTGCCCACCCCCAGGCTCTGTCGTCTCTAAGCTGAGTGGGGCGAGTCCGGTTAACTCAGGTGGTTCTAGATTAAAACAGGACATCACGGAAATTAGCCAGAAACCCTGTATTAGACTGGAGATTAATGCAGCAAGTTCGTTTATTCCTGGGCTCCCCAAGATGTGGGTCTGTCCTCGGGACACTGACAGTAAGAGAGGCAGACCTGGGGTGTTATAGGTGGGGGGTGGTGCTCTAGGACACCACAAGGCCTTATGGGACTTCTCCCAGGGCATACAGTAACACTCTGCAGATCTAAAACACTGACAAAGACTGTTCACCTTAGGGCAGTAGCTTCTAACAGTCACACCGCCTGAAATCTAAAATCGATATATAACTAATGGGAAATCTCATCTCAATTTGGTATACAGTCTTAAACACCCAAAATTACAACATCAATTGTTGCTGCTCTAAATTCACTCAACGTTTGGGTCCCCCTGCGAATGAAGTGGGTAGGGGTTAATTTTAGTGTCAGTAAAGGCATATTTAAGGAACAGGATAATTTCAAAACACAAGTCAGTGCCAAGGGTAGGAGCCTCTGGAAGGGAAAGAGCAGGGAGGTGCACTGAGGGCAGGGGTTCGCTTTCTTTCTCTTTCTTCTTCTTCTATTTTTTTTAAGATTGATTTATTTATTTGAAAGTCAGAGTTACACAGAGAGAAGAGAGGCATAGATAGAGAGGTCTTCCATCCGATGGTTCACTCCCCAATTGGCCGCAACAGCTGGAGCTGCGCCGATCTGAAGCCAGGAGCCAGGACCCTCTTCCGGGTCTCCACACGGTTGCTGGGTCTGGTACAACACACTCACAGGGTGTGGGTGTGTGTACAACTACCTGTAGCTGTAAGACCATCGGTTTTTTTTTTTTTTTTTTTGACAGGCAGAGTGGACAGTGAGAGAGAGAGAGACAGAGAGAAAGGTCTTCCTTTAGCCGTTGGTTCACCCTCCAATGGCTGCCGCGGCCGGCGCGCTGCGGCCGGCGCACCGCGCTCATCCGATGGCAGGAGCCAGGTGCTAGGTGCTTTTTCCTGGTCTTCCGTGGGGTGCAGGGCCCAAGCACTTGGGCCATCCTCCACTGCACTCCCGGGCCACAGCAGAGGGCTGGCCTGGAAGAGGGGCAACCGGGACAGAATCTGGTGCCCCGACCAGGACTAGAACCCGGTGTGCTGGTGCCGCAAGGCGGAGGATTAGCCTGTTGAGCCACGGCGCCGGCCCGACCATCGGTTTTTGTACTAGAAACAGTGAGTAACTGCTCTGAAAGAGGCAAAATCCACCTTAAAGTACATTTCTGTTCAAGAAGGTTAGGTTTTTGATTTTCCAGAACTAATTAACAAACGCAATGGCAGGCTTTCCCCTCACTTTTTTGTACTTTCCTTATTCCAATTTTACAGTGACTGTTGCACTCAATAAATAATTTTCTGGCAAAATCAAATGCACAAGGCCCATCCATCTCCCACCTAACACAGCAATTTAGCAGAGAGCGTGTGGGCCAATAAGAGAAACATTATGTGTAATTTCTCAAAATTCTTGCTTCAATGCTTTTTCTAAATCCAACATCATTTCGATTTAGTACCATCTTCAGTTAAAGGTGGATTTTCAAAATCGGCGCCAAACTCAAGAAAAGAAAATTGCACAGCAATAATGTTCTCTGACTTGCTTTGAGTAGCTGAGGCCCTGTCTATGTTCCATATATATATATATATATATATATAGAGAGAGAGAGAGAGAGAGAGATATTATATAAGTCATATAACTTCTCTGTTATAACATAAGCCACGCTTATGTAAGCTAACATTCATCTCTTCTGGTGGGCTCCAAACTCCACCAGGGCAGGTCTACATCTGTCTTGTTCCTGTTATTCCTAAGTCCTTGTAGAGGAGCTTTCCAAAAAGTATCAGTGAATCCACTTCAAAAGACAGAAACCTGAACGAAGGAGTTTGCAAGATTTTACAGATCTTCCAGGGCAAAATAGATCCTCAGAGAGATCATGGAACCACCCAAATTAAAAAAACAAAACAAAACAGATCCATGTCATTGTTAAAGAGTACTGTACACAGCAGAAAAAAGTATTTGCCTAAATGATCGCTATGACAAAATTCAAGCATATGCTCTGAGTTATGAAGTATTAAAACAACCTACAAGTAACTTTAGAAACAGGATTGCAATACTCTTAAAGTATGTTATCACTGAAAAATTCATATTATTGACATGTTTAAAAATTCATTATATTTTAGGTTCTAATAGAATTACGGATGTCAAGAACTCTTCAACATGTCCGCACACACATGTACATGCACACACACGTACACCCACAGACCACACTCTCAACAATCCTTCAGAGGAATTCACGTCATAACACTCTTTTGGGAGTACATACAATTTTTAGCATGCTGATACTTATCTGACCTACAGTGTGCGAGCTGAATTAAGTCTACTCATGAACTTGTATTCTAGTTTCAACAGAATTTTAACCAAGGTGGCAAGTTATGCTGTTTCTAAGTCAAAACAAAACAGAAGTTTTCTGGCCACAATGATAGCTGATTAAATTCATATGTTTTCTTAAGCGAGTGTGTGTGTTTTATCAGAGAAAGAACTCACTCATTTAACCAAAATAACTAGTAACTTCACACAGAGCAGGCACTGTAACTTTTCCCAGTAAAGTGTCAGACAATGAATATTTTCACTTCTATTCCATTTTCTTGTTGTAGTATGAAAACAGCAATGGCCAATATGAATGATATTTATAAAGTTTCGATAACATTTTATGGCTACTGAAATTGAATTGTCTACCATTTTCATGTGTCATGGGGTTTGATCTTGCTTCCCCAATGATTTAGAGTTGGAAAAACCATTTTTAGGGGTGGGTGTTGTGGCACAGAGGGCTAAGCTGCCACTGGGAATGCAGACATCCCATATCAGAGTGTCTGGTTTTGAGTCCTGGCTCTTCTGTGCTTCTGATCCCCTCCACTGTGTCTGGGAGGCAGTGGATGACGGCCCATGGAGCTGGGCTCCTACCATCCAGGGATGGAGCCCCAGGTTTCTGGCTTAGCCCCACCCCGTCCCACCTGCTGCAGGCATTTGGTTAAGTGAACCAGAAGATGGAACATTTCTTTCTGTCTCCTTTCTCCTCTCTTTCTCCTTTTTTCTCTGTCACTCTGCTTTCAAATAAAGAAAAAAACAATTCTTAGTTGTGGGCCATGTAAATTTGGCCTGTGAGCCACAGTTTGCTAATTCCCACCTTTTTTTTAAGATTTATTTTTGTTTTTTTGAAAGGCAGAGTTACAGAGAGAGAGAGGTAGAGATGGAGAGAGAGAAAGAGATCTTCCATTCACTAGTTCATTCTTGCTGCCACAGCCAAGGCTGTGCCAGGCGGAAGCCAGGAGCCAGAGCTTCTTCCAGGTCTCCCATGTGAGTGCAGGAACTTCTGCTGTTTCCCCAGGCACATTAGCAGAGAGCTGGACCATAAGTGGAGGAGCCTGGCTTCGAATGGGCACTCAAATGGGAATGTGGCATGCAGGCAGTGGCTTACCCAGCCACACCACAGTGATAGCCCTGCTAATTCCTAGCTTAACCAATGATGTAGCAAACCTGGTTTGCACCACTTATAAGTCATGTAATCCTGTTCTTTCTCCACCAAGAAAGCACACACAACACAGTAAATCTTCATTAACAACTATGAATTATTTAACTTCTTAATTTTCACTGGGAACTAACGTTTATTTTGAGACTATTAGGCTCTAAACTGTTTTTTAAGTGTGTGCTCATTTATGTAATTCTCATCACAGATTTGGAATGAGTGTTGTATGATCCTCATTTTATATATAACGCAATGTAGGCACAGGGAGGCTACATAACTTATTTAAGCTTGGAGCCAGTGAATGTATATTTGGGGTTTAAAGCAAGCACTGGTTTCTGTCCTCTAAACTCCCCCTCCATTCTTTTCTTAAAATTCTCATTTCTAGTGACAACTCTCAGGAATTAAAATGCACAGCTGAGTAAGTGCTTATGGAAAACAATGTATGATAGAGTTAATGCTCATTAATAATAATGAGCTAATCCTTAAATTGAGGGTCTATTGACAATAAAGAAAAACAGAAAACTGGGTTCAAGTGGACATGAGCACCAGTGCTCTCATGGGCACTGCAGTCGCTGACTCCCCCCATGCATGTTGGCTCATGGGAACAAACACTGGTTTCAGGGAACAAAAAAGCTGCAAGAATCCAAGAAAGGAGTGTAAAAGATACGTCACTAGGATTTTCTCTCCTATAAATGGCATTAACAGCTTTATCACATCTGTCTACTACTGATACATTAGCACTACATCCGAGTAACCAGGGAGACGCCTCTATTATCACAGAGGACATATTAGATCATGGCCTATTTTGCATACCAGGTTTCCTTCAGCAGGTCTTTGCCTGTCAGCTGGTTCTCTGAGCCGGCCTTCCAAATCCGAGGCCGTTCCCGACAACTAATTCTTCAGTGGTCATTTGAAAAAATTTAGGGGGTATAAATTAAAATTTATTTCAGTGTAGTGTTAAATTGCCAGAGTGGCTTTTAGAAGTTATAATAAAATACCATCACTTCTACATAACTGCAGAATAAAAACATCACTGAAGAACTTGACATTTGAGGCTGCTTGGCTGGCCAAGGAAATAAGAAAACGCTAAACCTGAACTCGTTCCAGATTTTCCTCCCTGGAAGGTACTTACTTGCCAGCAAATTATTTCAGAGCCTGTTTTCATTACTTACAGCAAAATGAAGAAACTTAAATGACAGATGAGCTCTCTGGCACTTTATGCTAAGACACTCAAGATGTAGACTAGGATAAATGAGACACCCAGGGCAAAACTCATCTGGAAAATATAAAAAGAAATGGTCTCATTTTCTCAAATTTGTACTTCCCCCCAATATTTGCTCTCAGCCCATCACACAGTTCTCTAGGACGTGGGACTGCGCTGGGAAGAGACAGCTATTTCTCAGCAGAAATAGAAGACGCCCGACGCCTCTCACTCACTTCCCCCAGCGAGGGGTTCCCCAGCCCATGCCCTCAGATATGCCCAGTTTCTCACCCCCACTGCCAGCTAGCAGATGCAAGCTCTGCATCATCCCCTGCCTACACCACCGAGTACTCTTGTTCACTGGTCACCCCTGCTCCACCCCGCCACTTCTCTAATCAACATGGCCACAGTGATGCTTTCAACCCACGAAGGACGACATGCCATCGCAGGCCATGACCTGCCAAGGAGGTTTTGCACAGTCCCCTCGGCCACATCAGCCTTCCTCCAGTCTCCTGCATGTACTGTGGCTCCCTGTACAGTATCTTGATACAACACAAGTTCTCCTTGTAGTTGTCTTCTTCCTCTTCTGCCCTTCGGGATCACAAGCCAAAGTCCCCTCCTTAGGAGAACTGTCCCTGACCTATTTTGGTCCAGATATCCCCATTAATGTTCTCTGTGAACCACGTATGTTCTCCTGATACTACTGAGCACAACTGTGACTTCACATGGATAATGCCTGGTTTCCCCAACAGAAAAGAGGCTCTAGACGCCCTGGGCTCAGAGCTCGCAGCCAGTGAATCCAGGAGCTCACAGGGTCCCCGAGCCCTCTGGCACAGTAACGGACTGCCTAGCAGGGACTCCACTGATATGTTCTCATTTACAGTCATCATGTGATTCAGAGAAGCAAGGGACACAGGGAGAAGGGGAGGGAGGGGAGACACACTGTCTTGGCACCCATGTGGACAGTATACCAGATCCATTCCATCGATCTACATGTCTACCTTTATGCTAGTACCACACTATTTTGTTTATTGTAGCTTTGTAGTAAGTCCTGAAATAGAGAAATGGCAGTCTTCCAGCTTTTTCAGCACAGTTTTGTCTAGTACAGGTACCTTGCATTTCTTAGGAATTTTAGGATTACCCTGTTGATTCTTCATAGAGACTGTTGAAGTTGTCAATCAGGAGAGGGAGAACCACAATCTAAACAATGTTAAGTGTTTCAGTTCAAGGATATGGAATGTCCAAAGTCTTTCCACTTATTTCTGTAATTTCTCATAATCTTATTTGTTTTCAATGTACGAGTTCTGCATTTTTTTTTGTTGAATGCTCCAGAAAATCTTAATCTCATTTTTGGATTGGCCATTGCTACTGTATATAAATACAATTAACATTTACACTGACCTTGTACCTTTCAACCTTGCTTAACTCATGAGTTAGTTCTAACAGATTCCTACTGCATTTCTTAAGACTTTTTACATGTGAGATCCTGTCATTTACACATAAAGGAAGTGTTACTTCTTTTCCAACTTCAATTTCTTTCATTTCCTTTTCTTCCCTGATTGTACTGGTTGAACCTATGCTCAGTGTTGAACAGAGGCAGCAAGTGAACATAGCTTTGCCTTGCTCCTGGCCTCAGCAGGAACGCCCCAGTGTTTCACACGGAGGGTCACGTTGGCTGTGCACTTTCCACAGGTCCTCGTGATCAGTGTGAGGAGTTCTTCCTGGTTTGTTCCATGTTTTCATGAGAAAAATGCCTTTGATTTTTATCAAACGCTTTTTTTTGGATTAATGTATTACACTGATTTTTTTTTTTTTTTGACAGGCAGAGTTAGACAGTGAGCGACAGAGAGACAAAGAGAAAGGTCTTCCTTTGCTATTGGTTCACCCTCCAATGGCCGCTGCGGCAGGCGCACCGCGCTGATCTGATGGCAGGAGCCAGGTGCTTCTCCTGGTCTCCCATGGGGTGCAGGGCCCAAGCACTTGGGTCATCCTCCACTGCACTCCCGGGCCACAGCAGAGAGCTGGCCTGGAAGAGGGGCAACTGGGACAGAATCTGGCGCCCCAACCGGGACTAGAACCCGGTGTGCCAGCGCCGCAGGCAGAGGATTAGCCTAGTGAGCCGCGGTGCTGGCTTACACTGAGTTTTTAAAATATATATCACCAATTTTACATTCCCAAGATACATCCCGGTTGGTCTTAGTTTACAATCCTTTTGGTCTGTGTCTGGCTTGGTTATCAGAGTCATACTGGCCTCAGAGGAGGAGTTCAGAAGTGATTCTCTTGCAGTTTTTGGAAGAGTTTGTGAATGACTGCTCTTGAACTCATGTTTAAATTTTTGGTGGAATTCACCCATGAGCCATCTGAGCCAAGGTTTTTCTTAGATGGGGGGAAGAATCTTTTTTAAAATTATAATTCAACAACTGTGCTTATTACAAGTTCATATTTTCTATTTCTTCTTGAATCAGTTTTTGTCTTTCAGGAATTCATCTACTTCACTTAAGCCACCTACTATTTTGACGTACAATTGTGCCTAGTATTTTTTTTTAACAATCCTTTTTTGAAATTTTCCATATGGCCAGTAGCGACCCCTGTTTCATGCTCATCTTAATAACTTGAGTGTTCTCAGCCGGCACCAGCACCCCGGGTTCTAGTTCCAGTTGGGGTGCCGGATTCTGTCCTGGTTGCTCCTCTTCCAGGCCAGCTCTCTGCTATGGCCCGGGAGTGAAGTGGAGGATGGCCCAAGTGCTTGGGCCCTGCACCCCATGGGAGACCAGGAGAAGCACCTGGCTCCTGCCTTTGGATCGGCGCAGAGCACTGGCCATAGTGGCCACTTGGGGAGTGAACCAACAGAAGGAAGACCTTTCTGTCTCTCTCTCACTGTCTAATTCTGCCTGTCAAAAATAATAATAATAATAATAATAATAATAAAAAAGATAACTCGAGTGTTTTTTTTTCTGGGTCAGTCTAGATGAAGAGTCATCAATTTTGTTGATCTTTTTGAAGAACCAACTTTATCTTTCATTGTTTGTCTCTACTTTGTGTGTGTGTGTTTTAAGATTTATTTATTTACTTGAGAGGCTGAGTTACAGACACAGAGAGGGAGGGAAGGAGGGGGAGGGGAAGAGGGAGAGAGAGGGAGAGAGCTAGAGAGATATTTTCCATCTGCTGGTTAACTCCCCAAATGGCCACAACAGCCAGAGAGCTGGGCCAGTCAGAAGGTCTCCCATATGTGTGCAGGGACCCAACTGCTTGGGCCATCTTCCGCTGCTTTCCCAGGCCATCAGCAGGGAGCTATATTGGAAGTGGAGCAGTTGGGACTCGAACTGGCATCCATATGGGATTACCAGCACCGCAGGCAGAGGCTTAACCTACTATGCCACAGTGCTGGCCCTTCTACTGTGTTTTAATCTCTATTATTACCTTTGTTATATATCTTTATTATATATCTTTATATATCTGTGATCTTTTATTGTTTTCTTCTTTCTACTTGCTTAGGTTTATTTTTAAGGGTTGTAAGACAGAAAATTATATTATCAATTTGAGATTTTTTTTTAAATATAAGCATTTATAAAGTTCTTTGTAAACATTGTTTTTTTAGTTTTAGTATGTAGTGTTTTAGGTTATTTTTGGGATGCAGTATTTGGGTATGCAGTATTTTTTGGTTAATTTATCTTAAGCTATTTTCCAATTTCCCTTGTGATTTCTTCTTTGAGCTACTAATTATTTAGAAGTGTGTACTTAATTACCACGTATCTGTGAATTTCCCAAATTTTCTTCTGTTAATCACTTCTAATTATATTCTAGGGTAGTCAGAAAACATATTTTGTATTATCACTTCAATATATGCATGAGGCTTATTTCATTTGATTGAAAGGCAGAGAGAGAGAGAGAGAGAGAGAGAGAGAGAGAGAGAGCAAGCTTCCATCCACTGATTCACTCCCCAACAGGCCACAACAACAGCGGTCAGCTCTGGGTCAGGCCAAATCCAGGAGCCAGGAGCTCCATCCTGGTATCCCACATGGGTGGCAGGGGCCCAAGCACAGGGCTCATCTGCTGCCTTCCCAAGAGTATTAGCAGGAAGCTGAATCAGAAGTGGAACAACAGGACTCGACCTGGCACTCTGATTGGGGATGTGGACATCAAAGTGGCAGCTTAACCTGCTGAGCACCAGGGCCGACCCCTGTTGAGGCTTATTTTATGGCTTAATATAGCTTATCCTGGAGAATGTTCTGAGAACACTTGAAAAGAATGAACATGCTGCTCTTTCTGAGTGGAGCACTACATAGACATCTGTGCAATGGAGCTGATTTATGGTGCTGGATCCGGGCATGGCGCCCAGCCTGCTCTGGTGTATTCAAGAGGGGGGCTCACCTTTCAAAGGGCTCCCCATATAATTTAATATCATCCTAATGCCAAGAGGTAAGCAAAGTAAAATCTTCACCTTGGGTATGTTCTTAAACACATCTATTCTGAAGAACTCTAAGGAGAGCAAAGTAGGAAATGAACGTAGCTCTCCTATATTTCTTGATTAATTCCATAGCTATCTCATGGTTATGCTTTAAATAAATGACTGCAAAGAACCCTGCATATAAAAAATTCATACAAGCGCATGATGAAAATAATATTATTTCAAATAACCAATACTGAAATTTAGTGTGCCCAAGCACTTTCTGAAAGAAATACTGTATCACTTGATAGAGCAGATATCAATTTTATGATTATGAAACTTTACTTGTAAATATACTCTGGGAAATTGTATCTCTTGATGGTGATTTTTAAAAGTAGGTTTTAGGAGGCAAATCTAGAAATTAAGACAACTGTATCAATATACAAAAAAGTACCTAAAATATTTTGCTAGTCTTGCATGAGGATTGTGGGTTATTTCCATCAGAATCTCTGGAAGACAAATGTACCTAGAAAAGAAAGTTGGATTTTCAGACTTTTAAGAGAAAAACAAAGAACAGTATTTTTTGTGTATCATTAAATCTAGTTGTATAATTTTTGAAAGCCTGTTACAATATTTTTGATCTTTAGCAGTACCTATAAACATCCCACTCTTACTCTCTTGTATAAGATAATAAAGTACTTCAGTTTCTCAAAGTCTGTGTGCATAGATCTGGCTTGAATAATATTGAATTTATATGAAGTTACAAATCCACAGCAAATGCCTAGCTTTTGTTTCCAATTATTATGTAACCAACACTCAATTCCTCCCCACATAATCTCTCTGATTATGCTACTAAATCATTGCCATTATTTACTTGGGCAACGGGAATATTACATTTCACCCCAAATACATCAAAACTTGCCAACTGAATAAAATGTAGCCCAACTCTGGGCTGAGGCTTTATTTATTATTATTTAAAAATCAGAATCCAAAGCCCCAAAATAATACCTGAAATAATAAATCTGAGAAACTAGCTTTCCACTTTAATTTTCTGTGCCTGGTCTTCATTCCTGCCCACTCTCATTCAGTTTACCCTAACCAAGCTACCCTTGTATCATATGTCCTCCTGTTGAAAGTAATAAAAACACTTCACTCTGTAATACTGCGTGATGAATCATTTTCCACCTTGTAGGAGAGGGTGTTAATGATAGAAGGGTGTTTCCATCCAAATCAATGACACCAACTGTATGATCCAAGCTAGAAAAAAGTTAAGCATGGCAAAGGTGTTTCCGAAACAGCTATGGCTTATTCAGTCACGGTCAGTCATGGTCATCACGGTGGAGCACAGTGTGAAACTCTCCTTTCTGGCCAGTTCATCACACCTGCTTCTAACTGTGATGACCACATCACAATGCAGGCGCACAAGTGTGTGTGTTGGGGGGTGGGCCGCGGCGAATACAGAGCTCTTGGATCTCTCTTCCTGACTGAAGCCAAGGTCATGGCAGGTGAATCTGCTCTTCTCCCAGTTTGCCTGCAGATCTTTCACATTCTTTCTGAAGACTGAAGCTCCTTCTGTTCAACCGGGTCCTTCCTGAGAAGGGAGGTTCCGAGCTCTGCGCGTCCCACCCATGTCTGGGACACCCCGGGAGCGCCGCCCTGGTAGGCCTTCCTCAAGGCCAAGAGCACAGTTGTGACACATGGGAATGGGGAAGTGGGTCAACTGAGGCCACAGGCACCAGACAGAGGACAGGTGGTATTTAAAGCGATCGTGGGTTGTAGGAAGAAAGATTAAGCTAATTCTAATTCTAATTGAGAGGTAAACCTGAAAATATTACCTTTTGTATAAAATCAAGACAATAATTATACGCATTCTAGAATAGAAACCATCCAGAAGAATCACTACTAAAAGTATCAAAATCTTATGGTAATGTGGCTTAAGCAAATAAAAAGGTTACATTATTAAAAAAAGAAATCTATACATGTATGTAAAATGCTTTAATTATGATTCACACTCTCAGATACATGAAATGAACATTTTAATTTGGTAAGGAAAAGTCATTCTCTTAGGTTAAAAAGAAGGTAGAGGTCACTGTTATTTCAAATGAGACTATCTACATATTTCTAATAAAATATCTCCTGACAAAATAAAAAGTACCAGTGGAGTCACAACACCTAGTATTTTCTCTCCAGTTCTTTCGTGAATATATATGAGGTCACCCCGAGCAACCTGCTAAGACGGGGGCCCCATACTTCAAGCTTTTGGGGAGTCAACAGCTGAGGATTCATGATGGTGGAAAAAAATGTCTTCAAAGACAGATATATATGTAAGATAACCTGTTAAGTACCAGAAGTCTCTTCCAATAAAAGCATTTAAATCACCACAGGTTTTTTTTTTTTTTTAAAGAGTCATTTATTTATTTGAAAGGCAGAGTGAGTGAGAGACCCAGAGAGAGATCTTCCATCTGTGGGTTCATTCCCCAAATGGCTCCAATGGCAAGAGCTGGGCCAGACCAAAGCCAGGAGTAAAGAGCTTCTTCTGGTTCTCCCACATGGGCGCAGAGGGTCAAATACTTGGGCCATCTTCTACTGCTCTCCCAGGCTATTAGCAGGGAGGTGGATCACAAGCAGAGCAGTGCCAGTATGGGACACTGGCATTGCAGGCAGCTTTACCCACTACGCCACAACACCAGCCCCTGCACGTTTGCGTTTAAAAAACCAGTTCAGAATTCCCATAATGTAACATGTTACACCTCTCCGTATCCTACAAGTCCGTATCTCTTCCAACCCTGCAACTTCTCCCAAAGGGTTAAGAAACTCACTGCCCAGAGTTCTGGGAAGATAAGAGCCAGCCTCCGCCAGGACCAGCACTCAACCTTGTCCCTGTAACTTCTCAAACCTCCATGTGACACCTCTCTTCACTTCCGCTCACACACTGCTTCACCCCCACTTTCTGTAGAAGACAGAAATTACCCGAGGGAGCCGCTCTCCCTCCCAACATCACATACAGCCTCCCTAAGCAGCTCTGGTTCCTGCCACTGCTGACCTCACCCAGGAGAGGGGCGCCTGTCCTCTTCCCCAAGGCCAGGCCCTCACCCTGCGTCTTGGATCCTATTCTCTCCGGTTGGTTTTCGTAACAACAGAACAGCATACCCTTATTCACTTACATATTCAGCCTCTTTGCACTGGCTTTGAGGTGAACCCAAGCCTGTCACTCACTCACGTGCAGAAACAGAAGCACCTGGCCCCGCGTCTCCCTGCAGTGCTGGTCCAGGGGCCCATCCAGGTGCTCCCTAGCTCAGACAACCTCTCTACAGAGCTGCCTCCATGTTCCTCTCCAGTTTCCTCGCCAGCCATTCTCTCCCCCCGCAGGGTCTCGAGCTGCACAACCCCCCTGCCAACATCGCCCGCAGAGGCTGCTCTGTCCTCATCTTGCCGGACACCTCAGCAGCGAAAGAGCTGTCGCTCAGTGTCCACTTCTCAACACCGTAGCTGCTGTGAGCCTGAAGCCCCGGCTTGCTGCCGCTGCTTCTCTGGCTGTCCTTGGCCACAGAAGGCTGCAGCAGCTCCAGGCAGCCATGTCTCTCTCTAGGATGGAAAGGCACGTCTGGACTGCACTAGATTCAAGAAGCTGCACATGTGATACAACTAATTGCAAAGAAAAAAAATACACACACACACACACACACACACACAAATGAGTTCCAGAAAGACAGGGGAATCTATGTAGGACCTGGATTCTATCCACATTAATAACCTGGAAGTTACTGTTGGGGTGAGGGGTACACGGGATGTAAACAGGTTCTTCAAAAAGGTTTGTGGCAAAATGGGATCAAAAGGTAAACTGTTTGTGCTTCAAAAAAATTTGAAATCCTGGGGCAGGTAGTTGGCAAAGGGGTTAAGCCACCGCTTGGGACACTGGGACACCTGACTGGAGTGACGGGTTTGAGTTCCAGCCATTCCACTTCCACTCCGGCTTCCTGCTAATGCTCACTCTGGGAGGCAGCAGGTGATGGCTCAAGTACATGGCTGCACTGTGGGAGACCTGGCATGGAGTTCTGGGCTCCTGCCTTCAGACTGGCCCAGCCCTGGCTGTTGTGGGCACTTGGGGAGTGAATCAGTGGATGGAACATCTTGCTCCATCTTTCAAATAAAATGAAAATAATTTAAAAAAAAAAAAACCTAAAATCCATGCATAGCTGTTTCAGAATAAGCGTTTTCCATTACTTTTTTGAAGATCCTTCATATTATTGAAAAATAATACACCTACATGTAAATTTACACTTATCCCAAACTTAAAGGTATAATTTAAAAATAGCTCTAAAAAAGGTATGAGATGAACCAATTCTAGAACACAGGATTCTGATTTTTACAAAGGAGCCTAAAGTGCTCTTTGCCCAATTTTTCCACATCTACTCCTGTTTGTATCAGCCAATCTAGATGAACGAGGAATGCCTTGAGGTTGTAGTGACCACAATAAAAAAAAGTATTAAAATTTTAAAAGTAGATCTTGAAATGTACTTGAACATTTGAGACCATGATGACATAAACAACTATTTATGACCTAAGAAAAACCACATTTGGTACTTTGAAGTATTAAAAAAAAAATCACACAGAATTAAATTACAAAGCTCACACACTTGTTTATGCAGCTGGTCTTTTTTAAAATCAAGGAACTCTAAACCTACAATTCTAATAGGCTTACTGGTGACACCCCAATCCTTTGAAAAATAAATGAAATATCATAAATCATTTGACAGTTCTTAAGCTTAGATTTTTATCATCGTTCAGCCTCTTTAAAAATAAAAAGTGATACGAGAGGATTGGATCTTATTTTGTCCCCTACAAAGCTTAAGATAGAAAATAAATCATACGATTAAATGTCATTTGGAACCCTGACTTCAATACTTAGGATTAAATTGGCATAGTATTCACGGTCATTCCTGTGGGAATGCTTGCAAGTCAAGTAGCTTTTCTTACAAAACATTGCAGGCCTCTGGCACGTCCTGTGATGAATGAAGCAATAAGGCTTTGGAATTGAAATTGTGTATATTTAAGCACTTCATATAAGCCACCAGACTGTCATCCTGCTGGATACAGAGCACGATGAATTTATTATTTGGCATCCGAAGGAATGCTTGAACTCTTACAAAAGAGTTAGGGATTGGGGTAAGCCTTTTTAATTTTAAGCTACAAATTTAGGATCACATCGTAGCCACGGAGTTCAGCCTTCATTTGCTGGCAAGTTGATTTATTGAGAAATATTCACAGATTTTGCAGGATAAGTTGAGATGAAAAATCTATAAATAACCTTGAAAATGTTTAGGATTCAACAGAAGGAAAAAAGACCTAGGTGTTAACCACAGCATCCTGAGGACTGTTAGCTTTTTTTTTTCTTTTTTGAAGAAAATAAAATACAGGAGACATTCTCCATGAGCTGCAAGGTAATTTGATGATGAATCAATAATCAGTTCAGTTCATGGAAGTGCGTCCTGCCCAGAGTCAGCTGGACCAGCACGAGGGGAGGGAGGTGGAAGCCAGGCCCTCCCTCTTAATTCTGCTGAAGGGGATTCACCCAGGGGCCAAAAAAGATCACTTGTGTCTTTTCTGATGGGGTCATTTACCTTTCACATGTGTGAACATCTGTACTTTCCTTTCCCTTCCGAAGCAATGATGGCACACCTGAGTGACAGCCTCAGAAGACGTATCTCCTATCTATATAAGCTGTAATCACTTTTCTTTTTTTTTTTAAAGCTTTTATTTAAAGAATATAAATTTCCAAAATACAGCTTATGGGTTACAATGGCTTCCCCCCCCATAACTTCCCTCCCACCCGCAACCCTCCCCTTTCCCGCTTCCTCTCCCCTTCCATTCACATCAAGATTCATTTTCAATTCTCTTTATACACAGAAGATCAGTTTAGTATATATTACGTAAAGATTTCAACAGTTTGCCCTCACATAGAGACACAAAGTGAAAATATTGTCGGAGTACTAGTTATAGTATTAATTCACAATGTACAGCACATTAAGGACAGAGATCCTACATGATATATATTTTTTAAATTGATTAATTTTCTATGCAATTTCCAATTTAACACTGTTTTTTTTCATTTTTAATTATCTTTATATACAGAAGATTGATTCAGTATATACTAAATAAAGATTTCATCAGTTTGCATCCACACAGAAACACAAAGTGTAAAAATACTGTTTCAGTACTAGTTATAGCATTACTTCACATTGGACAACACATTAAGGACAGATCCCGCATGAGACATAAGTACACAGTGACTCCTGAAGTTGATTTAACAATTTGACACTCTTGTTTATGGCATCAGTAATCTCCCTAGGCTTTAGTCATGAGTTGCCGAGGCTATGGAAGCCTTTAGGGTTTGCCGACTTCAATCTTATTCCGACAGGGTCATAGTCAAAGTAGAGGTTCTCTCCTCCCTTCAGAGAAAGGTACCTCCTTCTTTGATGGCCCTGTTCTTTCCACTGGGATCTCACTCACAGAGATCTTTCATTTAGGTCTTCTTTTTTTTCCAGAGTATCTTGGCTTTCCATGCCTAAAATAGTCTCATGGGCTCTTGAGCCAGATCTGAATGCCTTAAGGGCTGATTCTGAGGCCAGAGTGCTACTTAGGACATCTGCTGTGGCACAGAGGGTAAAGCCACGGCCTGCAGTGCCAGCATCCCATATGGGCACCAGTTCCAGACCCGGCTACTCCACTTCCGATCTTGCTCTCTGCTATGACCTAGGAATGCAGTAGAAGATGTCCTAAGTCCTTGGGCCCCTGCACCTGCATGGGAGACCCAGAAGAAGCTCCTGGCTCCTGGCTTCGGATCGGTGCAGCTCTGGCTGTTGCAGCCATCTGGGGAGTGAACCAGCAGATGGAAGACACCTCTCCCCCTCTCTCTCTGCCTCTCCTTCTCTCTCTATGTAACTCTGACTTTAAAATAGATAAATAAATCTTTTAAAAAAATTCACACCAGGCTGTCTCCAGGCCTTTCATAAACACTCGAATGAAAGTCTGAATTAACAATATCTGAAAGTGAACTTCTTCTATTTTGCAGATTACGTTGCTGCTGATGAAATGTTTTTAAAGACTATTTAATTTTAAAATGTACACTTTTTGTCAAGAAATCCTTATTAAATATTGAATAGGTACCAGACAACACTTTCAACATATATGTAAGTTATAAAGAAAAAGAATAAAATGAACCCAATTTTCCCAGCAGCCAGTGGAGGGAACAGAACATCATTGGTAACTTTCAAGTCCCCTTTGAGGGCCTTTCCCATCCTAATTGCAATCATCTCCCCCAGGCCTCTTCCCCACCTACCCCACATTTTTCTCTTGGACGGTGTTACCATGGGTAGCCCTAATCGACATATTGTTTGATTTTTGCAAGATTTGGGGTGGAATTGTATTGGTTGGGGTCAGAGTGGAAGCATTCTTGTGTAACTTGGTTTTATCACTGAACAGTATGCTCACGGGAGTCCCCTATGATGGTACTGTTGAATATACTCCAAGCACAATTTTTGTATCTTCTCTTGTTGATGATACCTGAGTTGTTTAGGGTTTTATGAAAAATACCTACACATAGTAGGCACTTCTCATAAATATCCTTCTGTGAACTCACATTTCCCTTTTCCTTGGGTAAGTACTAGGAGAGCACTGAGGCATGGGGTTAAGTGCATGCTGGACATTGCAAGAAACTTCCAGACTCTTCCTAAAGTGATTGAACCATTGAACTGCTCCACTCACTAAGAGTTCCGTTTGCTCAAGATCCTCGTCCCCTAACCACCTGCTCCATTTCAGCCATCCTGGGGCATTGCCTTGTATTTTAACTCACATTCCCCGGGGAATGAGCAATGCTGAGCACATGCGCACGGGTCATGTATGTGTCTTCTCCCCTGGAGTGTTGTGTTCTAAGGCATCGTTTCGAATTATGGGCCCTTCCTTCCCTTTCTTGTTTCTGATTGATCATCCTCTTCTCATAAAGTCGGACAATTTTTTTAACCTATATAGTCCTTAGATAAATGTATGTTTTATAAATATTTTTTCCCAGTCTGTGGATTGTTTTTTGTCTTCTTAGTAGTATCTTTTGATAAATATACTTTAATTTATTTTGATAAAGTCTCATTTATACATTTTTTTTCTCTTATGGTGATTGCTTTCTACATCTTAAAAAAATCTCTGTCTCTTCCCAAGTCATAAAAATATTCTTTGATGTGGTCTTCTAAAATCCGTATGGTTTAAGCTTTTTACATTGAGTCACACGATCCATATCTCATACTGATTTCTGTGCATGGTACAAGACAGCAACTTGGATTTTTTCCATATGGATATGCAGTTGTTCCAACGCCAGTTATGGAAAAACTCCTTTCTCCTCCGGTTTCTCAGTATCTTTGTCAGAAACCACAGGACCAGGTAAGCAAGGGTCCATCTGAGTCTCTGTGCAGCACTGATCTATTTGTTGAACCCTAATGGCAGCACCACACTCTCTTGGTGACTGTAACTGAGTACTTACGATCCAAAGTGGATCCCAGCTTTGCTTCTAAGGTTGTGCAGGATATTTTCAGCATTGTGCATTTCCACATAGCTTTTAATGTTGGTTTGCCAGTTTTACTGAATATAAACAAAACAGAAACGAAAACAAAAAGCCAGCCTCAAGGGATGATGTTGAAACTACAGATAACTTCGAGGAGCAATGCCATCTAACTGAGGCTTCCCATCCATGAACACGACATCTCTCTTCACTTATTTAGGTCTTCTGTAACAGTCTCAATATTATTCTGTTATTTTTACTGTGGAGATCTGGCGTGTCTTTTGTGAAATTTATTCCTAAATGTCCTAAGAGGGTTTACGTTTATTACTGATAAGATCCAATTCTGAAATATTTATTTCTTAGGGCTGCTCCATCATAGTTTCTCTCTTTGGAAATATTAAATATATCAAAACTGTGAGTAATTTTACTTAATAGCACATAATATAGTCTGTATAATAAGACAAGAATTTCTAAAAACAGGACAAGGACTCTACAACTTGGCAGTAAAATAAAGGAAAGTGTAAACACCTAAGTGCATGTGCTGGAAATGAGATCAGGAAGTATGCTGTATGATACGGCAAGAAGGGTGTCAGACATAAGCACTTGGGCCTGCGACGCAGTGGTCCTCAGGCAAGGGGCTTAGGTTACCCCAACTGCTCCAAAGTCAACTCTTTTCTCACTTCTTGTCCACAGGGTTCTGGGAAGAGAGGGGCAGGAAGCATTGAATTCTGAGAAGAAGTGATACACGCCCTTCGTCCTGTGCTACATGCAGGCCTGTTTCCAAAGGCCCAAAGGCTGTCCACCCTGCCTTCCTTCTGTTGCAACGTAGGACGTCAGAGTCTCGCATTTCCCACTTCCACGCTGTTCCCGCTCTTCATGCTCTGATTCCTCCGGGCATCGCTAACTTTATTTTCTTATCATCACTATCTGACTCTTCAGACTCCTGTCTTTCTGAAGGTATGGCCAATTTCCCATCATCACTCTGATCCCCAAAAGCAGCCTCTCCAACTTTGGTATCTGCTTGTCACTGTTGGCTTCTCCTCCTTAAAGACTTTTATTTGTCTGCTTTGCCTTAACCGTCTTCCTACACGTTTCTTAGTTGAATTTTCCTCTTTCTCAAGCCTTTCTTCTCCTTTATAAGGTGTTCACCCCCACGTTCCTACTCCTTAGTACCCTTCATGGTGGAGTCTACACTGGGGGCCATTGCTAACTCCACCTCCTTTCAATAGTGAACACTGGTTTCTCATAAACTTAAAAATTCTCCTTATTTTTCCATTTCTGTGATTTCTGTCCCTTGTGGGATGTAGACAATTCCTTATTTTACAATCCATTCCCTTTCAGGTCCAGTTCAAGCGTTTTACACCACTTCTCCTTAAAGAAGTCAGCATCAGGGCCATCTTCATCCTCCTCATCTCTATTCAGGAATGTCAACAGCACTGCTTTGATTTCCTGTGCCTCAGCAATGTGAGAATGATGTGAGTGTGAGTTGGGATTCCCAGGGCAATCCAACCAAGGAACCTCACGCACGGCCTGGATCTCCAGTGCCCTGGCTGCAAGTACCCAAGACGCTGTGGTTCTTGTGCAGATAAACTTATGACACACGTCACTTCTCTCATCTGCTGCCACCAACCACAGAGGTCAAGAATAGCAGGGCTTAGCCAGCGGAAAACTCAGTTTAGATGCGAACCTCTTTACATCTGGAAAAAACAACATAGTACAGTTGAGCACCCCTAATCCAAAAACTTGATATACTCCAAAATCCAAATCATCTTGAAGCTGACATGCCACAAGTGGAAAATGCCATATCTGACATGTGACAACAGGCCAAAGTCAACACATAGGTAGGCCAAAAATACTGTAGAAAATCACCTTTAGGCTATTTTTAAAAGGTGCATAGGAAATATAAATGAATTTCATGGTCAGGCTTGAGTCCTATCCCCAGAATGCCTCATTTGTATATGTAAATATTTCTAAATCCTTAAAAATCTGGTTTTACGGATTTTTTTTTGATAGGGGAGACTCTTCTTCGGTTGATGTCTCAAAAAGGAATACACTCCTGTATTCTGCTGCAACCCACAAACTGTGTAGTTCTGTTTGATTTGGTTTACTTAGAAACAAGCAAAGTTAATGTTTCCTGGGAAGCTTTTTGGTAACAGCATTCATGGTACCAAGGAAAGTCCAAGATCCTCCTTCCTTCCTGGAGAACTAACCCTCGGAGAGACTGGCGCTTGAAATTTTAGAACTTCATCTTTGAACTTGTATGCAAACAAGGGTATTTAGGTGGTTGATTATCTCAAGATTCTTGTTTCAGATCCTTTTCTTCAATTCTTTCCGACTTTTTGGAGAGCCTGCTGGCCAATTCTCACATAGGTGGTCTATCCTGACAGGGTCCACTAGAGATGACAAAAAGCTTTTGTCAGTGGGACAAAGAAAGCCAATGCTTTGTCAGATTGGGTGTTCACAGCTTCAAGTATGTCTTAACCTTGCAAAGCCAGATTTTTAAAAAAATCCATCTTCTATTGCCTCTCTCTCTCACACACACAAAGGCTCAAAGGAATATTTTTCAATTCTTTAAAGTTCAAAACTGTTTACTTATACTCCAAAGACTGGACAGAGGTAAAATCTTTTAAGTATGCTCCATTTCTTGCAATGAATGAAATTTGAGGTCAACATAATTTTATTCTTTATAAATCTCTCACCTATTTGCTTGTCTCTCCGAAAGAATGTTTCTTATCTCTGAGGTCTACCAACTTTACTAGGCCTGGGCACACAGGGTGCCCTTTCAAAATAGACTCAAGTTGTCCTTTATTTCCTTAATTTGGGTCTACAATTATACATATGATGGCTCTTCTCTGCCTATCCCCAGCCTTAATGGTCTTTAACCTGAGGTGTACTTCAGGCTGTGAGAAGTCTTCCCAAGAGATATGTGGGCACAGATGTCCTTAAGACAATCCAATTCCAGGTCCTCAACTTTCACTCTTTGTAATACTGATCTTCCTAACCGTGTGCCTGCAGCTAAGGCACCAGGCCAGCCCTGGTCCCCACCTCACAACCTCCTATTTCCTACTTCACAAAACCATGCGTGCCTCCTGGGATACAGAACCCAAGAAGGAGACCAAAGACAACAGGAAGGTCCTATTTTTTTTTTTTTTGGTTCTGTCTCATACATATTTTACTACGAAATGGAGCCTTGGACCCACATTATTATACATTGGATATAATGTAAAACAAAGCAGCAGGTGGACCTTACATAATGGCCTTACCTTGTCAATTTTTATTACCGCTAAGAAGCATCTCTCCGGGACAGTTTGGAGAGCACAAAAAAGAACCACAGAAGACTACAGTGTCTGTCCTATCCAGGAGCACATGGCAAGACTCAGCGCCTTATCTATTCATCTACATTAGAACTAGGATTCAGCCTTGTGAGTTCTCCTGGAGGCACACATTAACACATTTCTTTGAGTCAAATTAGAAGACTAGTTTAAAAATGAAGACTACCTTTGTCGATTAGATTAAATGGCCCCCCATTTTCCCTGAATTAAGTGATTCGTATTTACAGATGCAAGGTTTGGATAAAAATATATTTAAAATAAATGTTAAGAATGTATATTGGCCAGTGCTGTGGCTCAACAGGCTAATCCTCTACCTTGCGGCGCTGGCACACCGGGTTCTAGTCCCGGTCGGGGCACCGGATTCTGTCCCGGTTGCCCCTTTTCCAGGCCAGCTCTCTGCTGTGGCCTGGGAGTGCAGTGGAGGATGGCCCAGGAGCTTGGGCCCTGCACCCCATGGGAGACCAGGAGAAGCACCTGGCTCCTGCCATTGGATCAGCATGGTGCGCCAGCTGCAGTGCGCCAGCCGCGGCGGCCATTGGAGGGTGAACCAATGGCAAAGGAACACCTTTCTCTCTGTTTCTTTCACTGTCCACTCTGCCTGTCAAAAAAAAAAAAAAAAGAATGTATATTAAAATGAATAATATTTCTAACAACTATTGTATCAAATAGGGTACCTACCCCTTAGTAAAAGAGGTAACAAGTGTGACAGTCATTTGATCAATCTGTTAAACCTCTTTGATAAACTCCCCCCAAATTAGAAAGTGATAGCAACTTCCTTTGAAAAACAAGTGATTTCTAGTCCTCTGCTTTCTACAGATGATGGCCTAATTGAGTTGTCAGCAGACAGCATTAAAGTCATTTCACTTATAGATCACAGTGATTTCTGGTATGCGACTCAGCAGACTAGAAATGGCGGTCCCGGGGAAGTTTCTGCTGTATTGTTAGCACTGACACTTTGAACTAAAGGGCTTCATCCCTCCTCTAAATGCACGTCTGCACTTGCTCACTTCTCTCGCGGCTGGTCTCTCTGACCTCACGATTTCTTCTGTATAATCCTTCTTCTATACTCTGTCCAATTGTATTTTAATCTCTTTGACAGTTTCTTTCCCCACTTATTTCCTGAGTTCTGCTGCTAAATTTAGAATTTTTAATTTTGGCCGGCGCCGTGGCTCAACAGGCTAATCCTCCGCCTTGCGGCGCCGGCACACCGGGTTCTAGTCCCGGTCGGGGCGCCGGATTCTGTCCCGGTTGCCCCTCTTCCAGGCCAGCCCTCTGCTGTGGCCCGGGAGTGCAGTGGAGGATGGCCCAGGTGCTTGGGCCCTGCACCCCATGGGGAGACCAGGAAAAGCACCTGGCTCCTGGCTCCTGCCATCGGACAAGCGCGGTGCGCCGGCCGCAGCGCACCAGCCGCGGCGACCATTGGAGGGTGAACCAACGGCAAAAGGAAGACCTTTCTCTCTGTCTCTCTCTCTCACTGTCCACTCTGCCTGTCAAAAAAAAAAAAAAAAAGAATTTTTAATTTTACAATTAAATTTAATTATAATTATTAATTTACAACATTGTGCTTATGATGGGAGGTACGGATCCAATTTCATTCTCTGCCATGGTCTATTGCCCCAGCACCACATACTGAAAATATTATCTACTCTTTCCCTGACTGGTCTGTAATACCAACTTTGTCATACATCAAATGTCTTTGTACAGCTAGATGGGTGTTTCCGAATTCTCCGCTCTTCAGATGGGCCAATTTGCATGCCCTTATCCCCTGCACTGCTTCATTGGTTTAGTGTTATATTAAGTCATGATATAAAGACAGGAAAAGCACTTCTTTTATACAGGACAGAAAAACGCTTTATTCTTCAGAAGCGTATTTGTAATTTTTGGACTGCCCCTCCATTTAAGTTCAGAATTATAATGTGAAGTATTAATAAAATAACAGAAATGATAAACCACCAAAGTCCATTAGGGAAGTGAAATGATTTTATGTGCATTGAGAGAGACATAACGTCTTTGCAATCATTAACGTAGTGTCTTTCTACATTTAATTTGTATTTAGTGTCTTTTATTAAAGGTTTATAATTTTCTTGGTAAGGATCTTAGACATTACTTGTTGGACTTATTCAAAAGTTATTTATATTATGTTGCATTGTAAACTGTATCTTTTAACAATTTAATTGTCTATACAGTAGTCCATGGTTTCACATTCCAAGGTTTCAGTTACCTGTGGTCCACAGTGGTCTCAACATAGTAAATGGAAAATTCCAGAAATAAAAATGTCCTAAGCTTTAAGCTGTGAGCCATTGTGAGTGATGGAATCTTGCGCCCTCCAGCTCCAGCCATCTTTGCTGTCAGTTATCCTCCTTCCCAGTGCACCCACACTGTCCACACGACCTACCCAGTAGTCACTTGGCAGCCTCTAGGGTCACAGCAGCACATGTTGGGGTTCCACCATGTTTTTCAGGCAACCCCTATTTTATTTTGCAATGGTCCATTGCACAAGAGGAGAGAGCAAGGAGGGAGGGAAGGAGGGAGATAGGAAAGATGAAGGAAGGAAGGTAGGAAAGAGGAAAGAAGGGAGGGATGGAGGCAGGGGAACATCATTATATTCTCAGAACTGTCTCTCTGAACTGCATGGAATCTGCTCTGTTTGTATTAAATCACATTACATGAGAATTGTGTTGTAGTAATTATGCATGTGCTGTATCTGAGAATCTAACATAGTATTCAATTCCTTAACAAAATAAAACACAGAGGAGCAATGCTGGCAACGCGGATATGCCGAAGAGACACTGGAAAGCGCTTCCTTTCAGTGAGAAGGTGGAAGAGCTCAACTTTATAGGCAAGGAAAAGGTGACATACGTAGGCTGAGGTTGCTAAGCTCAGCAGTGAGAATCTTCTACCTGTGAAACTGTGGGGAAGGAAGCGAAATTCACGCTAGTTTTGCTGTCACAACTCGAACTGCCGAAGTTACAGTCACAGAGCATAATGTATGCTTAGTTAAGATGAAAAAGGAATTGGGTTTGGGAGCAGCAGACATGAACAGAAAACACGCTCTGACAGCAGTGTTGAAGCAGAAGGCACTGGGTCTCCGCCAAGGCTGAGCCAGGGGTCCCTGAGAGGAGCAACACTAATCCACTTACTTTAAGTACGGGATGGTTACACACACGCAGGAGTAGGCTCAGATTGAAAAATAGAAACATTACTGGACAGGCTCCGTCTGCTGATGCAGAAGCTACTGCCACATTTCTGGCAGAGTTGGGGAAGGCAATTAAGGAGAAAGGACAGCACCGAGAGCCAAGTCTTCAACTGTGATGATACCAGGCTCTTCTGGGAAGATGCCCAATAGAACCTCCACTCGTAAAGGTAGAAAGGCGGCACCAGGACGTTTGGAAGGGCAGATGAACTCTGGGGCTCTGTGGCAGCGCCGCAGGGCATGTGATAAAGCGTGCAGAGCATGCAGAGTGAAGAAGCAAAAGGTCTTCCCCAAAATGAGAATTACATATTAGAGAGACAGAGAGAGAGAGAGAGAGAGAGAGAACTGAATATTCATATAACCTCCAGTGCCGTGCATGAGAATTGCTATAGGATTTCTATTTTATTAGTTGTTGTGAATATCCTACTGTGCCTAATTTACAAATTGAACTTTATCATAGGAAGAGGTAAAAACACAGCGTGTACACAGGGTTTGGGGCTACCTGCAGCTTCAGGCACCTATTGGGGGTCTTGGGGATTATTGCCATGAATAGTGAGGGCTACTGGGAAATCCACCAGCCTCTACTTTCACCAAGTGATCAAGGTTAATATCACTGTTTGCAAGTCATGGTGAAATCCTTTACCCCTGACAGGGTGTGAAAAAAAAAAAAAAAACATGAGAAAACATTAGACCCATTCTACCAAACTCCTGTCTGCTACTAATCGAAAATGTCAAGTCCCTGAAAGATAGAAGTCCAAGAAACTAGCCCAGACTGGAGTCAAGGGAACACAGCAGATACGGAATGTAGAGAGGCAACCTGGACTAGACCCTGAAACAGCAAATGGCTGAGGGGAAGAAACTGGGCCAGGGGGATCACAGGCTGCGGTTTAGTTAACATCACTGTAGCACGCCAATTTCACACTCTTGATACGCAGAGCAGGGCTATGCAAGATGTTACTTATTTCCAAATAAAATGCTCTTATACATTACATTCTCTGTTTTATTGCTGCTGGTCTTAAAAAAAAATGCAACAGGGTTTCCTATGGTGATTTCATATCCGAAAACCTTGCTAAGCTCTCAAAGAATTTGGTCATAGAGGTCGAGGAATTCTCCACGCAGCCTGCTATATTATTTGCCAACAATGACAGCTTTTTCTTCCTTTCTTTTTCTACACTTTTTCATCTCTTGCCTTCCCACCACCCCAGGACCTATTCAACCAGCTAGAATCTCTGGGGTGATACTGATTAAAATTCTTGATACCTTCTTCTTTAAAGACTTAAATTCTACCTGTCCATGCCCAGATCCAATTTTAATTTCATCAGAATAATCTAGAGAAAATAAGTTGCTTTCATTTTGAACATTTCTACCGTAGAGATAACAATATCAATTTTGAAAGTTTCAAATATTGAAATGTGTGTCCAAAAAGCATAAAAGAATGTATAACACAAAGAAAAAAGAAAGATGTAACATGAAGATAAGAAAGGAATGCAATATGGTATTTGTTATGAAAACACAATCGAAGCTGTGATTTTCACCAGTCCGAATGCTGTTCTCCATGTCACAGAGGAAGTGGCCCGGGGAAGTGGCTGCCCGGCCAGAGCTTGTCCTGCTGAGCCTTCCTGTCCTGTACCAGATGTGGCCTTGTGAGCAGTCCTCCCCAAAAGTGCATCTGTGGAAGTAACTGATTGTCAAGGCCAGATGGGTTTCTCCGAAGAGGAATGAGATGTACCCATCCTCTCTCCCGGGGTACCGGCGGACTCCAGGCTCAGAGCGTGGACGGCCACTTCTGTTTAGGAATGCCTTAATGCATGGCTTCACTGGCGGTGTGCGCACAGTAATTGGGAGCCAAGCTGTTACACATTTGGTAGTCCACTCAATATAGCAGTTAGCTTTCCTTAACTAACACAAAAATTGGTATCTTCAAGGCAAGGGCTGAAGTGCTGAGCCAGAAAAGAAGGAAGACGGAAAAGAAAAGAAAATCTAAAATATATGGTTATAGCAGCCAAAAGCAGGAGGCAAGAGACTGAGTAAGAATGGAAAGGTAGTTATGTCATGTAGTCACCAAACACTTAATAAAAATACTGCTCGCCAAAACTAATCCCTGGTGATGGAGGCGAAAAAGTGGCTGCCTCTGGGGCCCAGAGTGAGGAATTAACTGCAAAGGGGCATCCGTGTGGGGCAGTGCAAATGTTCCGTATCTTACTTTCAACAGGGGTCATGTGGGTGTGGGCAACTGCCAGGCCTCATTGAACTGAGCACCTAAGGGCTATGTGTTGACTGCACATCATTCTCCGGTTCTATAAAATGAAGTGTCCACCGAGCTCGTGTGCTTAGGAAAAGACACGGAAAATCGAATATTAGGATGATGAGGTATTTGTCAAAGATTTGTAAGAAAGAATGTGAACAGGCAAGCACTGTAAGGTCTGAGAGCAGACAGGAGAGGGAAGAGAGACTCCAGAAACCTGGGGACGCCTAGGGTGCGCAAAGCTGGCTGCCTCTGGGTTCTGCACAGCAAGAGAAGGCTGCAAAAAGGCTTTAAGCAAAAGTGGCCCTGCTGACGTGCCTTGCTGTATGAAGTATGTTAACTTCCCACCAAACCCTATTTCAGAGGGTCCTATGAGAGCCCCCAGTAAACTGAGAGTGGGGGAACAGAGGTAAGGAAGCAAAGAAACCAATCAGGTATGGTGTTCTTCTGATGTGATTAGCGAGAGTGCCCAAACAGTGGTCCACACTGGGATAGTTGAGTGGAAGAGGGCATTATGACTTAACACGCCAAGAAAAGGGGTAGAAACCAACACTGCCTTAGCGAGCCCAGGAAGGCAGTCGTTCTGTTACCATCACACAGAATCACCTACAAGAAGAGACAAAAATCAACTAAGTTTTGGGGAGAATAGCATTGCCCCAAACCTACAAGTATTGCTGAAAAGCCTTTGGCTATTTGACCCTTAAAACAATGCTCACGTCCCCCACATTGCATGGACAGAAAGTAGGATGCAAAGTCCATGTGACCTCCACAGAAGGTATATTCCCTAATGCCCAGACAAGTGTGAGCTTGGAGAGAAGTGGGCAAAGAAGAACTTCCAGAAGGCAGAACCAGGGCCTAGAACGTAACAAATAAAGGAACTGGTCTTAGCGACCACGATCAGAACCCAGGGACACTTCCCGCACAGGCCAAGGAGACTCTGCAATGCCTCTTGCCATCTGCGCTCTCTGCCATGGTCAGTATTCCAAACCTCAGATGTCTCCCGGCTTTAGGAGATTAAACACAGCTTGCAATTTGCTAATTGGGCCCGATGCAATAAATTACAGACACTGCGCATAAAATGATGGTGGTGGAAAGAAACCTCCGGAGTCTTTTATGAAGATCGCTGAACTGACGGCCTGGAGGCCCTGATCCTCAGCCAGGCTTTGCTATTAACCGCGTGTCCCTGGCCCAACCCTGAGTCCTCAGGACCTCAGCACCTTCATTTGTACGATGGGCATGAGAATGCATTCCAGTGCTGTCGCTCTAATTACAAACTGCTGCGCTCGCTGAGCCCAAAGAAAGCCACAGGCATCCTGTACAAACTGTCACCGCCTGGCCACGCCCTAAGCGTCTGGTCACTGGTTTTGTATGGCCAGAGCATTTCGGCACAATCTTTTATGTTGGCAAGCAAAATTCTGGCACATTCACATTTTTGATTTTTCCACTTTATTTTGGTCTCAATATAGTACCTTAAGGAATAAAACATTACTTCTTTTTTTTTTTTTAAATAGGAGACACTTGCCTTCCATTTCATTTAGAAACTCATATGAAAAAAGGAGAAGAAAGTACATCTCACTTCAGAATTTCACTGTTTTTACAGTGTTTACCCACTAAACTGTAGATGCTTTAAAACCCACAACATAACTGGGAGAAGACTTCTAATCTAAAAACACCACCACAACATATTTTATTTGTTAGGCAGTCAAAAATAATACTCACTCAGTTCTAAAAATTGTATTTTCAACTAATTAAAATTTTAAGGTGCATCTGCCATGTTTTAACTTTTGCTGCCTCCTCTAATTTTTAGCAGAAAACATGACTCTTGCTGAACGAGGAATAAAAACTAATATTCTACAGTGATAGCTTGTTCTTCACGGGGCTCTGACTTCATGCACACATAAAAATTCAGAGCCAAACACTTTAAGAGACTAGCATCCAAACTCTGTCACTTCCCATCATTTTCAACTGGGACAAAGACAAAAGGCAAACGTTTTGCAAACGCTGCTGTGACGCTGTGGTGTCTGCACTGGGGTGCTGGGGCCAACAGGTCTCTATTCGTCCTTACTCAGAAGACTCTGTGATACTGCTTCTCCCTGGGGTGCTGGGAGCAAGGCACACTTGCACCCACCTTTCCCCCTTCCCCAGCCCTGTGTCCGTATCTGGACTCTCTGAGGGGCTGGACCATACCTGCACCTGACCGGGCCTCAGGCCTCCTCCAGCCTCTGAGATCATTTCTGCACTTGAAGATCCAACTTTCCCAGCACCACTTGTTGAAGAGCCTGTCCTTTCTCCAGGGATTGGTTTCAGCCCTTCTGTCAAAGAATAGTTGGTTGCAGATGTGTGGATTAAAATTTCTGGGATGTCTATTCTGTTCCATTGGTCAACACGTCTATTTTTGTGCCAGTACCAGGCTGTTTTGACTATAACTACTTGTATATGTCTTGAAATCTGGTATTCTAATGCTTCAGCTTTGTTTTTATTGCTTATGGTTGCTTTAGTTTTTGGGAGTCTTTTGTGTTTCCATGTGATTCTTAGCACTGTTTTTTCTAGGTATGAGAAGAATGTTGTTGGTATTTTGATTGGGATTGCATTGAATCTTTAACTTGCTTTGGGTAGTATGGATATTTTGATGACTTTAATTTTTCTAATCCATGAACATGGAAGATTGTGACATTTTTTGTGTCTTCCTCTGTTTATTTGTTTAATGCTTTGTAATTGTCATTGTAGAGATCTTTCACATCCTTGGTTACGTTTATTCTGTGGTATTTAAAATTTTTTTGTAGCTATTGTGACTGGTATTGATCTTACAGGATCTTTCTCAGCCATGGTATTGCCTGTGTAAACAATTCTCCAGCTTTACCAAACTCTCATGGGTTCCAATAGTCTTGTAGTGGTCATGTCATCTGCAAGTAGGGATAATTGACTTTTCCAACTTGCATCCCTTTGATTTTTTATTTCTTGCCTAATGTCTAAAACTTCTAGAACTATATGAATAACAATGGTGTGAGTGGGCATCCTTGTCTGGTTTCACATCTCTCTGGAAATTCTTCCTACTTTTCATCATTCAACGTGATACTGTGGTTTTTGTTGCATTGCTTTCATTTTGTTGAGGAATGTTCCTGCTACATCCAGTTTGCTTAAGGTTTTTTTCTTTTTAAGACTTATTTTATTTATTTGAAAGACAGGGTTACAGAGAAAGGTAGAGCCAGAAAAAGAGAGAGAGAGAGAGAGAGAGAAATCTTCCATGGCTGGTTCACTCCCCAAATGGCTGCAACAGCTGGAACTGCAACAGGCCAAACCCAGAAGCCAGCATCTTCATCCAGGTCTCCCACACTTAGGCCATCTTTCATTGCTTTCCCAGGTGCTTTAGCAAGGAGCTGGATTGGAACTAGAGCAGCCAGACTTTAACCAGTGACATAGGACACCAACGCTGCAGACGGTGGCTTAACCCACTATGCCACAGTGCTGGCCCCAATTTTTTTTCTTTTAAGATTTGGACTATGTCTCTCCATTCTCTCCTAGCCTGTGGGGTTTCTTTTCTTTTTTTAAAAAATATTTTATTTATTCATTTGAGAAGTAGAGTTACAGACAGTGACAGGGAGAGAGAGAGAAAGGTCTTCCTTCTGTTGGTTCACTCCCCAAATGGCCGCAATGGCCAGAGTTGCACCAATCCGAAGCCAGGAGCCAGGAGCTTCTTCCGGTCTCCCACGTGGGTGCAGGGGCCCAAGCACTTGGGCCATCTTCTACTACTTTCCCAGGCCACAGCAGAGAGATGGATTGGAAGAGGAGCAGCCGAGACTAGAACCAGTGTTCATATGGAATGCTGGCGCTACAGGTGGAGGATTAACCTACTAAGCCACAGCGCTGGCCCCCGCCTGTAGGATATTTTATGAAAAATCAGCTGTCAGTCTAATTGGAGATCCTCTGAAAGTAATCTGGCTTTTCATGCACACTCTAGAATCTTTTCCTTATGTTTTACTGTTGAAAGTCTGGCTACAATGTGTTGTGGTTAAGATCTTTTCTGGTCATGTCTATTAGAAGAAATCTACTTGATTCCTGTACTTGTATGTGCCTTTCTTTCTCCAAATTAGGGAAGTTTTCTGCTATCATTTCACAAAATAGCCCTTCTAATACATTCTTTACAGACTTAGGAACTCCTTAGACCCGTGTGTTAGGTTGTTAGATAAGATTCCATAAATCTTTAACACTGTCTTCAATTTTTCTAATTTTTTTTTGTTTGCTTGTTTTGGTCTGAGATATTTCCAAAGATTTGTCTTCCATATTGGATATTCTTTCTTCTGCCTCACCAAGTATGTTATTAAGGTTTTCCATTGTATTTTTTTATCTGACAAACTGAATTCTTCCTTTCTAATATTTCAGATTGATTTATCTTCAATATCTACATCTCTAGGCAAAATTTTTCATCCATGTTGTGTGTGGATTTCTTTAACTCACGAACTTGCTTCTGATTGTTTTTGAGTAATTTTATGATCATTGTTTTGAATTCCTTTTCAGTCATTTCATTGATCTCTTTGTCTTCACATTCTAATACTGAAGTATTGTTGTGCTCTTTGGGGGAGTCATATTATCTTCCTTGTTCATGTGTCCCATATTTCTGTTTATTTTTAGGCATTTGTAGGTTTTCTCCTCCAATGACTTTTATCTTTTAAATATCTTTCTGTGGCTTTGTGGAGTGTCTGCTCTTTCAGTGGATATTCAGAGGTGTGTGCTGGGTGAGGCCAGGGAGCTCCAGTCAGTGCTCGGAGTGCAGGGTCACACCCGAGTTGGGTGTGGTAGATCTCCTCTATTGTCCGCAGTGGGGAGACTATGATCATGTCATGTGATCACTGCCTCACTTCCTCTCTGCCAAGGTGATCAGTGTCAGGGTCGAGCCCACAGGGCTACACCCCCCACCCACACAGGTAGATGAGCTGCACAAAGGATCTGGATAGTCCTCAGCACCAGCACAGAGCCCTCTACAATGACCCACCCCAAGCACTCAGGGAACTCTGAACCCCTGAAGCCAGTTACTGTGACTGCCCAGTGACCCGGGTACACCCCCACCCTATCGTGCACAGAATTCCCACTGCCGTAATGCACTGGGCTCCCACAGTCACAGGCAGCATAGCCCCATAAGCCTGCTCTGTGTGCAGGGACAGCTGAGGCATTCCCAGAGTCTGCTGCCTGTTGGTGTTCTGCCTTGGCGGTTTGAGTATGGTCACCCGTGATAGACTTAGGGGAGAGGAACATCTCACAGGCTTAAGTAGGCATCCCATCCCTGCCAACCCACCAGGCCAGGCTCAAAGTCAGTAGGGACAGTGGATTTACCCCTCAGATAAAATCCCCCACATGGGAGTTAAATGCCCTACATGGGCAGGATCCGTGGCTGCCTGCACTCACCTAATCGAGATGGCTGCCCCTCTCTGCTTGTCACCAGAAGTCCTGGAGGAGGGGATGGGAAGCAGACAATGTGCCCCCTAGTCTCAGAATTGAGTGGGCACCTGCCCCCCAGAACTAGTGCTCTAAGCTGGACTCAGAGTCTGTGTGGCCCGCAAGGTTCTCCCTGGAGCAATGTCAGCGGGGACACGGGTTGCAGCAGAGTCCTTTCATGGTGTCCCCTTCTGAATTCCTGACGCTTCGCTACGGAGTATGGCGCTCTGTGGGAGTGGGAGGGACAGGGAGCGAGGTGGCTTCCCTGCTCTGAGCCCGGCAGTTGCTCAGACCCCACTCTGCTCCCCAGGTTGAAGTCAAAGCCAGCGGGTAGCTGTGGAATTCCCTCTCAGCTCAAACTCTGTGCCATGGGGCTGGCAATGCCTTCCGACCTTGATGTGGTAAGAAGGCGCCTCGCAGTCGGCAGCTGGCTGCAGCTGTGTCTTTGTCTTCTCTCCTCTGGTCCCTGGAACCTCCATTGTTTGTTTACTTCTTGGCTGGAAATTTCCATCATTCAGGCCCCTGGAAACGTGGTACTCTCTCTGTTCTATCCATATCCCGGAGCGTCTGAAGGTGGGGTGGCTACACCCTGTTCAGCTGTCTTGGAAGTCCTAATGATTTCTTTTACAATTCTAGCTTATGTAATACTTTTGTAGCACTGGTACTCCTTGTGTACACTTAAACTCCGAATGAATACTCATGATAGTGCAGGTTAGTGAGAGCGTAGTGTGTGCCAGGCACTGTTCTAAGTGCTTCACATGTATTCATATATTTTTGCTCACACTGCAAACTAAAAGGTAGGTGTCATTATCCCAACACTGGAGATAATGGCACAGAGGCACTGGGGACTCAGGTGACCTGAGGTCATACAACAGATCTGAGTAAGTTGTGAATTTCTGGGCAGGCACCCGGTCAGGAGCGTCCTTGCTCTTAGCCGTTACACCACACTCCACAAAGAATCATGTGTTCCACAAAGTGACGTGCTGGAGCCCTAATCCCCAGCATCTGTGAACATGACCTTACTTCAAAACAGGATCCTTGGAGACATAATCAGGTTGGGATTAGGTCATCCTGGATTAGGGCGGGCCCTACTCCGGTATGATTCGTGTCCTGGTAAGAAGAGGAGTCACAGCCAGAGACAAGGGGCCAGAGGCTGGCAATCTCCCACAAGGCTAGGATGCCTGGGCTACTGGAGGCTGGAGGAGGCAGAAGGGACTGTGGCCATCTGGGGAAGACAGCCCTGCCTGCAGCTGGACTGCAGATGTCTAGCCTCTGCAGCAGTCTGAGCATCAGCTCCATCACTGAAAGCCAACGGCTTGGGTACTTGGCTAGGGCAGCTCTAGGAGACTGACACCATCCTTCACCTCTACTGAAGCATGGGACCCATCCACCCGTTATCTCCAGTTGTAACTAAGTGGCCGTGAAGGTAACACGGAACTCTCCTCTTAATTCTGCTGAAGCAAAGTAACTGCCAGGCTGGGGCTACGAAAGTGAAAAGGCATATCCTCACGTCCAACGGAGGTGGCATCTGCTCAGCTCCAGTGGGTCGTGGCCACATGGCAGGGTGTGGGGGTGGGGGGGAGCCAGGCTCGAACCTGCCAGAGCTTCCAGTGTTCAAAAGAATCTGGAAATCTGCATTTGTGTAGGGAATTAGTGACCAACACATCAAATTACTTACTAATTAATCAATAAATAACAAATTCACGTTCTAGAAACAAACTGACCAAAAAAGCACAGTGTAGGCCGAACCAACCACATTTATGGACCAAATATGGCCAAAGGTGCAACGTTTTACAATCGCTGTACACTTCCTTTCTTTACCTTTTTCTTTTTAATTAATTTTTAATAGAGTCAATGTGATGTGTAGAAACACATGCATCTACAATGCAATTTGTGGAAACATGATATACACTTCCTCCTTTCCTATCTCTCCCTCTCACCCTCTTTCTCCTTTTCTTTCTTTTTACTGTAATGTAATTTTAAAATATGTTATCTCAAAAACTAAAAAAAAAAAAAAAGGACAGTCAGTTTTGCAAGTCCCAACCCCTATGATTTATACCAGACTGTGTGGCTGGTCTCCATTCCTTTGCATGTCACCTGACCAGGCCCTGAGTGGAGCCTTCCACCAGACCCAGAAAGCAGGTGCAGCACTGGCACTGGGAATTAAACCAACTCAGCATCTCAGGACTAGGAAGCTTGGGGTGAAGAGTGGCAGAGGCAGACAGCTGCACCCACTTAGGGATCCAGGACTGACAGGGTCCACTCCTCTGGATCCCTAGCTAAAGCCCAATACTGCTGTCCCAGTCGGCTGGCTGACAGCCGGCCCAGCAGAGACCTGGAGCACTAACAAGGAAAGGTTCTATGACAATGACAATGTGGCCTTTATGCTGCTCGGGCTCACTGCCACTTTACTCTTAGAACTGACCGCATCACTCCATGGCTTCCCCTAGGTTCTCATCGGGTAATATATACTCGCAAGCAGCTTTAGTGGAGTACAGCCATTCACAGTTGTCTCCCTGTATCCACCATCTTGTTATCTATGAAAGTCACCCGGAAACCAGGAAACATGCAGTTTTGTGAAAATAGTTTTACAAAAACATGGCTTCGTTCATCAAGTTTGATCGACAGCTTTAAAAGCACAGGAAAATCTGTTCTGAGAACATAAGTGTCAACTCCAGTGCAATGCATACTGCTGTTCGGTAGCCTTACAGGCGGGTCTCCCTGGCTACGAGCGTTTCTTCTGGATCTGTTCAGACCTACTGGATACGGCACGTAGACTAACAGCTGCTTCTGGTAGGTGACAGGAGGCACCTGATATGTTGCCAGGATGCTCTCTGCTACACTGAGCTACTAAACGCCCAGCCTCACAGTCTGGTACAAATCATAGGGGTTGGGACTTGCAAAACTGACTATCCTTTATTTTCAGAGAATGTAGAGCAATGCTAAGATGTGCAATGCCACAAAATGTTCCCAAGTCATCTCATTCATTCATTCTTTCATTCATTTTTTTTCTATTTGAATTAAACATCTCACAAATGCTGGGGCCGGTGCTATAGTATAGTGGGCTAAGCCTCCATCTGCGACACCAGCATCCCATATGGGCACTGGTTCCTGTCCCGGCTGTTCCTCTTCCGATCAAGCTCTCTGCTATGGCCTGGGAGGGCAGTGGAGGGTGGCCCAAGTCCTTGGGCCCCTGCCCCCGCATGGGACACCCGGAAGAAGCTCCTGGCTCCTGGCTTCAGATCAGCACAGCTCCAGCCATTGCAGCCATTTGGGGAGTGAACCAGCAGATGGAAGACCTCTCTCTGTCTCTTCCTCTGTCTGTAACTCCACCTCTCAAATAAGTAAAATAAAAACAAAACCTCACAAACTCCCATGGGTCTCTATATCTATAAAATCACACTGAAGTCCACTATCTCCTTCTCAGCATCCCAAATGGTCAGGACACAGGTGCTGATGCCCTGCCCCTCCCTGTGCCAGGTGAGGATGCTGAGGCTCGGAAGCTCTGGGTAACTTGTCCAGGTTACACAGTGCCAGAGACGAAGTGAGCTCCTGGGGCTGAGCTCACTGATCTCCCCCCACAAATGAAAAGCCACGCAGACGGGCAGCTTTCAAAGCCAGCTTCTCCTGCTGACTCCACTTTTGGCTTTGGATGAGAGTCTAAAATCTCTCTAAACCCTAACTTGCTCGTTTATGAAAACTCAAGCAAAGAACACGGTAGGCGACTGGGCCCGTGCTGGATACTGGCTTCCTTCTCCTCCCTCTCTCCTGCAAGGTCCTTCAGGACGGCGCCCACATCCAGGAATGATCAGTGACAATCTAAATAGCTAAGAAAATAACCCCACGCATGTGGAGGTAAAGAAATAAAACGATACAAGTTCATTGTCACAGACCACGAAGGCCAGAGCAGAAATTGTCATGTCTGTGCCAGCACAGAGACAGCCGGGAAAGAGGTGACTTTTTAAGAAGTCACGATGTGACACCTGTTTTAGAAGGGGTGGGCCACACACACTTCCCACCTGGATTTCTCTCTGCTGCCTACTCTGTGTGGCTCATTGTCTCCAAACAACACCTCCAAACTCACCACAGGTGAGCAAAAGTGTTTCCAATCACAGGTACAGTTTGCTGTTCCTGAGTGTGGATACCTTTGGTGTCATGTCCCAGGGTGGGGCAGGAGCCAAAGGGTCACCAGGACCACTGCGCTGAGCAGGGCCACAAGCCACACATCCTGATTCCTTGAACTCTCTCCTCTTTGGGCTCAGCTCTCCCTCTGGGTGAGGCTGGATGGATGTGAAGGGGGGATGGGCTGCACCGACTGCAGGGGAGGGCAGGGAGAGAAGTCCGAGCTCGGCGTATGGAAAGGAGTCGCAGTCAGGAGGCCCGCCTAGCTCGGCCACCAGCAGCTGAAGCAATTATCAGATGGAGCGCTAAAAAATATGAAAATGCATAGTGTAGCTCAGAACATCTCTCTGAGCTTCTACTCACAAGCTGCAGAACTGTGTGCCCATAAGCCCCTTGTCCGTGTGCCTCTGGTGCGGGGTGCGAGCCTGCAGGACGGGTGCTGTGTTAGTGCACACAGGGGAGATGGCTACATGCTTCAGAACAACTGTGTTAAAGGCCACGGCCCTCAGACACGTTAACTTCACTCACTGCTATGAGTGAGACACATACATGAGTAGGCAAGGGTCTCCTTCCACTAATGCAAACTGGCTGGAATGACTGTGTAAGCTGCCAGGTTGTAAGAGCAAAGAGCTCGCGTCAGCGAGGGTGAAGTTGAACAATCAGTTTATAAAACACAGCATGCTGGAGTCAAGGCTGACATCACCATCTCCCACACTTCTAAACACGACTCCTCTCTTTCTTCCCACTAGCACTTGTCTAGTTCAAGCTGCTCCTTGTCTGTCTTCCATTCACACATAGTGGACAAAACATTTATCTTGGCAAACAGACTTGATCGCATCCCAGTAGCCCCATGTGGGCTTCTCCCTGCATGACTGACAGGGGCAAGACTCCTCAGCAGGCCATTCCTGGCTCTCCTAAATTTGGCCCACCCTACTCATCCGGGGATTTTGAATCCTGGCTGAGTATCAGAATCTCAAGGGGAGCTTTACAAGATAAACAGGCGCATGCCCACAGCCCAGAAATTCTATTTATTAGCCCTGGGTACAATCGAAGGAACCCAGCTTTACACATATCTGGGTGACTATTATGTACACCGAGGGTTGAACCCCCGCTCTCATCCACTGCCCACCCCAAGTCCCACCAAGTATCCTGGCGAGCACGGCCACACGCAGTGACAGGGCCATGCTGACAGTCCCATGCACAGCTGTTCCCTTATGGCCATTAAGAACACTGCCTGCACTGTTAGTTTCTCCTGGGTTATTTGCTCCAGGGCGAAGGCAAACTTTGCATCACTCCCTCGCCCCAGGCAGTGACAAGAGTCTTCAGCATGGAGCAGACACTCATGAACGCTTGATACTTGCGATGACGGGGTAAATTAAAGTCTCTGTGTGAAGTGTCCCTTTTGTACAGCCTGACAACCCTAACCATCAGCCTCCAGGGTTGTTTACGCACATACTGCCATGTTTCTCACGGGGAGCCTCGTTATGCCCATGTAGAAATGATAATCACCCGTCCACACAAACTGTGAGATGCCAAGTACAGGGTGATACTCATACTTGTTGCCTTCCCTATAGATAGCAGTATTTTCCATGTTTACGTATTCAATTCCCACACATCTGCAGGTGAGCAGGAAGGGGAGAGTAGTAAAATAGTCCCCCATGTGTCAACACCTGACTTATAGAAGCCCCACTTGGGGGAAAGGACATCTGTGGCCCTGTTTGCCATCCTAAGCCACTGTGGTGAGGCCCAGAAGAGCAAGGCCCCTTTGCCCTCAGTGTAGACAATACAGGAGTGCCGGTAACCTCATTCCACATGCTAGCCACTACCGGAGCCTGGCTCAGGCACTCCCACCACTCCAGAAACGGTCCACAAACTCCCCTGTCTTGTCGCTACAGCATGGGAGAAAAACCAACGTGTGTGGGGTTAGTACTTTTTCCTACCAAACAGTGCAGTTTATGGTGGCTGCCGACAGCTGAACGGCTCTGATACTTATGAGTTAAACAGTCCTGGGAGGTGCTGGCTGCGATCCTAACCACTATTTATAACGCTGTTTTGGTGGGAAAGTACTTTCTGCATTCCAAATAACAGAATTAGACATGAACTTTCAGAATACGGTTTATTCCTTGGGCCGGGAACAGGCTTTATCTTGTTAACCGCACTACGGTCAGTATTTTCCTAAGATAAGATGACAGCCAGGCATGCCCAATAGAAGTGAATAGTTGCCAGGAATACAGAGTGTGTATATAAGCATGAAAGACAGAGGGAGTGTCGGAAGAAATAGCTAAGGACATTTTAAATTTGTTAAAGAAATATTTACTATGCACCATGAAAGGCTGCGCTGACTGTTGTGGGAGACAAAATAAGAATTAGAGAAGATATTTGATTTTCAGCTCCTGTAACCTAAGGTGTGAGATAAGCTGACGTGAGCACAAACAACAAAGCAGCGTGTAAAATGTGCCATGAGTGTGAATAAACACAACATTGGATGAAGCCAGCGGAGAGCAGACAGAGCCAGCACTGCGATGGAGCCTCGTGTCCAGGGTGTCACAGCCGGGGAGACGGCGAGGGAGGAGGGACATTACAGGCAGACGTGGGGGGAGCACGAGAGGGCAGGCAGCAGGAAAGAGTCCAGCTGGCTCAAGTAGGAGATATTTTTAGGAACTGGGTAGGGAGCTTTGAATGCCGGGCAAAAGAACATGGACTCCATGTAACGGAGTCGGAAGCCCCTAAGGGTTCTTTAATCACGAAAGTAGTTCTATGTGATTTATCTGGTGACAGAACAAGGAGGGAAGAAGAGAATGAACACAGAAAGATGATTGGGAAGTTATTATGAGGTGTGGTAGGTTAACATGATCAAGCAGGGGCTGGTGTGGCACCATGGGTTGAGCTGCCATCCGCAGTGTCAGCATCCCATATGAGCACCACGTGCAACCCAGCTCCCTGCTAATGCACCTGGGAAAGCAGCTGAAGATGGCCCAAGTGCTTGGGCCTCGGCCACCCACATGAGAGAACATGATGGAATTCCAGGCTCCAGGCTTTGGCCTGGCCTTTTGGGGAGGGAACCAGTGGATGGAAGTTCTTTCTCTCTCCCTCTTTCTCCTCTCTCTTCCTCTAATGCTGCCTTTCCAATAAATAAAATAGACCTTAAAAAAAGATTATCATGCAAACCCAGGTTTTTAAATAAATAGTTAATAGCCACCTAAGGTTCCAATGCTAGTTCTTTAATAAAATTATCCCCTATAATGAAAACACATAAATCATTTTGAAAAGTTAAGACTTTTCTTGAGAAACAAGATGCTGGCTACAATGGAAAAACCATTTTGAGGGCATCCAGTTCAGTTCACAGGGCTTTATGATGAAACTCAGTACATAAAAGGATGACTTAGAAGTTTTAGCCTCACTTTTCAAGCACCATGAGTTTAAACACTGTATTTTATGAGCCTATGGAATTTAGTAAGAAATCATCTTTTTGCTGTTTTCAGTAACTTAAAAGCCAAGGTAACCACAATTTGCATATCAAGAAGTTTGAGAGTTGAGAAAGTACCAAGGTAGTGGACTTAATGCTTTGAATTTTAAAACCGTCTAGAGCTGGTGCTAAGAGCGACATGAGCAGACTGACCTGAAGCAACCTGACTTAGCAGATGTCTTCCAGCTTCAAAACTGTAGTGTTGGATGAGCTGTACCTTCCATTCCTCCTCATCTGAAAACAAACATAATGAAAACAATGGAACTAGGAGGATTGCTGGCTTACAGAAGTCAATTAGATGATTACACCTGAAAGACCATAAAAGAGTTATATGAAGTCCTATAAAATCGACATCACTTATGCCATGTATAATTTAAGAACCTAAAATAAAAATCTCAAGCTGCACTCAAAGGCTTCTAAAATAGGAGATATAATACATTCCCTTCATATATTTTTACATCAATCTCCTAAAAATTCTGGAAAATATATTACTGGATATATGAGTCTGGTTTAAACTGAATTATTTAAAATGCAGCTGACAGTTGAGTCCCAACCAGTGTCATGAAAAGCAGGGAAGAATGAAACTAAAAGAGATAGTTCGCAAAGATCTCGGAAACTTCCAGAAGAGACAAACACGAAAAATTCCAGGCCAAGGCAGCTAAAAGTGTCCTGCGTCATCTAGAAAGCTGTAGGACCTGGGAGAGGGCTAATTACTATAGGGAAAGTGTGGGGAGACTCTACATTACGGATGAACACAGAACAGGAGCTGGAGAGGGAGATAGACAGAGAGATGAGGACCAGACATTGGGGTTGGAGTGTTCATGTTGAATACTGGATTCAGCACCAGACAGGGCTTTGGTCTGCAGGAGTCATCGAGAGTTCTCAGTAGAGAACACATTCAAATTTGTATTTTAACAAAATGGGTTCTGGTTCTGGGTTATTAGCTGATGTGAGAAGATTCAAAAGCCAGTGGGACCTGCTTCATTACTTCAGCAGTCAAGATGAGAAGAAACCAGGGCAACCGCAGAGAGAGGAGAAGGTTGAAAAATTCACTGAAGGTGTGTTTGATAGAGTGAGAGCCAGAACAGCCACCAACCAGTGGTGCACACTGACAGCTGGAGCAGTCACCAACATGGGTCACTCAGTGGCAAGCACAAGTTGTGTTGGCTGCCAACAGACCCATCTTTCCGATCAGAGCCATGCCCTGCGTGCATCAACCACAGTCTGAAGAAACCAACACATCAATCACTTCCTTCATTTCTGATACTGTGTTCTAGAACTTCAGAGCCCAACCTGGAATCAAGAAAAAAACATGGGAGGCTGGCCTTGGAGTGCAACAAGTTAGGCTGCCGCCTGCAATGTCAGCATCCCATATGGGCACTGGTTCGAGGTCGGCTGCGCCACTTCCAATCCAGACCCCTGGGAAAGGAGCAGAAGATGGCCCAAGTTCCTGGGCCCCTGTCACCCATGTGGAAAACCCAGAAGAAGCTTCTGGCTCCTGGCTTCAGCCTGGCCCATTCCTGGCCATTGCAGCCCTTTGAGGAATGAACAGTGGATGAAAGATCTCTCTCTCTCTCTCTCTCTCTCTCTCTCTCTCTCTAACTCTGCCTTTCAAACAAACAAAATATATCTTTCAAAAATTAGGAAAAAAGAAAAACTATGAACTCCTTTTCTCTAAGGAGAACAACCTGTGTAGTCTTTTCTTGCTACAGTAAGTCAATAGAACAGTCAGCCCTTCTCTATTCTTTTCAAAATTATCTATTTATCTGTTTTATTTGAGAGGCAGAGAGACAGGAGGAGAGATTTTCTCCTGTCCACTAGTTCACTCCCCAAATGCCTTAACAGCTGAGGCTGGGCCAGGCTGAAGACTGGAACTGGGAACTCGATCCAGTGGCAGGGACACAAGTACCTAGGCATCATCAGCTGCCTCCCAGGGTGCACACTGGAAGGAGCCAGAGTGGAAAGTGGGACCAAGGCCTGAAGCCAGGCACTCTGATGTGGGAGGTGGGGCATCCCAAATGGTGCCTTGACTGTCAAAGTCCGTCCCTGCCCACCTTCTACGAGGATTACTCCAGAGATTCTTCCACAAGAGTGATATTCACCAGTGAAGCCATGAAAGAAGAGTGAGAGGAGGGAATGCCCTCTGCTTTTCAGGGCACAAGGGGGGCTGTGTAGAACTTAACAGTCACAGGCAACTACAAAAGACATTTCAGGAAGGTAATAAGACAAAAATTTCCAATAACTGGGGGATTAAAGTAAAAAAAAAAAAAAGAGAGAGAGAAATGGAATATACCAGTAAACTCTATCCTTCCAAGAAGCCTGGCATAGCTTGAAACGGAAGCTGAGTCATTCACAAGATTTTAATTATTGTTATTGATTTTTTTATTTTCATTGTTCATGTTAATAAAAGGAAGACATGGAAAGAAGAGTGGCAAATAATGGAGCGAATCCAAGAGAAGGCAGCAACAAGAACTCTGGTAGGATTAGCCATGTGAAAGAGGAGAAATGGTTTTATTTATTGGAAAGGAAGAGTATCAAAGAGAGGAAGGGAGACAAATACAGAGTTCTTCCATCCACTAGTTCAGTCCCCAAGTGCCCACGACAGCTAAGGCTAGGCGACACTGAAGTCAGGAGCCTGGAGTTCCATTGGGTCTCCCACATGGGTATCAGGGACCCAAGTACTCAAGCCATCATCTGCCACCTCTCAGGACACAATCAGACCAGAGTAGCTGGGTCTCCAACTAGGCATTCTGATATGGGATGCAGGCAACCCAAGCAGTAGCTTAACTCATGCCCTACGGTGCCTGCCCCTGGCTCCCTCTCTACATTTAGAAGAATGCTTGGTGGATACAGATGAAATTTTTTGTGTAAGGAGTTCAAATCCAATGGTAAGATCATCAAGAGAGGGGAAGAGAAAAGGAAAGGGGGTGGGGAGAGAAAGAGAAAGAGGGAGAGGGAGATAGATAGGTAATAAGAGAAAGTATATGAATGAAGAGTTTGAGAGAAAAAATCACCAGAAATGTAGAGAAAAAAAGAAGGAGCTTTCAGTATCTGATATCTGAGATCTTAGAACAATTCTGGTTGTCAAAAGCAAAGGAATTTTAAAAACAGAGAATTCTGAGCATCAGAAACTCAGAAACATGAATTTGGAGAAGCAGATTATAATCACAGGGTGTGGGGGAGAGACGGCAGTTGTAAACCCAGCGCTGACATCACTGAGGAAGTTGGAGCACTAGCTTGAAGTCAGCCAATAGCAAGAACAGCAAAGGGGTGGTGGTGTTGTAAAACAGACAAGAAGTTGCCAATAAAGGCACCACCACAATCCATAATTAACAGTGCAGAACAAAGGGGCACATAAAACTCCATGCTTTCTCTCGATATGGTTGTGGAAAAAAAAATTGGCGCTGTCTGTGAAAGCCAGGTTTAAATTTCTGGGAAGGAGAGGCAAGAGGAATTACAGGAAAAGATCAAATCTGTAAGAACTTGTTCACAGGAGGGCAGAAGGTCCAGATGACATGAACTGGAAGGGGTCCACGGTGCACCAGCTGGGGTTCTGTGTGCTCCGGGTAGGCCGGGCTGCTTGGAAGGAGGGCTCCGCCCGAGGTGGTGGGTGACTCAACACTATCTCCTTCTCTCTCTCTCTCACCTAGTCCGTGAGACAGGGCCTCCCAGTCACCTGTCTCTTCCTCTCTTGCCTACCATAAGCTCAACAGGGTCAGTTAAGTCCCTCCAGCCTGAAGGAACAAGATGAGATGCAGATCTAAACACGCTGTGCTACCTCACCTTCCGTACATGGTACGTGAAATGTCAGCATCCTTATTCTAATCTTGATTTCTGTCAAGGGTACACAAGTTGGGAAAAGGAAAACGTGGGGTACTAACTGGTCCCTTCAGACTCTGACCACAAGAGTGTAAACAGACAGAGAGCAGTGTGAAAGGACCTGTTAGGGGAGTCGACTGGGTACAGAACTTGCCAGCCACAGGGGCTTAAAGGCCAAGAACGAGCAAGGCCTAACCCTGAGAGCTTGTTCAGCTGAAAAACAGGACTGCAGTGGGGAGATTTATGACTGGGGACTCACTGCCTATGTGTAACAGATTTGAGACCCCTTCTCACTGCATTGTGGTGTGGTACATTTTCCACGACACCTGTTCATTTCCTACAAGCTGTCGGCTCTATTCACATGGAGTAAAACTGTTTATGATACGTTCTTATCCTGTTGACATTTCCTGCATCTCTACTGATGCTTCCTTTTGATTCTTGTGAATCTGAACTTTCTTATTTTCCTTGGTAGGGGTGTGTCAATTTTAGTAATACTTTCAAACACACACCTTTTCGCTTTGTTGACTTTCTATTTTATGCCTCCTTTTTTACTTATCTAATGTCTACTTTTAAACTCTTTATTATTGTCTTCTTCCAAGTTTAAGCATTTTCCCAGCTTTTTGAGATGCAAAATTATATCCCTGTTTTTTAACCTGACCATTTTAAACATAAGGATAGAAAGCTATATGTTTTCTCTAAGTCTTGCTTTGTGGCTCACAAGTTTGATGCTGACTCTTCACTATTTTCTAATTTCTACTGTATTTCCTTTGAATCTTTTGTGATTTTAGTAGGATGTTGCTTATTTCCAAGCAGAGCGGGGACTTTCCAGTTACAGTTCTATTACCTGTTTCTGGTCACATTCCACTATGGACATTTGCTGCAGGATTTCAATGCTTTGAGCTTCATTAAGATTTGTTCTTTGTCCCGGCACCTGTTCTGTTTTCGTAAAACTTCCACATGCACTGGAAAAGTGTGTGTTCTGCAGCTGTTGGGAATGTTCTATAAATAGCAACAGGTCAAGTTTGTTCAAAGAATTTTAAATATTGATTTGTTGAAATCTGCTTGTTCTATCAATTGCTAAAAGAAGGTTCTTAATTAATTTGCTAAGCTGATGTATTTGTTTATTTCTCTGTCAGTTTTAACTGTTTATGTTTTGAAGTTATATTATCAGGAACATATAAATTTAGAATTTTTGTATTTCAATTGGATTGACACTTTTATCATTATAAAATATTCCCTTTTTCATAATACATTCTTCCTTAATGACTATTTTGATATTAATATATCAGATTCTATTAATGTTTATACAATATACTTTTTTCCATATGTTCTAATGTAATATATATCTTGTTGATTTTTTTTTAGTTCAGCCCCCAGATTTTTGGCTTTTAATTGAACTAAATCTATTTATAATAAATTAATTACTAATTTTAAGAAGATTTTCTTGTCAGTTTTCTTCTCTTCTTAAAAGACTTATTTATTTTTATTTGCAAGGCAGAGTGACAAAGCAGGAGAGAGAGAGAGAGAGAGAGAGAGAGAGAGACAGAGACAGAGAGAGATCTTCCATCCACTGGTTCACTCCTAATGTCTACAACAGGTGGGGTTCAGTTAAGCAGAACACAGAAGCCAGGAACTCCATCTGGGTCTCCGACATGGGTGGCAAGAACCCAAGCACTGGGGCCTTCATCTGCTGTTTTCCCAGGCACATTAGCAGGGAGATGGATACGTGGAGGAGCCAGGTTGCAATTCCAGGGACTCCAATATGGGATGCAGGTGCCCCAGGAGCAGCTTAACCCGCCTCACTGTGCTGCAACACCACCCATTCCTGTTAGTCTCTGCTCATCCCATCTGTCTTCTGTCTGCTTTGATCCCCCCTATATTCCTGACTAATCAATTCTTCATTATTTTGTTTTATTTCTTGCTGGCCTTTAGGCATTGTTGAAAACGCTGAGTGTTTAAAGCTAGTCTCCTTGAGATTGAAACCACTCTTGACTTACCACAGTTGACTTTTACTACTTCCTGACCTAGCTAAAAATATCAGTCGAACCACTCACGGCCACCTTCCCTTGGTTCGCTGTCTTACTATACTGCTGTATTTCGAGCTCTGCAAGACCACTGTAGCTGCTGCTTCACATAGCCGGGCCGTTCTCATATTTACTCACAGACTTTTGCTCCCCTGTGTTCTTCATTTTGGCCCCGAGGTTCTGAGTCCACAGGGTATCACTTTTTCCCAGCTGAAGTGACTTCTGCAGAGCCAATGCAGAGCCTCCTCATAACTGTCTCCCACCCTTTGTCTAATTCTGCCTCTGTCAAAATACGACTTCCAGTGGGTACGGAATGTCAGCCTGCAGGATTTTTCCTTCCTATACTGAGAACATGAGGGTGTCATTCTGATATTAATGATTTCTGCACCACAGCCAGTCATCAATCTTAACTGTTGCACCGTTGAAGCGACCATTTCTTTTGGTTGATCTAAGAGTTGTTTTTTTGTTTTTGTTTTTGTTCTTTTTACATTTGGATTCTCAAGTGTCACGGCGCTGTAACTGGGCCTGGCTTTCTTTTTTTTTTTTTTAATTTTTTTTTATTTATTTGACAGATAGAGTTAGACAGTGAGAGATAGAGAGAGACAGAGAGAAAGGTCTTCCTTCCGCTGGTTCACTCCCCAAGTGGCCACTACAGCCGGCGTGCTGCGCCAATCCAAAGCCAGGAGCCAGGACCTTCTTCCCAGTCTCCCATGTGGGTGCAGGGCCCAAGCACTTGGGCCATCCTCTACTGCCCTCCCGGGCCACAGCAGAGAGCTGGACTGGAAGAGGAGCAACTGGGACTAGAACCTGGGATGCCAGCGCCGCAGGCAGGGGATTAGTCAAGTGAGACACAGTGCTAGCCCTAGGCCTGGCTTTCTTTATATTAATTTTGCTTGAGTCTCTGTAGGTTTCTTGTGCTTCCTGAATGTATAGGATATTTTTCATCAGGCTGGAAAATCTCTTGGTCATTATCATTTCAAATCCTGTTTATTTGTTTGTTTTACTTTGCTTTTAATTTTTAGAACATAAAGATATTCCCTATCTCCTTCCTTTCACCCCTCCCTTTCTTTAGTTTTTCAGATAACATATTTTAAAAGTACATTATAGTAAAAATGCTCAATACTTCATCAAATAAGAAGTTTAACAAGTAAAAGGCAAAAAGATCCTAGTTTAGTGGGAACACAGACAATGGCTATGAACAATACTTGAAGGTAGAGTGTTTGGGGAGTGATTAGACTGGATTAGGCCATCAGGGTACAGCCTCCATGACTGAATCCCATTGGCTTTATAAGGGCAGAGACAGGTGTGTTCTCTTGTCACACGGCACTGTGCGCCCACCACCCAGGGACTCTGCCAGGAGGTTGCATCACCAGGGGCTGGGCCAGTACAGCTGCCCATTGTGGACTTGGACCTCCTGCTGCAACGTGACCCTCTTTCCCTACACAGTTAGCCCGCCTCAGAAGAGAAATGAAAAGCTGCCTGGCACAGGTCCAGTTTCTGGACCTAGACAGCTTTACTCTCTTAAATCTTAGAGTATATTGAAAATATTGAATTGCTATTCAAGAGGGTAAATAAATTTGATGTTTTTAAAGGCTTTTGGTTTTATCATTTTTTAAAATTTATATTTTCTACTTTGTTGCTATCCACTTTTTTCCTACCTTCTACTTACTTTGGACTTATTTTGCTTTTATTTTTTTTCCAGCTACGGAAGCTTTGATAATTTATTTTAGATCTTTCTTCTTTTTGAGTCTTAGTATCTTAAAGCTATGCATTTTCCTCTGAGCACAACTATAGCTGCACTCTATAAGCAATGATGTATTTTCATTTTTATTATACTCAAAGTATTTTCTGATTTCCCTTATACTTTCTCTCTGATCTATGATTCATTAAGTGTGCTGTGTAATTTTCAAATATTTGAGATCAGTGTTCCAGTCTATTGCCACTGATCTTTAACTCAATATAATTATGGTAGAGAAAAGTTATTAAAACTTGTTTTATGACCTAACACACGATCCACACGTGTACTTTTAAAGGAATGTGTAAAAAGGTACTTCAAAAAGTTTATACGAAATCGAATTAAAGATACAGTTATTTTCATGCAGAAAATTTAAATGGTAATACAAAGGATCTTCAAAAAGTCAACAGAAAATCTCTATAATGAAAAGATCATATAAGGATTTCAAAATTACTCTGCCTTAAAATAAAGGTATCCTTTAATCCCATTTCCCAGGAGCTGAAGCACTCTCATATGTTGCCACTATTGCGTGAAGTAGTCCATGAATGCCAACAAGCTCCACGTGGTTACGTGTTGGTGCAGATGTCTATTTCTGTGTGTGTGCTGATGTTCTAACTTATTCTATCAATTGCCGAGGAGGAGGTGCTGAAGCACCAATGAAGAATAGGTGCATTTACCTACTTCTTTCTGTCCTGTCAGTTTTTGCTTCAAATATTTTAAAGCTCTGTTGTGGAGTTCATAGACATTAAATAGTATGTATTTTAGACTCATGAAATCCTTTATCATTCTGAAATGCCAGTTGTTATCATCAGAAACACTTCATGTTTCAAGGCCTACTTTGTTGGATATTAATGTAACATACACCAGCTTTCTTAATGAGTAGTGTTTACGTGGTATTTCTTTCTAAGTCTATGGCTTTTTACCTATATGGTTATGTCTGAAGAGAATTTCTTATATACAATATTTTCAGTAGACCCTTCTTATTTCTAGCATTTCTTTCTGTGGTTTCAGTTAACCATGGTCTACAACAGCTCACAAATAGTAAAAGGAAAATTAAAGAAGTAACAAATTCCTGAGTTCTATTTTGTGTGCTGTTCTGAGTAGCACGATGGAAAGTGCACTCCATCCTGCTCCCACCTGCCCAGGACATGGATCACTCCTTTGTCCTGTGTGTCCAGCTGTGTGTACTACCTGCCTGTTAGTCACGCAGTAGCCATCTCAATTATTATTAGATCAACTACTGTGTTATTATGGTGCCTTATTCTACAGTAACTTTTATTTTATACAATAATGAACACAAAGCACAAGAGTAGTGATACTGGCAATTTTATTACACTATATAGCTATTGCTCTATTTTATTATTATATTTGATGTCTAATTTATAAATTAAACTTAATCATAGGCACATGCGTGCATGTATAGGAAACATATAAGGTAGGGTTCAGTACCTATCCGTGGCTGCAGGCATTCACTAGGGATCTTGAAATGTGTCTTCTGAGGATAGTAGGAGGTACTGTTGTTAGGTCTTGCTATTTTATTCAACCTGAGACCTGTGCCTTTAAGCTATTTGGAACACTTAAACTTACTACACTTATTGATATGGCTGATCCGAATCAAACATATTATCTTCTATTTGTCCCTATTTGTTTTTATCCCCTTTTCCCATTTCTCCTGCCATCATTTGGGGTTGCTTTCTTTTTCACTATTCATTTTATTAAATATGCTTGGATTTTTGTAGTTTTAGTGGTTGTGCTGGTGTTTAAAACATGCACCTTTACTCATCACACGATAAGTAATGCAATACCAGTTCACATACAACGTACGAACTCTGTAGCAGAATGCATCTATGTCCTGCTGTCTATCACAGTCTAACTACTGTGGACTGTCACTGGAGAAGCTCTATGCAGGTCCCCGGTTGGCAGCTCCAGGTAAGACCAGCATTCCATCCTCGTCCAGGTGCCCAGGATGTGAGGAACGCAGCCTTCCGTCTTCCAAGTCCTGTTCCGCTCATCCTGCAACTGCCGCCCACATATGGCCCCTGCTCACGCTACAAAGAGTGACCCCTAGCTGCATCTGTCCTTTTCTGGAACCTCCCAGACTGTGAGGCACCATAAAATAGTTCTGCTCGCACGGAACTGGTATACAGAGTTAGGTAATCGAACAGAATCTGGCACATGGAAGTGAGGTTCTGTAGAAAAATCTTCAGACCAGGTGGTGAAGAGAAGCTGGCGGGTCCAGACAAGGCAGTCACTGGAGGCCTGAGCGACATTAATGAAAATGTCACTGAGGGGTGGCGAAGTGGCCATCTCCCTGTGTCGAGGTGGGGGTCTGTGAACCCACCTCCCTGTGTCGAGGTGGGGGTCTGTAAACCCACTCCCTGTGTCGAGGTGGGGGTCTGTTAGCCCATTTCCCTGTACCGAGGTGGGGGTCTGTTAACCCACCTCCCTGTGTCGAGGTGGGGGTCTGTGAACCCACCTCCCTGTGTCGAGGTGGGGGTCTGTTAACCCACCTCCCTGTGTCAAGGTGGGGGTCTGTTAACCCACCTCCCTGTGTTGAGGTGGGGTCTGTGAACACTGTCACTTACAAAAAACAGAAAAAATACACCCAAGAAAGCAGTAGATTTGACTAAGGAGCAGAAGGCTGAAACTGTGGCTTCTTTTAGCCATGTTTGGTAAGTTATGCACAGAGAATGATGAACCAGCAGAAGAACTATTGCAAGTTCAAGAAAAATTCAGAGAACATATAAAGGAGCCCGGGTGTGCTCTTTCAAAAAACATAACAGTTCCTCACTCCTGTTCTCTCCAGACGGAAAGCTAAGAAAAACGAATGTGGATGTGTCCTTCATCCTGTGGGGTGTGTCATGGTTTGATACACAGGAAGCCTACACGTTTTTAAAGGCCTTTTGTCAGGGAGGACTGATAGGGATAGAAACAGCACAACGTGAAAGGGGCTGGCAGACCTCACACTTCTACAGGCAGAAAGCAGGTGGAAAGGCCATCCACAGGCAAACACAGCCATGTTCTGCAGAAGCAGCAGAATGGCTCAGTGGTAAGACGGTAGAGTTTGGTGATTGGGAGGGCCATTCCCACGGTACAGAAACACGCAGCAAGGGAACCGACGGCCTCAGGATTTCCGTTATCAGGGTCCAGTGAAAAGCTTCCGGTTTCACCATTTTTGAGTGAGAGTGTTCACTGTCGTTCTTCTATGCCTGCTTTCCATTGTGAGTTGGATAAACCACTTGTCTGTTCACAGAACTGCCCCAGAGGAGTCTCTTGTATGTCTTGACCTGACTTACTAGCAAGATTCTGGACTTGAGGATAAAGCTGTAGCAGGGAGAGGGTTTTGAAGCAAGGGGAGAGGGAGTGGGAAAGGGGAGGGTTGTGGGTGGGGGGGAAGTTATGGGGGGGGAAGCCATTGTCATCTATAAGCTGTATTTTGGAAATTTATATTCTTTAAATAAAAGCGTTATTAAAAAAAAAAAAAAAGAAGTATGTATGTTTTGAACAAGGAGGAATTGAAACGATTTGTGTCCCAAGGGTTGTCATGAGCTGTTGCATTAAAGAGGGCCACCAACCCTCTGGACCTCTTCTGTGGACAGGCCATGGCTACGGCCCCTCTCCTTGAAGGTGGTGGGATTCTGGGACAGCTCTGACTGATAGTATATGGTGGAAGTGACGTGGTGCCATTTTGTAGGCTTAGGCCTGATGACACTGGCAATATCTACTTCCTGTTTCTTAGAAAATGCTGTCTGGAAGCCCCAAGCCCCAATATCAGTGGCCTGATCACAATGGAACAAAGTCATGTGCACCCAGGCTTCCACCTCTGCCCAGGCACCATGTCTATGTGGATCCTAGAGCCTCAACAGCAGTCCACACACCAAGTGAGTACCACCCAGTTAATGCCAGTTAATGTTTGAACAGAAACATCATCCAGTGGGGACCTGCCCGAATTCTCAACCCATGGAACCATGAACTCCATAAATTACCAAGGATGGGCCCAACTTATTATATAGGCAGCTACTGGTGTAACAATGATCTTTATAATTTATCTGCTTTTAGTTTTTGAGATATTGCAGGAGCCCCAACATCCTGTCACAACTTTTACATTCCAGCTGTAAGGAAAAGCCCAAACCTAGTCATTCTATAAAAATAATTTACAAAGTTCACCGCATTTGCGATGGAAAAGCCAGTTTTCTCTGTGATATTATAAAATAAACAATTTACCAGACTTAATAAATTTCAACTAAATTTTACAATTACAACCAACTGTTTTCTCCTTATTATATAAACTAATGTCCACACAGAATCAAGCCAAAGTATTCATGCTCAGGCTGTTCTTCAGCTCATTGAACAAATGGTTATTTACATGTTTCTCATGACTGAAGCATGCGTAGCACCACAGATAGAAAATTAAGATCATTTATAGTAGTCTAAGGCAGGGCTTTTCCAACACAACATAAAAAATGGCAATGTATTGCGATAACAAGTACAGAACACGCAAGACCTATTAATAAAGGGATAAACAAAATGTATGTGTATGTAGGTATATATTTATTTTCATAAATGACTGGTGCCTGGATGTGTACTGCAGTATTAATAGCTAAAAATCAGAAACTTCAATACACATTAATAAAAAAAACAATGCCTAAGAAGAGACTAGAGGAAAGAGACTTTAAGTCTACATATTTCACATTTGACAAACGCATTGAATTTTGAGAAATATTTTTTTTTTTTTTTTTACAGGCAGAGTGGACAGTGAGAGAGAGAGACAGAGAGAAAGGTCTTCCTTTTGCCGTTGGTTCACCCTCCAATGGCCGCCGCGGTCGGCGCGCTGCGGCCGGCGCACCGCGCTCGTCCGATGGCAGGAGCCAGGAGCCAGGTGCTTTTCCTGGTCTCCCCATGGGGTGCAGGGCCCAAGCACCTGGGCCATCCTCCACTGCACTCCTGGGCCACAGCAGAGGGCTGGCCTGGAAGAGGGGCAACCGGGACAGAATCCGGTGCCCCGACCGGGACTAGAACCCGGTGTGCCGGCGCCGCAAGGCGGAGGATTAGCCTGTTGAGCCACGGCGCCGGCCTGAATTTTGAGAAATATTTTACAACAAGCCAATATATCACTTGTGGAAATTAATAAACAAGGAAAAACCCACCACGACAAGCTAGTCTGGAGGGCCACGCTCTTCTGAGCTTGAAAGGTCCCTTGGCCTATGCACTGGGGAAGAGCCAAGATGATTCCTCCAGGAAAATCCGAATGCTATCAGCTCACACGTCCACTCAGAGGTGGCAGACACTCCATTCAAGCATTCTTTTTTTAAAAAGATTTATTTATTTATTTGAAAGTCAGAGTTATAGAGAGAAAGAAGGAGAGGCACAGAGAAAGAGAGAGAGAGAGAGAGAGAGAGAGGTCTTCCACCTGCTGGTTCACTACCCAATTGGCCTCACAGCTGGAGTTGTGCAGATCTGAAGCCAGGAGCCAGGAGCTGTTTCTGGGTCTCCCATGCAGGTGCAGGGGCCCAAGGACCTGGGCCATCCTCTACTGCTTTCCCAGGCCATAGCAGAGAGCTGGATTGGAAATGGAACAGTGGGGACTTGAACCAGCGCCCATATGGGATGTCGGCACTGCAGGTGGCGGCTTTACTCACTATGCCACAGTGCCGGCCCCTCCAGCACTTTTTCACCTTTGGCCTCCCCAGCTGGCCCAAGATGATGCCAATCCTGTATCTAAACTGGCTGACTATTAAAAATGGCTCCATTGCTAACTGGTAATAGAGCAACTAAGCTCCAGGAACTTGCTAAACTTACTGCTACTCAGTTTTTGGCCAGAGCTTCCGCAGGACTGCTGGATGCCTACCTAGTTCAGTCACTCATTGTTCTAAGTCTGGATTAAGCCACCACCGAACAGTGGAATTCCACGCCTTGGCCTTTTCCTGCCCTTGCTCCTCCTATTCACCCAGCAGGACGGTATTTATTAAGGCACGGACACTGAAGGGTGCAACAGGAAACAGGTCTGCAGGGACCGGAGCTGTGGCATAGCAAGTAACGCCTCTGTCTGTGGTGCCAGCATCCCCTATGGGTGCTGGTTCCAGTTCTAGATGCTCTACTTCCGATTTGGCTCACTGCCAGTGTGCCCGGGGAAAGCAGAAAGAGAATGGTCTAACTCTTTGGGCCTCTGCACCCACGTGGGAGACTGGGAAGAAAATCCTAGCTCCTGGCTTCGGTGTGGACCAACCCCAGTCTTTGTAGCCATCTGGAGAGTGACATAGTAGATGGAAGATCTCTGTCTTTCCCTCTCTTTCTGTCTCTGTAACTCTGTCTTTCAAATAAATCTAAAAAAAAAAAAAAAATCAAAAGAAACAGGCCTGCAGAGAATACTTAATTACTTATCAGGAGAATGGTGCTGGGGACAGTGTTGTTTACATTTTGCTGCGAGTAAAATGGTACATTTTTCTTTGAATTGGGATTAGCCTTCTAAAATGCACATAAACTCTGCTCTTGTGAACACTAGAAAACACATCTCGTTCTGTGAGAGGGCTCCTTAGAGAGCTTAAAACAAAATTTGTGACCCACCTCAAGCAAAATACAGGAGCTTTGCTAAGAGGCACTGTGTGCCCTAACCTTACTCCATCTGTCCCATTTTTAAAAACCACTTTTTCTTTACCCCAGCACTGAGATACAAGTTACACACCATGACATGTCCCTGCTGCACACAGACAATTTAGTGATGTTTTGGTGAATTCACGCAGCTGTGCAGCCGTCACTACAATCCAGCTTTAGGATAGTCCCATCACCCTTCCAACTTCTCTTGAGTCCAGGGTGGGTGTTGGTGAACAAGCCCATGTCTCACATTGGCGGCATGGGCTAGTACTGCGTTCTGGCCCCAGCCCCCTGCCAATGCAGACCCTAGGTGGTGGCAGGTGATGGTACTGGTAATTGGATTCCACTCGTGTGGGACAGCTGGATTGAGTTCCTAGCTCCTGGCTTGGCCTTGGCCCAGTCCTGGCTGTCACAGGCATTTGGGGAGTGAACCAGCAGATGAGCAGATAGGAACACACTGTGCACTCTCCCGCTCTGCCTCTCCAAAAAATAAGTTTAAGAAATCACTTGAGTCCATATGCAGCCGATCCCTGCTGCTACCCTGGATGCCCTTTGGACTGTTTCCTTCTCTGGCCATCTCACATAAGCGGAATCTCACTGCAGTCCTCGCAGCCTGGCGTCTTCCACAGATGACAGCATCGCCGATGCCCGGCTGTGCTGCAGTGCCTCTCAGCGCTTCCCTTCTTTCCTCACTGCTGAGTAACATTCCGAGGGATGGACACACCACATTCGGTTCACCCACCAGGAGCTGACAGACATCCACACTGTTTCTTTTTAATTTGAAAGACAGAGCTACAGAGAGAGGCGAGCAGAGAGACAAAAGGAGTGGTCTTTTATCCGTTGGTTCACTCCCCAGATGGCTGCAAGGGCTGGAGCTGTGCCGCTGATCCGAAGCCAGGTGCCAGGAGCTTCTTCCGGGTCTCCCACATGTGTGCAGGAGCCCAAGGACTCGGGCCATCTTCCACTGATATCAAGATTATTTCTTCTATTTCTTATGAATAAGGGCGCCACACAAGCTTTTGTGTAGACATGTGCTTCCATTTCTTTTGGGTAGACCCTAAGCTGTGGATTTGTTAGTTTCATGGTATAATGATTAATTTTTTAAAGATTCATTTATGTATTTATTTGAAAGTCAGATTTACAGAGAGGCAGAGGCAGAGAGAGAGAGAGAGAGAGAGAGAGAGAGAGAGAGGTCTTCCACCTACTGGTTCACTTCCCAACTGGCTGCAACGACAGAGCTGGGCCGATCTGAAGCTGGGAGCCAGGAGCTTCTTCTGGGTCTCCCATGCCAGCTCAGGGGTTCAAGGACTTGGGCCGTCTTCTACTACTATCCCAGGCCATAGCAGAGAGCTGAGTCAGAAGTGCAGCAGCCAGAACTCGAACTGGCGCCCATACTGGATGGGCAGCAGCCTTATCTGCTATGCCACAGCGCCGGCCCCATAGTGATTAATTTTATGTGTCAACATATCTAGGGCCCACGTGCCCAGGTTTTTGGTGAAACAATTTTTCTGGACGCTTCTGTCATGGACCTCTGGGGGAGATCTACACTCCACAGTCTTCCGGTACTGCAGATTGTCATTCATTTTGCAGGTGAGCTTTGTTCAGTTAGCCAAGGGCCTGAACAGACAAGAGGCTGACCTCCCAAGTAGACGCCTTTGGACTTCACTGGCGACATGGGCCCCTCCTGGTGTTTCAGCATTCTGACTTGGGACTGAAGCTGCAGCTTTATGCTCAGTCTACAGCCTATGGGTCTCCCCAGATTCACCAGGCATTCCCAATTGTGTGAGCCAATTCCTTAAAATAAGTGTTTTCCAATACAAACACACACCACACACACACACACACACACACACACACACACACAATCTATTGGTTTTGTTACTTTGGAGAACCCTAATATATATGGTAAGTTGGTCTAACTTTTAAAGAAATGGTCAAAATATTTTCCAAAGTGTTTATTATTATCACTTTATAATTCTATCAACTATGTATACGAATTCTTGTGTCTGGGCCCAGCACTATAGCATAGTGAGTTAACCTGTGGCCTGCAATGCAGGCATCCCATATGGATGCCGGTTCAAGTCCCAGCTCCTCCATTTCTGCTTCTGCTCCCTACTAATACTCTTGGAAAAGCAGTGAAAGGTGGCCCAAGTCCTGGAGCCCCTGCCTCCCACGTGGGAGACTGGATGAGATTCCTGGCTTCAGCCTCGCCCAGCACTGGCCATTGTGGCCATTTGGGGAGTGAACCAGTGGATGGAAGTGTGGTTGAGGCCTCTGTCTTTTAATTAAGCTCAGAAGAAAAAGGGAGGAGTCTGTCCTGGGAATGAAATGTGGTTATCTGCTTTCCTATGAATGCTTCGACTGTAGATATTATCTGTGTATATGTAACTATTCCAGATTCTGCTTGTTAGTACAGAGCAATGATGTTAACCCTGGCCACTCATACAGCTCAGCATATGTGTGGCCCACAACGTCACCAGTAACCATTGCTGCGGCTGCCTCGTAACGTTAGGATATCCAATCAAATGTATGCATGTAACCATATAAGGGCGACAAAGAGGATAAAACCAAGGCTAAGGAAATACCCCTCTTTGTTCAGGGCTCAGGATTTTGAATAAGAAATTCCATCTGGTCCTTATGAAGGCATAAAAAAGATTACTTCCTGTTAAGATTACTTCCTGTGTCTTATCTCATATAGGAATCCTGCTACAAAACTCTCTCTCTCTCCCTCTCTCTGCAACTCTGCCTTTCAAAAGAAATAACAATAAATCATTAATAATAAAAAAATAGATGAATTCTTGTTTCTCCACATCCTGGACACTATATTATCCAACTATCCTAGTGGGTGATGTTATGAACCAGCTCTACTATCATGTCAGCTACATTTTCGTTAATTCGCATGACTTTTTTTGATGAGGTTTGGTTCTTCTTTTTTTTTGTTTAAAGATTTATTTATTTGAGAGGAAGAGTTACAGACAAAGAGAGTGAGAGACAGAAGAGAGAGATTGTCTGCTTGTTTACTCTCTAAAGGGCCACAACAGCTGGAGCTGGACAGAGCCATGAGCCAGGAGCTTCTTCCGGATCTCCCATGTAGGTGCAGGAGCCCTAGCACTTGGGCCATCTTCTGCTGCTTTCCCAGGCCAGCAGCAGAGCGCAGGATCAGAAGTGGAAGAGCCAGGACTTGAATAAGTGCCCACATGGGATGCCAGTGCTGCGGGTGGGGGCTTAGCCTACTGTGCCACAGAGCTGGGCCCAGATGCTTGGTTCTTTTGCTCATGTTTCAGTTGGGCTGTTTGCCATACAGTTCAGCTAAAGTTCTTTATATGTTCCATATGCGAGTCCTTTATTACAGATGATTTTCAAATATTTTCTCCAAGACTGTAACTTGTCTTTTCAGTTTCTTAATGAAATCTGTTAAAGCACAAAATTTGGGGGCAGGCATTGTGGGAACAGCAGCTTAAGTTGCTACTTGATGCCCATATCTCACACGAGAGGGCTGGTTCAAGTCCTGACTGCTCCACTTCCGACCCAGCATCTGCTAACGCACATAGGAAGGCAGTCTAGGATGGCGCCTGGTGCTCGGGCCCCTGCCTGGCTCCTGGCTTTGACCTGGCCCACCCCTGGCTTGGAGTGAACCAGTGAATGGAAGATCTCTGTCTCTGTCACTCTGTCTTTCAAATAAATAAATAAATCTTCTTTAGAAAGCATTTTAAAAGTTTAAATTTTAATGAAGTCAAATGTATCAATTTTTTTTATGACTTACACTTTTGGCATCATATCTACTCTCTATTTAATCCAGTATTATGGAGTTTCTTCTGTGCCTTTTTGAAAAGTTTCATAGTTTGAGCTCATAAATTTTGGTTCATAATTTATTTTGAGTTCATTATTATCTGAAGTTGGTTTCTGCATATGAATATCCAATTATCCCAGGACAATTTGTTGAAAAGATAACCCTTTTTCTATTTAAGTATCTTACAAGCAGCTACTGAGTTACATGGCTACCCTTACATCGATGCAAAATTTTCTTGATTAGTGTCAATTCAGGGTACATTTTGAAATTGTGAAGCAAAAATGCTCCAATTTCACTTTTCTATTTATTTTAAGTTGTATTTGAAGCTACTATATGATAATCCTACTATAGTATGTGTACTTCATTATGTGTACAGCAGCATCAGAATTACATACAAGACAGCAGTGCTAGGGAAGGCAGGAGATACTAATCTTCTCTAATAACATTTATCTTACTTCCTGTGATAAGCTTGTTTGTAGACAAATGTTAGCATTTGTTCAGAAATACCCGAGGGGAAGCAGGCATCCAGCCTGGAGGTCAGCAAGTCAGCACCCCATCCAGGTACCTGAAGGTGATGCCTCCAGCTTCCAGCTAAGACAGATCCTCCCAGGCGGCGCCGATGGTTGCTGTCATCCCCGTGAGAGACCTGGACGGAGTTCCCAGCTCTTGGCCTGGTCCTGGCCCACAGTCAGTAATTGGGGCATCTGGGGAGTGAACCAGTGGAGGGAAGTGCTCTCTCTCCATCTACCTGTCTCTGCCTCTCAAGTAAATTTCAACAAAATCGAGTATTTAAAACACACACACACACACACCCCAGAGAAAACTAGTACTTACACAACTGTGGAATAAGCAATTCTTATGTAAAGCAGAGGCTCTCTCAGCCAATTTAGAACTTTTAATTTGCCTTTTGTTCTTTCAGTTACAAAAGGAATTCATACTAATGGAAAAACCCATGCAAAACAGAAGTCTCATTTCTCCTCCAGCCCACCCACCTCTTCCCCCAGGGGTTAACTCCTGCCCTGCTCTGTTAGCTTCTGACTGCGGACAACAGAAGGTGCAGAGACCCTGAGACCATCTCCAGCCTCATTGCAGAAGGGCTCTGCAGCCTGTTCCCCATTAAACTTGACATCAGAGTAGAGAGTGTGTGTGTATGTGTGCACACAGTGATAACTCCTGAAACTTGTTCTACAGGAAGTGTTCGTAAACCTTCTTTAAAAAGAATGGGAGAAAGGAAGGAAGTGGGGACAAAGGACTGTGGGGGCAGATATCTTTCAGGTTTAAATAAATTTGGGAAGCACTGGGTTAAACAGAATAGCAGTATACACTGTGACTACTCCCATCTTTCCTAAAACTAAAATTAGCACCAAATCTTCTCCTCCTGGATCACCGGGGCAAAAACCTGGTGCGGGAAGCAAGGTGGTTAGAGCCCCGCCCCCCCCATTATTGCTTGGGAGGCAATTCATGGAGTTGAACAAATATAGATATTCAGAAACACGTGCAGGGCCTTATAAATCTGCAACTGCCTAAAAGACTGAAAAAGTAAAGGCAGGAGGCTGTCTGAAGATTCTGCCTTTACTGTGTTGGAAAAAGTGGTTTCATTTCTGTTCTGCATTAGCTTTCCTCTGACTGTAAAATAAGAGAATGAAGCTCGAGACAGGGGCTTGACTCTAAAATTAAGTGCACTGACTTATTTTCTTATAAGAAGTAAACACAACCAAGGGTCTCTATACAAATCCTACTCAGGAGCTAATAAAAAATAGAATTAAAACAGTTTGCAATATTCTTACTTTATTATAAGAGAACCTTTAAGAGGTTAATGAAAAACTGCTGTGAGATTATGGTATTTATCTGTACTGACTGCAGTCATCTATGCTATACAAATATTTGCGAAATAATGGAATTAGAAGTATGAGTCTACTTTGGAAAAAAATTATTATGAACAAACTGTGCATGGGTTTCAACATTGCTTCTGCACCAACATAAACTTACACTTTAAATCCCAATATAACACAAACTTTTGATATTTTTATATGTGCAAAAACAGAAGTAAATTTGAAAATATCTCCTTATGGGTTCAAATTCAAATCAAGGTACAGTTCACAGGGAGCGCTGTTAAGCTTCTTTGAGATTGGATGGGGTCTTTATTTCCAAACCCCAGGCATGAATGATAACCTTGCTTTTCTGCTGGAATTTAATTGACTTAAGCAATCAGGGAGGATTTCCTACTGAAGTGATCCTTATGGAGGCTAAAAGAGCTGTTGTGTGTCCTAGGTGGAAGCTTTCCTAAATTCCAGTCCAGGAGAGAATAGGAGCAAAAAGTCACAAATGCAGAAAAGTCTGTGCTCCACACTTGGGCTTTTTGCTGTTGTTTCTTTATTGTTGCTCGGAACAAGCAATGTGATTGATAACTGCCATACATATTTGTAATGTCAGATAGCCTCTTCACGCCTTGATAACCAGACACCATCTATGTGTGCAATGCCCTATTCAAGCTTCCTCCATGAAATCTATTGCCCATAGGACTCCTCTCACTCTAAGCAACTTGATTCTTCCTTTTTATTTAAAAAAAATTTTTAAACATTTATTTATTTATTTGAAAGTCAGAGTTACAAAGAGAGAGGGAGAGACAGAGCCATCTTCCATCCATTGGTTCACCCCCCAGATGGCCTCAATGGTCAGGACTGGGCCAGGCCAAAGCCAGGAGACAGGAGCTTCATCCAGGTCTTGTGTGACAGAGGCCCGGGTACTTGAACCATTAGCTACTATCTCCCAGGGTAAGCATTAGCAGGGAGCTGGAACAGACGTGGAACATCAGCACAGGAACTGGTGCCCATATGGGATGCCAGCGTTGCGATCAGCGACTTTACCTGTTACATCACAGCGCCAGCCCTACAGTTTGATTCTTGTTCATGTCTCTCATTGAGAATATCACCATATTATAAATGTACTTTAAGTGGCCATTTAACTTGGTTAGTTTACATTTCCTATTTGTTGAGAATCCAGGAGACTTTAGATGGTGGTAATAAAATGGTACATCTCTTTGGAGAGTCTACAATACGAGGCATAATGCTGTTTACATAAGCATTCTATAAATATTTACTGACTGATATGACTGTTCAGGGCTTCTCCAATATAATCCTTGGGAGAAAGTGTTTCTCTGCTATGAGGATGGTGAATTGCTTATTTGTTTTATGAACTGTTTAAACATACTCTATAATTTAAGTAATTGAAGACTACATCTAATTTTTTTTTCTTAGAACAAAGCAACATCATAGCCAGGCCAGCCAGAGACAGATCACCTATGGATTCAGGTACAGAGTACTGTGAGGGAATTAACTGTTGAATGACAACTGGACTTTGCCCAGGCTCTGTCATCACAGACTAAGGGGAAGGGTGAAGGCGATATTGTCTCACATGCACACACTCATACATCTACAAACAATCAAGAATCTACAAAAGCAATGTTGCTGTCTCATTCACTCATTCAATAACCCATGATGGAAAACCATCTGTAGAATGGGTTCTCTACAGGCATCAGGGAACTTGGTAAGAAATAGCAACCACTCATGTTGGCTCTCCAAAGCAGATTCAGAAAAAAAAAATCAACCTATAAATTCACCTTTCCACTTCTGTGTGAAACCCTATTATGTACGGTTACCAGGTGTGTTAAGACATTTTCATATCATTGCTTAGAGCAATGCAAATGGCTTACTTTGCCTAGTGGAAACTCTTTCTTTCTGTCTTTTTTCACAGGCAGAGTTAGACAGTGAGAGAGAAAAAAACAGAGAGAAAGGTCTTCCTTCCGTTGGTTCACCCCCCAAGTGGCCAGTACGAAAACAGCGCATTGCGGCCAGCGCACTGTGCGGATCCAAAGTCAGGAGCCAGGTGCTTCTCCTGGTCTCCCATGCTAGTGCAGGGTCCAAACACTTGGGCCATCCTCCACTGCCTTCCTGGGCCACAGCAGAGAGCTGGAATGCAAGAGGAGCAACCGGAATAGAATCTGGCACCCCAACTGGGACTAGAACCCGGGATGCTGGCACTGCAGGCAAAGGATTAGCCTAGTGAGTCGAGGCGCCGACCGCCGGTATATACTTTTAAAACCAGAAGAAAAATAAAAATAATTATCTCATCCTGTGCTCAACAGCAACCTGCTAAATTGACTCTGAAAACAGCAGAAATGGGCAGTTTAAGCTAGACAGCTTTCCATCTGAGGCATCGTAAAATGATCTACTGATTCTATAGGCTAAAAGTGCGATGGCAGGGTCAAAATTTATCCTGTTAGAATCAAAATCCATTCTGCAACGGTGTTTTTAGAAGAAAAATGCCATCTTTAAAAGAACAACTGGATTTCATTCAAACATTAGTTCATTTAACTCTGAATCAGGAAAATAACAAAATCTACACAATTAATTTGACGAGAAACTTGGCTGCTACATTTTAATTTTAAAACTAATACGTCATTTTTTCTTTGCTTGTTTGTTTTAAATAAAAGGGATTTCTCCCGGGACTGCAAAAGAATGAACATTTAGCCTATCTCACGTAGGAAGGAGCAAATTTCTACTCTTAAAAAACCAGGAGGTTCGCCTACAGGATCACCTGGGACAAACTTGGCCAGTGCAAGCAGGCCAGAAGGTTAGGGGAGCCTGGGAATGTTTAACATCAAGAAAGGCATTAGAGCCCTGTGAGATCAGAGGGAGCTGCACAGGAAATGTGAACAGTAACCCTTTCACATCTCTCCGCCTCCTCCCAAGGCCCGTGATAAATGCAGTCCACTGCCGCCCCGCCCCGTTATGTGAAGATGCAAGCCAAGAGCACAGGGGGCTGGGGGCGGGAAGAGAAGAGAGCTGGCTTATACACGCGCACACACAGAGCACAGTATACATGTGCAATGAGATGACAGAATTAGGCTGCTCCTTTCTAATTGCCACATGTGCACTCTATCACTGCCTTATCCAACAGAGCCCCAAGTAAAAATTCCAAAGAAACAGGCAGGGGCCGGGGGATGGAAGAGTTGGCAGACTCCGTGTAAGGAGGGGAACATGGCTCCTATAAAGCTGACCGAACAGAAAGGTCTCCACCCTGGCTTATGTTTAAACATCTTGTTCCTAGCTAGTCTTCAGGGAAAGCATTCCTTCCACAATAAATAATAGGCAATCAGATCAGAAATTCTTACTCCATCCTTTATCTGCTCTATGTAAAAATTTCCTCAATATTGTAAGCCAGAAGCTTGGAGAATTCAACAGATCATAAACTCTTTTTTTTTTTTTTTTTTTTTCCAAAAGCAGAGTTCAGAGAACATCGTCAAGGTAGGTTCAAGTGTTTCTAGTGGCTAACTGGGAAAAGCAATGCAGATCTTCGACCTCTGCTCGGGATCTCAAGAGACAAGACAGTCCGACCACCTCTGTCTGTGGGAAAGGGGGGAATACTCCATCTCCATAACTATGTGAGCCTGAGAGGTATTAATTCACAACACACACACACACACACACAGACGCACATAGACACACAAACACACGCACACACGCACCTCAGCCGGTGAGGGCATGGGAGGGGTGACAAAATATCAAAACATGATGGAGAAAAACATAGTTCCAATGGAATCAGTTTAGTCTATGGAATGCGATCTCATAAATCACCCTGAAACAATATTTAACTATTTCCATTGGTATAACTTCAAGACAGCAACGGTTTGCCACAGAGTGGCAAAAAAAAAAAAAGAAAGTGAACAGAGATGACTAAGCAAACCATCAACAAAACTCCAAAGGCCTGGCGCTGTGGAACTATCTAGAAGAGGGCACAGTGCCATCAAAGCGCTGCTTACTTGTCAGCAGGGCGCCTTCTCCAGAGCTCGCAGTCTTCCTTAAGAAATACTCTACCCCACCGAGTGTTTATAAAGTCGTACAACAGCAAAAGTAGCAGATGAGATTCAACTTTCAGACTTCCTACACTGCCTTAAACAGCCGACGTCTTCTCTCTCTAGTACTGGCTCACAGACTTGCCTGCCTCACGACTCAGGCAAGATTAAGGTCCTCTCTCTGTCCATGGGTTCTGCGTTGCTGCCACCCATATGGGAAACCAGGATGGAGTTCCTGGTCCCTGGCATTGGCCTGGCCCAGACCTGGATGTTGCAACCATGTAGGGAGTGCACCAATGGACAGAAGATTCTCTCTCTCTGCTTGTCAAATAAATAAACAAATCTTTCTTTAAAAAAAAAAAAAAAGAAGAAAATATGCTCATCAAACTCCCAAATCAGAGTAGGTACAATACTCACAACTTTATTTTCCCTCAACCTTCCTAGTATCACTCCCTTTCTATCACAAAATACCATAATTGCCAACAAAATTCTCGGAGTTCGCACTGCACCAGCCTCTGTTTCCTCATGGTGGTATAGCCAAGGACACAGCAAAAGGTATCTTTCAAACGCCAACCTCCTTCCCCCTAGGTCTTCTGTTCTGTGGCTGTCCTCCACATAGAGACACCAATGTAGACACAGGCTTTCAACGTTAACTAGGAGGACGTGTCCGAGACAACCTGCCCCTCCTTTGGAACGAGTCCCATGTGACGCATCGTAGCCCTTCATTCCTAAAAGCTGAGCAGGGCTCACTCTCGCATCTCCAGCCTTCCAGGGGAGGAGGCGGAGGAAGTAAACGCCTGGACCCCAGGGACGTGATAAAGCCAGCTGCACAAGAATAACAAAACTAACACAACTAACAGCCAGATTCTTCCCAGTTTTAAAAATCAACCCAGAAGTTTTAGTTTTGAAATCTCACTGATGGATACTGAACTACCAGCATGGAAATGGAAGGTCCAAGGAAGGTGGGATTTTAGTCCTAGACAACCAACTGTTCTACCCGCTTCTGCAGGTTGTTAGGAAGATTATCAGACCATGTGAAGAATGCTGAGCATCCATCAGCACATGGTGACTCCTCAACAGATGTCAGCTGCTCTTAGCATCACTGCAGAAGTAAACACAGACCTAACAATGGAAGGCCAGGAACCAAGAAAAAAACCTAGGTTTTTTTCTAAACATATAAAAAATTTTTACTATATGAACACAAAACTTTATGTGCATATAAATATTTAGAAGAGTAAATGGCAACATGATGTTTCCTGGGAACAAGGGAACCTGGTGGTCAAGGGAACTAGAGTCTGATCTATGCTGCTTTTTTGTTTGTTTGTTTTGAACAGCAGAGTTACAGAGAAAGACAGAGAGACAGAGAGAGAAACAGAGAGACAGAGAGGTCTTCTATCCTCCAGTTCACTCCCCAAAGGGTCAGTAAAAATTCCAAAGTAAACAGGCAGGGGCCGGGGGATGGAAGAGTTGGCAGACTCTGCACGGGGGTAGGCCCGACAGAAGCCAGGAGCTCCATCTAGGTCTCACGTGGGTGCAGGGTCCCATTTTCTGCTGCTTTCCCAGGCACATGAGCCGCGAGCTGGATCACAAGTAGAGCAGCCAGGACTCAAACCAGCACCCATATGGACTGCTGGCATCCACATGGAGGCTTTACCTGCTAGACCACAATGTCGTCCCCATTTTTTTTAAGGAAAGTATTCAGTACTCTGTACATAATTTGTTTTGAATAAGAAAACATATTTACATAATGCAGTATCTCAGTAAGTTACTTCAATTCCATAGCTGATTTCAGTATTGCACAAAAAGTTTACTTTTATAGTTAATGTATCCAAATTTCCAAAACCTGATTTTTTAATTTTAGTAGTATCATTAAGGCCTTATGTTATAAGCTACTGTCAATCACCTGTCTAAAGACATTACTAATTACTATTTTAAAAATATTTGTGCCAAAAGAAAAGCCCCTACCCCCACAGTTTTATTAAGTTGTAAAACCACTCACTGTATTTAATCAAGGCACAAGGGGACTTTCAAAGTCCAGGAAGCCATAAATCAAAACAGTTTTACAAAAAAATTTACCTTTTGCTTTAAAATTTTGTTATGTGTTTACATTTAATAAGCCACACACAAAAGGCTGAATTCTTGATTCTTTTAAGGTCATTGGCTTGCCTATTTAACATCATTGTAACGATTTCAAACATCTTCAGAGTTGCTATAATTAAAAACCTCTCCTCCCAAGCTCTTCCTAACTTCTCGCCACCATTATTGGTGCCGCTTGTAAATTCTTTCTTCCCTTCTAGTGCACGGCTGTAACTTTAACTTTTCATCCCACTCCTTTCTTCCTTCAGATCCTCTACGTTTTAACCAATAAGAGGTGGGTGAGACTGGTCCCCACAGCTCTTAATAACTCACTGAGAGCAATGGTCCCCTGTGGCTGAGGCACAGAGGTGAGCCACATGTCGCCCAGGCCAGACCTTTGCTGGACATCCCCTCACTGACAAATCAACTTAGAAACCAAAGGCCCTCCAGCAGCTGAGAGATGGGGACGCAGCAGCTGACCCCAGTGGGAGGGCTCTGGGCTGTGTGGGAATCCTCACACCTCCCCTCCCCAGACCACACGGGAGTCTGGGATTGTGCGAGGTGTATCTTCGAAAGATATATTTAAAGTTCAAGAAAAGTGTATTCTGCAAGTTGATGGGAAAGAGTGCTTGACCAAAAGGTTATTGTCTCCTAATTTCAACTCAAAAGCACAGATGTGATGTCTAGCACGCAGGGCAATTCAGCTCTACTTGTAAAGGTGGAGAGCAAGGGCGTCAACGGATCTCTTTCCTCCCTGAGGCTGTCCCCACCTAATCGCCAGCACCACAGCGGTATTTTCCATCTCGAAACATGGCCTGGATCCCCCAAGGAAAAAGGGATGATCCTCTGGAAATCTAGATAAATGTACCATCCTCAGCTTTCTCAGGGAAAACTGGTGACTGGACATTCATTCCTCTGCGTCACCCTAGGGCCAGATTACTTCCAGGTGTTGCAACTGGGACAATCAGTCACAACATGTCACTTACCTAATATTAGGTCAGCGCATAAATAAACACGCAAGGCACACACAATCCCTTCTTCTAATCCTCCTTATTTAAGGGAGCAAGACAGCTGATTTCTTCCTCTTGACATTCTAAGAGGATGTTAAGCCAACTTCTTTGCTGGACAAAAAAATTAAAAATAAAAATGCTGTCAAGTGGAAACCTCCTAGCTCTCCTGGGGACCCTGGTCAGTCACGCAATTTTTAGAGTTAGAAAGGATCAGAAGAGAGCCGTGCTCCCCACCTGACAGATCTATTACTGGAGAATGGCAGGGTCCTTGTCTTCGCGCAAGGAAGAATTCAGGTGTGAGACAGAGAGTAAGTGGAAAGCAAATAGCAAGGTTTATTAGGGCAGGGACATCCATAAGGACGGAGGGGCACCTCTCCAGACAGAACCTGAGAGTGCCCAGTCGCTCAGACTAGAGGAGAGCGAGGTTACATGGTTAAGTGGAGAGAGAGGTGGGCGGCTCAGCATCCAGGCAGAGGGCTGAGCATGCAGTCCGATTGAGGACCCTCCCCCGGGGGGGGGGGGGGGGGGTTTAAGGGGATTGATTGGTCTTGCCTCCCCACCTTAGCTCCTCCTGGAACAAAGGACTTTTGGGATGTAAATACGAAAAATTCCTATCTGAGTTTTCCCTGAAGTTATCAGACAGGAGGAAGCCTGGCTGGCATAGCCCTGGTTAGAGGAAAGATGGGCACGACCCCCTGGAAGATAGGTAGGATGTCTGAAGTGCAGATACTGGGCTGCACCTGGAAGGTTATCAGGCAGAAGGGCCGGGACCCCCACCTGGGAGGTTATAGGGCAGAAGGGGCAGGGCAGGATGTTTCCAGTGCAGATACTGGGCTGCCCTGGAAGGTTATCGGGATGACTTTGAGATGCATATGCAGGACCTAGAGTCACCTTAGGCCTTTGTCACACACATAGGCTCATATCTGACTTCCTACCTAACAGATCTAGCCTGAGATCCGAGACTGCTGAATGGTTTGCTGCGGCCACACAGAGAGAACCAATGCTGGGCGGCAGGCCTCCCTGCCTCCACCCCGGTGCCACTGGCATCACACACCCTGCATCTTGGTCGTTAGGCCACATAATTACCTGCTGGAAAATCCGAGAAAGGCAAGCTTGCCATCGTTAAAAATGACTTAGCGACGGCACTGTTCGCTGCAGGGGGTTAGCTCTAGCAACTGCCCAGGGCCAGCCCCTCCCTGCAGGTTCCCAGGCAAGGCTGAGAGTCCACTAAGACCTGGCTTCCCTAAGTGGTCTTTTTTGTGTCCATTCTGGAAGCCCCGAGAAAGCCCCAGCCAGCCACCCTCAGTGGACAGGGCGTGAAGCTGAGGCCCATGTTAGAGGGTCCCATGCCAGGCACACTGGGGACTGCAATAGCAGAGGCTCTGAGCAGCAAGGGGACAGCCTCTGGCACCGAGCGAACAGTAGCGAGAACCCAAACGCCAGGCCCCGTGCTGCTCCGCGTGGCCACTGGCCGTGACACCTCCGAAAACAATCTTCCACGTTTACTGCATAGCACGTAATGTTTCCCAAAAATCCGCCATAAAACCCAGTAAGTCAATAACCCCAGACATATTCTGGACCTTACACTTGGTTATAGCAAACACCAAATACAAGATTTTCTCCTTTAATTTCAAGTCTGACTTTTTCTATTTTCCCGCCTTGGTATAATAACAAAGAAAACAGCCAGAAAGTGGGCAAGAGAGAAAATGAAATATTATCTTTTTAAAATATAATGTGGAAACAGATCGAGAAAGTAATGAGAAGCAATAGGACATAAGGACTTATTTTTAAACTTTCTTCAGGTTCATTTTGATGTATACTTCCAAGAAAAGGCAATTTATATAAGGTTTTCACCATCTTTCTGCCCATATAAAAACTAATGAAACAAATACTTTATAAAATATTTAAAATGAAAATTCAGTAATAGCTTGACATAAAAATCTTAGATTAATGGAAACTGAGAAAAGGATAACTAAAACCTTATTCATTTCCTGTTTCATACTAAGAGAAATCAAGAGATAATTCTTGTTCTTGGCTGTTAATTATGGGCATTATATAAAGTTTCCATAAACATTTTTACAAAAAAGATTTTTTTTTATTATTTATTTCAAAGGCAGAGTCACAGAGAGACAGACACACAAGAGAGAGATCTGCCATCCACTGGTTCACTCCCCAAATGGCTGCAACAGCCAGAGCCGGGCCAGGCTGGAGTCAGGAGCAGGCACCTGGCACCGGGCCATCGTCTGCTGCTTTCCCAGGCACATTAGCAGGCAGCCAGATGGGAAGTACAGCAGTCAGAATGTGAACAGGCACCCATGTGGGCGGCTTAACCTGCTATGCCATGTCACTGGCCCCCCAAAAACCTTCAAAAAAATCTCTAGCAGACTTCAAACGCTGTGTAACTCTATCAAAATCGACCATAAACTAGTCCATAAATACACCAACAAAAATTAGAAAAGCAGAATGGCATAATCAATTCATTAACAATTACTACCAAAAGTTTAAGAGTCACTTGGGCACTTGTTCAACACTCTCCTAAATAACTACTGGATCAAAAGGAACAGTCGGCACACAATCATATGCATTTTAACAACTGCTTTATTCAGAATGCAGACCAACCTACACAGGATATAGTCAAACTGTAGAGAAAAAAATTAAACATCTTGAGTGCTTTCCACTTTTATATTAGGGTATAAACTTTCTGTAATAATACGGAGACTCAAAACTACAGAGGCTCAAAGTGAGACACAGGTTTTTCTTTTTCAACATGTGGTGACCAAGGGAGGGGCACCTGCCAAGGTCACGCGGGACCCAGGCTAGCTCGGCTTTCCTCTACGTGGCTTCCAGCTCTGGACCTGATGTGCTGCTTTAGCTGGAGTAACATCCAGGCCGAGGGAAGGGAGGAGGGAAGGTCCTCAGCCAGTCGCCTGTCTTCCAAGAGTGACCTTATGCCCACTACCATTGGCTCCTTAGTCACATAGCCACACTCTCCTGCGGGAGAAGCTGAGCTCATGGCTTCCAGATGGACAGCCGAATCTAGGGGCTGATTCCTCCGAGAAAGGGTAGGTTCTGAAAGACTCTGGTGTGTCTTCCACATTATCTTTCTCACTTAAAAAAATGAAATACAACTCAAATACAAAGGGAAATGGGACAGAACCAAAAATGGCTTGTTTTTTTAATTCTTTCACTTTACCTGGATTCTTAGTCACAAAGGCACTAGCAAATATCAAATTAAGTAATTGGAAAGATGCACCAGTGCCTCTGAGGATGGTTCAGCCCCAGGCCAACAAATCCAATCCTGTGCTATAACGTACACTGAGAACGTGTCTATTCCCTTGGCTTGTTTGAGGCTTTTAAATTGTGTTGAGGCTGGCATCAGAGCGCAGTGGGTTAAAGCCATGGCCTGCAGCACCAGCATCCTATATGGGCGCTGGTTCATGTCCTGGCTGCTCCACTTCTGGTCTAGCTCTCTGCTATGGCCTGGGAAAGCAGTAGAAGATGGCTCAAGTCCTTGGGCCCATGCACCTACATGGGAGACCCAGAAGAAACACCTGGCTCCTGGCTTCAGATCAGCACAGCTTTGGCCAGTGAGGATATTTGGGGAGTGAAGGAGCAGATGGAAGATCTCTCTCTGCCTCTACCTCTTTCTGTAACTTTTTCCTTTTTTTTTTTTTAAGATTTTATTTATTTGAGAGGTAGAGTTACATACAGACAGAGAGAGGGAGACCCAGAGAAAGAGAGGTCTTCCATCCGCTGGTTCACTCGCAAATGACCACAATGGCCAGAGATGGGCTGATCTGAAGCCAGGAGCCAGGTGTCTCTTCCTGGTCTCCCATATGGGTGCAGAGGCCCAAGGACTTGGGCCATCTTCTACTGCTTTCCCAGGCCATAGCAGAAAGCTGGATTGGAAGAGGAGCAGCTGGGACTAGAACCGGCACCCATATGGGATGCTGGTGCTGCAGGTGGAGGATTAACCAACTGCACCCCAGTGCCAGCCCCTATAACTTTTTCAAAATAAATAAATCTTTAAACAAAAATAATTGATGTGTTGTTATTGTACACCCTGACTAACTTAAAAGGAGTTTCACGCAGACTGTTTTATAGCTTTCCACAAAGGTATTCTAGCACTAGACAGAAATTAATCTATTGTTAATACATTAACTTTTGAAATTTCTGGACCAGGTACTTTTTAAAAAACATTACTGAAGTATAGTTTAAGTAGAACAAGACATACACATTGTAAATCTACTTGTCACTGGGGTTGATCCAGTTTATCTACCTATAAAATCACCACCTTAATTTAGGTGTATCACACATACCTCATCCCAAAAAGTTTCCAGGTCACTGTATCCGGGTCAGTCACAACCCACCCTTTGCTGCAGGCAGAAACTCACCTCCTTTCTGTCTTTTTAAGCATTTCTGATGGAACAATCTACAGCGCTGGTTACAGTCATCACGGTTTGCGTTATTTTGTGTCTGGCTAGCTTTACTCAACGTCTTTTTGAGATTTACCCCTGTTGCTCATATGCGTCAGTATTTATGATCTTTTGCTGCTGCATAGTCTATGGCATAAACATACCACAACACGTCCATCCACTAATGAATGAATGACAACTGTTTTCACTTGGAGGCTATTATAAATATTGCTGCTGTGAACATGCATGTACAAGTCTATGTGAACATATTTTTGGTTCTCTCAGGCAAATTATTAGAAGTATAACTGGCAGGTCTTACAGGAATAATGTGTTTAACTTGTAAAGAAACTGACATTCTTTTCCAAAAAATGGTTTTATCATTTTACATTCCCATTGGCAATAGTTGAAAGCTCCAAGTGGTCCACATCTCAGCCAAAACTCGCTCTTCTGTGATTTTTAACTTTAGCTATTGTAATCAATATACAATGGTATCTTGTTACTGCATTGATTGGCATTCTTTTCATTTTATTAATGCTATCTTTTAAGGAACAGACGTCTTACATTTTTATGGAGTCACATTTATCAGTTCATGCTTTCTGTGTTCTAGAAATTTCTGCCCACACCAACTTTGTGAATATTTTCTCCTGTGGCTTCTCCTTTTTTATTTTATAGTTTTGGTCTTTTATATTTAGGTCCATGATGCTTTCTGAGTTATCTTTGTTCACAAAGGTAAGAGCTGAAGGTAAATTTTCACATATGGATACACACGAGTTGTAGTACCATTTGTTTAAAAGACTATCTTTTCCCTTCAATTTCCTTGGCACCACTTTGAAATATCAATGGGTCACACATACGTGGGAATATTTCTAGATACTCTATTCTAGTCCATCAGTTTATATGTCTACATGTCAATATCAACACTGCGTTGAGAACTGCAGCTTTACTGGAAGTCTTGAAATAAGGTAGTGAATATCTTCCAATACTGTTTTGTTTTCTTTCTGCTTTCATCTTTTTTTTAAAGCTTTCTAGGTTCTTTATATTTCCATATAGATTTTAAATTTCACTTTCTAATTGTTCATCACTGGTAAGTATACCTGATTCGGTTAAATTCTCATTGTTTTCAAGTTCACTGAACTTTTTTCCTTAAATATCTAATCTGCAGTTAAACCATCCAGGAAAACTTTTACTTTAGTTATTTTTTTTTGAGATGTTCAAACATTTTATTTTTTGTATCTTCTCTTTCTCCTTATGTTTGTGTGTGGGTCGATTTCCAAAGCCGGTTCAGCGTGCCTGTCTGGCAGTTCCACTGTCTCTGTAATTGGGGGGTCTATGTCTACTGACTGACGCGTCTGTCTTGCTCTTTTATCCAACAATGTTGGGACGCAGTTCACTGTGCATTTTATGTTGCTCAGTGCTAGGTTTTGTTGTCTTTGTTTAAAGAGCGCCAGGCTTCCTCTGGCAGGCTGTGAAGTTCCTTGTGAATTAATCTGATTCTTCTGAGGCGTGGCTTTAAATGATTTTGGGGGCTAATTTTGCCCAATCTTACATCCAGCTGGCAAGTTTTCTCAAATTGTTCCATGTGCACGCACTGGTTAGCCTTGTGCTGCCTTGTCCAGGCAGTCCTGCAGTGACTCGGGCGCCCTCTCCCTGCCCGCCCCCACTTCCTCAATGCTACTTCTGTCCACCTGACTCAGAGTGGCAGCCTCTCAGCCTCTCGTCGTACTCCCAGTCCATCCACTGTAGTCTGAAAATTGCCCTCAAGGAGCAACCCAGGGTTCCCTTTGTTTATTCCCTGCCTAAGTGAATCAGGGTGGCACTCTGTTCCAATGGCAAACATTCATTATTTCCTGTGTTTTTCTGGGTTCAAGTTGCTCGCAGTTTAAGGGTGACTCCAGATCCAGTAATCCATTCGTGGCCAGATCTGTAACTCCCTAGACTAGGAATGCTTATCTTAACATTCATAATAACCAAAGGCCAGGTCGGCTATCTAATAAAACAGTGAGCAGGACGCCAACTTTTTAATTTGATCTTGAAAGTTGTATTTCAACTTACATCTGAATATTCACATGATTAATTTCTAGCCCTTTAAAAAAACCCTCTATACGTTCAATGACAAACATTTCCATTATGTCTCCCTGCATTGTGGGCTAGGTTGGGCCTCAAGTTCTATTCCAAACTCTTGCCTTTTACTTACAGACGCATTCTAAATACAGGCACAAACATGAAGTGCAGTGTGATAAGGTTCATTTACAAAGTGAGGAAAATGCACACTACTTGTGTGCTTTATTTGGGGAGAGTGGGCTGGGAAGGGTACAGGGACTTCCATTCTCTGCTCTGCTCATCCTGGGTCCACGAGGAGAGCACAGATTCCGTTTACCTGACTTTCTATGAGCCTGGAAAGATGGAAGTGTTTACAGGGTACCACCCACACGCCCCGGGTAAGTGGAAGTACTTCCTGGGAGTGGTCACCTGATTGACGGGTAGGTGGCTATGGTAACATGGACCGAGGGAGGCATGGCTTCCAGCTCATGAATTTAAACTATCTGGTTTTTCCCATATTACCTGCTCCATCCTCTGCAGTTCCACAGTGAAAATCAAGCACCTCGCTTTGCATTCAAGCTGTGCGCTGTAAAAGGTTCCAAGCAGAACTCATCTCCCTCAGCAATCTATTGAGCATGCCTTACTGAGAAAGGAGGCAGCAGGGGAAAGAACGCTTACCTCATGTTTCATTTTTTTTTTAGGGAGCAGAATACAAAGAAACAGATTTTTCCATCTGAAGGAACTTACACTATTAATAAGGTCAATAATTACATCTAGATTCATTTTCAATTCTATTTATATACAGAAGATCAATTTAGCATATATTAAGTAAAGATTTCAACAGATTGCACCCACACAGAAGCACGAAGTGTAAAGTACTGTTTGAGTAGTAGTTATAGCATTAATTCACATTGTACAACACATTAAGGACAGAGATCCTACATGGGGAGTAAGTATACAGTGACTCCTGTTGTTAACAATTGACACTCTTGTTTATGGCGTCAGTAATCACCTTAGGCTCTTGTCATGAATCTTGATGTAAATGGGATGGGAGAGGGAGAGGGAGATGGGAGGGTTGTGGGTGGGAGGGTGGTTATGGAGGGGAAAAAGCCACTGTAATCCGAAAGCTGTACTTTGGAAATTTATATTCATTAAATAAAAGTTTAAAAAAATAAGCTCAATAATTAAAAACAGGGTTTTCCATATCTAACCTATAACTATTTATTAAGTATTTATCTCATTGCTATTCTTAAAGATACTAGTCCTTATTTATTTGTGTAGGTAGCTGTCCTTGCCTAAGCCCTCACCAACCCATAAATGGCTTATGCATTTATTGGGGAGGAAATGGCAGATTTGGTTAAAGAGAAGTATGTTGGTGGCAGGAAGCAAATGTTTCCTCCACGACTCGGCTGCCGTGAGTCGAGTCTGAAATACAGTTAGCGTTAGCAACTTTAACAACCAAGGCTATACCTAGAAATCTATGCAGAGCTCACTGCTGAGAACTGCAAAGTGTCAAAAACGTACATAAAAATGAGAACACGTGTCAGCTGCAAACCTGCCACTTGAAAGATGACAAAAACTGTTAACAAACTGGCGTGCCTCCTCCGAGGTTTGCTAAGTGCACACATACATATACACCTACACACATATGAGTCTATTACACTCACACGGGCACAACTGTCAAACTTTCTTTGGATTACGTCAGTCACTAAACAGCCTTTTGAAGCACGATTCCAAATCAGGGATGCGACAGGAGGGATGAGTGAGGCACCTCAGGCACCCCGCCCACCTCTCCCTGCCCCAGACTTCTTTTTTTTTTTTTTTAAATATTTATTTATTTATTTGAAAGGCAGAATTACAGAGGCAGAGGCAGAGAGAAAGAGACAGAGAAGTCTTCCATCCTCTGGTTCACTCCCCATATGGCAGCAGCGGCTGAAGCCAGGAGCCTCTTCTGGGTCTCCCACTCCAGTACGGGGGCCCAAGGACTTGAGCCATCTTTCTACTGCTTTCCCGGACTATAGCAGAGAGCTGGATCAGAAGTGGAGCAGCCGGGACTTGAACTGGCACCCATATGGAATGCCGGCACTGCAGGCAGCGGTTTTTACCCACTATGCCACAGCGCTGGCCCCCCAGACATCTTAGCAACCACTTGAAACCCCTGGCTATGCAAGTTGGCGCCACGCACCTGTGACCTCAGAGTTACCTAGGAACTTGTTAAAAATGTACAATCATGGGCCCCACCACAGAGCTATTTACTGAATAATAATAAAAAAAAAAACTAACAAGCTATCCAGGTGATTGATATATACATAAAAGTCTGAAAAACAGTGCCCTAGTTTATCTTGCCATTTCTGCTATTATTGAACTACTGCATTGTTTCTAATTACCTTGCTATTACAACTGCTGCACACATATCTCTGTTTTTTTTTTTTTTTTTTTTGACAGGCAGAGTGGACAGTGAGAGAGAGAGACAGAGAGAAAAGTCTTCCTTTGCCATTGGTTCACCCTCCAATGGCCGCCATGGCCGGCGCACCGCACTGATCCGATGGCAGGAGCCAGGTGCTTATCCTGGTCTCCCATGTGGGTGCAGGGCCCAAGCACTTGGGCCATCCTCCACTGCACTCCCGGGCCACAGCCGAGAGCTGGCCTGGAAGAGGGGCAACCGGGAAAGAATCCGGCGCCCCGACCAGGACTAGAACCTGGTGTGCCGGTGCTACAGGCGGAAGATTAGCCTGTTGAGCCGCGGCGCCAGCCAATATCTCTGTGTTCTTAAGTAATTATTTAATTAGGAGGGAAACATTAAATGGGAATTCTAGATCAGCACACTCGCTTCTAAATTTGCAACCATCAACCTACGGTGCTCTAAGAAACCAGGCTTCTTAGATTTGAGAATCCAAGAATCAGTTAACAAGTGGTTACACAGGTGGACTTGAACCCTAGTTCTGACAACAGGCTGTACAACTTTAGGCAAGTGACTATGTCTAAGCCTCAATCTCCTGGCTGTGTAAAGCTCACTGAGTTGTGGTTGTGATTTAAATCAGGCAGAATCCATAAAGCACTGAGAATACGGAAGTGCTACTCCTGTGTCTGTTGGTATGTATAGGAGGGAAAACGAATGGACAGAGTCTCTAAGTGAACCAAACACCTGAGCATGAACTGTTGGCAGCCTGAACACCTTCACTTCATCCCTGACTCCTGGTTCTCTCCTAGGTAGCTATATGATAGAGAGCTGTGGACCACATCTCAGAGTTTTTCCCTTCTTTTCACTTATTGTTTTATTTTCAGCTTTCATAGGAGTGTGGATGGTGCCAGCGCTGTAGCGCAGTGGGTTAAGCTGCCATCTGCAATGCCGGGAGCACCTATGGGCACCAGTTCGAGTCCCGGATGCTCCACTTCTGATCAAGCTCCCTGCTGATGTGCCTGGGAAAGCAGCAGAGGATAGCCAATGTGCTTGGGCCCCTACCCCATGTGGGAAACCTAGAGGAAGCTCCTGGCTCTGGCTGGGCTGGACCCAGCCCTGGCCACTGGGGCCATCTGGGGAGCGAACCAGTAGCTAGAAGATCTGTCACAGTCTCTGTGTCTCTCTCTGTCTCTCTGCCTTTCAAATAAATAAAATACCTCTTGAAATAATTTTTAAAAATTAAAAAAAGATATGTGGATATAATAGTTTTCCTCTGAGCCCAGGTAGAAAAACTAATGTCCACTCTAGGAGCTGTGTGAGCATGAAATCAGGCACCCCGGCCCACACGCAGTGAGTACGCTGTCTCTACAGTCAGGCACTGCTGTGTTACCATCTGAGTCTCCCACACAGTGCAGGTTCTCCGCTCGCCCTTATCCCCTGGGCAACCCGACAGCCGCAGGGGCAGCACTGACGCCGTGTTAGGTCCTGGAAGTGACCTAGAGAGGACCCAGAGTGCACAGGAGGAAGCACGTGGGTAAGCCGCAAACCCTGCACCTGTTGCCTCAGGCCCCAGGGCATAACGGGATTCTGCTCTCAGCAGGGTGTGGGAGCTGCACTCTTCAGAACACTGAGGTCCAGTGGGTGGCCAGGCACATGCTGGGCGGCACCGGTGCTACCCTGGGCGCTGCTCAGGGAGCAGGTGCGAGCTTCCAGAAGCGATCCAAGGTGAGCGTGCTGAGCTCAGCAGGACGGTTCTCTCCTGCATCCTCACCAACACGGAGCTCAGCTCAGCGGGGATGGGAAACTTGACGCTGCCTTAATACACAATCCATGTCTGACCTATTTACCACTTACACTTCTCCGCATATGTGTGCCTCGTCGGGGGGAAGAGAAAGGAACGGGAGCGACTCCTGGTTCTCAAACTGGGCCGCTGCTTCTCCAGCAGCCCCAGCACCCGGTAGCAGGAGGGGCAGGCTCCCCTTCTGGCCGGCGCGCAAGCGTGGTTTCCAAGGGGCGTGCTCTTTGATTCCGTGACTCAGAGAACCTGGAGTTAGCACCTAACATCTAGTAGGGGATTTACGTGTGTAGTATTGCCTGACACAAAATACATTTTAAAAAAATAGAAATTAAGACAGATGAAAAAAAATGCCTAAGTAAACTGCTGGGATGCAGACCTGGCCGATGGGACTGGCCATCAGCCTCCGTACCGGCTCCTGTGCCCCATCAATCATGGGCAGCTTTCTCGGGCAGTGCTGCCCACTTGACTGGAGAGACTTCCCAGCACCCACACTGGGGAGGGGTCGGAGGAGAGCTTTGAAAAGATTCCAGGAATTGACATGCTCTCAGAGTCGGGAAGCCCTCGGCTGCCACAGCTTCGGCCCCCTACCCCAGGCCGTCCTGGCTCCAGCACGCCTGCTTGGAGTGCAGCGGCCTCGCTGGGTACGCTGGCAGTGACGGGGAACTCACTGACCCAGCAGCTCCAGCTGTCTCCCAGCCCGCAGGACCATCACCGGAGACTCCACACGGTGTGCACTGAGCCGAGCAGAAATCTCTCCCTGTAGGCTTCTTCCCCCTGTGTTCCACCTCTCCCCTCCCACAGCTCTGAAACTCCAGGTGCTCCCACACTCCAGGATCGTGCAGCGCGAAGGCTACCGCATTTCTAGTGGGACCTCCAAACCACAGCACCTGCCAGAGGCCGAGATGCCCACTGTGCTACTTCCTGAATCCTCCATACCAGGTTGGATGCTGAACCGACTGGAGTGAGGCTGTGGGGCTTGGAGCTAGCTGATGACAAAAACAGGAACAGTACGAAAGCAAGTGTCAGCTGGAACAGAATGAGCAAGACGGAAGAATGGCAGGTAACATTAAAAAAAAAATTACTTACACTAGCGTGGGCATTTAGCTTAACACTTAGGATGCCTGGAGCCCACAGGAGTGCCTAGGTGTGATCCAGCTCCATCCCTGGACTCCACATCCCTGTCCGTGCAGCCCCTGGGAGGCAGCAGGTGATGGTTCAGGTAACTGGGTGCTTGTCACTTGTGTGGAAGACATGGATTGATCTCCCAGCCCAGGCTGTTGCAGGCATTTGGGGAGCAAATCGGTGGATTCAATTTCTCTTGCTCTCTCTCAAATGAATAAATTAAATTAAAAATACATATGCCCTTGGGGCTGGCACTGTGGCACAGCGGGTTAACACCCTGGCCTGAAGTGCCGGCTTCCCATGCGGGCGCCGGTTCAAGACCCGGCTGCTCCACTTCCAATCCAGCTCTCTGCTATGTCCTGGGAAAGCAGGAGAAGATGGCACAAGTCCTTGGGCCCCTGCACCCATGTGGGAGACCCGGAAGCAGTTCATGGTTCCTGGTTTTGGATCGGCACAGCTCTGGCTGTTGCGACCAATTGGAGAGTGAACCAGTAGATGGAAGACCTCTCTGTCTCTCTCTCTCTGCCTCTCCTCGCTCTGTGTAACTCTGACTTTCAAATAAATAAATAAATCTTTAAAAATATACATATGCCCCTACATGCAGACCTGACTGGAGAGGAACACGGAGGAGACAAGGATGGACAGTTGGAAGACTATCACCTAGGTGACTTATGATGTGACTTCTATTAGGGGTGACTTGGGATACTTTCTGCAAGGAAGACATGTAAGCCTTACTGATGGACTGGATGTGAGGTATTAAAGAAAGATGGAAGAGGACTTGTGGGTTTCAGCCTGAGTAGCTGAGTAACCAGTTACAGAGATGAAAGAGGAGGCAGGGACAGCCTTTTGGGAGAAGCTCCAGAGCTGTATTTCCAGTAGAGATGTAAGACTTTCAAATGGAGATGTTGAGATGACACAAGATATGAGTCTGGGCTCATGGGCGAGATCCAGGGAAAGAAATGAACTTTGTAGGAAAGATGGCATTGAAGCAAGGGATCACATGAATTCATAGGATAAACACAAAAGGCCAAGGACTGAGCCCTCGGGATGCTAACTTTTGGAGACCATGAAGAAGAGGAGGTTGGAGAGGAAACTAGGTATTTCTAAGACTGCTCTTCACAAAGCAGCTGGGATTACCATATCTACGAACTACGAGGCCACAGCCAACCACCATACACTTCTTCAAAAACTGCCTTCCAGAGTCACACGCCTGCTCTCTTTCTGGCTCCTGACCCATGGCCCCAGGCTGCAGAGCCCCACTGCACCTGTCAGCTGCACTGCGACGTGGTCCTTGGCAGGTGTCCTAGGTCTTGGATCCAAGCTCTCACATCAGCTAAGGACTTCTAGTTGTCTAACACTGACCGAGAGCTTGTTCCCCAGAGCTGCCAAAAATTCTTGGCAGATGATCAATGAAGCACACAATGAGTGAGTGTTCAACAGAGACTCCCTGCAGCCTAAGCCAGAGAAAGGCTGGTCACCCCTGAGGAATCTGCTCTTGGCCGCGCAGTGACGTCGCAAACTCTTACCCAGAAAAGCTGGTGACTGTGTGTCCCTGGGAACGTGCCAGCATTTCCTGGAAGCTGCTAACGTCATGAACCTATGCCTAAGTACTGCAAACAGTGGGCACCTGCTCTTTCGGCCCCAGTCACAGGGTGAGGCTGGAGATGCCTGCTACTGCCCCAGCCTCACCTGTAAAGAGAGTGTCACCTACCTCACAAGTGTTTGTGAAGACAAAATGAGATAAGCGGGTAAAGTGCCTGGCATGTAGCTAGATACGGTATTAGTTATTCTCATCTACCCTGATGACCACAAGACGACACAAGCTGAATGGTAACCATGTCCTAAAAATGACACTTTTAATGCCATTTAAGAACAGAATAATAAAAGATTTACTTTGGTTGTTTTTCTGAGCAAACCAATATAGGATCAATGGAATGTAAACTTGGCCTAAAAACTAAAGTCCTTCCTTTCTCTGAACTTCCCTCCCAAGGTTAGTGCAACCATGTTACACAACTAAGAGTCAAAGATGTAATGTCTATTAATGTGACATTGATAACACTGATTCCAAATAAAAATTAGGGAGCAAAATGGAAATCTCCAAGCCTGACCATTATCCTGCAAGAGTTGTCTGAAATGTCCATCGTGTAACATATTCCATTGACTAGAGTCATTAAAGTTGGCAAGAGGAGCAGGAAAGCACTCATAAGACCAGCCTGGCTATTTTATTAATGAAAGGTTACATAACAGTCTCACCAAACTACAGAGTTCCCATCTTAGAGTCTTTCAATATTTATGGAAACAGAAGATTCTCATGCTACAGTCCATTTCAGAAACTGAGAATTTCCACTATCTGACAGCGATCCATTCTATATTATTTTAGCTCAGTTTCAGAACAGGCTACAGAAGAGTTACACTCCTTTTTACTCCTACTCACTAACAATAGGTCAGTTGTGTCGAGGGCTTGACCTCGAATCTCAAGTAGGTGCAACTGAACAAAACGACACCGAAAGGCTCTCGACTCCAAAAAACTTGGTCGTATTACTGGCCTTTCTGTTTCTAAACAATGCACTAAAGAAAGTCATGTATCTGGGACCATTTAAAGCCGCTGTCTACAGTATAGAAAGTGGGACACAAAACAACCGAAGAATGCACAAGTACCTTGAAAGAATAAAAGTGGAAATGCCGTGCCAGAGTTCAGAAAACAGAGTCCCACGCTCCAAACGGAAAACAAACCTCGAGTCATGCATTTCCTGGCACTTCGATTTCATGGACTCTCACTTTTTATAGGTAATTAATAATTTTGACATTATTTTTCAAACCAGTGCATAGGGAAGCTACTTCTAAACCATAATTTTCAAATCAATAAACTGACTTTTGTTTGCTTTAAATAAGCTTTTATGTTGCAGTAACTTTAGATTTACAAAATACTTACAAAGATAGTACAGACTTTCTATATACCCCATCCAGATCTCCCTAAAATTAACATCTTACGTAACCAGAGTGCATTTGTCACAGCTAAGAAATTAGAAGCAATATGTGACTGTTAACTACAGAGTTTATTTAAATTTCACTTATTCTCTAATGTCTTTTTCTTTCTAAGTACAATCCAGTTTATCTCCTGGCATTTAATGACTTTTTATTTTTTTATTTTATTCTTCTAAGACTTATATATTTATTTGAGAGGCAGAGTTACAGAGAAGAGAGAGACAGAAAGGTTTTTCATCCACTGGTTCATTCCCCAAGTGGCTGCAATGGCCAGAGCTGAGCTGATAGGAAGCCTGGAGCCAGGAGTTTTTTCCGGGTCTCCCACGTGGGTGCCGGGGCCCAAGCACTTGGGCCATCTTCTACTGCTTTCCCAGGCCATTAGCAGAGAGCTGCATTGGAAGTGGAGCAGCTGGGACACAAACTGGTGCCCTTATGGGATGCCTGTGCCACAGGCGGAGGCTTAACCTACTACACCACAGTGCCAGCTCCTAATCACATTTTTAAATGCAGTAAGTTTTGGTGTATGCCATACTCCTATATCTTATTATCAATGTCCTTATTGTAACTATGACAGAAAATAAACCTAAAATTCCCTAGAAAGGGGCTAGCACTGAGGCATTGCAGGTAAAGCCGCTGTCTGCGGCGCCAGCATCCCATATGGGCGCCAGTTTGAGTCCTGGCTGCTCCACTTCCAATCCAGCTCCCTGTTAATGTCCCTGGGAAAGCAGCAGAGGATGGTCCAAGTGCTTGGGCCACTGCACCCACATGGGAGACCCAGATGGAGCTCTGGCTCCTGGTTTTGGATGGGTGCAGCTCCAGCCATTGTAGCCATTTGGGAAGTGAATGAGTGGATGGAAGAACTCTCTATTTCTCCCTCTGTCTCTCTGTAACTCTACCTTTCAAGTAAATAAATAAATTTTTAAAAAATATTCCCTGGAAAATAATACAGGAATAATAATATAACAACATATATTTATATAATATAATACATGATATATAAAATATAATATATAAATATATAATATATAATAAAATTATAATATATAATAATAAATATTATATAATAATTAGGTAAATGTTACATGAAGATCCATGCAAATATGGTGTTTCTACTAATGGTTTATTGAGGAGAAAAAGTGGTGAATCACTGAAGTATATTCCCATCACATTCTTTCCTAGGAACCTTTGAGATCAAACTAATGTTTCATAAATCTCCCCAGAAGGCTTGTCCCTTACCTCTTTCCCAAGGTTCCTGCAGAGTCATAAGGCACAGGATGAATCTTTCTGATGAATTCTGCAATAGAACATAAAGTAGTATTATAATTATACTCAGATAACCCTTTTTATCAAATATATATAAAACTACTTTTATTTTCAATTACTATATAATAGTTGTATTGAGACAACAGAATATTGAATTTAAGGGAAAATAATTCTATCATTTATGACATGTCTTGAGTTTAAAATTGAAAGCATTTTACAATGAATAGAAAATGTTCCAGGGAAAAATAAATGAAAGAAGAAAGAGAGAAAGAAAGAAAGAGAGAGAGAGAGTCAGAGAGACTGGCCACAGTGAGTAATACCAGTTAAGAAGAACGCTTCATAATCTTTTCCTTGTGTATTATGGAGACTACTAAACAGCCACACCAAGTGAATCACATTGGGAGCACGGCCTTTGTGACCTTGTGATGGGAAAACAGTCATCAAGAGTTTGCAATCAGGATATTTCTGAAAGCACACGTGTCTGATAAGGCATCCTTGTGTGTCTGTTTGCCTGAGAAAGGTCCAATTCCTGCCCACTTCCCAGGGTCCACCCAATCCACCTTTGTCCTGGATTTTACATTTTCCCAGAAGTGTTTTAAAGTAAGCTGGGTAGCTTACTTCCATGCTCTATCGGATCCCATTGAACCCTGGGTAAGACACATGTACCGTGAAGCCGGTCATCAGCAAGTGTTAACCCACCTCAGTGTGCCATGTAACTGAACCTCACACCCAAAGACAGTACCCACTTGCACCAAAAGGATGTGGCCTCTCGGACAGGAGACAGGAGGCCAGGCTGGAAGCGAGGGAATGCCTGAAGCTGCTGCTCCTGCTTGGGACTAGCTTGAAGACATTAACTTAACAAAAGCAGATGAGAAGGGGTTTTACATGGTTGTCTACAAAGCATGGATATTCATCTAGATCAAGTGACTTTTTAAATCTCACTCAACCTACAAAGCAAAGGAATAGCGATTGCTTTGTTGGTCCTAGGAGCAGAAGAAATTCACACATAAATGATGCCAGCTCTCTGTCAGTATCAGCACATGCCTCAAAACAGAACCATCGGTTACTTCCAGTGATGGCTTTAAGACTTCATCTAATGCGTGAAATCAAAGTGGAGCTTCTGGAAGTTCACACTGTAAAACGCGAAACACCTGAAACTGCTGTCATTACCACTAAAATTCACTGAACAAGTTCAACAATAAATATGAAAGTAGAGTAATTCTCATTATTCACAGTGGGTTAGGTTCTATGAAACCACCACAAACTCTGAATTAGCCAGTGCCGCTCTACTGCTTGTATGGGAAATACGGGGTTAGGTTCCTGGGAGCTGCTGGACACATTTCCATCAAGTGATCACACAGGACATTCTTTTGCGTGTGTTTCCGTTTCAAGGTACCTTCACATATACAGTGGATGTGCTAAGACGGAGCTCACAGCCAACATCGCTCTATCTCCAGTCTAACACATGGATGTGTCTCTGAAAGGCACATGACAGCCCTCTTGCATGTAGGATCACTGCACGCTCTACACGTGGTGGTCTTTCCAACAGTGGAATCACCAACAGCAAGCACAGAATTAAAAACACCTAGGCACAGAGAAGATGCTCATTTTTAGCATGGGAGCTGACAGAAGGCAGAGCGTCACCCTTCGACCCCACCTCCATGAGGCACACGTGGGTTGAGCAATACCAGCCTTTTCACCACTCTGCACCATCTGTAGCCATGCACTCTGCAGAATTACCACAAAAGTGCCATGAGTTTTGACTCTGGGGTTCCAAATGTACTTCAGGGAGCAGACAATTCCACAGAAGCCAGGGGGAGGGAAAAGTTAACCAAAGGGTGCTTGGTCATGGATGGGTAGAAGCCAGAAGTTATGCAGTTTCCTTGCACAGTAGGGTGACTACAGACACTGCTGTCGCTCCTTCGGCCACAAAAGGAACGATGCTGCTCGCAGTTAATTGGTCTTCAATAGACTTTTACTTAGAAAGAGTGGGGAAGAGTGGGGGACCAGGAGAAAGGGGAAGAGATAGCGCGCACGTTCCTTAAGGGGGAAAGCTGGCGTGCATGCTCCTTCTCCCGCGGCCTGCTTATATACCGAATTCAACCAATCACAGTCATTCAATCACAGTCCATGCACAGAGTTCTCCACTCCAGCACTTGATCATGCTCAGCTGTGGAGTCACGCAGCAGGCAGGGCATCAGCGCCATCTTGTTGTTTTCCACGATCCTCAGTTAGATGGAAAGTTCAATCAGCTGCTACATCCGCATTACTGCTATAAGCCAAGCCCAGCATAGGGGGGTCCCATGGCAGGCCTATCCATGGGTCCCCACACACTGCTGTATATTTCTCTACCAAAAAGATCAGAAGATAGGGTTTCTAATGCTGTCACACTAAAAAAATGTTAACTGTTTGAAGAGCCAGCTAAACCCTGATTGGACATCACACAATATCTACACATGTAGCGAAGCGTTATGTGGCACTCTACAACTATGTACAATTTTTACGTGTCTGTTAAAATCTGGGAACAGGGAGAATCAACTCTTTTGGTTTTACAGTAATAATGCAACCAAAAACTTTGGTACAGCATAGCACATGGTAAAACAGTGCTCATACTAATGGGAAAAAAATGGAAATACATTTGGGCTTGGTTGTGGGTCACATACACGAGTAATTCAAAAGTTCATTGAAAAGAGAATTAAAAGGTAAGGCACATTTGCATGAACTCTTTGGAGACCCCTTAATCTAGTTCAGAAAGGTGCCAATATAAACTATATAACTACTCATCAAAATGAAGTAAATTCAGTTACACCCACAAAAGCTACAATAGTCTACCAATCATATCCTATAAATATTTAAACACACATGCTCTTAAAGAAACTGAGCTAAAATATTTTTATGACAAAGCTGAAGTTGAATTTTAAAAGATACTTCAGTATGGTACTGTATGTTTTCTGTTTGGGTTACCTGTCTTAAAATTGTTTGAGATTTTTAAGACTTACTTCACAAAACAGTGCTGATGATTTTCAACCCAACTTAATTCTCAGTTTCATTTTGTCCCAAAGCTATTGGAAATAGCTATGGAGTAAATGTTTGTGTGCACTGCCCCCCTACCTCCTAGTTCTCTTGAATATTTTTTTTGAGGTGCAGAGATAGAAAAAGAAAGGGGGAGGGCCAAGGGCTGAGGTCAGCTCCCAATCACTGTTTTACTCCCCCAAACGCCTGCAATGGCAGGTTTGGGCCAGGCCAGGCTGCAGTGGAAGCCAGAAGCTGGAATGCAATCCGGGTCTCCCCTATGAGTGGCAGGAACTTGGTACTGCCTCCCAGAGTCTGCAGTAGCAGGAAGCTAGAGGAGCCACAGTATGGAGTAGAGCCCGGTGCTCTGATGTGGGAAGTGAGTACCTTAACCACCTAGGCTAAACACCTGCTGCCCCTCCCCTAATTCCTCTACTTAAGTCCTACTCCCCAGTGTGATGGTACACGGGGGAGGTCCTGAGAGGTCCTGCGGATGGGCCCCTCATGATGGGATTAATGCCTTTATGAAAAGATTGCTCTCGATCCCGGCGCATACAAGGGCAGTCATGTGAAGACAGCAAGGAAACCAAGCCAGGTCTCAAAGCAGGAAGCAGGCCCCTCAGACAGGGAATGTACCAGCACCTTGAGTGTGGGACTCCCAGCCTGTACAGCTGCAAGAAGTAGATGTTTGTTGTTGAAGCCTCCAGGTCTATGGCCATTTTCTTAAAGCACCTCAAACTGGCTCAGCAGAAATCTTTAGTTCAAGGTCTACTTTTTATTTAGAACCTACCTTTTTACTTAGATAAGTTTATATTATGGACCAGGATGAAATGAACCTGAAAATATCTACAATTTAGCAGCACCTAAATTCCTTAAATGTTCAAAAGACTTCTATACCAGGTACAACTCATTTCACAAGCTTTGTCTCATAAAAATTTTGTTGAGGGGCTGGCGCTGTGGCATAGTGGGTAAAGCTGCTGCTTGCAGTGCCAGCATTCCATATGGTTCCTGGTTCGAGTCCCGGCTGCTCTAGCTCCAATCCAGCTCCATCCTATGGCCTGGGAAAGCAGTAGAAGATGGCCCAAGTCCTTGGGCCCCTGCACCCCCATGGGAGACCTGGAAGAAGCACCTGGCTCCTGGCTTTGGACTGGCGCAAATCCAGCCATTGCGGCCAACTGGGGAGTGAATCAGAGATGGAAACCCCCTCCCCCTCTCTATTTGCCTCTCCTTCTCTTTTTAAAAAAGATTTATTTACTTGAAAGTTAGAGTTACACAGAGAGAGGAGAGGAAGAGAGAGAAAAGTCTTCCATCTGAAGGTTCACTCTCCAATTGACTGCAACAGCTGGAGCTGCGCCAATCCAAAGCCAGGAGCCAGGATCTTTTTCCGGGTCTCCCATGCAAGTGCATGGGTCCCTTGGGCCATCTTCTATTGCTTTACAGGCCATAGCAGAGAGCTGGATCAGAAGTAGAGCAACTGAGACTAGAACTGGCACCCATATGGGTTGCCAGCGCTTCAAGCCAGGGCATTAACACGCTGTGCCACAGCGCTGGCCCCAAATAAATAAATCTTAAAAAAAAAAAAGAAGGAGGCTTCCATTAAACATCTTTTTGGTAAATAATGGTAATCTAAATAAAAACAGATAGTACTTGTAAAATATATATGCTAGAATATGTACACATTAAATTATCAAAATGTCAAAGTTTAGAATAACTTCTATTTAGTAGGTTTCCCTTGTACTAAACCTGTGGATAGATTTTATTAACAAATTTAAAAATTAGGATTTACAGAAAATAATGACTATTGAAAAAAACAACAATTTCAAATTTAGCAGCTAGAAAATGCAGCTTTGAAAAAGACTACTTCTGTCTTTGCTTCTTTCTGTCTCTCTGTAACTCTGCCTTTCAAATACAATAAATAAATCTTTAAAAAAAGATAGCCAGCGCTGTGGCATGGCAGGTAAAGCCACTGCCTGCAGCACTGACATCCCATGTGGGGGCCAGTTCAAGACCCAGCTGCTCTTCTTCTGATCCAACTCCCTGCTAATGCACCTGGGAAAGTGGTGGAGGATGGCCCAAGACTTAGAACACCTGCACCCAGGGAGACGTGGAAGAAGCTCCTGGCTCCTGTGGCTGTTGTGGCCATTTGGGGAGTGAACCAGCAGATGGAAGATCTCTCTCTTTGTCTCTGCCTCTCTCTCCCTCTGTAACTTCCTACCTTTCAAATAAAATAAATATATTTTTAAAAAGAATAACACTACAAAATAATACAACCATGTTTAAAAATACATTGCTTTTCAAAAAAATAGGTTCTCAGTATATTATATACAAATTATGGCTAAACAACTAAGTAATATATGTGAACTTTTACTGAGAATTCTGTTTTTTTCTTAAAAATGCTGAGAAACTTAACAGAGGACACTTTTTGTTCTGCTTTAATGAACATAGATAAATGCTAATATATTTTAGAATAAAATTATCTTTAAGAAAACTGAATAGGATCATTTCATACTTCACCAATATAATAAAAGCAATATGTCAGACAACAAACTATACATAATTCTACTTTATAATGTATAATTGTAATATTATAAATTGTTACTCCTTATTCTAAAAACAATCCCAATTTTGACAATAAATATACAGCTAGGATGTGATGGTTAATTTTTTAGGTCAACCTGGCCAGATGTTGCTAGAAGGTCTCTGTGAAGGCGATTAACATTTACAATCAGCTGACTTTAAACAGAGCCAATTACTCTCCATAATGTGGCAGATCTTACCCAATCAGGTGATGGATCTCAAGAGAAAACGCCAGGTTCCAGAAGATGAGGCAACTCTGCCTCAAGACTTAACATAAAAACTGTGCCTCGGTTTCCAGGCTGCCTTGCAAATGTTGGACTCGCAGCTGCAATATCAACTCTTACCTGAATATCCAGCTTGCTGGCCTGTCCTACACATTTTGGGTTGTCAGCTCCAACAACCACATGAGCCAATTCCTTAAAATAAACTTGAGCGAGCGAGGGAGGGAAGGAGTCCTCTTACTAGTCTGCTTTCTCTGAAGAACTATCATGCTAGGTAAGGAGCTAGGACATGGCAAGGAGCTCCACCCAAAGGAAGCTGCTCCTGATAAGAGCAGAGGGGACGCAGGGCTTTGATTCTAGAAAGCACGCAATGAAAATCGTTACGGTTACCGTTTGTAAAAGAACAGAACTCTAGATTCTTACGCCAGAACGACACCACATAACCCCAGAAGCCTGACCCTACATAACCCAAGAAGCCTGACCCTTGGCTGTGACAACAGGGGCGCGTCTTACTCCTCTTTGTGCTCTCTTTTCTATTAGGGAGTCTGAGACAGAGAAGAGTGCCCTAAAAGATTGCTACATGAAATAAAATCTCAGGAGACAGCTCTAGTCATAAGAGCCACTAAGAGAGGCTGGTATTTACTGGTATACAAAACATATGTATTTTAGGGGCAGGCATTTGCCTAGTAGTTAGGATGTCTGTGTCCCAAATCGGTGTACCTGTGTTCAAATCCCTGGCTCCGACTCCTGATCCCAGCTTCCAGCTAATGCGGACCCTAGGAAGCTACAGGCGACGGCTCAGGTTCTCGGGCCCCTGCCACCCGCGTGCGAGGCCCAAGCCGAGTTCCTGGCTCCCCGCTTTGGCCTGGCCCTGGCCAGGCTGTTGCAGGCATCTCAGGAGTGAACCTTGATGGCAGAGATCTCTCCACCTCTCTCTGCTTTTCAATAAATACGATAAATAAAGAAATAAATAGATACAGTAAATAAATAAAAGTCCTTTTTTCTTTTTTTTTTGACAGGCAGAGTGGACAGTGAGAGAGAGAGACAGAGAGAAAGGTCTTCCTTTGCCGTTGGTTCACCCTCCAATGGCTGCCGCGGTCGGCGCGCTGCGGCCGGCGCACCGCGCTTGTCCGATGGCAGGAGCCAGGAGCCAGGTGCTTTTCCTGGTCTCCCCATGGGGTGCAGGGCCCAAGCACTTGGGCCATCCTCCACTGCACTCCTGGGCCACAGCAGAGGGCTGGCCTGGAAGAGGGGCAACCGGGACAGAATCCGGTGCCCCGACCGGGACTAGAACCCCGGTGTGCCGGCGCCGCATGGCGGAGGATTAGCCTGTTGAGCCACGGCGCCGGCCCAAAAGTCCTTTTTTCAAATGAAGGTGAAATCAAGACATTCCCAGAAAAACAAAAGCTGAGATAATCTGTTGCTAGAAAATCTGCTGTGTAAACTCCACCAGAGGGTGTTCTTTAGGCTGCAAGCCGCTAACGCTAAACAGTGCTTCAAAGCCACAAAAGCAAAGTGCAGGCAGAGGTCAGTGTGCACACAGTGACAGATGACACTCCGACTGCCTACTTCTTCTCTGCTCTTCCAACTGATTACAGAGCAACCCTACAAAACAATATTCACATCACGGTATTGCTGGGCTAATAATATTCATTAGCAACAGCATGGAAGATCCATGTAGAACGAAGTTCTGTTGAAGTAAGGAGACGCCAGCAGAGGCGGCTCGAGACCACAAGAACATGTAAAGAGGAGAAGAGAAAGGTCAATGTAATTAACTCTGGACATGCACTTGTTCTCCTTTCTTCTCTGAGCTCCGTTAAATGAAGTAAGAAGTATAACAATGTGTTGTTCGGTTTTGAACACGCATATGAATAATGTGTATAACAGTAATAGCGCAAAAATGGGGAGGGGAAGGAAGCTACGGAGCAGGAAAGTCTCTTTGGCTGAAAGTAAGTCTAAGTCAGATGCAGATTCTTAGAAGTTAAGAATTGCATAAGAATGGTAAACCACAGAGTAACCACTAAGAAAATAATCCAAAATACACAATTAGAATGCCACCCTGAGGATACTCACATGTGTCTAAAGAAGGCAAGAAAGGAAGAACTGAAGATGCATGATACCTACAGAAAACAAAAGGCAAAATGACAGGCATAAACCCAATCATAACAGTAATTACAATAAAGGGAATTATATTAAATGATTCACTCATAAGAAAAAAACTAATAGGTCATTTTTTTTAAAAGAGAAAATCACAAGATTCACTCATAGATTCTACAAAAGAAACACTTTAGATTTAATGATACGAACAGGTTGAAAGTAAAAACTAATACTACATAACTGCAACCATCACAGAATCAGACCAAACAGACCTCAGGACAAAAATGCTATCATGAATAAAGACAGACACTTCAAAATCATAAAAAGGTCAATCCAACAAGCAGCCATCACCATTAGAAATATATATGCAACTGACAACAGATGGGGAAAAAAAAGAGTTGATTGGATTAATATGTAATTAAAAATGATATTTGGAGACATCGAGATCACTTTACAAAATAGATAAACCAAACAGAAAATCAGCAAGAACCCAGACGATTTGAACACCAAAAGTTAACCAGACTTACAATATCTACACAAGTCTCCACTCAACAACAACATAATATACATTCTTCTTAATTGTATGTTTAACAGATTTATTAAAAAAAAAAACATTTATTTATTTGAAAGGCAGAGTAATTGAGAAAGGGAGAGACAGAGGGATCTTCATCCCCCTGCTGGCCACAACAGCCATGTCTGAGCCAGGCCAAAGCCAGCAGCCAGGAGTTTTTGGGACATCGTCCACTGCTTTTCCCAGGCCATTAGCAGGGAGCTGAATCACAAGTAGAATAGCCAGGACTCGAACTGGTGCCCATATGGGACACTGGTGTCACAGGCGGCAGCTTTACTATGTCACAACGTGAGATACTTCTAAAATATGCCCACGTGAAACACTTCTAAAATAGACCCATATGCTAGGCTACAAACAGCCCATCATAAAATAAAAGGATTCAACTCGTGCAAAGAATCTTCTCTGAAAACAATGCTGACCTTGTGGCACAGTGGGTTAAGCTGCCAGCTGACACTGGCATCCCCTATTAGCGCTGGTTAGTGTCTCAGCTGCTCTACTTCCTATCCAGCTTCCTCTAATGTGCCTGGGAAGACAGTTCAAGTACTGGCCCCTGCCCACAAATGAGGGACCTGGATGAGGGTCTTGGCTCCTGAATTCATCCTGGTCCAGCCCACACCATTGCAGCCACTTGGGGAGTGAACCAGCAGATGGAAGAGCGCTCTCTCTCTCTCTCTCTAACTGTGCCTTTCAAATAAGTAAATAAATAAGTCTTCAAAAAGAGAGAGTAACAAAAGGAATATTGGAAAAACTCACAAATACAGGGAACCAGCACACTACTAAATTATCAATGTGTTAAAGAAGAAATCATACTGAAAATTAGAAAATACACTGAGATGAATGAGATGAATGAAAACTAAAGCACAACACACCAAAGACTTTCGGGATATAACTACAGAAAGCAGTGCCCAGAGGGAAGAGTGCAGCTATGAAAGCCTAAAAAGAAGGAAGATTTCAAGTGCACAATGCATGGAGAAGAATCCACTTTGCAGGAGGCTCAGGCATGGGAGGGAAAAGATGGACGCGAGTGTAGACTTTTTTCACTGGGCTTCAAGAGAAAGAGTGAAAACAGAGACTGGAAATAAAGGCAAGAAGAAATGATTACTGAGGTGCCTCAGAAGGTAAAAAGGGAGAGAGAACCCAGGCAGAGGAACTGGCCTTAGAAGGGATGGCAGACAATGGAGCGTGCCTACCCAGTCTTTCCTCCCTCCTACATAACGGAAATTTAATTTCATGCACCATGTGGAAGGTGGAGAGCCACTGATCTTGAGACACATACGCCAAACACAGGGCACCTGTACCTCCTGCCTCTGAGATGCACAGGCAGGGGATTAACCAAGTGAGCCCCCACGGTGCCGGCCCCCTAGACTTCTATTTCTAAGAGATGATAAAATGCCCTTACTACTTAAGCCATTTTCATTTGGGTTTTCTACTACTTGCCAGCTGAAAGGATTCTACTGATGAGAAAAGCAAGATACTGTGCACTGAGACAGGCTGCAGAGGAAATTCACTTTGTATGTTGGAGACACGAATTTCAGAGTCTCAGGCCAGGTTCGTGCTTTAAACAAAATGGAGCTCATGTAGATCTATTTTGCAGATGGAATGGCCTGCACAAGTGTTTCCTGAGCACCTGATAACAATAGCTAGTAATAAAGATGATGATGGTGATGATGATGATGATGATGGGCTCAGGGTTATTAGTTTTAAAGCTAGGCATTATTTATCCTTTCATTTTTTAGCTTCTTTATTACATTTGACTTCCATGGTGAAACTATACCCATCGCTTTCTGTTTATAATAATTTCGGGTCAGTTTCATTTTTTATATGTTCATGGTATGTAACACTATACCACAATACAGTTTACAAAGGAAATCCTGTAAAACAAACACTTGAAAAACTCGATAATTTATAAAAAGGTTTTTATATTTCTACCTATTTTCTAAATCTGATTAAGAACAGAAAATATTTCAGCAAGATCTATGGAATGAATGATACCTTAGTATTCGTATCTGAGGGCAGAAAATCCCTGCAGCCACGAAAACACCGCAGAAATCACAATTTTAGCACAAATAACAAAAAACATCGTGCTTACCCAGGCAGTCTCCAAGAGTGAAATTTGTTTTTGAAAGTTGTAAGACAGCTTTTGAAGCCCCAAACACGCTCCCTATAGAAACAGTGCCACTGAGCCCGCTCATGACGAGGCCAACCCAGAAAAGCCTTGAAGAACTGCACACGTAAGCCCACTGTCTGAACTACACCATGGCAGAATCATGGCTTTTCCTCGGGATAATATACCATTTTCTCCCTTCCCCTCTTCTACCAAGTTCAAGAGGAGGGGGCCTGGCTTTGGGTTCTGTTCATCACTTCAAGCTCATTTCTAACTATTCCCAGCTCCCACACTCCAAGCGGCAATCACACTGAACCTGCAGCCTGCCCCCTCCTAGTGACTGCTGTCATGCCCACCTAGGGAGTGCGCACACCGGTAAGGCTACCCATCCACTTTCCTCCCCAAGGCTGGTTACACCTAGGGAGTGCGCACACCGGGAGGGCTACCCATCCACTTACATGCAACATTTACATTCTAGCAAACATGAATAAGCACTTCTCTCTCTCTTGTGTGTAATGTCATTCACTCTTGTGGCCTTTGCTATAAGCAATGGAATGCTGATTCCAAGATGGCCTCTGGCAACAGAGTCTGCCTGGCAACAGGCTGTGCTTGGATGGCTTCAGAAACTGCCTGGCAACAGGGTGTGATTGGTTAGGGCACAGACTGCCCTTGACCGGATTGGCTGCCTTGGCTATACTAGCTGTTGTAGCAACTGAAATAAACGAGTCTGCAGGCTGCTTGCCTCAGGCCTGCTTTCACCCGACTCCCAGGGTCTGTGTGGTGACTCCACGCCTCTTGCCCCCACCACGCTCCTCCTCCCAGAAACTAATCCACTGCAACACTCACCCTTGATAATTAAACACTGGTCCACAGACCAAGTGTTGGCATCACCTGGGCACAGGCAGCACTGTGTATCTGCTGAGTCACAACCTAGCTTTTAAGGAAACTGCCCGGCACTTCATACACAGATTAAAAATCAAAAAAGCCTCACCGCAATGCCTTTTTTCCCTAACCCCACAGATCGGCTCTGATACCAAGTCTACGTGTGCACATACAGAGGAGAGAAACACTGGAGTGGCTTCCAGATGAGCTCATTCCTCTGGCCAGGGAGCCTTCCCCAGGCTTCCGGAAGAGGTGCTCTGGAGCTCGGCCGTGAGAGAGGCCACACAGCTGAGTGGCTAGAACTCTGCACAGTATAAAGCATGATTTGTCTACACTGCAACCTAAAACCTAGGGACGCTCACAAAACTGTCACGTGAGGAAGCATGCCAAAACCAAAGCAAACAAACCAGAAAAGAGTGAGAGCCATTCTTCTCACATCTCCTTTTCATAACATTGTCGGTTTTCTGCCCAAAATACAGGGCTGACCGTGGCCTATCCCCTTTCTAAAACAGCGTCTTCTGAACGCATCACATAGTTCCACACCTCTGCCTTTCTGTGGGGCTTTTTCCCTATTTTATGTCTTCCCTGCCAGACCAGGGCTTCCTAAAAGGACTTCTCTGTCAATCACTGGAGGATGGTCCATACTGCAAACCACTATCACACATACCTGATGTCACTAAAGCCTACCGAAACTTAGCACTGGTAACGCGACTGCATTTGTAAACCACAAAACACTACACACACCTCTGAAATGAAGCCATGGAGGAGAGAAAACACAAATGATGAACATTTCCCGGGCTATTGCATCTAGAGGTAATAAAAGTTAAAAAATGCTTGGGGACCTAATTCAGGTTCATAGGAACACAGTTATCCTTAACAGCCCACACAATGGGATCCTACCCTGTTTCCTGATAGGCCAGGTTATGGACAGGATGCACAGGCCTCATCAGTCTTTGATGGGAGAAGGGAATGGACAAGTGTGCCAGTGATGTTTTTTTCAAAAAATTATAGTGGTTTCTCATAAAGGCTGTGATAAAGAAAAGATTTTATGAATCTTAAAATAATTCTCTGCCCATTACATTTCAAATGCAGTTGAAATCACATTGAACACCCCAACCCCTATAATTTCGCAAAAACCACTGCACTGTCAATGACTATGTGATTCCATCACCCTAAGATACTGGAGTGCAGTAAACCATTCACCAAGTTCCCTAATTCAGTTCAACACGTATCACACAACTACTGTGTGCCAGGCGTGTCTGACCTCCCTCCCCTCAGGAACCATCTGGTCAGGTGCAGGGCCTGATTTATACACGCATGGCCGCAACACAGCTCCAGGAACACTGAGTCAGGAGGGACAACCCCAGGACAGACTGCCACTGTAAGGGGTAGAGGGTCAACAGGGGGTCGGGAGGATATGTCTTCTCTGATATGTGGTACTCAACATAGGATACCAAAAAAAAAAAAAATGTATAGGAATGAAAGCAACACCTTGTGATCTGATTGTTGTTTTCAGCCCTTGTTTATACTCCCATGGAACTGTGGTCTTCCTAGTTTTTACTTGTTGAATATTACAGTTAGTGCTGCAGTAAGCCTGTGATTAGAGTGGATAAAATTATATTTTAGCAAAAATTAAAGAAATTGAGGGAGGGAAATACGGTTATCCTCTTAGAATTGTACCTATGAAATCTGTTCTCTTTATGTTAATAAAAATGTTTTAAAAGAGAGGAAAGGGAGAAGACCTAAGAATGGGAACTCACACAGCAGGTTCCGGGAGAGGCACTGGCCGAGAGTGGCTAGGTAGATCATTACTCTAGACCGCTCCAGAATCCTACTCTCCAGTACCTTCTAGACTAGAAGAGGTTACTCAAGGTTGATGTAAAATGCCTTTGTCTGATTACCAGTGATGGTGGGCATATTTCCACATTTTTATTACCAATTGTATTACTCATTAGCTGCTAAAATACTCCAGCCTCTTGCGTACTATATATAGTTTTCCTCATTAAAGTTCAGCGAACTTTCAGGTACTGCATGTATTAACCCTTTGTCACACTTGACATAAGCATTTTCCCCAGGCTCCTGTGTTATTTTTCTATTGTGAATAATTCTTAAATTTTATATATTCAAAACTGTCAATCTTTTCCTTGGTGGATTTTCCATTGCTCCAACAGTGAGTTTGATAACTCTTCACAAATCTGAGGAATATTACACTCTATTCTCTACTTCTTTTTAAAAACATGATTAAAAAATACTTATTAGCTCAAAAATACTTATTAGCTCTTGCTATCATTTAGACCCAATAAAGGCACGGCATACATAGACACTCACACACTGGCCTGAACCTCCCTCTTCCAATCCTACCCCAAGCCGTTGGCTAAGATGCAGCCAGGGAATCCCCTTCCATCCACACTAGGTTCATTCAAGTTCTCTTACGTAACAAGACTGGACAGACAGCAGCTGGAACATGGGTGCTTTGCACAATCATGAGAGATGGCTCAGACATCCATACCCTCTATGCAAGGATCCAGAATCTTTTGAGACACACATGAGACTAGAGGACTCTTACAGGGTGCATTAGCAATAAAAACCAATGATGATATTAAAGTGCTGGCGGGTTCCTTCTAAGTCCTCAAAACTAGAGACAATAACCCAAGTTTTCTAGAAGGGCCTGGCATGCCAAAGCCTTTTCTGACTTCATATTGTAAATGGCAATTTTTGAATGGAAAAGGGAGCTGGACTCCATGGTTTGCAGCTCAGCATGTGGAACTCTCCTAGTGAGGCTGGAAATGGTGGGGTTGGGGTGGGGGAGATTCCACGTCACAATGAGGGAGCACACAACTGCTGCTCTGTGAGGAACCAGGGACCCTGCGTGTCTTGCAGGGTGCAGGGCCATCTTGTGCACCCAAAAGCCAATAGCCACCTTGTATTAGCTCAGGATCTTATGGCCCAAAATGACTTGCTTCTAACATTTAGTGCTTCCATTGATTCTATCTACTCTGCCACAGGTACCTACCTTACAGCAGGAGAGCCAGGCCCAGAAAAGACTGTGAAGCTGGGCTGGCTCTATCAGCTGTCTGGCTTATAACTCTCCTCCGGTCCCTCATGTAGCATCCCGGGAACATTCTGGGCTTTGGCTACTCTCTTCTCACTCTGATCCACCAAAACCCATTTCCTACAAGTTCTTAGAAATACATCAAAAACAAAAGCACACTAAGATAGCAATTTCATGTTAGGACGGCACCACTTTCTCTTCTCAGAAATACTCGTGGTTAAGCATGAAACCAAGGGCATCACTGCTTAGCAGCTCCCTTGTCCCCACCCTAGTCCGGGCTGCTACTATGAGATTACCACAGTAGCCTCCCAACTGGCCTTTCCACTCCAACCTTCCAAATCACAGTCCAGCTTCAAGAAGATCTGACCTCGGTGAGACCATGCGCTACCTGGTCCCAACCTCTGACAGCTCCCACGCTGACTCTGAATGAAAGCTAAAATATCTCCAGAATAATCTACAGTGAGGAAACATGCAAGACAAACTATCGGAGAAAAAACACAGAGTCCATTTGGGCCATGTTAAATGTGCAATGCCTGAGACGTTCAGGTGGAAATGTCCAAGAGGCGTTACCCCGTGATCCTCAGGAGAGAGCGTTAGTCTACAAAAGTGGTCCTCGTGGCACGTGGTTTTGCCCCCCAGGATTCCCTACCTGGAGATATTGGTTATCACAACTGGGGCAGAGAGAGAGTTCTACTGGCACCTAGTGGGTAGAGGCCAGAGATGCTGCTGAACATCCCACAATGCACAAGGCAGCCCCCTCCCCTCAGCCCCACCCTCCACCAGAAGTCACCCAGCCCACAATGTCAGCAGCCCTGAAGATGACAAGTGCTGAGTTAGAGATACTAGGAGACGCTTAAGCACACAGGTCACATTCAAAACCAAAAGTGCAAAGTGAAAAACAAAGGACGAACCATTGAGGTTTAAACCTCTTTTAGAAGTCAGGCAAAACTGAAAGAACCAACACAAACCAGGAAAGGGTCACCTAGAACGGGAAAAGGAAAACCGGGAAAGGGTGATGTCAAGGCCAACAGAAGAACGTTGCCAACAGAGAGCAATGGTGACTGCAGTCGACGTCGGGGAAGGCTGCTAGGGTGGCAGAGAGATTGGAGTAGAAGAGGTACACTGCGGAAGAGTGCGAGAGAAAGACTGCCGAGCAATGCTGAGTATATCACTGAGGTCTAAAAACTGGTAGCGTTGAGCACATCCAGCCCTGAGATTTTGCCCAACTCGGGAGACACAAATGGTGACAAGGAAATGAGGGAATTGGAAGGAGAGTAATTTCAATTGAGGAATCTAAACTGGATAAGAATGGAACTGGCAACAAGAAGGAACTAATAAACAGAAGTCTTGATGAGTCATAAGCATTTCACCACATCAATAAATATTATCTCCCTACCATGCTTTTCACTGTTCCATAATAATTAGCCCATTTCTTGATATTAAAATGCAATTTCACTTTGAAAATACAATTATAAGACATAACAAGTGTTGGCAGGCATGTAGAGAAAAGGGAGGCCCTGTAAACTGTTGGTGGAATGCCTATTGGTACAACCACTATGGAAAACAGTAGGTTCCTCAAGAAACTAACAACAGAACTGCCATGTCCCCTAGTGTCTCTGTGTGTTTCCTGTTGCTATAACACAGTATCTGAGACTGGATCATGTACAAGGAACAAATGTATTTTGGCTCATGGCTCTGGAGGCTGGCAGGGGGCCTTGTGCTGCTTCGTAACAAGGGGCAGGGAAGATGCACTCACTGGAACCTCTCACCCTCTTCTCACAAAGCCACCAGTGTCATCGTGAGGGCCCCTCTGCTGATACTATTAACATATCAACCCTAATGCCTCCCAAACGCCCCACCTCCAAATGCTAGTAGGCAATGAACTTGGGGATTAAGTTCCAAAACATAAACTTTGGGGAACACATTCAAATCTTAGCACCCAAAGACCCCAAAAGAAATGAAATACCCACCTTCTAAAGAGACCTGCACTCCCATGCTCGCTGCAGTATTACTCATAATAGCCAAGCTAGGGAAACAATCCAAGTGTTTGCTGACAGAGCGATGGTAAAAGAAACTATGGTGTGTGCATATGTGTGTGTGCACATGTGTGCACAATGGAATATTACTCAGCTTAAAAAGGGATGCTGCCATTTGGTACATTATGGACGAAACTGGAGGACACTGTGTTACGTGAAATGACACAGGGGCAGAAAAATACTTCATAATCTCATTTTTATATAAACTCTAGAAAGAGAAGGTCAAGTGCATAGAAAGAAATAACACGATGGTGGCTACCAGGAGCAGTTGAAATAAAATGGGGAGTTATAGCTTGAAAGATTCAAAGCTGCAGACATGTAGGATAAAGATGTCTACGGGTCTAACGTACAACATGAGGACTACAGTTACTATTGTATTGCATTCAAGATCTTTCCTAAGAGTAGATTTCAATTGATTTTGACCCACAAAAAAGTGAGATTTCTTTCACTGTAGTAACTATTTCATAAATACATATATAATAATTTTCACACATATATAAAACATTATGTATACCTTAAGTGCAAGTGGCAGTTAAGGCTGCAGACAGAATTAAGGTTGCCCACCCATAGGCCTTAAACGATGGACAGCAGCCTATGGACCCAAAGTAATCCCAAAGGTACTGATGGGGGAAAAGGAAGGCGAAAGATCAGAACCAGAGAGCTACCTCGAGGGAAAGAGCTGACCAGCCACTACCAGCTTGGAAGGAAGGAAGCCACAGCTAATGCAGGAGGCTGCCAGAAGCTTGGAGAAACAAGAAAACAGAGTCCTCCTAAAGCCTTCAGCTGGCTGCACGGTTAACACAGAGAACACTGAATCAGTTCTAGAATTTACTCAATTCTGTGACCTAAGATGTCTTAGCCTCCAAAGGACTCCGAGCTCTCACAAAACAATATGAGAGGGCTTAGAATACATGATTTCTGAAGATCCTTCTAGCTCTAAAATTTGACGATTCTAAAATCTAATTCCACAATGACATATTCTACCCATTGCTAAAATTAACTAATTCAGAGAATCCTATCTAAAGAGAGAGAGAGAGAGAGAGAGAGAGAGAGAGAGAGAGAGAGAGACCAAGGAGTTTTCACGTTGTGCTTCAATATTCTCAGTATCTTCTATGGCTGAGTTACAGCCTTATAAAGTTGAGTCATGGCATAAAAATTGCAGGCCTACAAGTGAGGGAAAATATCCAAGTCATTCTGCTACTATTTAAAGGACTTACACTCAAACTAAAAAAATAACAGTATTTTCTAAAATAATTCTAAGGGTATCTGCACATATTACCCCGTTGATTCTTTTTTAGCAGCCTTATTGAGGTATAATTCTCATTCCAGACAATTCAATTCATACTTTCAGAGTATCTAGTATAATGGCTTTGGTATCTTCAGAGCTGTGCAACCCTCAGCACACACAGCTTTAGAACATCTGGATCATCCCCAGAAGAAATTCCCTATCTGTGGGAAGTTACTTCCCATCTTCCTCCTCCCACCCTTCCAGCCCACTAACTTCCGGTCCCTGGGAATTGGCCCATTCTGGACCATTTGCATAGATGGAATCATACAGTACATGGCCTTTTGTGCCTGGCTGCTCAGCAGAATGTTCTGAGGTTCATCCACGTTGTAGCACGTGTCAGCATTTCATTCCTTTTCACTGCTGAATAATATACCATTGTAAGGATATGCCATATTCTGTTTATAATATAATATTCCACTGTAAGGCTGTGCCACATTCTGTTTATAATATAACATTCCACTGTAAGGCTGTGCCACATTCTGTTTACTCATTCACCAGCTGATAAGACATTTGGTTTTTCGGCTTTTGTTTCCACTGTCTGGCTATTAGGAATCATGCCACTGTGAACATTTATGTACAGGTTTTTGAGTAGATATATATTTTCATTTCTTTTTGGTAGATACCTAAGAATAGAATGGCTAGGTTATCTTGTAGAGACCTCCAAAGCTGTTCTCCAAAGGAGCTCTTTATGTTAAATTCAGCCCAGAAAGTCATGGCATTTCCAATCATTTTCTTACATTTATTATAGTCTGTCTTTTCCTATAGGCAACCATAAAGGGGGTACCTTATGTGTTTTCAATTTGCTATAACCTGTGACTAATGCCACTGAACATCTTTTCATGTTAGCTATATGTGAATCTGCTTTGGAGAAATGTCCATTTAGAACCTTCTTTGCCCATTTTTTTAAAAAAATCTATTTAAATGTATTCATTTGAAAGGAAGAGAGAGAATCAGGCAGAAAGAGAGACAGAGATGGAGAACAAGCTCACATTCACTGGTTCACTTCCCCAAAACCCAAGAAGGCTGGGGCTGAGGCTGAAGTTGGGAGCTGGGAGCTGGGAACCCAATCCAAGTTTCCCAGGCAGGTGGTAGGAATCCAATCACTTGGGCTATGATCACTGCCTCCCCGGGCCTGCATCAGGGGCTGGAGGTGGTATCGAACCCAGGCCCTCCGGGGCAGCAGGCAATCATCTTAACTGGTATCTTAAAAACTAGACCAAATGTCTGTCCCCGCTTTGCCCATTTTTAATTGGGTATTTGTCCTTTTTATTAAACTGAGTTGTAAGAATTCCAAATAAATTCTAGATACAAGTCCATTAGGAGACACAGGATTTGCAGGTCTTTTCTGTCGTTCTATACACGTCATCTTAGGGCAGCCACTTACCCCAGACTAACGGATCAGGTGTTGGTGTCCCCCTTTCACAGACAAAACCAGCATTCCTGCTCAGACAGACTTGACAGCTGGCAGAATCCTAAGAAAACTATTCATTTAAAGTGGCTACCTACTGACAACAGCATTGTGACAGCACCCAGGAAGCCTCCCTCATTCAACCCTGAACTGGTCCTGTATCTGTCACCAGATCATATTATTTCCACAGTTATATAAAAAATGGTCCACTCATTTACTCAAAAAACAGTGACTGCTACACGTGAGGCCCCGTGCTACATCTGCCTCAGGTTCCATCCAAGAACAGGACCTTATTCCTGCCTCATTGCTCTTACAATGTGCTATTGTTATGCAAAATCCCTGGCCCTAAATCAATCCCTTAGTGGCCAACAGTCCTGGCTGACACAGACATTGTTTATCTTAGTACTCCAAGATCCACCCTCAACTAAGAGGAAACACAGCACGTGTTAATGGAAGCTGTATCCTATTGCTTAAAAATCCAAAGCATCAATCTTATTGCGCACCCTAGGACAACGCTGTTTTGAGTAGTGCTCCAATTACCAGGCTATCACTTGCCCTTATAAATCCCTTTTACAATGCAGTAACACTTTCTTTAGTGGCGTCTGCCAAAATTAAACCAGACTAAAAGAAGAGAAGACTTCTGTTTTTATCTTTAATCAGAAAACACTGATGGGCCGGCGCCGCGGCTCACTTGGCTAATCCTCCACCATGGCATCGGCACTCCAGGTTCTAGTCCCGGTTGGGGCACCAGTTCTGTTCTGGTTGTTCCTCTTCCAGTCTAGCTCTCTGCTGTGGCCCGGGAAGGCAGTGGAGGATGGCCCAGGTGCCTGCACCCGCATGGGAGACCAGGAGGAAGCACCTGGCTCCTGGCTTCGGATTGGCGCAGCGTGCCGGCTGTAGCGGCCACTTGGGGGGTGAACCAATGGAAGGAAGACCTTTCTCTCTGTCTCTCTCTCTCTCTCTCACTGTCTCACTGTCTAACTCTGCCTGTCAAAAAAAGAAAGAAAGAAAACACTGATGGTTCAAAGCCTTGAAACTGTGGCTAGCTCTTATTCCATGCTGAACAAAAATGTTATAATCCAGGAAACACTGAAACAAAAATACAGAACTGCAAATCCAACAACGAACAAAGATAGTTCTACGTTTTCTGTCAAAATATTCCTAAGGTACAGAAGGTCTGAAGTTTAACCCTAAGCGGCCCATGCAAACATTACCTTTCTAAATTTTGTGGCTTTTTCCTTAAAATTTTCATACAAATGCTACAGACGAAACTATGACATACCTATTTTCCTTTGTTTTCTTGATCCCTATTTAAGACCAATAAAAGATCTTGTTGAGAAGCACAGGTAGAATCCATGGCCTGTAAACAGAACTGTGTTAGTTTTTCTGTGTAAATGTCAGCTTCGTAGGTTACACAATGGCCAGTGAGTAAAACACACACTCGGGGAGGTGCACCATGCTACCTCTTGGGTCTGAGTGCCCTCGGTACACCCCTTGTGGAGGGCACACATGCTACTCCAGCAAGCCAGGCGCCAAGGATTAAGAAGGTACAGGCTGAGCTGGGGGATCACAGCCTGGGGTGATACAGGGACACACGGCTGCAGGAGGCCGTGCCACAGGTCAACGCAGGGTTTTGCCGCACTGCAAACTGGGAGGCTGGGTTGTTTTTTTTTTTTTTTCTGGCGGTGTCTTGGGCTTGCTTTGCAGATCAAAGGACAACCCCAAGAGAGCAGAACACTGCACCCCAAACCTTCATCTCCCTCAGCGTCACCTGGTTTACACATGGGGTGTCCAGTGCAAACTCTCTGAAGACAAGTCCAAAGTCAGAGTGTGACAAAAAGGCCTGCAAACCTAGACGGAGAGGAAGTCGTGGTCAGGAAGACAACAGCGTGCATCAGGTCGGACAAAGTGAGGGCAGAACAGGAGAGTGAATAATGAAGCCGGTGAGGAGCAGAGTCAAAAACAGGAAAGGGTGCGGTGCGAGCCAAGGCTGGGGTCAGAAGCTTGTCCACAGAGAAGAATGCCTATTGTGGAGCCCTGTGTCTGCTTAAAGGAGCAGTGCCGGGATTCTTCAGGCGGAAATCCAAACCCCAGCACACGGCCTGCAGACACAACCTCATCCTAGCTCTCTGGACGGCTCACTGCCAATCACATCTCCCAAAGGCGGCTAGCGTGCGCCTCCAGAAAAGTCTCACAGACACATCACTCCTCGGACTCAAACCTCCTGATGGCTTTCCCATGGCGCTTGGATAAAACCCTAAACCCATCAGGATTAGACCGCTCTCCTCCTCACTCAGCCCCTCCCCCACCCTGGCACCTGCTCTTCCCTCACCTGGGCATCCTTCTGTGGATGTGGGCATTGCTGTGGCTCAGACCACAGTCAGGGCTTCACTCAGTGGTCACCTCTCTTCTTTGGGAGGCTCTCCCCAGATCACACGAGTTAAAATATCAGCCACCCGTTCTATTGTTCTTCACTGTTAACATTTTCTCACCATCTGAAAGTGTGTGTGTATGTGTGTGTGCGTGCGCACTTCTTGTCTATCTCCCCTCTAGAATTAAGCTACAAGGGCAAAGACTTGACTTTGATCACGTTTTGCTCTAGAACGGTGTCTAGAAGACAAATGCTCAACAAATAAATACATATCTAGGGAACAGCATGCGATCCTTGCTGGATTGTACTCTAAACCAACAGGACTGCCTGCTTCTTCACTCCCGCACTAGAGATCACTACCACAGAAAGCCCCACCATGCGGGTCAGGAGCTCTGCAGACGCGTGGCCTCCCATCTCTGCAGGCCCCTTGGACGGCTGCCCCTCAGTCCTTTCCTGGGCTCCTACTCTCCTGTGTCCCAGAGAATCGGTTCCGAACTCCCCACACTTCCTTCCAGCTGCTTATCAGCCGCCTTGGCTTAGCAAAGAGCATCACTTCCCAGACACAACGGGCGGTTCTAAGGGCAGACTGCCTCAGCTTCCTCTGCACGGGCACATTCATCCCTGCTTCCTGGCTCTGCCCAGGCTGTCCCCCTTCCTGCCCCATGCTAGCCTTCAGCCCAGGTTCTGGAAGGCCAGCCACGCACGGGCACGTTCGTCCCTGCTTCCTGGCTCTGCCCAGGCTGTCCCCCTTCCTGCCCCATGCTAGCCTTCAGCCCAGGTTCTGGAAGGCCAGCCACACACGGGCACATTCGTCCCTGCTTCCTGGCTCTGCCCAGGCTCTGTCCCTCTTCCTGCCCCATGCTAGCCTTCAGCCCAGGTTCTGGAAGGCCAGCGTGCACCTCCTTAAGGACCTACTGGCCTCCTTTATCCACAGCCCACCCCCTCCTCATCTTCACTTCTGTTTCTTATCAGACTCTGCCCGTAAACGCTTAAATCTCTCCTATAATAAAGCAACCGAGCAAAGCAAGCCCACAGACCACCCCCCGCCCCCCAGACTTCCTTTCTCCTACCTCTGCCTTACTCGCCCTTTGCTGTCACAGAACAGCTTCTTGGAAAAAGGCTGCAGGCTGTGTTCACTGCCCACAACCCCAGTCACTGACTACTGACTCCTCTGCAATTATCGAACTGCTCTTGCTGAGGGACAGATCACTTCTTTGTTCTTTTACTTATTTATTTTTATGTATTTGGAATGCAGAGAGCACAGGAAAGCCCCTATCTGTTAGTTGACTCCCCAAATGCCAACAATAACAGGGCTGGATCAGGCTGAAGCCAGGAGCCCAGAACTCAATCCAGGTCTCCCAGATGGGTGGCAGTGACCAAGAATGTGAGCCATCACCTGCTGCCTCCCCGCGTGCCTGTCGGCAGGAAGCTGGAATCGGAAGTAGAATGGGACTCCGACATGGGGGACGGGTGTCCCAAGTAGCGCCTGAACTGCTACATTGCAATCCCCAACCCAAGATGACTCCTTAACTGCCAGCTCATTCAGAACTTACTAGACCTCACCAACAGAGTACTGACATCCATAATCTGCATATTTGTCTCGGCTTCAGGACTGTTTCCTGGCCGGTCTTCGCAGTCTGATCTGCTGGGGAGAGATGCTCTGAGGGAAGCCTGCCCACGTAGCACAGCAGTTAAATAAAGCATGTCACAGTCACTGCAGGCGACCCCAACGACAGAAGTCTAACTGGGTGACTTACACAAGAGAAACCTCTTCTCCCACAGTTCCGGGTGCTGGGAAGTGCATGATCGGATACAGAGAGAAAACCTGAAAAGTCATCTAAGTGCCAGTGTATCACTTGGCTCAGGCTGTGATAACAATACATGATGACAGGGATTTTCTCGTGGGTCTGGAAGCCGGAAGTCCAGGATCGTGGTGCTAGCGTGGTCGTGTTCTGGCAAGGGTCCCCTTCCAGGCTTGCCGACGACGGTCACCCTCTCACTGTGCCCTTCCAGGGTGGACAGGGAGCTCTGGGGTGGGGGCCTCTTCCTCTCCTCGAAGGGCCCCAGTTCCACGTGGCCAGGGCCCCACTGAACCTTACCTCCCTACAAACGCCATCCCTGTCACGTGGTGAGCTGGGGCCTCAGCACAGGAATTTGGGCAGACAACATTCATTCATAACAACTAACAACGAAATTTTAAGTAAAATACAGCAAAACTGAATGTTATGTTACAATAACTGTGAAAGTGGAAGACTTCTAAAACAACAAAGAAAATGGATATTATCCAAAAATATCAGGATAAACATTTAATTTAAATATGTAAAACATAGATTCATGAAAATAAAAATACATCATTACAATAAGGGTGAAACTTAAGTAAAAGAATTTCTTGCTTTATTCCTAAACTGAGTAATTGGAAATATACATTTTTATAAAAGGAACATACAAATTACTTCAAAAAGTTCAAGGGAAATACATTTAAAAGACAAATTTAGGGGCTGGTGCTGTGGCACAGCAGGTAAAGCCGCCACCTGTGGCGCCAGCATCCCATATGGTGCCCCACTTCTGACTGGCTCCCTGCTAATGCACCAGGGAAAGCAGCATGGGACTGCCCAGGTCCTTGGACCCCTGCACCCATAAAAGAGACTAGGGAAGCTCCTGACTCCTGGCTTCAGACAAACCCAGCTCTGGCCACTGTAGCCATTTGGGGAGTGAACCAGTGGATGGCAGATTTCTCTGTCTTTCCCTCTGTCTTTCTCTATAAATCTAATTTAAACACACACATATACATACACACAGTCTGTGCAAAAAAAAAAAAAAAAAAAAAAAAAAAAAACTTCAAATCCATGCATAGTTTTTTCATAACACACATATTCCATGAATTTTGTGAGGTCAGTCCCTAATATAAATGAAAAGTTTTAACTGAAAACAAAAAAGAATTCCAAATCTACCTTTCTATGTTATTACCATCAGTGTTAAGTAGGATAGAGGCTAACGTGCTGTAACAAAAGAGTGACTCAAACGAAAGAGGGGTTTCTGTCTCCTGCACAGTCCAGGTGACTCTGCAAGCTCATCCAGAAACCCAGGGTCCTCCTGCCTTCTCCCACACCCCGGAGTACTGGAGCTGGCTCACCAGAGCCACATTCCTGGACATGCCAGGGCAGGTGGTGGGGTGGAAAAGGATATGACAGACAGGCAACTTTTGAACAGAAAAGTACTTTAAAAGTAGCTCACATCACTTCCTCTCTCACCCCACGGACTGGAACTTAGAAAAGGCTGCCCATAGCAGCCTGAGAGAGACTCTCCACAGAGGCCATGTGCCTGCCTCGATATCAGAAATGGTGTTCGTCCTTCCTCCCACTCCAGAACAGTGTTCCTCTTAAAGTGATAATGTATCAGTCCCATCCAGTTACAAGATTCAGCTCAAAGTCTAGGTGATGGACAGCCCTCTTCAATAAATATCCATGTGGCCCCTTCCTGGGCCAGTGACTGACAAACTGACTGAGGAGTGACTTTGCACTCCAGCCAGCACCACTGCCACACCCGTGTGCAATGGTGGAATACAAACAGGAGAAGGCAACTGAGTCTTCCATCTTGGAAAAAAAAATATAACAAATATGTGAATTATCCATGGTAAAAACTGGTGGAAAGGAATTGCAAAGAATCTCTGCTCCAAGAGGAAAGTAAGCCCATTGGTTAAATCTAGGTTCTGTTCTCTCAAGGAACCCCCTTGTCTGACTGTCTGCTGGAGCCCTGGCCTTGACTCTGGAAGATTCTTTCTTTTCTACTCTCCTTTCTGGTCATATGTGAAGTACACATGGAAGAAGTATGTGCTCCAAAGGGGCTGCAAAGATCTAACAGCCTGCTTCCCACCACTGCAATTGAACGGACCAAGGGTTGTGTTAGGGGTCAGGCTTTTGCAAGCCAACCCTATTGGTTCTCCAGCATCCTGTCAAAAACTCAGGAGGGCTGTTGGCCTGCAGTTGCACTGTGTGAAGGCACCCAGAACTAGAGATTTAGTCTGGCCATAGACAATAAGCTGTCAACTCCCCTCTCCCCTTTTCTGGCCTCTGTGCAGACCCGCCCCCCTCTCTCTTGAGTTAAGGTTGGCTACCTTGAGATCACCAGGTTCACAGCAGAGGATTCGGTCCCCCTACCCCAGGGACACCAGGGCAGGCCATGGAACTTCATCCACGATGGATTTCATGCCCAGCCATTTGACTTTCTTTGGCCAATAGAACACACACAGAAGCAACACACCACTTCCAAACACCGGTTCTGCTCAGCTCTTTTCCCTCTATCACAAAAACGGCAACGTTCCCCCATCCCCCCAACGAAGCCTATTCTTTTGGACTAAGTCTTGGGAGTGACAGAGGATATGGAACACAGCCACAGGCAGTGTGTCATGGGCAAAAAATAAACCCTTGTTCTTGTGGAGAATTCAGACTTTGTCAATTTGCAACTGCAGTTTTTTTGCACAGCTCAACTGACTGGTTGAGGTGGAGAAGCAAATCCTTCACTGGATCCTTGCCTGCACTGGTGTCCACCGTCAGGCCAAGAAAATCTCAGAGGATGTCCCCGACAAGCTCACCTCTTGCTTCTGGGCATTCAGAAGCCACTTCTTCCAACCCTGCAATGTCATGTATTAACTGATGTGTCAGTCCATTCAGGCCATAGGTCACGGGTCCAGAGACTCTCCCTTAGTAATGTACTATAAGCTGCATAGCAACGCCCCTTCCACTCTAATTGCAAATGGACTGATTGTTTGCAGGGCATGAGCACGGCCATGGTGTGGCCAGGCCAGGCCTGGGGGCTCCGCATGTGCGGGTGCCCCAGCCCAAGCTGCGCGGAACGGAGCCACGTGGAGCTGAGCCCGTAAACTAACCCAAGCCAGGGCCCGCGGAGCCAGCCGGCAGGTGTCCCAGGGATGGCAGCGCAGGGAGGGGCCCGGTGTGCACGCACGTGGCCCCCGGACCAGGCGGCGCCAAGGAGGGGCAAAGAAGATGGCGCCCAGAGGAAGTAAGATGGGCGGAACTCAAAAGCTAATTGGCTACGCAACATCAGGGGAGGTAACAAGACTAGTATAGACATATGGCTAGTCCTATAGAAATTCCCCCGTAAAGTGACCTTTTAAGTGATAGGTTGGTCCTTAGCCCTGCCCTAATGACTCTGCAGTATTGTGCTATAAAAGGTTCGGTTTCGCATGGAATAAATGAGTCCTTGCTAGACTTGGCTCCCCGCTGCGTCTGACTGTCTCCGGGAGGCTGGGGAACGGGCGAGCGGCACACTCACCTTTCCTTGGACCCAGTCCATCCTTGTACGGGTGGACTCAGACCCTGCAACTGTTCCCATAAATGACACCCTTGTGCAGTTCTTTGCTAAATCAGGATGGAATAGTCAACTCGGATCAGCCATTTGACTCTTTCTCACCAATCCCCTGACAGTACACACCAGGCAGACAAACCGATGGCCTTCTGAGTTATCAGAGGCGACAGCTTCCTCAAATCCTCTGCTGGCGTACGAGGGGCACCAGTTTTCTAGCCAATCAAAGGTTTTCTACCATCTGTCAACCAACCATTTAGCCAATCCGAAGTATTTTAGGTTTTTATTATGTAACACTCCAGCTTAGCTACCAATTTTGACATTATATACAGATAGGCTAAGCCATTGTGATAAAGTGATGTCAAACTACTGTAGCTGAAACAGGAAAGTTCATTCTCTTCGTCAAAACGAGAGATAAGCAGGTGGCTTGGAAGATGGCAAGCCTGGCTGGTTTTACTCCAGAAAACCAGGCCGATGGAGGGTGGTTCTGCTACCCTCACAACAGGGCGTCTAGCTCAGCATTCAAGGCAGTTTTTGCTGCTTTCCAGTTCCTAAGAATGGGAGTGGGTTGAGCAGATGATGTATGAGACAAGCACTTTATCTTTACGAAGAGGTAGGAATTTCACTTCTGTTCGTATCTAATTGATCCAAACGTACTCACACAGGAGAAGTTGAAAAAGAGAGCCTCTAGGTGGGCAGCCATGTTCCCAGCCACATCCAAGGGGCTCTGATGCTACCACCAAGAAGGAATGTGCCAGACATTCTCTGCCAGACCCTCACACACTCGGTTCTCAACGGCCACCAGAGAATCTCTTCTGAAGCCTATTTCAGACTCTGGCATCCTCTGTTCAAACCTCCACTGGCTTCCTATGTCTCATAGCACAAAAACCAAAGTCCTGAAAGCTGCCACCAGTCTTCATTCTAACTGCCCTACCTCTCTAACCTCATCTCCTAACAGTACTCTGTGCACAAAATGAACAGATGCATTAGAAACCTAAATGTAAAAGCTATAACTTTGGAACTAGTTAAAGGAAATACATTTATGACCTCAGGGTGATGAATTCTTAAAAAAAAATCTCAAAAGTACTAGTAGCATGGGAAAATGTTGATAGAACTAACTCCATTAAGATTAAGGACTTGCTCAACAAAGGACACTGCAGGCAAATTTAGAAGATAGGTAAAAGACTGGAAAGGCATGTTTGTAGGATCTAAAAGAGACAAGGGATTAATATTAGTGTACACCAAGACTCTTGCAAAAACAGTAACAAAAAGACATGAAACACAACTGAAAATCTGATAAGAGACAGATGCAGACAATTCTTAGAAAGTGAGATTAGGGTGTGAGATTAAAAAAAAGGATGCACCATTAAATTTGGGTTTCAGGGGCCTGTGCTGTGGCACAGCAGGATAAAATCCTGGCCTGGGGTGCCAGCATCCCTTATGGGCGCCGGTTCTAGTCCCGACTGCTCCTTTTCCAGTTCAGCTCTCTGCTGTGGCCTGGGAGAGCAGTGGAAGATGGCCCAAGCCCTTGGGCCCCTGCACCCATGTGGGAGGCCCAGAGGAAGCCTCTGGTTCCTGGCTTCAGATCCACACAGATCCAGCCATTGTGGCCATCTGGGGAGTGAACCAGCATAATGAAAGACCACTCTCTCTGTCTCTACCTCTCTCTGTAACTCTGTCTTTCAAATAAATAAAATAAATCTTTAAAAATAAATAAATAAATTTGAGTTTCAGATGAAAAATTTTTTCCACAGAACTAAGTATATTTCAAATATTGCACGGTATACACTTAACTGAAAGTCTGTTGTTTACTTCAAATTAAAATTTAACAGGATGCCCTATATGTTTCTTTGCTAAATTTGGCAACTGGATATGAAATCCATATGACTAGCAGTAAACAGAAGCTCAGCTTCACACGTAACCAAAGAAATACAATTTAAAAACTATGACATACTGCTTTACACATTAGCAAAGACTAGAAAATAAGGCTTTCACTAAAGAGCATATAACTTTTGGTTTTTTTTATTTTACTACAAAAGATCATCTAACCTAGGCTTTTTTTTTAATCACATCACTAGGCAACAAGAGAGTGAACTTTTCATTGCATATGCACACACACACACATACACACACAAAAACACATTTCAAATCCACTGTTCATACAGCAGATGGCACAAAAATAGCCCAACAGCCCTAGTCAGGAATCAAAGACAAGTTTTTCTCAGAAAAGTGAAGTGGTCACCATAAATTTATAAAGTTTAAGTGTTGAGGATAAAAATGTATGTTACTTAGGTGAAAAAAAATTTCATGAACAGTATTGTAATATTAATGCTAGACTAAATTAGCATCTTGTTAACTACTGTAGCAGGTTGGAAATTTGACTTCTAAACAAAAACAAAAATCAGGGTTTACATTTTCAAAAACAGTCAGGGTTTACATTTTTCTGCTAAAAGGTTTTCACACAAAAATGCTTTATCCAAATTGGAAGAACAGCTTTCCCATTGGCTAACACCCATCTGGAGGGAAAAGAGGGCAGGCATTAGACGCACTGGTTCAAATGTGGCTCGGAACACTGGCATCCCTTGTCAGAGTGCCTGGCTCAAGTCCCAGCTCTGCTTCCAATTCCAGCTTCCTGCCAATGTGCACCCTGGCAAGCAGCAGCTGATGGCTCTAGTACTTGGGAACCTGGCACCCATGAGTAAGATGTGGCCTGAGTTCTTACCCCAGCTTTGACCTCAGTCCAGCCCCAAATACAGTGGGCATCTCAGGAGTGAACCAGTAGACAGAAGCTCTCTCTGCCTGCCTGCCTGCCTGCCTGGCTCTTTGTCCCTCTGCCTCCAAAATAACTATTAAATGTTATGAGAGATTGATTTAGAAAAATGGTTAGTCACAGTTCCAATAAGTAGTCATAGATAGCAGGTCTTTATTTCTGGTTGAAAAATAAAAATATTCCAAATAAACATTAAACAACTGAAATACTTCGTATAAACAGTGCTACGATATAATAACTGTGGTTAAATGATTCAGATACTAAAATGATTCAGCCTATCTAGTCATACAAAAGACATGCAATGTAATCATTAAATCTTCTAAAATGTTGATAGTAATTACTAGTCAACTTTCAAAAACTAATCCTGTCTAGATGTGTCTTTAGTGACAGCAAAAACAACAAACTTGTAGATCTATAATTCAGCATCTATCAAGACTAATGTTGGCAGGCACTTGTTATAATACACTCCCACAACAGAGAAACATAGACCTTAAAGTAACACAACTCTCTCTGGAACTTTTAAAGCATTATTTTCATAAAAAACATATTACCTTTTAACTCCACCCAAAAATAATCCTTGAAGCAGCCTGAGTTGCAAATATGATACAATTCTGAGATTGTTAGAAAGCAAGCGATAGTCACTGCATTCGTTGCTTTAAGTTTCAGAAGAAAAGCAAAATCAAAAGTGAGCTTTACTAGCACTGCAGCTAACACTAACATATTGGATGTAGAAATGGAGAAGCAGCTGTACCTATTCTTCGTCTTCAAGAAAGGAAAAGATTGTTCTTTGGTTCTGTCCCAGCTGGCAACAAGTATCCACAAAACCAGTCTAATCTGCCCCAGTCAATCAGGCCTTGAAGTCTTCTTAACATTTCCACTTAAGCAAGCCAGTCAGCCAATCAGCACTGCCCCACCTCTGTATCCTCCTCCCTCCTCAAAGCCAGGCCACCCCTAGGCTCCAAGTTTAAAGTCGGCCAGTACTTAAGATGGTCTCACTTTTGAAAACCGGCTGATCCAAACTCCTCAAAACCTTGCATGCAAATATCTATGCCTTTTTAGGGGCTACGATGTGAAGGCATGGCTCTCCTTAGCTTTGCTTCAGCTATCCTAGAGTTGTGGTTTCTTCCCTTGGTTATGCAATAAATATTATTGTTACTCAGATATTAACGTTTTCTTCAAGGAAGTAAGAAAGAACATTTTTGTGATAACAATCTGGCCTAATGGAAAGTTAGGAATCTTCCCCTTTTAAATATAATTGTAATCATTCTTGCCTAATATACAACTGTACCAGCAAAGGTGTCCTCTACCTTTCTCTCTCAATCCCAAATGCATAATTGGATACTATTTAATGCAACAAATCCAGCCATTCATGTTATATAGATTAAAATTTCCAATGACTGAAACGTATACCGAGAATTGAATATTCTCAAATCTTCAAAAAATTATTTTTGGTCAAATATTTAAGTGTATATATATATATATATATTTTAAAGATCAATCTATTTATTTATTTGAAAGGCAGAGCAACAGAGACATAGAGAAAGACAAAGCTCTTCCATCCACTGGTTCACTCCACAAATGGCCAGAGTGGCCACATCTGGGCCAGGCTGAAACAGGAGCTAGGAACTCTATCTTGGTCTCTCATATGGGTGGCAGAGACCCAAACACCTGGGCCATCTTCTCCTGCCTTCCCAGGCACATTAATAGGAATGCTGGATCAGAAGTGGAGTTAGCATATGGGATGCCAGAGTCGCAAGTGGCGGCCCCTTTTTAATCTAATGGAGAAAACAATCTGTCTTGGTTTTGTAAAATCTGAAAACCTGAATGCAAAATCCTATGTTTGAAACTGATTTATTTCTGTAAACCCAAGTTTCCCAATCTGCAACAAAAGGGATCATCACCAGTTCTTACCACCTCAGAAAAAAAGATACACTCACTTGAAGTAAGATAAACCCCAAATGTCTTAGAAGGAAAATAAAAACTGACTGTAATATCATTTTGGCTGTTGTTGAAGTCAGCCTGAGGTTTGCAAGAGCACAGAGAAAAACTAAAGGGAATAGCCTCAAAGTTGACTTAAATGAGCCTATTAGAAAATGAGTATAAGAGTCCAATCTCAAACATGAATTGCCCCCTTCTGAGACTGGCAAAAAACCAGGCCTATGGTGTGTCTGCCGCAGCCAGCGACACTCACACACAGTCAAGAGCTCTCCCTGTGGTCTGCTTTTGGACTTAGACTTCCCGAGGAACAAATTCTAAAGAGAAAGTCAATCTCTCTGACAGTTTACCAAAGCCCAGGGACGTCTCTACTCACATCAAATCAGAACAGGATGAAAAACACTGAATTACCTATGGATTCAAATGGAAACATAACTGCTAGACTCTCTGCTAACAGATCTGCTGAGGCAGGTTAGGCACACAGGTGGTGAATTTACCCAGAAATTGCCAAAGCTGTTGATTAGAGAAGAACACCCAGAAAGCAAACATAGCTCTACAGACACAGGAACACTGCCAGCTTGGAGATCCTGAATAGGCGGTTTAGTATCTTTAAACCAGTTTCCTTACATATCCTGTAAAGTAGAATGGATAACTCTCAGGAAGATTAAAGAGGTACCAACAACTGGTAACTCCAAAAGGGTCCCAGGCATCAAGACCTCCAGGTCCCTGCTTTTGTCACTAATTTGTCTAACACATATGGAAAAGTCACTTCAGTTTGCATCCTAATCTGTCAAACAGTGATAATAATGCAGGCCTTACGTATTTCATGTTACAACCACACGTGAAAGCTAATGTGAAAAAGATTTTTAAAAAAGATTTATTTACCTGAAAGGCAGAAGACAAAAGATAGATAGATAGATAGATAGATAGATAGAGGATGGGTGGGTGGGTGGGTGGGTGAGTGAGTCCGTCCAAACTGATTCACTCCCCAAATGGCTACAACAGCCAGTTTGCACCAGGCCAGAGCCAGGAACCAGGAACTCCATCTGGGTCTCCCACATGAGTGGCAGGGCCCAAGTACTTGGACCCACTGCTTTGCCAGGCTCATTTGCAGGAAAATGGATTGGAAGCAAAGCAGCCAGGATTTGAACTGGCACTCTGACACTGCATGTCAGCATTGTAAGCTGTAGTTTAACCCACTGTACAACGTTGGTCCCATGAAAAGGATATTTTTAAAGATGTAAACAATCATGTCACAGTGAGATAGCTAACTCAGTGTGTACAAAAATCAAAGGAAATTCATACTACAAACCTGTTACATTCCAGAATTATATAATGTGCCAATTAAATTAATTTTAGTAAGAAAAAAGTTCATAGATATAAACCAACACAAGAGATCTCAACATCAGTGGCACTGACATTTTGAACTGGGTAATTTTTCGCTGTCAAGCGGTGGCCTTGTGCATTGCAGGATGTTCAGAAACATGTCTGGTATTAACCCACTGGATGCTGGGAGCAAGGCCCCTCCACACACCTGTGACAACCAAATGTCCCCAGAGTGGGTTGGAAGAGCGAAATTATCCCGATTTGAGATCCACTGGCTAGACCCATCCTATATTGCAGTATTTATCCCACATTTTTCTCTCCAGATTGGTGGCTTACAACACAGCTTGAAATCAGCAGTTCTGCAATGTGAACCAAGAAAGTGATGCGATTTATACGATGGTAACATCTTATGAAGAACTATAGCTACAGTTCAATTATCCCTTCATCAACATGCTGTTTCTGCTTAATCCTTTCTAAGAATTTTTTGCATTTTCTGTTAAAGTGACAACTTGGTTAACCTGTCACTAAAGCTTAGTTTCCACTTCCAAATGATTAGCCATTCATGTTTATAAGGAGAGACAAAATTTTAAGCTTAAAGTTTTTCATTTCTAAGCAGCCAAATATGAAAGGAGTAAAAATTTAGCACAATTTATATTAATTAAATATATTCAGGCCGGCGCCGTGGCTCAACAGGCTAATCCTCTGCCTTGCGGCGCCGGCACACCGGGTTCTAGTCCCGGTCGGGGCACCGGATTCTGTCCCAGTTGCCCCTCTTCCAGGCCAGCTCTCTGCTGTGGCCCAGGAGTGCAGTGGAGGATGGCCCAAGTGCTTGGGCCCTGCACCCACATGGGAGACCAGGAAAAGCACCTGGCACCTGGCTCCTGCCATCGGATGAGCGTGGTGCGCCAGCCGCAGCGCGCCGGCCGTGGCGGCCATTGGAGGGTGAACCAACGGCAAAGGAAGACCTTTCTCTCTGTCTCTCTCTCTCACTGTCCACTCTGCCTGTCAAAAAATAAAATATATATATATATTCAGAGGTGCTATTACTGCAAATATATGTGAATTCAAGGTAATGTGCAAAAATAAGAATAACGACCTTACAAGGAAATTTAAGAATTACATTTAAATGCCTAGTGTGTATGATCACTGAACTCAATAACCTTGTTTTCCACTAGACATGGTTTCCATATATTTCCATCAGTACACTTAAAAGTAGTTGTAAAATTTGCTGGTGAAAATATAAAATTTTAAAGCAATCTGGATTTCATTCATTAACTATAATGCTATATTTCATCAGGGTCAGTATTAGATAGAGTGCCTTCTATTGTCTTCAAACAGGACTGGCCATTCCGTCCGCTCTACCACAAGCTACCAGACACAATTAGTCAGCAGTTCTACTTTTTACCATATCCAGGTAACCGATGTAATTAGGGGAGCTAACTGTGCATGTGATATAAAGAAACAGTCATCTCAATTCCCTTAAATACAGAGAAGCTACAACAGCAGATTTAAAATTTTGTGCACTACATTTAAATCTGTGGAGTATTCTGTTCCAAATGATGAGGAACTTGGTCACACAGATGACTCTCCCAATGAAAGCTTCAAAAGTTAAACAACATAATTTTATCGACTGTTGAGGAAAAAACTCTAAATTGAATCATGACACCTACAATGACGCAATTTTATATCATCTTTTAACGGTTGAAATTTGAAATACTCACAGCAGGTAACAATAAAATTGTGACAACTGTGTTGGAATTATGCTCTGAAAGGTACAGTTCAGTTTCATCTTTTATTTTCATATGTGCTGTTTTAGTCTCTATACAATATTCCAAATGCAAGAGATCTGATCTCTAATTCTACCTATGATGTGGATCACCAGATTATCTTTCTAGGATCAAAACAAAGTGAAACAAAAAATCTAAATGTTAAAGAGATGATCAGCAAAGAAACTTAACCTCTTCCAATAAGTGAGACTTCGGTGTGAGACACATAAGCCGGGTGGAAACCTGTCTAAATACTCCACACAGCCCCTCCATCACCCTCTCTTATGCAAGCTGCACCATTCCAAGCCAATTCTCTTATTTCACTAGTGAGCCCTGTCAACACCAAGGTAATAGAACTGGAAAAACTCATCACTCCACAAGGACAGTCAAATGCGAGAATTTATTTCATTTGGTGAAAACTGTATCATTGCCAAATAAAACTAATGCAAATGTAGTAAAATATGCACAATTGGGAGTAATTCCTATGCGCAAAGGGCTCTTGGGGCACCTCCAATTCGTCCTGCAATCGTTTAGGCGTTCTTTGGTTGCTTTGCCCAACTCATGCCCCATTTCTCAAGTCATCCGCCGACAGGAGGGGAGGAGGTGCAGCCGACCACAATGAACGAATTAGCATGTATTTATGTATGTTGTCCACTGCAGTTTTATTCCTACAAGTTTTTCCTCACACTCTGCTCATCCAGGGAGAGAGCTATGTTTTATTCATCTTCGCACTTCCAAAACCTAGCCAAATGTCCTGCATATAAAGCCATCCCTAACTTCTACTATGCGACAGGCACAGCACAGGGACTAGAGACAGGAACGTAAAAGAGGCAGAAACCTCACAGAACCACAGTCCAGGGTGCCACGGGGGAAGATCTTCCATTGGCTGCCACAAGCCAATCATATAACAAAAGATCAGTTGGCCTAGCTCCATGCACTGTCTAGCCTTTCTCGTGCCGCCAGCTAAGGCTTTTATGAACAAAAGCAGGCTTTCTCTACAGACGGATAAATTTGTAGCTCCAACCTGGGCCACTGCTCTGAGTTTCATATTCATACTCATGCATACTCGACATGTCTATTTAGAGGTAGTTTCAGGAATCAACTGCATGGACTCTGAAGCCAGATGGCTTGGGTTGGAATCCCAGCTCTGTTACAAGCTGGCTGACTTTATGCAAGTCACTTAGAACCTCTCTGTGCCCCGTTTTCTCATCTGTAAAGTGGAGACCATAAATAGTTCCTAGCACATACAGTTATTACCAGGAATAAGTAAATTAAGATGTGAAAGTACTTACAATCCTAGGCTGGAACAGTTTATGCTTACATAGTACTTCCTGTTATTGCTAGCATTAGTAAGACTGTATCCTAACAGATTATCTAAAATGTGTCCAAAACTGAATTCAGTATTTGCCTCACAACTCCCACTGTCTGGGCCTCCCGTCTCAGTAAACACCAGTATTCTCCTTGTTGATCCAGGGGACAAGATCACACCTCTCCATCCCCAAGTCCTGTCAGCTTCCAGGATCAGGAATCTCACCACTGACAATCATCTCTCCTTCCCCAAGCCACCATCATCATGCCCCCTGGGTATGCACCAACTCCCCCACCCCCATCTTTACATTTTCACTCCACACTCTACCCCAGGACTCAGTTTCCACACAGTGAGACTTAGATCGGACGCCACTGCCTTGAGGACGCAGGCTCTCTGTCACAGTTCCAGCAACATCTTTCACCTGAGCCTGCCAGGCGCCCCTAGCTTGCTCGGCCTCCATCACCTGCAGCCGCTCTCCCTTTTCCATGCTGCGCTCAGAACACTCTCACCTTGCCTTGCTCTGCCCTGAGCACCTCTGACTGATTTCCACCTCACACCACTGTCCTGTGCTGGCCCTGCTCTGAGGCAGACCAGAACTCAGAGCGATGACAAGCACACACTCAGAAATCACCTTGCCTGAATCCCATACGGTCTCTTCCACGTTTTGCTGGTGCAGTTTTGAGCAAAGTCTGACTTTTCTGTGTGTCAGTTTGCATGGAGATCTGAGTACTTACCTCAGAAGGTTGGCATAGAATTTCAGTGGCTAGAACAGTGCCTGACACATGTGCCTCTATGGAAGTGCTCACAGCTGTCTGATGTTTCCTGAGATGTTTCCCAAGCTCTTCCCGCCACTGAGATCCCCTTCCCTCACAGGACCTTTGTAAAACAACTTTCCCTGGGCCGCTGCTGCTTGCTGATCTCCCTTTATGTTACTGCACCGATCACTACGTGAAACCATTACGCATTTACTCTTCGTTACTTTCCCACTGTAACACGAGCCCCGCTAAGTTGGAGCCTGTCTTCCAGACCGTTCTATTTCTAGTTCTGACTCAGACTATGATTCCTGAACACTCGCATCCCATCTGGGCTAGGGCACCCATGCAACTCTCTTCATAACAACACCATACTTCATTGTCACTTTCAGGATCTCATTTGACCCTTGACAGAGCAACAGCGGAAGTACCATTTCCCATTTTAGAGATCAGAAAGGTCCAACTTTGGCTGACTTGCCTTTGCACACAGAGCTAGCAAATGGGAGAGGAAAAACAAATCAAACCGCTTCTTTCTGAGTCTAAGGCTCTTCTCCCCTCCCGGGATGAGAAATTATTCACCCTTGAACTCAATTTACAGAAATGCAACCTCTTGGTATAAATACACCCTGAGACATGCACAACACTCTCCCTTCAAAGTTCCTGACAAATGTGTCCCAGAGTTGGAGAACTGTTAGAGTATAGGACCAACTCATCAGTAGCGTACTAAGAGTTAGCCAAGAGGTTTAAGCAATCAAATAGGAAGACTGCACATTCCAAGGCGACAGAGCACGGGCCCTAAAACGTGCTATATCTGTGTTGAGCAGAACATGCCAGTCCCAGCAGGCTAACAGCTTTGTCTGCAAAAACCAGACAAGGTGAGGGGCCCCGGCTATGACTGCCAAGAACACTGTGAAAATGCTACCAGTTATTTCTTGATTCCTGTTCCACAGAGTTCCACGACCCATCATTCAAGCTGCCCCACAAGCTCAAGTGTTGTCCATGATCACATTGGCAAGGGTGTAGGGTGGTGGTGAGAAGTGAGGAGATGGCAAAATTGAAAGATCAAGACCCTCTGTCAAATGGCCAGCGGTCACCACATATGGGGGGAGGGGGGGTGTGCCCAATCTCTTTATAAAGTTCCCCCAGCAAGTTTACAAGTGTGCCTTTTCTGACGCCCCCTCACCATGTTCCTGGTCCTGTGGCCTCCATGGACTAGGTCAGAGGCTGCTTTACCTCCACTTGAAAGAAAAAGGAAACTGAGGCAGCAGGAAGGTTACCTTAGGATTTATCCTCCACGGTCTGACCACCTGCCCGGTCCCAAGGCGAGCAGGGACACTGGATCCCTTAGTCCCTGAGGGAACCCTCTGCCCGGGGCTCAGTGTGTCCACCCGCAGGGCCCAGGGGGTGACCAGAAGCAATCCAAGACCCCGGGACACTGGATCCCTTAGTCCCTGAGGGAACCCTCTGCCCGGGGCTCAGTGTGTCCACCCGCAGGGCCCAGGGGGTGACCAGAAGCAATCCAAGACCCCGGGACACTGGATCCCTTAGTCCTGAGGGAACCCTCCGCCCAGAGCTCAGCGTGTCCACCCACAGGGTCCACGGGGTGACCCGGGACACTGGATCCCTTAGTCCCTGGGGGAACCCTCCACACGGGGCTCAGCATGTCAACCCACAGGGCCTAGGGGATGACCCGGGACACTGGATCCCTTAGTCCCTGGGGGAACCCTCCACACGGGGCTCAGCATGTCCACCCACAGGGCCTAGGGGATGACCCGGGACACTGGATCCCTTAGTCCCTGGGGGAACCCTCCACCCGGAGCTCAGCATGTCCACCCACAGGGCCCAGGGGGTGACCCGGGACACTGGATCCCTTAGTCCCTGGGGGAACCCTCCACACGGGGCTCAGCGTGTCCACCCACAGGGCCCAGGGGGTGACCCGGGACACTGGATCCCTTAGTCCCTGGGGGAACCCTCCACCCGGAGCTCAGCATGTCCACCCACAGGGCCCAGGGGGTGACCCGGGACACTGGATCCCTTAGTCCCTGGGGGAACCCTCCACACGGGGCTCAGCGTGTCCACCCACAGGGCCCAAGGGGTGACCCGGGACACTGGATCCCTTAGTCCCTGGGGGAACCCTCCACCCGGAGCTCAGCATGTCCACCCACAGGGCCCAGGGGGTGACCCGGGACACTGGATCCCTTAGTCCCTGGGGGAACCCTCCACACGGGGCTCAGCGTGTCCACCCACAGGGCCCAGGGGGTGACCCGGGACACTGGATCCCTTAGTCCCTGGGGGAACCCTCCACCCGGAGCTCAGCATGTCCACCCACAGGGCCCAGGGGGTGACCCGGGACACTGGATCCCTTAGTCCCTGGGGGAACCCTCCACACGGGGCTCAGCGTGTCCACCACAGGGCCCAGGGGGTGACCAGAAGCAATCCAAGACCCCTTATCAAGGAAGGCGCGGGGCAGGACTTTGCACTTGAACTTTCTCCAGAGGCTCTCCGGGCCCCAGGGGAGAAGGTGCGGGGCCCCGCCTCGCGGGGCGCGGCCTCGCCTCCCCTGACCCCTGCTCCCTCCCGCCAGGAGGGCGCGCTCGGGCTCCGAGCGGGCACCTATGCCTTCCAGGTTCTGCGGCTCCCCAGGCCTCCCAGAGATCAAAGGCCCCCCGCAGCCGCCGCCGCCGCCTGGACTGCAGCAGCCTGCGGGCCCCGCACACCCAGGAAGCTGTAGGATCCTCACAAACTTACAGTTATCCCACAGCGCGCGTCACGGCGGGCTGACGTCACCGGCCCGGCGCTCCGGCAGGTCAGTCCCCGGAGGGGCGGGGCGGGGCGCCGAGGCTCCGCCCCCTGCGCCGCGCGGGAGACACGCCCTCGCCTGGGCTGCCCCGCCCCGGCGCGACGCCAGGCGCAGGCGCACACGGTGCGTGTGGCCGCGTGCCGGTGGGCTTCGCACGCACGGACGGCTGTCCTGGGAGCCCCGCCCTGGGGGCCGGGGGGAGAAGGGAGACATGGACTGAGCGACAGGCGGCGACAGGAAACCCCGTCGTCCTGGGGGAGAGAGTAGGGTGCTGCGTGTGTGAAGTAGTTTTTCCACAGGCACTGCCTTTGCTCGCCTCACATGTTCGTTAAAAGTACGCCACGTGTGGAAACCGCCATCGGCGCTCCCTCAGGTGCCACCGGCTCCTCAGGCTGGCGGGCTCGGCTCCGCCTCTGGCTGCGAGCAGCCCCGCCCCCGCCCGGCCGCGGGCCCGCCCACCCAGGCTGGGCCCGCCCTCCAGGCTCCGCCCTTCCGGCTGCTGCGCGCGCGCATGCGCACTGCCTCCGCCCTGCCTGCGACCCCTTCCCGGGGCTTTTTTTTTTTTTTTTTTGCTTCTCCGGTTCCTAGGAGAGCTCTCCCGTTTGGGCTCAGGGGAGCCGCTGTGCAGTTTAATAACCTGTGAGGCGGCTGAGCACGTGTGGACAGCTCGTCGCCGGTGTAAACTTTCTCTCCCCGCCCCCCACCGCTCACGTGACGCTCCCTGGCTGGGGCCAAGGATAAAAAGGGAAAATGAAGGCGCGAGGGACCGCCAACCACAATATTAACGCTACTTCCGGTTGTGCTCTCAGTGGCCCGCCCGGATGGAGCTTTCGGGGCTGGGGGCAGATTAAAGAACGGGAAAAGCAGGCCTTGGGGGGACACGGGCCCTAAGGAGGGGGTGTTGGAAAGAGCAAGGAGCTAGACAAGGGTCAGTAGCCGGGAGGGGTTCGCCTTTCCAAGGGTCTCTCCACGATCCCCTTTCAGATGATGCGGAGGTGTCCCACGCGGGGCTGGAAGCCCTGCATTTGTCTCCTTACTCCTGTGCCTGTAAAGTGTGTGTGCGCGTCGTCCCCCACATTGGGGTTTCGTGGAAGTGAAATGTGTGCACGCCTGTGGGAGTAACCCGCGGGCGAGGGAGTAGCCAAGGCCGCACCCCGAGGCTGTTACACTCCCACGCGGGAGACTTCTGCCTCCGAAAGCCGAGCATTTACTGCTCCTCCCGTGTTCCGTTCAGGGTTTTTTTCCTCTTGCTGTCCCGGGTTGATCCCTCCAGGACTCGGGCAGAGGGCATGTCCAGGTGAAAGGAGTGAGACAACGCAGAGTAAACTGGCATTTCTCCGGATGCGTGGCCAGACACTAGGGCCAGAAGTGTCGCTGTTAGAGAGAGCAAGTGTGAGGAGCGATGCGCCGCTTTCTCTGGGGAAGTCAGACCCCGAGACCTCGAGCTTTGGCCTCGGCAGGTGTGGGACCCTCTGCCCTGGCCCCCGGCGTTTTCTCCCTAGCGGTCCCTTCAGTTTGCTACCTGCTGCCCCTGGTCATCTGGCCGCCTCTCTTTCGGTGCACAAAATGCATCCTCGGCTCCTCCTTAGCAAGCTGAGAAAAGCTGAACCTAAAATAAAAGAGAATGTATAATACAAGGGGAAAATGCATAGGGAAAAGAAACGCAGTGGCGAATGTGTGAATGTTTCTTGTATGCTAAGCACTTCACCCGTGCAGGTAGGTGAGGTGAGTATCACTGTTGTTCACAGGAGGCAAGCCATGGTGCAGAGGCCAAGGCACACGGTGTCAAGACCTGTACCCATACTCCAGACCCCACAGCCGTCCATACTCCAGACCCCACAGCCATACTTACTGATCTGCCTGGGTTTCAGGTAACAACCACAGATTATAGTAGACTATCTCTAAGATAAGCACATTTTAGCTCCAAAAGACCCCAAGGTCTGGGCCTCTTCTCCGCTCTTTCCCTCCCTGACTCCAAGGAGGATTACATTTATAGTTCAGGTGCTCACCAAGACTTGCTAAATTGATTGTGTGACCCTGCGTGAACTGCCCTCCTCAAAAACCCGAATCAGAATCCGAGATACAAACTATCAGTTATATCACATGTAGTAAGGGTTAATTTTTCCCCAAAATTTGGTAAACTAATGTTTGAATAATCTGTGTGTCTTTTGTGTTAGATTGTTAAATGTATCTCTCACTGTGAATCTCACTTGAAACAGGTGAGTAAACACGATGGTAATCACCTCTTGCCTAAGCAATGTGCATGGTTCATCCTTCAGGGTCGAGGCCAAGAAAAACAAAATCCTACTCTGTAGTCCCCTTGCTTGACTCTTGCTGTGAGGGCAGGTCTGAGAGATTACTTCCCAGATAATCAACACAATATTAAGTCACTCTTGATTTGAGGAAGGCTTTTTGCCTGTAGTGCAAACCCAGAGTGTATTAACAATGTAAACAATGTAACGTGTATAGGAGCTGGCATTGAGCTGCTGTCTGAGATGCCAGCATCCCACATGGGTTCTGGTTCCTGTCCCAGCTGCTGGCCTGAGAACAGCAGCAGGAGATGGCCCAAGCATTGGGGCCTCTGTCACCCACGTGGTAGTCTGGGATGAATCTCCTGCTTCTTGGCTTTGCTGGGCTCAGCGCCGGCCATTGCAGCCATCTGGGGAGTGAGCCAGTAAATGGAAGGGTTTCTCTGTCTGTTTCTCCTTCTCTCTCTGTAATTTTGACTTCCAATAAATAAATCTGTATTTAAATATGTATAAATCAAGATTCAAAAAGAGGTGGGTGTTTGGCACAGCAGGTAATAAGCTGCTTGGGATACTGACATCCCATATTGGAGTACCAGGATTTCGGTTCTGTCTCAGCTCCAAATTCCACCTTCCTGCTAATGTGCACCCTGGGAGGTGGCAGGTGATGGCTCAAGTACTTGGGTCCCTGCCACCCACATGGGAAACCTGGGTTAAATTCCTAACTCCCAGCTTTAGCCTGGCCCAGCCCCAGCTGTTGCAGGCATGTAGGGAGTGAACAAGCAGATGGAAGATTGATCTATCTATTTCTGTCTCTGCCTTTCAAATAAATGAAAGTAAAGTTTTAAAAAGAGTTAAACAGGGTAAAAAGGAGTTTGTTCTCACAATGGAGCAGAGATAAGGAGCTTTGCGGAAGGAAGACCTGGGACAAATTGGAAAGCCAAGGAGAACTGTGTGTTTAACAAGCACACAACCTTCCATGTTTGTAGTTACACCATATGCAAAGTGTTTTGGATCTCATTTGATCACTGCTTTTCCCTGACTCTTACTTAGCTAACTCTTTGCATCCTTTTTTAAAAAAGATTTTATTTATATATTTGTTTTATTTTAAAGTCAGAGAGAGAGCGAGCTACCATCAACTGCTTCACTCCACAAATGGCCGCACCCACCAGCCATAGCTGGGCTGCACCAGGCCACAGCTGGGAGTCAGGAGCTCCTCCCAGTCTCCCACATGGATGATAGGGACCCAAGTACTTGAGCCATCACCTGTTGCTTCTCAGGTGCATTAGAAGGGAGCTGGATCAGAAACAGAGACCCTGCAACTGCACTGTAATAGGGGATGCAGACGTCTCAATCAAAGGCTTAGCCTGCTCTGCCACAACACCGACCTCTCTCCCTGTCCTTGTGATCCCTTTTTAGTGGGAACTTGCTCAGAGAAGCCTGGCCCAAGCCGCTCTTGGCTTCTCCCAAGTGTAAGCTCTGCAAGAGTAGGGACGGTGTTGGTCTGGTTCAAGCCTGAATCCTCTACTTACAGTTGAGTACCCTACCTTAAGTACACACTTGATAAATACATGAGGACGAATGAATGGGTGGATGAACTCAGATTCCAAGACTGGATTCTTATTCAAGATGTCAGTTGCTTTCTAAAACTGGGGCATTATGTCAATAGCAATCATACTGAGAAGAGAAGGCCTTTAAGAGTAAAATGATTTTGAATGACAATACAGCAGCAAAACCTAGCAAAACACTGAACAGGCTGGCTCTGTTACATATCGAGTACTCATTAACTTCTATGGATCTCTCAGAGATTTGACTCACTAACAGTTATATTTGATGAATGTCCTGATAGGGTGTTAACCCTCTGGGAACTCTGGGAAGTGAGGGCAGGCCACCTGGAGACTTATTTTCATATAGTCTCCCGAAAGAAACTGGAAGTAGCAGTGGACTCTCTTCAACACAAGCTGTTGGACAAAGGCTGACCCTAACTACAAGAAAGGGTAGGAGGTGGGGGAGAGAAGCGTAAAGACAAGGAGCTTAGATCCTGGCTCTGAGGATCCCATTTGTGATCAATTACAGGGCAGGTGTATGCCCTTGAGAATGAAGCGGAAGGAACCAACGTCCTCTGGGATGGGGAGGGGTTGCGGGACAGAGGGAAAGATGCAGGAGGAAAAAGAGGGTGTCAGAGAGGTTTGCAATTCCTCAAGGTGGGAGAAACCCTTACCTAACACAGTGGAGCAGAAAAGCAAAATGTTCCAGAATCAAGCTTCAAGCCCTTGGTATATTCTGTTCTCCGCTGGAACCTATTTTTGCCACTTGGAGAAGACCTGTTCATTCTTCAAGTCCAGGTTCCATCTTAGAATTACCTCTGCTGATAACTTTACTGAGCACGACCAGATCTAAGGCACTGCTGAGCACTGTGTGTGGAGTACTTGAACTTCCCAAGAGCTCTGTGGGTAGCTGCTCTGTCATCTTCTTTTACAGATGAGACAGAAAACATGGAGTTGAGCCACTACCACTACCACGGACTGAACCATCTGCCCCTCCCAAAGGCAAGTGTTGAAGTCCTAACCCCGAGTATGGCTGTATGTGAACACTGGGACTCTGGGAAGGAGAGGGAAATGCCATTGTAAGGATGCGGCCCTATTGCAGTGGGGTGAACGTCCTCCTGAAAAGAGGAAGAGATTTCCAGAACTCTCTCTCTCTCCCCCCACCCTGTGAGGACACAGGAAGAAGGCAGCAGTGTGTAAGCCAGTGAAGAGGGTCCTCTCCAGGAACCAAATGGGCTGGGCCTCAATGTTGGACTTCCCCGTTTCTTAACTACTTCACTGTGTCTCCCTGCTGCAGCCAGCTCACTGGATTGCCTCTTTGTTCTTACAGTACATACAGTAGTTATCTATTTTAACACTTTTTTTGTCTCTGAGATCAGAACGTCCCCTTAAAGTTGAGACACTGTCATAAGTTTCAGAGAGGTACACAAAATCCTGGTGTGCCTGTATTTAATGGCATTTGGATTGAATCCCACGCAGTATATTGCAGTATCTTTGTACTTCCCTGTCCCCTAGTAAGCTATGGATTATTTGAAACTGAGACTATGGTTTACTCAAATTTTTTTTACCTCAGCACCCAGCACATTTCCTGGCATATAAAAGGTGTTTGACAGATTTCTTGAATTCGATCAAAGGAGGAATGTCCTCTGTGTGATGGGGTGATGGGTGATGGGTGGTAGAATCTGGATGCCAAAAGTCATCACTGTAGTCACCAGAGAGTCCTTGATTGCCCCCAAGGCCCTGACAGAAGTCACAATTTCTCCAGGCTTCAGCCTAGTCCAGTTCTGTCTGGTCCTAAAGGTCTGGGATAGTTCCCTTGGTCATTAACTCAGCATGTGTCATATATTAGTCACCTTCTCCATTGTGTACAGACGATTTAAAGACAGTTACATTTGGGCCAAATTAATTAAAATCTGATTTTACATATTCAGATCCAGTTGCCTTTAATTTTTTTAAAGAATTTGTTTTTTTTTACTAAAAGTCAGAGTTACAGGGGTGGGAGGTGGGGGGAGAGAGAGGGAGGGAGAGGGAGGGAGATAATCTTCCATCTGCTGATTCATTCCCCCAAAATGGCCACAAGGCCAGGGCTGGGCCAGTCTGAAGTCAGGAGCCAGGAGCTTCTTCTGGGTCTCCCACATGGGTGGCAGGTGCCCAAGCATTTGGATCATCCTCTGTTGCTTTCCCAGGCCATAGCAGAGAGCTGGATCAGAAGTGGAGCACCCAGGACTCAAACTAGCACCCAAATGGGATGCCAACTTCGCAGGCTGTGACTTAACCTGCTGAGCCACAATGCTGGCCCCCATGATGGATCTTAAAGTAAGGGGCTTCATCACTTGTGCTTTTGACGCAAGAAGGATCATAAAATCTGCTGAAAGTGCAGGTCTCCCAGAAAATCAGTCACGTGCTGTGTGAGTTCATGAGTTTTAAACACTTACTCGTTCCCTTTCCAGATAGATTGTCCACAATTTGTATACCCATGATCTAGAGATGGGGGAATCCCATTAATGTTGCCTGTTGTGATTCAAACAAAAGGGAAACATACTTAAGAAAAAAATGAAATAAAAAATAGGGGATTGAGTTGCCAGCATGATCCAGCATATGTAGCTCTTATAAGGATGGCACTCAACCTGCACTCTTACCCAGCAGGCACTCACAGCCGTGTTCTATCCCATACCTCAGTCGGTAATAAGAGCCACTTTTAAATTAGTGCAGAGGCCACATAAATCATGCCACCTTGTAGTCCCAACCTCACCTGCCGTAACCTCCAGGAAGTCGAAGGGCCCCAAATATTCTTCAGCTGTGACTCCCTAAATGTCACCTTTTCCAAGAAACTTTTCTCAGCTACTTAAGGGATCAGACTGGAAATTTCTCTTTTAAACTCACTGAAAACAAGACTGCTGTTATGCATGGCAGGTTTAGCCACTGTTTGCAAGCCCGATAGCCCACATCCCGGCACAGGGTTGAGCCCCAGCCACTCTGCAATCCAGCTGCCTGCTGGTGTGCTTGGGAAGCAGCAGGTGTTGGCCCAGGTACTTTGGTCCCTGCCACCCACCTGAGATGCCAGAATGGAGCTCCTGGCTCCTGACCTCAGCCTAGCCCAGCCTGGCTGTTGTGGCCATTTGGGGTGGGGGTGAACCAGTGAATGGAAGATCTCTTCTCTCTCTCTCTCTCCCCCTGTCACTCTGCTTTTCAAATAAACAAATCTTTTTTTAAAAAACAATTCACTAGCACTTGTAGCAGATGTCAATAATGTAATACATTCACTTATCTTTCTATTACACACAGTATCATGTTTTTACATGATGTTATATTCTTAACATTGCCATTATCACTCATTGCTCTTAAATCTACAACGATGTTCAACCCAAGGCTATGTGCTAGGGGTACCTGACACACCTAAAACTGAAAGTCAGTGGTCAGGTGACCCTGCTGGCCCAGGAACACTGCAAAGGTGAAGGCGGGACTGACCGTGGGTGAAGGTGGGCCTATGAGGGGTGAGCACACAAACTATGTATTTTGCCAGTGGCTCACTTGGCACCAGTCCCTAAAGCGTGCAAGGGCCCAGGGAAGCTGCGTGTTAGGAAGCCCAGACAAGAGTCTGACGCAGAGGCCTGAGGCTCTGCATCTCTGAATGGACTCCGGTGGCCTAAGGGCAGGGCTGACCATGAATGGCTGCCACTGGGCACTGGAGACCAGTGGATTTTCCCCATTATTTCTTTATGAGTACAATCCCAAGGGACGGAATGGGAACCAGGAAAGAAATACATCCCCAGTCACACACCACTTAATCAGAGGGCTGAGTTCTTAGAAACAGGTCGTTTGGTGATTGTCTTGTTGTATGAATATCAGGTGTACTTCTGCAAACCAAGCTGATAGAGCTGTGACACACCACGGCTCTAGGCCATACACCATCACGCATGGGAGCTGTGGTTGACCATATGTCCTTAGGCACTGAGTGTTCTACCTCTTTATACTGTTTGAGTCATAGTGGGTTTAATTTGGAGAACTTAACAGTTGTTGTGACTCAAGGATCATGGAACAAAATGCCCATGTGACATGAACATATATGGATAGGAAAATACTTACATTTAGATAACACTTTATGTCTCATGGATAAGCTGTCGTGCTGCTGTGGTCTCAAGGATTGTGTCACTGTCCCCTAACTCCGCCAGTGTGATGGCGTGAGAAGCAGGGAGTCTTTCGGGAGTGGTCAGATTGGGAGGGCGGAGTCTTCAGGAATGGGACTAGTGCCTCACTTCTCCTAGCATTAGGACAGAGCAGGAAGGTGGCATCTATGAACTGAGGAAACAGATCCTCCGCAGACGCCAGATCTGCTGGTGTCCAGAACTGCGAGGAATCAATGCTGTTGTTTACGCGTCGCTGGTGGATTGTGTTCGAACAACCAAATGGGTTATGACACATGCTCTGCCTGTCCTCCAGCTACCCTTCAGAGTGAATACGGAGCAGAGAAGAGAACGGTGTCGACTGAAATGCAGGATGACACCTGAGCTCCTTTGTGAAATTCTTACGCTTCTCTGTCTTCTGGTGGGACTCTGGGAAGAGGGTGGGGCAGGTAAATGAGGTGTTGCTGTTACATTTACAGTTGAGAAAAAGGTCAAACATTTTCCATGCCAGATACTTTCCAGGCTGCTAGCTTCTGTTTCAAGAAACAAAAAGTTTCTCATTTTCAAATTTTGGTGTCTTCCTTGTCTATCCAATTATGTGAACACTTACTACATTGTCACACTCACTCACACACACACACACACACACACACTACCCAAGTGAGGACATGCCTATCTTTACCCCAAGTTACTTTGAGTTTCCTTTTATAAATTGCTTCTCATTGCTGTCACTCTTTTTTTAAATAATGTTTTACTTTTTTATTTTTAAAATGTTTATTAATATGTAGAGAACATATTTCATGTATTTGATAGATACAATTCTAAGAAGATAACCTTACTTCCCTCCCTCTCTCCTTCCCTCCCTCAATCCTCTCCTCTTTTTTCCTTCCTTTCTTTCTCTCTCTCTCTCTCTCTTTCTCATCTTCCTTTAATTTTTTCAATAACATAATTTCAGCTTACTTTATAATCACAGGCTTGATACACCACTAACCATAATGTTCAACAAGTAAAAAATAGACAAGGGCTATAAACAATAATCAAATCATAAGATGTCAGTTTCATTCATATACTTTTTTGTAGTCTACCACATATCAGAGAAAACATGATATTTGTGTTTTGGGGACTGGCTTCTTTCACTGAGCATAATCTATTGATAGTAGTATTTAAAGTGTTATCTTTATCACAAAAAATAAACAATTTCTTACAATGGGCTTGGTGAAAGGCATTAATTAACTACAATGTCTGACTCCTAGGCGTCCCTTCTTTTCAATGAAATTAGGCCATTTATAAAACATAAAGAGCCTGGTATACTGTCAAGACTCATTTAATAAATGAATACTGAAAGTTATAATAAAGAACTTTTCGTAAGAAACAAGAACTGAAGAAAGCAGAACCCGGTAACCATTTATGGGCCATTCATTTAATTTTATGTTTCACTTTTAAGAGAGTAATTTACACACAGTAAAATTCACAGATGATAAGTGCATAATTGTATAGGCACATACTTACCATATAGTTATGATGCAGATTATGGAATATTCCAAAAAGTCCTTCCCAGCTTGTGTTACCTCTGATTCTTTGGCCATCATAGACATAGATTCATATAACCAAGCTATCTTTGGTGCCTGATATTGCCTTACTTGACACAATATCTTGGCAATAGTGTTGAGTGCAGCCATTAAAATTTTTTTATTGCTGGGTGTTATGCAATAGTATGGCTCTACCACAATGTGTTTCTTAAAAGATTAATTAATTAATTAATTTACTTCAGGGGTAGATTACAGACAGAGAGAGGGAGAGACAGCAAGAAAGCTATTCTGTCTGCTGGTTCACTACCCAAATGGTCACAATGGCCAGAGCCGAGCCAATTTGAAGCCAGGAGCTTCTTCTGGGTCTCCCACATGGATTCAAGAGGCCCAAGCACTTGGGCCATCTTCTAAGGCTTTCCCAAGCAATTGGAGAGAGCTGGATAGGAAGAGGAGCAGCCAGGACTAGAACTGGCGCCCATATGGGATTCTGGTGCTTCAGGCGGATGCTTAGCCCACTACGCCACTGCACCGACCCCATATCACAATGTATTTATCTGTTCATCTGTTGACAGATACTTGAGTTGTTCACACGTTTTTGTCCATGATACATTAAACTACAGGGAACTCTGGGGGTACGATCTATGTTTTCATTTCTCTCGGGTACATATGCTGGAATGGGGGTGGATTTCACAGTGCATCCTTAGCTTTATGAGAAAGTGCAAAGTTGCTTAGCGCAGTGGCTGCGCGATTTTGCATTCTCATCAGTAATGTACAGCGTTCTGGCTCCTGTGCTTCCTCTTCAACTTGGTGCTGTCAGTCTTTCAGCCTTTTTGTTGTTGATTTCAGTGTCCTAGGAAAGCCTGGACTAATCCAAGGTCACAAAGATTTTCTTTTATAATTTCTTTGAGAAATGATACAGCTTTTGCTTTTCTACTTTGTGATCCATTTCATGTTAAATGTTTGCACCATGTGAAGTTAGGGTTGAGGCTCTTTTCTTTTTTCAATGGATGGTCGGTTGTTCCGGCACCGTTTGTGAAAAGACAGTTTTCTCTAGTTGTGAGGACCCTTCCCCTCCCCCTCACTGGCTTCCTGTGTATCTTTGTTATCATCTCTGACACCATCAGTTTTCTCAGAATCCCATCTGATCTCTTCCTAACCAATCTTTCCTTGTTCAAGACCGTCTTTCTCGCAATGATCCAGTTTAACCTAAAAAGGAAAGCAACAAAATTTAAAAAATCGTAAAATGCCTGTTGTAGATCCCATGATGCACTGCTTAGACCCCTTTTCAGATTCGAGTCGCTCAGTGCAGCTCCTGGGCCTGTGGGGTGGGAGAGACTCCCAGCTCGGTCCTTTTCCATGTATCACCTTCGCCTGTGGGAATCCGCTCTGCCCATCACCTCCCTTCTGCCTGGAGACAGCTCATACCTGGTGACATCCCAGTGAGGGTCAGAAGTCCTGGCTGCCAGGCCTTGAGGTAGACAGCGGAGAATGGCCAGTCCACTTCCAGAATGTTCCGCAGGACCAGTGACGGCGCTGACATGGCAGCCCAGCGTTCCCTCTCCCCAGCCTGCTTCCCTTCGGGTCGTTACACCTGTTGCTCCCAAGTGCTTTCATGGATGACTTGCTGCAGGCATGTCTCTGGGTCTCAAAGACGGTTTCTTAGGGAATCTGCCCTGGCGTAATCTCAAAGCAGATTCTATCGTTTCCCTGCTTAAACTCTCTTGCCAACAGATCCAAGTATTCACACCTTCAGTTGACATAGAAAGGCCGGCGGCAACCCATCTCTCCGTCCTCAGCTTCCTCTTCCAGTCCTGACTCTGCCCTCTAGGTACCCTCACATACCAACATCCCCATGTGCCCCACACCCACCCCTTGGTACGAGGCCTTCCCTCTGCTGGGGATCCATGTGCCACTTTCTGCTCCTCCCTCCATTCTTTCTTACTGTCTTGAATCAGATGTCACGTCCTCTGGGACGCCTCCTCAGCAGCCCCTTCTCCTCCCCTCGCCTCCCTGCCAGCACCATACAAGTTCTTATCAGGGAATTTGCTGTCTAACAGTGAGTCCTCCCTGGTTGTCCAGGGGGCCCTCCTACCAAATTGTGTGTGCCTCCAGGCAGGGACCATGTCCCCGGGCCTGTGCTGTCTTTAGTGCAACACAGACTCTGAGTTCATCTGTGAAGAACACAAGAGTGGACGCCATGACTAGCTGGGCGCTGGGAGCAGTAGGCAGCCTTGGGGAGTGTATCTTCTGCATGGCTCCCAGCGGTGATGTCTGGAATACTCTACCTTCTTTAGCAGAATCTAACCTTCCTAGGCTTTTTGGATCCTGCAGGACCATGTGGACGAGCAACAAATCTAAGCATACCCTTCAAGATAAAATGAAAGTAAACCCTAGATCTTCAGTTAGTTCTGTTTATAAAAGAGGCAAAGAGGGATGGGAATGGAAACACAAATGATGTCAGAAAAACAAAACAAACAAAAAAAAGAGACCTGATTAAATTGGACCGGCTGGTGAGGCACTGGAAATTTTCTTCCCTTTCCCAAGAGGCTTATTTTTTATCTTTCTTTTTCACGCTGTAAAATGTCAAATTACACTGCGAAGTTAATTCTCATCACAGAGGAAGGGATTCTCAATGTGTTAATTAAGGATTACTGGGCATTTTAATTTTGTTCATAAGAATGAAAGTTTGGCATAATTAAACAATTTTTTTCACTTTTACATTTATATTATTGCAGCATCTTACAAATTAGCCTCAGTATTTCTGACTTTAGGTTTCAGAGACTCGGTGAGTATTTTAAAGTAAGAGCAGTGCTTATTGATATATTTGGTTTTGTGAATTATGATGCTAGAGTTCCCTTGAGAAATTATGTTCTTTTCTTTCTTCGAAGATAAAGTCCTTAACAGGATGAGATCTTATCGTGCAGGAAACCATGAATTCACTGTGGAGGAGAACGGTTTGGACCCTTCTCTGGTAGAACATGAAGTACCTTTTAAATTCTTGACTGTCTCGCTGATTTATCTTATGCATGAAGATAATCTGTGGCATTTTTTTTTTAACACAAATGAATCTGTCTTTATAGGGATGGAACAGTTGTTCTGAAAAAAAAAAATAGAAAGAAAAACAAAGGTATTTCTTTTTTGTGTTAAAACAGGGTAAAACAGACAAAAGTGTTGTATCTTTGAAAATCCAGGGATCTGATGGCTGCATCAAAATTCACTCTTTCATATATTTTAGACAGTGAAGCATTCCTTGAAAAAGTTGCAATTCTTACCTTCTTTACACAGAAAAGGGTTGAGAAGACTGCAAATTCTAAGTTGGGAAAATGTAATCTGAAAATAAAACTATAATCCAATTTCAAGCCAGACACATTCCTTTTCCTAAATTTTCTTTGCCTTTTAAGATGCAGTTTGGCCCTTTCTGCTATTCTCTCTGTAAATGAGTTACTGCGATTCAAAGATACTACAAAAAAATACGACTCCGAAGACAGGAATCAACATGGGGCTTTAAGCAGAACCAACTTTTTGTACTTCAAATGGCACCAATAATCAGTGGGTGGTTTAAATTCAGTCATGAGTTTTTATTAATAAAATGGAAGCTTTAGCTTTGTAGCTGTGGACAGTGAGAACATGTGCATAGAAGCACGTGGTCCCCTTGTCACCTTGACAGACAGAGATGATTATCGCCAATGGTGTAATACAGGCTAACCGAGAGTCTGGGGTGAGGAGTTAGTCCCTGCCAGCAGCTTGCAGCTGTTTTAGATTTAAGAGGACAGGAATGAGTTAGTGACATTTTGTAAGAAGTAAATGAGCCCTCAGCACACACCAATTGCTGGTGAATTCAGAAAATGATAAACGTTTTTCTTGAGCAAGAGAGCAAGATAGGAAACACACCTGCAAAATCTGATTTTCAGAACAGAAGAGACGTCGTGGAACTGAGACATTTGCAGAAGTTTCTCCATTATTCTTATCCTATGCACACACACACACACACACACACACACCCTCATCTTTTCCATTCAGGACCATTTCCAGGATCAGCGATTCTCAAAAGTGTCAGCTTCCATTTTAAAACCAGAGAAGTGTCCTAAGTAACTTTCCATTAACATCAACTCAACATAATTTTCTGCCTTTGGGCTGTGCTTGCTTTTTTGTGTCAAAAATAGCACCAGCTTTTCAAAAAACAAGATCAAACCAATAAATGAAAAACAAAATAAAAAAACTATTTAGGGGTAGGTGTTTGACCTAGCAGTTATGATGCATAGTGGGATGCCAGCATTCCACTTCTGAGTTCCTGAGTTCGATTCCTGGCTTGGGCTCCAGACTCCAGCTTCCTACCAGTGCAAACTTCCTACCAGGCAGGAGTTATGGTTCAAGTACCAACCGTGTGGAAGACCTGGCTTGAGCCTCTGGTTCCTGGCTTTGACCTGACCCAGTCCTGGCTATTGCAGCATTAGGGAAATGAGTTAGTGGGTGGCAGGCAGATCTCTCCCTCTCCCTCTCCCTCGCTCCCTCTCCCTCTCCCTCTCCCCCTCTCCCTTTCTTTCTCTCTCTCTCTCTTTCTCCCTCTCTCTCTACCTCTATCTCTGCCTCAAATAACCACACACACACACATACACACACACACACACATAGATACAAGCAGAATGTCTTGTCCATAAAGGTAGCCACAAAGACTTACCAGTAGCTACTTTGAAGGGAGGGCTGAGGGATTTGAGCAATGCTACCTCGCTGGGACTAGCTGAGGATTGCTTAGCTGGAGTCTTCGTGGGTAGCGCACCAACCTTTGATCTGCGGCACAAGTCTCGAATCTGCAGAAGCAAAGTCTAAGACGCCCTGGAGCCCCCAACCGTGGAAATCCAATTTCTACTTAAATAAAAAGCATTCTACTGAAAATGGCGTCACGCATAAAGGATCCATGATGCATATCTCCTGCTAATTTGTCTTTAATCTTCTAAAAAAGAAAATAATTTTGATACAATCGCTATCACAAAACTCAATACAGTAACTCTTTGAGTACACAAAAGTAATTATTGCTGTTAACTAAGTGGAGAATTTTAAAACTCTTCAAAGAGGTGCTTAAGCAGACAGGATCTTCAACAATTTTAAAGATTTCAGAGTTCTGAAATGAACACGTGTGCTCAAGAAATTCAGTCCAATACAAGATTGAGCCATGGCTATGTGTTCTCCTACTTACAGATATTTTTAATGTGTGAATTTAGAATTTTCTATTACAGAATAAATGCTGAGTTTTCAAAAAGCGGGCTTACTGGGGCCGGCTTCACGACACAGCCAAGGAAGCTGCCTCTTGTGACACCGGCGTCCTACTTTGGAGCGCCTCTTCCAGTCCCAGCTGCTCTGCTTCCCATCCAGCCCTCTGCTGCTGCTTCCGGGAAGGCAGTGGAGGAGGGAGACCCGGATGAGTTCCTGGCTCCTGGCTCCTGGCTCTGGCATCTGCCTGGCCAGTCTTGGCCACTGCGGGCATTTGGGGACTAAACCAGAGGCTGGAGGATATCTTTCTCTCTCGCTCTCTCACTCTTTCGCTCTCACTCTGATTTCAAATAAATATGTTTGAATGAGCTTGCTTTCAGATGTGTTTCTTCATTCAGCACTTATCAATCATACACTGTGTGCAAGAAATGGTGATGCTGACCAGGTAGGAAAGAACTAGCAGTGAGGCGTTGACTTTCAGGGCAGCACTGTGGCACAGCAGGTCCCTACTTGGGGCACCTGCATCCCATATCCAGGCACCCCTGCTTCCAACCCAGTTTCCCGCTGATGCACTGTGGGAGGCAGCGGATGATGGCTCAAGCGCTTGGGCTTCTGCTACCCTAGAGAGAGAGCTGAGAGAGTTCTGGCCTCCAGCTTCCTCCCGGCCCTGGCCCCGCCCTGGCTGTCGTGGGTCTTTGGCGAGCAAGCCAGCAGACAGGTGATCTCCTCACTGTTGCTCTTATATCTCAACTTTATGAAAATAAAGAAACATTTTTAACAATTATCTTTCAGCTCAGTAAAGGAGATAAGATAGGAATCGAGCAGTAATACAAAATGTAAAATTCTAAGTGTCGTATATTTTCAAATTCTAAATAAACATTTAGCAATTCAAATGTTGCTATGTAACGATAAGCCATGAGCAAGCCATACATATATATAAACTCAATGTATACATAAATCCTTAGAACATATGTAGTCACTGCTACATATGTGTTTACTGTTCACTGTATATTCTGGGGACATAAGGAGGATTCCACACTATGAAAGTGTCTATTACACCCACAATTAAGTAAAAGCATACATATTTATAAATATATGTGAGAAGCACATTCGATTAACTTCAGCAGAGATTAAACAGGAGTCTAAGATCAGCACCCATGTGGAAAAGCAGAGGGCCAAGGATACCAGTGTTGAAGTCAGAAGACAGCACTACTCCTACATCCGGTCCACTAGGACAGTCGGGAGGCAGAAACCACACCAGTCGCTTTCACAGAATTTGACACAAGGAATTAGTGTCTAGGTGGTAAATTGTTCGGGAAGCAGCTGACACGCAGGAGAACTTGCATCACATCCATAGCAAGGGCAGCAAGCACCAGCACCCTGCGATGGGCGGGACCAAGCCAGAGGCTGGATTCCCTAACAAGCCTGGAGGACTGTCTTGGACAGGAAACCCGGACCCAAGTAGAGAGGGAGGAGGCAGTGAGGTGGTGTCTGCCGAAGCTGGGAAGACTGCTCATTGCGTTTCCCCCACGCTATGGGGAGGAACTGCCGCTGCTCTCACGAGAGCAGGGGGCACACAGGAAGCCCCCAGGGAAACAGCAAAGTCAGCCCCGTCTTCCTTCTCCAGCCTGTGACCTGCCTGCAGCACCCGCATCAGCAGAGGGTAATGGCAGCCAACTCGCAGTGCAAAGCTGGCAGGCCCAGGCATCACAAGCAGAGCACCGAAGGCTAGGCAGGCAATGGAGACGGGTGATGTCATGACTGGCCTGTTTTCCATCACCATGATTCAAAATTATTTGGAGAGATTTAGGCTGAAAGGGTAAAAAGAAATAAAATAATGCACAACAATATAAACACTGGAAAAAAGAGGGCATTCACTTTATTTGCAGAGGATATAGGCAGAGAGAGAGACAGAGAGAGAGAGGTCTTCCATCTGCTGGTTCACTCCCCAAATGGTTGCAACAGGCAGGGTTGGGCCTGGCAGAAGTCAGGAGCCTAGAGCCCTACCCCGGTCTCTCATGTGAGTGGCAGGGGCCCAAGCCATGGAGCCATCCTCTGCTGCTTCCCCAGGTATTAGCAGCAATCTGGATAGGAAGTGGGGAAGCCAGGACTTGAACCAGCACTCTGATGCAGGATGCTGTGATAGGAAGCTTCAGCTTAGCCCGCAGTGCCACAGTGCCAGCTCCACGTCATATCATCATGCCTAGACACCCGTGGAAAGTATATTCCAACTTGTTTTAAAGAAAAGAATCGGGTAAGGTGGCAAGATGGAACGTAACTACACACATATCAAAGGATTTTCTTTTTTAAAAAGATCAATGTATTTATTTGAAAGCCGGACTTAGAGGGAGAGAATCTTCTATCTGATGTCCACCCCCCAAATGGCCACAAGAGTAAGGACAGGGCCAGGCTGAAGCCGGGTGCCCAGAACTCCATCCAGGTCTCATTCGTGGGTGGCAGGGGTCCAAGCACTCGGGCCATCTTCCACTGCTTTCCCAGGCACGTTAGCAGGGAGCTGGGTCAGAAGTGGAGCAGCCAGGACTTGAACCAGTGCCCATATGAGATGCCAGTGTTGCAGACAATGATTTACCCTGCTGTGCCACAACACTGACCCCTCTGTGGATTTTCTTTGGACCAGCTACAATTTTGATGTGTCATGAGAGAACTGATGTCACAGATGCTTTGAACAGCAAACAACATGGCTCAGGCCGGAGGTACCATGTGGGAGACGCTCCTCCTTGGGTCGATGCTATTGCTACCTATCTCGCTGGCTAGGCAGAGCCCACAGGAGCCTGCTCTTTTCCTACCCAGCCTTTTCTCAGAACTGTGATTCGAGGCAGAAACCCACCTCTGGGGCAAACTGCGGGCTTGCTCACTGCTTCCTAGCAGAAGGTGGGATTCCAAGCTCAGTGCTCCCTTCTGTAATGCATTGCACTGTGTGTTCAGCATCCATCTAGGTCTGTTCGCATCAGCAGGCACTGACACACATGTGCCAGCATTCTGGTGGCTGCTTTTGCTCCATTGAAGTCTTTGCTGTCTGACCCAAGTGCCTCTGTCGCATGCATGAACCTGGCCAGTTAACCTGCTGGCTTCAAAGGATGGACAATACCGAGCTCCTACCCCATGTTCCAATATACAAATATGCTTCCCAAATGTTCTTCCAGAGTCTGGGCTGAAGGGGCGCCCCTACCTCAAGCCAGAAAACAAGCTCACGAAGCCAGGTAAAAGCACACCTGTGCATTGAAGACACCTGCTTGGTGTATTCATGATGTCACATCAACTCACACTCATTGGCCATGGCAAGTCACGTGGCCATCTCCCACGGCAGAGTAGGGTTCACCTCTGAAGGTGTCACAGGTTGTAGTCAGCAAGTGGGGATGGGTCATCCTCCTGCCAAGCAGCCAGTAGATAATGGCCAATAATGCAAAGCTTACATTAGATGGAGACAGAAAAGCCCTTTTCCCAATAGTGCCAAGACTACAAAAAATGATATTAACAGGGACCAGTGTTGTGGCAGAAATGGTAACAACTCTGCCTGCGATGCCAGCACCCTATGTGGGTGCCGGTTCAAGTCCTGGCTGCTCATTTCCGATCCAGCTCACTACACCTGGGAAAGCAGCAGAAAATGGCCCAAGTCCTTGGTCCCGAACCTGTGTAGAGGACCTGGATGGAGCTCCTGGCTCCTGGCTGCCACCTGGCCCAGTTCTGGCTGTTTTCCGCTGGCATCTGGGGAGTGAACCAGCAGGTAGAAGATCTCTCTCGCTTTCTCTCTCTCCCCACCCCCCTTTTCCTGAAACTGTGACTTTCCAATAAATAGATCTTTTTAAAAAGTGAATAACCAAAATTACAGTATCTGTACAAAAACCCTTTTCCCTTGAAGGACATAAAAGCTTCAGTATATGAGCACTTGTGCCATGTCACTGGATAGAAATATAGTATGACAAAAAATTCTCTGTTTGAATACATTTTAATGTAAATTTGGTCAGAATCTCAGTTTATGGTATTCTTCAAAATGAAAATGAGTAATATGTCTCTGTCTGCACAATGAAATCAAATGATACAGCTTGGGGCCGGCACTGTGGCGCAGTAGGTTAATCTTCTGCCTGTGGCGCCAGCATCCCATATGAGCGCTGGTTCTAGTCCCGGCTGCTCCTCTTCCGATCCAGCTCTCTGCTGTGGCCTGGAAAAGCAATGGAAGATGGCCCAGGTCATTGGGCCCCTGCACTTACGTGGGATACCCAGAAGAACCTCCTGGCTCCTGGCTTCAGATCGGTGCAACTCTGGCCGTTATGGCCATCTAGGGAGTGAACCAATGGAAGGAAGACCTTTCTCTCTGTCTCTCCCTCTCACTGTCTATAACTCTACCTCTCAAATAAATAAATAAAATCTTTTGGCCAGCGCCGCAGCTCACTTGGCTAATCCTCCACCTGCGGTGCTTTCAATCTGGGTTCTAGTCCAGTTGGGGTGCCAGTTCTGTCCCGGTTGCTCCTCTTCCAGTCCAGCTCTCTGCTGTGGCCTGGGAAGGCAGTGGAGGATGGCCCAAGTGCTTGGGCCCTGCACCCACGTGGGAGACCAGGAGGAAGCACCTGGCTCCTGGCTTCAGATCAGTGCAGTGCACCAGCCGTAGCAGCCATTTGGGGGTGAACCAATGGAAGGAAGACCTTTCTCTCTGTCTCTCTCTCTCACTGTCTAACTCTGCCTGTCAAAATAAATAAATAAATAAAATCTTTTTTAAAAAGCGATAAAGCAAGCTGCAGGGAAACACTATCTTATAAATATACTACAAATCGGTGCATATGTTAATATGCATATGAATATTCATAGGTGTGTGAGGAATAGAGTAGATAAATAAATGATTTGCATCGGAAAGATGAGTTTATATGGTGACTGAATGATTTTTTCTTCTGTACATGTCTCTGCATTGTTTGACTCGAGTTCAGTCCAGCGGTACATAAGAAATCATAATCATAAAAATATTTCAGCCTTTGTCTATGGTCCCTTTAGGGTGGTAGGCTTTACACTGCCAGCATCAGTGTATGCATGGAACGAAGGAAGATTTGACTTGTGCTCGGGAAGGAGGGGAACCAACCACCCATGTGCCAGCTGCCATCCGTGTCACTCATGACTCTTCAAAACCAGCTTGGCATTCTTGAAAACACTGCTCATTAAAAGGAATGGGGGCCTGGGGCCGGTGCTGTGGTGTGGTGTAGTGGGTAAAGCCGCCACCTCCAGTGCTGGCATCCCATATGGGTGCCGGTTTGAGTCCCGGCTGCTCCACTCCCAATCCAGCTCTCTGCCGTGGCCTGGGAAGGCAGTGGAACATGGCCCAAGTTGTTGGGCCCCTGCACCTGCATGGGAGACCCAGAGGAAGCTCCTGGCTCCTGGCTCCGGATCAGCAAAGCTCCAGCCGTTGCGGCCAACTAGGGAATGAACCAGTGGATGGAAGACCTTTCTCCCTCTCTCTGTCTCTCCTTCTCTCTGTGTGTAACTCTGTCTTTCAAATAACTATATAAATCTTCTTTAAAAAAAAAAAAAGAATGAGGGGACTGGCATTGTGGCGCTGTTGGTTCAGCTACTGCTTGTGAGACCAGTATGCTAGATTGGAGCACTGGTTCAAGTCTTGGTTGCCCCACTTCCAATCCAGCTTCCTGCTAATGTGCCCTGGGAAGCAGAGGAAAATGGCCCAAGTACTTGGGTCCCTGTCACCCCCATGGAAGACCGGAATGGAGTTCCTGGCTTTGATTTGGCCCAGACCTGGCTATTATGGGCATTTGAGGGGCAAACCAGTGAATGGAAGATCTCACTCTGTCTATTCCTCCATCTCTCTGTCTCTGTTTCTGTCTCTGTCTCTCCCTCTGCCTTTCAATTAAATACATAAATTCTAAAAAATTTTTTTCTCTACAAGGCAGTTAAAGATGGCAGCCAAAGTACCAATCTGATAAGACTCACTTTCTCATGAAGGTTAGAACCAAGTCTATTTCAAACACCAGGGGTTCAAATACCTCAATGTGTTCTATGTCTAAAAACACTGATCGGAGAACCATACAGACCTTATCTCTGCTTTAATGACATTTAAATCAAGTCCACGCCAATCTTATTTTTACATGGCTACATGTTATTGCAGAGTGCAGTTCTCCCCCCGTGTGTTGTATTAAATAGTATAGGAATACATTAATAAAGAAACTGTAATGGCTATAAAGATTTTGTATAAAGTAGCCCCTTTAATCCCCAGAGGATAAAACGTGACAATAATGAAGAAACTCTCAGGGAGCGATGCATTCTGGGTACTGCCACAAGTGCATCTGAGCAGATAATAGAATCTGTTCCCGAAATTCACTGTCAGGCATGAGAAAGTCTTAACCTGATGATCTGGTACTTCAGCTTTTGCAAAAGATCAAACCGTTGCATCTGTTACAGTCAGTGGATGGGTATTACCGGTGCCTCCAAGCTGCAGACTACACCATGAGTTTCTGCACAACTCTGGTTGAAGGTGGTGTAGAAGAGCTGTTTTCCCAGGTCCTTGTGCCTGCAACTAAACCTCCTAGTGTCTTTGAAGCTCTTTCAAAAGTCTTCTGGACAAATGAGCAAAAAAGACAAAGGATAAGACATTGCTTTTAGTGGTGCTCCAGCAACGTGGGGCTCACAGGGAGAATCTGGCAGAAAACAAATGTATCTGTTATTCACCTCTAAACATCAAGAATCGTGTCCAGCAGTTGATGGGAATTATTGGCACCACTGAGAAGGTAGTGAATACTAGGAAATTCTAGAGTTTTCTTATGTTATGAGCAGTGGGACACCCATGACAAAGTTCTTACATATCCCACCCTAAAGTCTCTCAGTTGTCATGAGGAGAGAGTTGGCTGAAGAATAGAGCAGTCTCATTTTCAGAACATCAAGGAAACTACCAATTACCCCGAACACTCAAGACTAATAACCTTTCCATGGCGCTTGGCAGATTTGCCAAGTGTTTTAGAGTTTTGAACAAGGAACCTGAAAATTCAGAGAGAAACAACAATATGAATGCATACTAGTACACTTCGGGGAGTTATAACCCAAACCCAGACACAGGCAGAGCAAAACTGCTGTTCAGATTGGTCGCTTCTCTTTCTGACTTAATTCTTGAAGATGATTCCAGCGGGGAAAATGTAAAATGTCATCTCATCTGTCTGCTTGCAAGATAAATGCAGGTAATGTGTTCCTGACACCGTGGCAGAGACTTGCATCTGGAAGCTTGGAAGGAAAGTTTGACTCACTCACATTTTATCTTAGCCAGACGATCCCCAAGAGGAGATTTGGGGAATCAGAAGTGATTGAGTTGCAACTTCCAGAAAATCATTGGGAAAAGTTCTGGATAAAATAAGTCCTCGTTTTACCCTAAAGAAGCGAGCCAGCTTCGCCTGTCCTTATCCAATTTTCATTCGCTACATTTGTGAAATCTCTTTAATTTTTTACATTTCTGGCCATGAAAACAAAGTTGCGTGAGAAGATTGAAGTGAAAAATGGCCCGCACTGTGTTCTGGCTTCCACACTCCCCTTTCCCGCTTTTGCTTCCAAGAAACTTCAATTGGGAGGCTCCTTATACCCGTGACGGCACGCAACTAAAACCAGAAATGGAAATCTTCCCTCTAAAATACAGCTGTTTGGGTTGTAATAATTCATTAATTCTGCAATTCAACTGGAATCCAAGGAAGCCACGGTGTTGAAGACAGGGGGTCGTGTTCAAAACGATTCTTAGCTCTTTCTTTACGACCTCAGGGGAAGAAGGCACCCTCATCCATCCCAGTATCAGGCTAATTGACATTCCCTATCTATTCAGTGTTTCAGGTTTATGTGTCTTTTCAGATCCTGCTCTCCTTCCCCGAAATTCATCCCCCTCCCCCGCTTTTTCACTCAGCTAATTCCGTGTCTTTCCAAGCTCGGATCAAGCGCAACTCAGGTATAACGGCTCTTCCTCTATCCTCCCATCATGCCCTGCTCAGCCTGTCACCCTGGCATTTTCCACAAGCTATGCCCTCCATGCTGCCCAAACAATTTTTTTAAAGATTGATTTATTTGAGAGGCAGAATTTCAGACAGAGAGAGGTCTTCCATCGGCTGGTTCACTCCCCGAATGGCTGCAATGGCCGGAGTGGAGCCAATCCAAAGCCAGGAGCCAGGAGCTTCTTCCAGGCCGCCCATGCAGGTGCAGGGGCCCAAGAAGCTGGGCCATCTTCTACTGCTTTCCCAAGCCATAGCAGAGAGCTGGATCAGAAGAGGAGCAGCTGGGACATGAACCAGTGCCCCTATGGGATGCTGGTGCTGCAGGCAGAGGCTTATCCTACTACGCTACAGCGCCAGCCCCCTGGGCAATTTTTAAAATCTGATATGCTAGGGGACACCCCTCCAGAGTGTCTATTGCATGCTGGTCTCTCGTTACACATTTAATGAACGAATATAGGTATGCACATCGCAAGAGTAAGGATGGCGAAGTTAATGATGAACTTGACAGTAGGGATCATGTTTCGTCTGAAGAGCTCATAGGGAAGACTGACTCCCAAATGAATTCAAAACCAAAAAGCCTGTGCCTCGTGGAGGTTAAGCTGAAGGAGAGCTCAGCCAGAGGGAGAGCATGCGTGGGAGGTAGCAAGAAAAGAGGCAAAGATGCGTGGAGGTTTTAGGCAGTGGAGTGCGGTGGAGACTGTAGAAAATTGCCTCACTTAAACAGGAGGGCTGGTGTGGGCATTTGGCATTGTGGTTAAGACGTTTGTATCCCTTGGAGCCCGTGTTGTGGCACAGTGGGATAAGATGCAGCCTGAGACACCGGCATCCCACATGAGCACCAGTTTGAGTCCTGGCTGCTCCACTTCTGATCCAGCCACCTGCTAATGTGCCTGGGAAAGCAGTGGAAGATGGCCCGAGTCCTTGGGCTCCTGGCTTCAGCCTGGCCCAAGCCTGGCTGTTGCAGCCAATCAGGGAGTGAGCCAGAGAATGGAAGAACTCTCCCTCTCTCTCCCTCCCTCCCTCCCTCTCTCTCCCTCCCTCCCTCTCTCTCTCCCCCTCCCTCTCCCCTCTCTCTCCCTCCTTCCCTCTCTCATTTTTCAAATAAATAAATAAATCTCTAAAAAAAAATAGAAGAAGAAAAGGATGCCTGCAGCACAGATGGAGGGCCTGGGTTCAGTGCCCGTCTCTAACTCATTACTGTAGTCTCCTGGGAGGCAGTGGGGATGACTCAAGTACTTGGGTTGCTGCCACCCACATGGGAGTTCTGGATTAAGTTCCTGGCCCCTAAGTTTGACCTGGCCCAGTCATGGGTATTGTGGGCAATTGAGGTATAAACCAGAAGATGGAAGAATTCTCCATTTATGTCTTTCTGCCTCTCAAATAAATAAATAAATAAGACCTTAAAAAAGAAAAAAAATAAAACAGGAGAGCTGTTACCTTGCTATAGAGGAATTTGAAGCCTAAGATAGTCAGACTTTTAAAGAGATCAGGCTAGAAACACAGACCCTTGGGCAGAATTATCTGTTTGCTTTATAGAGTTAGCACAATTACCCTTGGGTTATTTATGAGGGACATTTGTTTTACTAATACAAGGACATGAAAAGTATGTTTAATGACTGTTAAATTGTTCCTTGATAATTCTCATAAAGGACGCTCAAGAGTTAACCTCCCTGACAAACGCTACAGTATGAGAACAGAGTCTTGAGTGGATTTCACATCTGCTTTACTTTAACCTTTCTATGCAGAAAAAACAGGCCCGATGGCTTTGCCCAGTTTTGCAGCTTGGAAGTGTCTCCCGTGGAACTGAAAAGCCCTCACACGCACAGGGAGATGACTCTCCTGGTGTAGAAACTTCGGGAAGCCTGGCACTGAATTGTCTCCTCCAGTTGGAAATCCACGTAGGAAAGATGCCCAATTAGTAGACAAGTAGGAGGAAGTGTTCGCCCTCATTAGCAGTCCAAGATACACAAGCAGAAGCAGCAATAGTTGAACCTTCCTCCTGGGGCTGATGGCAATTTCTGGTGCCGTCTGCTCTGTTGAACTTTGAGCTCTTTGAAGCATTGCTGGTGATGGGGCAGTTGGGACAGTCCCTATTAAAAAAAATCAGTGGGCAATGCATTTCAAGAACCACAAAATATCCCAACTCTGTATTTTTTGAGATTGCAACTGAAACCTATAAATAAGGAAAGTACATACAGGAAAGTCTTCGAGTTGCCTCTCCGTACTAGATACTGAGTATCCCTAAACAGGCATGAGTCTGGTTTATTGTCCTAAGGTGGGATGCTTGAGATCCCTGCAACGCTGACTCCAGTGCAGGGCGACGGTGCTTCTGGGTGAGATCCATAAGTCTGGGTGAGGGAAGAGGCCTCACAAGCGCCTGGGTTCAGCTGGATTCGACCCTTGACCCCAGCCCCTGGGAACCCTGCAGTGTTAGCGGTCACCGGGTATTGCTGCAGCTGGTGCCGAGCGCTGGCCTTTGGCACAGGGTCACTCAGTGCTCAACGTGGTCTTGGAGGGGCTGGGCGTCATCTCCCCTGATTTCCAGATGAGGCAACGGTGGAAGAGGGTTCAGCTCATAGCACCCGGGGATGGGTGCAGGCACCCCTCCCTGATCCAGCTGGGAGGCTGCGATTGGTGCACAGAACCCAGTTCACTGAATGCCCCACGGGCAGGTCTCTGGGGCTGGAGGGTTGGGTTGTATCCCTTTCCCTGCTGGGAACAGTGTGTCCCTTTGCCTACAGTTTCTTCCAGCAGCCGCTCAATTGTTTCTCCAACACTCCCCGCCCTGGAGCCTCCACCCCACCTTCTGCCACCACTCTGGCCAGAGATGAAGAGAGCAAGAGGTGGACAAAAACAGACGAGGAGACGCCGACCTGTGGGTGGAAGGCGGGAATCTGGCTTTCGCTGGCTCGGAAGTTGGGCCTCCATCTGTTTTTCTGGTTAGCGCTGACCAGGTGAGACCAGGAAGAGATGCGGTGACTCGGGAGCAGATTCGGTGTCCTCCGGGACATCTGTCCTGTTCGGGTTAAGGCTTCTAACTGAAAAAACGTGCCCTCACAGATGCCCTCGAATGGCACAGGGAGTGCAGAATCAGGCTGGTCTTTCGTATGTGCCTTCTCAGCTTCCATTTCCACTTTTTAAATCTTTTTATTTAATCTCCGGGGGAATCTTAAAGAGAGATTGGAAGGTATCTTAAAGCTAGGAGGACTGACCTGCCTTCCACCGAGTTCGTTCAGGACAGTTTTAAAATGTAAAGAAATATAAAAGATGTTTGCACATCTGAGAACTTTTCTGAGAATTCTTTTAAATTAATGTCTTTACTTAAGACTTTCTATGTAAACCAGATATTCGTATTTCAACATACTCTTTAGAAATCAATGAGAAGTACACAAATCCAAAAGTAATAAATGAATAATCATAAATTATAAAATAGTAATTACAAATAAAAATGATATAGTTAACATTGTCAATTCAAGTATTATTACTTATTATTTTATTGTCAATAAACATAAATAGCCGTACAAGTATTGAGGTTTTTCAGCCTGAAGCCTTACAAATATTCAAGAGGGGAGGGGAGGTAATGAGTTGTAGACACCTGCGATGACAGAGAAAGTGTGAAATCGGGGCACAGGGGCTTGTGTCTTTATTAAAATCCCAGTTCTACTTCGTGACTGTGGTTTTGATCATGCCAAGCCTCAGCGTCTCCGAGCATGTAATGGGAACATTCCTTTGCTCCTCGGGGAAGCACAGTCATGGTGAGGGGTGCGGGCATTCGTCCTGCAGGCTCTGGAGCCAGGAGATGCCCGGATTTCCCTGTTGGCATCACTACATCCCAGCTCCATGGCCTCTGGCACATTAGTTCTGCCATGCCTCAGTTTCCTTTAATGAAAAGAATACAGCAAGAGTACGTAATCCTAGGGGACTGATGAATTAATACCACCAAAAGGCTTAGAGGGATATTTGGCCCACAGTAAGCAAATAAAGAACATTGACCATTAACATATTAGATACCATAACATTGACCATTAACATATTAGATATGTGCAGAAGATGGTATACGTACAATAAACAGTATAACAAGAATCTTTACCTGTGTGTATTTCATAGCAAGAGATATATTCTAAAAGAACAGCAACTAACTTTTTTATTTGCTGTTGTAATAATTTTTGGGTAAATTAATCACATATCACATGACAAAGTAACAGAGGCCTTATGAGTTATTTATATGCGAAATATTCACACAAATGAGCAGCTAAGTGATCCCTCTGGAAGTCATATTATGGAATGTCTTATTTATTCATTTATTTTTCAAAGAATATAAATGATTATTTCATCATGACATGGTGATATTGACAACGCTGAGAACAAAAGTCACTAACAAATAGGTCTTAATAAAATCAGACCTCCTCTTTAAGAGTGACAAGTAAGAAAAAAAAGTGAGTGTGTTATATGTGTGTGTGTATAGGAGTTATAGAGAGAGAACAAAAAGTCATAAAAACAAAATGGTTTAGAATGTATTATTAATGTATAACTCAGAAATTAGATGGTATCTTCAACTGATCTTAGAAATTGGTCAACATTCGATCAGTCTTGCCTAGGGTGAAAGGGTATGACAACACTCTTGTTTCCAAACACATGAACACCTGTCAAAAGGAAAACAGCAGTTAACAAAGTTTACCTGAGCAAGAAGAAAGGTTCTATAATAGGGCAGATTTCCAAACCAGAGGTGGCTCAGCAGGCCCCATCCCACTGAGTGCACAGCTGGTATTTCAAGTCAGAGAAACAGACTTGACATACCGAAGCAACGTGATTGGCTGCAGTTAGCACTGGCCGCATTTGGGCATGGACTTATCAGTTGGCAGCCTGTGACCGGGTGCAGCTCAACTGAGTGGCTGAGGCTCAGTTACTTGGTTACAAGGGTATAGGTTAGGTTAGGTTACGGTTTGTGGAGGTATGAAGCTAGGGTACACAGTTCACTATGTATAGACGCTGGTTTGTGCCAAATGTTATCACCCACCACACAGGGAGACTGGTTTAGGCCACACTTAGTTCCCTTTAACACATCCAAGTTTTCTTTTTGGTCATTTCAAGACTTAGAGCAAGGACATGGAATCCGTTTACAAAGATTATGCAGTTACACTAAAATACGTCCCCAAGGTCATGGTAATAATATAGGTCTGTGTGCTCTCATTTGATAAGTATTTTCCTACCAAACTCTGTGCTCTGGGAAACTGTGTACTGCACTAACCAAGTTTAAGAGGAAAAAAATAAGATTGGAGCAGGCCACTCAAAAGCTATGCAAGGTTGTAACCAGAGCAGTACAAAAACAAAACCGGGTTCCGGGAACATTAACCTCAAGAGCCCAGTTAGGCAGCTCCGGCGGCTAGAGAATGCCACAGTGGAGCAATAGGGCGGCGGGGCTGGCAGCGTGGACGTGGGAACTGAGTGGGCAGGTGGCGGAGGCCGCCAGCTGCTGTGCAGTGGACACCGCAGGCGAGCTGTGTGCTGCAAGGTGACAGCCACACACCCGGGCTCCACTCCCCGGGAGGCCAGCAATGTGCATGGTGTTAAACAGTTTATAGATGCTGGTCTGACCAGGCTTCGCTGCTTTTCCCCTGGTTGATTAGGGTTAGAATGCCTTTGCTGCTGTAACCATGGCTCTTGCTGGGGAAAAACGATTTCCCAGCCTTACCAACCGCATTCCCTATTGATCAACTGTGTATGAGCTAAGTTTGCATTTTAGGACATCTACTGTGATAATAGATGTGATAATAGATCTATTGTGTGGGGTTAATTGTTAAATATTTATTTACTTATTGCAGAGGCAGATTATAGGGAAGGAGAGAGAGAGAGAGAGAGAGAGAGAGAGAGAGAGAGAGACAGAGAGAGAGAGAGAGAGAGAGAGAGAGTCAGAGAGAGCTCTCCTACTGGTTCATTCCCCAAATGCCTTCAATGACTGGGGCTGGGCCAGGGCTTGAGCTTGGAGCTAGGAACTCAATTCGTCTCCCATGGTGGTGGCAGAAGCCGTCATTGCTACCTTCCAGCATCGGCATCAGCGGGAAGTTAGAGACAGGAGCCAGAGCCAGGAGTCAGCCCTAGGTGGCTCGTGTGTGTCTTAACTATGAGGCTAAACATTTGCACCCAAATGGAGTGATTTTTTTGTACACTTTTTAAAAAGAAACCAGAAAGCAGCTCACTGAGAAACATGCTGCCTTTGTAGGAGAGAGAGAATTTAATAATACACCGTGAGGGGTTGTTAGAAGCCAGCAAGTATGCACAGGATTCAGGACAAGGAGGCACAATGACAGGGAAACTGAACACTTCGATAACTTAGGGCCAAGCATTCACATGTTCAGGACACTGCCCTAAGTGTGTCTTGTGGATTAATCCACTTACTCCACACCACAGTCCTTAGAACGTGGGTTTCAGTCGCCCCCTTTGACAGATGAGGAAACTGAGGCACAGACTGGTCATGTCCCTTGCTGGGCTTTGAATACAGGCATATGGCTCCTGGGACTGCCACGTGAACCGGCCTTTCAACCAGCCCTGGCTCCTGGGAGCAAGCAAGTGCAACCTGTTTTTCGTTTTTTTTCTTTTTCTGCTGGCCTGCTTGCTTTTGATTTTGGGAACAAAACAAAAAGTTGATGCTGGGAGAATTTTGTGTTCCACTCAAATGCACGGAGATCCTTGTGCTCTTTAGGAGGCTGCAAATCCATCGTTCGCAGTGCCCCAAGTTCCTTCGCTTCCCCAGGAGCTGGGAGAACAAGGATTGCTGGACGGGAGGCCGGCAGTACCCAGAGAAGTGAGCCCTGGGATTCCAGGAGCGGCAGTTTGGGAGGGGCCCCCAGGGGGAGGGGGACACCAGGCATCCAGGGACGCACCCTGGCCGGGGCCCCAGGTATGTGCCCCCAAGGCGGATGGGCCCTCCGGCCAGGGCGACTCTGGGCCTGACATCCATGGCTCTCTCTGTTTTCCTTCCCCTCAGCCTGTTTCCAGCTGTTTCCAGCATCAAAAGGATTAAAGGATTTCGGCTGACTTCAGGAGTCGGGGAGTGGGAGGGTGGTTAGAGCTGATCCCAAGGCTTAGGAGCCAGAGACGAAGGGAACCTTGATCCCAGGAAACAGGTGGGTACCGTCAAAGTCAAAGCCATGGGACAGACCCAAGAATTCTTGGAAGAGACAGAATTCATTGGCCCAAAGCAAGGAAGCAGCCCACGGGGAGGCCATCTGGGGGCTGAACCCCTACAGCCACCCTACCCCCATCTCTAGGAACCACTCCGTAAGTACCAAGAGAGAGAAGCCCCTACTTCTGTTGTCTAGGACGTAGGGGAGCAAGGAGAAGGGGATCTAGAATCCCACATTGGAACTGGAGAGCATTTTCCAAGAGAAATATCAGGCCATGTGAGCCCAGCGTAACCGGCAGAAGCATCCAGGCTGTCCACTTTCCTCCAATAGTTAGGTGGAGGGATAAGGAGTGGAGCAGGAAACAGTGGAAGTCAGGCTTGTGGGCGATGGTTCTTGAGCCACGAAGGATGACGTGAGTCTAAGCTTGGTGCTCAGAAGTCTGTGCTGGGTGCACCTGGTGGCACAGCAGCTTCAGGACACCTGTGTCCCGTATCAGAGTCCTGGAATGTAGTCAGTCAGCTGCTCGGCTTCCGTCGTAGCGTCCTGCTAATGTGCATCCTGGTTGGGGGAGCACGATGGATGACTCAAATACTTGGGTTCCTACCGCCAAGCTGGGAGAGCCGAATTGAGTTCCAGGCCAGCCTGGCTGTTGTGGTCATGTAGGGAGTGAACCAGTGGAGATTTCCACCCCCTCCCTTTTTCTTACTTTCCTCCTGTCACTGCTCTTTCAAATGAATAAAAATACATAATGAACTTAAGAAAGGCAGTCCGTGTTCACTAAGTTTGGAGTTGGGAGACAAGAAGACGTAATTGGCTGAACTTGGTTTACTTATAGAACTAGTCAAGGGCTGATGTGGGAGACTGGCATTTAGGGGATGGGAACCAGCAAAGGGGAGGGGTCCACTCTGTGTCTCCCTGGCTGTGCCCCGCCCACCAGCACAGACTCCTGGGCTTCTCCCAGACCCACCCACTCAAGATTTCCAGCTGCATGGCCAAGGACTCTGCATTTTAACACTCAAAAACTCAACATTCTTCTCTCTATTACAGGAGGACCACTTGGGAGGTTTTGCTATTTATTGTCTAGAGGTTTGGGTGCCTGGATGATAAATGAGAATAACGATCCAATCAGTTTCAAGAACTGTGAAGCCTGAACATTCGTGAGTAAACCTTATTATAACTTGCAGTGTTCCTCACACACATGATTGCTGTTTTGTTGCATGGGAGTTAGGCATAAATGCAAACCCTTTTGCTTAGATGACTACATCATGTCACCAGGGTACTTCAAAAAGTTCATGGCAAATGTAATTAAAAGATTCTTATTTTGGTGCAAAAATGTGTTTTTTGGTGAAATCTAAACATAATTTATTTCATAATACACAATGTCCTTGACTTTTTTAAAGATCCCACCAGTACGCATGGATTTCAATTTTTGTCTTGCAGCAAAACAAACTTTTTGCCCCATTTGTTCCATGAACTTTTTGAAGTATCCTTGTACTTTTAAAAGAAATTCAATCCAGAATTTTTGTGGTCAGCAGGAAGGAGAGGCATGAGCCGAAAGGGTGTGGTAGGGACACAGCTGCAAAACCCCGTCCTCACTTGTCATAGGATCAGGCCAGTTCTGTGTGCTGTGCCCTGCAGCTGAGTTGCAAGAAAAATGAGATGTCATGGCCAGTCTCTTCCTTTCCTGGGTCAAGGTGGAGCCAGCCACATGTCAGCTCGCCTGCCCCATGTGAGTGTCCTGGTTAAAACCCTGGCTCCCTGCTGCCTCCCAGAAGCTCCGCACACCCATCATGGAACTTACCAGGTCTCTGCTAGCCCGTTCCCAGGAGCTGCCTGGAGCTGGAGAAACAGTTGGACAAACTATTGTGAGCAGTGCAGCAGTACAGAAAGGCGCAGGAAGACGCCATCCTTGGAGGGAGGAGCCACTGGGGCTGGCATTGTGGTGCACTAAGTTAAGCCACTATCTGCGGCGCTAGCCTTCCATAGGAGCGCGGGTTCAAGTCTTGGCTGCTCCACTTCTCATCTAGCTCCCTGCTGATGTGCCTGGGGAGGCAGTGGAAGAGGTGCCAGGTGCTCTGCATAACCAGTGAGAAACAAGTCTCTAAAATGCAAATAACCTCTCTGGGGGCACAGGGTGGCTCTGCACAGTGCACTCAGGTTTCTGGGCTCCATGTTCCCTGCTGCTCTCTGCCTTCTCTACCTGCATTGGTTGAGCACTGGCTGGGCTAAGGTGAGTAGGTGACTCAGGGAAGTTGTGTGCCAGGCACAGCTGAGTCTGTGCACAGCTTCTGGCTATTTCTCCTTCCCCAGTCACCACATAGCCTTTCCTAGGGCTCTCAGCGTATTTCAATCACAACTCACTTGGAGTCAGCAATGGAGACAGGACCGTAGCCCTTGAGAGAGGATCATGGCATACCTACCCCTCCACTGGTTTCTGCAGCCTCTGACCAGTGACCAGCTCGCTCGCGCTCTCTCTCTCTCTCTCTCTCTCTTTTTCTTGCCTCCTGTTTGCTATTTTTTAGCAAATGTTCTTGCTGCAGCCAAGGGGACTGAAATTAAATTCCAGCACTGCTTGTGGCGACTCTGAAAGGCTGAGGTAATAAAGCAAGGTGTCTGGGGACAGATGTGACTACATCGGTCCAGCTTCGTTCCATCTCTGTGTCCCGAGGTAACCGGCCATGGCTGGGAACTCCTTGGGAGATTGGATTTAGTTTTCCTGCTCATCAGGGCGATTTCCAGAAAAGTCTGACGGCTGCACTGGAGCCTCCGCCAGCCCATCTAGACCACCACACTCAATAAGAGGGCAGCAGTCCACAGCCGAGTCTGATGGAGACATTGGGGTGAAGCTTAGAGAAAGCCCCATGTGTCCCTGCTCCGTTGCTAAGTAGCTAGGGGTCCCCGAGAGCAGAGAGAGTTTAGAAAAGTCACTTCTCTGGGTGGGTTTGGTGCAGTGAGTGAGATGCCTCCTCGGATGCCTGCGTCCCATATCGGAGTGCCTGGGCTGGGGTCACCCCACTCCGCTTCTGATCCAGCTTCCCGCTGTTGTGCACCCTGGCAGGCAGCAGTGATGGCTCAAGTATTTGGGACCCTGTCACCCCTGTGGGAGACCTGGATGGAGTTCTGGGCTCAGCCTGGGCCAGCTCAGGCTGTTGTGGCCACTTAGGGGGTGAACCAGCAGATGGAAGATTCTCCCTCTCCCTCTCCCTCTCCCTCTCCCTCTCCCTCTCCCTCTCCCTCTCCCTCTCCCTCTCCTTCTCCCTCTCCCTCTCCCTCCCCTCCCCTCCCCCTCCCCTTCCCCCTCCTCCTCCCCCCCCCCCGCAAATAAAATAAAATAAAATAAAATCTTCTCTCTAGATGACCCTCATTACAGTGAACTGAGGTGATGTGCCAACACCTAGTTGTCAGGTGAAACAGGTCCTTCCCAAGAGTGTATGTTGGGGGCTTGGCAAGGTCAAGGTCATCGTGTGACCTTGCTGGCTCCTCTCCAGCGACCTTGATTTCTCTACAGGGGGAAGCTCATGTCCAGCCAAGCACGAACGAGCTGGCAAGTTTACCAGAGCAGGATGCTGGCTGCTGGTTGTCCTGGGAGGGGGAACGAGTTCGCTCTATCGGCCTTATCTCACATGTCCCCAAGGTCTCGGGCCGTGGGGATCTCTGCATTTTTCTTTCTGGCTCAGATAACTGATTCTATCAAGAGCAGACCCTGGACTTGCAAGGAAAAGAGAATGAAATGTTTGGTAGGAATTCAGTCATCGCCTCATCCCCAGTAAGCAAGGAGGGGGAAAAGGTGTTAGTGGCACATAACCAAATATAATAGTCTCAGCTATGCAAAACGCGATCTACGTCTCGGAATTTCTGAAGCTGGAGTTCTCCATGCCAAGATCCACTTGGGCAACACAACCTGAGAAAACAAAGTTTTAAATAAAGCCTCCTGACATCTTTTTCTAATGACACACGCAATTTTGTAATAGACCAAGTTGACGTCTTTCGTTCCAGCCCGGGAGAGTGCAACACCATACATGTCTGGCCCCCAACCAGGAAAAAAACTGGGCTTCGCCTAACCCCTCAATTCTTTGGTGGCAGCTGATCCAAGAGGCCTGGAACTGAGAAGTCATCAAGCACCCTTCAAGCCAACAGGTCTGGGCCCCCTATGCCCATTTCCTGGATTTTAAAAAGAAAGTTTGTACTGGGGATGGCAGTGCTGCTGTGAAGTCATTCTTGTCCCAGATGAAGGCGGGCAGAAGTCACCAGGGAAACCCAAAGCCATCTTTCTACATAGGCTGTTTGTTCACAGTAAGATCTCCATATTAGCTAGCAGGACCAAGCTCCAAGTTAATACGATTTTCCATAGCTTACACATTATAATTAAATACGTGAATTTATTTCTTTGGAAGAAAGCAAGCAGAACATTTATTTCCATCATAGAAACAACCATATCTTTGGTTTCTATTAAAGACCGCTGGTCTCCCAGGCTCTGTTCAAAATCTACAACAAGGGAATTCGCAGAATTTTCATAAAAGCAATTGAAATTACAGCGTCTTCGTGCACTCCCAGGGTGTACTTGTATTAACAAAAGATGTTTTGCTTTACTCGCACCTGCTCAGTTCTCCATGGGGGCTCAAGCCATACACATTCCAATAGAGCAGCGCCAATAACATCAAATAAAAAGTGAAGTTCCAGGAGAGGGAATGGAGATATTCAATATGACCACAGAAAGTGGATTTGAGAAGGAGCTGAGCTAGTGGAACTCGCTTTTTGAGCAGAAAATTGTTACAAGAAATAGATTTTTAACCGTGATTCATACACTTTGTGCTGGCGAGATACACAGATCTTCCCCGTGTTTCTGCTGTGTGTGTGTGTGTGTGTGTGTGTGTGTTGGGGGGAGGAGGCGGCAAGGCACAGGGACAGGGCCAATTGAAAAGAGGCAGGAGAAAAGGACAAAAGAGCTAGAAAAACAGAAATTCTTCTGCTTTGCCTGTGACTGGGAAGAATTAGGGGACCTGCAGAAAGTCCACCTTAATGCATGTGTTTCTGCTTTTCAGATGATTGTCCTAAGAAGAGAACACTCTTGTTTGCTTTACCCTAAGTCCATGAACGCTCACTTCTTTGTGTCCATGGGGAAACGAAGTAAGAACTTAATCCCCTCTAATTGAGCCAACGCGTCTGTGGCCACGCGCCTGAGGTTTCTAAGGTTTGGTGGCTCTTCGTCCAGGAGTCACCGCATCTCCAGAGCCGGCCCCTCTAGGAAGCACGTGGCGATGGTAAAGTCGCTCGGCTATGCTGTGAGTGTGGTTGGGCCCCTTTAGGAAACTAGTGTTGAAACGTAGTCCCCTTAATGAAAGGGTGGGAAGTGGGACCAGGTGGCTCCTTGAGGAGGGGGATGGGTCAATGGTCAATAGCTCATCTCAAGAATGGCAAGCCAGCTGGCCGGTGCCGTGGCTCAACAGGCTAATCCTCTGCCTTGCGGTGCCGGCACACCGGGTTCTAGTCCCGGTCGGGGTGCCGGATTCTGTCCTGGTTGCCCCTCTTCCAGGCCAGCCCTCTGCTGTGGCCCGGGAGTGCAGTGGAGGATGGCCGAAGTGCTTGAGCCCTGCACCCCATGGGAGACCAGGAAAAAGCACCTAGCACCTGGTTCCTGCCATCAGATGAGCGCGGTGTGCTGGCCGCAGTGCGCCGGCCGTGGCAGCCATTGGAGGGTGAACCAACGGCAAAGGAAGACCTTTCTCTCTGTCTCTCTCTCTCACTGTCCACTCTGTCAAAAAAAAAAAAAAAAAGAATGGCAAGCCAGGTTGCCTAGGGCTCTTGCACACTCCCCATCTCCCACCAGAGATGCCTCCTAGGGACTCTACCAGCGAGAAAAACAGCACCAGACACGGCTCACAGCCTTGGCTAAGAACCATCCGCTCAAATAACTCCCTACAACATACCCAGTGTGTAGTATCGCTCTAGTAGCAACAGGAAACAGGCGAGGACACCCTCCTTCCACCCTCACAAACTCACACAGATGGTGTTGAGTCACAAGAGTACAAGCAAAAGGCAAGGCCCCTTCTCTTAAAGGGACATCTTTATATTAGGACCAGGTAAATGGCAAGTACACGAGGAACAGGACAATTCCACTTGTGAGTGGGAGAGGGTCATTGTTCTTTACAATCCCTTGTGGCTTTCCGAGGAAGGGGGATCTTAATGAGGGTCTTTGCAGAGAGAAGCGACGGGGTGGGGAGATGGCAGGTTGGGGAACTGCTGGGTAACATCGGTAGCTTTGCACAGGAACAGGGGGCTGGTGAGAGGACCCCCTGGAATCAGGAAGGGGCTGCATTACTGAAGCCATGGACAGGAAAGGAGAGCACGGTGAGGCCACCTGTGGCTGGAGAGCAGTTCCTGAAGGGAGAACAGAAGTGTGCCACGGGGCCTTGAGTTGATTTCTCATTCATTCATTCATCTTTCCTGAGCACCTGCTGTGTCCAGGCCCTGTGCCAGGTGCTGGAGATAAGGCAGACCCCAGCCCGAAGGCTCCTCCCTGCAGCATCCCCCTTCTCACCCATGCCCCGTGGAACAGATTGTCTGAAGGCAGACAAACACTCCAAGACTCGCCAAGGCTGGCAGGGAGTGAGACCCTGGGAGGCGGCCAGTGAGGACGGCCACACCTGTGTTACTCACATTTCAGGAGGGGTGCCTGCAAAGCGAAAACCCAACGCATTGGCTCCTACCCATCCTCACTGCCATTTTGACCAAGAATTGTAAGCACTTGATGTAGGCAGAGCGTGTGCTCCTGCCCTGGAATGCAGAGGAAAAGGAATTGTTTGTGTTGGATTTGGTTGGCCCCTTCTTAACGTCTTAAGGTGCTGTTGTTTACTTAGCTTGTCCTTTAGCTTAGTCTGGAACACTCTTTGGAGCTGAAGCCCGCAGAGTAGCTGTTCTCAAAGGTGTCCCCCAAAGCTTTTGTGTTGCAATGAGTTATGGAGGATGCAGTCATTCCTTCCTGAGAATAAAGATCCAAAAGTGTGCACATGCATCCATCACAGTTTTTCAATGCATAGTGTGAAAACATGAATACATCGAAACAGATCCCTCCTCCCAAAATAGTCTTGCTGGTTTTTTTTTTTTTCCATTACTGTGACAGGTGAGACAGTTTATCTTTATGGTTACAGACATGATCCAACGGGTGCTCCCCATTTGGTAACCATAAATCCACTCATTTCTGCCCTGTTTAAGAAGGAAATGCAAGTGAGTGAGAGAGAGACTCTATCATGGGCGTTACTATTCCTCAAGGCTAACTCTGGGATGGTGGGAAGTGGCCTGTGATTGATTGATAATGTCTGCCAAGGGATATGGAAAAGGGTGTGGCAGTCAGTGCATTGCAGGAATTTGTGTTTCCGAATTGGATCATTTCTGAGTTCTCTGGAATTGTAGCTTTATATTGTGGATAGCCATGTTGTATCTTATGCAGTTTTTAAATTTTATTTCTATTTAATTGAAAAGTGGAGAGAGAAAGAAGGAGAGATCACTGGTTTAGGTCTCAAATGCCCACAACAGCTGAGCCTTGGCCAAGCCTAAAAGCAGGAGCCTGAAATTCAGTCTGGGTCGCCCCCATGGGTGGCAGGGACCCAAGTACTTGCACCATCATCACCTGCTGCCTCCCAGGGTGCTCATTGGATAGAAGGTGGGAGTCAGACAGAAGTACTCTGATGCGGCACGCAGGGGTCCCAGGCAGCGTCCTACCTGCTGCACCAAACGCCCGCCCATTACACAGTTTGGTTTTGTTTATTAAGATTTATTTTATTTCTTTAAGAGGCAGAGTACACACAGAGAGAGAGAGAGAGACAGAGAGACAGAGAAATCTTCCATCTGCTGGCTACAGATGGCTACACTGTCCAGGACTGGGCCAGACCAAAGCCAGGAGGCAGGAGCCAGGTACTAGGAGCATCTTCTGGGTCTTCTACAAGGGGCTCAAGCATTGGGCCATCTTTCAATGATTCCAAGGTGCATTAGCAGAGAGCTGGATCAGAAGTGGGGCAGCCGGGACATGAACTGGCGCCCCCATGGGATGCCACCGTCACAGGCGGCAGCTTTACCCGCTATGCTACAGCCACAACACTGGCCCGTCTTCCATAGATTTGGTTCCCTTCTGTCACCTTGCCTGGTCAGGATCTGGTCTAGAGGAAGCTCTGTAGGTAGTAGAATCCAGCGGCCCTTAGACAGCACTCAGCTGGGTACTCCTAATCCATGTGCTCGCTTAGGGATCTACTGACCAGCTCACGAAGGGGACTCGCTGGGCGGCCTGTGTCCACAGAATACCCAATATAGAGCAGGTATACAAAAGTGTCTCATTAATTGTTTAATGTAATATGCATTCTTATCAATAGTAAAACTGTATGTGCCCAGAGATCTCAGAGACTGCAGAGAGTCCTTGATTTTTTTTTTTCCCAGAGCCAATGTTTCTAGTAGCCCATGAAGCATACGTGCCGACTTTTCTGATTTGGGTAACACAGTCCCAAGGACACCTAATAGTCCCCCCTCCCCTTAAACATTATTGGATAAGGATCATTGGGTGAAGAGTACACTAACTCAAGGCGGCCATTAGAAGTTGCTCTGGGATCGGCACTGTGGCATAGTGGGTAAAGCCACCGCCTGCAGTGCCGGCATCCCATATGGCTGCCGGTTCTAGTCCTGGCTGCTCCACTTCCTATCCAGCTCTCTGCTGGGGCCTGGGAAAGCAGTGGAAGATGGCTCAAGTCCTTGGGCCCCTGCACCCATGAGGGAAACCCAGGGGAAGCTCCTGGCTCCTGGCTTCGGGACAGCTCAGCTCCAGCTGTTGTGGCCATTTTGTGAATGAACCGGCAGATGGAAGACCTCTCTCTCTCTCTCTGCCTCTCTATAACTCTTTCAAATAAATAAATAGATATTTTTTAAAAAGTTGCTCTACAAAAAAACTTCAAAAGGAACTCAGATTTCCAAAGTATTTTGTTGCCAGTGACCTAGTTATGAAAAGTGATCAAAGACAGTAAGATCCAGTGGCTAAGGGTTCTAGCAAGCTGGGGAAAGAATATTCTAGGTTTTTCTATATCACATTGCCCAAATATAGATAAGGGGTTGGAAGCCTGAAACTGCTGAACACTTGATAGAACCTCAGCTCTTTCCTGGTAATCAGGTATCGAGCCTGGGTTAACTGAGTCAAAAAGCTCCCTCCGTATTCCCGGTTCCTCCACGTTCATTCTTTCAGCATTGAAAGCCATCAGTAACAGCTCCCCAGCCCGGACACTCACCCTCTGCTTGGAGAATGCTGTGGAAAGCACGTTTACATTGAAAAAGAACCACAATTGCGAGATGCTTGAAGGGACTTCTTTGCCACCAGGGAATCTGGAGCTAGATGACCAGGTTCGATTTCCAACAAGTATTTCCTGCCTGTGCTTCATTGTCCTCATCTGTAAAAGAGGACAGAACCTTACACGTCCTGGCGTGTGAACGGCTGCTTGGAAAGTCATTATCAGGAGGGCTGGACCTCCCTGTCCCCAGATGTGACGTCATTAAAGTCACCTCGTGGTGCCCTTCTCTCATCAACCGATTAGACAGACTTTGCTTCTGAACACTGGGGCGGCTCCGGGACGTGCACAGCTCTGCTGTGTATTACTGCCTTCAGTGAGAGGCCAGTGGAGTCTCGTTTCTCCATGCACGCTCCCAGAGAAGGTCACGTCTCAAGAATACCTGAGATTCCGAGCTGCAGGACCCCTATGTACGCCCTCACCAGTGACCAGACTCTGAAGTCGGAAGGTCAGCCAGGGTGTCGGAGTGGCTGGCAGCTCTTCGCTTGCAAGGTGAAAGCTACCATGGGTTGGAGGCACCTTCCAAGAGCAGGTGGCCCTGGAGAGGAGTGTGGCATCAGAGCTGGTGCCAGAGAGAGGCTGGACCTTGGGTGCAGAGGTTCAAGGAGACAGAGGAGCTAAGGAAGGAAGCCGGGGGTCAGGTCGATGGAATCAGTGGCGGTCAGTCCCCAGGTCAGAGAGGCAGGAAACAGGTCTGGGACTGTGACCTCCGCTGATCAACCAGCAAGATGGGCCGAGGCCAATATTTCAGGATGTCATCTGGGAACGCAGAGAGCATGTGGGGACTTTCTCAATAGGTGCCTGTGATGTGGCCCGAGAATAGCTACCCTCTAGATGAAAGGGTTGTACAAATAAGCTTTCTCAAGATCTTCCAAGGTGCAACATATATTTCAAGTCATTAGGGGAGTTAGCAGGGGGTACCTGTCCCTTTTAGACACTCAGACAGGCCTGAGCTTTGACTTTGAACTGAGCAGTCCCGTGACACTTGCCCTCCGTTAGGCCAGCCGTGGGCGCATCTGGCGGAAAGACCTTTCAAAGGAAGTGACGCCCCTAAGTCGATGGCTGGCCGTGGGGAGCATGCGTTAGCGAAATGACGGAAGTTTGCTGCCAATCTCAAGGGTTCAGCTGTGCAAAGCGGAAGTGGCATGGTTGACCTCCTACCGAACCGGGGTTTCCATGTCCTCCTTCCTCTGCTTCCCTTCCTGTGGGCAGCCCCGTTCTTCCTTTCAATCCATTCACCTTGGGAAGGCCAATAGCAACAGCTATGCCTAGGCTCTGAGCTTTTGTATGCGCTAACTCCTCTGTCTATAGTAGTTGACCTAATCCTCGAGATAATCCCCAGAGTAGGCAGTAGCACCCCATTGTTTGGATGAAGAAACTGAGGCTCACAAAGATTAAGCCCCTTGCACAAGATCCCTTCCCAAGGTCACAGCCAGCAGAACTGGGAGTTAAGTCCAAAGCCCAGGTGAAGATCTTCATCAGAGTGAGTTCTGGCTCCTGATGAAGTCGTTAGACCCCAGTGAGTGTGAGTTGTGGGCAAGATGGCGTCCCCTCTCAGGGGTTCTCATCGTTAATCATGGAACGAGAGTTCGGCTCTCCAATGGAAGGACAGGAGGCAGCAGGAAGGAGAGGGCTGGGTGCAGCCATATGTAAGTCAAGTGTGCTGCAGGTGGATTATTAGGTTAATGTGTGGGCCACCTGCCAAGATCAGTAGACTCTGCTCCACCTCCAGCGACATCTGGGAGGAAGACGAGCCCAGGGCTGCCTGAGACCCTTGCTAGACCAAATTTCAGTATCTGCACGTGTTTGGTCAAGTTCCTTATCGACTTAGCCTGTGCCCTGGGACCCTTTGGGACCTAACCCAGCCTGGTGCATGGAGCTTTTGCCTCCTGCCTCTGCACATGTCGGGCACATGTGCGGCTGCCTATAGTAGCAACATCCGCTCTCCCAGCCAAATTCCTCCAGCCCACTGCTCTGCCCCTCAACCTCCAAGCCAGCTTCCCCCCGGCGCCCTGCTCCCGAGCTCTGAGTCTTGTCTGTGAACCCACTACTATTTTCTCACACTCCCTTCTCTCCTCCCAGCCACATCTTTGCAGGATGTGATTGTCCCTCAAAACTGGCTCCAACGGCTTCTCCTTTGCTTCATTTATCTTCCGGGAGTAAGGTCATCAGTCCTGAAACCCGAAACTGGCCGCAGACACGTCCCCTCCTCAGCACCGCTGCTGACAAAGTGGTCTATGACCAAAGGTCCTCGAAATGGGGGAGGCTACACCTCTCACCTCATCACTGTCCCCATGCTGCAGAGGGTCTGCGGGCCACGCTCTGTCTTCACTCTCGCACCCCCTGCCACTCTCGTGGAAAGAAAAAGAGAGCATGCAACAGAGGCCCCCAAACATTTCAGGACCAGGGGATCAAGAGAAGATACCTGGACAGCACATCACGTGACACCAGGAGCTGCATACCCTGGCCTTCGTGGTGGAGACGAGTATGAGGTGTGCTGAAATCGACGCCATGAGTTTGGGAGCCAAGAGGTGACTTGGATTTAATAGAACAAGCTGCTACATGAAATCTGTCTTCTTACAGTTCATTAAAGGAAGTGGAAATAGTCATCTATTAACAGAATCCAGGTCTCGAAGGAATGGTTTGTGACTACAAGTCCGTTTCTGGGTACACACGGATACGTGTGCAGATGTTGAATGTGGCTCTCTTTGTAAGTTCATATGTTTTTTTTTTCATTTTTAAAATATATTTTACTTTTTAAATTTTATTTATATAAAGAGAACACATTTCATGTATCCATATATACAGTTTTAAGAACTCTCCACTCTACCCTCCTGCCCTCTGTTGATTCAAATAGTAAGGTCCAAAGAGACTTTTTCTCCTGATTTGGGAATTTATTCATTTAAATAACATTATAAAAGCATGGGATCACGTATTTCATTGTACAGTTAATACATATGAGGGACTTCAAAAATTCAGAAAAAATGCATATTATGAAAAAAAAATTAAGCATGGGTTTCAATATTTTTAGCCCCAAATAAACTTGTCTTTAAATTCCATTTTCCACAGACTTTTTGAAGTACCCTCTTACTATCTGTTGGGAGAAATAAGATCTATAATTTTTTCCTGTGTCAAAACAACTGGTACATACCAGTGGCTCCACACCCCCATCCCCCATCTTCCCATGGTGTGTGTCCCACCCTCTCCTGCTGATAAAGTCCTCGGCACAGGACTTCACTTCAGAGGGTCCCTATTCAGAGGCAGATGTTTGGCCCAGCAGTGAAGACACTGGTTGGGTGCTGTGTTCCATATCACAGAACCTGGGTTTGATAGCTGGCTCTGTGGTTCCTGTTAATGCACACCCTGGGAGGCAGTCATAATGGCTCAAGTAGTTAAGTTCCCAGCTCCGGGCTTTGTCCCGGCCTACTCCAGCTGTTGAAAGCAGCTCCCAGTAGTTGGGAGCATTCTCTGTCTCTTTTTGCCTCTCAAAAAGAAATCCAAAACAATGGTTTCCATCCAAAGACGTTAAGGAATCATTTACAGAGTCTGTTCCCAGCATGCTAGTATTTTAAAGAATCAAATATGGCAGTCATATTTTAATACTAAAAATAAAGCAAAAGCATGTGAACTCAAAGGCAAAGATGCTGATCCGTTTCTGCCCCAAACTGTGCTGGAAAAAGTGGGTCTGCTTCTGAGTAGAGTAGTGGTGTGTTTGTTGAGAACAGAGGTTGCATAAGAAAATGCAGCGTAAAACTGAAGTGATGGGTTGGTTATTAAACTACATACGGTTTGTCGTCTCGGGCCCCACATCGCTCCTGGGACTGGAGTTGGAAGTTGGCAGATTTCTGCTTTGTTCCTTAGCTACCCGTCAGATTCCACCAAGAGGGGGCGCTGGAGGGAGCGTGCAGGCAAGAGTAGGGAGAGCAGACTTGCCCCATGCCATCTGCCTTCTGTCTTGTCACAGTTGCTCCAGGACAACCCTTCACCCCTAGCAGGACAGATGGTTCCAGATCTCCAGCTCGTCAGCCCGTCTAAGTCAGCCTCATCCCCTCTCCCCACAGAGGCAGCAGCAGGGCTCGGGGAGGTCCTGTCCCCTGCAGAGGCCCCTGTTGGGCAGCACCCTCTCCCCTCCCTGGCTGCAAGATGACCCCTACCCCACTGCTCCCCTGCCCCTGTGCCTGTTTCTTGGCAGGGTTTCCTTTATGTGTGTTCTGTTTTCCAATCCCGGTTTAGCCAATCCTTATACTAAATTCTCTCTGCTAATTAGTGTTGTGTCTAAAACAACAACAAAACGCAGGGACTAAAATTATACGTGTGCTGAATACAGCCACATGGAATGGTGTAGACAGATGAGTAGGGAAAGCATTGCCAAGAAATCTCAATAGTGGTTGGGTTGGACACGGCCCCTTCCTCCCTTCTTTCTAGATTTCTTTGGTAATGTGGCTCTACTACATTCAAAGTAAGAATCTAAGTTTCTATATGAAATCGGTAGAATTTGATCCCAAGTAAAAGGATGCATTGCTTAAAGAGAGTCTGGCCTTCGAAACCAGATTGGTTATAATCCAGGGGATACAAAATGGCTGCGAACATGATCCCAGTTCCACTGGGGAGCTGCACCAGGAGGCTGGAGGGCAGCAAGTGATGTCACAGCTCTGCAAGTGGACAGAATGCTATAGTTCAGAAGTAGCAGGATCAGAAGGCTGATGTGTCTCCCTAGCACATTCTACAAAAGCCTATCACAGATGACTCGTGGACACTGGGAGAAAGCCTGGGTTCACAAAGAACAAATGATGCCAAACTCACTTTCATTTCCTCTTTTGCTGGGCTAGGCCATGAGTTTATCATGCATTCACGTATGTATGTATTCACGCACGCAACAAATGTTTATTACACAGCTACTACGTTCTTGGAACTGTCTTGGCAATGGAGATAGACAATGAGCTTCCAGGAAGAGAGACAGGTACGTGATATTTAGATGCTGCCAGAAAGTGCCCTAAAGAGCAGATCATTCTCATTTGAGTGTTTGATTTTGCAAAACAGACACCTGCCCCTCATAGCTCAGCCCCTCATGTCACTGCCCCAAATCCCCGGCTTCCGTGCGCAGTGTTACAGGGTCTGCGGAGGGCTTGGGATAAGGCAGGGGCTGGCATGGGTGGGAGTGAGGGGCGGTTCAGGGCTGCAGGGAGGTGGGGGTAGACACCATCTGGCAGCCAAAGCACATAAGGCAGGCGGCATGTGTTGCCCACCCTTGCCACCTCAGCAGAGCCCATCCATCATTCTGAATAAGACGTCTGCTCATTCTTTGAATCTCGTGTGACTCCTCGCCACTCATCCCCGTATCAACTGCTGTGAATTCTCCCTTCGTGTTCCAGTGGTCAAACGTATTCACTGTCTAGTAACCGACAGATTGAGCTGTTTAGTAAGGGAGCTCACTCTATTTCAGATGGATATTCTTCTTTTTTGGGAGGGGCTCTCCTTCGGAGTTGGTTGTCCTAACTGATTAAATATATAGAAAATATATAATGTGTATTATAAATATATATATCTGACATCAGGGAGGGGGAAGATTCTGTCTAGAGGAAATCCACGTCAGTTGTATGCATATAGATAGGTAACATTCTGAACCTCTGTTTAATGATGGAGATTTAAGACTGAAACCTTCTAGGGATTAACCTGAGAATAGACTTTAATAACTTGTTATCTTTTCTTCCTTTCTATACCCATAAAAATTACAAGCAATTTATAAAAGACTAAAATGGAAAACAAATGCTTCTCACAGGTTACAGTAGACGTGAAATAAGGGGGAGGGTCCCAAGCTTGCTACATGGTCACTAAGAGATTTCCTTTTCAGCAATGGCTCAGCTAGTAGGGCTCTGCTTCTGGGCAGGCCAGTTGCCCGCAAGCAAATCCTGCACTAAAACGTGCTCAGGACTGGGGCAGAGCCTCAGGAAGTAAACAGCAGGCAGCAGATCAGGACTGGAGAGGCAGGTAGGGGTGAGGCTAAAGCTTGGCACTAAACCACATCTCCCTGTCAGGGCACTTCCGTCAGGTCATGGAAAACGGACTTCAAGATAAATATCTCAATGCAAAAAATTTTGGAAAACTATGCATTTTTTTTCATCATATACATTTCCCATGAACTTTTCAGAACCCCTTGTATGAATATATTTTTTTTAAAAATTTGCACCAAAATAAGTTTATCTTCTGTTTCTCTATTTCATGAGCTTTTTGAAGTAGCCTCACTTTGCCATGCTTAAACAACCACCCATTTACTTCTACCCTGCCATATTTCAAAGACTAAAGGGGTGTACTAAAATATGAGAATATGGAATAAGGAAGGTAAATATCCACATTCTTTGGAACTGTGGCAAGAGAGCTAAATGTAGGAAAAAGAAGATGAACTGAGCTGATACAAAGCGAACACTTGTGGAAATTCCTGTGCGTTTGCTGAGAATGAACAAGTTGGTACCAAGCTGTCTGGCCCACAGAAGTGACAAAGAAAACCCTGATCAGATTGCCAGTTAAGTAAATAGACAACTCGATCACCCAGGTCATGCACAACCCTTCCAGATGCTGCGTCTACAGAGGGCCAGGACGCAGCAGGATCCCCACTGCCCGCCCACCCCGGTCTTCGTCCAGAAGGCACTGAGTAATGGAGTGGAGGGACAAGTGTCTTATTTTTGGAGAAAAGAAGACAGTGGATTTTATTGCTGTTTTTTGTGTTCATAGTCAAAGACCACAGAAGCTGAAGTCGTAAGGCACTCTAAAGGAGTAGAATTGCTGAACACGGAAGCAGTGGCTTCCACCCCACTCCTGCAGGAGGCAAGAATCCTTGAGTAGGTCTCTTTGGCTCCGCCCTGCTCAGGGGCTGCCCAGAACTTCTGGGAATTTTACTGCCCTGCAAGCTCCTCCCAGCCTGCCCTGCCCTTCTCTCTGCCCTCTCACCCTTTGTAGGGCTCAACCTGCAAGTTCTCCCCACCCCCTCCTGCTCCCTCTGCCTTGTTCTTTGCATCTCAGAACCATGTTGGCGTCTGCTTTTCCAAGGACTCCAGCTGATCTCCGCACTCGGAGGGTCCACATTAGCAGGAAGCTGGAGTCAGAAGCAGGAGCCGGGAACCAAACCCAGCCACTCTCATATAGAAGACGGGATCTTAGCTGCCAAACCAAGCCCCTGTCCTCATCACTCTGCTTTTAAAAAAATAAGTGTAAGGGGAGCAAAAGTTGTGGAACGGTGGGTTAGCTGCTGCTTGGGCACCCATGTCCCCTGCTGGACTGACAGGTCCAGTCCTGCCTCTGTGTCCAGTCCACTTTCCTGTGAATGCGCACGCTGTGGGGCCGCAGGTGATGGCTCAAGCACTTGGGTCCCTGCCACTCCTACAGGAGACCCAGGTGGAGTTCCTGGTTCCTGGCTTTGGCCTGACCCAGGCTTGGCTGTTGTGGACATTTGATGAGTGAATAAGCGACAGAATATTTCTCTCTTTGTCAATCTTTCAAAAACACAAATAAACTTTTAAAAATTTTTATTACTTTTAAAACATGCTGCATCTTTACTATTTTTTAAAGTGCTAAGTGTAAAGAAAAAAAATACAAGGAAGAAAGTAGAATCAACCCTAATCTCATTAGAGATGACCATTGAAAATATCGGGGCCGGCGCTGCAGTTCACTTGGCTAATCCTCCGCCTGCGGCACTGGCACCCCAGGTTCTAGTCCCAGTTGGGGCGCCAGATTCTGTCCCAGTTGCTCCTCTTCCAGTCCAGCTCTCTGCTGTGGCCCGGGAGTGCAGTGGAGGATGGCCCAAGTGCTTGAGCCCTGCACCTACATGGGAGACCAGGAGGAAGCACCTGGCTCCTGGCTTCGGATTGGCGCAGCTCGCTGGCCGTGGTGGCCATTTGGGGGGTGAACCAATGGAAGGAAGACCTTTCTCTCTGTCCCTCTCTCTCACTGTCTAACTCTGCCTGTAAAAAAAAAAGAAAATAGCGGCACAAGCTTGCTTCCAGTCATGTTTCTGAATGTCCTACTGATCCAAGTAGCTCTAAGTATTTGTGCACTTGCTGTATGTGCTGTTTTTGAAACTTTCTACCATGCTCTTACATGTCCTTAACATTCAGACTTTCACTAACTCTAAGTTTCTTTTTTTTTTTTATTTGACAGGTAGAGTTAGACAGTGAGAGAGAGAGAGAGAGACAGAGACAGAGAGAAAGGTTTTCCTTCCATTGGTTTATCCCCCAAATGGCCACCACGGCCTGCACTGCACCGATCTGAAGCCAGGAGCCAGGTGCTCCTTCCTGGTCTCCCATGGGGTGTAGGACCCAAGCACTTGGGCCATCCTCCACTGAACTCCCAGGCCACAGCAGAGAGCTGGCCTGGAAGAGGGGCAACTGGGACTAGAACCCAGCACCCATATGGGATGCCGGTGCCGCAGGCAGAGGATTAACCAAGTGAGCCACAGCGCTGGCCAACTGTAAATTTCTTAAGAACATCTAGCACCCACAGAGTTGAGCTGCTTCTTTCAACACATGCAATGGTGGCTGGCTGGTGACAACCCTGAAGTCATGGTCACAGAAACGTCCAGACAAACACAGTGGGACTTAGGAGGAAATCTAAGAGCAAAAGGTTAAGTGTTCTTTGAGCCTGTAGGAAATTTTCGAAGCAGGAGTGTGAGAGATTTGACTGGTTGATCAATATCCCCAAAGCTGGAGTCCAAAGCTCGTCAGTTCTACATAAATGCAATGCCAGTGAAGAATCCAGTGGCTTCCCCTCGCCCCTGGTTGGTTGTTTGTTCAATTTTTTATTTATTTGAAAGACAGAGCACCGGGGAGAGAAAAAGACTCTTCCATCGGTTCAGTCTCCAGATTCCAGCCAGGGTTGACACTGAGCCAGGCTGGAGCCAGGGTCTAGAACATCCTGGGTCTCCCTGTGAGCTTCAGGGAGGCGAGCACTTGGGCATCACCTGCTGCCTGCCACGGTGTGCCTTCATGGGAAGCCGGGTCTGAAGTGGGGGTGGGATTTAAATCCAGGCACTTTGATAGGGAAGACAGGCATCCCAAAGTGATGGCTTCCACAGCTGTACCAAATACCCACCCCAGTGGCTTTATACGTGTTATGTATTCTTGAGAAAGTCAGCATGCAAACACTGTGAGGACGACACTTTATCAACATGCGCAGGTGGACAGGCATGTGGTGCAGTTGTTGGGAAGTTGTTGGGAAGTTCTTGGGAAGCCACAGCCCATGTTGGAGTGCCTGGACTCCACTTTCAGTTCCACCTCCCTGCTAGTGCTCCCTGGAAGGCAGCAGGTGATGGCCCCTGTGCTTGGGCCCCTGCCACCCACATGGGGGGACCTAGGTTGAGTTCCAGGCTCCTGGCCTCAGCCTGACCCAGGCCCAGATGTTCCAGGCATTGGCGAGTGAACAAGCGGATGGAATCTCTCTCCGTGTGCTTCTGCCTCTCTTTCTGTGTCTCTGCCTTTCAGAAAAAATAATAAATATTTTTAAAAGTACATAGACACTGACAACTCTGAGTTCATGAGCATTCAGGAGAGCTGGTCTCTAAATGTGGAGAGGTCTCAGGAATTCATCAATTGATTATACTTACAGTTTTATGTGTGCACAAGAGTGATGCACAATGAAAACATTCTCATGTCTGAAAGAGCTTCTGAGTAGAACACGCAATTTCTAGATAAAAATAAAGCTTGTGTCCTTCACTGGACAGCAGCTGTCTTTCTTAGTATCATAAAATAATGAGCTCTCCCATTTTAGGGCCTGTGCATATTCCCATTCATGATGGGCTACGACACACAGTTCTCTGTGAATGGACATTAGGGTCAGTCCAATTTTTCATGAATGTAAACACTGTACCACATGTTTTGTACATACATCTCTTCACATTGGTGTGATTTCCTCTTCAGGGTAACTAACTAATTTTCTTCTAAGTAGCAAGCTGCATGGATTTTGAGATGGTTCAGCTGGAGTGGGTGTATCTGGAGTGCTACCACTTCAGAATGCCAGGAACCACAACCTTTAACAGTAGGTGAGCTGTGGGAGGGTTTACAATCTCTTACAGAAAGTCGAGTCTAACGGGGGCTTGTCCCACCTGGAAGCCAGTCTTGGAACAGATTGAAGAAAGAAACTATGGGCTGGGAAGACTGATTGCTCATCCATATCCACCCATCCATCTACAACTCCTCCACTATGCAAAGTCCATCCATCCATCCATCTGTCCATCCATCCACCTATCCATTTGTCTATCCATATGATCCACTTTTCCATAACCTATTCAACATTCACTCATCCATCCATCCACACCCACCCATCTATCTATAACCCATTAACCAGCCACCCACCCATCTATCATCCATCCATCCACCTACCATCCATCCACCTGTCCACTCATACACCCATATGTCTGTCTACCCACCATCCATCCACCACTTACCATGTATCCACCTGTCCACCCATATACCCATACACCTGTCTACTCACCATCCATCCATCTGACCACACATACACCCATACACCTGTCTACCCACCCTCCATCCACCACCCAACTGTCCATCCTTCCTCCATTCCACAGCAGTACTCTGTGAAAGCCATTGTTATAAGTGCTACGGAACAACCTAGACATAGCCCCTGCCCTGTGCAAGGTGACTGTACCCGAGGGCCACACTGAGGAATCTGAACTTTGTCTCACAAAGTGTCTTTTGTTTCACCTCGCTTTCTAATCTCAAAGGCACTACAGTAAAAAGCATTGAGCTGAGGAATGTCACAATCAAATCGATTGAGTTTGTCTGAGTCCAAGTGTTTGACATTTGGTCAAGAACAGGTGGCAGGAACAGGACCACACTGTTCAGAACCATCTGCTTCAAGACAGGGAATTTTTCCCGAGTTACATGTAACCAAACCTTTTGAATCAACTGAGCCACATGGGTGAGATGTTGCTCAGACCTGGTCAGAAAATTCAAGTTTGGGTGCAGCTGACTTGTGTTTGTAAAGCTCACAAAACAAGCCTCCCTTTATACTTATCCCCGGGTTAACTTGGCCTCACAACCCCTTGACCTGGGTCTCCATACATGTGAATGGACAGGTATGATGACTCTTCCTTTAGCCCAGCTAACACAGGCCAGTCCCTCAGCCTTAGCTATGACGTCATTGGTCCCAAGAAGACACTTGACTGGATAGGTCAAGTGGTGTTGACACAGAGCATCTGTTATTTTTTACTTGAATTACTTCCCCAAAATTAAAAGGCCACCATCATATGGTTGGACAGGTCATGCCTTCGGGAGGGGCACCATAGTCTATGTAAATAATGTCCCCTAAAGTTGAGCAGTGCACAGCCTGTGCAGCTGTACATTTCCACCTAATTGCTTATTTTATTATATGTCTTCCACATTAGACTGTCAACTCCACAAGTGCTAGGACCATGTCTCTCCTGCTCCAATTTTATTCTCAATACAATTAGATGCTTAATTCATGCTTTTTTATTAAAATAAAAATGTATTTTTTAAATGCACACAACATTGGTCTTCTTACTTGGAATTATAATACCTAAACCCTTGCAAGTTGATGGGTTTATAACTAGATAAAATCGGTATGATTCCAGGGGTATCTTTTTATTCTTTTTATTTTTTTAAAGATGTATGTATTTATTTGAAAGTTAGAGTTACAGAGAGAGAAGAGACTGAAAGAGAGGCCTTCCATCTGCTGATTTGCCCCCCAAATGGCTACAGTAGCAGGGTTGGGCCAAGCCAAAGCCAGGAGCCAGGAGTTTCCACCAGGTCTCCCCTGTGGGTACAGGGGCCCGAGCACTTGTGCCATCCTCCGCTGCTTTCCCAGGCCATTAGCAGGGAGCTGGATCAGAAGTGGAGCAGCTGGGACTCCAACTGGTGCCCATATGGGATGCTGGCACTGTGGGCGGCATCTTTTAACCCCTAAGCCACAGCACCAGTCTCATCTTTTAAAAAAGTTTATTTTATTTATTTGAAATGCGGGGGGGGGGGGGGGGGATGGAGAGAGAATCTCCCATCCACTGGTTCACTCTCCAAATTGCCACAATGGCTGGGGCTTGGCCAGGCCAAAGCCAGGAACCTCTATCTGGGTCTCCCACATGGGAGCAGGGCCTCAAGCACCGGGGCCATCTTCATTGTTTTCCCAAGACCCCTTAGCAGGGAGCTGGGTTGGAAGTGGAACAGCCGGGACTTGAACTGGTGGACTGATACGGGATGCTGGCATCACAGCAGCATCTTAACCCGTTGTGCCACAATGCCGGCCCCTTCATCTTGTTCTGTGTGCTGCTGCGTGAGCTTGAGTTAACCTAACAGCCATTAGCTAACCACTCCCAGGAGGCAAGCCTCCCAGTTTCAGACATAAAGAGCTGGGACGTCTCTAAAATGATGACCTCACAGCAAGAACGCGGCTCTAGGCAGGGCGCCCCCATTCTGTCTGCAGAGACCACGGAAGACCCGGGCACTTCGGAAGCAGAGGAGATCATGCGTCCCTTTGCAAAGGAGGCCAGGAATTTAGACACAAGCAGACCACGGTCATAATTTCAAGCAAAAACTAAAACCCCAAACCACAGCGACCTCTCCCCCCTGCCCCCAACGCGTGCCGAATGTTGGGAGAAGCTTCTAGATGTGCTCACACGGGTTTGCAGGGGGTGGTGAGCTAACGGCGCCATGTTTACCACGATCCAGGGAGCAGCCGGGAACCATGCGTCTGTGGAGGTGCCGGGAGAATGGGCTGGACCACGGATTGAAGGGAGAAGAGGGCTGGAGGAACAGGTGACAAACGCTTGCCAGATGCTGTCCGTCATTACTCATTTGCCCTGCAGTGATGGAATGAAATACATCCAACACCACGCCCCTTCCCGGTCACCCATGTCTTCAAGGACCCGATCCACAGGCAGCCAGTGAGCCTGTGCCATTTGGAAAGTAAGAAGAGTGGACCGTGACAAATCGTTGGTGGCAAACATGCTCAACACGTGGGTTGGCCTATGTCAGAATAGAGGAATGGGTGCTTCCCTTTGAATTTTTTTAAAAAGATGTATTTATTTATTTGAAAGTCAGAGTTACAGAGAGAGAGAGAGAGAGAGAGAGAGAGAGAGAGGTCTTCCATCCGCTGGTTCACTCCCCAATTGGCTCCAACAGCCAGAGCTGTGCCAATCAGAAGCCAGAAGCTTCTTCCCAGTCTCTCAGGCAGGTGCAGGGGCCCAAGGACTTGGGCCATCTTCTACTGTTATCCCAGGCCATAGCAGAGTGCTGGATTGGAAGTGGAGCAGCCAGGTCTCGAACTGGTGCCCATATGGGATGCCAGCACTTCAGGCCAGGGCTTTAACCTACTGTGCCACAGCACCAGCCCCATCCCTTTGAAATTAAATATTGTGATTTTAGTAGAACTTACTCTGATACATGGCCGTTTGTTCAATGACAAAGTCATTTCTTGCAACACAACTTGAAGACAACTCCTGGTATCTCCAGGGCACAGACCCGCTCTGCTTCCCTTTCACAGTATCTTGTGCAGGAATCAGGTGACTTTGCCACAGCCGTGCGTTAGCTCCGGGCACCACGGCCAGGAGTGTAAATGATGACATTCTCTTTGCAGGCAGTGAAAGCCCCATTAGTGAAAATGGCCAGGCTGAAGTGTACCCAAGTCCTGAGGGAATTCAAGGGAAAAGCCTTATCCGGGGGCGGCTTCTATCATGGGGAGACACGACTGGCATTCTCCCCAGCATGGTGGCAGGCTGGCTACATGAGCACGCTGGGACAGACGAGAAATCCTTATTCTTTTAGACACCCAGATATGCGCTACACCTGTTACCTAACGCTCTGAAATCTACAACCATTATGAGGATCCTCCAAGGGTCTGCTCTGGTGAAAACTATGCCATCCAGTGAATTCCTCCCAGCTTCCACAGCCTTTGTTCCCAGGGCGGTACTCGTCTTCCTGCAGGTGTGTGTGCCTTCTCCCCCCAAGGCTGTGATGGCCAACAGAGGGCGTCTCACCAGCCCTGCACCAGCAGGCGTCACCAGCCAGTCTCGGCACACTTCCTTCCGAAGCCCAAGGCCACCTTCTTGTGTGATACCACTTCAGTGGGCTGCTGGGGGTCCAACCTATTTGTTGTCCCTGTCCCAGAAAGAAGCCTGGCACACCTGGCTTAAGAGTGGGGATGTTGGGGCTGGCACCATGGCTCACTTGGTTAATCCTCTGCCTGTGGCACTGGCATCCTATATGGGTGCCGGGTTCTAATCCCATTTGTTCCTCTTCCAGTCCAGCTCTCTGCTGTCGCCCAGGAAGGCAGTGAAGGATGGCCCAAGTGCTTGGACCCTGCACATGCATGGGAGACCAGGAAGAAGCACCTGGCTCCTGGCTTTGGATCGGCGTAACTCCGGCCATATCAGCCATTTGGGGGGTGAACCAATGGAAGGAAGACCTTTCTCTCTGTCTCTCTCTCTCACTGTCTAACTCTGTCTGTCAAATGAAAAAAAAAAAAAAAAGAGTGGGGATGTTGCCAACAGTTAACTCTATATAAAACACCTTTTTATTGCTGTCAGAAATAGGCCTCCCCAAGGCGATTAGGGATCCCGATGTAACTTAAACATGGCTTAAATTCCCTCAGTGTTTTCAGCTCACAGATGCAGAAGACACAGTGCTATTAATAAAATGATCAGCTTACTAAATGATAAAAACCCTTAGTTTTTTGGTAAACATATTTGTGTGATGCATAAGCCGACACACACTTTTACTGATCTGTGAAATATTAGTCTTTGAGAGATCAATTCATCATACTTTAATGTTGCATTCTTGGCCACTCGCATAACTTCATATGTCTCCAAAAAATAGTCTGGCTCCTGGTTTCGGCTGTTGTGAACATTTGGGGAGTGAACCAGCAAACGGAATCAATCTCTAATGCCTGTTCTCTCTCACTTTGCTCACTCTCTCGCTCTCTCTCCCTTTCAAGTAGATGAAAATAAATAAAAACAAGCATTCCAAAAAAGATCAGGTGGGGGCAGAATGCCTGGCTCCTGGCGAGGGTTTGTTGCAAACACAGCTGTCGCGTCCACCCACTCACACAGCTAGAGGATTTGCCGGCGGCTCCTGCTTCCCCTCTGCACTGCCCGCCTCACAGCGTGCTGGCGGCGTGGGGGCCAGGGCGGGGGAGGGTACTGATGTCATCAGCCTGCAGGTGCCTTGTTGGTGGGGGGAAGAGGCCCCGAAGGGCTACGCAGTGTTTGTTAGGACACCTGCATGACTGGCACCGGTGTCATCGCCTGCCTGTCTGTCTGATCCACTTCGGGACATATGATTCTTTTCTGCTGTCAAGCCAGATAAGAGACTGAGGCCCAGGGCAGTCTTACCTGGGCTGTGAGGCCCCATACGGCTCATTTGCCTCACTGCCGCCTGCCCTTGGAGTTCTATCCAGCTCAGCATTCAGAACCAACTCTACTTTAGGATTTTTTTAAAAATCTGTCTTCACTTCTTCTTCTTCTTTTTTATTTATTTATTTAGATTTATTTATTTGAAAGAGTTACAGAGGGAGAGACAGACAGACAGACACACACACACACACACACAGAGAGAGAGAGAGAGAGAGAGAGGGACAGAGAGAGAGATTTCCCATCCTCTGGTTCACTTCCCAGATGGCCACAACGGCTAGAGCTGGGCCAAGCCGAACCCAGGAGCTCTCTCCAGGTCTCCCACATGAGTGTCAGGGACCCAAGCACTTGGGCCATCTTCAGCTGCTCTCCCAGGTCATCAGCAGGGTGATAGGAAGTGGAGCAGCTGGGACTTGAACCAGTGCCCATATGGGATGCTGGCACTGTCGGGCCAGCTTTACCGGCCACACCACAACGCCGGCCCCCAAATCCATTTTCTAAGACATGCAGCTGTCACACTCAACTTTTACTCCAGTCCTGGATGAGCCGCAGTGCTTTGTATTTTGTAATTGTACCAGTGATTCTAATGCCACCCATAGGCCCACGGGGGTCCAGGGCAGCCACGTGCCTCCCCACTCCCTTCCAACCCTATACCTCTCATCTTCCATGCCCAGGCCTGGCTCCAGTGGGTGGCGGTGCCTGGACTGACAGCCTGCCCACTGCCCTGGCCTCTCCCTGCCTCCCCAGCATGAGCTGGGGACCTCGGCCTCCACCTCACTTCTTCCTTCTCTTGCTAATGGTGTCACGGAATAGACAGGGAGCCTGCTGGACTGAGGTGCTAGCTCCGTCACTCATTAGAATCACGATGTATGGTTGAACTGGCAAGCAGAACACTGCCCCAAGCACATTGCACTAAGAGAGAAGCATGCATTCAGAGTGAGGGCCTAGGATCACATTTTGCTAAATTCCAGTTTTAAACTCTGCGTTGACTTGATGTTTATTTTTACTGTTATTGTTCCAGATAATGACTACGCTAGCAAGATGTGGGTATGTTGCTTGGTACTAAGCCATTTCTCTTGGGTGAAAATACTTTACTATTTTAAATCACTTCTCTCAAACTCAGTCATTGGCTTGCACAATTTGAGCTGTTAATTTTAATCAACCCAGTTCTACTGAAAGATTTTTTAAAGGGTTATTTATTTATTTGAAAGGCAGAATGATAAGAGACACACACACGCACACACACATCGATCTTCCACCTGCTGCTTCACTCCCCAAAATGCTCACAACAGCTGGGGCTGGGCCAGGCTGAAGCCAGGAGCTAGGACCTCCATCCAGTTCTCCTGCAGGGGTGTCAGGAACCCCAGTTCTTCAGCCACCACCTGCTGTCTCCCAGGAACATTGGCAGGGAGCTGGATCAGAAGTGGAGGAGGGGCTGGCATTGTGGTATTATAGGTTAAGCCACCACCTGCAGTGCCAACATCCCATATGGGCATCAGTTCAAGTCCTGGCTGCTCCACCTCCGATCCAACTCCCTGTTAATGTCCTGGGAAAAGCAGTAGCAGCAGAAGATGACTCAAGTGCTTGGGCCCCTAAACCCACGTGGGAGACCCCAATGAAGCTGCTTGTTCCTGGCTTCCATGAGGCTCATGGGGTCATCTGGGGAGAGAACCAACAGATGGAAGATTCTCCTTCTCTCTCTATAACTCTTTCAAATAAATAAATTAATTAAAAAATTAGTGGAGGAGCCCAGACTCGAACCAGCACTCTGATATAGGGATGTCACATCTCAAGCCACAACGCCCACCCTCCAACAAACAGATCCTCTGGGTTTTGCACACCTTCCTCCCTCATCACCCTCAGCAGCTCATTTTAAGTAAGTGCACGTACACGTTTGCTGTTCTGAGCTCCTCAGGTGGGCGCAGGTCAGAGCATCCGGGCAACCGCTGACACGTCGAGTGCTGCGGCTCCCTTCCTCTCCCGGTCGCTGTCAGCAAGATCCTGCAGTAACGTTTCCCAGCTGGTAAGGGACCTGGCTGTGGGAGAGGAAGAAGCCAGGAACACAGCCTGGCTTCCCAGCTGCAGGCTATTACGTTATTCCCAGCGCACAGGAAATGAGCAATCATTTAGTCTTGACAGGTACATCCAGAAACTCACTGTCTTCCTTTTCAACCTCAAAAACCCGGGGCCTGCCGAAGTGAAGCATTTTTGTCTTAAAGCAGGCGTCTTTTTTTTTTTTTCTTTTGCCAACGTTGTGAGGACGTCTCGAGACAGCTTTTGAAAACACTCTGGGAAAACACTGCCAGCAGACTTAGAAGCTATGGAGCAAAGAGCTATTAAAAAAAGAAAAAAAAAAAAAAGGTCATCTGAAATTCTCTGTGCTCCCGAGGAGACACCGTGCAGTGGCCTCTGTGAGCTGGAGAGGACGGACCTAGGTGCCGGCCTCTGGGGCGCGACCCCCATGGCTTTTCTCCTGAATGTATGTTTCTTACACACAAGTGGGGCGCACTCCCTTCTGAGCCCATCCCAGGATGAGCTAACAGCAATGTCAAATCTGCAAGTGAGGTTGGTTTTTTTTTTTAAATTCCTTTCATCCTGATGGATGAGTCTCTCAACTGAAAATATTTCCATTTTTTGAACGCCCTTTTCCAAAACAGAAATACAATCAATACGAAAATCATACTCCCATTTGTCTTGTGGGAGGCACTCCCAGAGACCTCATTCCGCCGGCGTGTCGCCACCGCCCAGTAACGGAGGTGACAAGATAGAGACAGGACGCGGGGAGGCTGCCCGGGCTGCCTGAGTCATGGCTCCTTAGTGGGAAGCCCTGAAACAGACAGCTGGGCCCCCGGCTCCCGGGCCAGGGCTGTTTAGTCTGCGGAGCTGAGAATCCAGCAGCACTGACTTCGCCCGTGGAATACTCCATTTGTGGGTGTCAGTCTTTATCTCTGGATCTCAGTCAAACTCTCCCCCTCTCCCCCTCTCCCCATCTCCTCCTGTTTCAGAAGGGGAAAAAAATGACGCCTAAATGCAGAACACATGTGCTTCTCATCGGGGCCATTTGAAGCGATGGCAGGGCTGGGGTGGGGGTGGGTGGGGACGAGAATCGTCCTTGGCTCGCTCGCTCTCTCTCCTTGACACTGGGTCCTGCGGGCACCGCCGCAGGGGTACAGGGTCAGCCCGCCGCATTCAGAGTGTGTGTTTCAGTTGTCCGCTTTGTGGCTTCTCTCTGTCTTCCTGAAACATCTACTTTTGTTTCTGTCTCGGGCGTCTGAGGAGGTGAGCGGGCAGTGGGGCTTTGCACAGAGCCCTGGCATCGTCCACCGTCGCTCCACGGCTGCACGGCGGTGCGCAGCCATGACTCACGGTGAGGTCACGCGCTCCCGGGGCACGGTTTATAAGGAATCAGCAGGCCGGGCTGCTCACAGGTGTGCCCTACATACTGAACATACTCATCGAGCTCACCTCCACGGTGCGCTGGCGTCTTGTGAAGTTGGGACTTCATGGGGTGAACAAGAAGACGACAACATTTTTATTATAGTTGGCTTCCTTCGCTGAATTAGCGTTTATATTTTCCCAGTAGAAATCCCCACATTGAAAATATAGAGGTGTCAGCTAGCACCACTTTAGTTAAGGTTGTGTCAACATTTCCTATAAACCGTGTTTTTCTAGGGTTTATAACTAGACCATAAAAATTTGCTCAGTTCTGAAACTTGGCACAGAAGGGAAGCCTGGGAGTGAATTTTTGCAGGGTTTGAAGAGGGGAAAAGTAAGTTCAGCTGTGTGGGACGTGAGCTGGTGCGAAGAGGGACACGAGTCCAAGGTTGCCTTCTCTTTCTGGGTAACTCAAGCGGAGTTTCCATTTTTTAACAAATGCAACTCCTCGAGAGAGTACATGGTGCCTACTGGCTAATGGTTCTTGCTAATTTGGGGGGGAAAACGTTAACGATGAGAGCTTCTAGCTGGAACCCGCCGACTGTGTGTCTGCAGCTACCAGTTAACCGCAAAGCAAAGCAGTGAGCCGTGCCTAAGGACGCGATTTGGAAAACTGCACACATTTTCACACACCCAACCAGGCGCGCCTCAAAGCAGGGCTTCTGCTGCAAGGACACACGGGCTGTTTCAGAATCCAGCTTCCCTCGGGAGAGCAGCCCCAATTTCTCTTAATCCCGAGCTCACAGATTGGCTCGCCCCAGTGCCCCCTGCAAGCGTGGCTTTCCCCTCTGGCTGTGTTGACTGGGCTCAGGGATGCCGCAGGCCACGCAGCAATGCACCACCCGGTGTGCACAGCGCCCTGGCCTGCCTTGAGTGCTAAGGTGGTGGCAGCCTCCCGTGACAGGAGCATCGTGGAGGAAAAGGAACAGGCGGCAGGCTTGAAGCCGGAAGAATCTAGCCGCCAGCACCCTCTCCGGCTCTCAGTGACTCTGTCACCCACAGGCGAGGCAGGCCACCTGCCTGGAGATGACAAGAAGACTGCTCATCTAAGAGGCCTGTCCGGAGCATCCACTGAAATCAGTACGCAGATCACGCACTTTGCAAGCCCAGGCGACAGGGGCCAGTGCCCCCACCTGGTATCCATGGCATGGGCTCTGTGTTGCTGATGGTGTCACATCACCAGTGGTGTCCTGGAGAGAGAACAGTGTGGAAAAGAGGCCGGGGGTAAGGGGACCGGGAGGCCTGGGGGCACAGTTTGTCCTAAGAGTCGAGGACTTGACCCACGGCCTGTGGGGTGCCTGGGGGAGGAGCGTTCTCGGCCGGGGCACAGCTCTGTCAGCGCTGGCTCGTGAGGTGCAGGCTGGGGCCATGCATGCGGCTGCTGCAGGAGAGAGGAGGGGAGTGGAAGGGGCTGAGTCCGGGGCAGGCAAATTCTGTGGGCACTGAGGGACGTGGCTGGAGGACGTGGCTGCCCCAAGCGAGCTGGAGCCACAGGCAGACCAGTTTGCCACACGGGAGTGGCAGGATCTCCTGCAGAAGGCTCGCTGTGGCTGCTGTGTGAGGAGAGAGCCCCGGGGACCATCACTATCTCAGTTTCAGCGTGGTCAGTCAGGCTACGGCCCCTCCAGCTCCCAGCCCCAGCGTGTGGCTTCCCAGCGCTTTCTGATGGCCTCATGGTGTGGCGGCCTCGGCAGCACTGGCAGCCACGCCCACCCCAGACAGAGCTGGCTACCCAGCGTGGCAGGCATCTCCTGGGCTAAACAAGGGGCCTCTTGTTTGAGAGGCGGACACAGAGAGCTTCCACCCCCTGGCCTACTCCCCAAATGCCCTCAAGAGCCAAGGCTTGGGCCCCTGCACCCACGTAGGAGACCCGGAAGAACCTCCTGGCTCCTGGCTTCAGATTGACCCAACTCTGTCTGCTTTGGCCATTTGGGGAATGAACCAGTGGATAGAAGACCTTTCTCTCTCTCTCTCTTTCCCTCTCTAACTCTGCCTCTCAAATAATAAATACATTTAAAAAGAAATCTTATGGGCTGGCACCATGGATCCTTGGTTAATCCTCCGCCTGCAGCGCCAGCATTCTATATGGGCGACGGGTTCTAGTCCCGGTTGCTCCTCTTCCAGTCCAGCTCTCCGCTGTGGCTCAGAAGGGCAGTGGAGCATGGCCCAAGTGCTTGGGCCCTGCACACACATGGGAGACCAGGAGGAAGCACCTAGCTCCTGGCTTAGGATTGGCGCAGCGCCAGCCATAGTGGCCATTTGGGGATGAACCAATGGAAGGAAGACCTTTCTCTCTGTCTCTCTCTCTCACTGTCTAACTCTGCCTGTCTAATAAAAAAATCTTAAAAAAAAAAAAAAAAAGACAATAGCAGGCTGGGTCCCCCCACCCCGCCCCGTGGATTGCTTAAAGCCAGCACTGGGGGAGGGGCCAGGTTCATGCCTCCTGGGACCCTCCTGGCTGGCCATGAGGCTCTCTCTGGTTCCACAGCTGGTGCAGCTGCATCCGTGCTCCTTGGCTGACCCGTGAGCTTGCACTCCAATGAGCCCCTGTGGATGTTAGCTGAGTCAGTAAAACACCTTTGCAGGCAGTAAAAGGTGCCTCCCTCTAAGGTCGGAGCGCTCACTTGGCAGCAAAGCCCAGTGCGGGATGCCTACAGGAACAGGCAGACCCAGGCTCACTGCTGTGGCCACGGCCCACGGGGGGGGTGGGGTGGGGGCGCAGGTGAACAGGGAGGAGGCGGGGCTTTTCCTCATTCCTTTCCTGCCAGTCTCAGATGGGATCCGGGACCGAATCAGAAGATTGGCGACACATGAAGGCACTGTGCAAAGTTCAGGCAGCGTCCTCAGCTGGGCAAAGGGGCTGCAGCTCTCTCCTGCGTGTTCGCAAGTGCTGTGTGTGGGGCACCTGCGGAATGAGTCCCAGTGACTGCGCCTAGTGGTCTGCCCAGACGTGCAGTCACTAGAGGGGGGTGGGTATTGGGACCTGGGCTGGTGATGTTTTTTCTGCTCTCTGCAAGGGGCCTGGGAGGTGGAGCCCGCCAGACATTAAACTCAAAGTCAGACAAGAGAACTTGCAGAGCCCTGTGGCCTCGGGCAGGTCGCTGCGCCTCTCAGAGGCTCCGATGCCTTACTTGGAAGATGTCCTGCCTTCCTTACAGGCGTAGGTTGACTCAGAAAACCCTCTGTAAATTGGGCAGCCCAACACAATGCCAATCAACCGCTCGGAAGTCTGATGCAGCTCCAAATGCAGCCGCATCCTGAAACACACCAGCAAAATTTCCTGCCCCTCAGAACGCCAAGATCCAAGTGCAGTTTGCAAAAAACATGCTTTGGGGACCTTCCCTACTGTCTACTCCTCCCCACCGTTTTATCCGACAGCAGAGCCGGGTTGCCGGGCCTCGTGGTTCCTCAAGGTCTTTTTGTGATCATCCACAAGGTACAGTGTGTCACGGGCCACTGCAGCTCTTGGCAATAAGCAAGAGAAGCTGATGGATTCCATAGGCGAGAAGCCAGCAAGGGGAAGGAGGCAAAAACACTGGATAAAATGTGAACCGACAATGTTACGTAAATGACTGTGCCGGGAGGTTTTAGGGGGTCCCGTTGTATAAAAATGGCCGGCCCACTAATCGGCGTGTTTCAAACCAATTTGGAGACACAGCTGATGTTTCCCTGATGGCAAGGCGCTCCCAGGGGTGGAGGCTGGGGACACGCGTTCTGGGAGCTTGCATTGTAACTTCACAGGTAGGCACTGGCCACCTTGCCAGTTGAGGGGGAGAATTGTACAGCTTCTGGCTGAGTTAGGGGGAGAGGAGGCCCCAGGGCTCTCAACAAGAGTGAGGCCCAGAGAGGGCTGTGGGAGAGGGCGTGGTGCACAGAGCCAGCAGCCCTGGCCCCTGCACACACTACATGAGGCTCCCAGCTCCCGCGTGCTCACCTATGGATACGTGCTCCGTGGTGCGTCAGGGCGGGCGTGAGGCAGGCTGCTGTGTGCACAGTCAACACCCACCGAGGGCTTACCCCGTGCCTGGCACCATGCTACTCACTCATGCTTGGGGTACTTTACAGAACGCCCCAGGAACTCTGGGAGCTGGGTGCTAGATCTGTCTTTGCTTGTCATCTGTGCCAGGACAGCCTCGCGTGTCCCCGCTGGGTACTGTGGCTCCCCAAGCCACAAAACCCTTCCTCATTTCATAGAAAGACCACCACTCAGACAGCGATGCCCAGGGCCCCTTGGGGATGTGCGTGTCTTCCCAGCACCCATGCAGCCAGAAGAGAGATTTCTCTGCTCGTGGAGTTTAGGAGGAGTCCAGCGCTCGGCCGTGCGACGTTGTGCGACGTTGTGCTCCTGTTCTGGAAGGAAGGCTCGTGGAGCGAAGAACAAGACTAGGCAAGGCAAATGTTTTGTCGGTGTTGAGCGTTGATCCTCAGAGCCAGGCGTCAGATCACAGGAGAGGAGGCCGGAACACAGACAGGTTAAGTGATTTGGCCAAAGTCACACAGCGGGTGAATGGCAGTACGGGACTCAAGCCCAGGAGCCTGTGGTCACTGCCCGGACTCTGTCGCCATGGAGGGCTTGGTGCTCCCTCCATCCGCCCCCTCCCCAACTGCTGGATGACCACTAAAAGGGGCTACGTGCACACCTCCGAATTGGAGCCAGAGCCAAAGCATGTGAGGTTTGCTTTAGGGGGAGCAGTGAGAAGGAAATGGGATTAGGGCATATTCTTGCTTCTGACTTCCTTTTTTAAAAAAAATATTTTATTTCAGAGGGAGAGACAGAGAGCTCCTCCATCTCCTGGTTCAGTCACCAAATACTTGCAACAGCTGGGGTTTCGACAGGTCCGGGGCCACGTGGGTCTCCCACGAGGGAGGCAGGGGTCCAGGCACTTGGGCCATCACCTGCTGCCTCCCAGGGCGTGGGTTAACTGGGAGCTGGAACAGGAAGCCGACTGGGACTCGCCCCCAAGCACAATGATGTGGGATGCACGACTCCAGGTCCACACAGGCCTGGCCTTCTGTCCATGCCTCCAGGGGTCAGCCGGCCCGCTCAGAGGAGGCTCTTAGCAAAGCATTGCGTGGCGCTCACAGAAGCCCTGGCCACGCTCTGCGCCTTGGGTGGACCCACAGGCCTGGGGGGAAGCCGGGAGGGCAGCACAGGCCTGTTCCCGGCCAGGTGGGAGCCCCCCTCAGAGCAGGACAGGCTTCAGGGCACGGGAGGTGGCAGGTGAGTGAGGGCAGTGGGGCAGGAGCCCCACTTTTCCAATCCTTTCCAGGACCACAGAGGCCCAGACCTTTCCAGGCGTGGCATAGGAATGAAAAGTCTAGCTTTCGGCCTCAGGGCCTCTGAAGCACTAGTTCAGCTCAACCCTCTGACTGGAGCCCAGTTTTTGTTTCTGGATGTGGGAGGTCCATCCCTTGCTTTTGAATTCAATTTACATGAATACAACAACATCTGTCTGACCTTGTGACTGACTCTCATTAAGACACCTGCCTCCCCCATCCAAATGGCCAGGCTCAAGTCCCGGCGCCAGCTCCTGACTCCAGCTCCCTGCTAATGCAGATCCTGAGAGGCAGGCAAGGGCTCCGGTGTCTGGGTCCCTGCCACCCACACAGAACACCTGGTTTGAGTTCCCAGCTCCCAGTTCTGTCCTGGCCCAGCCCTGGCTGTCGTAGGCATTTGTAGAGTGCACCAGTAGATGGGAGATCTCTCCCGCCTTCTCTGCCTCCCAAATAAATAACATAAAACAAAATGAAGCCGGCGCCGTGGCTCAACAGGCTAATCCTCCGCCTTGCGGCGCCGGCACACCGGGTTCTAGTCCCGGTCGGGGCGCCGGATTCTGTCCCGGTTGCCCCTCTTCCAGGCCAGCCCTCTGCTGTGGCCTGGGAGTGCAGTGGAAGATGGCCCAAGTGCTTGGGCCCTGCACCCCATGGGAGACCAGGAAAAAGCACCTAGTACCTGGCTCCTGCCATCGGATGAGCGCGGTGCGCCGGCCGCAGCGCGCTGTCCGTGGCAGCCATTGGAGGGTGAACCAACGGCAAAGGAAGACCTTTCTCTCTGTCTCTCTCTCTCTCTCACTGTCCACTCTGCCTGTCAAAAAAAAAAAAAAAAAGAAACTGTTTCATCGTCCACTCCCTAATTCAGATCGACTTTCTTCCCAGAGTCTCCAAACCAGTATGTTTGCTTAAAAAAAATTCCAATCATATAGATTCATACACACAACTAAGTTTTGGAAATAACTGGCCGGACAGCGCACATAAATCCTTCTGAGAGAGCGGCAAAGCTCGGTGCCCTTCTAGCATGAGCGGCAAGTCCAGCGCTCCCCTGAGCACCAACCTTCCGGGCTGAACAATCTGGATCCTGACACATCTTTATGATCTGTGTTGTCTCAGCCTTGCTTTCCAAACGCCGTGAGCTGAGGCATTGTGGTGCCTCAGTGCAGCCGCAGGAGCTGGGGTATCCCAGCGGTTCAGCCGCGCAGCAGGCTCATCTGATTAGAATGTCTCCTTTCTCAACACCGCCTCTCCTAGTCCTTGCCTCCTTGCGCATCCAAGAGGGGTTCATTGGGATGAAAGAGCAGGAGGCTTTTTGGCCCCCCCTGAAATTAACATCTGAGTGCTGGGAAAATGAGATTGGGACCAGGCTTACGGATGCTCAGAATTCCAGGTGTAGATAAGTGGGGAAACCCTCAGATCCCAGGTTTAAGCTTATTTTACTCCTTCAGGGATCCCAGCACCTGTTTCTCTTTCTCCTCCAACTGCATCCTTGCACACGGCCATTTGAATCTTTTGGTTTAGTGATAAACAAATGATAACGTGGAAGTTTTTCTCAACCGACCCCAAGCAGTGCTTTCTAATCTGCTCTGAAACACCTCCTCCGTCTGCATTTTGTTCAGTGGCAGCAAAGGCCAGGGCATCTGTGATGACAAGAGACTTGGTGTCTCAATTCCTCTTTACTGCTTGCACATCAAAAGTGATTCGGACCCCAGCCCGGTCAGTGGGGCCCTCTGGGGCCAGGGCTAGGGTTGGGAGTGAAAACCTAAGACCCCAGGTGCCCACACTCAGGCGACTCTTGCACACCTTGGAGAGAGCTGGGGATGTGCCTGGGCCTGGGGTATTAGAATACGGTGGCACCGACTCCCATCTTGCAGTCTGGGGGAGTTTTTGGTCGGCCTCATAGTCACTTCCTCCTTGCACCCATTTTTGACTTTATAAAGGTGTTTTCTTTGTGGAAGATTCCACCATCCTTCCACGCATCTCACCCTCTGCTTGGCTCCTTCTCTGCAGAAACCATGGCTCATGCTCACTCGCTTGCTCTCTCTCTCTCTCTTCCTCCCGCCTTTTTCCGCCTTTTTATTCCATGGTCCTGGCTCCTCCAGCCCTCATCCCAGCTCACGCCTCCCTCTGGCTGCAAACAATTCTCTCTCTCTCTCTCTCTCTCTCTCTCTCTCTCTCACCATCTGGGGGCAAAAACAATGGAGGTGGCAGCCTAGAAGGAGAGCTAGTGACTCACTTGCTTGGTGGTAGCGCCGGGGTGGCTGTGGGCAGGGGGCGTGGTCAGCATCCCAAGCCGTGGCTCCGCCGCCCTTGCGTTTCCGTGCTAAGGGCAGTCAAGAAGCGTCTGCATTGCCTTGTTTGGAACTGGAACATGGCAGCCCAGCTGTGGAGGTCTTGTGCTGGCGCCTGTCTCCGCACGGATCCTGGTTTATTTTGCTTCGCTCGTTCGTGCCTTCTCATGCAGCTTCCTGGCCTAGGCTCTGCAGAGTTCATCTTTCTCCTAATACAGTGTAGCGCTTCTGAACTGAGTGCTGGCATCTCCCAAAACACAAACAGGGCCCTGAGGAATGTCCCTTGCACAAAGCAGATGCCCCTCTTAACACTTTGGGGACTGGAGGGACTTTCCCCCTTGTGCTTTGGGCACCAAGAGGAAAGCTACTGACTTTAGCTTTGTGGGGGGCAGGGTGGGGCTAATTTCCCCAACTGTTGCAAGTGGTGGTCTGGCTCCCAGACCAGCCCACAAAAGCCTATTTAACCCAGGCTATCACTGGGAAAGACTGGAAAAAAAACCACAGCCAGTAGAAATGTTTGGGTCAACGGGGAGTATTTCATTTTCTTGAGGGGTTAAATCTGTGCAACCACTTTTATTACAACTTTTCTATGGGAAAATGTTTGCTCCGGCTTGCAGAGACTGATTTACAAACAAACTCTTGGAAGAAAAATCCGGTCTAAATTTAGAACTTCCTAGATTAGCTCTAGTTTTCAGCACGTATTTTTCCTTTTGTTTGCACAAGTCATCTGGGGACGGCTTTCCTGGGATCGGAGGCAAGCAGGAGCCGGAGGAGTTGGCACCTGTCTGGTCTGAGCCACCCAGGTACCCAGGGCCAAGGAAAAGGAGGCTCTGTGGCCAGAGAGAGGAGTCTGGGTTTCAGCCAGGACTGAATTTCCTAGTTTCCTATTAAAATGTCATGATGCAGAAAGAGCATCAGATGGATTTGTAAGTCAGTTTCCCTTTAAACCTATGCAATCACCCAATTTGTTGTGAATATGAGTCTTCCTTTAAAAAAAAATTAACTCAGGGCCAGCATGTGGCTTACTGGGTTAAACCACTACCTGCAATGCCGGTATCCCATGTGAGTGCCAGTTCAAATCCTGGCTGCTCTGCTTCCGGTCCAGCTCCCTGCTAACGCACCTGGGAAAGCAACTGCAACAGCAGATGGCCCAAGTGCTTGGGCCCCTGCTACCCACGTGGGAGACTGGATGGAGCTCCTGGCTCCTGGCTTCTGCCTGAGCAAGGCCTGGCCTTTGCAGCCGTTTGGGAAGCGAACCGGGGGATGGAAGATCTCTCTGTCTCTTTCTCTCCCTTTCTCCATATAACCGTGCCTTACAAAGAAGTAAATCTTTTAAACAATTTTTTTTTTAAATGAAACCTAATATTACAAACCCAGAGTTCCCAGCAGGTCCATAATGAGATGAAATTAGTGAGTCGTGGATTCGCCTAGAACTCTTGGCTTCTGCAGAAGCCCCCCCCCCCCCCCCATGGCCAGCCTGGCCATATCAGGACGTGGATCTGAGGCCTGTCTTCTGGAGTAGTCGCTGGAAGACCAGAGCTGTTCCTTGGGTCTAATTGGCCATCACGGAGAAGCTCTTGTTGCTGTCAGGATGCAGTTCTGGGCCAGGTGCTCCTTACTGGGCATGCCAAGTGACTACAGTAGTCAAGGTGCACCTTCCACTGACATCGGGGCTCTTTTGTTCCTGCCGCTGCTAAGTGGCATTTCACGTTATCAGTAATGACTGGGAGAGAGGGCATCGCCTGATACCTAATGACCAGCTGGAGGAGCTGTGGGCCTGAGGCAAGGCACACAAGATGCTATTAAACTTGGAAATTCAAAAATGTAAAGAAAAACTAATTACCTTCTTATGCATGTTACCATGGACACGGAGTTTTGTTTATAGTTTTAATCTTTTTCTAGACATCCAAGTCCAGTTTAGCAACCAATGGGAAATCCACACTTCAGGCTCAATTGCCACTCACTTAGCAAAGCGTGGCATAGCCTAGTTAAGAACTGTTGCTTTAAGAAGGTTCTATGTGATGTGCATTGCCATAATAAGCAGTCATATTTTATTGAACAGTTGGCAATCGGTCTTCAAAATCAGCTAACCTTGTGGGGAACACGTACTGTTCCCCCAGAGTGGCAGTAACTTTCATACTGTTCTTTTGCCTCAAGAATGATCCATTTCCCAGCCTTCAAATTGCATGCACATATTTTATGCACTTGCACCAGAAACACTTTTTTCAGTGGGATCTATTATTACGGCCTGTATCTTGGAGATTAACGTTTTAGCAAGAAGGAGAATACACCTCGAGACGCACCTGATGCACCACCATTTGGGTGATAACGATTTGTTCTGCATCAGTTTTAGTCTTGGAACACATCTTGAAACTTCCAGGGAAAAGTAGGACGTAATTAAATTAATGCTGCAACTCTGCAGAAATGCTGGCTGCAGTGAACACAACAAACTCCTTATTGATTCTAAGGTTACAAAAACTCTCAGAAACTTTGAGAAATGCAATTTCATCTACAACTGCAAATTGATCTGCTTTTCATTTGCTTCATCCTAAGACAAGAGAAATGTAACCAGCCTTTATCAAAACTTTAATACAGAAACACCATTCATGTATCCATCCATTCATTTATTTATCCAGGCAATACTTTATTTATTTATTTATTTATTTGAAAGGCAGAATGACCAAGGGAGAGGGAAACAGAGCTCTTCCATCCACTGGTTCATTGCTCAAATGGCTGCAATGGCCAGGACTGGTCCAGGGTTAACCCAGGAGCCAAGAACTCCATCTGGGTCTCCCACATGGGTGTCAGGGGTCCAAGTACTTGAGGTATCCTCCCTGACTTCCCAAGAGCATAAGCAGGAAGCTGGATCTGAAGTGGAGCAGCCGGGACTTGAATCAGCACCCAGATGGGATGCCATCTTCATTGCAAATGGCAGCTTAACCTGCTGTGCCACAACAGGTGTCCCTCTAGCCAGTAACAGAGAGCGAGAGCGAGAGCGAGAGCGAGAGAGAGAGAGAGAGAGAGAGAGAGAGAGATGATCTGCCATCTGCTGGCTCACTCCCCACAGGGCCACCCTCTTGAAGAAAGCTTGCAGGCTGGGATCTGGGATTGTGGGCGGGGCTTGGCTCCCCACCCTGATAAGAGCCTGTGTTCAGCTTGAGTTTTGTCTCTTGTGCGTGCTTCCTCACCAGGTGATGCCCTTGATGGTGCAGGTGCAGCGATATGATAAGATGACCCTCGTCAGACTCAAGCACCATCTTCTTGGGTTTCCCAGCCCCTGGCTCCGCGAAAAGCAAACTTCTCTCCTCTTTAGAAGTCGCCCAGTCTCTGCTGTGTCGCAGCAGCAGCAGCAGCAGCAGCAGCAGAGTTAAGTTTGCCAGGTCTGGAAGCGTCCAGGGCGGAAAGAACACATTTCTGAAGGGAAGAGGAAAAATACTCCTGCGAGTATGTTAACATCAAAACACGCACTGATGAGCCCAGCACGAGGGCTGGGCTCAGTGTCCTCACAGCCCAGCTCTCCTGGCGCTGGCTGAATCCATGGTGCAGGCGTCTGGGGGAGATGACCTCACTCACTGGGGCAGCTCCCCGGCTCAGGAGACATCAGTTCTGGCAGAACTGAGGCTTCATCACTCATCCTAACAGCTCGGTCCTCCCTGCCTCTCCACGCCACGTCCAGCCACGTCTCCCTGTCTCCAACAGCGCAGCGGGCTCATGGCATTCATGGGCTCTCTGTTCCAGAGCTGGGAAGAAAGATGGGATTTGTCCCTGCTGTCCTCAGAGCCAGGGCTATTGGCGCTGACAGGACCATCTGAACCCCACACCATAGAAGGGCGGAGCTTGGAGAGGAAAGGAAAAATGACTGGCGGAAGCAGCCGCCCTTCCTGGGGGCTTACAGGTGAAGAGTTTGACCCAAAGTGGAAAAGCCTGCTTCACTTGCCCCAAAACGATCACGTGAGAAGCGAAAACGAGATCTCGGTTCCCTTTTCTTTAGAAAAAGATTTGTTTATCTGAAAGGCAGCCTGACTAAAAAAGAGGGTGGGGGGACAGAGCGAGAGAGAGAGCTTTGACCCGCAGAGTCACCCCCTAAATGGCCGCGGTGGCTCAGGCGTGGCCGGGTTGAAGCCCGGGACCCAGAACTCCATCAGTGTCTCTTACGTGAGTGGCAGGGGCCCAAGTAGCTGGGCCATCTTCTGATGCTTTACGTGCCTTGGCAGGGGGCTGGATCGGAAGTGGAGGCGAGACTTGAGCCGGGCACTCTGATACAGAATGCGGGTGTCCGAAGTGGCAGCTTAACCTGCGGCACCACAGCGCCAGTCCCAAGTTCTTGATTATTAACGCAAACCTGTGTGCACCTGACTTCGCCACCATTTACCTGGGGAGTTTGTGCAGACATGGTGAGGTCACTTTGAATGGCGTCCTCAGCTCAGTAACTCAAGGAAAGAACTCATAAGAACCACCCCACCCCACCCCACCCCTCCACCCGAGAATGCCAGGATGGCGTTTCCTACTGAACTTGAAGTGGTGGGGAAGAAAACCCGAGTTGTTGGCATGCCCAGGTGTCAGGTGTAGGTGGATACTGAGCAAACAAGTAGCATCTGGGGATGTCCCAACTTCCCCGAGTTCCCCAAACCCCCACAGCGATTTGAAAGCAGCTGCTGGGTGAAGACAAGGTCATCCTTCAAGGTGAGATTCCCAGTGTTATAGCACAGTGGGTTAAGCCACTGCCTGTGACGCTGGCATCCCATGTGAGCACTGGCTGCTCCACTTCCTATATAGTTCTCTGCCAATGCTTCTAGGAAAGCAGCAGAAGATGGTTCAAGTACTTGGGTCCCTGCTACCCACGTGGGAGATCTGGATGGAGCTCCTGGCTTTGGCCTGGCCCAGCCCCAGCCATTGTGGCCATTTGGGGAGTGAACCGGTGGATGGAAGAACTCTCTCTCTCTCTTCCTGTCTTTGTAATGCTGTCTTTAAAATAAAAGAACAAATCTTAAAAAAAAAATTCCTAGAGTTTTATAAAAATGAATTATGGTTTTAAGTTTTTGCAGTTGTCCATGGAATGCAAACCTCGGCATATACCTGAATTATTAAACATCTGCTTTAAAAATGTGGTTCCAGTTCAAGACGGATTGGACTGAAAAACCAGCCATGCATGCAAAGAGGGCACGGAACCTTAACAATTTGGGGCTGAATATTTGAAAGCACAAATCCCCACGAAGTCTCTGACCGCGTGTCAATGCTCCGAGGAACGTTTTTGTCCCTGGAAATCTGTGAAAGACACGTCCTCTTTTAAAAAGCCCACAAACATACCCTCTGCACACGGCACTCCAGTTTGCACCCAGCTCCGTGTTCTGCGCAGGTGAGACTGCTTCTTTTGCACACCACACACTACATGGTGGTGGTGCTGGCCCCTGCTTTCCCAGGAAGGTCATGTGGTGGTGGTGGTGGGCTACTCTGGGCCTGTGCATCGGTTGAGAAAATCCCTAACAGGGCAATGGGTGAGAGTGGGGTGGGGGTGTCCTTTGTGGTTAGGGTCTGGTCACTTCTTGCTCCTGATTGTTCTGGAGCTGTGTGGAGAGGCTCGTGCACAGTCGAGTGGCTGGGGCTTGGCTGTGGGGCCCCTGCCTCTGTGCTGTCTCAGCTGTATCAATCCAGATCGCACGGAGTCTATCCGAAGAAATGACGTGGCGTGGATAGTTATGAGAGAGGCCAGCTCACGGTGATCTGGGTGTCCCATGGGCAGGTGCTGCTCACAGGTGAGAGGTCGCTGCCTGTGGGGTAAGCACAACCCTGGCTGAGAAGCTGACCCTAGGCTGAAGCACCCCTCCGCAGGGGCCAGCAGCCCCTGTTCTCTCCCACAAGGGAGGGTAGGATGCTCACTCCCACACACTGGCTCTTGAGTCCACCTGTTTCACGTGGGTCTCCGCTCCTTTCCTGCTAAGTGTTTCTGGGCATCCCCAGGAAGTGGGGTGCTTGTGGCCATCCCTCTCCATTCTGCTCTGCACCCCATTTTTGGAGCCTATGACTATCAGACCACTTGACGAGGGGAGGGACACTGCACAACTTCTGTGTTCAGTTCCCACTCAGTCCTCCCTGGGGTAATTCTACTGGACCATACCTTGCCCCCCAAAACACACACACACAGCCCTGCGGCTGCAATTATGAGAGCCCCCAGAAAGGAGCCTATTGGGAAGGGTGGGGAGCTCAAGTCCTAGGTAGATTTTAGGTCGCTCCCCAGCCCTGGTCCTTGCGGGCAGCTTCCAGAATCAGTCCCTCCTGGGCCAGCTGGTCAGTTCAAGGCCAGGTTATTTCATTACAAGTTGCAGCTCCTCATAGGAGTCCCTGTGCAGTGCTGGGCACTGAGCTTCTGTTGCTGCAATAGAAATCCGTGTTACGATTCCCGGTGCTTCCTCAATGACCTTGTACTGTTTTGTATGTCCCCCGCACAGGCCATATGATGATGTAGCCATGACTGGCACGCACCACAACCAACTGTGAGATGGTTCAGATGACAACCAAAGTGGACGAAGAGGTGAAGTTACCAGGCCACAGGGGAACTAGGCTCATGGCAGACTGTATGACTTTTTTTTTAAGTTTTATTTATTTATTTGAAAGTCAGAGTTACACAGAGAGGAGAGGCAGAGAGAGAGAGAGAGAGAGAGAGAGAGAGAGAGAGAGATCTTCCATCTGATAGTTACTCCCCAACTGACCGCAATGGCCAGAGCTGCACCAATCTGAAGCCAGGAACCAGGAGCTTCTTCCAGGTCTCCCACATGGATGCAGGGGCCCACGGACTTGGGCCATCTTCTACTGCTTTCCCAGGCCATAGCAGAGAGCTGGATAGGAAGTGGAGCAGCCGGGTCTTGAACTGGTGTCCATATGGGATGCCAGCGCTGCAGGCCGGGCTGCAGGCCGTTAATCCACTGTGGCACAGCACCGCCCCCCCCCCGTATGACATTTTACCATTTTTATCTTCCCCATCTGTCCATCACTTTTCAATCAAGAAAATAGTCATAAATTGACAGACAGATGCAAGTTCAGAGAACTGTTAGTGATGAAAGACATTCAATAAACATTTTCTACATGAAGATTCAGTTTTTACTGTTATATATATGTGTATATGATTTATTTGAAAAACAGTTACAGAGTGGAGAGAGATGGCTGCCCAGGGCTGGGCCAGTTGGAAGCCAGGAGCCTGGAGCTGTATCCTGGTCTCCCATGTGGGTGACACTTGGACCATCTTCTGCTGCTTTCCCAGGTGCATCAGCAGGGAGCTGGATCGGAAGTGGAACAGCCGGGACCCAAATCAGCTTAACTTACTATACCACAATGCCAGCCCTGACACCATTGTATTTAAAAGCTATAATTTTCAAAAAGCTTTGTTACAAGGCAAGAGAACATTGTATGTGACTTTGGGGCATTTGGGCTACATATTTTTAAGAAGGCCTATGTGCATCACTCTTTGTTTATGCCTAAACTTCAAATCCACAAACAGAGCAAGATAAAATGAACATACTAAAATACAAACAGAGGGCTGGCACTGCGGCTCACTCGGCTAATCCTCCGCCTGCGGCGCTGACACCCTGGGTTCTAGTCCCAGTTGGGGCGCTGGATTCTGTCCTGGTTGCTCCTCTTCCAGTCCAGCTCTCTGCTGTGGCCCGGGAGTGCAGTGGAGGATGGCCCAAGTGCTAGGGCCCTGCACCCATCCTGGTTTTAGATCGCTGCCGCACTGGCTGTAGTAGCCATTTGGAGGTGGAACCAACAGAAAAGGAAGACCTTTCTCTCTGTCTCTCTCTCACCGTCTAACTCTGCCTGTAAAACAAAACAAAACAAAAACAAAAACAGAGGAACTTAAAAATATGGCTTGGCAAAATAAAACATCAGTAGGTTCAAGTCAGTAAACAAAAACCCAGGGCCAAAGTTCCCATCCAGTGGGCAGACCTGAACTATACCCCACACCTCTGGGTCCTGCTGTGGCTAAAGCCACATCTCATCTGTCACTAAGACTCACCCCAGGCCAAGCAAGAGGTTGGGTAACCCCAGAGACCACGGGTAACCTCACATGGAGATGCACCTAGCAAAGCGGGCTGAGACAGAGGTGTGACAAGAGCTTAAAAACGAAAAGAAATCAAAAGCCCCGGGCTTCATCTGTGGTCCCCTGACTCCCAGCCCCAAGACAGCAGATCCCGGGACAAAGGCTCAAGTGCAAATATTTATTGGGAAGTGTGAGCCAACAAGTAGGAGTCTGAGACGAGGGGGATGTAGCCTAGATGGATGGAAAACCAATACGAGGCTGAGTTATGGGGCTGGCCGCAACGCTTGGCCAGTGACTCCCAGCTCTTTCCGGGCTGCTGGAGCGCTTGTGTAAAAGATGTTGCAGGATGATCTGTCTCGGGGGAGAAAGGGAAGAATTTATGCATTTGTACTTGGGCTCCAAGTCTGTCTCCAACTCCCCTGCACCTCTGAGCTTTGCCCGTACGTGGGCCCCTTGAGATGCCCCGCATGTCCCGGTAAGCCCCTGGAAGCCCCAGCACACTGCTCCTGCAGGAAGCTGCCCAGCGCCTGTGTCACTGCTGGGTGGGGACCCACAGGGTGCCTGAAGCACACTTCAGGTCTAAAACTGACTGCTGCTTCCAAGGCATCTTAGCCTCTTCTGAGGTTCAGCAAGGTGCTGATCCACGAGCAGAAACATCAGAATACTCGCACCAAGCATCCATCCCACTTCCCGCAGGGGAGTTCCTGGAATCTGAGGCCCAGCTCTGCTTCTGATCCAGCTTCCTGCTGATGCAGACCCTGGGAGGCAGCAGGTGGTGGCTTACATACTTGGGTTCCTGGCAACCACACTGGAAATGATGATGGAGCTCCTGGCTCCTGGCTTTGGCCTGGCTCAGCCCCGGTTATCGAGGACATTTAGGGATGGAACCAGTGAGCAGATGGAAGATAGATATTTGTTTGTCTCATTCTCTCTTTCTCTCCCCTTTTCAAATAAGTAGATAATTAAATTATTTTTTTTCTAAAAGTGTATATTATCTTCAAAAATGTTGGGGCTGGCATTGTGGTGTAGTGGGTTAAGCTGCTATCTGGCGATGCCAGCATCCCACATGGGCATGGGTTCACATCTCAGCTGCTCCACTTTTGATCCAGCTCCCTGCTAATCGCCTAGGAAAGCAGTAGAAGTGCTTGGGCCCCTGCACCTATGTGGGAGACCTGGGTGGAGTTCCAGGCTCCTGGTTTTGGCCGGGCCCAGCCTGGCTGTTGCAGCCGTTTGAGGAGTGAACCAGAAGAGGGAGGGCATCTCCCTTTCTCTCCCTCTGTCTGTAACTCTGCTTTCCAACGAAATGAAAGTGAAATTTAAAAAAGAACAAGAAGAAGCACGTTGGAAATCGGGCAGCTGTGAAGTAGCTGGGAGTCCCCTCTTGCATTTGGCTTTGTTTTCTGAGGTTTCAGCTGCCCAGGGTCTGCTCCAAAAATATGTAATGGAAAATTCTAGAAATAAGTGACCCCTGCATTTTAAATAGCTTTTATTACAGCGTATTGCTATTAATGCCATAGTTTATTAGGAGCTATCACTACTGACCTCATCCCGTGTCTAACTTAAAAGAAACTCTACCTTAGGTATGCACAGAACTTGCTATTCTCACCCAAGGGGCTCTCGGAATGTCGCCTCCCTCCCCAGGGTCTCTAATCTACTCCTTCTGCTTTCTCCTGAAGACACCAGGGGCAGGGAGCCACCGTGCGTTCTGGCAAATTCTTCTCGCTCCCCTCTCTCTCCTGCGGGCTCCTTCTACCTCCTGCAGCCTGGGAGGCGCTGGGGGGAACCGGTGCTGTGGGGTTTCCGTATACCTTTATCCCTGTCCTTCAGCGCAAAGCCTTGGGAGCAGCTCCCTGGTCACACTCTGCTGAGACTGAAGCCTGCAGGTAAGACACCTGTTTGGGTGTCATTTATTTATTTATTTATTTTAAAGGGGCACCCACCTCACGCTCACTCCACACACTGTAGTTTCTAAATCGCCGCGCTGCAGGATACCACAAAGTAACCCCATCCCAAACCAGGGCCACTTGGTGCCAGGCTGTCCCCGCGGGTGGGAAGCATCCCCATCAGAAGAGGAGTTGGGTGGGTTGCTCATGAGGGGAAGAGAAGTCTGGATCATCCAGCAGTTCAGTTCACAGGTAGGGAACCCCATGGCCCAGGCCCGCTGTCTGGTGCATAGGTACATACAGTCCACCCCTGACTGGCACCCCAGGAGGCCGGTTTGGGAATTTTGGCTCCTGAAGCTGCACTTGCATTGAAAATCACAAAGAGCCATGGGATCCTTTACAGGAAAACCTTGTCTTGTGGAATTGAGTACCTGGGCAGTGACTCCTCACAGGAGGCTGGCCGAGGGGGCAGGGGGTGCAGAGGGACCCCGGTGGGTAAGGCAGGCGTTGCTCACTGCCACAACCCTCCTGGTCCCCTGAGGCTGGGTTCAGGACGCTCCTGTTGTTACTTGTGGCACTTTAAACCATTCCTGGGCACGTGGAATTAAGTTTCTTTGGGAGCAAACAAGTTTTGAAATCCATGCATGTTTTTTTTTTTTTCTTAAGCATTTTTTTCCCCGTGGAACATTCTCAAACCCCTCAGATGTAAGCGTTTCCAACCCTCTGGGCACGGATTTTTGTTATCTGTCACCGAGCGCCCTCGGGCGCCACAGCCGGCACACAGGAGGACCCTGTGGCCTGAGGTCTCCTCCCTGCTTCGTGCAGGCCCATTGTCGGACACCATGCACACAGCGGGCCCTCTGCGTGGGGGAAAAGAGGGGACCGCGGGACCCAGCGCTCGCCCCTCGCGTCCCTGCTGTCACTTATGCCAGCCACGGACAGGAGCCTGAGCAGCCTCTGTGTGGGCCGGCTCAGGATCTAAGGGTGCGAGCCCAGGCGCGGGGCAACTCGCTCAGCCACAGGCACGAATACCAAGCAAGAAAAAGCAGGGTGAGGACGTGAGGGCGCCCACATCACGAGTCCAGGCGGGCTCTGCAAAGCTGTCTTTAAAAAAAAAATCTACCAGGCCAGGGACCTGCACCAGGCAGCTCAGAGCTGGGTGCTTCGTTCTGGCTGCCTATTAGTCACCTGCTCTCTCGCGCCTGAAGCCCCAAATCCACCTGTCCAGACGCCGGGGGACCCAGTCCCAGCTCCCCCAGGCGCGGCCTCCCCTGCCAGCGCCGCGCGGGCCAGGGCGGACGCGGACGCAGCCGCGCGCCCCGGGCGCCAGGGCCGCCGCGCCCACCCCGCCCACCCGCCCCTCCCGGCGTGACGTCACCGACCACGTGACGCCACTCCCCCCCGCCAGCACGGGGGCTCAGCTGCGCGCCTCTCCGGTGCTCGGGGGTTCTGCGCGGCCCCTCCCCGCGCCGCCGCCCCCGGAGCCCGCGCGGGGCGCGCAGCGAGGGGGCTCTGTTGAAATGAGAAGCGGCGCTGGAAATGCAGGGAGCAGATGTCCCTGTTGCTGGCGAGGCCTGGGTGGCCTGCTGTTCGGGCAGAAAGGGTGGAGGCGATGACCTTGCGCGCCGGCTGTCAATCTCGCCGGTGCAGATGGCCAGCCTCGAGCCCTGCGCGCGCCTCGGAGTTGGAAAGGGAGCGGGGCCGCTGGGGAGGACGCAGCCTGCGTGGCGGTGGGGGAGGAGGAGGAGGCGAGGCGGCGGCCGGGAGGGAGCGCGAGGGGCTGCTAAGAAAGGCTGGCCCCGCGCACAATGCGGCGCTGGCGGCGGCCCCCGGGGACCAGACGAGTCCGTGCCAACGTGCCCTCTGGATTCCCAATCCTTTTAGGCGCCAGCGAGCAAAGAGCAGGGCGGCCGGGGCCTTGACGATCACCAGCTTGGACGTGCGCACCACGCATGCAGATGCGGGCACTTCCCCTGGGAGGGTTATGGGGTGGGATCGCCAGGAACGCACCAGGAAACCCAGCCGGCCTCGTGCGGGCCCTTGCATTTTCCCCTGGAAGAGACCTCCCCTTTCCATGTTCAGAAAAGCCAGCTGAGCTCCACAGCCCTTAGTCACCCAGGTATTTACTGAGTTTTTCCTACTTCCTTTCTCTCTTGGCCTGTGTGGTCAGTGGTATAAAATTCCTGGGAACTCCCACCTAAACACCAGCTTCCTGTTTATGCTCCCAGCTGTGAACAGCAGTGGACCAAGAGTCTAGGATAAACAACCAGCAGAGGTTTGCAGGTGAGTTGGAGGGGGAAAAAAGCCAACAACTATCCCCCCCCCCAAAAAAAAAAAATAATAAAACACACCACTAAGATGGGCCAGTCAGAGGGTCAGGTTCAATGCTAAAATCACCCGGGGAGAAAGGGAAAAATTAAAATGTAACTTTATGCCTGAGCTCAGACTGCATGTCTACTGGGAGCCAATACAATTCCATAATAAAAGAGGAGACACCAAAGTACGTGTTCTCCTCTGTAGCCACTAAAGGCCCTTTTCTTAGTACTGTTGTGCTGGCAGGTTGACGTTCCCACAAGAGCACAGCCTGTGTGTGTGTGTGTGTGTGTGTGTGTGTGTGCAGGCGACACCTCTCCATGGCTGTAGCCGCCTGAATTGCCACTTCCTCAGCTTGGGAAAGAACCCGACAGAACCTGGGTAGCTTCCGCACCAACAGATAAGACCCTGTTAGGGACTCCTACATCCTGTTTTATCGGAGTACTTGGGTTTGAGCCCTGGCTCTGCTTCTGATCCGTTCCAGCTTCCTGCTCTGTGACCCTGGGAGGCAGCAGGTGGTGGCTCAGCCAGCTGTTTCTGCCCAGCATATGGGGGGAGGGCTGGATTGGGGGCCCCAGTTATGGATTCTGGCTGTGGCTTGGCACAGCCCTGGCTATTATCCATGCATGTCAGCGGTGAGCCAGGGCATGGGACTGATCTCTCTTTGTCTCTCTTTCTGTCTCTTTCCCTCCTCTTCCTTCCATCTCCCTTTCGCTCCCTCCCTGTCTCTCTATCCCTCTGCCTCACTGTAGATTTTTTTTAAAAAGAAGAAGGGCCAGTATTGTAGGGTAGCCAGTGAAGCCTCCACCTGCCATGCAGCAAACCATATGAGCGCTAGTTTCTGTCCTGGCTGCTCCACTTCTGATCCGGCTCCTTGCTAGCCAAAGCAACAGAAAATGGCTCAAATGCTTGAGCCCCTACCACCCACATGGGATGAAGCTCCTGACTCCTGGCTTTGGCCTCGCCCAGCACTGGCAGTTGTGGGAGTGACCCAGCAGATGGAAGAACTCTGTGTCTGTAACTCTGCCTTTCCAAATACATGAATATTTTTATAAGAAGAACCAAGCGGTCATGCTGATCCTGTCCACCCCTGCTCTAGCACAGGGTTTCTGGCCCAGCTCCCGGGGAGTGGACAGAGGTTTTGCCATCAAACTCCCTCTGGTGAGCAACTCCTCCCTGGCTGGGAAGACGGCATCGCTCCTTGACCATCTTGTTTTGTAATCAGTTTTCTGCTTATAAAACTCGACTCCATCTCAGTTTACGGAGTCCTGCAGAACAGATCCGAGTTCTCATGGCGTTGCCTCTCAGGTTTGGAAGCAGTACGTGGCTACAAGCCAAAGGACAGGTCGGTGAGCCCGTGTGCAGCTCATCCAGGCAAAACTAACTTTTGGTTTTCTGTTTCTGTCCTTTCCTGTTCTGAGTCGGTAGAGCCAGACTCGGTTATTCAGGTCTGGGAAAGAAAGGGAAGGTCCTTCTCTGGGCTGACGTTTGGTGGTTTCGTGTGTTATGCTCACAAGATCCCTCCGGGCGGGCGGGTATGGCTGTGGTCCCTTTCTGCAGACCCGGAGGTCAAGGACTCACCAAGGTCACAGGCTGATGAGGAGGGTAATGAGGTCGCAGCCTGCAACTCCTGCTTGATGTTACCTGAAGCCTCTACCATCCCACTCCAGAGCAGAAACCCGGGGTCCAGAATTTGTTTTCCAGAATATTCCATGTCATGCAGCTTTTATTCATGGCCAGGTTGTATATATCACAGTTATACAGCTACAAGGGCTGTTGAAACACAAGTTAAGAACTTCAGGGGCGGGGGTGAGTTCTTTTTGGAAGCCAAGGAGACAGAAACTCCAAGTTAAAGCCAGAAGTCGTCCGGAACATGCTTTTATTCCAGCGGCATACTTAACGGCACGGTGTCACACTACCCTGGAATGTCCTGCGTGGGCGAAGGCTGGCCAGGCCCTTGATGCCATTGAAATTGTCCCGTGTATTCCAGCTCCATCAAAGGCACAGCCTCCGCCCCTTCCCTCTGCCTGCTCTCCAAGATGTCAGTTAATCAAGAATACGTTTCCCATGCGCTCGCTCTCTCTCTCTCTCTCTTGCTCTCTTTCTCTCTCCCAGAGTTGCTAGGTTTGCCAGAATAAAAGTAAAACCACAAAAAGAAGACTCCGCTCAGCCTCTTCATCGCCCTTTGTGGCTGCTCTTTTACAGGTGGAGGTGGGTGGAGCATCAAACACTGGAAACTGTCGTCCCCACGTGCCTTCTCAGAATCAAGCCACACCGGCGTGGACCCCTGCTGCATTACTCTTTGCCCCCAAGTGTTGGAGAGCTTTTCTCTCCTGGAAAACGCGCCGCAGAAACACCGTGGAGTGATGGAGCGAGTGCTGAGAACGGCGCTCGCCCTGTGTGACGAACTGTTGCAGCCAGGTGGATGGGGCGCCGCTTACACATTTACGTTTTCCTGATTTGTCTGAAAATTATAAACAGCGCTGGAGACCTCTTCCTTATTGCCCAGTCTAGAGCAGCCCGTGGCGTCACTGTCACATCCATTGCTGCTTCCTAACACGCGTCCCAACCTGGGGACTTGGGCATAGAACAAGCACCCTCGTCCTCTTGTTTACCGGCTGCCATAGAGGGGGACCTACATTATGTGTTTGATGAATAATTGCACCTCTTGTGCACAGGTATTTTGCTCTTGATATGTTTTTTCCTTAGAATACATCTTTTGAGTTATCAAAATCACAGGAAGAGAAAACAACGCTAGTTTCCAGGTCTCAGGGGTGGAGTTAGTGTTTAAATGGGAGTAAAGCGTCAATTGGGGGAGATTTGAAAAGTTCTGGAGATGGACATTATGGTGGCTGCACAATGAGGTGGTTTGGCGCTACAAACTACACGCTCAGAATGGTGGAAACACAACACTGGTTCGTGTCCTGGCTGCTCCACTTCTGATCCAGCTCTCTGCTATGGCCTGGGAAAGCAGTAGAAGACAGCCCAAGTCCTTTGGCCCGCGCATGGGTGACCCAGAAGAAGCTCCTGGCTCCTGGCTTCAGATCGGCCCATCTCTGGCCATTGTGGCCATTTGAGAGTGAACCAGCAGATGGAAGACCTCTCTCTTTGTGTCTCCCTCTCTCTGTCTGTAACTCTAGCTCTCAAAATAAATTTTAAAAAGCTTAAAAAAGGTAGAAACATTAATTATATCTTAAACATATGAAATTGAAGCTGTATATATTTTATATTATATATATATAATCACAGGCAATATCAATAAAATCTTGGAATGAGGAAACCTGTCATCACTTCAATAATATTCATCTATGTTTTTATTTGGTACATTTATGACTCTGTTTGAAGTATCCATATATTAATAGTAAGGAATCAGGTAAAGATCCAATTAAATTTTCATTCTAGCTAATCAGTTACTTTCTCATTTAAAGTGTGACCCATGTTTTCTCTCTTATTTGAAATGCCATCTGTTTATTATTATAATAAGCAACCAAACTCTTAAAGTAAGTGTATTTCACTGTTCTCTCTCTTCTAGCATGAAGACCCTGCTCTTCTATTTACAGTAAGCCAACAATGTATTTATATGCTGACTGTCGCCATAAATCTCAGACAGTGACTAACCACTGTGTGTGGAATTGATGACTGGAAACTTACTCGCCAAATGTCTACACAAACCAGGGCGGGGCCAGGCTGAAGCCAGGAGCTAGGAGCTCTATGCAGAGACCCAAGCACTTGAGCCATCACCTGCTGCCTCCCAGGAAAAATAGCAGGAAGCTGGATGGGAAGTGGAGAAGCCGGGACCGGTAGGCATGCTGATATAGGATGCAGGCGTCTCAAGCAGAGGCGTAACCTGCTATGCCTCAGTGCCTGCCCTGCATAGGTTTTAAGTTATGTGCAATTGGAGGTTGGGAAGAAGATCCCGTTAGTGGGAGTCAGCAGAGAAGAGAGTGTCCCAAAGGCAGCTGTGCAGAGGGACAGGTGCTGCCGAGGAGAAGGCACGGCTGTCCGCCCTGGAGGTCTCCCTTCGAGCATCCTTTGGGGGCATCTGGGACACAGCGAGGCAGTGTTGCCATGAGCCGTTTTCCCCTGAGAATGCCTTACGCATTCCGGTGTCCTGTTTCACACTGTCAAACCCTGTGAGAAGAGGCCTGATTGACAGAGGAGGTGGGCGTTCCTGGTTCTCTGGCAGTAATCCCCCCTGACCTCCAAATCCTGGCCGCCTGACCTCGGCCTACCCTCTGCAGACCCTGGCACAGATCCAGGGCTCCTGGAAGGCAGACACTTTGCTCAGGGCACATTAACAACTACATGTTCCTGTTTTGCACAACTACTAGGTGCTACTCCTGCAGAAGACTTGAGTGTGCTCTCGGTGAAACAGGGCCTCAAGCTCGCGTCTCTGTAACCACGGCCTTTTGCCCACTCTGGCCCTGCTGTCCACGTTGCCTTAGCTCAAGCCCAACAAGGGCTCTCAGGCCTGAGGCTGCACACCTGCTTCCCCCTTAGCCACCTTCTCTCTTTGGACCCAGACCCTGTTTTTCCTGCTCGGGTTTGCCTGTGTCCTTCGACTACTGTGTGGCTCAAGCCAAGCTGAGCCTGCTCCGGGCTGGTTGGGTAGAGCAGGGGGGCGGCGAGAGCACGGGCTCAGCAGGAGCTCCGTGAAGGGCAGGCGGTTGCACTTCACCGGCCGCAGGGCATCCACAGGCGGGTCGCCTGCCCTGTTCACACCAAGGCTGCCTCGAGCTCACTGTTCAGTGCCAATTCACTCGTTTACTGGGTATCGAATGTGTGCCATACGAGGAATCAGAGGTGGACAGGACAGACACAACTCTGTGAGAGATAAAGGTCTCCCATCCGCTGGTTCACTCTCCAAATGCCTGCAAGAGTCAGGCCTGGGCCAGGACAAAGCTAGGAGCCAGGAGCTCCATCGGGGGCTCTCCTGTGGGTGGCAGGGCCCAAGGACTTTAACCGTCCCCTGCTTCCCCCAGGGTGTGCATTAGCAGGAAGCTGGGATCAGAAGCAGAGCCGGAACTTGAACCCAAGGGCTCAGGTCTGGGATGCAGACTTCCCAAAGTGGCATCTTAACCACTGCACTGAATGGCCACTCCGCAGATACGAATCTCGGCTTCAAGGAACCTATATTGCAACGAGGTAGACAGGTGAATGCTACAAACAGATGAACCGAGTGCCCGACAGCGGCAGGTGCTAACTGGGCATAGGAGCTCACGACTAAGGGGTTGACACGGAGCCCACTTTAGCTCTGACACCACCGAGGGCCTCCCTGCACCCTTTGCCCTTTGATGCAGTTCCCAATGTGCACCTTTTTTTGTTCTTTGTTGTTGTTGTTTTTTTTCCTCATTGCTTAATTATTTGGAAAGGTCTCCCACCAACCCTTGCTGTATCTGCGAGTTTTCTAGCCACAAAAGAAACAAGACAAAGCAGTGAGCTGGAGAAACCAGAAGTGAACATCGCTGCTTCCCATCCAGTTTTCCTCTTCTTTTGCCCTTTGACACTTGGACCTGATTGGCTTATAGGCTGGGGGCAGGGGCAGGGGGCACGCTCATTTGCATGGCTTTTCTGTATGTGGGGAAGAGAGCAGCCAGCTTGCATTCCGGAGACTCAGTGTGGAAGCATGGAGGCTCATGAGAAATCCCACCACGACCTGGAATCGTGACTCAGCGAGCTCGGCCTGCGGTCCAGCTTATGGGCAAACCACTCCATCATCTTTATGTCCGACTTGTCAGACACTTGTGGGATTCCATTTTGGGCTTTGGACATGTAATTATGTCTGCAGAGCCACAGCGGAGGCCCGGATGATGTAATTAATTGCGCGTTAGGCAGGAGTGCCCTCTTTCATTCACCCTCTCATCCGCGGTGTTAATGTGAATTCTTGCTTCTTCTGCATGCTGCTCCTTAAAATACACACGGGTGATGCCATCGACAGCTGTTGTGTAGACCGGAACCGGAAGACCTGCTGGCACCTAGTGGGGAATTCCCTTACGGGAAAATCTGCTCTTTCCCTGAATGTGTTGAATTTGTTGATTGGTTCTTCCCTCCCACTCTCCCTCCCTCCTCTCTCTCTCTCATTCTTTCAGTAGGCAATTACTCTAGGCCCCGACGTATGAGGAAGTGTGTTGAGTAGGAGGGACAAGACATGTACAAGATCTATTCTGTGGCCTCTAGGTCACACTGCTGTGATGGTGCGTACCCTGGGGTGGGCTGCAGTGGGTCACTCTCCTCAAACCACTGCCTGGCCCACCCAGATGCTGAGATTCTGATTCCGTGGGTCCAGAGTGAGCTGCTAGCATGTGGATCTTGAACAAACTCCAGAAGCCATTCTGATCATGTCCTTGGGTCGCAGGGGTCTTCCCAGAACTCTATAACTGGGCTTCTCTGTGTGTGGCACTGTGGCTATGAGTGGCTAACACAAGAGAGGCCTGGTGGTGCCTGACCGGGGACAGCAGCGACACTGAGCTCATGCCTGAGATGATCTGTCCACTCCAGAGAGTCTGTTCCAGCCCCCTCTTGACATGCCAGCCCAGGCAGGCACAGCCTGGTCTTCAGCCTGGCCTTCCCTTGTGGGCCCTGCACTTACAACCCAGGCTTGTCTGCTTTTGGTGCTGAGTCGAGTGGAGACGCAGGGCACTCCTGCTGTAGGTGGCAGACGCCTGGGCACCTGGCGCTAGCACACCATGTTCCTGCAGGCTGGGGAGTGCTCAGTGGACCAAGCAGCCAGAAAGCAGCACTTAGGAAAGTGTCCAGTCCAAAAGGAGATGATGACCAGGTGGCCGCCCACAGAGGCTGATCGGAAGGAGCCAAGTTCTTTCTGTGCAGGGCCCACAGGTGTGCGTGCGGGAGGGGACAACTGGGCAGCTAAAGGCCTGAGTGACCTCAAGCGGCACACAGCCCTGCCTGCTCCTGCCTCTCCTGCCCTATTTTAATGCAAGCTGCTCCCTTGCCTGCCACCTCCTCCAACTTCCAGCCCTGCCCGGCCTGCCCAGTGCGTCCAGGGCGTGACTCAGCCCTGGCAAGCCGTACAAACCTCCGCAGGAGCGTTGCCAGGTTGCCATTTCTGTGTGACTGGGGCCGGTTTGCCTCGTGCAAAGGCCACTGCCTGCTCGTGCAGTCTTGCTCTTTTTATAAATGTCCAGGGTCAGGTGTGATTATTTCAGACGCGACATTCTGCCCGGCGAGGACTGACGCTGGTGCCACATCCGAGAAGGTGTTTTCCAGGTATTCTGCCCTCGTGTTTCAATGTCACACACGCCACATCTGGCCCGGCTGGCTCAGGTTTAGGGACCCTACATCTCTTGGATTACTAAATAGAGTTGGTTGGAAAAAGCTGACTACAACAGGCAAGCCTTATACACACACATAAAACCAGGAACGCGAAGTAGTGTGGCTTCTTTCTTTCCAGGTGTGGTTATGGACTGGCTCTTGACCTGCAATGATAACACTGCTTTGTTGCATGCATTCACTTGGCTTCTATGAACACACACTGTGTGGGAACCTGGGACAGGCAGGCCCCAAACCACAGCCTGGCCCCAACCTCACACACGTGCACTCCGACACACCTGCAGCATGAAGATGGAGAAGATAGGGTCCCCGGCCCCCAACTTTGCCTTGTCTGGGGAAGCTGGCACCCACACACCAACCATCATGAGGTGGTAAGTGCTAGATGGCACTTGACCTAGATCTTTCCCTAACTACTTATTTATTTTTGTTCATCTACGTGCAAGAGCAACCGAAACAGATAGCGAGCAAGAGAGAGAATGCTTGCATCTGCTGGCTCACTCCCCCAAATGCCCACAACAGTCGAGGCTGGGTCAGGCCGAAGCCAGGAGCCAGGAACTCCACCCAGGTCTCTCCTGCGTGGCAGGCAGGAACCCATGCACTTGGGCCATCACCTGCTGCCTCCCGGGGTGTACATTAGCAGGAAGCGGAATTGGAGGTGAAGAAGGCGGGACCTGAAGCAGGCACGGTGACATGGGGGGTGCAGGCGTCCCAAGCGGCAGCTTAACCCACCGGGCCACCATGCCCACCCCTTGACCTAGAGCTTGTGGGACGCAGAGCAGGTAAGCCAGGGTAGTCTTCCAGAAGCCACGGCAGAGGGCCCTGAAGTGGAGCAGGAGGGGCGGCCAGGGAGGATGGGGGGCAGCTCTCCAGCCAGGCCTGGCACACAGCTTTGTGACAGCCGCTGCTGCACATTCCAGTTACCGAGTGACATTCCTGCCACGCTGCCTCTCCCATGTGCTCCGATTCCCAGGTCATGCGTCCTGGGTTCCTAAGGTAGAAGGGAAAACCCAGAACTGTGTTCCCCGGCGGCGGGAGGGGGCTGTGCCAGGCTGTTTACTCTGTTTGCTCTTGAAAGCAAACTGTGTGCAACCCCTGCCAGGCAGCCCCTGCCCAGGTACGCGGCACCCAGCAGCTCCTGGGCCCCGGCCCTGGCTTGAAGCAGCCCCGCTGGAGGCTTGCATCCGTGCCCTTAGAAGATCAGCAGCAAAGGTCTAAAAATAGGGAAGCAGAGAAGTACAGACTCAGGGATAAATGCTCTTACCAGGCCCCAGGGAAGCCAAGTTCAGGCTTCCTCCCCGCCAAGCCACAGGGTCGTGAGACACTTCCCATCTGGGCCGCTCCAGCCGGGAAAGGAGAGGAGGAAGTGGGAGGCAGGATGTGGTGCAGGGCTGTGCACTGCCCGCCGGCTGGAGGCTCCCAGCAAAAATCCTCCCAGGGACACTGGGAACGGAGCTGACCACTGACACACACACACAGAGGCACACACTCACCCAAGGCATGCTTGTGCACACTCACAAGACAGGCTCACACCCAGGCATGTGCTCACACACGGACACACACACACACACACCAACCTTTGGCTGTCTTCGCCTTTGGTGGGAGCTGGGATCTGAAACTGTGGTCGTGCCGGGTGGCCACTCACTCTGGACTCGGTGCCCAAGGTCTTGAGAATGTCCACAGCCACCCAAGCAGCACAAGGCTGTCTGCAGACGCCCTGGGAGCCCCAGGCTCACGGGCACGAACGCTCAGACGAAACCCAGGGCAGCCACTTGTCACTGCTGATTTGCAAACAAGCTGCTCAAGCCCTGGCCAGTGCATGAGTCCCCCTCCTTTTTCTTTTCTCTCTGTAAAAAGTACTTCATTCCTTTGAAAGGCAGGAGAGAGAGAGAGAGAGAGAGAGAGAGAGAGAGAGAGAGAGAGAGATCTTCCATCTGCTGGTGCGCTCTCCAAATGCCTACAACAGCTGGGCCAGGCCAGGCGGAAGAACTCCATCCAGCACCCAACCACCCATGCACCATCTGCAGCCCCCCAGGGCGTGCGTGAGCTGCAAGGCCGGAACTCGAGCCCAGGCCTCTGCCACTGACGCGATTCGTCTCCGGTGCAGGGGACTCGGGTCCCGCCGGACCCAGGGTGTTCTAGGGCGGGAAAACACTTCCTCTTTTGCCTTAAGACCTCGTTCCAGAAAAACAACAAAAACCTGGAAAGAACAATTTAAGTCCTCCTAGGAAGATGTAGCAGCGGATCACCTCTGCGTCTCCAGGGGCAGCTTCGAGGCCCCCAGGGGCAGGCGGATGCTGACCTCCGGCTTTCACTGGACATCCAATGGGAGGAGTCTGAGGGCGTGACTTCTGCGGGGTGCCCAATGGGAGGAGTCTGAGGGCGCGGCTTCCATGGGACGTCCAATGGGAGGAGTCTGTGGGCGTGGCTTTCTCAGGGTGTCCAATGGGAAGAGTCTGAGGGCGCGGCTTCCGCGGGCCGCCCAATGGGAGGAGTCTGAGGGCGCGGCTTCCGTGGGGCGCCCAATGGGAGGAGTCTGAGGGCGTGACTTCTGCGGGGTGCCCAATGGGAGGAGTCTGAGGGCGGGGCTTCCGTGGGACGTCCAATGGGAGGAGTCTGAGGGCGTGGCTTTCTCAGGGTGTCCAATGGGAGGAGTGTGAGGGCATGGCTTCCGCGGGGCGTCCAATGGGAGGAGCCTGGAGCACGTTCCGGGGATGACTGGAGCGTCGGTGTCCGACGAGGCTTGCCACCAAGATGCGGGCTGTGGCCGCGGCTGTGTGGGGCCTCTGTGGAAAAGTTGCCTCGCTGCACCCGTTGCAGGCTCGCAGGACTCAGGCCTCCAGCAGGCCGCGCGCTTAGGCTGAGAAGAGACTTGTTGGCAGGTGAGCTCTCGAGGCTGTGCGGTAGGCGCCGGGGACAGGTGGCTGGGGAGATCGTTCGGTCCGGAATGATGGCCTGCTGGGTTCCAGGCCGCGTGGCCAGCGAGGGCGGGCGGCGGGGTAGAGTGGGCCACGTCACCAGGCTTCGGCCGGGTCCAGCCCTGGCTGGGTGGCGTGAAGCAGCGGGTGGAAGATCCCTCGCTCTCTCTCGCTCTCGCTCTCGCCCTCGCCCTCCGTCGCTCTGCCTTTCGAATAAGTGAGATAAACTTGACAAATGAAAACAAAGGCGGCCCATGAGGTGGGATGCTGGCCCCCGTCCGTGGGAGGCCCCGTGCCGCGATGGGACGCGGCGAAGCCCTGGTTTGGCCCCTCCGAGCCGCGTGACTTCTGGCCAGCTGTTCAATCTCAACCCGCCTTCTTTGCGTCTAAAACTCTACCCCGGGGGTCGTGTGGACCTGGGCTCAGTGCCTGGCTTGGAGTCAATGCTTGGTAACTTCTGGCTCCTCCTCTGTCCCCTCCGGGGACAGCCGGTCAACCTGGGAACACTCGGCGTTACCCACACACCTTAAACCGCCCGGGAAAACTGGGCAATCGTTGTACGAAAAGCCTGGCTTCTTTGGATGGTATTTCTAGAGAGGAAGGCCCAAGGGGTGGTCTCCGTCGTTGGAAAAAGCTCCGCTCCCAGCGGGCAGCTCGCTGGCCGTGCCGATGCACCTGCCACTCACCCCTTCTCCCTTTTCTTTCAGACAGACATTCTGCGCTCGTTCGATTTAGCTCTCGAGGCCTGGATACGTTGTGCCGGTGATGGATGGGTGTTCTGACAAGTGGGAGCTTTGCTCCTAAAGCATTTTTAGCGCCACTCGATAGGGGCAAGCAGGCCAAGCCCCCAGGCCACCCGTGGCCGGGCCTCGTTTTCCTCTCGGGTTGCACACGTATCAGGTGGCCTGGGTACAACTGCCCTGCAAACCGCCCTGTCAGGCAACCTGAGATGGCCCCAGCCCGCGCTCTCCTGCTCAGAGGTGACAGCAGTGTGCTGAGTGTCCCCATGCACAGATGTCTTCAATTAGGGACAGAGGAAGTCAAGCCTTCCCACCCCCACCGCCCGTCCACTTGAGCAAAACAATGAAACTTTACTAGCTCACTTGAAAATCCGTGTCACCAACAGCCTGGGAGACCAGGAGCCAGCGTGTGCGCCCAGGCTGTCCAGTGACTGCAACAGTTAAGTCACCGCAGGAGCGAGACGCTTGTGCCACTGAGGAGCCGGGGCTGGAGCTCTGGCCTGGCCTTTCTCAGCCCTCCCCGCAGCCCTGGGGACAGTCGCCGTCTTTCTGTGCTGTCCCCCTGAGGGGAAAAGGATGTTCCATACTTCTCTCTTCCAATCCAGATGCAACCTCCCAAAAGTCTAGTCCAGACGTTCTCGGTCAAGTTCAGAACATTCCAAGGCCTCAGCAGTGCTTGCTTGCCGAGGGCCACTCGCCTGCCTTGCAGTGCAGTCAGTTATCACGGCTCTCTGGAAGGGTCCATGTGGTCCAGTCTTCTCGGAGAACTCGCAGGGTTCATGGTTTCCATTTTCCAGACTATTCTGCTTGCCTGGGAGATTCGGGAAAGCTGAACTTGCCGAGGCAGTGAGCGCCAGCAATCCAGCTGTGGAAGCAGCTGAGCAGGGACCCCAGGAAACCTAAGTAGCAGCCGTCCCCCTCTGTCTGTAAATACCCGGAGCTGGCCGGAGCGGGCCTGTGTGTACGTGGAGGGTGTGCATTTCGAACCCTGTGCACCTGCAGGGCCTGCCTCTAATTTGAAGTGTGCAAAGTAGGTCTCCCCGCTCCCAGACAGCCCTGTCCAATTTTGCAGACTAGCTGGACACATTTCACAGCACGAGGCCCGAGAGCAGGGCATGGAATTTGCTCCAATGAACTATTTGCATTTCCCGAACTCCAGGGGCAGAACAAGTGTGAAAACATCGGTGGCGAAAGGCAAAGTCTAATCACCAGCCCTCCGAAGTCCTCAGTCCTTTTGTACAGCACAGCCTCAACGGACGCTGGGAGGGGATGTGGAGGCACAGGGTGCATGCACAGCCATGGTGCAGGGCACCGCGCGTGGACAGGGTGTGCATGTGGGAAGCAAAGGCAGTCAGTTTGCAAAGCAGGTGGGTGGAGAGCGGTTGTCAGTCACCCCTGGGCAGCCCACCACTGTCCCCTAGCCAGGGAAGACCACCGTCCTGCCCTCGAGAAGAATATTAGGGTATTTCAGGAGCTCATGGGAAATGAAATAAAAAGGTAAGCATGGAGCTGGCACTGGGCTGTAGCGGGCAAGGCTGCGCCTTTGACACCAGCATCCCATGCGGACGTCAGTTAATGTCCCGGCTGCTCCAGGAGCCAGGCATTCCATTTGGGCCTCCCTGTGTGTGGCAGAGACTGACCTCTGGCCTCCCTGTGGGTAGACTGAGCTGACCTCTGCTGTCTCAGGATACGCATTCACAGGAAGCTGGAGTCCAGAGCAGAGATGGCGCTCCAGCCCAGGCACTCTGATACGTGACATCATCCTAACCACGAGTGCCCTTTTTTTTTTTTTTCTTTGACAGGCAGAGTTAGAGAAAGACAGATAGAAAAGTCTTCCTTCTGTTGGTTTACCTTCCAAATGGCCGCTCCGGCCGGCGCTGTGCCGATCCTAAGCCAGGAGCCAGGTTTTCCTGGTCTCCCATGTGGGTGCAGGGGCCTAAGCACTTGGGCCATCCTCCACTGCACTCCCGGGCCACAGCAGAGAGCTGGCCTGGAAGAGGAGCAACCGGGACAGAATCTGGTGCCCCAACCGGGGCTAGAACCTGGAGTGCCAATGCCGCAGGCAGAGGATTAGCCTAGTGAGCCGCGATGCTGATGAGTGCCCTTCTTAAATGAACTTTGAAGTTCCCTTGTAGACACTGGCGAGCACAGCAGAGTCTCTAACTGAACAGAATGTTTTCCTTTCATACTCTGCCACCCCAGTCAAATGTTTCTCCTTCCACAGGCGGGAGTACTCTGGATGAGCCGCCGCCAGAGGTTAGGAATATAATCGAGTGGTTGATTTTGGGGGAGCTCAGAGAACTTGGTGGGAGTCCTGCCCCATCTCCCACCCCCACCATAGCTGCACAAGGGTTGGGGGAGGACTCAGTACTCCCTGTCCAGTTAGAGCCACTATGTTATCAAATGCCAACCTACAAGTGAGTTTCCTTCTTTCTAACTGACTGTGTCTCTACACCTGGCATTGAGAGCAATCCTCAGGACGAGGGGACTGTGACAGTGTTTGGGGCCGAGCCAGTGAGAGCCGCGGCCTGTAGACCCCACAGGAGCTCTCTGGCAGGGGCACCTTCCCCGTGTCCTAGCCCCATGGAACTGCTCCAGTCTTGCAGGCAGAAGGACCCAGAGGCTCTCTGTTGTGATCTTCACTGGTCCCTTCATCTCTCCAACCAAAGTGCAGCTTGCTTCAGCGCCCAAAGAGGCTAGACATGAGTCCAGGGTTCAGACTGTCACTCAGGATGCAGAAACTGGATGCTACGATCTGATCTTTGCTGATCTTGGCACATTCTGACTTCCTGCGTGTGTGGGCCAGCTGCACGGACATCCCCAGGGGAGACGTCTCATCTCAGCAGGCCACTTCCTTTCTCTGTCTGCGGCCACCAGGCTGGCTCAGCTGGGGCTCGGGAAAGTAGGCCAATGGAGAGCAGGCTGAGGAGGAAGTCACTGAGTTTATTTAGAGGCACCTGTGGACACCAAAGGGCAGACAGCTCCTTTGCGTGGAGGGAGACTGGAATCATCTCTGTTTCCGTTCTGCTTCTGAAAGTCCCACAAAGAGTGGCCCAACCATGTAACTCAGCCAGGCCCGCATGTACAGTTCTCTTTCCCAGGAGTCAGCGCAGTTCTGTTTTGCATCCCTCAGTTGCTACTGACAACGTGTGCCCAGGGTATGCTTGCAGAGGGGCCATCATTGGGGTACCATCTGCGTGGAGGGATGCTCCTTGTACACCCCCCTCTGCCAGTTTGCTGCTGCAGTGTTTAAACAGGCAACCGAACCTGTCAGCTACCATCCGATGCAAAGACATTGGCCAGGATGGCGGAGAGGATGCTCACTGAGACGTGTACACCAAGGTTCCAGAGACTCATATAGATTCTCACTAGAAGCTAAGCTTTCCAGGCAGCTGGTGATAGGATGGGGCGAGATTGTTGAGAGCAGGAGATTCTTGGGTGCCCTACCCGGATGAGGGCAAGCGAAGTGCAGGGGAAATGAAGACCACGTCATCTGCTCCACGCTGGCTGGTCTCCCAGTGGAAGAGCAGGCCTGCGTGCAGACGCTGGGTGGGAGGGGAGCTGGACTCTCTCAGTACCGACAGAGGCTTAGCTGCTTGGGCTTCTTTGGGCCAACAGCACCCAAAGCTGAGTCCATGTTCCCGTCACCCTGCTGCACTGGCCGGGAGTGGCTGACCAGGTTGTGAAGCCCAGTGCTCATCCGCCTGGGGCAGATGCAGCACCTCTGCCCTGTGGTTCCCCAACCTTTGCATCCGAAGGCCACCTGTGTCTCCAGCGGGAAGTCCTGCTATTAAAGCAAGAGTCTGTCTGCCTTGGTCCCACCAAGCGGTTCATCCGCTCCTCCAAAGGCCACACGGACTTCTGCGACAGTCAAGGAGGAGGCGCTTCTTAGAGGGAGCAAGGTGGGAAGACCTAGCTGACCACCTTCCCCTCCCCCCACTTTTCCTCTTGCCCCCCCCCCCCCGCCAGCTCTTCCCTGCATCTGTTCCTCTCCTTGATGGCACCGTCGTAAGGGAAGAGACCCCATCTAACTTTTCTCCTAGTGACCCTAACCACTTGACCCCCAAAATAAGGCAGAACCCACAGTGTAAATGACTTTCCCCTTGAAATGACTGGGAGGTACCTGGTGTGAATTCCTCTCCAGGACCAAGTGGAAGAGATGGGACACCAGCTGCTCTTGACAAAGTTACCGGAGCTGCCAGTGTCCTGGAATCACCAGGTGTATGTGAAATATTGTGCATATTAATAGGACGTCCAGCGTTTGGTTCCACTGGCTGCATTTGTCAGTAGAACTAAATTCTTATAAAACAGTGACAGTCATGTTCATATTTATTATGCCTTTTAATTCTTTGTCTATTTCATCTTTCCAAGCTGTTTCCAGCTTCCTGCTAATATGCACCCTGGGAGGCAGCAGGTGATGGCTCAAGTAGTTGGGTCTTTGCTACCCATGTGATGGACCTGGATAGAGTTCTAGTCTCTGGCTTTGGCCTGGTCCAGCCCCAGCTGTTTGGGCCATTTGGGGAGTTATCCACTGGATGAGACATTACTCTTTATCTGCCTATGTCTCTCCCTTTCTCTGTGTCTTTCTGCTTGTCAAATAAATAAATTTAAAAGGAGGAAAAAAATCTCATAATATATGAAAAGAAAATGAAAAGATTACTCACTTGCCTGGAATCATGTTTGAAACAACTCTGAACGTATTTCCTAACATTGCCTGATTGATCGCATGGGAAATAAATAACCCCAAATGGTAGCATTACATTTCTATTTCTGAGTTAGGAATATTTCCCTCATTGCTCTGCTTCTGAATTAGATTCCCAAGAAAGTGCATAAAATATCAAAATAGCATTTTCAATATCTGCCAAACGCGAGCGTTTACATCTCAGCAAGAAAATGTGTTACTAGTGAGTAAACTGCCTCCTTGTCAACCCTCGGCGTGGCAGATTCCACGGCAGCGCCTCTTCAGCTAAATTGTCCCAGCGTGCGGAGCAGCACGGGGAGGCCTTGCCATTGGACACAGGCAGAAAAACAACGTTGACGTGCTTTTTCCAGGTGGGCATTTTATGAAGTTGCAGAGAGAAAGGATGAGACAGGGTGAAATGGCACATTCCCGTTCAGACTCCCCCACCCCCTTCCCTGGGCTCCCTTCTTTCCAACGTGCCCACTGCGTCCCTGCCCGCTTTTCTTCCACCTCCGCAGAGGGGAAGGCGATGACTTGCTACCTGACTCCTCGCTCCGGATTTCCACGGGGCCTGACCCCCTCCACACTCCGGCTGGCTCCACATGCGTGCTTTCCCAGAGACACCATGTTCGTCTTGTCTGGAGAGTGATGTAATTAGAAAGCACTTTGGCCTACACACGCGGCTTCCATGGTCACTCGGCGTGGCCTGCAGCTGCTTCTGGTGGGGCTGGCTTTGTCCCGCCTTGGCTGTCCTCTGAGAATTCGAGCGGCTCATGGCTGTTTGGGCAGACTCAGAGAGGGTCAGGTGCTGTCTGCTTGCAGGGCTCCAGTGTTACCTGGGAGCCTGGTTTTAGCCGGCATCCCTCGTGGCCTCTGGGTATGTGCTGTGACATCTCCCCACGGCACAGACCCAGAGCCCGGACTGCCTGGCTGTGTGCTTGGCCTGATGTTTCTGAGCGTCGAGTTCAGAGAGCATTGGTGGAACCTTCATTCCTCACCTCCCTCGTGATACTGCTCAAAGATTTCCTTCATCCCAAATCCCAACCCCCCAGCTCTGAGTTAGAAGGGGTCTTTTTTTTTTTTTTAATTTTTTGCCAGGCAGAGTTAGACAGTGAGAGAGAGACAGAGAGAGAGAGACTGAGAGAAAGATCTTCCTTCCGTTGGTTCACTCCCCAAATGGCCGCTACGGCCGGTGCTGCGCCGATCGGAAGCCAGGAGCCGGGTACTTCCTCCCAGTCTCCCATGTGGGTTCAGGGACCCAACCACTTAGGCCTTCCTCCTCTGCCCTCCTGGGCCACAGCAGAGAGATGCACTGGAAGAGGAGCAACCGGGATTAGTACCCGGTCCCCTAGAAGGGGTCTTTAATTCTCTCCATTCCTCACTACACCCAGGAAGTTGTCATATCCTCTAACTTTGTCTTTCTCATTTCTGCTCTAATACCTCGAGCACTGTAACTTCTACCCTCAATTCCACTTCCTCAAGTTCTTGCCACACACTTTGGCCAGACTCCTTTTCCAAGTACATAGCATGGGTGTTGTTACGATGCCATCTTCTGCTCACAGATCTCCAGTGGTTTCTCATGGAACATTTGCTGCCTTAGCTAGGTGTTCTGATCCTCTTTTTGTCTTTATAAATAAAGTTTTATTGGGACATGGGCATTCCCATTCACTTAGATATTGCTTGTGGCTGCATTTGTGCTACAGTGGCAGAGTTGAGTCATGATGACAGAGATCACGTGATTTACAAAGCCTAAAATGCTTACTAGTTGGGGGTGGGTGTCTGGCACAGAGGTTAACCACATCCCATATTGGAGCCCAGCATTCGAGTCCCAGCCACGCTTCCAATCCAGCTTCCTGCTATGTGCATCTTGGGAGGCAGTAGATGATGGCTCAAGTGCTTGGGGAACCCAGATGGAGTTCTGGATCCTGTTTTGGCCTGGCCCAGCCCTGGCTATTGGGGGCATTTGAGGAGTGAAAAAGTGGATAGAAGAACTCTCTCTCTCTCTCTCTCTCTCGCTCTGAATTAATTACTTTAAAGAAGAGTGGTTGTGTTCTAATTAAAAAAACTTTAATAAATACTATTTGTCCCTCTACAGAAAACATTACCTACCCTGCTCTGAAATATGGCTCCAAATTCCTTTTCCAGTTTTCTTTCCTCGTGGCCTGGGCTTTCATGTGTTAGAGCCTTGATTTGGGCTAATCCACACTCTGCTCAGGGAGATGCATCCCTCCAGGCCCTCTCAAGAGGACCCTCCTCATGGAGGGCTTTTCTGTCTCCTGTCTCATGGAATCACCCCCATCGTGTTTGGTGGTGGCGTTTTGTGTGTTCTGGTTGTTGTCGTGCTACGGTTTCTATAGGATATGTTTCCCAAATGCATGCTGAACTTTGAACCCAACAGTCATAAGCTAATGGGAAAAGAGCTGAAAAGTTCATCTAATTACAGTGTTTATGAGGTGGGCCTGGTCTTTAGGGGCCTTGGAAGGTAGCTCTTGAGGGAGGGGTGGTTATACAAACCAACATGGGCCCAGGGGTTCTCTCTGTCTCAGCATGGGACCCTTCCTCAGCACAGACTCTACCAGATGGCCAAACAAGACAGGCCTGCCCGACCCGGGACTAGGAACCTCCAAAGACGTGAACCAAAATAAAGCTCCTTTGTTGATAGCTAGTTTGTCTTAGGTAATTTGTGGGAGTAACAAAAAGTTGACTGATTGTAAGTTGATACTGTAAATATTAGTGTGCATCCTGGAATTTGTCCTTTCATCCCTGTCCCTAGGACCCCTGAGGACAGAAACTACATCTTACCCATCTTTAAATTCCCCCAGAGGTGTCTGTAGACTCTTCTAATAGGTATTTGGAGAATTACTCAACGCAGGGCCTGGAGTCTTTTCTTCCAATGGCTTGTGAAATAGGTAACCTCTATTTCTATCCTGGGGAAAGACAGAGTGGAAAAATGTATCCAACCTATGTTCCCTACTGGGGAGGTTTGAAGAGTTTGGTTTGGGTTTTGATCAGTGACTGGGGGAGGCCAATGAGCCACTCCAAAGATGTTGTGGTCTCTGGCCAGAGAGCCAGGGTATGGTGTTCATGAGCCTTCACCGAGGGGTTTGCTCTCAGGCACTTCCAGAAGCCCAAGTGCACAGCAGTCTCCCTGGGCTGAAGGCGGCAGTGGCGCCATGCTCACGCCGAGGCCCCTTCAGAATCCCTTTCCTGGCTTGTCTCAGTTCCTGGTGGCTGCCAACCTCTGCCTCCCTGGGATCATGGCAATATCACGGCCATCACACTGCCTTTTCTTCTTCTCTCTGTGTCCAGTCTCCCTCTCATACAGATATTTGGGGCCTACTAGGATAATTCAAGACAATATCCCATTGCAAAATCATTAACTTAGTTATATCTGCCATGATCCAATAGAGTGATCTGTGACCCATGATCTTTCGTGTCACAGCCATGATTGCTTTGGGGCACCACAAACCATGCTACTATAAGGCATAAACTGTGGGTTCTGACTGCTCCATGGACTGGGCCTCACCCATGTCTCTCCTCAGACCTTCCTGTTCCCTGAGACAGCAGCATTAAAATTCGGTCAATTAATAACCTTACAATAGCCTGTAAGTGTTCAGACAATGAGTTGACTATCTCTTGTTGTTAAAACAAAAGCTAGAAATAATGTCAAACATTGAGACTGGGTCAAGTGTTGTGGGTAAAGCCACTGCCTGTGACAGTAGCATCCAAAGTGGACACTGGTGTGGTCCCTGCTGCTCCACTGCTGATCCAGCTCCCTGCTCATGGCCTAGGAAATGCAGCAGAAGATGGCCCCAGTGCTTGGGCTCCTGCCACTCATGTCGGAGACCCAGATGAAGCTACTGGCTGCTAGCTTCGTCCTGGTCCAGCCCTGGCTATTGTGGCCATTGGGAAGTGAACCAGCAGATGAAAGATTCTCTCTCTTTCTCTCTCCTCTTTCTTCTCTTTTCCCTCCTCCTCCCCCTCCCTCTCCTCCTCCTCTCTTCTTCTTCTTCCTCTAACTCTTTCAAATAAATCTTAAAAAAATAAAAAAGCTAAGACTGGCCCAAAGCTAAGCTTCTTGTACTAGTTAACCAAGGTATGAAAGCAAGTTAAAAATGCTACTCCAGTGAACACACAGATAAGAAACAGTCTTTTTTTTTTTTTTTTTTTGACAGGCAGAGTGGACAGTGAGAGAGAGAGAGAGAGAGAGAGAGAGAAAGGTCTTCCTTTTGCCGTTGGTTCACCCTCCAATGGCTGGCGCGGCCGGCGTGCTGATCCGAAGCCAGGAGCCAGGTGCTTCTGGTCTCCCATGGGGTGCAGGGTCCAAGCACTTGGGTCATCCTCCACTGCAATCCCGGGCCACAGCAGAGAGCTGGCCTGGAAGAGGGGCAACCAGGACAGAATCCGGCGCCCCAACCGGGACTAGAACCCAGTGTGCCAGCACCGCAGGCAGAGAATTAGCCTAGTGAGCCGTGGCGCCGGCCAAGGAACAGTCTTAATGCTGATTTAGAGGAAGTTTTAGTGGTCTGGATAGAAAATCAAATCAGCCACACATTTGTGTAATCTGAGCAAACCCTAATTCTGTTCAATTCTCTGAAGGCCGAGAGCACTTCAGAAGGAAAGTCTGAAGTCAGCAGAGGTTGGTTTGTGAGGTTTAAGGAAAGAAGCCACCTCCACTGCATCAAAGTGCAAGGTGGTGCAGCACGTGCTGTGTTGTGGCAAATTGTCCAGAGGAGCTAGTCAAGAGAGCAACAGACTGTCAGGGAGATGAGACGGCCTTGTGTTGGAAAAGATGTCCTCTAGGACTTTCATAGCTGGAGAGGAGCAGTCATGTCTGGTGTCAAAGCTTCAAGGGCAGGCTGACCCCTCTCTGAGCTGCAAATGCACCTGGGGACTTCAAGCAGAAGCCAGTGTTCAGTGACTACTCCAAAAAGCCAGAAAGCCTAGGACCCCTGAGAACTGTACTAAACCTACTCTGTGCTGCATAAATGGGACACTCAAGCCTGGGTGACAGCATATCTCCTTACATGGTTTCCTGAATAGTTTAGCCCACCATTGAGACCTATTTCTCAGAAATAGAGCTTTCTTTCAAAATATTAGTGTTTATTGATGATGCACTTGGTCATCGAAGGCTTATAGTGAGATCAGTGTCTGTTCTGCTGTTGTTCTTTTTCTCTCTTTCTCTCTTCCTTTATTATTTGATTTTTTAAGCAATGATTTACATTGATTCTTTTTATTTTTTGAGTATCCATTGTATTTTCTTTCTTTTTTTTTATTTTTGACAGGCAGAGTGGACAGTGAGAGAGAGAGACAGAGAGAAAGGTCTTCCTTTGCCGTTGGTTCACCCTCCAATGGCCGCCACGGTCGGCGCGCTGCGGCCAGCGCACCGCACTCATCCGATGGCAGGAGCCAGGTGCCAGGTGCTTTTCCTGGTCTCCCATGGAGTGCAGGGCCCAAGCACTTGGGCCATCCTCCACTGCACTCCCGGGCCACAGCAGAGAGCTGGCCTGGAAGAGGGGCAACCGGGACAGAATCTGGCACCCCAACCGGGACTAGAACCCGGTGTGCCAGCGCCGCAAGGCAGAGGATTAGCCTGTTGAGCCACGGCGCCGGCTCGGAGGGGACTTGCCCAGCGGTGCGCCTGTATTTTCTTTCTTTGTGGCTATTGTGAGATTTGCAAAAATATGTTATAATCATCTACTTTAATTTGATAACCTGACCTCAATTGGATACAAAAACTCTACATTTTTATCCTCTGCTCCCTATACTTTTTTTGTAGTCAGGTTACTTCTTTATATATCATTAGTCATTAACAAACTGGTGATTATAATTCTTAATAGTTTATATTTTTGACTTTCATATTAGTATTAAAGTAACTTACGCACCACCACGACAGCATTGCATTATTCTGTATTTCATTGTATACTTATCTTTACCCATAAGATTTATATTTCCATGTGCTTTCACCCTGATGCTTATCATGTTTTCATTTCAATTGGAAGAATTCCCTTAAACATTTCTTGTAAGGCAAGTCTAGTGGAAAAGAACTTCCCAATTTTTGTTTGTGTGAAAAAGGTTATCTTTCCTTTGCTTATAAAGAATAATTTATCCAGGTATAGATTTCTTGGTTGGCAGGATTTCTCTCTCTCTCTCAAAATGTTAAATGGATCAGTTGACCCCCTTGTGGCTTCCAGGAGTCCCACTGAGAAATCTGACACGAGCCTTGTGAAGAGTCCCTTGTATGTGACAAGTCGCTTTTCTCTCGGTACTTTCTAAATTACCCTGCACCCACTGCCTCACCCCCCCATACTTGACTTGGACAGTTTGATTATAATGGGTCTTTTGCAGTTATCTGTACCACCATATTTATAGCATCTCAACTCATAATAGCTAAGATTCAGAGTCAACACAGATGTCCATTAACTGATGACTATGTAAAGAAATACATGATGGACTACTGTTCAGCCATAAAAAAAGAATGAAATCCTGTCGTTTGTGACAAAATGGATGCAAGTGGAGGCCATTATGCTTAGTGAAATAAGCCAATCCCAAAAAGACATGTTTTCCATGATTTGTGTTAACTAATAAGCAGAGTACCAAAAATGTGATGTATATGAATGAAATTGACATTTTAAGATTTGATTATTGTTTGTAGCCCTTGTCTATACTCTTGAGGAACAGTGGCTTTTCTACTTACAACTTGCGGAATTCTTTACTTAGTGGAAGGTTAACATTGTGATTATAAAGTAAATTGAAAACATGCCATTTTAAAAATTAAAAGAAAAATAAGAAAGGAAGGAGAGAAGGTGGGTAGGGTGGGAAGTATCATTACACTCTTAAAACTGTATGCATGAAATACCTGAAATTTGTTCCCTTTATATAAAATGATATGCATCTTGGCATAGTCTTCTTTGGTTAACCCTGTTTGGGAATTTTTAATCTTCATGATTATGGACATTATTTTCTCTGCCAAGATTTGGGATGATTTCAGTCATTATTTCTTTACATACAGTTTTTCCTCCTTTCTCTTTCTTTCTCTCTCTCTTTCCTTCCCTGCCTCCCTCCTTCTTCCTTCTCCTTATGAAAAGTATATGAAAAACTGACCCTCTTGATGATGTCCCTAAATTTTTTCACTCTTTCGCATTCTTTTTTCTCCCATTTGTGTATTTTAATTGATCTGTGTTCAAGTTCAGTTATTTTTCATCTGTTTGATTAATCTGCTGATGTAATTCTCCATTGTATCTTTCATGTTTATTGCTGTATTCTTCAGCTCCAGAAGTTCCATTTGGATATTTTAAAGTTTCTATCTTAGTTTTACTTCTTGCTTTGCTTATGTAGTATTTTCCTAACTTAATTGAGTTGTTAGTGTACTCTTACAGCTGAATTTCTTTAAAATAATGATTTTTAATATTCTTGTCTAGAAATTTGTATCTCCATTTCTTTTTAATTTTTATTCTTAAATTATTTTCATCTACTTGAAAGGCAATGTGTGTGTGTGTGTGTGTGTGTGTGTGTGTGAGAGAGAGAGAGAGAGAGATGTTCCATCTGCTGGTTCACTCCTCAAATGGACACATGCCACTCACATGGGGGATCCTTATAGAACTCCTGGATTCTGGCTTCATCCTAATCCAGCCCTGGCTATTGTTGGCATCTAGGGAGTGAACCAGCAGATGGAACATCTCTCTCTCTCTGCACTTTAAACAAGTAAATAGCTACTTAACAGTCATCTTTTTTTTTATTTTTTATTTATTTATTTATTTTTGACAGGCAGAGTGGACAGTGAGAGAGAGAGAGACAGAGAGAAAGGTCTTCCTTTTGCTGTTGGTTCACCCTCCAATGGCCGCCATGGTCGGCGCGCTGCGGCCAGCGCACTGCACTCATCCGATGGCAGGAGCCAGGTGCCAGGTGCTTTTCCTGGTCTCCCATGGGGTGCAGGTCCCAAGCACCTGGGCCTCCTCCACTGCACTCCCGGGCCACAGCAGAGAGCTGGCCTGGAAGAGGGGCAACCGGGACAGAATCCGGCGCCCCAACCGGGACTAGAACCCGGTGTGCCGGCGCCGCAAGGCAGAGGATTAGCCTGTTGAACCACGGCGCAGGCCAGTCATCTTTTTTTTTTTTTTTTTTTTAAAGAAAGAACACAAAGCATGGTACACTTACAACCACCTATGCTGGCTGCATTAGCAAAGAAAAACTTAAAAGGCGAGAGCTTCTGTTCGGGTTCAGTACTGATAGAAAAGAATTTTTTTACTTACACTTTTGTAAAACTGGCATTTTGAAGAATTTACCATTTTACCAGTTGACAGTTAGTTCCGTGCATTTCAAATGGTATTCCTCGGGGCCAGCACCGTGGCTCACTTGGTAATCCTCCGCCTGCAGTGCTGGCATCCCATATGGGTGCTGGTTCTAGTCCCAGCTGTTCCTCTTCCAGGCCAGCTCTCTGCTGTGGCATGGCATAGCAGTGGAGGATGGCCCAAGTCCTTGGGCCCTGCACCCGCATGGGAGACCTGGAAGAAGCTCCTGGCTCCTGGCTTCGGATCGGCACAGCTCCAGCCATTGCGGCCATTTGGGGAGTGAACCAACAGAAGGAAGAGCTTTCTCTCTCTCTCTCTGTCTCATTGTCTACAGCTGTACCTCTCAAATAAAATAAAAACAAAAAACACCAACAAAAAATGACATTCCTGTTGCTGGAAACTGCTCTTCCATGTCAGAACACTGATGAGTGTCCACGCTGGCTCAGAAGACGCATTTTCATACTCAAATGACTGGAGGTGATTTAGCTATGTTCAAAAGAAACCACAATCTTCAAACGTAAGCCCCTACACCACAAGGAAATGTATCCCCAGCCCCATTTCCCTTTAGCCAGGTCCCCAAAATGCCAATGGAAACTCCAGTACCATCCAATACACCGGGAGGTGTGAGCACATGGAAGCTGGTGTGGAAAGAGGCAGTGTTGTTAAAAATGCTGTGGTTAAAATATGTTCTTAGTTGTATTTATCCATTTAAAAATGTATTTTAAAGGGAGAGAGAGAGAGAGAGAACGCCCATTCACTGGTTGTGCTGCATGATCACAAATGATCACAACCCCAGGTGATCACTACCATGGGTCTGGGCCAGGCTGAAGCTGGGAGCCGGGAACTCAGTCTAGGTCTCCCTCATGGGTGGCAGGACACAAATACGTGAGCTGTCACATGGTGCCTCTTAGGGTGCACAGAAGCAGGAAGCTGGATCAGGAACAGAAACGGGGAACCCAGGCACTCCAAGATGGGTGAACCCTTTCATGGGATTGCCCAGGGGAAGGGATTAGAGTTGGACCTGTACTCTGCGCTGATGGAGTCCCTGGATCCAGTGGACACTCCCAGCACGTCAGTGTCCTCACAGCAAAGCAAGAGTGTGTGTCTACATTTTAGACTCAATCTGAACCTTACAAAGCTTGCAGGTTTGCTGCAGGAACATTTGGGCCCTCCCTCAGAAAGCAGAACTGAGACTGACTCTGTGACCCAGCAGTTTCACTCCCTGGGACCTGCCCAAAGCAACGGAAGGCAAGGACTCAGAGACTCGTCTGCCAGTGTCCATGCCAGCCTCAATCAGAATAGACACACGGTGGGAGGAACTGAAATGTCCATCCCTGGATGACTGTGCGAACAAGAATAGCGTCTGCACGCGGAGGAATGTTCTCCAGTCAGAAAGGAATGACGTCCTGCCTCTATAGAACGTGGGAGGACCTGGGAAGAAAACATGCTAAGGAAGACATGCCAGATACAAACAAGAAGGCAGATGTTTTACGGCTACTTGTGCAGAATTATCTAGAATAGGTGTTCATAGAGACGGAGAGCAGACAAGAGGTTACTGGGGACTGGGGGGGGAGGGGAGAGGTGAAAGCGGAATTGTTGCATAATGGTGGGATCAAAGTCTCAGTTGGGGATGGTGGAGAGGTTTTGGGAATAATGGCAGTGTTTCTCACTGTGAACATGATTAATGCCACTGAATTGCAAGCTTAAAAATGGTTAAAATGGTAAACTTATGGGAATTTTCCTACAATAAAATAATACCGAAAAGACGGCGGTAAGATTTACACATTGGATATGAATTTGTCCATTTCAGGTTGTGCACGCATAGAAACATCTGGCAGGATTTTTCAACTGGGGAACACTGACCTACAATGATCACTGTCTCTGGAATGAGAACTCTGGAGCTCCCTTCACACTGTGTGCTTCTACAATAGACAAACGGTCGTGTTGATCACTGACCACTGAGCCAGAGAAGGCAGCGTTCACCTGGTGTGCACTCACCAGCTCTCCCTGCACTTGGCAGCCATCAGCTATGGGTGAATTGAATGACAGTGAACTTGGATTTGGAAATATGCTGTGGGCTGTAGCTACCACTGTTGCCTTCTGAAACAAAGAAAGAGACAACTTACTGGTGCTGACTGGGCTGCTTTGATTTCGGTTAGACCCTGAGTTCCCTAAGCTCTTTTTCTATCTGTTTAGAAACTAGACCAGCTGGAGGGGAGGGGAGTCACCCAACCCCTCCCACCTAAGCTCAGGTAGCTCCCGAAGAGTTTAGCCAGCGCATAAAACCCCGATGCTGGAGGGTCAGTCCAAGGATGGGAGATACTGGTGCTACCTGGTCCTTTCTCCAAATACAGGTGCCACCCCTGCCTCTGGCTCCCCATCCCCCAGTCCCCTCCATGCCCCAGGTACCCTCAGTGCTCCATCTAGCACTCACTCAGACTCTATTAGGTAGAGCCAGTTACGTAATGGCCGAGCACAATCAAAGTTTTATTTTCCTTCCAGCAAAATCCAATGTGGTGGTTCCTACGAGGCAGGAGGCCTTCAGGGTTCGGCCTCCTTCCACTTGGTCGCAGCAGCATCTCCTGAGGCTTCAGGGGTCCCTGCTGGACCTCATGTGCATGACTAGGAGGCAGGAGACAGAGATTGTGAGGACGGCTGAGAGTGCTTTATCCTGGAAGTGATGCCTGGATGGCATAGGCCAGAACTCAGACACCTGGCCCTGCCCAGCTGCGAAGGAGCCGTGTGGTGTGTCCATGGCCATATCTCTGCCAGCGGACTTTGAGAGCCACACAACCAAAGGCTCCCCGCGGCCCACCCCCATTCCTGTGCTACTTTTACCTTACTCAGCATCACAGGACAGGATCAGCCTCACCTTCCTAGGGGAGGAGATGGAAGTCTTGAATGTGGGACTCAAGCCTGGGTAAGGAAACCTGGCCTCTGAGTCTGTGCCCAGGAAGCAGCCCCTTCCATTTCCCGGCTGGGCTCACAGGTGCCTTCTCATGACCTACTCTGAACTCCAGGGCAGGGCAGGGCAGCCCCTTCCCAGAGGGGGAAGTGAGCCGCCCAGAACATCTGGGCTCCATATGCTGCCGGCTCCCCATGCCTCTGAGTGCAATGGGAGGGATCGGTCTTAAGCCCTAAAATCCTGCCAGCTCTGCCTTTTGTCTCAGAGAGCCCTTCCCTCCCCGTCTGCCCTCGGTGGGTCGGACTCCGCAGATGCAGCCGCCTTTGACGACTGGCAGGGAATTCTCAGTGGGGGCCAGGTGCTTTAGGAGTGCTCCGCGCTGTCAGTCCTGCAAAGCCCTGTTTGCCGACCTGTAGGCAGGATGACAAACCCATCTGCATTGGCTCTGAGTGCCTGGAAGGGCTTCTCCGGGAGGGGCTGTCCAGATTGAAGGTGCCGTGGTGCGCAGACCAGGATGCATTGATCTCTTCTGTTTTCTCATTTCCTGCCCTCTCTCTGCTTCAGACCCAGGCCAGGCAGGCTGCTGGGGCATCTGAGATACAGTCAGCAGGCAGCGCCTTTCGCCCTCTCCCTGGGTCCTTCTCCATACATCCCTCTCTCTCTCATGGAAATGATCCAGAGCCTCAAGCCTGTGGCCTCTTAGTTCAGGATGGGAGGAGCACCCCCCCAGCTGGGCAGATGCATCCATGGTCACTGCATAGCAGGTTGTTGCACTGGGTGCAGCTCTGACGTTCTGAGGTTGACGTCAAGAATGGCCATGCTTCTGAACTTTCTTCCCAAAGTATCTCAAATTCTTAAAAAAAAATCAATTGAGACTATTTGTGTCTATTTCATTATGCTTTTTGCAGTATATCTTAAAAAAAAGATGTATTTGTTTCTTTGAAAGACAGAGTTACAGAGAAAGTGGGAAAGAAAGAGAGATCTTCCATCTGCTGGTTCACTTCCCAGATGGCCTTAATGGCCAGGGCTGGGCCAGGCTGAAGCCAGGAACCTGGAGCTTCCTCTGGGTCTCCCACATGGGTGCAGGGGCCCAAGCTCTTGGGCCATATTCTACTGCTTTCCGAGGCGCATTAGCAGGGAGCTGGATTGGAAGTGGAGCAGCCGGGACTTGAATCAGGATTTACGAGGCTCAGGTCTCTCGCCTCGGGGCCCCCTCTTTCGAAGTCAGCAGCTGTCCTAAGAAGGCGGCGAGAGCGCTGGAGGGAGAGCAGAAGTGCTGTATGCACAGCCATGAGCGTGTCTGGTCGGACTTGGCTCTCACGCTGTGACCTTGAGCAAGCTGGCCTCTCCGAGCCTTGGTTTCCCTGCTTGTGACTGGGGATGGGTGGTGATTAACAACAGTGATGGTTAGCTGTATCTGTTGACTTGGCTAGACCACAGTCAAACCCTGGTCTAGACGTGGCTGCACGAGACAAGCTTTGTAAATAGGATGAACACTTAGAGTGGCTGACCCTGACCTGAAAGGGAAATGGCTTTTGGTGATGGGAGTGGGTCTCTGATCCGTGGAAGGCCTTAGAAGCAAACCTGAGGTTTCCCAGGGCAGAGGATCCTGCCCCTAGACTGTCCCGTGGAAATCCTGCCCGAGTTTCCTGTCTGCCACACTCTGGATTTACGTCAACCCTGCCCCCGCTCCCCCCCCCCCCCCCCCCGCCCCGGCTGAGCCAATTCCTTGACTCAATCTCCGGAGAGGTCAATCTAAACTTATCTCAGAGTCCAGCTCTGGCACCCGGCATTTGGTGAAGTCTTCGGAAAGTCATAGTTGCTATCATTTTTGGGTGGAGAATTCTTAGAAATGCGTATGCTGGTACTACTGCAAGCTTGCTAACTCCCCAGGGGCAGGGCCCTGCTCATCCTGTTCCCCCCTGTGGCCCCAGCATCATAGCAGAGCCTGACACCTAATGGGGATTCACTACTGTGAGGGAATGTGGGTGTCCTGGGAGGGGTATCTCCTGCATACAACTGAATGTTTTCACAGTTGCCTTCAGGGCACAGTCAGTCTCTCTCTCTCTCTCTCTCTCTAAAGATTTATCTATTTATTTGAAAGGCAGAGTTAGAGAGAGAGAGAGAGAGAGAGAGAGAGAAACAGAGACATCTTCCATCTGCTGGTGCACTCCCCAGATGGCCACAATGTCCAGCACTGGGCCAGGTTGAAGCCAGGAGCTTCTTCCACGTCTCCCACGTGGGTGCAGAGGCCCAAGCACTTGGGTCATCTGCTGCTGCTTTCCCAGGAGCATTAGCAGGGAGCTGGATTGGAAGTGGAGCAGCCGGGACGCCAACTGGTACCCACATGGAGTGCCAGCATTGGAGGCCGTGGTTTTACCCATTGTACCACAACACCAGCCCCAAGGGCACCGTAAGTTAACCAAAGCATGGACAAGCTAAATGTGAGACAGTAGGTTCTCTGTGGTAAGCAGGACGATTGCAATCAGTTCTTTGGTTCTGTCTCTTCCCCATACTCCTAACCATGTATTTATTGAAAAATTTGTGTGTGTGATTGCATTTTCCCACTTAAAGAAGGTATTCCTTCCTAAGCTGCAACGCACAGGGAAGGCTTTTAAAATGAAAGTATCTTCTCCAAAAATGAGTCAAAGCATGCGTTAGACACACATCGTATGCAGGTTGGAGGCATAGGGGCAAGGGACAGTAGATATGTGTGTCCCACCAACGTCAAGTTTGTGTCCTCACTTTCTGCCTAGGGCTGCTCTTAAATTCTCCTCCACTCCATCTCCTCCCTCCACTCCACTCCACTCCTCCCTTCACTGAAGTTGTGAAAAATCTAGGGGTCGGGACCAGGAACCAGAGTTGCAAAAGGAAGGTGTCGGCAAGTGAGGCTGGGCTAACAATGAAGGAAAGAGCAAAGCCCCAGAATTTCACAAAATAAACTTGTCTTATTTGAGACACAGGGAGAGAGAGAGAGAGAAAGAGAGAGAGAGCGCGCGCGCGAGAGCGAGCACTCCCATTCTGTTGTTCACTCCCCGAATGCGCGCAGTGGCTGGGGATGCACTGGGCTAAAGCTGAGAGCTGGGAACTCCATCCAGGTCTCCCACGTGGGTGGCAGGGACCCAACTACTTGAGCCATCACCTGCTGCCTCCCAGGGTCTGATAGCAGGAAGCTGGAGTCAGGAGTCAGAGACAGGAATTGAACCCACATCCTCTGACATGGAATGCATAAACGGCATCTTAACTGCCAGGCCATACACCCCCCCCAGGACTGCCAGATTCTACAACTGAAAATCCAGGGCAGGCTACGCAGAGCTGGTGCATACTCTGCCAAGCAGGATGTAATAACTGTGCCTTTCCACTCTAGGCTCCAGAGAATTCAGAGGGAGACAGGAATTTTTCCAACAGGGAGAACATCCTTTTTGCTAAAAATACTTGAGCTTTTATTTCTCTTACAGTATTATTTACAGTCTAAGCATCTATGCAGGGATTATGAAGTGGGACTTCAAACCAGAGTGTGTGTGTGTGTGGACACACAGACTACCAGCCCATTTACTTGTGTAGATGTATATATTAATTCAGTTATAGAAATAGCAACTTAAATAATGGATGAGCATGCTCCACTTTCTGTAGACAAAGGGATTTAAGCAACAGGAGAAAAGGCAATTGTACTCCTTCTTGTAAACATATATAATTTATAGCAAAGGAGAAGAAACAAAACAGTTGGAAAATATTAGATATTTTAATTTATCCAGCTTTGTTTTACTTTTCACGGTGGATTTAGAAAATTGCAAGGTTAAGCCAAAGTTGTTGGAGTTTTAGGTCCTACTGTATTCTGACATGTGACTATTTCAGTCACATAAAAAATTAAATTTCTTGCTTTGGAAAGAGACAAGACAATGGGAATAAGAAGAGATGCTCTCCTAGTCCAAAGATGAATTTTAAAACTGGTGCTCGCTTTACACATGAAACCTCTGTGGTTTGATTCAAGCTATGAAACCAGCACAAATAAACTCCAAACGAGGCATTTCAGAATGAATTTGAGGGAACTCTGTTGTATATCGTTTGGCAAAGCCTCATTTCTCTGAAACTTTTTTCTCTCTTTTTGCTTTTATTGGCACCTCCTGTCCCCCCCCTTTTTTTTGCTAGTTTTTATTCTCTGTAGTTGAATCATTATGCCTGTTAAAAATAAAGTCAAGATTCACCCAGATGCATAAGAAAGAAGATGATTAATTTTGAAATTATGGACACTTCTGAAAACAGTAAAGTTAGCACACGTGGTATAATACGTACTTGTACTGTTCGTATTTAATGAAACATACATCCCACTGAGCATCAGCGCCACACACCACACCCGGGAAGCGTTGACAGTTTCACAGCTTATTGGAAGGCTGCGCTTTCGCTCTTCTCACCGTTGCAAAGGCTGAAACACCTTCAGTCTCAACAGCTGACCCTGACATCAGGCCAAATGACCTCCCCCTCCCCACCCAGCCAGTGCATTGACCATTAAATGAAACTGCGGAAATTTCAAGAAGCCCCAGAGGCTGATGACAAACTGCACAGACGTGAAATCGTTGACGATACGCTGGCTTGGTGGACGGGGCGTCTTTGAAGAGGGTGGATGGGCCATGGGACACCTGGTGGGTCTTTGATGTGTTTGGTACAGGGTTGTGTTTCCACTTCAGGGAATGCCAACGGGCTGATTTCTGAACGGAGTTTTGGGTGCTTGACAGAACCAGCTATTACACCGTGCTAAAAAAAAAAATAACAACCTAACAAACAGCAATACAGAGTGGTTCCCCTCCCGCTGTGGGACTCCATGGAATTTCCTGCTGCTTTGAATACAAGAGGTTCCTTTTTTGCCATCTTTCTTCCAAGGCTGATGGCTTCGCATCATTCCTGAACAAGCGTTTTTCTTGAGAAATATCAGAATAAAAAAGTCTCAGCCTCCCATCGTCTCATGAAGATTGTGCTGTGATTAAAACCAGACCCAGATTGTAGATCAGCTCTCGTTCCCCCACCACCACCCCCGAAACCTAAACAAGAACAATTTCAATAAAAACATTCCACTTCCCACCAGAGACTCGGGCCCCAGTAAGCAGGTAGTTACCCTATCTGCAAACAGGCCTCCAACACGCAGGGCCTGCATGCAAGGATTTTAAAAGCTTAACCTGAGATTTTCATATTAAGAATGGAATGCAGTACCTTTTGATTCCTTCAAACCCCAGTTTTGAAGAAAAGCACCTTTGAAATACAGTCTGGGTGAGGATGATGGGGACAGCTCCCGGAGATCCCTTTCCAGGAGTTCCAGTTTGGGAGGGAGAGGTGCTGCAGGGCCACTGTACCGGCCTCGACCGCCCAACAGAAGGCACTGCTGAGATGAGCTGTTGGGTGGGGGTGGGGGTAGCTGGGGGAGGGCGTCGGAGCAGACAGGGTGGACCGGAGCTGCCTGCTTTGGATCCTGGCCCCACAGCTTCCTGCTCCTACCATGACCAAGTCACTTAGACCTCAGTCTTCTCATCTGGCAAATAGGGATAAGATAGCAGCTAACTCTTTATGCACAATACTTTATATTTATGCATTTGAAAGGCAGATTTAGAGAAAGAGATGGAGAGACAGAGGGGGTGGGAGAAAGAGAGAGACCTCCCATCCACTGGTTCACTCCCCAGATGGCCACAATGACTGGGGCTGGACCAGGCCAAAGCCAGGACCCAGGAGCTTCCTCCGGGTCTCCTGCGTGAGTGCAGGGGCCCAAGGACTTGTGCCATCTTTTGCTGCCTTCCCAGGTGCACTACCAGGGAGCTGGATCTCAAGTAGAGCAGCCGGGACTCAAGCCAGTGCCCATAGGGGATGTTGGTGCTGCAGACCATGGCTTTAACTACGCCACAGCACCAGCCTCGTGTGTACAATTTTAATTTAGCTATTTTATTTAAAAGGCAGAGAGACAGGCAGCAATCTCCCACTCACTGGTTCATTCTCCAGATGCTCACAACTGCTGGGCCTGTGCCAGGCTGGAGTCACGACACCAGGAGCTCCATCCAGGTCTCCCATGTGGGGGCTGCAAGACCCAACTGCTTGAGTCACCCACTGCTGCCTCCCAGCGTGTGCATTGGCAGGAAGCTGGAGTCAGGGGTACAGCTGGGATTAGAACCCAGGAACTCAGATGTGAGACCCAGGCCTCCCAAGTGGCGTTTTAGCCCGTCACAACTGTAGCTGTCTCTTGAAGTGGAGCAAGAGATAATGGTGGCTGCTGTCCCTCAAGTCCAGAATAGGCACTGGATAGACACGTGTGGAATAGATACCCAGGCACCCAGCAAATCCCTCAGACAGTGGCTGTTATGGGATATCCTGACAGTTAGGCAGTGATTTAAAAACTTCATGCATCTATGTGGGGATTAACCTAGCAGTTCAGACACCAGTTAAGACATAGTTTGACTCCTAGATATGACTCCTGACCCCTGCTCCCTGCTGATGCAAACCCTGGGAGGCAATAGTTATAGCTCAAGTGACTGGGTTCCTGCCATCCACATAGGGGACCTGGATTGAGTTCCCAGTCTGCAGCCTTGGCCCTGAACAAAGCCCAAGCCATTTGCAGCCATCTGGGGAGTGAATTGTAGGTGGGAGCTCTCTGTCTCTCTCTCTCTCTCTCTCTCAAATGAATAATTTTAAATACATAATAAAAATTAAAACTATGTAAAATAAATAAATATATGTAAAATAAATAAAAATTTTAAAAAGAAAGAAGATTTTTAGAAAGATTTACTTATGTGTTTGAAAGACAGCGTTACAGAGAGTGAGGAAGAGACAGAAAGAGAGATTTTCCACCTTCTGGTTCACTTCCCAAAGGCCATAACAGTCAGGTCTAAGCTGGGCCAAAGTCAGGCATTCAGAATGCCATCCAGGAACCCCATGTGGGGAGCAGGGGCTCAAGCACTTGGGCCATCGTTGATTGCTCTCCCAGGCACGTTAGCAGGGAGCTGGATCAGGAGTGGAGCAGCTGGGACTCAAACCGGTGTTCGTGTGGAATGCATGGCTCAACTCACTGTGCCACAACACTAGCTCCAAAAAAGATTTAAATGGTATTACACATAAGAAAATGTCCAAAATGGACCACACACACACACACACACACGTGTCTGGGAACACCCACAGGCACCAGCGTGCTGGTTTTCCTTATCACTCCATGCTGTTTCAATTCTGACCACTGGCGCAAGAGGGGAGTGAGTTTTCTGGGAAGTGGGTGCTGAGAATGGACTCGTGTGTGGGACACTTACGGGGGGGATGCTCGTGCATTCTAGACCCATGGATTGGGGCAAGGGAGCAGCTCATTGGGATGGGTAGGGGGCTGTGAAGCTAGGGTAACCCCCAGCATTGGGCCAAGATGACAGAAGGGGGCAGACCTGACCTTCCTCCCTCCAGTGGGCCGGTCACTGTTGCAGGCTGTCCCTGGAAGGACGTGGGCCTTGGTGCAGGTGGCTTTCTTCAGCTGAGGCAATCCCCTACAGGGCTGACCACTGAGGGCCTCTTCCAGTGTCTGCTTGTTGGGGGGGGGGGCATCCACAACCTCCTCCCTTCTTCCCATATAACAATGTCCTAGCTGTCAGGTGTGTACTCTCCAGTCTCAGTGGTGAAACCGTGGAGTGAGCACAACCGTGGGGAGTGTGCAGGTTATGTGGGGTGACTTCAGGGGTGCCTCAGGGCTGTCTGCCTCCCACTCCCTAACGTTGTTCGAGCACTGCCCTGCCAGAAGATCTAGAAGTCTGAAGAGTGTGTCAAGGGGAGGCTGAAGCAGTGCTCCTGAAGGAATGTATCTGTGCACACTAATTACTGGGCTGCTCCATAGCTGTTTAGTCCCTATCAATAATTCAGAAGAACGTGGTCTTGCCTGGCAGGGGAGATGACACTGCAACAGTGCAGCTTTCTGCGTTTAGACCTGGGATCTTACGGTGTTCCCCCTGACAACCAGAGGGTGTGGACAGAGCTCAGAGCAGTGCTCTGGAGAATGTGAGACGCAAAAGACGTCCACTCCTACTCTCCTGATCACAAACGCATTTGCTATGGAAAGGGAACTTGACTTCGACATATCTGTATTTCTGTCTTAAAAAAAAATAAAGCAAAACAAGAAGAAAGAGTCCCCAGTATTTACTAAACATACTGTGGATGATCCCTTAATGAGGCCACAAGCTGGACCACCTCATCTCTTTTCTTATTTAAGGCAAACAAATTTCATGTATTTCATATATACAGTTTTAGGAACATAGTCTTACCACCTCATTTCAAGTAGCAGAGACAAGAGGACTCCAGGGAACAGCCTGAGTTCACAACACAGAAGGGGGAGACCAAGACACCCTCACTGTGGGGTCTTTTGATATTTGGCAGTTCACTCATTCTTGGTGAAGCAGAGTGCCAACATATTTTAGTTTGGTTTTTCCGTCTTAACAAATATTAAAAAAAAATTGTTATGTGTGGTTGACTGTGACCATTTGGTCCTGGAGCAAGAAAAGGGTGTTAATGGGAGCACTTGGAAATACAAATAAAGTGTCTAGTGTAGTGCGTAGTCCTGTGCCAATGTTAATTTATTTGGATAAATACACTGTGGTTATGTAAGATGTTAATGTTCAAGGAGCTGGGTGAATGGTGTCTAGGAATTCTCTGTTCTGTCTTTGTAATTCTTCTGTCAACTTCAACTTCCTTCAAATTAAAACATTCTCTTAAAAATCTATTTGAACTACAGCTGTTTACATTCATTATTGTTACCAATTAACCATGACTTATCAGTAGGGTTCCTTTGCTGTATTAGAACAGGATTTGAAATGAAGGAACCGAGACATGAAAACCAGCCTCTGGTTTTGTCTGAAGTCTCCCATTCTGTGATCCTCAACTCAATATTCTAAAGCACCTTGGGAAATATGCATAGCTTTGTAGAAGCCACTCTTTTGAGATTTCCTGTCTAGCAGCAAATATACTATTAGAACAACTACTATAGCAAAAAAAAAAAAAAAGTGAAATAATTTAGATAAAACACTAGTGAAAAATTCAAGTGTTTTTCTTTAGTTAGAAAAACCCACTGGAAGATACAAAGCCCAACATGTTAGTGAAAATTCTACATGGGGGGATGTTTGATGATGAATTCCTGCTGCGTGGACGAAATCTGAGATTCTTCCGACATGACTCCATAATTGAGCTGCTAGATCCTGTTTCAATAATGAATGCAGGAAGTGATACTTTAAATGGCCTGCCAAGGAAAAGGTGTGCCTGAAAAGGATACATTCTCAACAATAAATGACTTAGTTAATTAAAAAGAGATAGGGAGCGGAGCGGAGCATCGTCCGTATGAGTAGAGCCACTGACAGAGTGACCGCTTTGACAGAATTTACAAAGAAAAGGCACCAAGGAAAATGGACAGACACAGCCATCAGCATGGGAGTCACTCCCTGTGTCAACCCTTGGAGGGCGTTGTAGCAAAACAGCTGAATCAGAAGTCCACAGGATGTCATTGAGATTGGGGATGATGATGAAAATCATTTGTGGCCTTAAAAGGTTATAATTTATCTCGTTGCCAAGCACTTAAAATCATTATTAAACTTGAGGTAACCATTATTCTTTTATGAATACAAAATGTCCCAAATTTGCTGACTTCTCCTGTGGCAAATATACTACTCAGCAGACAGTTTTAAAAATATGTTAAATGTGTCCATTTCAGGTAAGAGGAAGGAGGAAATAATGTTAATTTGAGTGAGAAAGCAATCACTTTTGAAAGGAATTCATGCTATGGAAAGAACATTTTGGAAATAGATGCTTGAAAATATTAAGGGGGGCTGGCATTGTGCTGTAGCCACTTGTAGCGCCGGCAGCGCCGACATCCCTTATCCAAACGCCGGTTCAAGAACCAGCTGCTCCACTTCCAATCCAGCTCCCTGCTAATGCGCTTGGGAAAGCAATCAAAGATGGTCCAAGTGCTTGGGCCCCTGCGCCCACGTGGAAGACCCAGATGGAGTTCCTGACTCTGGCTTCACTGGCCTAGCCTGGCTATTGTGGCCATTTGGGAAGTGAACCAGAAGATGGAATCTCTCTCTCTCTCTCACTCTCTGTTTCTCCCCCCATCACTCTGTCTTTCAAATAAATAAATAAAAACAAGTTAATGGAAAATGGAGTTAAAAGATAAACTTATTTTGTTACAGAAACATTTTAAAATCCATTCATAGTTTATTAGTAATACATATTTTTCATGAACTTTTGAATCCATTCATGGATTTAGAAATTTTTACACCAAAATAAACTTACCTTTTTATTCCACTTTCCACAAAATTTTGAGGCACTGTATTATAACCAAGTATTTAAAAACAATGAATTAAAAATCAATGCTGCAAATTGTGTTTGGTCTTACCATATCACGTAGCATTAAAGATTTTCACTGATAAACGTCTTTTCATTTAATTTTATTTATTTGAGAGGCAGAGTTACAGAGAGAGGGAGAGAGAGAAAGGATGTTCTTCCATCTGCTGGTTCACTCCCCAGATGGCTGCAATGGCTGGAGCTGGGCTGATCTGAAGCCAGGAGCCAGGAGCTTTTTCCAGATCTCCCACATACGTGTGGGGCCCAAGGGCTTGGGCCATAATATACTGCTTTCCCAGGCCACAAGCAAAGAGCTGGATTGGAAGAGGAGCAGCTGGGATACAAACTGGAACCCATATGGGACACTGGTGCTGCAGATGGAGGTTTAGCCTACCACACCACAGCGCTGGCCCCCACTAACAAAATCCTTAAAATCAGGGGTAGGCTTTGGGCAAAGCAGTAAAGACGCCACCTGGGACACATATCCCATGTTGCAGTATCTGGGTTTGAGTTCCAGCTGCTTCTGATCCAGCTTCCTGCCAGTGTGCGCCCTGGGGGGCAGCAGTGATGGTCCCAGTGCTCAGGTCCCTGCCACCATGTGGGAGGCCCCTCATTGAGTTCTGGGCTCCCAACCTCAGCCTGGCCCCGGCCTGGCTGCTCAGGCATTTGGGCAGTAAACCAGTGGATAGGAGATCCCTGTCTCTCTCTGCTTTACACACAAAGTGAAAACAATTTAATTCTTAAAATCTCATTTCAAATTTTCCCTTTAAAAAACTTTGATCAGTATTTTAGAATGTTTGTAATATATTAACACTGCCCATATTTAACATGCTATGTTAAAGCATAGTGTATTTATAAATAAATAGAGATGTAAATATAGGGGCGGACATTTGGCACAGCGCTCCGGTTGCCTGTTAGGGTACCTCCATTCGTGCTGGAGTGCCAGGGTTCAAGTCCCGGCTCCTCTGCTTCTGATCTAGCTTCCTGCTGATACACACCTGTGAGGCAACAGGAGATGGCTCAAATACCTGGTTCCTGCCACCCCTGGGAGGCCTGGATTGAATTCCTCGCTCCTGGCTTCAGCCTGGCCCAACCTGGTTGTGTTGCAGGCCTCTGGGGAGTGAACTAGTGGATGGAAGATCTCTGTCTCTGTCTCTCTGCTTGTCAAATAAAAAGAAACACATAAAGATTTTTTAAAAATAGGTAGATTTTAGAGGCACATAAGTTTTTCTGATGGGGCACGTAGTCTTTAATAGGGAAAAGCCATGCGCAACAGCGAAGAAAATGGGTTGGTTTAGTCCTACATAAAATCAGAGAAAACAAAGCGCACCCCGGCCAGCACTCAGAGGTGTGTGATCTTTACGGCTGAGCAAGCACGGTTGGGAAGTGGTCGCCCAAGTCTTTCCAGAACTGTCCAGGTGGACTTGTCCATTTGCCGTGGTCGTAGTCACATTTCTGGGGCACAGCCCCGAGCTCCTGATTCGCAGGACAAATGGAGACCCAAGAATCTGGGTTTGCTTTTCTTCCCCCCACAAAGCAACACTGCTGTCTATATTGTCGACAGTCAAGAATGCGGGTTTTTAACAAGTGCTGTGAACAGTTAGAAAGTAACTCCTGACTTTGAAGATGAGGACACTAAGATTTCAAGAGTGAAAGTGAGTTGGCCGATGTGTGCAGGTCGTTCCCAAACCACGGCTAGGACCACTACCTTCCCAGCCCCCATCTTTTCCTAACCTGTGTTCCCTTGGGGTACCTCCTGCTCCGGGAGCACAAACCTGGTGCCTTCCTGGATAGATGAGAGCAGACAGGAGGAAAGCGACTGGGGGGCTCCGGTTTCAATGCTTCGGCTCAAAAGCCCTCTGCCCTCGCAGAATATCCTGTGAGTGTTCTGGTGAGCCGAATGGCCACGCTGCTTCGTGCAGCTCGAGACAAAAGGTTATTGCGGGTTTGTTATTGTTGCCACGTTGCTAGGAGAACCTCTGCAATGGAATTTGCATTCACCACGAGGCCTGCTCCTCCAGGGCAGCTGTGCCATGTGCAGGGACACTGCTCGTGTGGGAGAAAGTGCATCCACAAGGCCAAGGCCAAGGCCCTGAGTGAGAAGTTTCCTCCTGGACTTGTGGGATGGAAGACTGGCACCAAGTCCCCAAATCACAACAGGACTCTTGCATTCTCGAGAAATGAGCATTTTAAGAACACTTCAGATAGGATTCTGGCTTTGCTCCTGGGGCACCCCTCCCCCCATTTCTCCAATGAAAATGGCAAACAGAGCCTGAAAGGGGCACAGCCGTATTTTGCTGGAAACAGGCCCCAAGCTTGCTGGGTCTGCGAACATTCTAGGCCTGACGATGGGAGAGGCCTGTTTGTCTTAATGTGTAATTGATCAGATCAGCAGGCAAGGAGGCCAGTGGAGGAGGCAGAGACCTGGAGCCACCTGCAGAAGCCGGGTAGCACGGTGCTCAAGCAGACCCACCAGAAGGAGCTCACTCCCACCCTTCCGAACCTTGGCATTCGACAGAGCCACACTTTCCTTCATTAGTCACATCGTGGAAAAGTGCCTGTGACCGAGGCTGACTCACAGCCTGGATTCCGGCTGGGCCGCTGTGCAAAGGGTGGGTGTGTAAAGCAGAGCTGGGGCGTTCACCTGCAGGGTCTGCTGCCCATGACCCCCGTGAGCATCTCCATCTGTTCTCACAGCACGGCCATCACTGGAAGTAGCAATGCTCGTGTGGCACCTGAGCCAGAGGCGGAGGGCGGAGGACACCAGGCTGGGACTGGAGCGTCCCTGGGCCCCACCCAGCTACTGCAGAGCCGAGGGATCACTCTCCCAATGCATCTGTTCACCCAATTGCCCCAGCAGTGGGGACATGCCCCCGTTCTGGCTCCCGCTGGGGCCCTGGCTCTGATGAATGGACAAAGCCTTCGTCCCCTGGGAAAGGATTCGATTCTCAGGGGCCTAAGGAGCTTCTTGGTGGCCATGAAGTTGGGCTGCACAGTTGTGTCATGTTGTGGAGGTAGCCGCTGTATTATCCCAGTGTGGAGCACAGAGACAGTACAAGGCCGGGGGAGGAGGAGAGGGAGGAGAAGGAGGAAGAAGAGGAGGAGGAGGAGGAGGAAGGGGTAATCCTGCTGGGGGCTTGGACATCCCTGGCAGGTGTCACCCCCGTACCCTCCCTGTGCTGGGGGAGAAGAAAAGGCTCCAGATGCCCTCAGCTTCACCAAGTACCTGCCCACTGGTGCAGGGAGCGTGCCCAGCGCATCCCCGGGGTTGCCCAGATCCCTGCACGGCAGGCTCCAAAGGGAGCACTTGGAAGCTTCGAGAACACCTTGTAGATGCCTGACTCCGTCCTCCTGTGCCTCTTCCACCACCGTGAGGCAGCCTCCCGCTGAGCTTGTCCTCTGTCTGCTTCCTGGAGGAAGAAGCCACAGAGAGTGGTCGCTGACGGCTCCTGTGACTGGGTTATTTGATGAGAGATGTCACTTCAACCTCAAAACCCCAGCTCATTTCAGTGAGCAGTGGGTAGAATTGAGGGTCACGACCGGAAGCTGCAGGCTTCAGTTCAAAGGCAAACTCCTGCCTCCACCTCCCCTCACACTGAGCTCAGGCCAATGGCGGCTGCGAAGCACCTGCCCTGGTGTGGCCTCTGACTCCTCCTCCAGCAGAGAGGGTATTTTCACTGGAGGTCCCCATCCCTGTGGTGCTGATCCACACGTCTGTGAGACTCCCCAGTGCCTCCTCCCCAGCGTGACCTTGCTCCTTGGGATGTGCCCCCGACCCCCGCCCTGCCCCCCGGGGCACTGGGGATGCACTGTAGGCAGGACCTCTGGCTGCTCACATCTCTGTGCTCGGCCCCTGAGCATCTCAAGGCCCTTCCTGTCGGGCCTGTCCATCTCCCTGCTCGGCTTTGCTGCTGTTTCCCATGGCAAGCACCACGAGTCACTTGCTGCCAACCCTGGGTGCAAGCTGAGCCCAGGGCCAGCAGAGCAGAGAGCAGAGTGGCCAGGTTGTCCTCGTCAGAGTCCTCAGCCGGTGGCAGCCCTTAGTCCTCCCCACCACAGGAGGCACGGGGCAGCCTTGGTTTGAGGCCATCAGGGGACCCTGTTCCCCCAGGTGAGGCCCCCAGCACAGTTTCCTCTCCCATTGCCCACTGTAAATGTCAGTTCTTTTCTTGCTTGCTCGCTCGCTCTCTCGCTCGCTCTCTCTCATCTTTTATAGTCTGGAGGTGGGTGGTTGGCTCAGGATACAAAACTGGTTTTCATGAGCTCTTTTTGCAAACCTTGCATCTTGCTTTGGAATGTTCTTTCTATCTCCTGGGGGCCTGGGTTGAAATGGAGACCAGAATCATTCCAGCCTCACATCCTGTCCGCCTAGCAGAGCGTGTGCCTCTTTTTCCATTCAGAGCACAGCACACAGAGAAAATACTCGTCTTAGGAGGCTTCAAAACATTACTGGAAAAGCAGAACTGCAGCACTGTGTCAGGGGCTGGCACTGTGGTGCAGCACGTTAAGCCGCCACCTGCAATGCCAGCATCCCATGGGAGCACTGGTTCAAGTTCCAGCTGCTCTGCCTCCTGTGTACCTGGGAAAGAGTGAGAGATGGGCCCCTGACACGTACATGCCAGACCTGGATGGAGTTCCTGGCTCCTGGCTTCCGACTGATACAGCCCTAGCTGTTGCAGCGTCTGGGGACTGAACCAGCAGATGAAAGATCTCTGTGTCTCTCCCTCTCTCTGTCACTCTGCCATTCAAATAAATAGGATAAATCTTCCCCCAAAAAAGATAACTTTATTTTGGTGCAAAATGTATTGAAATCTGTGCACAGTTTTTTCATAATACATTTTCCCCTCAGCATTTGAAGACCTCTCATATGCATGGATTTCAACTTTTTTGTGCACCAAAATAAACTCATCTTTTAATTCCATCTTCTGCCGTTTTTTTTCCTAAGTCCCCTTGTACTAGCATGGTGCTCAGCTGTAAGTGGATCTGCTGTTCATGGCCTCCAGCCAGCAACCTGGCACCAGCTGCCCCTGGCCCAGCATGGGCAACTTGAGGCCTGAGTAAGGATGCAACCGCAACCCGTTTACCATGCGCCATGTGCTAGCTGACACTGGTTGTGGAGATGGGCACTAGACTGTGTGTGAGGCTGGGAGTGGCGCAGAGAAGCGAGCGATTCATTTGAGCTGTAGCATCGGGCCACTCAGAAGTGGTGATGCCCTAGCCGGGGTTTCGAAGGATGGCAAGGAGTTCTCTAGGCAGCCAGGCAGGGCAAAGGCAATGACTGGGCACGGCTGCGGCATGCGTGGGAGTGACAGGTAGAAAGGGATGTGCCTGGGCCAGGGGCTGCAGGCTCCATCCTGGGCAGCCTAGAGCTGAGCATGGTCGGATTCTGCTGGCTTTTGAGCACTTGCCATAGTTGCTCCTTTGGGCTTCTCTCTTCTGTCACTGCAAGGAAAACCTCATAGGATCCCCCTCCCTACCTCCCTCTCCACTCCCCACTGCACTGTCCACACAAGCAACAGCAGCCACCCAAAAACACTCAGCCCCGCCTCACCCACAACCCCTGCACATCTCAGAAGCTATCTACCTTCCCAACCCACTGGGGCTCCCACCTGCCCCACCCCATGCCCACAGCATCTCCTTGCCCACCTCTCACCCCTCACTCACCTGGCTCCTGCAGTCATGCTGGTCTCCTGGCTCTGTCTCACGGAGGCACACACGTACCTCAGAACCCGGCTGTCACTCTTCCGCCTCCCGGGAAAGCCGACTGCCCAAATATTCACCATCTTCTCTCCCGACTTGTCAGGTCTCAGCTCACTTTATCCAAGACCATCCTATAAATCCTGGCAATCTGCCTCCCCCACCCGCCTCCCTTCTCCTTGATCACCACTTGATGCACTGCACCTGTCTTTCATCAGGGTCCGCCCCTGCAGGACGGGAGCCCCACCAGGCAGGCAGAGGTTTTTCTTTATTCCGTGGAAGTTAATCGAGACATACCTCATTGCTGTTGTTGTTTTTCTGGCTGCAGACACAGGCTGCAGCATGATGCCCCAAACCCTTCCCTACTGGCTCACATTTGAGTTGCTTTTTGCTTTAAGCTCTGCTGTGTTAGAAGCAATTTTGCAACCACAGGTGTTAGCATATCATGAGCGAGAGTCCCAAACATGAAATTGCTAGGACAACAGGTAAGCGCACGGTGTTAGTTTGTTAGGATGTGGTCCTAGGGGGATGGTCTCTGCAGCAGGTGTGCGGAGACCCACCCCACCCTACCCCACCCCGCCATTCACCTCCCGTCTGCTTCTGTGCCAGGTTTTTGGCCTAAGGCTTTTTCTGGCCAGCAGAGCTCTTGCTCTGTCTGCTCAGGAGCCATGGAATGAGCGCTGTCCGAGCCCACAGGAGTTACGGGCTAACGACCTGAGTTCCTCTGCGTTCATTGGTGAGTTAACTCTGACCGCCTGTGCCACGCAGGATCCCAGCCTTTCCCGTTGCCCGTGGTGATAACTTGATTGACAGCACACCCATCATTCACTTCCTCCCCTTCCTTAAGCCCCTGACCTTTCTGAGACTCCCTCCCAAATCAACCCTTGCGTTCATAGCCTCGTCTCAAGGGCTGTTTCCGGAGACCCCAACTAAGACTGAAAAATTAAAAAAATACAGTTTACTATTCTGTAAGCGAAGGTGATGATGGACATTTTTGAAGTATAAAAAAGTAAACAGCTTGCCTATTTTAACCTCCAGTCTTTCCACTCAAAGACAATGGCTTTCCACAGTTTTCTTTCCAGAGAAAGCTGTGATTTACAAACATATATGCATACATCCTTTTGAATTAGTTAATTAATTAATTTGCGAGGCAGAGAGATAAGGAGAGACAGGTAGAGCTGCGGATTGCTGGTTCACTCCCCAAATGTCCACATCCCCCAGGACTAGGCCAGGCCAGAAGCGGGAACCTAGACCTCCATCAGGTCAAAGTGAAGCAGCAGGTAGGAGATCTCTGATCTGTCTCTTTGCCTTTCAAAAAAATAAATAAATGGGGGCCAGCACTGTGGCTGGTAGGCTAAACTTCCACCTTTGGTGCTGGCACCCCGTATGGACACTGGTTCGTGTCCTGGATGCTCTTCTTCCGGTCCAGAGCCCTGCTGATGGTTTGGGAAAGCAGCAGAAGATGGTCCAGGTCCTTGGGCCCCTACATGTGGGAGACCTGGAAGAAGCTCTTGGCTCCTGGCTTCAGATGGGCACAACCCTGGCCATTGTAGCCATTTGGGGAGTGAACCAGCAAATGGAAGACCTTTCTGTCTGTAACTCTACCTCTCAAATAAATAAGCAAATCTTTTAAAAATTTTTTAAATTTAATTAAATAACAGAATTGCTGGTTCAATGGATATGTGCATTTTAGTTTATTTCTTTTTTTTTAGATATTGCTTTTTTCCCACTTCAAATAGGTCATACTGATTTATTCCTCTCCTGACTGTGCACAAATGTGTTTGCCTACTGCTTCTCCAAACATTTGGATACTTGTAATATGTGGAGTGCGGTAGATATTTCATCCTCTCATTCTGCATATCTTAGGGTGTCTATTCATGTATTTACTGTCATTTATGGTCCTGCCAGCAATCATTTGTTCATATCCTAGAGCCTTCTTTTACTGCTTCATTTGTCTTTTTGCTTTTGTTCTATAAGAGCTTTTTTTTTTTTTTGACAGGCACAGTGGACAGTGAGAGAGAGAGACAGAGAGAAAGGTCTTCCTTTTGCCGTTGGTTCACCCTCCAATGGCTGCCGCGGACAGTGCGCTGCGGCCGGCGCACCGCGCTGATCCGATGGCAGGAGCCAGGTGCTAGGTGCTTTTTTCTGGTCTCTCATGGGGTGCAGGGCCCAAGCACTTGGGCCATCCTCCACTGCACTCCCGGGCCACAGCAGAGGGCTGGCCTGGAAGAGGGACAACCGGGACAGAATCCGGTGCCCCGACCGGGACTAGAACCCGGTGTGCCGGCGCCGCAAGGCGGAGGATTAGCCTGTTGAGCTACAGCGCCAGCCTCTATAAGAGCTTTTATATGGTCTACAGCTACTAGTCTATGAGGCAGATACTTAATAGTTTCTCTCATTCTGTGATTTTTCTTTTCTTTTGTTTATAATGAAATATTTTCTTATGCAAAAGCTTTTGACGACTCAATTGATTTTGTTGATTTTTTTTTCCCTTTCTTCCTGATTTCTGGATTTCATGTTGTGCTTAATGGGTCTCTTCTGCCCCGGTTTTATAAAAATAGCTGTCTCTGTTTCTCCTAGTTCTGGAATGGTTCTTTTATTTTCACATTTATGTCATTAATCCATCTGGAGTGTATTTCTGTGAATGGTGCTTGTTGGAAGAACTACAGAGAAATGCAAGCACAGTGGGGAAGATGGGCCTGGCTTAGAGGTACTGAATGTGTGGGTGGTGACTCGGGGGGGGGGGGGGGGCTACCATTGCTGGAGACCTGCGAGGGGATTGCTTTCATGGGAAGGGGAGGTCCAAGGTCATTTTCCAGGACTGCTAGTGGTGGGCCTGAGCCAGCATGTACTGGCTCATGGGAGCCAATTTATTCTGTGGACCATTATGAAGAGTTAACTCCTATAATATTATCATTTAAATTATATTTCTAGAAAGGTAAAATGTTTAAATTCACCACCTCCAAATTATTTTACTTTGTTATTATTATTTAAAAAATTATGTATTCAAACGACAGAGAGACAGAAAGAAAGGCTAAGGCAGAGACAGAAAGAGAGAGAGAGTGTGTGTGTGTGTGTGTGTGTGTGAGAGAGAGAGAGATCTTCATCTACTGATTCACTCCCCAAGCGCCCACAAATGGCTCCTGAAGCCAGGAGCCAGGAACTCCATCCAGGTCTCCCACGTGGGTGGCAGGGACCCAAGTACTTTGGCCACCATCCACTGCTTTCCCGGACACATTAGCAGGAAGCTGGTTGAGAAAAAGAGGAGCTGGGGCTTGAACTGGTGCTCCAGTATGGTATCCCAGCATTGCAAGTGGCAGCTAGACCCGCTGTGCCACCGTGCCAGCCGCTGCTCTGTTGCAGTACTGCCTGAGGTTATTCACATCTACCATACCTACAGCTGGCCTACCTGTAACGATTCATACTGGTAGCTTGAATCAGTTGCAGTGGGAGTATTTACACCAAGGGAAGTGGCAGCTGCCGCAAGTCCTCTTTTGCCTCTGGGGACTCAGTTGGAGTCTTCCACAGCCCACCGTGGACTGAGCCCATCTCCAGATTAAATTTATTCAGAGAAGAGACAGGGATGTTGGGTAAGACATTGGAGCATCCATTAGGGAGTTAGACTTGTGGATACCGAAATCCCTTCCAGTTCTACCATCCGGTGATTCTGCAATATTAATTATTCCCTATAAATGCGTGGCCAAGGGCAGTTCAGGTCAGGAAAATCTGATTTAGAGGCTCTCTCCTGTGTCCACATTCCTAACCTGGACCTCATTGTGGTGTAACTCGGGATTTTCCCTATAACGTCTCGGATTTAGATTCCAGTGTGGCAACTCAGGACTATGGACAGAACGATTTACCGCCGTTCATCTGTTTTCCATTTAACATTAAGTGTTCCTGAAACACTCGACTCTCTTCTAATGCTGTCAAAATAGCCACAACGTATTGACGTTTTGACTCAGCTCCCTTGCCTGTGACAGCTCGTATTTTATAGAGAACAAAAGTAGGTTGGGAGAAAGACGATCAGAGGATGGCTTTAGGATCCCACACCAACTTTTGAAATAACAGAAGAACGTCTCATGCTAGTCAAAAAGAAAGACTTTTGTTTTTTCCTTCGTAAATCCATTTTCCTAGGGAGTTAAAATGCATACAAATCAAAAACTGCAAGATTCAAGAACCTGCTCTCTGATCTGATGAGAACGCTCTCAGAAATGAGACATGTGCTTTTTTTTTTTCCTGTTTCAGTGTTTTAGAGAGAGAGGAAGCTTTCAGAGATGTTTAGCAGAAAGTCAGAATTCTTATTGAATCCATCACAGTAATGAGTTTTACACACTGTGCCTCCTGAAACAAAACCATCTACCATATTAATAATATTTGGGGGAGGAAGCATTTCACTTAGAGCCTTGATTCTTTTATATTTTTTGGCCTCATTTCACAGACAATCTGGCCTAGCCATCATCTCGCAAACATGCCTCGCTAATTCTCAGCCGCTCTTCTTCCTACCTGGGATCTCATCATATCTCCTCTTTCTCACACAATCATTCCATTCTTCAAGATTCTCTACAGCATTTCCATAATTGTTGCCAAGGCTGGGGCGGTATAGCTCTTCTGTGTTCACGACTACAATTTTCTGTATCATTCACTTCACACCCAATTATACCGTCTCTTGCAACTTGCATCCTGAGTCAGTTTCTACCATCCACAGTTTTATCTCAGCAGGTGGACAAAAGGTTCTCACCCCAGAATGTGTAGGTCCCTTAGGACTTTATGGGGTCATAGGTGTCATGAAATCATGTGTAACATTTTGTGTATGATCCTTTATGCCTTTTAAGGGGCAAAAATCCTTGTCGTGCATCCGATTCCCAACGGGATTTTTGACCCAAGTGTTCAGTCTCCCAGAGGAAAGTTACTCTGTAATATACTTTATTGTCTTTCCCACAGTGTCTTTGATACTCAGCAAAGTGGCTGAATGAGCACAGGACAGACCTGATGTTCCCACCTGTTTGCTGTCAATTAATCCTTTGTTTTCCAGTCTGTAGAAAAGGGGAAGTCATGTTTCTGTGTCGTAGTTGCTATAAGCGTCCACAGGATGACAGCTGCTTACACATTTTGAAAAGTGTGGAACAATACCTTATGGTTCTGATAGCTCCATTTGAGACAGGCAAGGAGAGAACTCTGTGTTTTGAAAATTTCTTGTCATCTCTGTTAACTTTTCTGGAAACTTCTATAGGAGCAGAACTGAGTGAATGTCTTCTACCTTGAGTCCAACTTCATTAACTTCCAATACCGACTGGTGCCCAGGAGCTCATCAGTGAAAACTGCACCCTGCCCTGGATACTACTTCCCATCCCTCGACCATCCTGGTCTCCTGATTCGTTATCACTCTCTCCAGTGCTCTTCCTGTGATAATTCTTGGTGCCTCCAATATCCGTGCAGATGTCTCTTCCTGGACCTTCACTCTTCAAATGATTGTGTCTTCTACCCACTCCATGGTCACACCTCCACCTTGTCTTTACTGATAACATCCCTCCTGTTGGAGACAGAAGACTGAATCCCCCAAAGTCTACATTCTACATTCTAACCCCCCGAGTCTGTGCATATGTCACATTATGTGGTAGGGAGTAATCAAGTTCGCAGATGCAACTAGGATTGCTCACCAGCTGGTCTTCAGTGAGGAGCACACCATGGATTGTGTGGGTGGATCCAGTGAAGCTATCCCAGTCCTTAGAGGCAGAGAACAGAAACAGAGGAGCAGAACCAGGCTCAGGGAGATCTCCACCCCCTGTTGCTGCCTTGAAGGCAGAGGAGGAGGGGTGCCTGGCCAGGGAAGTGGGAGACCTCTGTGTTGGACAGAGCCAGGGAGAGGATTCTTCCTGAGAACTTCCAGAAAGGGATGTGGCCCTGCCCACATCTCGATTTCAGCTCCCTGGGATCTGTTTCAGACATCCGGCCTCCAGAGCTATGAAGAATGCGTTTGTGTGAACTGTGAGAATCTGTGACAGGAGCAGTAAGAGCCCGGCAGGTACCTTCCCTTGCAGGCTGAGGCTAAGGCGGCTTCCACCTGGCCCGTTCTCCTAGCTTTCCAGTTCACTTCCTCTAGACTCCAGCATCATGACTTTCTGACCCCACTCACTCCAGGGAATGCTCCTTTGACTACCCCTTGTCCCACGCGTGCCTGCCCTGCACTGCTTATCTGGCTCAGATCCTGTGACCTGGCATTATAATCACTCACCTGCACCCCTCCACTGTGCACTCTCCACATCCGGGTCTCCCCTGTCCACTCCAGCCACACCCAGCCCTCCACCTTTGTCACTTGGGCCTGCCAGTGGAACACAGCTGGAGAAAAACACGCAGCCAGTCTGATCGGTAGCCCTTCAAAGGCAGGACCCTAACACGAAGTGGGACCTCAGTGTGCCCGGGAATCTGCTAGGACTCCGCGGGCCCTGCACCCTCTCTCTCCTGGGGGAGCTCGTCACTTCTTGCTGGAAATACCCACATTCTGTCTTCATCTTTGCTCTCTGTTGATTTTGCCTGCACGTGCATGGGGCCTTATTTTCTAATCCACTGAGGAAATAGAAGATTTATTTATTTATTTGAAAGTCAGAGTTACACAGAGAGAGGAGAGGCAGACAGAGAGAGGGGTCTTCCATTTTATGGTTCACTCCCCAACTGGCTGTAATGGCCAGAGCTGCGCTGATCCGAAGCCAGGAGCCAGGTGCTTCCTCTGGGTCTCCCACGTGGGTGCAGGGGTCCAAGGACTTGGGCCATCTTCTACTGCTTTCCTAGGCCACAGCAGAGAGGTGGTTCGGAAGTGGAGCAGCGAGGTCTCGATCCGGCACCCATATGGGATGCCGGTGCTTCAGGCCAGGACGTTAACCCACTGCGCCACAGCGCCAGCCCCAAGAAGACATCTTCACATCCCCACCATGGTTCACATCTGCCTCTCTCCCATACTGCCAAGCATCTAGGGTGGCTGGTGTGGAGGCGCCATCTCTCTGTTCTGTCTCCCTGCGGCATCACTGTGCCCATTCTCCACCAGGTCGCGCTCATCGGCAAACATCCTCCTGTTTCCCTGTCCCAGGCCTGCGTGCCCTCCTGTGGTGCCCAGCTCCTCTGCCCCTGGAGGAGCTCTTCTGCACTCTGCTCCTGAGCTTGCTGTGGCTCAGGCTCCGCATTCAGGCTCACCACGCCCTGCCCAAACCTGCACTCCTCCGGGGCTCCCCGGGGCTAAATCCAGGGGCAGCCCTTGGTCCTCATCTTCCTGGACACCGCCTCTTGCAGAAGTGGTGCAAAGCTTCCCAGGCCTGGCCTGGGCCTCCTTGCGCTCTGTTTTCCACTGGGCAGGCAGGCGAGCGTTTCTGCTTCTCTCGGGTCAGCCAGCAGCTCCCCAGCGGTGCAGCAGCCCGGGCTGATGAAAGCCAGACTTCACCGTATCCTGGCTGACCCTTGGCCTCACCTGCCATGCTCTCCCCCAGCTCTGGGCCTCCTCCCTGGGAGGCGCTGGCTTCTGCTTCCCCTGCCTACAGCAGGCGCCCCAGGAGGCCTTAGCCCCGCCCCACTTCCTGCAGGTCTCCCCTCAGCCCACACCAAGGGGTCAAGCCCCCCCCCAGCAGGCGCCCCAGGTGGGCTTAACCCCGCCCCACTTCCTGCAGGTCTCCCCTCAGCCCACACCAAGGGGCCATGCCCCCCTGCCTCTGCCCCATCCATTTTGCCTTGCCTTGTACTTTTCCACTACCAGAGATTTTAAAAATATAATATTGATATAAAGACACAATATTAATGACTATTCAATAAATTAAATCAAATAAATATAAATATAAATATATAAATATAAAAATGCAAAAATATAAAATTCTACTTAACCTACTAATCTATTATAGTATACTATGCTATTAATGTATTAATCTATTGTATATTGATATAACATCTAATATATATAATTCATTATGTAATCTATTGTGAAAATTATACCATGACCTATGAGATATTAGTGACCTATAAATTAATTTAATAGGCTAATTAATATAAATATATAATAAAGATATAAATTAATATAAATATATAATATTAATATACAGATGCAGCACTATTAAACTACATATAATGGCAGGTTGGGTACTAGTATATAGAATGTTGATGTGATGTATTACATATGGACTTATGCATATATATAATTTTTCCCCTGCACTACTAGGAATATACAGCTAGCTGTCTGTGTCTGTGGATTCCCCATCTATCGATTCAGCCAACTACAGATCAATCAAAATATTTGAGGAAAAAAACCTCTGTCCTGATCAGGTATAAACTTCTATTCTTCTCATAGCCCCTTAACAATACAATGTAACAAGTAGTTCCTTAGTGTTTTCACTGCATTAGATATTAGAACTAATCTAGAGATTATTTATTTATTTATTTATTTGACAGGCAGAGTGGACAGTGACAGACAGCGACAGAGAGAAAGGTCTTCCTTTTCCGTTGGTTCTCCCCTCAATGGCCGCTGTGGCCGCGCACCATGCTGATCCGAAGCCAGGAGCCAGGTGCTTTTCCTGGTCTCCCATGCAGGTGCAGGGCCCAAGCACTTGGGCCATCCTCCACTGCACTCCCAGGCCACAGCAGAGAGCTGGACAGGAAGAGGAGTGACCTGGACTAGAACTGGTGTGCCGGCACTGCAGGTGGAGGATTAGCCTATTGAGCCTCAGCGCTGGCCTAGACATTATTTAGAGTATATGGGAAGACATATATAGGTTAATGCAAACACTATCCTTTTATAAAAAAATTATTTATTTACTTGAAAAGCAGAGTTTTAGAGAAAGAGGGGGAAGTTGACAGAGAGAGAGAGAGAGATCTTCCATCCGCTGGCTTACTCCCCAAATGGCCGCAATGGCCAGGGCTGGGCCAGGGCCAAAGCCGGAGGCCAGGAGCTCCACTTGGGTCTCCCATGTGGGTGGGTGGCGGGGGCCCCAGCACTTGAGTCATCACCTGCTGCTTTCCCAGGTGCACCAGCAGGGAAATGGATTGAGGGGAGGTGCTGGCCTAGGAGGCGGCTTGACTCTCTGGGCCACATTGCTGGCCCCAACACCATGCTAGCTGACATCAGGGACTTGAGCATCTGTGACTTTTGGCTCCACAGGGATCCTGGAAGCAACCCCCTCCTCAACCCCAGATACAGGGGAGCACAGTGAAGGGCACGGGGTGGGGGGACAGAGAGTTTGGTTACTTCTGCGTCTCCAGCACCTGACAATGGGCTGAATAAGTTTTTCAAATGAATGAATGAGTGAATTTCGGGAAAGCTGATCTTGACTGTTTCTGTCTGTGTCTATGTTGGAGGGTGGAAAAGAACAAAGGGAGGCGCAGAGATGCACAGAGTAGGTCTCTACTGGAGAGGCGTGCGAAGAACAGGGGAACGGACCAGTGACTCAATGGGGTGATTGACCGAGGGCTTGTGGCACGGAGAGTGTTAATGAGAAAACAGCACTCATTCATCTATCCATTCACTCAACACCCCAAGTGTAGGGCACGTGGCAGCAGCAAGATGTGTGTGGCAAGATGATTTTCCGGGCTTGAGATTTAAGAAGGGCCTCCTGGCGGAGGGGGGTAGAGCCTGGTTCTGCTTTCCAGCTGTGGGGCCTGGACCAGTTGCTTAGTCCATCTGAGCCTGTAAAGTGCGGGTGAGACGTGACTCCTTCCTGCAAGGACGAAGGGAGCCAGTTCTGCGAGGGATCAGCGAGGCTGTGGCTTGCAAAGCACCCTGCTCCGAGGGGGCCTGGGCCAGGCACGCCCATCCATCTGCTCCTCTCCCAGGAAAGGGTGCGGCTCCCGGCCACCACAGGGAGGGCAGCAAGGCATCCCGGGAAAGGAGTGTGGCTGAGGACACGGCATTCCTGGGCTCTGTGTGGGTGTCGGGGTGGGTGTGGAGAATTTTCCACATTTCCCATGACATGCCTGAGTCGGTCTGGGGCCTCTGACTCTTGCGGGTGAGCGAGGGTGTCAGGCGGCTTCGCTTTGCAGGGGCTCATGGCTGTAAGGGAGAGGTTTGTATCATGAGGAAGACAGAGCCGTAAAACAGCCTCTAGTGTGCGGGCGGCATTTGACATGGTAGTGGATGCTTGCGGCCCATACCCGAGTGCCTGGGCTCCATGGCTCCTCTCCCCACTCCAGCTCCCTACACGTCATTCCCAGGGAGGCAGCCATGAAGGGTCAAGTGCTTGGGCCCCAGCTGCCCATGTGGGAGACCTGGACGGTGTCCTGAGCTCTGGCTTTGTCCTGGTCCAGCCCTGGCTGTTGTGGGCATTGAAAGAGTAAACCAGTGGCTAGAAGATCACTTTTCTCTCTGCCTTTTTCAAATAAATATATTGTTAAAAATTCAAAATCAGGTCACATGGAAAGGGAGGTGCGGGAGAGGGTGTGTTTTGGTCACTGCTGGGAATCCCTCCCACCAGCAAGGGCAGGCGGGACTTTCTACAGGCACTGGGTGGCTTCCTGTCTCGGCAGGAAGTCGTTTTCAGAGCTGGAGGTTCCATGTCATCCCTTGACAGCACACAAGATGAGCCAGGAACAGAGACCCCACGCGGACCCCACTGCCCATGGCATGGGCTGCCGGCAGCGCCGTCCACAAGGTGTGCACCGACACTGACGTCTCGCCCAGTTCCTGGGCAGCGTGCCTTGCAGGGGCTTCTGAGCCTGCATCAAGCAGATTCTCGTTCAAGTCTCAGCCAGAAGGAAGCTGGATTCAATCCATCGATCGAATAATCAATCCAAATGGGTTCTAATTATCTAGTGAGCCGGGTCACTCTCACTGTCGCAGATGGGGGTGGAAGGGGGACTGTTCATTGCCTACCAGGTCGGCAGCAGAGGCCAAAGGGACAACAGTGGGACCCCCATGTGACTTGGGCGTGTTGCTTCAACTCTGAGCCCAGTACTGTCCACGTGTCCAGAGGAGGGGAAGTGAGAGTAGATCTCCATTCTCTGAGCTGAAGCAAGGGCTCCGTGAGCTGGTGATGAGGACAGACTACAGTTGTCGTTTATACTTCTAAAGTGGCAGCACTGGCCAAGACCTCTGCTGGCCACAGCCAGAGAAGGGCAGCTGCTTGTGTGGGGTGACTGAGACGCCCAAGGCCCTTCCTGCCACCAGTGCGAAGCTGGTATTGTCTGGTGCACCCTGACCCCTGTGAACCCCCGGGGTGGCCACATACCGGCTTTGGGACCTAGGGTATGGTGTTTAACCCAGCCTCAGCGTTTCCGTCTGCAAATGGTGATGATTGTATCGCTAAACCTGAGGTGGCTCACAGGGTCAGTTTGAAAACGTGCTGCATCGCTTAGCTCTGTGCCGTGGTGCCACCGACATTGTCATTTTTCTCTTCCTCCTCCTCTTCTTTCTTGCCTGGAAACCACACCCCACGTTACAATCCACGAGCGCCGCCTTGGGCGTGAACAACCTATGGAGAGATGAGTGGGAAGTGCCCACCCCTCTCCTATTAATTGATAATGCACTTGAACCTTAAAGTGATTGTCCCTGGGAGGAGGACAGGGCAGCGCCAAGGGAAGAGCCCTGGGTTTGCAGACAGAAGCCCAGGCTTTCCGTGTTAGCCTTGCCCTTGGCCTGTGCGGCCCTGGGCGGCTCCCAGCCTCACCGAGGTCTGAATGAACCATGGAAGGGGGCGGGGCCGGCGAGTTTTCGCACTGAAGCAACAGCAGCGGAGCTGGGGGGAAGAGTCCAGGCTGGGCAGATGTGACCATGGTGTGGCTGCCTGAGAGGGAAAGAGTCCCCCATCAAAGCTGGCAAGGGGCTTCCTGGCGCTCACCGGCAGCATCCCCGTGCCCTTCCCTCCGGGAAAAAGATGCCGCCCCCCAACTCCTTAATTCAGTCAGTGCCCTAATGAGCGACTCATTCACGGACTCCCCAGACAGCGCCGCAAAGGCCCCCAGTCACGCAGCCGTCTCGCAAGGTTAGCAGGACACACTCCAAGAAGGATCGCTGCTCTCACAGCTGACATGGCCGCCGCCCCCACACCCCCCAAGCAGAACAGCTGTCGAAATGCCTCGCCTCCCACACCCTGGCCCTGGCTGGCTGCTCCGCGGTCCCACGCCTCCAAGTCCAGGGTTGGAGAAGACTGCCAGATCCAAAGGAGCCCGGAGTTCTCCGGTTTCCAGCAGGTGCAAGGTGGGGCTGGGAGGGTGCGCGGGGTTCCCCGTGCAGCAGGCAGGGGCCATGACCCTGGCTCCCCGCCCACCTGCAAGGCATTGATCTTTCCCATTCCAAAGCCTTTGCTCACCATAGACAGAGCTGCGGGCTTCTCTCTCCTTTTGCTTGCCCTGAGGGGTTTCCAAATTGAAGCCCTGGGTCCAGAGCTGCCTGAGGCCTTGAGCTCTGGAGCCTGTCTCTTCTTTTTCTTTTCTTTTCTTTTCTTTTCTTTTCTTTTCTTTTCTTTTCTTTCCTTTCCTTTCCTTTCCTTTCCTTTCCTTTCCTTTCCTTTCCAGAGAGAGAATTCATACCTCTTCTCTATTAAAAAAATTCACATAGGAAGGGCATTTGGTGCAGTAACTAAGATCCTGCTTGGGACACTGGTGTCCCATATCCCAGTGCCTAATTCAAGTCCTGGTTCCTCCACTTCCCATCCAGCTTCCTGCTCTTGCAGATCCTGGGAGGCTACAGGGGATAGCTCAAGTGCTTGGGTCCCTGTCACCCACGAGGAAACCCATACCGAGTTCCAGGCTCCTGGCTTTGGCCTGGCCCAGCCCTGGCTGTTAAGGGCATTTGGCCAGTGAATCAGTAGATGGAAAAAAAAAATCTCTCTGCCTTTCAAATAAAGCATAAATAAATACAATTTTTTTTTTTTTTTTACAGGCAGAGTGGACAGTGAGAGAGAGAGACAGAGAGAAAGGTCTTCCTTTTGCCGTTGGTTCACCCTCCAATGGCCGCCGCGGTCGGCGCGCTGCGGCCGGCGCACCGCGCTCGTCCGATGGCAGGAGCCAGGAGCTAGGTGCTTTTCCTGGTCTCCCCATGGGGTGCAGGGCCCAAGCACCTGGGCCATCCTCCACTGCACTCCCGGGCCACAGCAGAGGGCTGGCCTGGAAGAGGGGCAACCGGGACAGAATCCGGTGCCCCGACCGGGACTAGAACCCGGTGTGCCGGCGCCGCAAGGCGGAGGATTAGCCTGTTGAGCCACGGCGCCGGCCAAATAAATACAATTTTAAAAACCAAGCGCATGGTCCCTACATGTTACCTCTCTATTCACCGTGCATTGCACCCTGCAAGGTGCTGGTGCTGCAGGGCCTGCCTCTGGCCTGAGGCCTCCAGGCCGCTGCTGCTCTCCATCCCGTGGCTCTTCTGGACCCTGCGTACCCAGCAGTTGATGGCCCCCAAAGGAAGGTCATGGGTGGAGGAGAACCCCTCTGTGTCCTGGTCTGAGCATGCTGGCTATTCAGGGAGTCTGGCTAAGGCAGGTGGGAGAGGCTGGACAGAGGGCACGACTAACAGGAAGGGCCCTGGAACCCAGCAAACCCCTCTGGTCTGGCTGGACTCGCTCTCCGAGACCCTCCCTCCCACCTGCAGGCAGTTCCTGAGCCCCAGCCCTGCATGCTGCTGTTCCCACTGTGCCTTTCGGGTTCTGCAGAGTTGGCTCAGGACCATGGCAAATGCGGTGTTCAGTTCAGTGGAGCGTTTCCCTATCCCACCCCATGCCAGCACAGGCCGTCACCGGCAGCACCTATACTCACCCGAGAGTCAGCAGGTCTGTGTTGGGCGTCTGCTATGTTCTGTGGGCTGGGGATCTGTTTCTCCTGGGTGAATTGCTAGTGTGGGATCCAGACGATTCGCAAAGGCGATGCCTAATTGTGTGGTGTGTTAGGATGCGCAGGTACAGAGGAAATCAAACAGGGAGACTACAGAGCTCCCCAGATGGTGGCAGGCAAGTTGTGACTTTATTTTTATGTACTCGCTCATTAATTTTTTATTCATAACAGTCATAAACAGTTGTCTCTTGGTATCCCTGGGCGATTGGTTTCGGGACTCCCTGTGCGTATCAGAAATCTATGGGTGTTCATTCCCTTTAATAAAATGGCGCAGTACTTGCATAGAGAGCATGTGCCTCCTCCTACGTACCTAAATCATCTCTAGACTGCTTGTCACACCTGATACTCTGTGAGGACTCTACCGTGAGGCATCACACTGTGTTGTATAGGCAACAGGACAAGCAAGGAGTCTGTGCATGGCCAGCCTGGGTGCATGGTTTTCCACGTATTTTCACCCTGGGTTGGGGAGGATACGGATGCAGAATCCATCGCCTGTAAACCAAGGTGCACAATGTGATATGCAGAGCGAGGTGGTTACTGCAACCAAGGTGAATCCATCTTCACACACACAGCCTTGTGTGTGCGCACGTGTGTGCAGTGAGAGCGCCCGGAGCCCCCCTCCTCGGAGTCCTAGTTTACAGAAGAATAAGGAGATGTGTAGGCATCCTGATGCCCCCTCCCCAGGCTTGCTCAGCTGCCAGAACTGGGGGTTCTAACTGTAGCCGTCCTGAGGAACGCTGGGCACACACACTCCCTCATGAACACAGTGGCAGCTGCCCCAGCGAACCTGTCCATCCCTTGTCTTTATGGATTTGACAGTGGAGATGCCACAGGTGATGTCACTCAATCCTCTTTCTCTGTGTCTGGCTTATGCCCCGTCCCGTGATGTCCTCCAGGTTTACCCACACTGTTGAAATGTACTGGCAGGATCTCCTCTTTGAAGGCTGAGTAGTAATCCACCATATAGAGGATAGAGAGTGACAAGCGTGGGCCTGAATGCTGAGAGAAGGGAGCCCTAGCAATACCACAGGCGGGACTGTAAATTGGCCTGGAGGATTACGGAGAACATGGCATGGAGGCTCCTGGAAAGATGGAAAATGCAGCTACTAGACGCCCCAGCAAGGCCACCTCTGGGTGTAGATCCAGAGGAAATGAAGCCAGCCTCTCCCAGAGACACCTGGACCCCCATAATGACTGCAGCGCCACTCACAACAGTCACGACATGGAGACAACCGAAGCTTGGATTTCCCATAGTGTCGGGGCAAAGCTGCATTGGAGAGATGGCCTCTGATTCAGGACTTCAAGAAGAAGAGGGAGCAAGCGCTCCAAGCACCTGGAGGGGGATTGTCCCAGGCAGGCAGGGCAGCAAGGACCGAGCCTCCGAGACTCACGTCAGAGGCATTCATGAAGCAGCGCAGTGGTCAATGCAGGATAAGCAAGGGCCACCTGGTGAGAGGCTGGAGACACAGGGCCTGGTCCCAGAGGGCCTGCAGCCATTGTGAGGACGTGGGCGTTGGTCCTCAGTGAGGCAGGGACAGGAGGAGGTTTTGTTCATAAGTGGCATTGTCTGACTCACCTTCTGAAACAATTTTTATTGGTTGTTTTCATTTCATTTAAAAGGCACAGAGACAGAGAAAAATGTTCCATCTGCTGATTCACTCCCCAAATGCCTGCAAAGAGCCATGGCTGGGCCAGGCTGAATCTACGATCCTGGGGGAACTTCACCTGGGTCTCTGTCTCATATCTATCACCTTCTGCTATCCAGGGCAGCTGGAATAGGAATCAGGGCCAACCCTGGAGCCCAGGCACTCCAGCATGGGACACAGGTGTCCCATGCTGCACTAAACAGCCCAACCCTGACTCTTTTTAACAGATCTTCCTGGCTGCTGTGCCCACTGTGGACTCCAGGTGGACAAGGGGAAGCCGGGATATCTTTGGTGAGCGAATTGTAACCTGTTCTGCAGGGATGGCAGCAATTTGGCTGAATGTACCTTAAAGGTAGGGCCCACCGGATTTCCTGTTGGGTTGGATGGAGCTTGTGTTGCCCCTGATGCCAAGGTTAAGGTGGTATTTGCTAAGTTTTTCTACTTTTCCCTTTGCAGTTGATAAGTAATTGTGGGAAGACATTTTTAGACTGTGCAATTATCCTCTTCCTCATCCAACTTTCACCCACTAGTTTCAGCACCCATTGCTGGTTTTTGCTTGAATCTGTTTCCACTCTTAAGAGTTGCCACATGGGGATTTTCCTAACTCCATCGTTTATTCCACACTTATTTGTTGCCTTCTCCACTGATTATTTATTTATGTGAGTGTGGATTTGTGCATTCCTGTTTTACTCACTGAGTGACAATCTGTTGATGTCATTGTATATTCTGATGCTCAAAATGTCCCAGCTTTGGCCGGTGGAACCCATATAAAGTTGGCTCGTGTGTCTTAGGACATAGCTCCATCATTTTTTTTAAGGAAAAGATTTCTTTAAAAGGCAGAGTGATACACACACACACACACACACACGCCATGGCTGGGCCATGCTGAAGCCAGGAGCCAGGAACTCCATCCAGGTCTCCCATGTGGGTGGCAGGGGCCCAGATATTTGAGTCACCATGCATTAGCAGGTGTGCATAAGCAGGAAACTGGGATCAGGAAGACAGCTGGGACTCGAACCCAGGTGCTCCAAGATAGAACGTGGACTTCCCAAGTAGTATCTTGATGGCTGCAGCAACTGTCTGCCTTGATTGTTTTTTTTAATTACACTTTTAGTTCTCTTTCTATTGCTAAATAAGAACCTGTATGCCTTCACTTTAGCCACGAAACTTTACCTGAGTCCAAAGAGAGCAGAAAGAAACACAAAATAGTAGCAGCCATCAACCTTTAGGTTTTCTTCATGTTAAGACACAGAGTGACATTGGTCATAAAACCACGAGTGTCTGGCCACACCGGGACACTGTGCAGGACACGGAGCTCTTATCCTGGGCGCATTCCCTCTAGGAACAATAGAAGGAAAGTGAACATCATTTCCATAAAGGACATCAAAGTGTTCAGGTTGTATTGTCTCCATTCAGACATTCCCCTGACAAACCTTTGTCCATGGGTCATGCAAAAATGTGCAAGGATCCGATGGTGAGAAATGTGAGGAGGGGCCTAGTTATGCCTGGTAAAGTCCTTGGTCTTTTGGGCCCTCCTCTTGCTCTCTGTTTGGGCATCAGAGTAGATCCAGCAATGATCATAACAGGGTGAACGCATACATCACTCTCACATGCACTCTCTCGGCCAACCTCATGGCAAATCCTAGGCAGGGTCACCATACCCCCATTTCACAGGTGGGGAAAGGGACAGAGAGAGATGGTGGGACCTTCCATAAGTCACACTAATGGCCAATACAGACTGCAGAACTTTGTCTAACAACTGGCTTGTTGTCTTCAGCGTTTTTTTTTTTTTTTAAAGATTTTTTATCTATTGGAAAGCTGAGAGGGAGAGGCAGAGAGAGAGGTCTTCCATTTGCTGGCTCACTACCCAAATGGTCATAATGGCCAGAGCTGGGCCAGAGGGAAGCGAGGAGCCAGGAGCTTCATCCTGGTCTCCCACATGGGTGCAGGGGCCCAAGGACTCGGACCATATCCACTGCTTTCCCAGGCGCATTAGCAGAGAGCTGGGGGAGGGGCGGGAGTTTGGATTAGCAGTTAAGACGCTATGCTGCCCTGGGTTCCGTTGCTGGCTCTGGCTCCTGACTCCAGCTTCCTGCTGATGTGCACCCTGGGAGGCAGCAGAGATGGCTCAAGTCCTTGAGTCCCTGGCACCCACGTGGGCGTCTGGATGGAGCTCCTGGCTCCTGGCTTTGGCTTCAGCTCATCCCTGGCTGTTGCAGCTATTTAGGGAGGGAACTCTCTCTCTCTCTCTTTCTCTCTCTCTCTCTCTCTCACACACGTGCACACACACACACACACTAGGGCCGAAGCTCCTCCCCCAAAGATGCCGGCTAAGGGGTTCGGTGGTGGATCAGCCTTAGTCAGTTTGGCAAACCCGTCCACCACGCAGATGGGCAGTGGGGGTTGTGCTGTGCACAGGTCCGTCATTGCGTTCTGGAACTGGGATGTCCACACCCTGTGCACCTGTGACGTGCTCATCACAGGATCGGCTGTGAAGGGCCAAGACTGGGCAGGGCCTGGAGAGGAGAAGCTCCCAGGCAGTTGTGAAGACCTGGCTGTGGCCTGAGCCCATGTGTGGGGGAACCTTCTGGCTGTCCTTCTCAGAGTGAGCCCAGGCGTGTGGTCAGAGCACAGCCCGAGGGTGAGGGCCGGTGCGCCTGGAATCAAGAGAGCTGGCTCGTGGGGTCTTGCCTCGTCCATCCCACTTGACGGTGAGGGATTCTCTTTATCCAGTCCCCTAAATACAAAGAAGTCAAAGGCCGTCTCGCTTCCTCCGTCTCTGTCCACACCACCGTGCCCTACAAGCGAGGCAGCTGCCCCACAGCGCATTTCTGGCCCCTGACAGCTTGCCAAGCCTTTCCCGCCGTCAGCTGCTTTGCAGGCCTCACTGCGGCCTGGGCTTCTGTCCTGCCCTGACTGTCGAGGTCATGCCGCCCGTTCTACTCATGCTTGGCCAGGGTCCTTTCCTTCCGCCATTGTTTCCGCGTGTTCCTGTTCTGAAAATCTGAACTCGGAGAACAGCAATGTCTGTCCTCAGCTGGTTTCTCTAGGTGCCTTCTGCCTGTTCTGTTCCCCTCTCAGACTCATGTGTGGTTATGTGAGGGATCTTCAAAAAGTTTGTAGGAAATGAATTTTAAAATGTCTAGGGGCCAGTGTTGTGGCACAGAGGCTTAGGCGGCTGCCTGAGATGCTGATGTCCCATGTGAGTATGGGTTCAAGTCCCAGTCACTCCATTTCCAATCCAGCTTCCTGCTAATGTGCCTGGGGAGGCAGCAGGAGGGCCCAAGTGCTTGGACTCCTGCCACCCACGTGGGAGACCTGGATAGACTTCTAGTCTCCTAGCTGCAGCCTGGACCAACCCTGGCTGTTGTAGCCATTTGAGGAATGAACAAGTAGATGGAAGATCTCTCTTTTTCTTTTTTCTCTCCCTCTATAACTCTGCCTTTCAAGTACATAAATAAATATTTTTAAAGATTTATTTATTTGAAAGTTAGAGTTACACAGAGAGAGAAGGAGAGAGAGAGAAAGAGAGAGAGAGAGAGAGAGAGAGAGAGAGAGAGAGGTCCTCCATCCGCTGGTTCACTCTTTAGTTGGCCACAATGGCCAGAGCTGCACCCATCTGAAGCCAGGAACCAGGAGCTTCTTCAGGGTCTCCCACATGGGTGCAGGGGCCCAAGGACTTGGACCATCTTTTGCTGCTTTCCCAGGCCATAGCAGAGAGCTGGATCAGAAGTGGAGCAGCTGAGACTTGAACTGGTGCCCATATGGGATGCTGGCACTTCAGGCCAGGGTGTTAACCTGCTGCACCACAGCGCCAGCCCCATAGATAAATATTTTTAAAACCTGATTTTGGTGCAAAATTTTTGAAATCCATGCATATAAGGAGTCTTCAAAAAGTGCAGAGAAATTGTTTATTATTTTAGAAAAATCATGCACAGATTTCAAAACAAACTATGCATGGCACCAAAATCAGCTTATTTTTTAATTCCATTTTTCCATGAATTTTTGAAGTTCTCTCATATTGTAAAAAATTGTTTAAAGAATGACTAAGTTTCCTTCACCACCTTCCCCTCTAAGGGTTTCTGGTCTCAGGTGTGGCATCGTCTGCTGGCACCTGTAAATTCTATCCCTAACTGTGGGCCCATGGGGAGCAGGAGTTGTGAGCTATAGTCCTTAGGCCAAAACTGGCCTGAGCTCACTCAAAGTTTGGTTTAGTTGATGTTTTATCTAAAGAATTCTGAATCCAGGGGTTGGTGTTGGGGTGCAGCCAGTTAAGCCACTGCCCACAACCCCAGCATCCCGTATGAGCACTGGTTTGAGTCTCAGTTGCTCCCCTCTGATCCGGATCCCTGCTAATGCATCTGCAACACGACTTAAGACGGCCCGAGTGCTTGGGCCCCTGCCACTCATGTAGGAGACCTGGATGGAGTTCCAGGCATCTGGGGAGTCAACCAGCAGATGGGAGACCTCTTTGTCTGCCTGTCTCTTCATCTCTTTGTTACTCTGCTTTTCAGATAAATAACTAGACAAGACTAGAACAGAAGAGAATCAAATTCTGAATCTGAACTCCCGTTTGCTCTTACATCTTCCCATGTGTCTGTCTGCTTTGTGCATTTTTCTCTCCTTGGCTGGCTTCCAGAGACATCCGTGGTCCTGACCCAAGGCTCTGTAGTGATTTGCCTGATGTTCTGACCATGCCATTGGGCCCATTTCAGCAATGGATTGTGCACGGCTCCCACCCAAAGCCCCTGCTGCCCCGGTGAGAGCCTTCCTGCTAGCCCCCAAGTCCGGCTTGGCTCTTCACTGCCCTGGAGAGCGGCTGTAGCCATGGGGCACTTCCTAGAAATGTCCTTCCTCCCTAGCCTTGCATCTCTGTCCTGGAACCTGCCCAAGTGTCCTGCTCATCTGGGATTCTGGTCCTGTCCTCCCTTCTCCAGTCCTTGGGATTTGGAGCCTGGCTCCCAGAGGGGCCCACAGACAATCCATGTTTCGCCCTGTAGGATGCTGTCTGAGGCCCTGACTTCAGTATGGCCTCTCCCAGGGCTCCCGACATTCCTGCCCACCTGCCATTGCTCGGCCCCCAGGCTCCGACTTCCCGCCTCATTCACTGAGATGGCTTGTTCCTTTGTATAGCACATCCTGTTCCTGGTGATTGTAAATTCTATAATGACCGATCACTTTCCTCCAAGCTTCGGAAGTTTCTCCCTCACCCAGTAATGATCTCTTGGTGGTCATCAGTAAGCTTTGTCTAGCTCCTTGCCTTGGCCCATGTCGGCAGCTGTATCCTGGCACCTGGCACCTGGCTGCCTGCAAACCTGCTGCGTCATCAGGAGGGCTCGGGAACAAAGAAGAACTGCTTTTCAGAGCAAGCCCTTCCAGTGTTTCCTGATTTTATCCACGAAGGCATGCACGGATTTTGGCCCAATTTCTTTTGTTTGGAATTCCAGTTCTTTGAAGATTGGTTCAGGCACTGATGCCAAACTTATTTCCCAGAACACTCCGCGAAGTGAATCATTTCTAACCACCCTTCCTTAACGGTGGCTTGTTGGCAAACCCTGGGTGTCCTTATGTTCAGCAAATAGTTGACAAGTTGGGGTACCCCCCCGGGAAAACTCCGGCACAGCTTCCCAGATGGTAGCATGGATGCAGACAGAGCTTCATCAGCCCTGGGTGAACTGAAAGAGAAAGTCCGTCAGCACCTTCTCACCTTGGTACACGGCAGTGTACAGTTGCTGGGCAATAAAGACCCCTTCTACCACCATCGCTTCCTGTGTACATTCCAGAGAGTTCTAGCTCTCGGCGCCAAGAGCAGTAACGTGGACCAGTTCAAAATGCTGGAGCCACGGGGTACACCAGTCCTCAGTGGAGGTCCCGGTTCTTGGCTTTGGTTGCCACAGGCATCTGACTCACGGCAGAAGCTGAGATGCATAAAAAGGAGCGGGACGGTGGAGAGCTTCTGCGTGCCGTTCGGCAGGGCGCTGCGCATTGTCTGCACCAGGGCGCTGTGCATTGTCTGCTTGGTGCTGAGTGTCTTTCCGGGAATCTGCTTGGGGCCTGAGCCCTCCTCATGACGCAGCAGGTTTGCAGGCAGCCAGGTGCCAGCGCTGGAGAAAAGCCAGCCATGGAGGGAACCGTGGCTCCTGGTCCCCACGCCTAAGCCCCACACTCAGCTTCGTGCAGGGGCCAGAGATTTCAGTGCAGGCTTGGGCCTCTCGGCCCTGAGCAGGTGAACAATGAGGCAGTAAGTGCCAGCCCCTCCCGCTGTTCCCTGGGTTGCCCCAGGGTTGGCAGTGGGTGGGGAAGGGGCCCAGGCCATGGGTGCTTCAGAAAATGGAATTAGGGCCAACTGCACACCGATGGGGCACTTTTCCTCCCTGCCCGGTCACTGCTGCTCTCCTGGGGGGTGGCTTACCTGGCTGGGAGTTCTTGCAAAGTGTGCTTTTTAAAGAGGTGAAAGAAAAAAGACAAAACAAAATCAAAAACCTTGGTCCATGAAACCCTTTTCATCTTTCTTTATATATATATTTTTTACTTATTTGAAAGGCAGAGAGAGAGAGAGAGAGAGGTCTTCTATCTGCTGGTTCACTCCCCAATTGGCCACAAAGGCCAGGGCTGGGCCAGGCTGAAGCCAGGAGCCAGGAGCTTCCTCTGGGTCTTCCACATGCGTGCAGGGTCCCAACTGCATGGACCATTCTCTACTGCTTTACCAGGTGCATTAGCAGGGAGCTGGACTGGAGCAGGAACAGCTGGGACTTGAACTGGCACCCATATGGGATGCTGGTGCTGCCAAGTGGAGGTTTAACCTGTGATGCCATAATGCAGGTCCCATCATTTTCATCCCTCAATGGTGGAGAGTCATAGGAGTGGGAGAGACTCAGGGTCCTTTATGTCTTCATAGGCCTCTGAAGAGGGCCCCTGGCATATGAGCTGCGGCAACCTGCCTGGACGCCATCACCTGCCCCCACCATGCAACTGCTACACGGATCAAAGCTCTGCGGCTCTCTGCCCTTTTGGGCTGAGTTCACAGGGTGACTGAACAATGGTTTCCCTGCCAGGTCGGAAGGCGGGAGCCCCTCCTGCTTCACTCCCTCCTTTGAAGATGAGGTCAGTGACAGCTGCTTCTTAGGGCAGCTGTGAAGAGAGGAGCAAGTGAACGCTTGGGAGCGAGGCCATCGCTCAGTGTTTAGGACTCGTGTGACTCTCGCTGTGGACTGCTAGTGAATCCAGTCTCCAGTGCAGAACTCTGGCATCAATGCTACTGGAGGGGCACTTCATCTTAGTCCCAAGAGTGGATATTCTGGGGCTGGCATTGGGGGCAAGGGGTTAAGCCACTACCCGCAACACTGGCATCCTCTATGAGTACAGGTTTGAGTCCCGGCTGCTCCATTTCCGATCCAGCTCCCTGCTAATGTGCCTGGAAAAGCAGCAGAGGCTGGCCCGGGTGGTGGCTCCTTGCCACCCATGTGGGAGACCTGGATGGAGTTCCAGGATCCTAGCTTCAGCCTGGCCCAGTCCTGGCCATTAGTGCCATTAGGGGAGTGAACCAGACGATAGAAAATCTCTCTCTCTCTCTCTCTCTCTCTCTCTCTCTCTCTGTGTGTGTGTGTGTGTGTGTTTCTCCCTCTCTCTCTGAAATGCTTACAAATAAACAAGATTTTCCAAGGGTTTGGGCCTTTGCTACCCACATGGGAGACCCAAATGGAGTTCCAGGCTCCTGGCCTTGGCCTGGTCCATCCCTGGCCTTAAAAAAAAGTATCTGATCTTAGATTTTTCTTAAGGAAAACTTTTTAAAGATATATTTATTTATTGGAAAGGCAGAGTGGACAGAGAGGGAAAGAAATCTCTCATCTGCTGGTTCATTCCCCAAATGCCTCCAAGAGCCAAGGTTAGGCCAGGCCAAAGCCAGGAGCCAGGGACTCAATCCAGGCCTCCCATATGGGTGGCAGCAACCCAAGATTTGGAAGCTGGATGGGAAGTGTGTAGTAGCTGGAACCTGAACCAGGCACTCAGATATGGGATGCAGGCATCCCTAGTGGTGGCTTAACCCACTGCACCACAATGCCCAGCCCTCCTCAGGTACAAATCTTTATAATTTTGCTTATTGAACTTATTTGAAAGGCAGATAGAATGAGTGAGACAAAAAGGGACAGAGACAGACAGACAGAAGCAATCTTTCCTCCACGAGCTCACTCCCCAAATGCCTTCAATGGCCAGGGCTGGTCACACTGAAGCCAGGAGCCAGGAACTCAATACAGGTCACCTGTGTGGGTGGCAGGGACCCGGCTACTGGAGCCATCGCTGCTGCGTGCCCGGAGGTGCATTAGCAGGAAGCTGGACTCACCATCAGAGCCAGACCCAAAGCCTGGCACCCCGATATGGGGTACAGGGATCCCAAGACGAGTCTTTAACCACTAGCCCAGAAGCCCACCCCAATTATAGCTTTTTATACTCACTTTACTGAACACCTCAGTATACCTCAGGATACCACAGTATCCACTTGCTCATACTTTTCAAAGCTCTCTGTGTGGTGCGTGGAGTGTTGATGGTTAACGCATTTCAGGCTGTCCTGCCACCCCCCGACTGGTATGAGATTGCTCCTTCCAACTCTCAGTGATACAAGGTATCGCTCCCAAGGTACTTGTCACTTCTCAATTACAATTACCAGGTAACCGCACGTGAGAAGGTGAGAAGTAGGAGGAAGTTGGTCTGGGTCCAGAATTTCCAGGCTGCAGCACAGTCCACGTCATTAAGTGCTCTTCATAAACCCAAGTCTTTTTTTTTTTAAGATTTATTTATTTACTTGAAAGAGTTACACAGAGCGAGGAGAGAGAGAGAGAGAGAGCGAGAGAGGTCTTCCATCCTCTGGTTCACCCCACAGTTGGCCACAACAGCTGGAGCTATGCTGATCCAAAGCCAGGAGCCAGGAGCCTCCTCCAGGTCTCCCACACACGTGCAGGGCCCCAAGGACTTGGGCCATCTTCCACTGCTTTCCCAGGCCATAGCAGAGAGCTGGATCAGAAGTGGAGCAGCCGGGACTTGAACTAGCGCCCATACGGGATGCCGGCACTGCAGGTGGCGGCTTTACCTACTATGCCACAGCACCAGCCCCTAAATCCAAGTCTTGAGGAACTGATCACGTCCCAGGAGAGAGTGGCTCTACCTCGTGCACTACAGATCTACGCGTTATCTCCAGACAGTCGCCTTCCTCAGCAGCTAAATGTAGGAGAGACGTGTGTGATTGGCATGTTCTGTAACGGTAAGCTCCTGCCTGGTGGGTGATTGTACAGCTGCTGATAATGCCTTGAAGATGAGGGTGATGCGTCAACTCTGACCCAGTATTAACTACACTCCAGGAGGAACAGCACACAAATGAGTGGCTTAGAAAATGATAATGAGAGGCCATGTCATTAAACAGCATCTCCTGGTTTTCATTTAGGAAGCTGACACTGGAGGGTTTTTTCAGTATCAATAAAGGAAGAATAATAACCATAGAAACAGAGCGTTTCTCCATCCTCTTGGTAGAGCAAGCAACTCCCTTGGGGCTGGCGTTGTGGTGCAACAGGTTCACTTAAGTAAGGAATTTCTGTTCTGTCTGTTTCTACTTCACTAAATTCCTTCCTTTGTATTTTTAAAAAATATTTACTTACTTACAGTTCACTTATTTAAAGTCAGAGTTACAGCGACAGAGATCTTCCATATGCTAGTTCACTCCCCAAGTGGCCACAGCAGCCAGGGATGGGCCCTGCCAAAGCCAGGAGCCAGGAGCTTCTTCCAGGTCTCCCATGTGGGTGAGGGGCCCAAGCACTCAGGCCATCTTCCACTGCTTTCCCAGGCAGATTAGCAGGGAGCTGGATCAGAAGTGGAGCAGACAGGACAACAACTAGTACCCATATGGGGTGTCGGTGCTGTGGACGGTGGCTTACCCACTGCAGTGGCTTAACCCACTGTGCTACGGCGCCAGTCCCAACCATTCTCTTTAAATGTTGTTTCTCCTTTATTTCTCCCTCTCCATCCTGGAGGGACCTTCCCAGGAAGTCCCCTGTATCACTGACTCTGTATTTGCACTCTGTTCTTTGTACTCAAAATGGGTTATTTTCTACTGAATGGATCTTGCTTATTCATTCTCTCTTCAGCTCTCATATTAATTTTAAATTTCATCCAGTGACAGCTTCATTTACACCAGCATGTACTTTAGTTTCTGAATTTCCATTTGACTTTTAAATATTTGTTTGTTTGTATTTAGGTTTAGTACTCTGGCAAACTGTTCCATTTTGATTTCAACGTTTTTAGCCATAATAATCTCAACTATCATTAAGTACAGATTTAAGTCACGTGTATGTCCTGTTTCATGGTACACTCTGTGTTTTTTTATATTTTTTTGACAGGCAGAGTGGACAGTGAGAGAGAGAGAGAGAGAGAGAGAGAGAGAAAGGTCTTCCTTTGCCATTAGTTCACCCCCCAGTGGCTGCCGTGGCCGGCGCATGTGGCCAGCACACCATGCTGATCTGAAGCCAGGAGCCAGGTGCTTCTCCTGGTCTCCCATGGGGTGCAGGGCCCAAGCACTTGGGCCATCCTCCACTGCACTCCCGGGCCACAGCAGAGAGCTGGACTGGAAGAGGGGCAACCAGGACAGAATCCGGCGCCCCAACCAGGACTAGAACCCAGGGTGCTGGCGCCGCAGGCGGAGGATTAGCCTAGTGAGCCGTGGCGCCGGCCAGTATTTTTTTTTTTTCCAAAGATTTACTGTTACTTGAAAGGCAGAGAGAGAGAGGGAGAGAGAGAGAGACAGATCTTCCATCTGCTGATTTACTGCTCCAATGGCCGCATCAGCGGGGACTGGCTCAGCTCAAGTCCAGGAGCCAAGAACTCCACCTGGACTCCCTCTGGGTCTCCCACTTGGATGGGAGGGGCCATCTTCTGCTGCTTTCTCAGGTGCAACAGCAAGGAGCTGGATAGGAAGTGAATCGGCCTGGACTGGAACCACTGCTCCCATATGGGACACCAGCATGGCAGGTGACCGACAAAGCTGCTGTACCACAATGGGCCCCCTGGTATTTTTTATTTTAATGGGACTCTGTGATTTTAAAAACTGATGTTTTGGGATGCTGGTGTCTTTCTCTAAAGGGGATGTACCTCGTATTTTCTGAGGCATCTGGAATGGAATCAGATCAGGGGAAGCCAGTCTGAAATTTAGTTGTCGCAAAGGAGTCATCGCCACATGGGGCTCTCTTCAGCTCCATGGGGTGCATCCTCCAGGGCTCCCAGGTAAATCCGTGGGGGTTACAGCCCTCCCACAATTTACTGGTGGTCTCCAAAATCCAACGTGTCTCTCCCCAGCACCACGAGGAGGTTAAAACTTGCACAGTGTTTCAGTTGCTTCTGCTTTGTCTCCTGCACGATCTTCCCTGCACAGGGTGACTCTTCACGAAGCGCCTTGTGGAGAAAGCAGAGGCTGAGTCCCCCCCCCACCACCACCGATGCCCCTCAGTCCTGAGCACTTCAGAGCGAGCACTGCTCAGCCAAAGCGAAAGGCCTGTAAAGCAACCCCAACACATCCAGGATGGCAGTGTAGAGGGGACCTGGGCTCCCCCGGAGGCTCGGCGTGGTCACCGGGATTGCAGAGAGGGCATAGACGTTGTCATGGGAGGGACGGGGCTCCGGCTGCTGCCTTCAGCCTGGCCTAACCCTGGCCAATGGGGACTGAGCTAGTGGATGTGAGATTCTCTCTCTCTCTCTGCCTAGCTCTCTGTATCTGACTTCAAAGAAATAAATACATCTTTAAAGAAAAGTGTGTGGATGTCACAGTATTTGGTATATGGATAATTCTGTTTTAGTTGAATTACACCATCTACATTATAATATACCTCTCTTTCGTCACTTGATGATCATTGTCCTGAATCCCAGATCATGTGATATTCGTATCCCTGGTCACAAAACAAAGCAAGTATATATGTGTATGCATATTATATCTACATATGAGGTGAATAAGGCAAAATGGTAAAAATTACTAAATCTAGGGCTGGTGCTGAGGCACAGCGGGTTTAGCTGCCATCTACTGTGCTGGCATTCCATATGGATGCTGGCTTGAGTCCTGGCTGCTCTACTTCTGATCCAGCTCCTTGTTAATGAGCTGGGAAAGCAGTAGAGGATGGTCCAAGTGTTTGACCCCCTGCACCCACATGGGAAACCCAGTAAAAGCTCCTGGCTCCTGGCTTCAGATTGGCACAGCTCCAGCCACTGCAGCCACTTGGGGAATGAACCAGCAGATGGAAGATCGTTCTTTCTCTGTCTCTCCACCTCTCTCTGTAATTCTGACTTTCAAATAAATCTTGAGAGGCAGAGTTGCAGACAGAGAGAGGGAGAGACACAGAGAGAGATGTCTTCCATCCATTTGTCACTCCACAAATGGCTGCCAACGGTGGAGCTGTGCCGATCTGAAGCCAGGAGCCAGGAGCTGCTTCCAGGTCTCCCAGATGCGTGCAGGGGCCCAAGCATCTAGACCATCTTCCACTGCTTTCCCAGGCCATAAGCAGAGAGCTGGACTGGAAAAGGAGCAGCTGGGACACAAACTGGCACCCATATGGGATGCTGGCACAGCAGGCAGAGGCTTAGCCTACTACAGTGCCGGCCCCAATAAATACATCTTTTTAAAAAATTATTAAATCTTACATTAAAAATGTTTCTAGGAGCACAAATGAAAAATGGAATGTCACATTGTACCCCATTAATATGAATAATTATTGTTAATAAGATGTTTTTCATGTTTAATAAAAAGATTTTTGCATGGCCCACAGCTAAACAGGGGATGCCCTATGTACTGAATTGTATCCACTGCTTAGTACCCTGTGGGTGTTTAAAAATTGTAATGATCTAGAATGTTCTCTCAGACTTCTGTTGAGACTATTGCTGTTGACCTCATCAAACCCCTTGCTTCAGTCCAGTCAAAGAATAAACCAACAGGATGCTTTTTCCATGTCTGAATACTGTTTCAGTTCCTCCCTTACAAAGGCCAGCAAACCCAAGGTCCTTTTTCAGTTGGACATCACTGTTTCTGGAACATCGTTGCTTTAGTCTCTCGTTGTCTGGGTAATCGAGATTGAAGCCTTAGCCACTCTGCCTTTCTCTGGACCAGCTGTTGGCGGGCAAATGGTTCGCTTGCCTCTGAAATCATTTTACTCAGCGGTGTTGCTTTTATTGATTATCTGCGGCAGGTTCACTCCCCATTGATTCCTGCCGCCTACTCAGCTCCAAAGGTGCCTGCTCATAACACTGGAAAAAGGGGTGAGGACTGACTTTAGATTCTCCCAAAACAATGATTTCATGATCTTCACACTACCCAAATTTATTTTAGAACAAATATCTTTTTAAAAAATATTCAGCTTTAAAATAACCACAGGGGGAGGGGAATAGTTAATTTTTCAGCAATCCTTTCTTGCAGGCTAAAGCACCAATCAAAGCTTAGTGTCAATTGGAGGCTGTGGCTCTCCACCTAAAGAGCAGATAAGATATATGCAAAATTGGTGTATCTATAAGAAATATAGGATTTAAAAAAAAATGCATTCTGAAAGGTAGTCTCCCAGGGAGGAAACACACTGAGGAATCTTTACAAAGATTTTTTTTAAAAAAATCTTCAAGATAAGGATTTTAAAGTTGATCATAGAGCTACTTTTAAAAATATACGATGTCATCTACACGCCCTTTTAGTAAATTTCAAACACATTATTTATCATCTGATAAGTCATGGACTGTTTTGTTCATCTGTGTCCTATCATGGAAAATTGCTTTAGAGATAAATTTGATAAAAATCAAATGTGGCTGGGTAACAAATGAATTCATTATGTTGGAAGTGAATACATGTCTGTATTTTAGAATAGATAATTTAAACCAAACATGACAGAAGGAAAATTAACATTTGTTTTTTTCTCAATACCGGGTCATAGGGTAGTCTTCTCAGGTCTGATTTCCCAGTTCCAGCAGCATGAATAGATATTGATGTAGCCTATTATCTCGGCAATAATGCATATTACAACAAGCGATTATTTATTAGTGGTGAAGTGTTTCTCCAGGGCTTCATTTAGCACGCCTGAAATGGAATAACAAAATCTCAAGTCTTGGAAGGGATCCTCTGCATAGTTATTGTTTAGGGAAATGTGGATGGCTCCACAGTAGTTTAAGCTGCGTAATTGGCCAGTTCTTTGAAATGAAGGCATATGGTACAGAACCAAGGGCTTCCGAGGCTGGCCTGGAAGCCAAGCGTTTGGAGAGAGTTGCTGGTGTTCTCTTTCCTGCTCGGTGATACCGAGAATTGTGCATGCAGACAAAAACATTGGGCATGGATGGGTTAATCCACCCCAGTCTACTTTCTCATGGCTGGAGTCAAACCATGAGACCTGGGCAGGCTGAGCTAAGGTGGGGTTGAGGTGCGAAGCCTCCCAAGTGCCAGGAGTTGGAGCAGGCTGTCCTAGAAGACTTTAGTACCGAGTCAGCTACATCCGCTTTAGATGTGGCAATCAGATTCTTGTGATGGCGAGGTGCACGCGCAGGCCTGAGAAAGCTGAGGCAGGGAGGAGCAGAAGGTGTGCCCGAGGAAGACGGGGTGCAGGCCCGGAACTTCTGAGTCAAACCCGAGCCCACAGCCCGCAGTGGGAGCACACCTCCAGAGCAGAACCCGCAAACGGATAGCCCCCAGGCTCTCTCCATGTCCCTGACCAGGGACAGGGCTGACCGTGGAGCTGTGTTTCCGGGAAGTGAGGACGTGGCAGGAGGGCCTCCGGGGCAGGGACTCTGTACTCCAGGACCCTCTCCTGAGGACTTCCTTATCCTTTCCTAAGTTCTTCCTTTCGGCGAGGGTTCAGCATCCAGAGTCAGTTGTTGCCTCGATTCAGGAGCACCATTCTCACGAGCCCTAAGCGATGCTCCACAGGGTGGGCTTGCGGCCGTGGGAGCCTCCTCCTGGGCTGGCTGCAGTGCGCCCACGCCCGTGGATGGCCCAGGGCCCGGGCTTTTTCCTCCTGAGCCTCCTTTGAATCTGCTGATTGAGCACTGAGTAACGGCTGGCTGTGTCCACAGCTGAGCTCACTCCTCATCTTTCCAGAACACTCAAATAAATTTCCTTAATGGAACTGCTGGCTAGGGGGAAGGTATCTTATAGACTCCTGACGCGGATTTCTCTCCAAAACCTTGCTCTGTGATTCTAAATTCCAGGCTCTCAGTAGATTGCTGAGTTATTTGGAAAGGTGCTGAGCCCACAGGTGGCACTACCCACACCGCAGCTGGGTGCCGTCTCCTCAGCAGGTCTGCCTTCCAGTGGGGCCTACGGAAGGACACACCCAGCCTTCTCGGTCTCAGGATTGTGGCTTAGGAAGTAAAGCCACAGACTGAAGAGCCGAGGGCTCCATGACCAAGAACACGCAGCACAGCCGAGTGGTCCTGTGGACAAAGGTGGGGGGATGATTTGAAGGGGTTTGGCTGCAGGTAGAAAGAAACCCAGCCTCAGAGCAGGTCTGATATTCAGATTACACACCCAATGAGCAGTTGGGACTAGCCTACTTGGGGAGGAAAGGGAGATCTCTAGGTCTTCACAAACTTCAAACAGAATTTTTATGTTCCCATTGATTATCCACAATTCATCCATCCAGCGTTCCCTACAACTGACTTTACACCCTGGTGCTGGGCTGGACCCAAGGTTGTTTCACATTGTTCACGAGAAAATGGAAAGAAATGTTTGTTTTGCTGCCAAAAACTGAAATCCATGCACACATGAAGAGTCTCAGAAAGTTCACGGAACTTGGCATATTTTGAAAAAATGGTACGAATTTCAAAAACGTTTTGCACTGAAATACCTAACCGTTCAATTCCATTTGCCATGAACTTTCTTTTTTTTTTTTTTTGACAGGCAGAGTTAGACAGAGAGAGAGACAGAGAAGGTCTTCCTTTTCTGTTGGTTCACCCTCCAATGGCCGCTGCGGCCAGCACACTGCGCTGAGCCGAAGCCAGGAGCCAGGTGCTTCTCTTTGTCTCCCATGCGGGTGCAGGGCCCAAGCACTTGGGCCATCCTCCACTGCACTCCCGGGCCACAGCAGAGAGCTGGCCTGGAAGAGGGGCAACCGGGACAGAATCCGGCGCCCCAACCGGGACTAGAACCCAGGGTGCCAGCGCTGCAGGCGGAGGATTAGCCTATTGAGCCACGGCGCCGGCCTCCGTGAACTTTTTGAAGTCTCTTTATGTGCCAAGTTCAAAGGCCGTCAGGGGAAGCAGAGGTCAGAACAGAATGGAGAAAGAAAGTGTTGTTGGTGAAGTATCTACCATGTGCTAGGCAGCTTCATACTGAGGATTTAATTTAATCCCCAAAACGATCCTGTTGACACTATCCCCAGTTCTGCCGAATGGCCATGGTAGCATATTTCATAAGTGCCAGATAAAGAGGAATGAACCCAGAGCAAACTTGAGCATCCTGGTGGCCTACACAAGGTGCAACCTCTGAGTCTCTGTTTACCTGGAAGGCAAATAATTACAGGTGTCTTGGAGGACAGATGGAATGGGGAAATTGCAATCAGCAGCGATTATGATGGTCCCGAGGCAGGGCTTAGCAGCTGGCAAGTGGTGTTAAGTGTGTGGTCTGCATTCCCCCCAGAAGTGGCTGCCCTGCGAGGATGGGAACCCGGCCAGCATGCCATGGGGCCATCTCTGGCTGCAGAGCGCTGGCCAGGGACATCCTGGCCACAGATAACAATGAGCCATCCATCCCAAGGGGCCGGGCAGCCAAGGCAGGAGTGAGCAGAAAGCAGGACATCAATCATGAGCACAAAGAGAACAGCCAGGCACGGGGTGGGAGGGCGGAGGGGTGGCCTGCAGCTTTAGGCCCCGCCCAGCAGGAAGTCCTTGTCAGAATTCACTGCTGCTGTGTCCTGTCCGTCTGGGAGTCTCAGCTCTAAGCTCCTGCTCCCAGGACCCAGCAAGCACTCGGCTGCCTTCCACGGCTCCCCAGCTTTGTAGCTCAGATCCCAGGGACGGAGAGGGTCTGTGCCCCTCAGGCTGTCCTCTCCCCGCTGCTGTCAGCCTGGTGCACACTCACTCACTGGACGCTGAGTCATCCAAAGCTCAGAGCCCTCGCACTCCCTGCTGAGTCACCAGCAGTGGAGTAAGTGGCCCCGGATGGGGAAGGAAGTGACCGGAGACAGAGAGCACCAGGCACTTCCTTTAGGCACTCTCTTCACCAAGTGGCCCCCACTGTCAGACACACACACCCACACACACACACACAACCACACCATACTTCACAGACATTGCGTAATGGGACCCCCACAATGCTGCTCCATGGGAGAAATGCGCCCTGGCTTCTGCGTATGCTGGCTGCTTCCTCCTGGTGCACGGACGTAGGAGAGTCCGGCCTAGAGCTTAAAAGAGGACTTCCTGTGACTCCAGCTCACCGAGTATGGCACAGCTGCAGGGAGGGAGAGAACATCTGCTTTGTCTCCACACGATCCGCGTCCTGAGCCTGGATGACTTTCTGGCATCCCCACCTTTCGGCTGCAGTCCATCCTGGGAAATTCTCCCTCAGCACCCACCGGGGTCACACCGACGTGTTACCTGAGTCCCGGCTGCACCAGGGACAGGCCGTGAACACAGCAGGGACGTGTCCACCACAGAGGGCCTTAGGTGGCAGAACCAGGGACGGAAGGTAACATGTCTCCAAGAATCCCATTCGTAGTCGGCCAGCGCTCTGAATTCACGTCCATGCACACCAACACAGCTCAGCTCAAACCTCCCCTTCTTCCTCTCAGGATCCCAATGCCTGGTTTCTCTCTTACCTCACTCACTGGAACCAGGTTCTGTGGGGCCTGAGGCTCAAACAACATGGGGGGCTTCTTTAGGAAGAGTAATTAAGAGTTTTTCATACAAAATCAGATACGAAAATGGTCATTTATTCAGAATCTAAAAATCATCACAAAATCAAGTTTTTAACAAAACCAAGATGCACAAAAAGTATTACACAACCTAAAAACACAACATTTTATTAGATATCTGTCTATCACAGTTAATTGTAGTACTTTCTGTAAACACAATGAAAAGATAACTCAGACTTTTTTTTTTTTTGACAGGCAGAGTTAGACAGTGAGAGAGAGAGAGACAGAAAGAAAGGTCTTCCTTCCGTTGGTTCACCCTCCAAATGGCCGCTGCGGACGGCACACTGTGCCGATCGGAAGCCAGGAGCCAGGTGCTTCTTCCTGGTCTCCCATGCGGGTGCAGGGCCCAAGAACGTGGGCCATCCTCCACTGCATTCCTGGGCCACAGCAGAGAGCTGGACTGGAAGAGGAGCAACTGGGACAGAATCTGGTGCCCCAACCGGGACTAGAACCTGGAGTGCTGGCACCGCAGGCGGAGGATTAGTTAAGTCAGCCACAGTGCCATCCGATAACTCAGACTTCTATAATGGCTGACCATAATTCTGTCTTGTTTATCAGTGGGATGAATAAAATATGCAAGTTCACCTAGAGATGTACTTACTCTCTGTAGGACTGCTACAGGGTCCTGCCCTAGTAACCTCGTGGTCTATTATTTTGTGTAATTCTCAACAAAATGGAAAATGTGCGGTGCACATATGAGTGTGTAACTGTCTATACTGTGTTATCGAGAGTCTTAGCCAGAAAACTCTTTTGGTCAGGGACGCATGGGGCCCAAATCTTCTATTTCGTTTTATAAAACGTCTGAGTAGAAACATTTTCCAAGACCAGATTGGGGTTCTGTCCACTTCAAACCCCGTGTCTCCCCTGGCACTCACCTTCTCCCTGTGCTGGGTGCAAGCTCTCCACAAGCCCTGAAGGCTGGTCAGTGAGCTCCTTGCAATATGTTCTCATACAGCGTCTCCTTCGCTGGACTTCACGGGTGTTCTGGGCTGTTCCGACGTTTGGAGAAGCCAGAGGGGGAAAGAGACAGCCATGTAAGTAACTGCGATGAAGACAGAAATTTGCAAATTTTACCCAAATGTTGGGCTCTGTTAATGTATCTATAGGGTCTCTTGCAGAGTCTATACGATGCCACTGGATTCAAGAACGTTTCTACATTTCCGGATCCCGATGCAGTTCGTTGCACGCAGAAGCTTCTCAGTAAATGTTGTTGCATTAATTACTTTGTATTCGCTCACGAGCAGATTAGAATAGCGTGCTCTCTCTCACACTGTGGGTGGGTGCCCAGGCCTTCCAGCCTGTTCACCTCCGGTCAGGGCATTACAGTCAGGCTTCTCCCGGGATGAGGGCCCTGTCAGTAGCTTCACTTTTGAGTTTTTTTAGGACCCCAAGATTTTTTTCCACTGGGCTCAAGAATGTCAGAGAATTCTTGGTGAGTACTTCTGTTGAGGATCACAATTTATTAGTTTAAATAAGACTAAGTACTTTCAATCAAAATAACTCTTTATGATAAGAGATTGGTTAAATTATGAAACATCCTTTTAAACTTGATTTGTCTTTATTTCTTTTTTTATTTATTTAATGACTATAAACTTCACACATTTCATATATACAAATTTAGGAACATAGTGATTCTTCCCACCCATACTCCCACCCTTCTTCCTCCCTCTCCCATTCCTATTTGTATTTTTTATAAAGATCTATTTTCAGTTAACTTGATACTCAGAAGATTAACCCTACACTAAGTAGAGAGTTCAACAAATAGCATGAAGAAACAAAACAAAACAAAACAAAAACATTCTTCCTCAAAAGTCAAGACAAGAGCTGCTCAAAATCATCACATCCTAAGATGTCAATTTCACACCTACAGATTTCCTCTTAGGTACTCCTATTAGTTACCACAGATCAGGGGGAACATATGGTATTTGTCTTTTTGGGACTGGCTTATTTCATTAAGTATAATGGTTTCCAGTTGTATTTTTTTTTTTCAGTTTTTTTTAACTACTGTGTAGTATTCCATAGTGTGTACACACACACACACACACACACACACACGTTTATACGTATATATACACCATAATTTCTTTATCTAGTCTTCAGTGGATGGACATCTGGGTTGATTGCATCTTAGCTGGTGTGAATTGAGCAGCAGTAAACATGGGTGTACAGAGAGACCACTTTTCATATCCACTGTGCTATCTTTTGCTACTTCTGGCCACCCATTGCTCCAACTGTTGTTTTGCAAATACTCTAAATTTCCTTGGCATTTGTGGTTTTGCATTTTCCCCAATTTTCTTCCTTCCTTTCTTTTCTTTTTGTGGTAAAATACACATATCAAACTTCTCTTAACCACCTTCAGATGTAGGGTTAATTGGTATTAAGGGCACCCCTAATGTACATGGTGGCAACCATCGTCAACATCTACCGCCAGATCTCACCTGGCAAAACACGAACTCTACACCCACGAGGCAATAACTCCGATGGCCATCTCCTGACAGCTCCTGACGACCACTATGCTTTTTGCATCTGTGATTTTGACGACTCCAGGTATCTCGAGTAAGTAGGCTCAGGCCGCATTTGTCTTTCTGTAACTGGCTTCATCTAGCATAGTATCCTCACAGTCACCGGCCCTGTCCCACGTCAGAACTTCCTTCCTTTTTCCAACTCCGTAATATCCTGTTGTGTGTATTTACCACATAGTTCCTTGTTAATCCACCTGCTGACAGGTGTTTGGTCTGCTCCCTTGTTATTGTAAAGAACGCCGCTGTGCACATGGGTGTACAACACCCCTTCCATCCACGGCTGTGAGTTATTTGGAGCATTCACCCGGAAGCGGAACTGCTGGACCACGTGGGAGTCCTCTTGCAGCAGTTTCAGGAACCACCATGTATGTTTACATCGTGGCTGTGTTCCTCACGTCACATCAGCAGCACATGTGTGGGTTTTTTCTTTAAAGATTTACTTGAGGGGCCGGTGCTGTAACGCAGCGGGTTAACGCCCTGGCCTGAAGCGCCGGCATCCCACGTGGGCGCCAGTTCGAGTTCCAGCTGCTCCATTTCCCATCCAGCTCTCTGCTATAGCCTGAGAAAGCAGTAGAAGATGGCCCAAGTCCTTGGGCCCCTGCACCTGCGTGGGAGACCTGGAAGAAACTCCTGGCTCCTGGCTTCGGATCAGCACAGCTCCAGCCATTGTGGCCATCTGGGGAGTGAACCAGCAGATGGAAGACCTTTCTCTCTGCCTCTCCTCTCTCTGTGTAACTTTTTCAAATAAATAAATAAATAAATCTTTTTTTTAAAAAAAGATTTACTTGAAAGGCAGAGTAATAGAGAAAAGCAGAGAAAGATGTGTGCCATACCCAAGAAATCATCACGAAATCCAATGCTGGGAAGATTTTACCCTGTGATTTAGTGTAACAGTTTCACAGTCTTAGCTCTTGAGTTCAGTTCTCTGACCCCTTATGAGGTACTTTTTACATAGGATATTAGATGAGGGTCCAGTTTCATTCTTTGCATGTAGATATCCAACAGAGTTTTCCATTCTCCATTGAATGATATCAGCACTCTGGTAAATCACTCGGCCACCTAGTTAAGAGTCTACCTCTGAGCGCTTGTTTTTTCTGTTGTCCTATGTATCAGTTTTTTTGTCAGTGCCATGCTGTTTTGATTACCAAAGCTAGTAATTAGCTCTGAAACAAGGAAATGTGAATCTTTGAGATTTATTATTCTTTTTCAAGGTTGTTTGGAATATTTGAGGGTCCCTTGCATTTCAGGATGGATTTTTCAATTTCTGCAAAAAAAGTTATTGGGATTTCAATAAGGACTGTAGTGAATCTTCAGACTGACATCTTATTAAGATGAGTGTTTTCTGGCCGGTGCTGTGGCACAGCTGGTAAAGCTGCCACTCAGTACTGTCATCCCATATGGGTGCAGGTTCAAGTCCCGGCTGCTCCACTTCCAGTCCAGCTTTCTGCTATGGTCTGGGAAAGCAGTAGAAGATGGCCCAAGTCCTGCATGGGAAACCTGGAGGAAACTCCTGACTCCTGGCTTCAGATCAGCTCAGCTCTAGCCGTTGTGGCCTTTGGGGGTGAACCAGCTGATGGAAGATCTGTTTCTGTCTCTGCCTCTCTGTAACTCTGCCTTTCAAATAAATAAATAAATCTTTTTTTTTTAAAAAAAAAGTATTAGTGTTCTAATACCTGAACTGGTCATGTGTTTCCACTTATTTATGTATCCCTCAACTTCTTTCAGAGGGCAGGCATTTGGTATGATGGTGAAGTCACTGCTTGGGATGCCCGTATCCCATATCAGAATATCTGCTTCTCATTCCAACTTTCCACTAATGCACACCCAGGGAGGCAGCAGGGGATGGCTTAAGTAGCTGAATCCCTGTCACCCATGTTGGAGACTGTGACTGAGTTCCTGGCTCTTGACTTTAGCCTGGCCCAGCTCCCCCTGTTACGGGCATCTGAGAAATGAACAAGCAGATGGAGGATTTCATTCTCTCTCTCTCAAATAAGTAAAAATGAAATAGAAACCTAAAGATTTTTAAAAAATTTCTTCCAGCTATGTTTTGTACTTTTTATTGTATAAATATTTTGCCTTCTTGGTTCAGTTAACTCTCAATTATTTTATTGCTTTTGATACTATTATGAATTTGTTTCATAATTTCCCAGACTATTCATTGTTAGTATAGAAATGCAACTGATTTTTCATGTTGACTTTATATCCAGTCACTTTGCCAAATTCTTTTATTAGTTTTAACATGTGTGTTTGTGTGTACGAAATCTTTAGGGTCCTCTGCACGTAAGATCTTGTCGTCTGCAAACATACAAAGGTGTTTTTAAACTTTGTCATGTGCTGAAGTACTGCTGTGCAGTCCATGAGAACACTCAGCACAAGTGGCGAGAGCAGACAACCTTGTCTTATTTTCTGGAGGGATGGGTTTCAGTCTTTCACCGTTGAGGGTGCTGTTCATGGCAGGTTTTTCCTATGTGGCTTTTATTATGTTGAGGTACTTGCTGTCTCTTCCCAGCTTCTTCAGATTTCTCATCGTGGATGTACTCAGAACATGCTTTTTCTGCATTAATTAAAGTGACCACATGTTTTCCTCTTCTTTCTCTTAATGTTTAGTGCCTCAATTGACTTTCTTACGTTAACATCTTTGCATTCCAGGAATGAATCTCACTTGACCAAAATTTACTCCTATAATCCTTTTACCATGTAGCTGAATCCAGTTCCTTAATATATTATTGAGTATTTTTTATCAATGTTCATAAAAGGTATAGGTTTGCAGTCTATTTTTTCTTTAAGTGAGGTTTTGTGCCTTTAGGAATTCATCCATTTCATTAAGGTTATCCAGCTTGTTGGCAGACAATTGCTCACAGAACTTTCTAAAATCTTTTTAATCCTGTGGAATCAGTAATAATATCCCTACTTTTATTGTTGACTTTAGTAATTTTTGGTTTAATCTTCTTTTTCTTAGTCTGTGCAAAGATTTAATTTTATGGATTTTTCTGAAGAATCAACCTTCAAATGCACTGATTTTCTACACTGTTTTCTGCTCTCCATTTCATTTATCTGTGCTCTAATCTTGATCACTTCCTTCCTCTGCTAACTTTGGGTTCATTTGTTCTTACTTTGCCAGCTCCATAAGTTGTAAAGTTAGGTTGCTGACTTGGGATCTTTCCTAGTTTTCACACAGGCATTTATAGTTATAGATCTCTCCCTCAGTAGTGCTTTCGCTACATCCTGTAAGCTTTAGCATGCTGTGTTATTGTTTGCATTTGTCTTCAGTGTTTTTCTCTTGTGAATTCTTCTCTAATCCATTTATTCAGGAATACGTTTTTAAAAACGTTCACAAACCTGTAGATTTTCCAATTCTTTTTCTGTTATTGATCTCTAACTTCAACCTGTTGTGGTCATTATATGATACCTACATTTTTAAATACATTGAGACTTAATTTGTGGCTCAACATTTGGTCTATGCTGGAAGGCGTCCCATGTGCACTTGTAGTCTGTTGTTACTGGAGAGGGGATTCTGTAGCTGTCTGCTGGAACTCTGGTTCAGTGTGTTGTTCTAGTCTTCCATCTCCTGACTTTATCTTCCATTTGGTTGTTCACTTTATTATTGAGAGTAGGGTACTGAAGTCCTCTACTATTACTGTGGAACTTTCTATTTCTTCTTCCAATTCTGTCAATTTTTGCTTCAGACATTTTGATGGCCTGTTATTAGGAGCACACATGTTATAATTATCACATCTTCTTGCTCAATTAAATGTTAGTATTATATATTGGCCTTTTTGGCTCTTGTAAATATAGTTAATTTAAAATCTACTTTGATACTAGTCAGCCATATCTGGTCGTTTTGGATTAGTATCTGCATGCAGTATCTTTTTGCATCGTTTTAGTTTCAGCCAACTTCTGCCTTTGCTCTAAAGTGAGTCTTCTTGTAGTTGCATATAGTGCCTCCCTTCTTGCATTATTGTCTTTGTGTATGGTTTTATAATTTTTTAAAAGATTGATTTATTTATTTGAAAGTCAGAGTTACACAGAGAGAGAAGAAGCAGAGAGGAAGAGAGAGAGAGAGAGAGAGAGAGGAGAGAGAGAGAGATCTTCCATCCACTGATTTACTCCCCAGATGGCCACAACAGCCAATCTGAAGCCAGGAGCCAGGAGCTTCTTCCAGGTGCTCCCACACAGGTGCACAGGCCCATGGGCCTGGGCCATCTTCTACTGCTTTCCCAGGCCACAGCAGAGAGCTGGATCAGAAGTGGAGCAGCCAGGTCTTGAACCAGCACCCATATGGGATGTCAGCACTGCAGGAGGCGGCTTTACCCACTACTCCAGCCCCAATGGTTTTGTAATTTTTTAAAAAAGAAACATTTTAATTGCCTTTTCACTTACTTTGCTGTGTATCCCATAACTATGGTTTATTGTAGCTATCATGAGAATCCTATTTAGCATACAACAGTTATAACTCTCTAATTTGACTTTGTATCAGTTTAACTTTAATAACACACAAGCACTGTACTCCTCTATAGCTCCATTCCTCATTTAACAAAATTACATGCCACAAGGTTATATCTTTATACTTTGTGAATCCAAAAATATGCATAATTGGTTTTTTAAAGATTTATTTATTTGAAATGCAGGTGACACAGAGAGGAGGATGAGGAAGAAGAGGAGGAGGAGGAGGAGGAGGAGGAGAGAGAGAAACTTCCATGCACTGGCTCCCTCCGTAAATGTCCACAACAGGGACTGGCCTGGGCCAGGCTGAAGCCAGGAGCCAGGAGCCAGCATGAACCCAGGAGCACTAACAGGAAGGTGTAATGGCAGTGGCAGCAGGGACTCACTCCCAGACACTCAGACATGGAATGAGGGCATCCCAAGTGGTGGCTCAATCTGCTGAGCCACCACACCTGCCCCAATAAATGGCTTTTTAAAAAATGCATTATTTTCTTAAATTGTGTAGAATAAAAATGTACTGTTACAAACATAAATGTAAATAACATTAGCTTTTAGACTAATAATTGTTTTTAAAAATGTACTAGTCTGGGCTGGTGCTGCAGCTCAATAGGCCAATCCTCTGCCTGCAGTGCCAGCACCCCTGGTTCTAGTCCCTGTTGGGGCGCTGGTTCTGTCCTGGTAGCTCCTCTTCCAGTCCAGCTCTCTGCTGTGGCCTGGGAGTGCAGTGGAGGATGTCCCAAGTGCTTGGGCCCTGCACCCGCATGGGAGACCAGGAGAAGCACCTGGCTCCTGGCTTCACAGTGCGCTGGCCATAGTGGCCATTGGGGGGTGAACCAACGGAAGGAAGACCTTTCACTCTGCCTCTCTCTCTCTCTCATTGTCTGTAACTCTACCTGTCAAATCAATAAATAAAAATATTTTTTAAAAAAGCATACAGAAACAAAACATGAGGTTACTGATCATCTTTACTATAATAGTAGATTTTATCTATACTCATGTATTTTCTTTTACTGAGATCTTCAACTTCTCATAGAGATTCAAGTTGGTTAGTGTTCTTTCATTTCAACCTGAAGGATTCCATTCAGTATTTCTTGCCATACAGGGCCAGTATAAGAACTTCCTCACCTTTTGTTTCAGGATATCTTAATTTCGCCCTCGTTATTAGATGACAGTTTTAGAATATATAATTTTTTTTCTTTTGGCGCGTTGAATCAACCCACTGTCTCCTGGCCTCCAAAGTATCTGATGCGAAAGCTGCTGGGTAATCCTAATCAGGATCCCATGTGTGTGACGATCGCCTCTCCTGCTGCTTTCAAGGTTTTCTCTCTGTCTTGGCGCTTTGAAAGCTTGATTTTAACGTGTCTTGGTGTGGGGTCCTTTGAAAACACCACCCGTGAAGGTCATTAGGATTCCTGCATGTTTATATCCATGCCTTTATCTAACTTTGGATATTTAAGGCAATTATTTCGTCACATAATCCCTCTGCCCTATTTCTGTTTTTGCACTCCCTCTGGGACTCCCACAGTCTCTCTGTTGATTTGCCTGATGGTCTCCTACAGGACTTTAACTCTCCATTCACTTTTCTTCAGTCCTTTCGTTCTGTTCCTCAAACACACTAATTTTGATGGGCCTGTCTTCGGGTTTCTTCTCTCCTCTCCCTCTTTGAATCTGCCTTTGAATTGCTGTAGGGAATTTTCCATTTCAGTGATGATACTTTTCAGCTCTTGAATTTCTTTTTTTAAAGTTTCCATTTTCCTCACACATCATTTTCTTGGCTTTCTCAACATCGCCTTTCAGCTAGTTGGGTATCTTTATGAAAACTGTTTTAAAGTCTTTGTCTAGAAGGTCTACCTTGTGGTTTTTCTCCGGGACAATTGCCAGTGGCTTATTTATTTCCTTTGACTGGTTCATACTTCCTTTTTCCTTTTTTTTTTTTTTTTTAACAGGCAGAGTGGACAGTGAGAGAGAGAGACAGAGAGAAAGGTCTTCCTTTGCCGTTGGTTCACCCTCCAATGGCTGCCGCGGTCGGCGTGCTGCGGCCGGCGCACCGCGCTCGTCCGATGGCAGGAGCCAGGAGCCAGGTGCTTTTCCTGGTCTCCCCATGGGGTGCAGGGCCCAAGCACCTGGGCCATCCTCCACTGCACTCCTGGGCCACAGCAGAGGGCTGGCCTGGAAGAGGGGCAACCGGGACAGAATCCGGTGCCCCAACCGGGACTAGAACCCGGTGTGCCGGCGCCGCAAGGCGGAGGATTAGCCTGTTGAGCCACGGCGCCGGCCCATACTTCCTTTTTCCTTTGAGTGTGTCAGGACTTCTTGGGTTCAGAGCTGAACATCTGAATCTAATGATAGAAGTAACTCTGGGAGTCAGATTCTCCCCCTTCCTGAGGGCTTACCGTGTGTTGTTTGTTTGTTTTGTATTTGCCTTTTTTTCTTGCTTTGTTGTTTTACTGTGTCCTGTGGGGACAGGCAAGCTGTTTTGTTTTGGTGCTGCCTTAACTGTAGGTTGTGCCGGCGCCGTGGCTCAACAGGCTAATCCTCCGCCTTGCGGCGCCAGCACACCGGGTTCTAGTCCCGGTTGGGGCGCCGGATTCTGTCCTGGTTGCCCCTCTTCCAGGCCAGCCCTCTGCTGTGGCCCAGGAGTGCAGTGGAGGATGGCCCAAGTGCTTGGGCCCTGCACCCCATGGGAGACCAGGAGAAGCACCTGGCTCCTGCCATCGGATGAGCACGGTGCACCGGCCGCAGAGCGCCGACCGCGGCGGCCATTGGAGGATGAACCAACGGCAAAAGGAAGACCTTTCTCTCTGTCTCTCTCTCTCACTGTCCACTCTGTCAAAAAAAAGAACTGTAGGTTGTATCCATGTTGATGATCAGCCTGAGGTATAAACTTAGAATCTTCTTGGAGCTTCTGTTAGCCTGTGTCTCTCCTTGGGCAAGCATGGTGACTTTCCAGTTTTTCCCGTATATATGGTTGCTTTAAAATGCCTTAGTTTCTAGTGCCTGGCCACTGTGATAGACAAGGGGGACATGAAAGCAGGAGAGGGAGGCATCCATGCTGTAAAGGCTCTGGAAGTCACTCGATAGCAGAAATGTCTTCAACAACGGGGGCAAGGGTTAACCAGAGTGGCTGCTGCCTCTGCGTCTGCGACTCCATGACCAGAAGCAGTTACCAGCAATCAGAACACCCATGTGCAATATTTGGAGGACAGAGTCCTTATTGCCCAGCTATCGTGGATTCCTAAAGCTGTGCTCATGCCGATCTACGAACATGTACATAGCTGGTAGTTATGGGGCTGGGCGAGTGGGGGCAGGGTAGCTACTGCCATGCTAGGAGCTGAAATTGACCAGGATCAACCACAGTTTGCCATCCACGATTTCCCCTGAAAGTCACACAGTTCAACAGACTCCAAGTTCAACACAGTCATAGTGGGCCTATTCTGCTGGTGCGAGGATCATCTTGGGCGGGGAGACGTATTCCTGTGCTTCCTTCTTCACTGTCTTCCCTGAATTCTCTCTGTACCTTTGGTTCACCCCTCCCGCCCCCCGAAATGGCCGCTGCAGCCGGCACACCACGCTGATCCAAAGCCTGGAGCAGGTGTTTCTCCTGGTCTCCCAGGCAGGTGCAGGTTTCAAGCAGATGCGCCATCCTCCACTGCACTCCTGGGCCACAGCAGAGAGCTGGACTGGAAGAGGAGCAACCAGGACAGAACCGGTGCCCTGACTGGGACTAGAACCCAGTGTGCTGGCGCCACAGTCACTCTTGAAACCTCTTGCAGTTAAGCAGTGGAATACCATTAGGGAAGAAAAATTTACTCAGTAGATCACTAACCACCATAAATGATCCCAGATACAACTGAAAACATACATTGCCAATCTTTTTGAAAAAGCTGTATCCAATTCTTCACGTTTTTATTATTATTTTTCCTTTACAAAAACATGAAGTATTTTAAATATTTACTAAAATATAAACTCTATAATGCTGCAAGTTTTTTGTCTAATCTGATCAGGGCTGTATCCCTATGTCTTAAAATAGTGTTTGGCATGCAGGAGAGACTCACTTTGAATGAATGATCACAGAGAAGTGCAAAATTAACTAGAAAGCATGCTTGTATCACCTACTCTATCAAATTTTGAGGTATAACGTATTTAAACCCAACTTTTTCTTTTAAGAAATTAAATATTACAAGTAAATTTGAAGCTGTTAAAGTATCTTTCTTGGATCCTTTTCACTTCTGTCCATTCCCAGTGATAGCTGTTGTCAATAACTTGGTGTTTATCTTTTTTTTCAAAAATTTTTATTAACAATAGTCATGGCGCAGGGTGATATTTCAACACATGCATATAATATGTACTAATCAAAATAGAGCGACCCACATATCCCCTTCCTGGACATTACTTTATGGTTGGAGGCCTGGAATTCCTTCTGTCTGTTCATACAACATATGAATATTTAATATTTATTGTTATTGTGTTATTATGCTATTGTGAATGATAGCCTCCCCACTATGCAGTGTAATACTAGGAACGTATTCCTTTGATCTAACTCTGACTTGGTAGCCATTATCCAGACTCTATCCCTTACATCCCTGCTAGCTTCTAGTAATTCTGTGCTTAGACTGAGGTTTTCTGTTTTGTTTTGTTCAGGGTTCCAGTATATGTGGGAGAATGTGGTATTTGTCTTTCTGTGTCTGGCTTATTTCACATAACACAGTGTCCTCCACTTCTATCAATTTTGCTGCAAATGACAGGATTTCATTGCTTTTTATGGTTGAATCCATTGTGAATATATAGCACATTTTCTTCACACATGCATCAGATGGCAGACCCTTGGTTGATTCCATATCTTGACTATTGTGAACAGTGCTACAGTTAAAATGGTGCAGCAGGCATCTCCTTGATACAGTTATTTCATAGCTCTTGGATATATACCCAATAATAATTGAATTGCTGAATCATATGGCAGTTCTATTTTTAGTTTTTGAAGCCTTCTCCATTCTGTTTTCCATAGTAGCTGTATTAACTGATAGTCCCACCAACAGTTCATAAGAGTTTCCCTCTCTCCACATCTTTGCAATCATTTGTTACTTTCTTTTTTGTTACAGCCATATTAAATTCAACAAGGGGATGTCTCAATGCAGTTTTTATTTGCATTTTCCACTATATAGTGATATTGAGAATTTTTTAACATATCTGTTGCTCATCTGTATTTCTTCTTCTGAGAATGGTTCTTTGCCCATTTCTTAACTGGATTGGTTGTTTTTGTTGTTGAGTTTTTTGAGTTCCTGATAGATCCTGTATATCAATCTTTTGTTGTATACATAGGTTGCAAATATTCTCCCTCATTCTGTCAGCTGCCTTTTCACTCTGATGATTGCTTCCTTTGCTATGCAGAAGCTTCTGAGTTTGATAAAATCTCATTGGTGTTGTTTTGCTTTTGTTGCCTATGCTTTTTGGGTCTTATTTTGTAAAAAATCATTTCCTACATATGCCTTGAAGTGTTTCCCCTCTGCTTTCTTCTGGTAACCTCACAGTTTCAGATCTTACATTTTAGGTGCTTGATCCATTTTGAGTTGATTTTTGAATGTAGTGAGAGACAGATCTAATTTCATTCTACTACATACATACATATATATATATACATATATAATATATATCCAGTTTCATATATATTATATATACTTTATATTATTACATATATAACATATATAATATACACATATTACATATAATGTGTATACAATACATATTATAATACATATTAATATTATATTGTAATTAATATAATACAGTGTGTTACATAATATAATTAATATTATATAATATTAATATTATAATAATATAATATATATATATATATATATATATCCAGTTTCATCAGCACAAAGACTATCTTTTACCAAAGTATGTTTTTGGCACTTTTGTCAAAAATCAGTAGTTTGTATGTAGGTAGGTTAAGTTGTGCCTTTTCTGTTCTTTCTCATTGATCTATGTGTAAATTTTTATGCCATTTCCATTCTGTTTCAATTACTAAAGCTTTGTAGTATGTTTTGGAATCAGGTATTATGATGCCTCCAGCTTGATAATCCCCACCACTCCCCATGCCTACCCCCAACCAGGCAATCTGGTCTTTGATGGTTCCATATGAATTTTACGATTGTTTTTCTATTTCTGTAAAGAATGTCATTGGTATTTTGATAGGGACTACACGTAACCTGTAGATTGCTTTAGGTAGTATGGACATTTTGATGATATTGACACTTTATTTCTCTTTCACTTCTAAAGGATATTTTTACTGGATATAATGTTCTTGGCTAGAAGTTTTATTGTCTTTCAAGGTCTTGAATATATCATCTCACTCTCCTCTGGCCTATAGGGTCTCTGCCGAGAAGTCTTCTGTTAGTCTGATGGATTTTCCTTTATATGTGATTTGATTTTTTTCTCTCAGTTTCTTCAGGATTCTTTCCTTGTCTGTAACTTTTGACAATTTGATTCTGCCTGGGAGGTCTTTTTTGTTTGAATCTGGTTGGGGTCCTTTGAGCTTCCTATATCTGGAGGCCCATATCTCTTTCAAGAATTGGGAACTTCTCAACTATTACTTCAATCAGTGGGTTTCAGCGCCCTTTTCATTCTCTTCTCCTTCAGATATCCCTATAATATGAATATTTGCTCCCTTAATGTTATTCTGTGTGTTCCACTGCTTTTTTCATTCTTTCTAAGTCTTTTCTCTCTCTTTTTACCTGGCTGGGTAATATTTGAAAATTCCTGTCCTCAAAATCAGACATTCTTTCTTCTGCTTGCCCATTCTGTTACTGAAACTTTCAATTGTATTTTTTAATTTCATTATTAAAATTTTTGGCTCCAATATTTCTGGTTGATGCTTTTTTAATGAGTTTTATCTCTTTTGTCAAATTTCTCATTAATATCATGCACTGTTTTCCTTAGTTATTTGAATTGTTGGTCTATGTTCTCTACCATCTCATTAAGTTTCCCTAGGATCATTATTGTGAATTCTTTTTTCAGGCATTTCAGAGATTTGCTACAAATCAATATCTATTTCTGGAGAACTATTGTATTCTTTTGAAGGTGTCGTGGTTCCTCGCCTCTTTGTGTTTTCTGTGTCCCCATGTTGGTATCTCTGCACTTAATGTAACGGTTCGGTCTTCTTTATATGGTAGCTTTCATTGGAAAATACTTTTTCATTCAGATGGAATGCAAGGTGTCAGCTGGAGAGTTGCTCTTGTTTTGGCTCTAAGTAAGCCTGGAGTGTAACTCTGAGTAATTTCTTCAGCTTTTCCTGGCACAACAGAGTGTCCCTGGCCAGAGATCTGGAGTGGAAGCTGTGGCGCGCTTTGTTCCTCTCTTCCGCTGGCTCTGAGTCTCTGTGCTGTCTCTGGCTCCCTGCTTCTTAACTGAAGATTTCCTGCAGTCCATCTCCTGGAAACTCCTTCCTCTGTTGTTGGTTCTGCTCTGGGGCAGAGACAAGCACGGGGGCCTCTCTTCTGAGCCACCTTGGATCAGATGATCCTGTCTTCATTCTGTAAGCTTTTGTACTTTACCACATTTTTAGGGATCTCCATAATATACAGAAGTGTTTTGAAGGATTGTAAACTTTACAATAAATAATATAAATAAATAGCTCTATATATCCTTCTGCAAATTTCCTGGTTCTGTATTAAGCTTTTTAAAGTGAATTCAAGTTGGTCCTTGTGGTTCCAGATCATTTAGGTTATACCATGTTTCTTTTTACTTTCTTGTATCCCAATTCGTTTGTCAATCATCCTATTGATGGACATTCAAGTGGTTTCCAGAAATTCACCATACAATTCACTTCCTACAACCATGAACATTCCTATAAAAATGTGGTTTTTGTGTGTGAAATAATCTGCCAGCATTCCTCCAGCCCATTTGGAGGGCTGGGATGTCAGAGCACAGAATGTAGTTTCATCTCTACCAGATATTGTCAACTTATTCACCAAATATTTTATACAATTTATCATTCCTAACAGAAGTCTTTGAGTTACCCTTGCTCCACATCCAAATCACAATTTAAAGGTTTTAAATATCTTCCTAATCTCATGATGTGAAATGGCAACTTATTTTTCTGCATTTCTCTCATTACTAGCAAATGTGCACCATTTTTCCTATGTGCATCAGTCATTAGGAAACTCTCTTCTGCAAACTGTCATTTAAGACAACTTTAATTGCTTTTACTCTGCAAACCCTTATTGCACATTGTGATAATGGCTCACCATGGCTGTATGTGCCCTCTCCCTTTTTCTTTTTGACAGGCAGAGTGGACAGTGAGAGAGAGACAGAGAGAAAGGTCATCCTTTTCCGTTGGTTCACCCCCACAAATGGCTGCTGCAGCCGGCACACCACGCTGATCCAAAGCCCGGAGCAGGTGTTTCTCCTGGTCTCCCATGCGGGTGCAGGTTTCAAGCAGTTGCGCCATCCTCCACTGCACTCCTGGGCCACAGCAGAGAGCTGGACTGGAAGAGGAGCAACCGGGACAGAACCGGTGCCCTGACTGGGACTAGAACCCAGTGTGCTGGCGCCACAGGCGGAGGATTAGCCTATTGAGCCACGGCGCCAGCCTCCCTCTCCCTTTTTCAATGTGATTTAAAAACTTTCAGTTGACATATAATATTTGTACATGTTTATGTGGTATACAGCACGACAATTCTATACATACAGACACTGGGTAATGATCAAACCAAGATAATTAGCACATTCAAATCTTTGAACACGGATTTCTATGTGTTGAAGAAATGTGTGGTTTTCCTTTCTAGCTATTTTGAAATAGATTATAAATTGTTGTGGGAACTGGAGTCAAGGAAGGGTAGGGGAGAGAGGATAGGTGTTATATAATGAGAACCAAAATATTGTTAGATAGAAGGAATCAATTCTAGTGTTCTATAGGACAACTATGGTCTATTTCTTTTTTTATTAAGCACATTCTAGCAATTAATCATCCATCAGTTACAAATGCACTGTAAATATTTTCTTTTTGGGGCCAGTGCTGTGGCTTAACGGGTTAAGTTGCCACCTGCAATGGTTGCATCCCATTTGAGCGCCAATTCAAGTTGTGGCTACTCCACTTGTGATCCAGCTCATTCCTAATGTGCCTGAGAAAGTAGTGGAAGATGGCCCAACTGCTTGGGACCCAGCATCCATGTGGGAGACCCAGATGAAGCTCCTGGCTCCTGGCTTTGGTCTGGCCCAGCCCTGGCTGTTGTAGTCATTTAGGGGAGTGAACCAGATAGAAGATCTCTCTCTCTCTCTCTCTCTCTCTCTCTCTCTCTCTCTCTCTCTCTAACTCTGCCTTTCAAAAAAAATTTAATTTTTAAAAAAAATTTGTTTGGGCCAGCGCTGTGGCTCAACAGGCTAATCCTCCGCCTTGCGACGCTGGCACACCGGGTTCTAGTCCCGGTCGGGGCACCGGATTCTGTCCCGGTTGCCCCTCTTCCAGGCCAGCCCTCTGCTGTGGCCCGGGAAGGCAGTGGAGGATGGCCCAAGTGCTTGGGCCCTGCACCCCATGGGAGACCAGGAAAAGCACCTGGCTCCTGGCTCCTGCCATCGAATGAGCGCAGTGAGCTGGCCGCAGCGCACCATCCGCGGCAGCCATTGGAGGGTGAACCAATGGCAAAGGAAGTCCTTTCTCTCTCTCTCTCTCTCTCACTGTCCACTCTGCCTGTCCAAAAAAAAAAATGTTTGGCATGTTTTGTAGCTCAATGGCATTTATAGTATCTTTTATATAAGGGCATTTTACTTTTTAGAGGAGTCAAATTAATCACTTCTTTCCTTAATTGCTTTTGTATATTGTTTAAGTTCATCTCTCTCTCTCCCTCTCCTCTCTCCCTTTCTCTCTCTCTCTCTCTCTTTCTCTTTCTCCCCTTCTTCTCCCTAGGTCAAAGACATTCTCATGCTATTTTCCAAACTGTTACAGATATTGCCCTAAACATTTAGGTTTTTATTCAGCCAAGGGAATGGAGAATTTAGTTTGATCGTGTTCAGTCCGGATAATGAATTGTCCTACCACCACTCTGTTGCCCTGTGCTCTGTACGCCACCTTGGCAGAAGCTACTTGTATGCATGGAACTAAGCTCTACATTCTGTTCTGCTCATCATCTTGTTGGCCTCAGGGCCAGAACCATGCTGCATTAATCACTATAATTTTATAAAAATTGTTAATCTCATCCCCACCTTGTTCTCGATTTTCAAGTTTTTTTTTTTTTTTTTTGTCTATTCTTGTCCTTTTCTCTACCATGTGAAGATTAAGGACACGTGTCAAGTTCTATATAAAACTGATTTTAAATAGAATTCCATTGAATTTGTAATTGAATTTGGAGGGAACTGTCATCTTTATTATAGTGAGCCTTCCCTCCAGAAACATTAGTATGATTTGGGACTTCTCCATTAGGCTAAGACTCCCTTTACTTCAATTCTGTATATTTGTCTAAAATTATTTTGCCACCTTTATTGGATTTACTTTTGGTAAATCATAGCTTTTGTTGTCATTGTGAAAACTGTGTATTCTGGTATTGCTTTAATGATCATTAAGAATACTGCTGATTATGTCTGATCTTTATATCCAAAAATCTGGACCAACCCTCAAGCTGACTTTTGAATTTGATATTGGTTCATTATTAGAAATAGTCTTACTGCCTAGCTTTCAAATGTGTATAACTGTGCCCCGTGTTTCTTTCCAATTCTTATAACTCCTCTGTTTGGGTGTATTCTTGAGCACTGGGAAGTGGCAGGTGGGGTATCTCCCTGGAGCCCAGGACTTTACTGGTGAACCTTCTGAGGCTCCACCAGTCAGCATTGCTCCTGTAGGTTGTGAGCAGGAAGCAACACAAGTTTGTACTCTTACTTTGTAGACATTTTTTTTAAATCCTGATGAATTCTCTTTATCAGATTCTTTTTCTGGGGTCACTGAGATAACCCTAAATATTGTCTTTACCTCTTAGCACAGTGTGTTACACCAAAAGAGCTGCAATCCCTTCAGAAGCCACTCTTCTTCCTGACATGATCCCAAACTTGAGCAGAAATATCACTGCATTTCATTCGCTATTTTATTGAAAATATTGTTACTTTTGTGTTCATAAATGAGTGTGCAGTTTTCATATATGTGTATATATACATATATGTATATATAATATCAAGATTACACTAGTTTTCGAAATTAGTTATGTAGCTTTTTCTCTTTTCCAGTTCCCCAAAATAATATGAGTAAGTCAGAGACCATCCAGACCCTGGAGACACAGCCTTCAGCTGTAAAAATGATCAGCACTTGGAAAAGAGAATTTTGTTCACAAATTTGATTTCTATAGACTACTCATGTTGTCCCCTTTTTATTAATTTTTGTGATATAGCTCAAAGGAATTATTTTTCTTATCTACACCCTTAACTTGAGGCATACTTTGGTTCATAGTAATCTTTAGTTGTTGAACCCTCGCCAGCAAGGGCCCAACAGAGTCACGACACGACCGCTGTTGATCGGTTCTCAAGGAACTTTTATTTAGAGCGACAGTAGAAAGCAAAGAAGAAGAAGAAACAGCAGAAACAGCAAACAGCAAAAGCAGTAGAAAAAGCCTCCCGCAGCCCCTCTCCCAGTCCCTTATATATCCCCAGCCCCCTAGAGCAAGCAGTCCATAGCCATCAGTCCAATCACATTAAAGGGCACGTTTAACTTCAGCTGGAAAATGTATCTTGTTCCATCCTGTTGTTTGAGGAAGTCTTGTGGTCAGCACTTCCTTGACTTGTTTTGCTCAGCAGGATGAAGCAGGTAAAATGTTTGCAATGAGGAGGTTCCCACAGGTGGCCAGCCTGTAGTTCCCCACATTTAGTGTTTTGAAAGACATATCTGGCTGGCGCCACGGCTCACTAGGCTAATCCTCCACCTGCGGCGCCGGCACACTGGGTTCTAGTCCTGGTTGGGGCACCAGTTCTGTCCCAGTTGCTTCTCTTCCAGTTCAGCTCTCTGCTGTGGCCCAGGAAGGCAGTGGAGGATGGCCATATGCTTGGGCCCTGCACCCGCATGGGAGACCAGGAGGAAGTACCTGGCTCCTGGCTTCGGATCGGCACAGTGCGCCAGCCATAGTGGCCATTTGAGGGGTGAACCAATGGAAGGAAGACCTTTCTCTCTGTCTCTCTCTCTCACTGTCTAACTCTACTTGTCAAAAAAAGAAAAGAAAAAGAAAGACATCTCTGCAGCTGAAAGTCATCTTTACTGGTTTGAAAGAGCCCCCTACTTAGATGCTAATATTATAAATTTAGGCTTTTTGTCTTTTCTTTGATTGTTCTTTTATTACTTTTTTTCAAATAATCAATTTTAGTGTTTTAACACTTAGACTGTCCCTTTTCTATTTAATATATTTCTACTCTTCATTAACTTTTCTTCTGAACTTCTTGGGTTTATTCTGTTGATCATTTCCTTAGCTTCCTAACCCAACCACTAACATATTTTTAACAGATTTTATTTCCTAATAAAGGTATTTTGTGCTATAAATTCACCTCCACGTATCACAACACTAACTGTTTGCTATGTGGGGCATTCATTGCTGTTTGGTGCTAAATGTAATTTTTACTGTGGTTTGCCCTTTAGCTTCCGTTATTTAAAAAGTTTCCAAGCATGTTTCTCTGGTCCCTTTATTGCTGATTTTTATATTAATGTCATTCATGTGTGAGACACTTTCCCACGTTCACAATTCTTTAGCATTTATTAGATTTTCTGTTGTTTAGAACATGACAATAGGAAAGTGTGTACTTGAAAATATTTTATGGTTTATGAAAATAAAATATATTTTCTATGGGCAAAGGAACGGTCTTCTATATAAAATTATTAGATGAAGCATAATTTGAGTTTTTTTTTTTAAATGTACATCTAGTCTGGCGCCGTGGCTCACTAGGCTAATCCTCTGCCTTGCAGTGCTGGCACACTGGGTTCTAGTCCCAGTTGGGGCACCGGATTCTGTCCCGGTTGCCCCTCTTCCCGTCCAGCTCTCTGCTGTGGCCCGGGAGTGCAGTGGAGGATGGCCCAAGTGCTTGGGCCCTGCACCCCATGGGAGACCAGGAGAAGCACCTGGCTCCTGGCTTTGGATCAGCGAGGTGCGCCAGCCACAGTGGCCATTGGAGGGTGAACCAATGGCAAAGGAAGACCTTTCTCTGTCTCTCTCTCTCACTGTCCACTCTGCCTGTCAAAAAAAAAAAAAATGTACATCTACTTGAAAAGCCGAGCAAAAGGAGAGAGAGGAAGGGAGGGAGGGAGGCAGGCAGGCAGGCAGGCAGGCAGGCAGGTGGTCCCTGCACTGGCTCCCCCCCACCCGCGGCCCAGCAGTGCAGGCCGGAACTCCACCCAGGCCTCCCACGTGGGCAGCAGAGGCCCTAGCACGTGAGCCTCCCAGAATGCACTGCAGGAAGCCGGCGGACGTGGACCGGGGCTGCTGGAATCGGCCGTATGCCCCGCAGTGCGCGCCCCGGGGATGTGTGTGAAGATGGAGAAACGAGGCGTCCCTAGACTGTCAGCAAAGGCCAGCGCCACAGAACCACAGGGCACCGGTCAGCAGACCCGGGAGCAACACTGAGCATGCGCTAGCCCGCGCGCTGGCGCTCCTGGGTGGGCGGGACATCCGGGCCGCGGGGTGACGGCTCCATGACAGTTCTCTTAGCTTCCTGCGCGGCCTGGCCTCACGTCTCCACTTCCGGAGTGAGACGCCAGCGCCCGATTCCTCGCCCGCAGCTCTGCTGTGAGAAACCCGTCCAAGACAACGGTGCAGCCTCTGTCGCTGAACTTCCACGTGGAACAATGCTTATAGGAAGTCTTTTGTGTATTTTTAGGCTCTTATGAGCAGCACGTAGCTGATTTTTTTAAAAAATCCAATCGGAAAAATTTTGTACGTTAAAAATGCAATCCAGAGGCTAACCAACTATTCCTACAGGCCAAACGCGGCTTGAAACTTGCTTTTGTGTCATTCAAGCTAGCATTTCCACATTTAAAAATATACACACGTGCATGCGTACACACAGACACACAGGTATATATCTTTGAAAAGCAGAGAGGCAGAGAGCACTGCCTCCCATCCACTGGCCCGTTCCTCAAATGCCTGCAACAGCTAGGCCGGAGCCAGGAGCCGGCACTCCACCCAGGTCTCCCACATGGGTAGCAGGGCCGCCAGGTACTTGAGCCCTCACCACTGCCTTCCAGGGCTCCATTACAACAAGCTGGAGTCCAGATCAGCTCCAGGACTCAAAGCCAAGCATTCCAGTAAGGGATGTGGTCGCCGCAAACCATGTCACATGCCTGCTCTGGTGTCTGTGTCTGTGAAGGGCTGCAGGAGCTGTCTGCGACCTAAAATGCCTCAAATATTTCCAATGGGAGCTGGTCCTTTGCCAGCCATGGTTTTAATCCACCCATATTTATTAGGCTTGCTGACATATTCCATACACTTATAATTTTAATATCCTTTCCCTTCCAATTTCTACTTTGCATCTTTGTTGGATTTAGTAATGGTTATAATCTCCCTTTCCCCCCACTTTTACTTGTTTAGGAGCTATAGATTCTATTTAGTGGTGGTTACCATTAAAATTTTAAGATGCATTCCTACCTACAATTGTTTTCAGTGAAGTCTGAATTTGTTCAGAATTTTTACCTCTTCCCATGGAACATCTGAAATTTATATTTGCAGGTTTTGTTTTTTAAGTTTCTATTTATTTTAATTTTATTTGAAAGGCAGAGCAACAGAGAGACAGAGATCTCCTATTCACTGGTTCACTCCCCAAGTGAACCTACACCTGGAGTTAAAGCCAGGTGCTTAGAACTCCATCTGGGACTCCCATGTGGGTAGCAGGGACCCAAGTATTTGAACCATCATCTGCTGCCTCTGAGGATGCACATTAACAGGAAGCTGGCCTGGAGGGGAGGAGTGGGAGTTGAACTAGCACTCTGATATATGATGCAGGCTGCCCAAGTAGTGACTTAACCACTAGGCAAAACACCCATCTTTCATTGCTATCGCGAACTCCATATGTTCTCTCTGGGTTCGTTTCTGAAATGTCTATCTTTAAATGAGAGTCCATGAGGGGTTAATCATCTAAATATTTGTAACTATGGAAATGACATTGTTTTATGAATTCTAATGGTCTGGCCTTGTAGAAAATTCTAGATTTAAAGTTAATTTCTCTCAGCTTATGAAAATATCACTATCTGCTTTCCTCTGCTATAATTACAGGGCCTATGCTGTGGCGTAGTGGGTAAAGCCGCCACCTGCAGTGCCGGTTCGAGTCCCGTATGCTCTCCACTTCCAATCCAGCTCTCTGCTGTGGCCTGGAAAATCTGTAGAAGATGTCCCAAGTCCTAGGACCCATGCACCCACGTGGCAGACCTGGAGGAAGCCCCAGGCTCCTGGCTTATTTGGGGAGCGAACTAGCAGATGGAAGACACCTCTCTCTCTCTCTCTGCCTCTGTAACTCTGCCTTTCAAAAAATATAATAATTAGAAGTCTGGTGGCAGTTTTTTGAGTGCTCCTTTGCATGGATCTTTTTATCTCTGACAGCTTTTAAAATTTTTCTCTTAATTTTTGATGTTCTTGAATTTCACTGTGTTGGACTTTTGGCCATTCTGCTGTTTACCAGAGTTCTCTTCATCTGAGGACTCATGCCATTTTACCATTCTGTAAGATCCCACCCATTATTTTCTCAAATATTGCTCCTCTAACCCCACTTTGTGCCCCCCCCATTTAGTACATATGGGGGTACCTGGAAAAGTTCACTGAAAAATTAAATTTAAATGTGTTTATTTTGGCGCAAAAATTTTTTGAAGTTGTATATATGAAGAGTCTTCAAAAAGTTTATGGAGAATGTGTATTATGAAAAAACTGCACGATTCCTTTTTTCTGCATGAAAATAAACATATCTTTGAAGTAGTTGAAGTACCCTTAAATTGCTGGACTTCTATTATTCCCTATTAAAGATCCCTCTTAGTGGCCACAAAGCCATGCCAATAATGTTTCTCCACGATTCCAAATGAAAAATTAAGACAAAATATGAGTGGGGAAGCGCTTATTATTTTCTTACAGCAAAATGATAATTTAGACATTACTGAGTCCCAATTATTTTAAGCCAGGGGCAATTGGATTATAAATAATACAACTGCAAGGTCCACTTTATTACACTATATGGCTAAAACTATAATTACAACACTGAATTGGAGAAACTAAAAGTTGGAAAAAATTTTTGAGGTCTGAACTTTATGTGACAATATCATTACTTACCTAAGTGTATGATTTCAACCTAGTTTTATGAATTCTCTAGTTGTTGAACCCTGGTATCATTTTTCAAAACACCTTGTTGATGCATATGTATAGGATAATAATAGCACATATCTATCCTATATGTGTGTGTACACAGTCCAGCATGAATAATGTCATCCAGCAGCCCTCCCTTGCTATGCTTTCTGCAGAGCAATCATGCTCATGTCCAAGCATAGCAAGAACCTGACCGGTGGCTGCTCCAGTGGAGACCCAGTCAGTGGGATGTGGCCTTTGGCATACCCCTGTTGCATTCCTGCCCTTTCGCATGGCAGTCAAGGCCTTTCTTGCCCTACACTCCACCTGCCCCGCCCCCTCGCTCATGGCCACCCCCATGCTCTGCAGCCTGCCCCATCCGCTGGGAACAAAGCACACTTCCCTGAACTGCAGCTTTGAGTCTCCCACAGGCTTTGCCTTTCCTTTCTTCTGCACAGTCCCCCTGTCTTTGCTCTCAAGTCTCCTGCCCATCTTCTACTTTCTCTTTGGGTCTTTGCCTAAACACAGATGCTCATGGATCAGGAACAGTGACCTTCTGATGCATCCCTGTAGCACCACTCACCCCTGCGCAGCATCTATTAGACAGTTTTGGAATTGCCACTCTGTAGGGATGTCTCCTCAACCAGGCAGAATGATCCCCAAAGACAGGGACTCTTGTAGATGTGTTGACACCGAGAGAGTGGTCTGTAGAGTGCTTCAATAAGATGCATACATGAGTGATGGATGAAGGAATGTGGACCGGCCCAAGAAGGCAGCTGTGCCACGGAAGCCTGCGGAGCGAGGACTGTGCAGTTGGTTAAGTCTGAAACCCACCTAAGAAAGGCATGCGTTTGGCTCAGGGGCCAGGGGAGCTTCTGGGGAGAGTGGGAAGCCTTTAGTGTCAGGGCACAGCTGTGTTAAGCAAGGTTGAGTCAAACACAACTGAACACTCTCAAGTAGCCAGAGTGTGTCTCGGGAGATTCCAGTCTTCCCTTCCCCTAAGCTTTCTGCTTCTCTCCTACTCTGTCTCTTCTACAATGCCTGCTTGCAAGTCATCTTGTCTGGAAGTGCTGGGCACTAAGGGATGTGGGAGGAGCCATGGACTCTGAACTGTGGGATGTTCTCAGAGACTCCAGCATCATGGCCCACGAGAAGTTACCCACCCTGCCACTGGTTATACCGGCGTGGGCTTCTCACAGTCGCCAATGGAGAATCAGACAGCCCCCCAGGGGGACCTAGATCATCCTGGGTGTTAAGGAGGGAGGAGCCTGATGTAGCTTCAGTTGGTTGGATCTGGTGTTTACTGATGCATAAATCATATGTATACATTTTCCACCCACTGGAGTCCTTTACTGCTCTTCTGAGTCTTTGTTCCCTGTAATGGAAGGAATACCTTTCAATCCTCAGAAATCTATACTAATACTGATAATCAAGGGATTTGGGTCTCCAACAAGAGCCCCTCTGTGACAAAAGTATGTTTGGGTATTGCCTAAAGCACAACCGAGAAATATATACAGCCCTGACACAGAGCAGAAGTCCTGGTAGCCTGTTATTTGCAGTAATTGTAGATTGTGAGTGGACGTTTTAAAGAGAAGCTTACAAGTTAGTTGTACTTTCTGCTGGTAATCACCTCCCACGAACGTGACTCACTGCGGCAGTTGAAATGCGAGAGTTGGGTGTCCCAAAATCAACAGTCTTATAAATAAATCTCTGAATCATGAGCTGAATGCATAAATGTTTAAATATTTCTCCCGATTGCAGAGGCAGCTGTACGTTGAAGACTGTGTGCCTTACAACACCACAGGGAAAAAAATAAAACGAAAAAGCAAGGACGACTTTGGAAGTCTCTGCACACCGCGGCAAGTCTTTCTTTACTGCCCAAGTCCAAGTCCTCTTGGGAGGACAGAAATCCAGCAGCTCCGGAAGAGAGGCTGCTATGTGTTCTAACGCAGCCCATTTCTTTTGTGATTTTTTTTTAAATAGTGCTCTCGGGGAAGACTTTTATGGTAATGTTGCAGCATTAATGCTTTTGGGTGGATCTACCGGGATCTCACGGGCAACGGGACACATCACTGGAGAATCAGGAATGCTGAAACAGAACAATTCATGCCAAAAGGGGCATTCGTGTCTCTGGAATGATTCGAAGACATGTGTATCTCAATGACTGTTGGCTTTCCAATCCAAGAAATTTTTTTAACGTGGAAGAAAAACACATTCTGGAATCATTAACAGAAATTTAGGTGCTGACATCATCCACCCACTAGATTCTTATTTGTGTGTGTGTGTGTGAAATCCTAAATATTTATTTGTGTCTGGTTCAAAAGGGAATTGTATTAGATATCTATTCTCAATATATTTATGTACTTCAAGGTGTAATATTAACCACCCACATGGATCTACAAGTAAAACCTGGAGTTAGAACTGTGCTAGATCTATGTCTCAAACACAAGACCTCACCTCACTCTCTCTCTCTCATATTTTTCACTGTTCAAATGGCCCATGTGGTCGTCAACTGAATCCTGTGGAATGTTCGGTGTCAAAAGACAACTGTTTCAGCGGAAAAGTCTATTCCGGTATTTTTCTGAAATCGATGTCTATTTTTTTCCTAGTTATTTTCATATCCTCAGCTGCTGCTGTTTCGTTCCCATCCCTTGGAAGGATCCCGAGAAATACAGGGTTCCTCTGTGGCCAAGGGGGAAAAAAAAACGCCTGCCAAGAACGCTGAACTCCTGATGAAGGTCACTAAATACTACAGAACAGACTAAGCCCAGTAAATAATAACGTTGGTGCACACAAATGAATAGCCGACTGCAGTGGCATTTTGTGGCGAAACTTGATATTATATAATAACATAAGAGCATCTAGACGTAGGGGAGCATGTTAAGATACCTCCAAAGGGCATACAGCAATCCTGTGGTTACACGAAGACTGACCTGGAGCATTGAGCCACCCCAGCCTCATCAACCTGACAAATAACGGGCTGCTTTGGTTGCACGTATTAGGCCCCCTGGGCATAGCTCAGCACCACGGGCCAGAAACTTCCCATCTGTCTCTCATTAAAAACACTTGACATGGGAGGGAAAAACACGCCTGCAGAGGCCACTCTCCTGAGCGCAAAATGACCACCTCTAACGGACTTTCAGACTGAGCGTACCAAAAGATGGGGCAAGTTCTGAGTTCTCTGTATCTCATAGAGATGCCTGCAGCAGGACCCAGGATACAGATTTCTGCTCCAGCGAGAGTTTGAGTCTTGGGGGTGGGGAGGGTGGGGGTCGTGGGTTGGAGGAGGTCCATCGCATGCACATTCTCCAATGACTTGGAATTCGAGTAACTGGCTGGGAAGGATGGGGCTCCACAGGACTTCCATATGCACCCATAGGGAACAGAAGTTGCCCTGGGGGCAGATCAGAAGTGACTTGGGACTAGCTAGTGGATGCTAACTGATTCTCTAGCCTACAAGGTCCTTAGTTAGGCAATGAATGAGGTCTCTCCCTCAAATCCCATGGCAAATCCTTTTGCCCTTCAAAGCAGCTATCAAATTGTCTTTAGTTTCTCTATGACTGAGGGAGGGTCAGTTAGGTGGTTCCATCGGGAGACAGTATTTCTTCCTTAAGTTGATGGTTCCTAGTCTCTCCACTTTGTAACAAAGGGGGTTTTCAAAAGGTTCATGGAGAAATGTGTATTCTAAAAAAAAAAAAAAAAAAAAAAAAAAAAAGCATGGATTGCAAAAATTTTTGCACCATGCTAAATATCTTTGAATCTCACTTTTCTACAACTGTTCTGAAGTATCCTCATATATAGTTTTTTGTTGTTGTTCAATTGATCCTAATAGAAGTGAACTAAAGAGAACATGGACACACCGTCAGGACTAGATGGGCTAACGCCTGTGCAAATGTGATCGCTGTGGTCCAGAATGCACTGGAAAACACAAAGATGTGAACTCGTTCCAAATTCACACCCTCTCAGGTTAGCCAGGAGGCTCTCAGCCTCATCAGCCTGGCTCCAGCTCCGCCCTCTGACCAGTGTTGGTGCTGCTGGGATCTGTCCAGAGCTGAGATACCTGGCCATGACACACACCTTGGGCCCCCTGGGCTCTGAGTCATCTTCAGCTCCTTAGTGTGCAGAGTGAACTCCCAGTGGGGTGAGACTTCTACCTGTGGAAAGTGAGGGCCACTAGGTCAAATCTTTCCTCTCCTTCCCCTTGGACTGATGGCTTGAGAGGTGGTTCCCTCACATTCTCAGAGGCTGGCACTGTGCAGTAGCCAACTGGCAACACCTGGCTCTCTGCTCCCCTGTTTTGACTTCTGGGCTGAAGTCCTAAACATTTCTTGGCTTCTACCTTCAGGAGAAGCCAGGCTAACACTCACTTCAACAGGAGAAAATGGACCCGGTATCAGCCTTCGAAGGTTAAACCATCACAGCCAGCACGCGTTTCTTTTGTGCAAAGAGAATGTTGTATCCATGTTGGTCTTCCATGGTCCCAAGTGCCCTGCTCCGGCTAGGGAGGCTGTGCATACGCAGGAGCAAAGGGTATGCTGGGAATCTCTGTTCCTAGCACTTTTTCTGTGCACCTGAAACTGCTCTGTAAAATAGTCTACTAGGAACAAAAAAGGAAATTAATGAAGAATGACCCCAAGCAAATATTAAAACATGGCATAAAACTCCATACATACATACACAGTAAGCTCTTTGTGAAAGGAGAATTGGGCAGGATATGCAAAGTACCTACTGTGTGCCAAGCCCCAACTAAGGCACACCGCACGAATACTCTCACGTACTCCTGGTAACAGCCCATTCGGCAGATGTCATTTATGTCATTTTATCAATGAAAACACACTGAAGCCTGGAAACTTCCCCAAGTTCACCCATCTAACATGCTGTAGGTTGAGCTTTTAAAAGACAGAAAAATTGATAGTAATATTTCAGGAAAAATAAGCCTGTGAAGTTTTAGATCCAAATGTTCAAATGCATAGATTAGAAGGAAATAAGTTTGAGCTGGAAGCAACTGTTTTGCTTCTTCATGATTTCTCTACTGGGGCAGACACAAGACTCCGCATTCAGTAACCACTTCCCCTTTGCTCTAGGCACACAGGAAGGCTACATTTCCAGGGGTCTCTCTCGTGTGGTCATTGGAATATGAGTATAGCAGAACCCCCCTTACCTGTGGTTTCACTTTCTATGGTTTTGGTCACCTAAGGCCAACAGAGGTCAGAAAATAATATTAGTATTTGTCTTAGCTCTTTCAAGAGAGAGTGACCATGTTTACACAACTTACATCACAATATTTATGTACTATTGTTAACTGTTCAACTTTATTGTGTTGTTAACCTCTTACTGTGCCTTATTTATAAATTGAGGTTTATCTTAGGAGCTATATAAATAGGAGGAAGCATAGGGTTTGGTACAATTCAGGGTCTCTGGCATCCTTTGGGGGTCTTGGATCCCACCCCACCATGCATGAGGGGGCTGCTGTGTGACCACCCCAAGTGCTCCAGAGAAACGTTCTGTTCCTCCACCCCTCTCACTGGCTGGATGTCCACAGAGGATCCCCTAGATGATCCTAAGATCCCAAAGGTCCCCCAGCCCCCAAAGGCAGCCACACCACCAGATGAAAGAAGCCAGCTCCCAGGCGTGACTAGAATGCAGAGAAAGTTCTGTGTTCTCAGCCAAGTTACCGAGCTTCTGGGTTGTTTGTGGGACAATCATTGTAAATGACCTTAATGAATACATGTACTTGCCAACTTCTTTTAAAATAAAAAGCCATATAAATCAAAGAGAGGTGATGTGAATCTTTTGTTCAAGAATTCCAACTTTAACCAGTGTTTGTTGTTTGTTCTTTAACGTCTGGAAGTCTATGAACTCCTCTCAAGGCCGTAATATCTACTGACTCAGTCAGAGGAGAGTTTGAGGATTTCTGTTTATTGTGTACAGTTCTGTGGCCATTGTCCCTTTGTGGCTGGTCACCTCGCCAGGACCCCAGCCCCCAGGCTGACCCAGGCGACCACTGACCTGCTGTGCTGCAGTTGGTGTCTTTCCTACAAGTTTGCCTGTGCAGAATCACATGGTACATAACCTGGGGTGACTGACTTCTGTGTAACGTGATGTTTTTTTTAGATTCATCTGTGTTGTCGGATGCACTGATCTTTTGTTTCTGTAACTTCTCGATGGGGAACTGGAGATATCTACTTGGAAGCTACATTTCCTGGTGTGGCCGTGGGGCCAAAGTTCAATCTAGCGAGATGTGGGCAGAGATGATACACATGCGGTCTTCAGGTCTCCTCTCTAATGGCAAGTTTCTTGTCCTGAATTTCTCCTTCTTGCGGGCTGGGAAATGTGATGACTGGAGCAATCCTAGATGCCACATGCCGGGGTAGTGGGGCCCCCTGCCCCCTGCCCTATACACACAACCTTAAGGATTGGAGGTTTCTATCTTCTTCAAACCACTGTATTACAGAAGCAAATAATTAGCCTCACACGAGGACTCCCCAAGAAGCGAAGATATTTTTTTATCTGTGTAGCCCCATCATAACTTAGCTTTGTGGTTTATGCTAAGTAAACCTTCAGAGGCTGTTTATTGGAATGAATGTGGAATATGTGAATAAATGAATTCCACACCTATTTAATGTTGGTCTTGGGAGAAACAGCTTAAAACTTTAAATACTTAAAAATATTTAAATACTTAAAAATATTTAATTTTTGTGTTTTAAAAATGGTGTCAAATGAAATATGTTTTACCCAGTTTGGCCTGGACACATCACAGTATGGCTAAAATTAAAGGTGGTAATGTAAAAACTGCAGAAAATGGAATGACTCATAAAGATGACTAGAGGAGTGCGTATCCAGCCCAGGGGTTACGATGCCCATGTCCCACATCAAAGTGCCTGGATTCAATTCCCGGCTCCAGCTCCCAACTCGAGCTTCCTACCGATGCAGACCTTGGGAGGTAATGGTGATGCTTCAAGTCCTTGGGGGCCTGCCACCCACACGCGTGACCTGCATTGGGTTCCCAGCTCCTGTCTCTGGCCTCAGCCCCATGCTGGCTGTTGCAGGCCTTGCAGGGCAGGGGTGGTGAAAGAATAGAGGGAGCTCTGCCTGCCTCTCAAATGAAGATTTTAAAATGGCACTTACGTAGTAAAACATGCTTTATTTCCTTTCAGTTTTGTCAGTATTACAGATCATAACACAAGCGAGGGTGAAATGTGGATTAGCCAGTTAAGCGAACGGAACATCCAAATTCATACTGTTTTCTTTTCAAGAAAAGTTGTCAACTTCAAAATCAGCTAAAATGCAGCTGTAACAATTAAGTGGAAATGCTTGTTTTATAAAAGTGAATGAGTTTGAATCAAATTAAAGAGCTTGAGGCCCTCACTGAAACAAATCTGATTTATTACTGGTCAAGACAATTCATAAATCAATCCCACATGCCTTGGAAAAATTAGCTGTGTGAAAACATATACTCACTGAGGCCAGTGTTGTGAGATAAGCGGCTGCCCATAACACCGGCATCCTGTGTGAGCACTGGTTTTTGAGTCTCGACTCTGCTTCTGGTCCAGCTCCTGCTAATACGCCTGGGGAGGCAGCAGAGGACGGCTCAAGTACTCGGATGCCTACCACCCACATGGTAGATCCAGAATGAGCTCCTGGCCCCTGGCTTTGGCCCAGTCCAGTCCCAGGAACTGCAGCCATCTGGGGAGTGAACCAGTGGAGGGAAGATCTCTCATAATTTTCTGTCACTCTCCCTTTCAAATAAATAAACACATCATATATATATATATTTTTTAAAATGCTATTTAACTCATCATCCAATCAACACAATTCACATGAAAACCTAAGTGAACTTTTTACTACAGGAAAAGCAACGGAATTCCAGGCTGTTTCACAGACACGATCCTAAGGTTGGGCTGCTGCTCGCATTTTCATGTCATCCCTTCTGATATTAAAGCTGTGGGGAGGAGCCTTTCTTTTTCTTTCCTAATAGATTTATTTATTTTGCGTGAGAGGCAGAGTTACAGAGATAGGAGAGACAGAGAGAGAGTTTGAGAAAGACAGCTCTTCCATATGCTGGTTCACTTCCCAAATGGCTGCAATGGCCGGGACTGGGCCAGATCAAAGCAGGAGCCAGGAGCTTCACCTTGGTCTCCCACGCAGGTGCAGGGGCTCAAGTATTTGAGTCATCTGCTGCTGCTTTCCCAGGGCATCAACAGAGAACTAGATGGGGAGCAGAGCAGCCAGGATTCAAATCAGCGCCCATACGGGATGCGGCATTGCAGGTGGCGGCTTAACCCACTATACCAGTAATGCCGGCCCCCAGAAGCATCTCTTTTTTGAAAAACTAAAGAAACATAAGGGTTCTTCATAAAGTTCATGGAACAAAGTGGAACTAAGTTGTTTATTTTGGATCAAAACTGTAAAATCTGTGCATAATTATTCATAATATGCATTTTTCATAAACTTTTTTGGAGACCCCTCATATAGTATCAATACATGAACTCTGAGTTTTAGGGCTTATACTATGCTATCTTCATTCTTGTTTATGCCAGCAGAACTAAGCGATCACCAGTCCATGTAGTGGAGTCTTGTACAAAGAGTTCCCACAGGTCTTGCTCCACTCAGCAATAATGATGCAGTTATTTTGTGAGGGCCAACTAATCATTAGCAATTATAATCGTGTATTTTCACCACCAATGTATTTATTTTCCAAGTCTAAAAAATAAGTGTTTTATCTTAGCAAGCCAATTTCTTTCTCCAACGGGGAAATTGTTTTCCATACAATGATTGATTAGTATCCGTTTACTTTAATAAACTCTAAGTGGTATGCCTGCATAGCACTTAGGTTGATGTCCCAAACTACTTGCCATTCAGGTTAATGAAAAATCATATATGGCCATTTACATAGCTGGCACGTAAATTTAAAGTAGCTATCCATCCCTAATATATTTTTGAAATTATTAAAATGGCATTCCATTGTACTTAACAATAGTTGTCCTACTGTGAATTCTAAGTAGAGTGCATTACATACATTCCCCAAATAATTTCTCCTAAAAAAACCTCAATATACCGTTATTTGTGGCAGAATTACATCCAATAATGATGGTTTGCCATACAATCAAACTGAGAATGGCTGTTTGATGTTAGACTTGAAAATGGAAAGTTCTTTGTGTCCCCACTGCCTACCTTTGGGATTGCATTTTTCTGAATGTTTTGCTTTTCTGCGAGGGACTTAGCCAGTTTTCCTGACTCTGGGTCACAGGGACTTGGAAAACTGTTGTGTAACTTCATAAATCACAGAGGACTGGACTCGCCTGAGGATCTGCCTCTGTTGGCCTCTGACGCTCCTTGTCCCTTGGAAGTGGGGGTGGGGGGGGGGCATAATGAAGACATGCCAGGAAGGGGGCCAGAGGTCAAGGTGAAAACATCCGTCTTCCCAGTCTGTCTGGGAGGGGCAGATCTTCCAGGGGGGAGGATGCGCCACCTGCAACTGACAAAAGGGATTAGGGGCCATGATGGGTGGCTGCTGGCTCTCACACTGTTGTCTGTGTATCTCGGTGAACCCAGATGCTTTCTTGGATTGACCAGATTCATTCCAGGACTAAAGAGCAAAACAGTCATAGGATGGAGTCATATGACGTGAGAAGTGAAAGCTCCTGATACTTGGAAACCCAGAGAGTTCACATGACCTGTCTAGAGCAGCCGACAGCGAGCGGCTCAACTGGGACTCCACGTCTCAGGACTCCTGTTCCAAATCCACGCATGCACGACTGTGCTCATAATACGGTCCCAGGTCCCAGGCCTGCCCAGCCCTATTCAGAGCAGCAGAGCCAGCAGGGAAGCAAGAAAGAAACATAGTCACTGCACTCCTTGTTTCCTGGCTCAGGCATGTAGAGAAAGGTTGTCTCCTTCTCCTTCCCCAAATCACTACTTCCTTTTCCTCCTTCCTGTCCCTCATCTAGGTGACCAAGGGCAGGGAACTGAGCAATCTCTGGGTTTGGCATAACATGATAAGAGAATACCACCGGCTGGCGCCGCAGCTCACTAGGCTAATCATCCGCCTGAGGTGCCAGCACTCCGGGTTCTAGTCCCGGTCAGGGCGCCGGATTCTGTCCCAGTTGCCCCTCTTCCAGGCCAGCTCTCTGCTGTGGCCCGGGAGTGCAGTGGAGGATGGCCCAAGTGCTTGGGCCCTGCACCCCATGGGAGACCAGGAGAAGCACCTGGCTCCTGGCTTCAGATCAGCGCGATGCGCCGGTAGCAGCGCGCCAGCTGCAGCGGCCATTTGGGGGGTGAACCAACGGCAAAGGAAGACCTTTCTCTCTGTCTCTCTCTCTCACTGTCCACTCTGCCTGTCAAACAAACAAAAAAAAGAAAGAAAGAAAGAAAGAAAGAAAGAAAGAAAGAAAGAAAAGAGAGAGAGAGAGAGAGAGAGAGAGAGAGAATACTGCCACTAAATGGGTTTGGGATTACTCATCCACATGAGTTAGGATCAATGTTCTAATAAAGAAACAGATTCAAGGGTGTTTCTCTCAAAATTTTCTTCCAGTTAGAATGGCAAATTCTCACACTACCACCACAACAGGGCTGCAGACATGTGACACTGCAGGAGTTCTCCCACCACAACTCCCACCGTGCTGGTGTTTCCTGGTTGAGGCCTGTGTGCACTGGGTTCAACACCAACAGGTCTGCCCACACTCAGCAGTTTGCAAATGACTTGGAATGTTATGCCTTTTCTTAACAGGAACCATGCTTGGTAACCAGGCAGGTTAAAAATAACATTTCCAGAGAGGAAGTCTGGCCTAGCAGGGGAGATGATAATTAGAATTTCTGGGTTTGATTCCCAACTCTGGCTCCTGACCCCAGCTTCCCGATAACGCAGGCCCTGGGAGGCAGCGGTGATGGCCCAGGTAATTGTGTCCTGGACACTCATGTGGAAGACGTGGATTGAGTTCCTAGCTCCCAGTTTTGGCCTCAGGCCTACCCCTGAGTGTTGGAGGCATTTGGGGAGTGAATGAGGAATGAGGAAATGCAAGCCCGCTCCCTCTGTCTTTTTATCTGTCTCTCTCTCTGCCTCTTGAATAAATATTTCAAAGTAAAAAGAAAAAGATTATATATAAAAAATAGATTGCCAAGGATCAAAGTACCAATGACGATTCTCTTGAGTTATCGATGTCTCTTACCCCACAGGGAATTTTTAGAAATAATTTTGGTTATTGAATGCTTCTTCTGTGCAGGCATTATTTGAAATATTTTTCATTTGAAATTCATGTCTGCCTTGCAGTAATCTTATGGGATGGATCCTGATATTCCATTTTACAGTGGAGGGCACCAAGTCACATGGGTTAAATATAAGCATTTGCGCACTGCTGCACACACCCAGCCACAGTGCCGGGACCCACGTGATGGTGGCCTGGCTCCATGCCTGCCTCCCGTTCACCACCTCATATTACTTCCCTAAAGGTCAGTGACTCTGTACTAGCTACGTATGTGTGCACGTTCATATGTGTGTGGCTGGAACCAAGACAACAGCATGGATTTTAAGTCAAAGCAACACTGGGTTTAATTCCAGATCCTCTTCTATATGACATCTAGCCTTAGGTGAATTCTAAATGACTTGGTTTCCCCACCAAGAAAATAAGAACAGAAGTGACTACTACACTGAGTTGGAGGAATTACAAGGAAATGTAGGCAAAGCTCTAGGTGCTCCAGGATGCATAGTAGGGGTGGAATCTGGGTAGCATCTTCTCTTCCCTCTAGTTTTTTTTTTTTTTTTGACAGGCAGAGTGGACAGTGAGAGAGAGAGACAGAGAGAAAGGTCTTCCTTTGCCATTGGTTCACCCTCCGCAAATGGCTGCTGTGGCCAGCGCGCTGAGGCCAGTGCACCGCGCTGATCCGAAGCCAGGAGCCAGGTGCTTCCTCCTGGTCTCCCATGGGGTGCAGGGCCCAAGCACTTGGGCCATCCTCCACTGCACTCCTGGGCCACAGCAGAGAGTTGGCCTGGAAGAGGGGCAACCGGGACAGAATCCGGCGCCCGGACCGGGACTAGAACCCGGAGTGCCGGTGCTGCAGGCGGAGGACCAGCCTATTGAGCCGCGGCGCTGGCCCCCTCTAGTTCTGATCTAGTTGCTTAGCCTGGTGGGCCTGATCAGCCCATTCTCATTAAAGGAAACCTTGACAGATGAGAAGGATTAGAAAACACCACAGAAACGACAGATAGACTTCCTTTCAGCCTGATTCTTTGGCTTCTAGAAAATTCTTGGCTAGAAATCACAATGGCAGTCCTGAGGAGCTACGGAAACAGAGGAGCAGCATTTAAATTTGTGGTACATCTCTCTTGTTTCTTGTATTCCCATAGTCTCAGCACCTTAAAACATTGGGTTGTTCCCTTTCTACTACAACACACAAGGGTACTTCAGAGAGTTTATGGAAAAAAATGGAATTCAAAGATAAGTTTATTTTGGTGCAAAAGAGTTTGAAAACCATGCAGTTTCTCCTCCCCAAAATATTTCCATGAACTACTTGAAGACACCTGATATGCTCAGGGCCACAAGAATAACCCCCACCCCCCATCAGTGTCTGTTTTCTACATTTGTCAAGACTGAAGATGTTTCTCATGGTGACAAAGGCAACAAAAGCCTTTTCCATTCAAGCAAATCTGTGTTATCATTTCTACTTCAAAATTTGTCTAGTGCAATGGACCTGTCCAAAGTGTTGTCCAAATTTGTTAAAAAAAAAAAAAAAAAGAGAGAAAGAAAGAAAGAACATTTTCCAGGTCCAAAGTCAGAGGTGAAACCTGCTGTGCCCATTCCCGGGCATCTGAGCATTCCCGGGCAGTGGGAAGAGCTGGCTTGCTCAGGGCGAGGCCTCCGGACCTGGAAGGTGTTCAGCCCCCAGAGTTCTTGGCCACATGTGCAGATATTTCAGGAGAGCTACAAGGGCCTGAACTCTGTGTGACTGCCTGGGCCATCACAAATGAAACCCTTTCTTTTGGGAAAGTGTCACCAAGAATGCAGACGGCCAGTCTTATGCTATTTTTTGGAGGATGAATGCTGGCAAGTTATATCCATGGACAGAAAGGACAGACATGAACGGAAAGACAGGAATGCTCTCCCTGGCAGAATAAAAAGAACATGGATGGGGTGAGGAGCTTGGCCTGGTCGTTAAAATCTGCGTGTGATGCCTGCAGCCCATATTGCAGCGCCTGGGTTTGAGACTTGGCCCTGCTCCCGACTCAGCTTCCCACTAATGCATGCCCTGGGAGGCGTGGTGCAGGCTCAGGAACTGGGTCCACCCGTGTGACAGATGCAGACCTAGTTCCAGGCTCCTGACGTTGGTCTGGCCCAGCTCCAGATGTTGGGGGTATTTGAGGAGTAAACCAGTGGATGAGAGATCTCTGTTTCTCTGCTTCTCAAATAAATTTTGAATAAATACATAAAAGAACATGGACCTTACAGCCAGCCAAAGCTGGCTCCCGCTCTGCCGCTGACCTGTGTCACCGTGGACAGGTATTTATTCTCGGTGAGCCTCAGTGTCCTCACTGCACGCAGTGAGGACAACAGCATCCATGGAGCTCTCACCACACGCTGCACTGAGCGCCAGCATGATGTGTGTTACAGGTATATAATGCAGCCGCCACGTGCGACAACTGTGTCCCCCTCAGAACCACAGCTGCAGCCCTGGCTGCCCCACTTGCAGTCTAGTTCCCTGTCCACGTGCCTGGGAAGGCAGCAGAAGATGGCCCCTCACACCCACACGGGAGACCAGGATGGAGTTTTGGGCTCCTGGCTTTGGCCTGGCTAAGCTTACGGCTGTTGCAGACATTTGGTGAGTGAACCAGCAGATGGAAGATCTCTCTCTCCCTCCCTGTCCGTCACTCACTGATACATTCAAATAAATTAAATACATTTTTGTAATGCTTTATTTAAAAAAGACATTGCAAGCCTCACAGAAAAAAGGGACAGGCAACAGTATAAACATATACAAACCTTTAATTTCCCCGGATTAAAGGATAGGACTTCCCAGACCGACAGGGGCTACCACCATGAACAAGAAGAGCTCCACACCAAGTCAGAATATCAGCGAACTTCTGCATCACCAAAAAGAAGAGAAGATCCTTCCCAAAGAGACAAACAAGCAGAGAAGAACTGCTTCCATACAAAGGGCTGACGAACGGCATAAAACTTCACAATTGCAGTATGGGAGAGGAGAAAGCAGTGCAGAAATGTCTTCGAAATTCTGAGGCAAAATTATTTCCCACCTAAAATACTTCACCCAAGCGATCAACTAATCTTGATATTTTACGATATTCAAAGGCTCAGAAATTTTATCTCCTATGTGTGTTGCTTCTTGGGAAATGACTGGAGGACATTCCACACATATGCACACACACACACACAAAAGAGGAAGTAAATAAAGGAACAGGAAGACTTGACATCCAAGAAACAGAAGAGGGAGGAGACTAAGGCGTTACTGGAAGAATGTTCCAGAATGAGGGCGACGCTGCAGCCCTGGATCCCAAAACCACATTGGAGCAGGAGGATTCAAAGCTGTAGGAGAGAAGTCTGCAGAGGTGAAAGGTGGAACCGATTTGCCTTGATTTAGTTTTCAGAAAAAGTTATTTTTTAGCTTTTTGACAGATACGTTATGGCATTTGAAAAAAAAGTAGAGGTAGATATACAGAAATGAAGCAAATAAAAATATAAAGGGGGCGATTATTAATTCTAGGAAGAATAAATAGTCGTACAAAATAGAAACAAGTGTATCACCTGATTGAGCAGTAGCAATGATTTTTATAGTCCTGTTAAAGTAAGCAGAGGCTGCTGACTTAGCCAGACATTGAAACCTAACTCTCGGGCAGATGGGAGTAAGGTGTAGGGGGTGAAGGTTAGACAATGCAGCCGCACCTACTAGCATATCAAGTTGGCGTTGTCTAAAACACTTTTTTAAAAAATATTTATTTATTTATTTGAAAGTCAGAGTTACACAGAGAGAGGAGAGGCAGAGAGAGAGAGAGAGAGAGAGAGAGAGAGGTCTTCCATCCACTGGTTCACTCCCCAGATAGCCTCAACGGATGGAGCTGGGCCAGAGCCAGGAGCCAAGAGCCAGGAGCCAGGAGCCAGGAGCCTACTCCGGGTCTCCCACATAGATGTAGGGGACCAAGCACTTGGGCCATCTTCTACTGCTTTCCCAGGCCATAGCAGAGAGCTGGATCGGAAGTGGAGCAGCTGGGACTAGAATCGGCACCCATATGGGATGCCAGAACTACAGGAGGTGGCTTTACCTGCTATGCCACAGTGCCAGCCCCTGTCTAAAATTCATACAGCAGGAGTGGGTGCTGTGGCATGGAGAGTTGAACTGCTGCTTGCGAAGCCAGGCTCCCATACTGGAGTGCCAACTTTGAGTTCTGGCTTTGAGTCCCTCCTATTCCAGCTCCCTGCTGATGTGCCCCAGAGGCAGCAGTGACAACTAACGTACTTGGGTATCTGACACATGTGTGGGAGACTGAGGTGGAACCCTGGCTCCCGGCTTTGACCTCGCCCATCACTGGCTGGTGTGGGGTTTGGGGAATGAACCTCTGTCACCTGTCTTTCATGTAGATTTAAAAAAAATTTAAAAATAAATAAGAAGCATCAGCCAGACATGGAGAGAAACAATTAAAATAATTGAACTCAGCTCCTTCTGGGCAGTCAGTTTGGGGAGCAGAGAGGAATGGACAGGGAGGAGAGTGAATGTTTTCAATAATAAGACATCCAGATTTTAATTTCAAAAATACATACATTTGAGAGGTTTTCAAAAAGTTCTTAAGAAATGTGTGTTATAAAAAAAACCGTGTGTGGATTTCAATTTTTTTTTTTTTTTGACAGGCAGAAGAGTGGACAGTGAGAGAGAGAGACAGAGAGAAAGGTCTTCCTTTGCCGTTGGTTCACCCTCCAATGGCCGCCGCGGCCGGCGCACTGCGCTCATCCGATGGCAGGAGCCAGGTGGTCTCCTATGGGGTGCAGGGCCCAAGCACTTGGGCCATCCTCCACTGCACTCTCAGGCCACAGCAGAGGGCTGGCTTGGAAGAGGGGCAACCGGGACAGAATCCAGCGCCCCAACCGGGACTAGAACCCGGTGTGCCGGCGCCGCAAGGCAGAGGATTAGCCTGTTGAGCCACGGCGCCGGCCGTGGATTTCAATTTTTTTGCACCAAGATAGACATATTTTAACTCTACTTTTCCATGAGCTTTTGAAAATGCCCTCACATGTCATTTAGTAGATTATAAAATTTTAAAAAGCAATGATGACACATTCCCAAAAGGCTCCTCCACTTCATCAGAGATGCTGCTAAGTTTAAGAGCTATTTCTGGAGTCCAGTTTGACAGTTAAAGATTATAACTTGCTCTTTAACAAGAAATAATCCCGAGTTTAGGAAGTTGACTCTGAACAAATAGAAACTAAGCCCAAAAATGAAGGATGCGCACCGTCCCTCATCAGGGACTAGAGAGAGCAGAAGGAAAGAAGAGCCTGCGATGCCAGAAGAACCCATTGAGAGCTGAGTGATTGTGGAAGGGCACACTGCTCAGTGGGAGCCGAGAAAGAAGCTGCATGGGACCTCCGCCCCGTGCACATGTACACACAGCCACAGGGAGACAGGCAACAAAGCATTTGAGAAATTGGGGCAGGCATTGTGGGGCAGCAGGGTAAGCTGTTGCCTGGAGTGTTTGCATCCCCTATCCGCAAGTGCCTGGTTCAAGTCCTTGCTCTTCTGTGCTTCTGACCCCGCTTCTTGCTAATGCGCACCCTGGGAGGCAGCAGGTGTTGGCTCACACAGGCGGGTCCCTGCCACCTGTGAGAGCTCCAGATGGAGTTCCTGGCTCCTGGCTATGGCCTGGCCTAGCTATCCCCTCCTCCTCTCCCATCTCTTCCCCCGCACTCTTCTTTCCTCTTGAAAAAAAAGAGATTTGCAAAAAATTTACTGACAACTGATTTGAAACTAGTCCTAAAAAGAATTTATCCTTCCTCTTCAGAATGCTAAGAGAGGAAACCCATGGAAGGACATATCTGAAAGAGGGAACGGAGCAGACACATTTCAAGGGGAAAACAACATTTCCAAAGCGGCAGGAAGCTCCTCCCTGGTGCGCGGGTGACCAGGGTGGGAGGCCCACGCTGCACGGCCGGCTTCTCCCTTCACAGTGGAAGAGGCAGAGGAGGCACTGGCAAGAGGGCTACTCCAAAACGCAGGGCTCTTTTTGTGGCTAATTGGAAACAGCTTTGATTCTGAATTGATACTCCTGTTCTTCTCTGCTCTCATCACAACCTGTGCTGCAGACAGTTCCAAGGGTTCTGAGTCTCTGGATAAAATATTACGGAAAGCCTCGTTTCCATTTGGCTGATGTGCTATGAAGTTGGAAAGCTTGAGCGTCGTTGCAGAAACTGTATCACAGGTGCCTTGTTCCAAGGCGAGAGCGGCCATTGGGAGCCAGCAGTGTGGACGGTACCTGAGGTGAACTCCCTTAGGTTACATGAAAACAAGCAGAACAATGCACTAGCTTTTCTCCAAGACAAGGATACAGATTGACTGCTTACAACACGATTTATATGGTGGTTTATTTTTTAAAAATAATTTCTAATTAGAGGTACAGAATTCTAGAACTAAAACAGTTTGGTCTGGAATATTCTTTTCCCTTAAGCTCTGGGCCTGGACTGCTGTCTCCCCACTCTGGAGAGGAAGAGCCAGAGTCCTCGCGACCTCTCCTCCGGCAGCCTTTTTCTTACCATTGCTCTTCACCAGCTAGCTCAGATGGGCTCCTCTCTGCCGGCTCCATGGGGGAGGCTAGGTATTGTGAAACCCATTACATACGTGGACTGGTTTTAGTGTAATCTAACTGAAAATGAACACGAACACCAAGAATATACAAAAATGTATTGCCGGTATTTTATTTTATTTTTATTTGAAGGGAGAGATGAGAGAGGGAGAGGGAGAGGGAGGGAGAGAGGGAGAGAGAGAGAGAGAGGGAGAGAGAAGGAGAGGGAGAGGGAGGGAGGGAGGGAGGGAGAGAGAGAGAGAGAGAGGGAGAGAGGGAGAGAGGGAGAGAGGGAGAGATAGAGGGAGGAAGAGAGGGAGGGAGAGACTCAAGGGCATGGAGGTATAAGGAACACAGGTGTAGTTGTAGGACTGCAGGTGGAGTCTCCCTCGGTACACTCAGGCCACTGGTGCTGGAACCCCCAAGAATACCAAGATCCAGGGATGCTCAAGTCCTTTCCCTCAAGTGGGGCAGTGTTTGCATGGACCCTCTCTACATTCTCCTGTCTACCTTACATCATCTTTAGATTTCTTACAATACCTGATACCATAAGTAGCTCAGGTAAACAGTTGTTATGCTGTATTGTGTAGGAAATGATGACAAGGAAAAAAGTACATAATCACTACTTACTTTTATTTTTTTTTAAACATTTGTGACCTGCAGTTGGTTTGAACCCGTGGCTTCTGTGTATGCGGAGGGGTCACTGCATACACACAGCAGTACCATGTGGCTGCAGTTCAGTTACCAGTCGGGGACCAGGCTGGGGGATAAGGCTAGGAAAGTGGGTTGTAATAGCGTCTAAATATTAGAGACTGAGCAGTGATTAGGGAAGCCAGAGGGAATTGGGGCCAGGTGCTGTCTGTAGATTTCAGTGGGACGAGAATTCAGGGACCAAACATTAAGCTGACGATGTGCCAACCCCAAATTCCTCCTTTTCAGCTAACAGGTCCAGGCTTGCTCTGGAGCCTGGTATTACTCTGACTTTAACTATAAATGGGTATTTGGGGGTACTAAGAATAGGAGTGATAGGAGACATGGGACTCCACTATACTTAGAGGAATATGCTTCATGACAGATTGGGACACCTCCCATCTGTGTAACTGGCTGTTTACATGTACTGAAAACAGCTCATCCTCACTTTTATTACCTGCTCTTTAATCTGATGTGCTATCTATATCCTGATAGCGATTCTTCAAGGCCAAGCTTGTTTTTCTTTGCTCGGTTTCCCCTTTCTAAGGACAGCGAACCTCACACTGCTCTTCCTAGACTGACGATGAGAAATGCCGCTATCCCGCCGTCAGCAGTGTCTCACTGCCTGCAGCTGCTCGGCGTTTCCTTGTCCCTCCTCCTAGGAGCTATCGCCTAGAGGCAGAGAGACACCACGTTCCCCGTGTGTCGGGTAGCACCTCCTCCCTGCAACACATTTTCTTATATTACTTGTAATTTCAAAGTCATTTTTTAAAAGGACTTGTTGGAATTGCAAACATCTAAAAGAATATAATCTTTCCTTTCAGGAAGAACTGTTTCTAGAATCTTGCCACGTACCTCGTAACGTGGCTGACATAAAGTGCTCAGTGTTTAATAGTGTGAACTGACCTTACCTGGCGACACATCAAAACCTGGCTCTCTTAAAACATGGTTCAGTGACAAAGCTTAATGTGAAAAATCAACTTCTACTTTAGGATATGATGGAGCAGCTTAGAGGACACCCGTGCACCCACCCGCCCCCTGAGAAAACACAGACGGAGGGGTACGAGGTACACAGTGCAACTACTGAAGCGCATCAGCGATCTGCTGAAGCAGTCAGGGGGAAGGAGGTCAAGATTCTGAAGCTACTGGAGAAGAGGCATCCATGGAGGGAACAGCTGAGAACGTGCAGCTGCTTCCCTGGGGAAATCTGCCAGTTCGGGGGTCCTGGGGTCTGAGAATTGCCTGGGCAGGGGACTACCGGGGAAGAGTGACGCCAGTGGAGTTGTGAATGGTCTTGCAAAGTTGCAGTTAAGAAAGCAGGGACTTGACAATCTCGTTCTTGACTGAAAAGGATGGAGAGAAACGCTGGAGTCAGCACACGGTCGCTCGCCCTCAGGATACTTGCTGAACTCTGATGCTTCTTGAGTTGGAAAATTAAGAATAAAGTCCCTCAGCCCCATAAGAAGAGTGGAGTTTTTGGTTGAATGGGGAAGAAAAATAAAAGTAATGAAACGTAGGACTCGGCAGAAGTTGTGGCTTCCAGTGAACTCAGCAGGCCTCCAAGTGGAAGTCTTGGAGAGCTACACCTGACCAGGTGAGTGGAGCCTTTCCTGATGTGAACAGAGCGCAGCCCCTGCTTATCTCCAGTTCACCAGTCCTCATTCTGTCTGCCCACGGAGGAAGAGCTGAAACCTGCATCATCTGGAGCCTCTCTGATTTTTTTTTATGCCTAGTGTCCAGAGTTCCATAAAAACAATTATTTAGCAAGCCAAGAAAAGGATCCTACAGCCAAAAATCAAGAGATCACAAGGATCTCTGTGTGATTTGGAGACAGGACTGAACAGAAAATGACTCTGAAATAATATGATTATTCAATGAAATAGAAAGAAAAAAAGACAAAATTTAATACTAACTCTGCAAAACCTAAAGAAAAACAAGAATTTAAACCAAGAACTCAACCTAGAGATTACACACAAGAGAGTGAAAGCCAAAAGCATCCTACAATAGATCAGTGTGAAACATCAGTACCAAAAAACATAATAAAAAAGAAAGATACAGGAAAGAGTAAGAGATACATATGGATCACCATGGAAAATGCCCAAGACACCTGTAGCAGGAATCTTATGAGGAGCGTAAGGGGCAGGGGAGAGGACAGACTGGAGGAAGGTTTGAAGAGATACAAAGGACTCTTTCAGAAGTTGATAGACATGAAACCACAGGTCACTAAGCTCTGCAAACCTCAATAAGGTAAAATACAAAGAATAAATATCCTTGGCACATCAGAATAAAACTGCTTCAAAAACAGAAACAAAAACAATACCTTAAAAGCAGCCAGAGAAAAATATTCCTTCAAACTTCTCAATAGGAAAATTGGAAACCAAAAGAACAGCATAACACAACTAAGATGGCTAAGGTATAGTAACTTCTGTCTGAAATCACACGCAGCCTCAAAGTCCTTAAAAAATAAAGTGAAATAAAGACTTCAGGGAAACTGGCGCGACGGCTCACTAGGCTAATCCTCCGCCTGCAGCACCGGCACTCCGGGTTCTAGTCCCGGTTGGGGCGCCGATTCTGTCCCGGTTGCTCCTCTTCCAGGCCAGCTCTCTGCTGTAGCCCGGGAGTGCAGTGCAGGATGGCCCAAGTGCTTGGGCTCTGCATCCGCATGGGAGACCAGGAGGAAGCACCTGGCTCCTGGCTTCAGATGGGTGCAGGGCCGGCCATAGTGGCCATTTGAGGGGTGAACCAATGCAAGGAAAACCTTTTTCTCTATCTCTCTCTCTCACTGTCTAACTCTGCCTGTCAAAAAAAAAAAAAAAAGAGAGAGAATTCACATTCTTTTCAACTGTTCATGGAATATTTACCAAACTCAATCATATTCTGGATAATAAGGAATGTCTCAGTGGGCCAGTGCTGTGGCATAGCCTTTGATGCCAGCATCCCAAATGGGCACCAGTTCAAGTCCCAGCTGCTCCACTTCCAAACTAGCTTTCTGCTAATGTTCCTGGGAAAGCAGCAGCAGATGGCCCAAGTCCTGGGGCCCTGCACCCATCTGGGAAACCCAGAAGAAGCTCTTGGCTCCTAGCTTCAGTGTGGCCCAGCCCTGGCTGTTCCAGCCTTTTAGGGAGTGAACCAGTGGATGGAAGATCTCTCTCTCTCTCTCTCTCTCCCACCCCTCCCATAACTGTGCCTTTCAAATACATATTTTTTTAAAATGTCTCAAAAAATTTAGAGGCTGAAATCATTCAAGACCACAATGAAATTCAGATAGAAACTGATAATAAACCCAATTTTCTGTAAACAAACAAATAACAAAAATAATCATTATTAAATAATTCATGAAAAAGAATCTTATAAAGGAAATATAAAATATTTTGAGCTGAATTATAATGAAGAAATAGTTTATCAAACTCATGGAGTGGGTGTTTGGCCTGGTGTCACTATGCCAGCTAGGATGTCTGTGTTCACACTGATTGCCCTGGCAGGATTTCACCTCTGGTTCCCCATTCCAGCTTCTTTCTAATATGGGCCCTGCAAGGCAGCAGGTGATGGCCCACACAGTTGGGTACCTGCCACCCATAAGGAAAACCTGCGTTGGGCCTTTGGGTCCTGGCTTTGGCATGGCCCTGCTCTAGGTGTCGTGGGCATTTTGGGGGCTTGAACTAGCAGATGGGAACTCTCTCTGTTCATCTCTCTCCCTCATAAATTAAACAAGCAAAAAGGGCTCATGGAGTACAGCTAGTTAAGGTGTTCCTCAGTGGGAAACTATGTTCTTCAATGCATCTAGGAGGAAGGAAAATTTGCAAAAATAATATCTAAGTTTTAATCTCAAGAAACTCAGAAAACACAAGCATACCAAGCCCAAGAAAAGTAAGCAGATGAAATATTAAATGCAAATGTAGGGATCAGTTAAATAAATCCTATCAAGACCCCTATCAAGACCAATCATAATAAAAGCACACACAAATTACAACACTAGGAATGAAAACAAGCACATCACAACAGATCTCACTGATACAAATGAAGGGACAAATCTGAACAATTTTATGCCATGACATCTGGCAGTTTGGGCAACATGTAAAAAAAAATTCTTCAAAAATAAAATTTACCAAATCTGAAAAATAATAAATACAAAATCTGAATATACATTTCAACATATATATGTCTAAGAACTAAATCTATTATTGAAAAACTTCCCATGAAGAAAACCACAAGCCCAGATGGCTACACTGATAAAGTTTTCCAAAAATGGTTAGGAAGAAATATCACTAATGAACAAATTCTTCTAGAACAGAAAAAGAAGGTGCAAACTAAATAATCTTAACATCAAAATCTGACAAAAATATCACAGGAAAATCACAAACAAATCTCTCTCTAGAAAGAGTTATAAACTTCCTCAAATAGCAAGTCAAATCCATTTATATTTAAATGTGGTAATACATTATTACTAAGTAGAGTTTATTACAGGAATGCACGGGTAGTGTAACATTTAAAATTAATTCACGGGGCCAGTGCTGTGGCACAGAAGGTTAAGCCATGATCTACAGTGCAAGCATCCCATATGGGCTCCAGTTTGAGTCCTGGCTGTTCTACTTCCGATCTAATGTACTTGGGAAACCAATGAAGGATGGCTCAAGTCCCTGGGCTCCTGCACCCATGTGGGAGACCCGGAAGAAGCTTCTGACTCCTGGCTTCAGCCTGGCCCAGCCCTGGTCATTGTGGCCATTTGGGGAGTGAACCAACGGATGGAAGATTTCTCTCTTTCTCGGTCTTTCCTTCTCTCTCTCTCTCTCTCTCTCTCTCTCTCTCTCTCTTTCAAATAAACTAATAAACCTGAAAAAAATGAAATTCAATTCATATCATTTGCTTCATTAAAGGAAAAAGGAGAGAAAAATGATATAGTCCTTTCAATGGATGAAAAAATACTGAAAGAATTCAACACTCAGTCAATTATCATACTTAATGGTGAATTACTCAAAGCTCCCTTCCTGAGACTGGAAATGAGAGAAGGATGCCTGTTACCACCTTTCTTTATTCTATGTTAGAGATCCTAGTTACTGCAATTAGGCAAAAACAGAAGTCTGATGAAAGTTTATGAGGAATCCATGCAAGTGTGAAGAAGTGGCAGACTTCAGGCTGGGCTTGATCTAGAGGCTCAGTCTTCAGGCTCTTTATCTCCTGAAGGCTGATTCACATTATGTTCATAAGGTGGTTGTCAACAGCTTCATTAGCTAACTGCTTCTTCAGAGAGAGATCTATCTAGAGATAGAGATAGAGATAGGGATAGAGAGAGGGAGAGGGAGTGAGAGAGAGAGAGATATGGAAAGAGAGATAGAGAGAGATAGGGATAGAGAGAGAGAGAGAGAGAGAGAGAGAAACTCCAAGGGAGAACTCCAAGTTATACTCTGATTTGGATCACATTCTTCATCTTAACAGACTGCACTGATCAATTTAGCTTGGTCCCATGTTTCATCTCTTCAGTCTGGGAGTGAATTCATAGCCCCATACCTACATGGATTCCCAGACACAGAACAGTTCTTGGGAAGCGGGAAATGCAAAGGCCCCCAAACCATCTGTTCACAGCATCCCTAGTGCCTCAGTAATTTTTTCATGGTGCTCCTGGGACAAAAGGAACGTCACATATGTACTCTTCATTCTTTGTAGTAAGTATTCAAGTCCAAACAGCTTAATGATAGTAGTTCATACAGTGTCCAATAAGTGTGTTTCTCCTGAAAATGTAAAGTATCTCTCAGTGCTCTGGGGGTTCTGGGTGGCATCTCGGGCCACCTCGGTGCACAGTTTGGGAACTGAGGGAGCAATGCCTGAAGGGGAGGCGACCATACATATCCACTGCCTTCCCAGGTCAACAGTCATTCTTAAGAGACCAAAGTAATTATTTAGGAAAAAATGATAAATATTTTATTTATTTGTTTATTGAAAGGCAGAGTTAGAGAGAGAGAGAATCTTCCTTCTGCTGGTTTACTCCCAAAATGGTCACAACAGCCAGGGCGGGGCCAGGTTGAAGCCAGGAGCCAGGAGCTTCTTCCAGGTCTCTGACATGGGTGCAGGGGCCCAAGCACTTGAGCCATATTCCATTTCTTTTCCCAGGCCATAGCTGGGAGCTGGATCAGAAGAAGAGCAGCAGGAACTTGAAGTGGCGCCAATATGGGATGCCAGCACCACAGACTGTGGCATTACCTGCTATGGCACAGTGCCGGCCCCAAGAGATACCATTTTATACATCACGTTTTGAACACTCATTCACTCGAACAGGACCACAGACTGCTGAGGAAGAATGAGGTAGAGGAGGCCATCATAACCCTGCCTGCTCACTCATGGGTTAGTGTCCCCAAAGTCCTTGTTTCTTTTCCACCCTGGCTCCTGAACACATCAGGGCTGTTAACCAAGATGATGAAACCACTTTGTGGATCTGTGATCAAACCAAAGAACTGGATGGGTGGCAAATAAGGATATTCAGATGGCAAAAAATACCAAAACAAAAATAACCTATGATATTGAATAGCTCCTATTTTAAAAGCCAGGGTTTTAACACTAAAATTAAAAACCTATCTATAGCTGCCTAGGGTAATCTGATTCCAGTGGTGCTTTCTGTTACTTGCTAATACAGTGTCCTAATTCTCTGTGACCCTTTCCTGAGTCGTTTTTTTTTTTTTGGGGGTGGGGGAGGTTCTAGGGCTGACTCATATGTGCTCATTCACAAATCTGATCCATTTTCACAAAGAGGTCAGAGTGAAAGAACTCATCAACACCATGGTTTCAATCCCTTTCTGCTCTGTGTGTCCCCTCTGCTGCTTCTCTCCACATCCTGTGGGTGCTACTGTGTTCTAAACTGGATGCCTCCAGGCCTTCCAGGCAAATCAGGCACCAACACATTATACAACGATCTTCAAAAAGCTCGCGGGAAACTCACCTTCTCTTTTAGTCCCGTTTCCAGAACTTTCTGAATCTTCTTTGCACCTGCACAACTAGACAGTGTTGCTACTTCGTTGGGTGCCATCTTGTCTACAGCAGATAAATTGCATGGTTTCCATGAGAAGCGATGCAGAGTCCCTACCGGGTGCTACAATATCATAAAAGAGAACCAACGTCCCAGTATTTTATAGGGATTTTAGGGTAATAGTTTGTTTCAGTTGGGGTCCAGTCAGGTGACACGTTTCCAGTTGCTTGGATGGAGACAGAGATTTTTAACATGAAGGACTGCTGCTATGGTTTGTACATTTCTGGTCACTCACAACTCAGCTGTTTAAACCTAATGACCAATGCGATGGCTTTAGTAGGCAGTCATTGGGTGGTGATGGAGTCACGAAGGCAGAGCTCTCACCAGTGGGCTTAGAGCTCTTATAACACAGGTCTCAGACAGCTGTCTTTCCCCTTCTGCCTGTAAGGACACCATGAGAAAGAGCCAGAAGGTGGGTCCTCACCAGACACCGAATCTGTAGGCGCCTTGATTGTGCACTTCCCAGTTCCTAGAGCTCTGGGAAATAAATCTGCAGTTTATAAGGCACCTTGGTCACGGCACTTTGTGCTAGCAGTCTTCTGTCCTCCCAGGCTCCCCGTAGCAGCTCCCCACAGCAGAGCCCAAGAGGGAGCCAGCTTGCAAAGCAGAGATGGGGCTTGCTGCAAACCAGTCTCCTCATCACCAACAAGAGCCCTGAGGGCCGGTCTGGTGCGTGCTCATGGGCACACAGAAAGTCAAGCAGATGCAACCAGTACGTTCTAAGTCCACAGAGGCCTCAGGCTGAGAGGAACGAGTCTCAAATAACCACGCTTTGGTTATGCAGGCAACTTCCCCACCTGCCTCTCTCTTCCTTTAGGATTCTCCTATCTCCACACAAAAATCAGAGGTAAACTCCTTCCTGCTGTGGGCAGGGGGATGGGACAGGTCAGTGCTTTGGAGTACACCTGGGGGACAGCAACCATATTAAAGCACACCGGAGGGTTCCGTTCTTCCTAACAAAGAGCTGCTCTCAGGGGAAATGACTCTCCTCTCAGGGACCACATCGGAACTGGCCTGAGAAATATTCCTGCAGGTCATAACTCAGGCCCACCACCGAAACCAGAGGCTTAATTATAAAATTGTAGAGCACCTCTCCTCCCCAATGCTCCACCACCTCATCAGCAGGGTTGCAGAAAGATAAATGGTGCATTACAGAAGAGCTGTAAGACAATTCTATATAAGAAGGAGTGCCTAGGGAAACCTAAGATGCGGGAGGACAAAAACAAAACCCAGAGGAAAGTGCTCTGAGCTCTGCCCCAGCTATAGCAAACATAAACACAGCCCGGCTCCTAACCAGATGAACGCAGCACCTCACACTAAGAGCCCGGTTGCCTTATTTCATATTACCACATCACATGCTTTCAGCAAAAAAACCATAGAGCATTCTCAAAGGCAACACAAGGTTGAGGTACTCAACCTACAAAGGGTGCGCATGCAACACCATCTGCTCGCTGCCCAGCTCTTCCCTCTTTCCAGAGACAGGGCAGAAATCTAACGGCCACTTGCGATTTTTGTGTGCTCTCAACTGGGGCGAGGTGGAAAAGATGTGACACCTGAGGCTTCACAGATTTAGAAGTAAATGAAGCTTCTGCTCCAGTGGACTAGCTATGGGCAGGGCCAGATTTCCATGTGGTGGCCAGGCTGAGCCTTTCTACACTTCTATTCCCACTCCATCCACCTCATATGGTTATCACAATGAGTGAATGCGATAAATCAAACCAGGCATCCCCTAAGTGCACCAAGCAAATGATAAGGATCAAAATATGAGCTCTTATTATCCGCAAAGGCTAGAAGTCACTCTGGTATCTCCATCTCCACTGTATTTGCTGTTCTCTTACTTTTAACAATCTCGTGTGACCCAAGGACATATTTCATCCTGATGCAGGGAGGAGATAAATAACAAGGAGTCAGAGTATGAACGTGCTGACTATAGAGAAGAAATTTTCCTCTAAATTCCACCATTCTCAGAGCACATTAGTCCACGTAATACTCTCTGCTTCATCCTGCAGAGGGTCTGACGCGTTCATGTCCTGGTGTTAAACCAAAAACCACAGTCAGCAGTAGGTACAGACTGACATGATCAACAATTCTCAATTAGGAGAAAAACTCAGTTCTTGCAACAGCATGAGTCAAGGATGATGGCTTTTCAGAGTAACTGTGATCTAATACTGAGGTGAAATTTTCTAATTTTAAGGAATCCAAGTGGAAATATTTGACTCTTGGTATTATAAATGGATGATGTAATTATGTTTATAATTTCTATTCTGAAAACTGACTGTAGTTTTCTTTAAGTTGTTTATACATTCAATATTTAACACTAGTTTTAAAATAATTCCTAGGGGGTAAATGGGTCCTGTGGTTAGGGGCACAGAGTAAACTGTATATATTCCTTTCCATGAAAATCCCACACAATTAATGCTTAATATATTCTACAGGGCTGGCGCTGTGGCGCAGGTTAATCTTCCGCCTGTGGTGCCGGCATCCCATATGGGTGCCAGCTGCTCCTTTTCCAATCCAGCTCTCTGCTGTGGCCTAGGAAAGCAGTAGAAGATGGCTCAAGTCCTTGGGCATCTGCACCTGCGTGGAAGACCCAGAAGAAGCTCCTGGCTCCTGGCTTCAGATCAGTGCAGTTCCAGCCATGGCAGCCAATTGGGGAGTGAACCAGCAGATGGAAGACCTCCCCCCGACTGCTTCTTCTTTCTGTGTAACTCTTTCAATAAATAAATATTTTATAAAAAAAAAAAAAGTTGTGCAAGAGGAGTATGGTCTAAAACTCTGCAAAATAAACTCACATTTCATATGCATAGAGAATTTATGGAATGATGCAAGAGAACATCTGTTAATGTGTTTAATTCTTGGAACTAGGGATATGGGAGGTTGGGGTAATTGGAAATTCATTTTTATCTATCATCTTTTGGGTTTGAACATCTCAACATTTTTTTTATAAAAATAGATATATATGTTTTAAATGAATAGGATGATTTTAAACATAATATTCTTTTTGGACAGGCAGACAGTGAGAGAGAGACAGAGAGAAAGGTCTTCCTTCCGTTGGTTCACCCCCCCCCCCCCCAATGGCTGCTGCGGCCAGCGCACCGCGCTGATCCGAAGTCAGGAGCCAGGTGCTTCTCCTGGTCTCCCATGCGGGTGCAAAGCCCAAGCACTTGGGTCATCCTCCACTGCACTCCCGGGCCACAGCAGAGAGCTGGCCTGGAAGAGGAGCAACCGGGACAGAACCCAGTGCCCCGACTGGGACTAGAACCTGGTGTGCCAGTGCCGTGGCAGAGGATTAGCCTATTGAGCTGCGGTGCCAGCCAAACATAATTTTAGAGTAAAAATAAATCACAATATGTAAGGTATGATCACATTTTTTAAAAAAGATTGATTTATTTGAAAGGCAGAGTTACAGAGAGAGGGAAAGACAAAGAGTGAGATAGAGAGAGATCCACTGGTTCTCTCCCCATATGACCACAACAGCCAGGGATAGGCTAGGCCAGGCCGAAACCAGGAACCTAGAACTCCATCCACGTTGGTGCAGAGGCCCAAGGACTCTGTTTTCCCAGGCATATTAGCAGGGAGCTGGATCAGAAGTGGAGCAGCTGGGAACTGAACTAGTGCCCATATGTATGGCAGTGTTGCAGGTGGCAGATTATCATTTCAAAAAAAGATGATACATATTTATCAATAGTGAAAAATATTGGCATGCACTAATTCATAGACCATAGAAAAATGTATTCATTTGAATTAAAATATTTTAAAAAGCATTTACTTGACAAAGTTTATCGTAAAACTTTTTGTTCCAAAGCTTGCTAACTCAAAGTATCCAGTAAAGTATCCAGCATTTTAGGGCCAAGAGTATGACTTCCTGAGGTTTGACTTATTTATTGGTTTGTACAATTCTTTATCCAACAATCATGTCATATTGTAACAGAAATAAACTGACAAAATAGGCAAAAATGGCATCTAAAAATTAGTTTCCTATACTGCAATGAGGATTAGAAACACTCTTTTTACAAAATTATGAGCACTAACCTGCAAATCACAAATGTGTAGCTCAATGAATTATCACAAAGCAAATACCTTTATAACCACCCCCAAACCCTCCTCTGTTTCCTCATATTTAACCCCTCTCTCCTGCTCTTTATGGTTATGTTAATTTCAACTCTTCTTGAGCGTTCGTTGAATGGGCATTTCACACTTCTACATACATAGATGCCACTGTGAACATGTGCGCCCATGCTTTTTGGTTCCTGTGAACACACGCGTGCAGCTTCCCTCCAGGAGTAGAATGACCTGGTTAGTGTAAGATGTCTGTTCGGCTTTAGTGTAATAAAATAAAGCAGTTTTCTCAACCACCAGTACCAGGTTACATTTTTTCTCCCACAAAATCGGAGCGCCCATTGCTCCACATCCTTTCTAGACTGCTGTCGGGTGTTCCTACTTTATCCTTTCTGGTGGATGTGAAGTTCTCTCTCGCTCTCGCTCTCTCTGGTTTTGTTTTGTTTTCCCATCTCCCTGAGGAGTAAGGATGGAATCTTCCCACATGGCATATGGGGATGGCCTGCTTTGTGGAGTGTCTGTTCAAGTCTTCTGCCTACTTTTCTACTTGGCTGGCTGTTTCTTGTGGATCTGTAGGTGTTCTCCCATATTTTGCATATTGGTTCTTTGTTGGTTATACGAACACAGGTTGTAAAAATTGCCTTTTATTCTGTGGATTTAGATTCTACTCTCTTGATGTCTTTGAGTGGTAGGAAATCATATTTTTAACGTAGTCTGATCTACGTTTTTATTTTTAGACAGTGTTTGTGTTGTTTTCTAAAAAACTTTACCCTAAGGCCATAAACATAATCATCTATTTTCTGGAAGATTTAATCTTTTACATTTCTCTGTTTGTAATGGATTTTTGTATATGGTATGGTCAGGTTTAATTTTTTTAACCATATTCATAGCCAATTTCCTCAATGTCATTTACTTAAAAGATGCCAAACTGTCAAAAACACAGAGTCCATAAATCCATATAAAGTCCTTTCGGGATTTGTTCTCCTGGCCCCTTGGTGTTTCCCAACCCTTTTGTCAACTCAAGCCCTTAACTACCCTGTTTTATAAGTGATAGCTGATGCCTGAATTCCTCCACCATTCCTTTTCTTCTTCACGACTCCCAGCTATTCTCAAACCTTCTCATTTCCATAAACATTTTAGAATCAGCTTCTCAGTTTTCCTAGAAACTTATTGGAATCTTTATTGGGTCTGTTTGAATATATTCACATTAGACTCAATGAATTTAGGGAGAAATAACATCTGACAATGTCGTGCCTTCCAATGCATGCATATTTATTAAGGCCTCAGTGCTTTTGAACATGCTGTATGGTTTTCTGTATGGAGGTGTATGTTTTATTAGTCTTATTCCTAGGCATTTGATGCTTTGAAGCCCTAATGATATCTTTATTCTATTTCTAATGATGCTTACGGTTGGTATGGAGAAACACAACAAACCTTTGTACTTTGTGTATTTAACATGCTGGCTACTTGCTATTATTCACCTCAAAAAATTTACCTGGAGATTCTTTTGGATTTTCTTTGACCCAATCACACTATTTGTGAATGATGAACTTTGTTACTTTCTGATCCTTATGAATTTTATGTCTTTTTCTTGCCTTATTGCACTGGCTAAGACCTCATTATAATATTGATGGGGCCTGGTGATACTAGACATCATCGTCTCATTTGAACTGTAGTGAGAAGTTTCTCTTCCTTCCTTCCCTCCCTCCGACCCTCCTCTTTTTCCTTCTTTCTTTTGTTCATTTGTTCATTTATTGGTTCTAAGGTAGAGAGACCCAGATAGAGATCTCCCATCCACTGGTTCACTCCCAAAAGCCTGAGACAGCCAGGGCTTCACCCTAAACAAAAACCAACTCAAAACTGATCAAAGATCTAAATGCAATATCTGAAACAAGGAAACAAGTTGGCAGGGACTCAAGTACTTGAGCCATCCCCTCTGCCTCCCAGGGTGTGAGTCAGCAAGAAGTTAGAATAGAGTGGATCCTGAATCCCAAGCCAGGCGACACGGGAAGCAGGTGTCACAAGCAGTGGCTTAACTGCTTGGCCAGATGCCCTCCACAGTGAGAAGGTTTTCATCATTTCAGCAAAAATACTCACTTTAATAAAAGTTTAATGGCTAACCTTTGTCAGATTAAGTAAATTGCCTTCTATTACTAGTTTCCAAAATAATTTGCCTTTTTAAAATCATGAATGTTGATTTTTCTATCAAATGTGTTGTCTGCATCAGATAATCTTACACTGTTTAGTTTGTCAGTAATGAATTCATTCATTTATATTATGATATCAAGACATGCATTTCCAGCTCCATTGAACAGTCATATATTATATTCCCATTAGGACAAAGGCACCTTATAGTCTCTTTTGCAAAATCAGTTGGGCTTTCTCCAGTTTCTCTATGTATACACACACATACATGCAAAACACCCAACTAAACACCTATATTTGTACAGCATATATATTATACTACTATACATATATAAATATTACTTCAGAAGTTCACGGGAAAAAAGTGAAGAACATTTTTAAATGCATACATAGTCTTATCCTGTTATTCACTCTCCATGAATTTTTTTAAAGTAGACACATATATTTTTTAATACTGGCTACAACCCCTTATTGTAGGTTCTGACATCTGTGAAGTTCAAGTGGATGCTAACATTTAACAGATATTAAACAAGCATTTTTGACAGTGTTTAGACACTTTTACTCACAATTACACAGTTTCCACATATCAGACACCAAAAAAATTTTGCTTAGATTTCTTAGTCATAATTGTTCATAACAGATTTGAGAAAATGTCTCAGCAAAATGAAGTGCTATGTTTAAAATTCCTTTTAACAATGACAATAAAAATTATATATTGTGGGGATAGTACTGAGGCCTAGTAGGCTAAGCCTCTGCCTGCAACATTGGCATCCCATATGGGCGCCAGTTCGTGTCCCAGCTGTTGCTCTTCCAATCCAGCTCTCAGCTGATGGCCTGGGAAAGCAGTAGAAGATGGCCCAAGTACTTGGGCCCCTTTACCCACGTGGGTGACCCGTAAGAAGCTCCTGGCTCCTGGCTTTGGATGGGCCCAGCTCTGGCCACTGCAGTCATTTGGAGAGTGAACCAGCAGATGGAGGATCTCTCTCTCTCTCTAACTCTCAAATAAACACATAAATGAAATTAAGGCCATATGTGGTTGTTTATGAGAATAAATTCTGATTAGTATTTCCGGAGAGTCCTTATTATTTAGATTTAGGAGTGGGCTGGGAAATCTGAGACCTTGGTTCTACCAACATGGCTGACATATTCAAGGAACACTGAAGAGGCTGACATGGCTAGAACAGAGTGAAGGGTGGGGAGGGAGGCTGGACGGTGAGGGTGTGGGCAGATCACACAGACCTCAAAGCTTGTTACAAGAACGCTGGATATAGTTTATTGAGAAGGGAAGCCATTGGAGGATTTTGAGAAAAGATCTTGGTCTCACTTGGTCTGTGACATGTGAATTGTCTTTTAACGAGGTAACTCTGGTTGCTTTATTGAAACATTCTGAAGTGACAGAGGCAGAAAGAGGAAAACCCAATGGGAGAGACTATCACAGGTGAGTGACAATGGTGGCTGGGCCCAGGTGGGGGCAAGGGAACCCACAAAAAGCAGTCAAATTTTGGGTGTACACTCAGAGTAGAGCATACAAATTTCCTAAAAAATAAAAAATGAAAAAAATGGAACAGATAGTTTAAGAAAAAGAGGAGTCCAGGCTAAGTCCAAGGTTTTGGCCTCAGCCTTCAGCAGCATGGGATAAGTATTGTGTGAAATCAGAGGTTGAGACTACGGAAGGGGTAGGTTTAGGAACACGGTTGGTATCAGAAGCTTAGTGGCAGTGCCTACTAACCATCCAAATGCAGAGGCCAAGGAAGCCTGGGGCTGATGAACTGATGAATCAGGTTTGGACTGCAGATGTTTATTTGGAAGACACTGGCATGAAGGTGAGAATTAAAGCCAAGAAAACGTTGTATAGGGAAGGCTTGTGGACAGAAGAGGGAAGATCCAAAGGGCTGAGCCCTGGAGCTTTAATATTTAGACTAGGGCAGGGAAAGGTAAGGGGGAGGCCTGACAAGAGAGAGAGACTGAAAAGGAGCAGCTAAAAACGATTAGGGAAACCGTGCAAATATCATGCTCTAAAGATCAGCCCAGGAAGTACTTCAAGGAGATCAGAGGGCCAAGGATGAAGATCAGCTATTGCAGAGTATCTGAAGACTGGGAACTCACCAGAGGGTTTTACCATATTACAGCATGCCGCATTACATAAGGCAATCCTGATGCAGAAGAAAAGAGGATCAAAGCCCGTGAGTGGATGACAGGCTGTGGGAGAAGAGCTCACCTTGCTTTATTTCCAGTTAAGAAGAAAATCCCCAGATCCAAAAGTAGTCAGCCATTTGAGCGATAAGGAAGAACCTGTACAGCTCTGGAAGGAAGGTGTTGTCCTCACCTGGGGAGTTATTTCAAGGCTTGGAGACCTTCCACAAATGATATGTGGATTTTCATCTGAGAGTGAGGTGGAGTGCTCCTGTTAGATAATGCTGACTTCCTCCTCCTTACGGAGATGTAATTAAGCTTGTTCACCAGTCTCCTAATGGAGTGCAAAAGCAAAGTCCAAAAACTTGTGAACAGCAAGAAACTCTTTAGATTGCAAGTAGAGTAATTTTTTAATTGTCACTGTTTTGTAAAGTAAAATACAACAGGTCATTCTTTTGCAAGTTGAAAGGGGATCAGTTTACAGCAAATCCACATCTGTAGTAACAAATATGGAGACTGGAATACTTCATAAATCTGAATTCTAAAATTTTTGGCTTGATTCATAAATTACAAAGTAATAAAAAACTGGCTCTGAAATATTAATTTTTACAATATCTAAATTCTTTGAGTTTTTAGCATTAAAAACATGTTTTTTTTTAATAACACTTTTATTTAAAGAATATAAATTTCCAAAATACAGCTTATGGGTTACAATGGCTCCCCCCCCCCCATAACTTCCCTCCCACCCGCAACTCTCCCCTTTCCCACTCCCTCTCCCCTTGCATTCACATCAAGATTCATTTTCAATTCTCTTTATATACAGAAGATCAGTTTAGTATATATCAAGTAAAGATTTCAACCGTTTGCCCTCACATAGAGACACAAAGTGAAAAATACTGTTGGAGTACTAGTTATAGTATTAATTCACAATGTATAGCACATTAAGGACAGAGATCCTACATGATATATTTTTTAATTGATTAATTTTCTATGCAATTTCCAATTTAACACCAAGTTTTTTTTTTCATTTTTAATTATCTTTATATACAGAAGATTGATTCAGTATATACTAAGTAAAGATTTCATCAGTTTGCACCCACACAGAAACACAAAGTGTAAAAATACTGTTTCAGTACTAGTTATAGCATTACTTCACATTGGACAACACATTAAGGACAGATCCCACATGAGACGTAAGTACACAGTGACTCCTGAAGTTGATTTAACAATTTGACACTCTTGTTTATGGCATCAGTAATCTCCCTAGGGTCTAGTCATGAGTTGCCAAGGCTATGGAAGGCTTTAGGGTTCGCCGACTTCCATCTTATTCCGACAGGGTCATAGTCAAAATGGAAGTTCTCTCCTCCCTTCAGAGAAAGGTACCTCCTTCTTTGATGGCCTGTTCTTTCCACTGGGATCTCACTCACAGAGATCTTTCATTTAGATCTTCTTTTTTTTTTCAGAGTGTCTTGGCTTTCCATGCCTAAAATACTCTCATGGGCTCTTGAGCCAGATCTGAATGCCTTAAGGGCTGATTCTGAGGCCAGAGTGCTATTTAGGACATCTGCCATTCTATGAGTCTGCTGTGTATCTCGCTTCCCATGTTTAAGAATTATTTGGGATGTTTCATTGCTTTAAAAAATGTACAGTTTGTGTATGTGAGCATAATATTAAAAATACGCCAACTGAAGTTCTACTGCACTTGGTTGCCTCCCTTAGTAGACATCCCAACAGCTCAGTCCCCTGGCCCTTGCCCGGATGCAAAGGAAAGGAAGGATGAGGTGTGATGGGCTGCTGGCTGGGGCAGAGAACAGCGGTGGTAGTGCAGGAGGAAAGATGGTCAGTTAGGAATGGGGGTACCAGACTACACAATACGGCATCTCCACTTGGTCAGCCCTATTAAAGACGTTTCCACTGCAAAACCAAGTCACAGAAATAATAAGAAATAACTTAGACGTCTGCCTGCTGAAAACAGTGTAGTATTCAACTCAGCCCAATCCACTGTCCCCTCCACCTCTAACCCTACCAGGTGAGTGACCTCTGTAGAGGAACGTCTCTCTGGTCTCAGGCATCTTCCTGACATCATAACGTGACCCTGAGGATTAAGTGATAGTTTGACTAGTAAAGCTAAACTATTCCTATTGTCTTTTAATAATAAGACTTTAGATTTCCTAATTGTAGTAATCTTTCAAGGGTTTAGAAAAGGAGGCACAAGTTCCTATTATCTCTCTGACCCTGAACTTCAACGTCATTAACAATGACTTCTAGTGGGACCATCACTGCAAGTAGTATAGTTTGACAAAAGAGCTGAGAAAAGATGCATTAACCAAGGGTCCCTAACCTATCCTCAGGGGTGTGAAGCAAATTCCTTCATACTCTGCAGACTATGCTCTGACAAATGAGCTAAACATATTCATCAGTGGGACTTAAGTAAGTGATCCCTATTTCCCTAAACATACAATTATATCATCATTAACACTGATGGGAAAAATGTAAATGTTTATGACTAAAAACTGCACATATGTTCAACTACTTTGTTTTAAAACAGTAGTGAAGTACTATTGAGCAAGATGAAAAACAAAAGGAAGTTAAATAAAAAGAACAGGTGTTAGGGATCCAATTAATGGGAGACATCACAGATTTTGTTTATTATAGCATTCATGAAAAGCTATGTACTTGTTATGAAAATTCTATGACTTTCTTTCTGTAGTGACACCTGTCTTGAACCAAACATGAATGACTGGGTAGTTAGAAGTCCAACAATGACTGGACACCCCCTGCATACCTGGCTCTGTTGCCTGCCATCCTCCTCGACATGTTCGTGTGAGTCCTTCTGAGAACAAGTTACCAAGCACTGTAATTTCTCATGTTCTGTAGTTCACGAGAAAATCATGATCTCTGTGTATCTTCAATCCCTCTGACCCTGCTCTATTTTTCCACAGCACTTAATCCTCTTCCACAATATTATGTAATATACCTACTTATTGCATTTGTTGTTTAGTATTTGTCTCATCCTACTAGAATGGGCGTTTTGCCAGGCAGGGATTTTTGTCTATTTGGTTTCTTGAAAATATCCCAAGAACTTAGAATAGTGCCTGGGCACACAGAAGCAGATCGATAAATATCTGTCAAATGAATGAACAAATGAATTCTTCTTAAGTATTCCTCTTTAAAAAGATTAGGCAGTTTCCCTTGGATCCAAGGTAGCTTTAAGAAGGTTAAATGGCATGTTTTGACCTCTTTGGCTTAATGTTTGGTCTCAGTTTTATTATAATTAGGTGCACGGCTCTGTACAGTTTTCTGAAAACGATCCAGCAATATTCTCTTTAATGACCTGCCCCATTGACCTTCCCCACGCTGAAAGAACAGTAGGTCCTGTGCCTGAAACCAACAGTCAGTTCCACCCTGAATCCCTTAAACAATCTTCCTACTTCATTATAACCTCTTTTGTTCTTTGGTCTTTGTTAATGACTTGGGAGACTTCCCATGCTGACAAATCAAATTCTGTATGTTTGACAGACTGCATATATGTGACTTAAATAAAGGTAATTAACATATGCATTACTTCTAAAACTCTTTTTCTATGTTAGGAATACTGAAAATATACTCTTAGCAACTTTCAAGTATACAATACATTGTATGAACTAGTCACCACGATGTGCACTGGATCTCTTGAACTTATATCTGAAATTTTATAACCTTTGATCAACTTTTCCCAATCCCTCCACTCCACTCCCCACCCCCAGCCTCTAGTTTGAGAACAGTTCTACTCTCTGTTTTTCTGAGTTTGACTTTCTTAGATTCTACACAAAAATGAGATCGCATGATATTTGTCTTTCCATGGCTGCCTTATTTCACTTAACAAAATATGCTCCAGGTTCATTTTTTTTCTAAAGTTGACCAGCATTTCACTCTGTATATATACCACACTTTGTCCATTGTCTGTTGTTGGACAGTTATGCTGTTTCCTTATCTTGGCTATTGTGAGTAGCGCTGCAATGATAATGGGGGTGCAGATGTCGCTTCAACATTCCGATCTTCCTTTGGTATATATACAGTAGAGGGATACCTGGATCATAAGAGCATCCTATTTAACTTTTTGAGAACTTCCATACTGTTTTTCCATAATGACTGTACTGCCTTGCATTCTCACCAACAGTGTACAATGGTTGCTTTTTCTCTACATCGTTGTCAATACTTTCATTTTCTGCCTTTTTAATAATATTCTAATCGGTGTGAGGTGATATCTCATTACAGCTTTTAATTTGTATTTCCCTGGTGATTAGTGATGTTGTATCTTTTATTTAATGTATCTTTTGCTCATATGTATGTAATCTTTTGAGAAATGTCTACTGGGTCCTCCATCCAATTTTTAATTGGATTGTTTTCTTATTATTGAGTCATGTTATTTATATATTTTGAGTACTAACTCATTACTGTATTATGGTTTGTAAATATTTCCTCATTCCAGAAATTGCTTCTTCACTCTGCTGATTTTCATTTTCTGTGCAAAGCTTTTAGTTTGAAGCAATCTCATTTATCTACTTTTCCTTTTCTTGTCTATGCTTCTGGGGTCATATCCAAAAAAATCATTGCCCAAACCACTGCCAGGGAGCTTTCCCCACTTTCTTCTAGTAGTTTGAGTTTCAGGTATAGTATTTAAGCCATTAAAACATTTTGAGTTGATGTTTGTATAAGGTGTGAAATGGTCTACTTTTATTCTTCTGTAGGTGAATATTCAGGTTCCCCAACACTAAGATAAAAGGTATTCTTCTCTATGCATTTTTTTCTGGAAAAATTCTATTATCAGTATCTATAGTTATATTCTTTCAAGTCCCCCCCCCTTCTATTCATAATCATTTTCCTCAGATGTACAGTTAATATGCATTTTATTTCATTTTACTCTTTAAAATTCTCAATCACAACATTGTATGTTTGCCTCTGTGCAAAGCTACCTTCATTCTTGTAGAAATCAACATTAGTTCTGAAGAGTCTTCTAAAACTTTGTTTTTAAAGTGGTGGTACAAAATATCCTTTTTCTTTTTTAAGGCTAAGTTGTCTTTTTGAGACTTCTCAGATTTCTTCCTACTATGCAGTCATTTATATATTTTTATTTACTTAATTTTTTTTCTTTGAAAGGCAGAGAAGGAGTCAGAGAAACAGAAATAGATCTTCTATCAACTGGTTCACCTCCCAAATGTCTGAAACAGATGGCCTCGGCCAGGTTGAAACCATGAGCCCAGAACTCAGTCTGGGTCTTCTAAGTGAGTGGCAGGGATCCAAGTCCCCGAGCTGTCATCTGTTGCCTTCTAGGGTGTGCATTACCAGGAAGCTGAGATAATGCCTGAACACGGCACTTGATATGGGATGAGGATGTCCCAAGCAGTAACTTCACTACTGGGCCAAACACCCGCCCCATCTATAGTTGTCATTTTTAATTTGAGACAGTCCTCTGAAATGTTTCTTTGAAAGAGGTTACCCTGCTGTTTAAATATCTTCCAGGGACAACTATAGCATACAGTTTTACCTTAAAGAACTTCTCCTCTCCCTACCCCATTTCTACCACTTCTTAATTCTTCTACTAATACAAAATGTGCATATTGAAGGTATAACACCTTGCGAGTTCTACAAATTAATTGTGTACAATTTCCTCTAGACCTAAAGGAAATGCTATAGTCATTACCTCATGGTTCCATATACTACATTATTTTTGTTTGTTTCAAGAGTCTTGTTTTGCTGTGGTTTAATTCTACCAGCCATGTAATGGTATCGTATCTCCTTGCTCTTCGTTTTCTGCAGCAGACACACTTATCCAGAAGATATATTCTGGACCTTTTCTGTCTCCAGAGCTCTAAGATGTATCGTCATGTGTCTCCACATTCATGTGCAGTCTAGAGCCTTTTCTGTTCCAGAGCTACCCAATTCTAATCCAGAACTTAGGTTGTTTTAGATAAAGTCATCCATCAACTTCTGTTAAGTTCTCTTTGGATTTTGCCGAGTCATGTCCAAGACTCCTGCCTCCCCAGTCTGTTCTTCTTTGGCTCACAGAACCCAGACAATCTACTGATCACCCATGCATCGGGACTGCGGTGTGACAGTTGATCCCCGATAGCTCCTGTAGGAAGGGCTGCAACATTTTCAACTTTTGTGCTCCCTACTGGGTCAGGTTTGGGTTATGAGTTCCATCTCTATCAGCTTCCAAGCACTTCCAGAAACTTCTCTGTGGGAGTATCTACTGTATATCTATTCTAAAAATGGGGATTTTCAGATAAGCTCATCACGATAACGGGAGTTAGTCACAGTTCCTATCACAAAATTGTCAGAATTTAGCATGAGAGAAAATGTATGGAACAACTATTTATGAAATAAATAAGATAAAAAGTTGGTGGGTGGTCAGTGACCATGGGAACCAGTGAGGAAGAAAGGGCAAATGGGGAATGGGTGAAGGGTGGAGAGAGAAAGGACTTTCCTGGCCAACAAAGCATCCAAGTGGGTAACTTTAGTGTTTACAGAACTGCCCACCTAGAGAAGAGGGAGTATATAAGAATTATATCATTCAAAATGCTGTAAATTGTGAGAACATTAATAGAAATATTAAATGTGCACCAAAATACTCATAAAAATATACTTCTGCTTATAATTTTTTCTGAGTATTTATACTTCCTCTATGCTTTGGAATCTTGCCCTGGCAGAGCCCTGGTTATGATTTTATGGTTGCTCAAGTAAAATAGAAGTCAAACACAGGATTTGTCAGGAAAAATAAAGGGAAGGTAGGGAGGGATGAAGAGTGAGTTGGGGGAAGATCTTGTTTTCACTTCCTTTTTCCGCCAGAATTTAAGCTCAGGAGACACATGGTTCACCACCTTTCTGAGCGAAAAGCAGCTCTCATTTGTCATCTGGAACATGGCAGCAATCATTCTCCAGTTAGATCTAAATGACTGAATTGCAAGGTGAACTGTGTTGGTGACTAACTCATTTTCCTTCACCTCCAGCACCCTCTTTTCTCAAGATCAAGCAATTTTCTTGTGTAATGAACTGTATCTGCTATCAAGTGGCCTGGAAATTAAGAGGTCCAAAGCGTCTTCCAAGTCCCCGTTTCCTGTGTGGTATCATGATGTCTTTTGTTGCTACATCACTGATCTGTTTTCCAAGGCTATATAAAGGAACAGTGCAACAATGAATGGAACTGCAGAACAATTTGATACATGGGGGAAGGGCTTCAATTGATTTTGAACGATTCAGGGAATAGTTTTCTAGCTAATGGGTTGTCAAATTCTTTGCATCAAATGTTTTTGTCTGGTTGATTGCCTTTAGGTCAGTTCTAGAAGGGGAGCGACAGTGACATGCTATTTCAGTGAAACGAGGGTGTGCTCTGCAATGAACATCAGCCTCCAAAAAGGATCACAGTGGTTTGATTTGTGCCTGGAAAAAGTTTTCAAGGGCAGTACAAAATGTAAGTAAACTAGATAATAAGGAAAAAATATATAACAGAATTCAAGCGTTACATTTTCTTGATTTACCATGACTTCCATAGACACTGGAAATGAGAGGGAAGAATTATAATTATTATTATTTGATCAGCTCAGAAACTATTTTTCATATAATTAACATTTAAAATCTTTTTAGCAGATACTATCTGAGCAATTTCACTTATTAACGACTTCTGCTATTTATAGTTTATGATAAACATTTGCTGCCATTGGATGAGCGCGGTGCGCCGGCCGCAGCGCGCCATCCGCGGCGCGCCATCCGTGGCAGCCATTGGAGGGTGAACCAACGGCAAAGGAAGACCTTTCTCTCTGTCTCTCTCTCTCACTGTCCACTCTACCTGTCAAAAAAAAAAAAACATTTGCTGTTTTACACATTCATATTTTTTACTTAACAAAAATTTTACCATTTAGATAATGAAAATATCTGCCAGAAAACCTTGCACGTTTTTATGACATTATTTTAAAGAAAGTAACACAGGTACTTATTGGTGACTTTACCAATCAAAAGCACAAAATCAAATGGGTATTCAGGAAACAAGCTGAGCAAGTATAGAGAAAAATTTCTTATTTAATGACAGTAGTCAATTCAATATAAAACAAATAACAAAACTCCACAATCATTTATGACATTAGACTAATATAAATTGTTAGCTTTAACAGCAAACATGTTGACATGTTGATTCCAAATATGTATGCTTTACATATGATTTAAGCTGGTAATGACTTTACCTATAACCAAAATATGGCTACTCATGGTAAAACTACCCATTACCTAAACCTTTATAGCAATGATATAAAGCAATATCAATTTAGGAATAGAATAATTTGGCTCATTGTGGGCATGCTTTATGATCTGTAGGAACACTTTATAAATTAACCTAAAAAGAAAAATGTGATTAAACTAAATTGCATCTGACAGTTAACACATTGGCCAAAGTCTAGGTAGATAATTTCAGTGACAAAATTCGTCATAAAACCAAAGGAGTTGTTTACAAAAACCTTTAGAAAGCAAACATTTTTCTAAGTGTGTCAGGGTAACTTTAACATGAAAGAGCTTGACCAGGTCTCACACTCCAGAGTAAGAATAATCACTGATTTAATCACGCATGGAGTTTGTTGTGCAGTTATATGTTTTTGATTAGTCCTTTTAAATGGTTCCCCAAATACCTGCACTGTTTTTCAAACACTGAGAAATTCATGTGTTTCCAGTCATTATGAATAAGCTACCAATTCTGAAAAATGTGTAATCGCAGTGAGACAAATGGTCAGATACCTCTAGTGGATTTACACACTGGAGCAATCCTTTTCAAAAGTAAGAGGACACATATTTAAAAAGACACAACTATTTTCCTTCCCACTGACTGAAGTAATTCCAGTTTGGAGAATATTTCCCTAAGACATTATAAAAAATAAACAAAAAGTATAACACTCCTTAGTCTTTGTAAAACAACAACAAAGGTAAGTAATTTAAATACATGTTCAACAATATGAAACTGGTTTAGTAAATATGTAGGCTATCAATTTAAGGGACATATGGTGAAGTATTAAAGGACAAATGTAAAGGCTGTGTATCTACATAGGAAAATGTGTATAATGTTAAGTGAAACCAGCAGACTATTACATTATATGCTGCTCTCGTGTATATGGCAAAAACTAAATGTCATTATAATTCATAGCTATAAAAAAAGTATTAAAATCATTACCAAGTAACACAACTGGGGGTAGGAATGTGGATGAGAATACCTTTACTAGGTCACACTGTACAATCTGTACCTAGTAACACAGCTGGGGGTAGGAGTATGGATGAGAAGACCGTTACTTGGTTATACCGTACAATCTGTACTGAGTAACACAGCTGGGGGTAGGAGTATGGATGAGAAGACCGTTACTGGGTTATACTGTACAATCTGTACCGAGTAACACAGCTGGGGTAGGAATGCGGAGAGAAGAGCTTTACTGGGTTATACTGTACAATCTGTACCGAGTAACACAGCTGGGGTAGGAGTATGGATGAGACCTTTACTGGGTTATACTGTACAATCTGTACTGAGCAACACAGCCGGGGGTAGGAATGTGGAGAGAAGAGCTTTTCTGGGTTATACTGTACAATCTGTACCGAGTAACACAGCTGGGGTAGGAGTATGGATGAGACCTTTACTGGGTTATACTGTACAATCTGTACCGAGTAACACAGCCGGGGGTAGGAGTATGGATGAGAAGACCTTTACTGGGTCACACTGTACAACCTTGTTTGGTGGATGCAAACTGAACTTTCCCCTTGGAACTCTTCCTTCCTTTCACACACAGCAGTGTTCCCTGGAAGACAGTGATAGAGATGCAGAGACAGAAGCAAGACAAAGAGAGGCACTACCCAAATTTCTAAAGGTGTTCCCAATCCTTCACTTGTGAGACTGGGCTGCACTCCTACTCCAGGGGTCTACAGAAAAAAAAAAAAATACAAAAACACACACCAACCTTCCATCTGCACTACAAATTCCTATCTTCATGCTTGCATCAGTTTGAATTGGTCACATACAAACTAAGAAAAACAGAATTAAGGCAGTTTTTATGCTTCTTTCATAGTCTGTAATTTTAATAGAGAATCTATGTAAGAATGGCAAGTGCCACAGGACATCTAATTGCACTGCAAATATTGCGTTATTCATTGGTAGGAAGTGGACTTAATATGGAAGCAGTTCCTTAAATACAACTGATGAAAGCCAATACTATTTCCAGACAATATTCACACTCGTGCTAAACAAATAAAATGTTTACATCATCTCTTCTTTTTACCCTTTCCTTCAAAATAATTCCACCTCTTTCTGAAATGAGATTTTCAGGGATAAAAGTTATCTTTGTCTTTTAGCCTTGAAAAGAAAAGCACTGTAAAAATTCAAGTGGATTATTCCCTTCGTATCAGACTCTGCCTCAGAATGTTCCACTGCTGTTTCTCATTTATGGTTTACCACGGGCCAGGTATCACATAAAACACTTCCCATGCAATCTTCCATTAGCTCCTCACAAGGCCTCCGTGCTGGGATGATTCACCAACGGCGGGAACTTTGCCTCTTTTCCATAATGACTGAGTATACTTCCCATTAGACAGGCATCACTTCCCATATCAGAAATGCACAGAACAAGAGCTCAGACCAGGGAAAGGGGAGTGCAGATGTAAAAACAATATATAAGTGATAGCTGCCTTAGCAGTAGTGTGTACCAAGGGTTCTGGAGTATGTGAGGGGATTGCTAGTTAGTGGGGCTGGTTGTCTAATTCTTTTTTTTTTTTTTATTTATTTTTGACAGGCAGAGTGGACAGTGAGAGAGACAGAGGGAAAGGTCTTCCTTTGCCGTTGGTTCACCCTCCAATGGCCGCCTTGGCTGGTGCGCTGCGGCAGGCGCACCGCGCTCATCCAATGGCAGGAGCCAGGTGACAGGTGCTTTTCCTGGTCTCCCATGGGGTGCAGGGCCCAAGCACTTGGGCCATCCTCCACTGCACTCCCGGGCCACAGCAGAGAGCTGGCCTGGAAGAGGGGCAAGCGGGACAGAATCCGGTGCCCCAATCGGGACTAGAACCCGGTGTGCCGGCGCCGCAAGGCGGAGGATTAGCCTGTTGAGTCACGGCGCCGGCCTGGTTGTCTAATTCTTAAGAATCTTGATACAGCTAAACAGGTGTTGAGATGACCTGAAATTCAGAGAAAGAAAACTAAGCTACTTTCTTGGAAATATGTAAGGTAATCGCAGTATATTCAGAATAATCTGAATGGGGAAGATGTTAGTTTTTGTGTGCTGGGCTGTACAGTAACAAATGTAATAGTGAAAGAAATGACAAGTATTTTTTTTTTTTTGACAGGCAGAGTGGACAGTGAGAGAGAGAGATACAGAGAGAAAGGTCTTCCTTTGCCGTTGGTTCACCCTCCAATGGCCGCCTTGGCTGGTGCGCTGCGGCAGGCGCACCGCGCTCGTCCAATGGCAGGAGCCAGGAGCCAGGTGCTTTTCCTGGTCTCCCCATGGGGTGCAGGGCCCAAGTACCTGGGCCATCTTCCACTGCACTCCCGGGCCACAGCAGAGGGCTGGCCTGGAAGAGGGGCAACCGGGACAGAATCCGGTGCCCCGACCGGGACTAGAACCCGGTGTGCCGGCGTCGCGAGGCGGAGGATTAGCCTGTTGAGCCACGGCGCCGGCCAGAAATGACAAGTATTAAGGGATACATTGGGGATTCCTTTTTGTATGTACTCTTATGTCATACAATTTTCATGTAATAAAGCAGTATTAGGAGCTGGAAAGGTCACAACAAAAATATGTATCATGTGACAATTGCATTAATGTAAACATGGGAAATATTATTTATATTTTATATTGCTTTTTTTTTTTTTTTTTTGAGAAGCAGAGACAGAGGGGGAGAGTGTTCTTTCACTTGCTCACTCCTGAAATGCCCACAACAAACAGCCCAGGCTGAGCTGGTGCCAAAGCCAGGCACACAGTCCAGGTATTCCACATGGCTGCCAGGGACACAAGCACTTCAGCCATCAGTACTGCATCCCAGTGTTTGTATCGGCAGCAAGTCAGAATAAGGAGCCAGAGCCAGAAACTGAATCCAGTACTCTTTTTTTTTTTTTTTTAAGATTTATTTATTCATTTGAAAGGCAGAGTTACAGAGAGGCAGAGAGAGACAGAGGTCTTCCATCCGCTGGTTCAGTTCCCAGATGGCGTAACAGTCAGGGCTGTGTTGATCTGAAGCCATGAGCAAGAAAATTTTTCCGGATTGCCCACATGGGCACAGGGGCCCAAGGATGTGGGCCATCTTCTGCTTTACCACAGCACAGAGTGCCACAGCACAGATCAAAGTGGAGCAGCTGGGACTTGAAATGGAGCCCATATGGGATGTCAGCACTCCAGGCAATGGCTTTACCTGCTACGCCACACCATCAGCCCCCAGGTACTCTTCATATGCTCCCTTGCTTGGTAGTCTTTTGCTTTAGTGTTTAAACAAAATGTATGTATGTTTGAGAGGTAAAAAGACAAGTCTTCTACTGCTTCACTCCCTGAATCCCCACAATGGCCAGCCAGAACTGGGTTGAAACCAGGAGCCAGAAACTCAATCCAGGTCTCCCACAGGTGACACAGATACCAAATTGCTTGACCCATCATTGCTACTTCACAGGGAATAATCCACTTGAATTTTTACACAATGCCTTTCTTTTCAAAGCTAAAAGACAAAGATAATGTCTATCCTTGAAAATCTCATTTCAGGAAGATGTGGAATGATTTGAAAAAAGGGTAGGAAGAAGAGATGAAGTGAACATTTTATTTGTCTAGCATGAGTGTGAACAGTCTAGAAATAGCATTGGCGTTCATCAGTGCTGTATTTAAGGAACTGCTTCCACAATAAGTCTATTTCCTAAATAACACTATTTGCAATGCAGTTAGATATCCTGTGGCACTTGCTATTTCTTACAGATTCTCTATTAAAATTACAGATTATGAAAGAAGCATGAAAACTGCCTTAGTTTTATTGTAGGAAGCTGGAATCAGGAGCCACCCCAATGTGGGATGCAAGTATCCTTACTAATGTTCTAACTGGTGGAACAAATGCCTGTCCTATATTGCTTAATTTTTAACAGCACTATGGCACTATTTAATCCAAATTGGAAATGTTATTTTTTTAAGATTATTTACCTATTTGAAAGTTAGAGTTACAAACAGGCAGAGATGTTCTACCCATTTACTCCCTCAGATGGTCCCAACAGCCAGGGCTGGGCCAGGCAAAAGCCAGGTGCTTCATCCAGGTCTCCTACATGGGTGGCAGGGGCTGAAACACTTGGGCCATCTTCTGCTGTTTTCCTCAGATCATCAGCAGGAAGCTGGATGGGAAGCAGAGATCTGGGACATGAACCAGCACCACACAGGATGCTACACAGGCAGTGGTTACCTGCTCTGCCACAATGCTGACCCCGGAAACATTATTCTTTACATGTGTTCATTTGGATAGCCTGTCCCACTGCTTTTCCTTATTTCTTCTTCTTGATTATTCCCGGGGTTGTGGTGGGGGTAGTGGAGCTCAAAAGTGTTCTTTCTGCTTACTGTCCTGCTCACTCTTCCTTTCCCCTCATGGGAAAGAAAAGTTAACCTGTGTGATCTGTGTAGCATGGCTTCCAGTTGCTCTACATGGAACATCCCCAATCTTGTGTCTTCAGAAAACCTGCCTCTTGCTTGCCCACCTCTGTAGCCTCATCTGAAACTAGCATAACTTTAATTAAATGATTCTGTTCTGTTGGACTTGCATGTTTTCATCCTGAGGTTTTCGGATAAGCATTGATTTCTGCTTTAATATTTCTTTTTCTCTTTCTTCCCCTGACTTCTCTAGGGAAAGCTGCCCTGACTCTGGGCTGGTATTGCTAGCTCTCAGGCTCACCACAGCCTTCACACTGTTTCACAAACCTGCAAGCTTCTTGAGATCAGGGATTGCATATAAATTAAAAATGAACAAATCAAGTAGGAAAAACCTCTCGATCAAAACATGCATGCTTTAGCAGACATTAGTGACCCCAACAATGACGTCCATGTCCTTAGCCTGAACATGTTAGGTTCTACGACAAAAGGGAATTAAAGGTGGCAGGTGGAATTAAACGAGCTAATCAGCTAACCTTGAAACAAGATGTCCTGAACTATCTGGGTGGGCCCAATTTAATCACATGGGTCCTCATACGTGGAACCATGAGGAGATGACATACATAAGACTCTGTTGGGTGCTGCTGGCTCTGGATGTGGAGAAAGAGGCTCAAGAGACAAGGAACACAAGCAGCCTCTAGAAGATGGAAAAGACGAAGAAACAAATTCTTCCCTTCCTTTAAAACCTCAATGGTTAGCCTTATAAGGCTCACTTTGGACATATGACTTCCAGACTTACGAGTAATCTATGTTGTTTCAATATACTAAGTTTGAGGTAATGTTTTAGTGTCAATGGGGAACTAATACATACTGACATTGAACAGGACTTTGTCCACACGATAGAAAATCTTACATGAAATGTTTCTCTCTATATAAAACAGATTTCCAAGTAGGATGTGTGGGGTTGGCTGTGGTATTCCACAGTGTCAGGAACCCAAGCTCTTACTGCTCTGCCTTCCTTAAGAGCTCTAGCTAGCAGCTCTGATTTCAACCAGCAGGAAGAAGGCCAAGAACGGTGAATCACCTCTTTCTGAAGAACTTCCTCAATGTGGCACACCCCACTTCAACTTATATCTCAGTGGCCAGAACTGAGCAGCACTGTATACCTAGGCACATGCAAGGAGGGTCATCATTGCATTGAGCTATGTGACAGACATGGATGTTTCTGTAAATAAAAAGGGGGACACACTGAAGATGAACTGTCTCTAACTTAATACTGTAGTATTGTGATCCCCCCCCCCCCCCCCGCCCCGCTCATTTCAAGTACAAAAGTAATCTTACCTAGATTTTTAGATCAATTGGAGATCATTGCAGGCAGGTTTTTTAAATTTATTTATTATCTGAAAGGCAGAGTTACACAGAGAGAGAGGCAGAAAGAGGTCTTCCATCTGCTGGTTCCCTCTTTTGATGGCCGCAACAGCCAGAGCTAAGCCAATCCAAAGCCAGGAGCTTCTTCCAGGTCTCCCACATGGGTGCAGGGGCCCAAGGACTTGGGCCATCTTCTACTGCTTTCCCAGGCCATAGTAGAGAGCTGGATAGGAAGTGGAGCAGCCAGGTCTTGGAACCAGCGCCCATATGGGATACTGGTGCTTCAGGCCAGGGTGTTAACCAGCTGCACCACAGCGCCGACCCCTCAAGCAGATTTTTAGATCAATTAGAAAGGATCCTTGATTCCACAGATATTGAATTAGATTAAAAATACTTCAATAGTAATTGCTAACATGTTTGCCAGATTTTGCACACATTAGTATATATTCAACAAATGACACATTTACATCCCAGATTTTCATACTGTAATGAACAGAAATAGAATTTTGGTGAATAAGATTAAAATATACTTTTTTTTGTTTACAAACATTACCTTTTATTGTACAGCTTTGTAAAATATACTTTTAAAAAATCCTTTGTGTATACCACTCAGTGTCCTGGCAGGAAGCAGATGACATACTCAAAGGGCCAACTGAAGGGAGTTTAATGAAGAGACTATTTACAGAGGCCCGGGCAGGTTTTAAAGGAGGTAACAATAAAGCGTCCAACCTTCCATCCCTAGGCCTGGAGGCACAAAGGAAGAAGCAGTGACTAGAACTTAGTAAGACCTGTAGTCAGGGGACAGAGTACCTGAGAGGCTCCTCAGGACTTTGGTAGAGGAACGAAATCCTGGCGAAAGGCAAGCAGGAGTGAGGATGGAATGAACATCCTGACTCATCTCTCTCCTTATTTTGATTATTTGTCAATACCTCCAAATTGCTGGAAAGCAAACAGAAAGCAGAGGGCAACAGATGGCGAGTGATGCGGTCCACAGAGGCCAGCCCCTCCAAGTGTGGAGAGGCAGAGAACAGACTTAAAAGGAGAATCCCAAGCGTAAAATGAAGACGCAAACCATTCTGAATAGTTGGAAGGATTCAAAAATCTTGAGGAAAAGAGGAAAATGATCCAAACACGGTCGTGTCAGACCTGAGACAAAGACAGGGGGAGAGAATGACTGAAAAGTAAACAGTGGGAGGGACACAATGCTTGATCTATTTATGTAAGTAAGATAAAGAAGACAGAGCAGAGAGGTAGAAGTATAATGTATAGAAGACAAAGGAGGGTTCTGACCCGGGCGATCTGAAGTGCTGTGGACATAATCAAACATAGGGTATTTCTCATCACCAACTTTTTCAAGGGTGTTTAACACAATGGCAGAGCATGTGAAGTCTGTTTTTGAGGGAAAATATTTGAAATATATATTCCGCAAGGACTGAACAGTGGTGGTGATTGTCATCTGGGGATCTATGGATTACAGAAGGCCAGGACTATAGGTCAAAGAAACAGCCATACTCTGTAACTGAACCAGCCAGCTGCTAAAGGAAGTCAAGATGCCAAAAGAAAAAAAACACATGGACACAAAGGGGAAACTGGATATCAGATCCCTGATATAAGTAAACATTTTAAATTCACTTAAATCCAAAATACCCATGCTGTTTTCTGAATTGCAAATCTACCTATAGTTCAACATATTAAAAAATACTACTCATGTTCATTTGTACTATCAATAATAGAAACTATATCTTCTCCAGAGACAGAGTTTGAAAGAAATCCATTTTAACTGTTCTGACTTTTACAGAAAGGAATAGTTATCAGCTTTATTTGTTGGATGTTCATTAACATTTTGAAAACACTTTTCTCTACATGCACACTTACATCTCTCTATATTAGACATGTTCTTGGAAAATTGCTCCATGTGTTAACATTTTCATTGACTTATTAAAAATAGGAGCCTCACTCCCCAGAGAAGGAAAAACAATTTTGCAGAGCAATATGTAATAAAATCACACGGAGGTATGAAGAAAACATTTGTCCCTTTTGTCACCTCCCGGGAGGCTTTATTGGAAAAGCTGGCACAGGTCCTGAGGACAACTGTTGGTTCTGCATCACCCTGGAGTCATGTTTCCTTCCTCGGTGACTGCAGAACTTGGTGAAACTGCAGTCGCTTGAGAATGTTACAGTGTATGAATCAAATAATTTGTTATGTATAGTTATCAGAGGATTTTACAAAATCAAAGTTTGGTATTAGATTTGGGCAACCAACATTTTGTGTGTTTATTTCTAAAATATGTAAGGGGCTGGCATTGTGGATTAGCAGGTTAAGTCATTACCTGCAACACTGACATCCCATACAAATGTTTCCAGTTCCAGTCTCCTGCTCCCTGCTGGTGTGCCTGGGAAGGCAGAGGAAGATAGCCTAAGTCTTTAGGGCCCTGCAACCACATTCGATCCCAGCATGAAGCTCCTGGCTTCAACCTGGCCCAGCCTCAGACACTGTAGCCATGTGGGTAGTGAACCAGTGGATGGAGGATTGATCTGTCTCTCCATCTTTATGTAACCCTGCCTTTCAAATAAATATATAAAATATATAGACTTAATCATTTGGGGAAAATGATTATGGAGAGATTAAAATCAAGAGCAATTGATTGGATATGAATGCCACATTCATGATCCCAACTGTTCTGAAGAACTCATGTGATAAAGGTACATTAATCATTTTATTGCCAAAAACAGGTTCAGAACAGAAATTTATGAACTATAAGGCATCTACCACGTGGCAAGGTACTCTACTAGGTGCTAAGGACATAGAAGTAAACAAGAAAAAAAACTTACTGAAAACTTTGGACAGGTGCCACGCAGTTAAATAAAGTCTGGCCCAAACTAACTAAACCAGTAATCACTAAAGTAAAAAAGACGATGACTTCTACTCAGTTTGTCTCCTCACTTTGTCCATGATTTCAAGGTGATGATGACCACAGAAAGAAATCTGCTTGGGGAGGCACAGGCCAGAAAGAGAAAACGGCATGTGTAAGAAATTTAAGGGTCAGTAAAGCATGTGTTAGTTATAAAATATCTTTTGATTTTCTGGCTAGGAATCAAGGTGGGTGTAAAAAAAAGTTGTGGGAGGAAAGTGGGCAAATATTGGCAAAAGCAGTCTGTGACATGATTCGGAAGGCAACGTTATAACACTACATAGGTCTTAAAGAGGGGCTGTGGGGGGTGGTTATCACTGATCTAGGCACAGAGGGGACACTTCCAGCTGACATGGTACCGAGGACAGTGAGGACTGCCTGTCCCTAAAACCCTAAGAATAAGGGCTCCGGCTTTGACATTGATGGCTCTACCTAGCTACACAGATATAATGCATAGCAGGGAATTACTTACAGTCCGTGTGCACGCACCAAGAAATAATGCATTTACCTGGGAGAGAAAGTTTTCATCTATATTCAGGATTAAACTTTCTCATTCTAAGTCACCAGGCTTTGGCTCTAAGGATATTTCTGCGGCAGGGTTTGAAGAAGTGATTCATAAAATCTTCTAAACTTCTGGAGGGTGCTGAAGAGATAATTTTCACATAACAAAAAATAAAAAAAAAAAATTCTGTCGTGATGGCCAACAAATTCTAGGCACAAACTAACTGAGCACCTACTACGCGCCCAGCACAACGCTGGCAGGACGGTCGCGCGATTCCTCCCTCGCGGTCCGCACAAAGCCGGCGCGGCTGCAGGCGGCAGGCAGAGTCAGCCAACTCCAAATCCCGGGTGCCGGAGGTGCCTCCGGGCGGGGCGTTCTGTGCCCAGGGTCTTTCGGGGACCCCGAAGTCGCGCAGCGGCGGCGAGGCCCTGCCGGGCAGCCATGCGCCGCGGCCGCCGCCCACGGCGAGTCCGAGGAGGTGGCGGCAGGTGACGGCCCGGCGCCCCTGAGGAAGTGAGGCCGGCGCGGGGCGGCTCTTCCTCACCCCGCTTTCCTGCCCGGCGGGCCCGCGGGGCGCGCGCGAGCCACGCGGGGGCCGGCGGGCCAGGTAGCCTCCCGGGCGGCGCCGCGGTCCACGCCGCGCGGGGCCCGGCCCCCGCACCCGGAGCGCGCCCCGAGGACGGGCGCGGGGGTCCCGCGGGAGACGCGAGCCGGCCCCGTCCGGCCGCGGCGGGTGTGGCCAGCGCCGCGCGGCAGCTCGCCAAGGCGCCCTCGACGTTTTACCTTTCCCGCTCCCACAGCCCGTCGCCCTCGTGACCACCCCCACGAGCCCGCGCCCCGTGCCCGCGCCCCCCGCCACCCCCACCACACCTGAGGAAAAGTTCTTTCCCCTCGCCCCCTGGATTCAAACTCCACGGCGTCCGCGGTGGCCGCAAACCATCCCGTCCCTAGCAACGAGGTTCCGGCCGTAGAGCGAGCGCCTCTAGGTGTAAGGAAGGTGATGTCGTAAAGCCGCGAGTGTCGTAAACCAGGTGCGGTGGGGAGGGGGAGGGGGAGGGGTGGAGGCGGAGGGGTTGGTGGGGGGGGAAGGGGGAGGGAGGGAGGGGGAGGAGGTGACTCGAGCATTTAGACACAAGCGAGAGGATCATGGCGGATGGCCCCAGGTGTAAGCGCAGAAAGCAGGCGAACCCGCGGCGCAATAACGGTGAGCGGCGGAGGGGACCGGGGGGCGGCGGAGTCGGGGGCGGCCGGGCGGCCGGGGGGCGCCCCCGGGGGGGAGGGGGGCGCGCCGGGCCGGGGGCGGCCGGGGCAGGGACGGGCAAAGTGGAGTGGGAAAGTAGAAAGTAGTGCTCTCTGCCCCCCTCCGCGGCCGCTCGCCCGCTCGCCCTGGACCGTTATGTCTCTTACCTGGGCTCTCTCCGCCTAGCGGCTCCCGCCGCCCCTGCCGCCCGCCGGGACCGTTAGGCGCCGCCGCATCCCCGGCGCGGGGCGGCCGGCCACTTCGCGGGAGCGGCTGTTGCTTCTCGCCGCACTTTCTCGCCCACTCTGCGGCCCCTCGGCGCCTCCCGCTCCGCTTTCTCCTCAGCCCTCGCGGCGCCCAGGCCCCCCGGGGCAGCCGAGCAACAAACTTGTGCCCGGCGCGGGGCGCTCGGGCCGGGCCGGGCCGGGCTCCGCGGGCGGCGGCGGCGGCGGCGGCGGCGGCGGCGGGACGGGCGGCCGCGGGCTGCGTGTCGTCCGTGCGCGCGTGTGCGCGGGCGCCGGCGGGGCGCGCCGCGGGCGGGCCGGCTCGGCCGGGCGGCGGTAAAGTTGGGAGCGGCGCGCGGGCGGAATTGGGGCGGGGGGCGGTGGTGGTCCCTCCGCGCCCCCTCCTCGCCGCGGCGCTCTCGGGCCCCTCCCCGAAGCCTGGGAGCGCCCCACGGTGCGGGGGAGCCGGCGAGGGGGCACCGGGCAGCTACTTGCTGCGGGGGGAGCCCTGCGTGTGCGTGTGTGCGTGTGCGTGTGTGTGTGTGTGTGTAGCGGGGGGATGGCGGCGGGCGTGTTGGTGGAGTTGTTACCTGGGCTGCGGGACCGGGGAGCCCCGCACACAGCTCGGGTCCCCCTCTCCTCGCGGGGAAGCCGCCCCCACCTCCCCCGGGGGGGGTGCCTTGGGAGTGGGGGCGGCTGGGCTGTGTGTGCGTTCGCCCCCGGGGCTTTTTTAATTTTTTTTTTCTCTTTCGTTTTTTTTTTGGGGGGGGGGGCGGGAGTTGTTACCTGGGCGCACGGAGCGCGGAAGCCGGAGATCGGGGGCTCGCTCGGGGACTCTCTCCGGCGGGGGACGCCCGGGTCCGCCCGCCGCAGTGTGTGTGGATGGATGGGTGCCGGTGCGCCGGGGCAGCGCGCACCCCCGGGAGCATGTGGCGGCGGCCGCCCGCCCGGGTGGCAGTTGCGGGAGACGCTGGAAGTTGCCGGCGGCCCCGGCTCGGCGCGGGGTCCGCCGCGTGGTATTGTCTGCGCGGGGCCCCGCGGCCCCCGCCGGGTACCTGTTTGTCTCGGAATGGGCGGCGACGGCCGTGCTGCGGCCGCGGCTATATAAGGAGTGACGCGCGCACGGCTCGGACCCGCCGGGGCCGCTCGGGCTCCTGCGTTATTTTTAAAAGGAGTTGTTGGCTTTTCTTATTAATTTTTTTTTCTTTTTCCTTCCAAGCTGGGGGCAGGGGATGGGGGGAAGGGCCCAAGGCGCCTGCCTTGGGATCGCGGTGGCCCCCAGATTTAAAAAAAAAAAAAAAAGAAGCACCACGGGGGCCATGGGCGTCTCGCGGACAGGTCGCGCGCGCCGCCCCCGCGCCCGGTGTCCTCGTGCCGGCTCGCGTCGGCGGTCGGAGGGGTGTGCGCGGGGGGCGGGGGTCCGCCGTGCAGGGGCAGGTGCGGGAGGGCCTCCCCCGGCAGCAGCATGCCCGCGCCGGCGTGGGTCGGGGGGCTGCGCGCTAGGTGGGACCGAGAGGTGGCTGGCGGCGTGCGTTCGTCATCGCGGAGCGGCGGGTGCCGCCGCCAGGAAGGGAGCCCGGGCGGCGACGGCGACCTTAATTTCCTGTCGTAGCGCCCCGGCGGTCGGTGGAGGTGGCTTTTATGCGAGGTAAGTGGGTTCGCGCCGCGGGCCGTGGGGGCTTCTCCGGCTGCTGACGACATGTGTGTGACACGCGGGGCTGAGCCGGCGCGCGCCTGTGCGGCCGCTGTCAACATGTTTACCTGAGCGGGCGGAGTGGGCGGCCGCCCTTCTCCCCGAGGCTCGGCGGTGGGCATATCAACAGATGACAGAGGTGGGAGAGGCCCTGCGGGGAGCTGCGGGGAGCTGCGGGGAGCCGCCAGGACCAGGAGGCCGGGGCCGCTGCAGCAAATGGCAACTTGTGCAGGTAGAAAAAATAAAAAAAGATGGTGTTCCGCTGCGGGCCCTTGGTCCCCGGTCTGCTGGGGGAGGGACCCGCGCGCCCTGCTCGCCCGCCCGCCGGCGGGGCTTCTCCTTTGTGCTCTGATCCGCAGAGGAGCTGAGCGGGCAGCGGCCGGTCCGCAGTGTGCACGACGCTGGGAAAACAAAAGGTGTCTGAGATAGCGCTGTGCCACCACAGGTACCTTCCATGTTCGTCACTTTTCACTCTGTCCTCCCGTCTCTTTTTGTTCTCAGATGTGTTTCGCTCGTCGCCGATGGGTCCAAGCCGTGCTGTTTGATGTTAGCCTCGTTATTTTGCAAATTTATATATATATATGTATATATATATATATATATGAAGTTACGTGCCATTGTGTCGTGAGACCGCGGGTTAGGTGCCGCTTGATAATTCTTAGCAATGCGGTCATATTTCGAGTTGCAGACGTGTGTTGAACAGAATTGTTTAGGGGGGAAAATGTTAACTCCTGAGTCGTTGGTAAGAGGCAGTGAGTGGTCGACGGTCCCAACGGTGGGAGATGGCCGTGAAGACACTTTGTTACTCATTTGCGGATATTACTGGATTCATTTTGAAATAAGGAGTGCGAATTGTACGGCCCAGCCTCCGGCAGAACATTTCCATCTCCCTTCTGGAATCTGCCTGCGGGCCGGGATGTCAGCGGGGGCAGTAGCAGGTGCCATCGCTTGGCAGGGCTGGACCGGCCGAGCCACGTTCGGCCGGAGCATCAGACCTGGTGCGGTACCTGTGGTGATGACGTGAGTCCTCCGTAAGGGCGCCACATCAGAGCTCCTTACACTGATTTTTGCCAGTTAGAATTGAATGCTTTGCTGCAGTTTTAAAATCTGCGTTTTCTCATTCTCCGCTTCCTCTGTAATGCGTTTGCCTTACCGTTCTTGCTTCGGAGGGGGGCGGGGATACACCCTAGGTATTGCGTGCTAGACCACATGCTGATCAATTCACTTGACTTGTCCTGGAATAGCAGGTACATAGCTTTCTGTCATTAGCGCCATTCTGCCTTGCTGTCTTTGCAAACCACCAGTAGAGGATGCTAACAAAAATGATTATTAATGTAGCAGGATCCTAAGTGTCTGTGTCTCTCGTCTGTCTCCCCTCCCTCTCCTCCCCTCCCCCGCCCTTCTGTGCTGATTGGACCCTACAGGATAATTCTGAGTCAGGATCTTATTGTTACTTAAAACTAGCCCTGGGTAAATTGGACATGAACATTATTCTAGTTTGCTGAGATGAGAAATGAGAGTATTTTGATTTTGATATTTTTTAAGTTTGAACTTTTACAATCTTGAGATTGCTGTTAATTCATTCTTGCTTTAGAGTGGTTATTGCTCCTTAAAAAAGATTTCTTTAAAAATGTTCTTAGCTTTAGAGTAGAAAATGTGATGACATGTATGTTTATTTTGTGTGTTTGCTATTTCTTTGGGTCCTCTTTTTAGATTCATTGTTTCAGATGTTAAACATGTACATGGTTAATATGGTCAGGAAAATGGAAATGAATTGGTTGGTTATACTGTGTAATTGCTTTTTCATAACTCACTAGTATGTAGACAGTCAGCTGCCAAAGTAGATAAATGTTAACTCAGATGTTAGTGGTTTTTGGATTTTATTTTTTCTTTCCCTTTCAGGTCCTTTTCCGGTTGGTGGCCCTCCCCATCCTAACTGTTAGCTCAGAATCAAGTAGTAGTGTGTAAATTTTAAGTTTGCCACTTATAAGTTATGGCATCCACTTCTAAGTTTTCCGAGGATTAAAATGCAATGAAAAAAAAATCTCTGTAACTCATTAATTGTTGTGTGCTTGTGTTCAAAGAATCCCTGGTTTCCACCAGCTCTATCTACATTGAAATTATATAAGTTTTGCAAATAAATAAATGGGCTTAATGTTTCTGGCTGCTGTGTTTTTATCTAATGTGCATATAATTATGTTAACATGACTGCAAACTTTAAGACTTTCATTGGGTTGAATTTTAGAAGTATTTATTTCTGTAATTATTTTTGAGGATGTTTCTATAAACGCACCAATACCATTACTGTAGTGCAGTAGTTACAGTGTTTATCTCAAAATAAGTAGGACTTACCTGAATCGTGTGAATTTCTCATTTCAGGATGCCATGAGTAAGCATGATGCTTCATTTCCTGATGCATATTTCTTTAATTTGGTGTTCTGTTAACTACGGAGAGCTGGGAAGTGGGCAGATGTGGTTCACTTACTTTGTTATGAGTTGAGGGACTTTGTCACAGAGTTATGATGTTCACAGTCATTGCGTGGAGCAGAACTTTAAAGTATCGTATAAATTGACAGCATCAATCACTTGTTAAGATGACCCTGATATAAAAGCATGTGAGGTATATAGTTACTACTTTTTCCTTCCTTTTTGCTAGCATCCAGTACTTTTGAAATTCCTTACCTCCCTATGTTGGCAGTTTCAGTACTTTGAAGCCTGTGGTGAGAAACTTCTCTTTGAATTGGAAATGGTTTTTTAAATAGCAGCATAATTATTTCTCATAGTTGTGTTTTATGTTGCTCCCTCCCAGCTTTGTGCTTGCCCCTGTGTGAATCACTTCTAAGCATGTAATTAGAGCCAGATGTAAACACGGATGCACTATCATGTGGAGTTACATTGTTAGCCACTCTTCACTACCTGTATTGAGTTGCAGTAGAGGAGGAAAGTCACAGACATTGGAAGAAGAGAGTATGCAAACATATGGGCAGGAGCTAGAGGGCTTAGTGAAATTGTACTTAGAATTTAAAAGCGGGTTCTTGGCAGCATGACCAGTAATTTGTGGGGAAATGTATCTTGCTCATTTCTGATAAAAATACAAGCTAAAATGAAAGTGCATTTTTGAAAGAAAATTTAAAAAAAAATTTAAACTAGTGCCCTGGTTAAGAAACATGATAAAATAAGTTTTAAAAATACTCACTAAAAGGGTATAATATATTGCTAACTAAATGTAATTGAAGTAGGCATAAGGCAAAAGTTGTATGAATTGATGTAGTGTAGTGGAACAAGTTCTGCAGTGGCCCTAAACTTTTGTATTTGAACTGTGCTAGCTTACGCAGAGCAGTCACTCAGTTAACGTGAAACAAGCTAAGTGTACTTTAGCTGCTGCAGCAGTTTTTGAGGATGTGCTTGAATTTTTATAAAATGACAATAAATTAGTCATATAGATCCGCACCTTTCAGAATAATCCACTCGTCATATAAATATTGCTTGGGAAATGATATTTCCTTTGGATGGGCTAGTGTTTTGAGTATTGTATTCCTATATGAAAGATCCTTGGGGCATCAATTTTACTAAATGAAAAACTTCAACATGCCATGAAATGTCTGGATTTTAACCTGATGGAGGTGGGCTTATGCTGTTTGTTAACCTGAAACTTTATTGCTTGAAAATATGGCAATATAGCCTGCTACTCAGGTAGCAAGATGCTCCCTAATAAATAAAATTTGCCTTAAGATTGTTTTCAGAGGAAAAAATTAATATTTAGAACCTCGTTAATTCCACTTAACCATCTTATGGAGTATAGCATATGGATTTAGAGAAAATTGAAGACTGGCAAAGAAAGAAAAAAAAAAAAACAAGTTCAAGTCTATACTTGTATTAAAGCCATGAAATTTTATTAGATCCTTTTTTGTTAACTTTTGAAGAAGTAATTTTGCTGATTTATTTCTTTAGGCAGATTCTTGTTATTTAATGCATATTCCCTATATGCTTAGAGATTGTATTTATCTGTCCATGGACAGCCATGCATTGCTGAACATTCTGAGAAAAGCATCATTAGGTGATTTTGTCATTGTGTGAATGTCATAGAGTGAACTTAAACCAAGATAGTCATGTCACTACCAGGTGATAAAATCTCAGGAGACTACTCATATACATGGTCTTTCGTTGACCAAAATCTCATTATGCAGCACGTAACTTCGTAGTAGATCCCCTCTTATCCATGGAAGATGCATTGTAAGACATGCTGCAGATGCTGGAAACCTTGTATAGTATAGAACCCTACATGCACAGCTCAGTGTTTTTTTTTCCTATACCTTCATATCTATACAAAGTTTAATTTATAAATGAGGCAAAGAGATAAATACAACAAAATACTGTAATAAAACGTATGAATTGTGTGTTTCTAGAATTTTCCGTATAATTTTTTTTTGATTGTGAATAACAGACTATGGAAGGCAAAATATGAACACAGGATGACTGCTACACTCCTTTCTCTGTATAATTAACTTTATGGATTTATTGAGACTTGATACATGGAGTGTGAGGTATAAACCGTGGTTGTTCTGATAAAACTTTACTGTGTGGTGATGGGAACACTTTTTTTTTTTATGGTAACTATATCTGTGCTGTGATCTTTTAATTTCTACCCCTTTCCCCCTTCCCTTCACCATCCATATTTAAAATTAAATGTGAATGGATGATAAATCTACAAATAGTGTCAACTTCTCATTTTAATTCTTGCATTCTTTCTTGAGAGTTCTTTTCACTTTTAAAATATTCTAATTTTGCTTTTGAAATATTCTAATTTCAAATTTCTAGATTCTTTTATACTTTTTATTTATTTTTTGAGAGGCAAAGAGAAAGCTTCCATATGTTGGCTCATTCCCCAAAAGCCAGCAACAGCTGGGTCAGAGGTGAGAGCTGGGAGCAAGGAACTCAATCCAGGTCTTTTCATGGGAATAGGAGGAATCTAATTACTTGAGCCATCTGCCTCCCAGAGTGCAGAATTGTATATTTCTTGAATTTTCAATATAATGTTTTTTGGACCACAGTTGACTGTGGGTAACTGAAACTATGGAAGTCAAATGTGAATATAGGGGAGTACTATGCTCACTTCTCAAAATTAACTTTATGGATGTTTGATATGTGGAGTTGGAAGCTGGAATCCAAGGATCTGTAGTGGGGAATTGAGCGCCCAAACACAGTGCATGTGGCATGTGGGCACCTTTATCGCTAGGCAATATACTTGCCCTCTTCTTAAACTCCTAATTCACAGCCTGACAGTGCTTGGGGATTTTGTCAGATAATGCTGAATGGGACTACTTTACTGATGAAAAAAATGCACCATTTCCTTAGAATCATAGATGTTTTTTTTGTTTTTGACAGGCAGAGTGGACAGTGAGAGAGAGAGACAGAGAGAAAGGTCTTTGCCGTTGGTTCACCCTCCAATGGCTGCCGCAGACGGCGCGCTGCGGCCGGTGCACCGCGCTCATCCGATGGCAGGAGCCTGGTGCTAGGTGCTTTTTCCTGGTCTCCCATGGGGTGCAGGGCCCAAGCACCTGGACCATCCTCCACTGCACTCCCGGGCCACAGCAGAGAGCTGGCTTGGAAGAGGGGCAACCGGGACAGAATCCGGCGCCCTAACCGGGATTAGAACCCAGTGTGCCGGTGCCGCAAGGCAGAGGATTAGCCTGTTGAGCCACAGCGCCGGCCAGAATCATAGATTTTTAATGTAAATGATTATCTTTTCTGAAAGTTGATGCAGACATGAAGTGTATTTAGTGAAGTGGAAACTTCAGAAGAGGTTTTAACATGTGTTCTGAGGTGGGGTAGTGCTAGACAGATACTGTGACATGGGATCCTTCAGAGCATACACGATCTGATCTGATCCCAGCTCCAGTAACCTTGCTCTGCCTTACATACTGTTAGCTCTTTCATGTTTTCTTTTTTCTATCCTGAAACTAAGTTTGTATCTCTACTATTGCTACATCACTTTCCTGAGTCTCTTTTGATACTCTTGTTTGTTTGTTTTTATGTGTGTGGGGGGTAGAAGGGAGAGAAGAATTGGAGTAGATAGAAAATAATTTCACATGAATAAATACAATGAATTGATTTTGGCTGCAGGGATTAGGGAGAGTTAACCAAAGCCCATTTTGCAAAGAAACAAACAGATTTAAAGAGCTAAGATGACTCCAGGATTGCATTACTAGTTTGCTTGGACTAGTTCTCCTTTCATTAGACCATTTAGAGTATATTTATACATGGGAGTAGTGAGCAAGAGCTACATGCCATGACTTTCATGTAGATTATAGAATCCTCAGTCTTTTCACAGAAAAGGGTTTCTCATATATATGCACAAATTGATCAGCTGGAGTAGTTGATGTGATTGTGTCACATCTATTGTATCACATCATTTCAGATACATAGTTGTTTATTATTATTATTTTTTTTTGGCAGGCAGAGTTAGACAGCAAGAGAGAGACAGAAAGAAAGGTCTTCCTTTTTCCGTTGGTTTCACCCCCCAAATGGTTTCCATGGCTGACGCGCTGCACCTGGCGTGCTACACAAATCCGAAGGCAGGAGCCAGGTGCTTCTCCTGGTCTCCCATGTGGATACAGGGCCCAAGCACCTGGGCCATCCTCCATTGCACTCGGGGCCACAGCAGAGAGCTGGACTGAAGAGGAGCAACCGAGACAGAACTAGTGCCCCAACTGGGACTAGAACTGGGGTACCAGCGTTGTAGGCGGAGGCTTAGCCTAGTGAGCCATGGCACCGGCCAGTTTATTATTGTTTAGAGGCATACTTAATTTGGCTTATACTTTTTCATCATTGTTGTCAATCTCAATTCCCATCTACTGTATCTTTCTTACCCTTCACTTGTACCCAGTCTAATGTGTTTCATACAAGGCTACTTGTGAAAAAAGATTCATAGAAAAATGTGTTACTACAAAAAGAAAAAAACTGTGCGTGGATTTCAGATTTTTTGCACCCACATAAATGTATCTTTTGATTCAATTTTCTGCCTTTAAATAACCTCATATGTGTTCTTTGTTATGTAATAGTATGTAAAATTATATTGTTCTTTGTGTGCTCTGCATTTACATAAGTGCTGCTTTGCTGTGTGTGTGGTTTTTTTAGTGTTGTTTGGGATCTGTTGGTGTTGCCAAATGCACCTGTAGTTCATTGCTTCTAGTTGCAGTGTTTCATTAGTACAACAAGCACAAAGCACTCATCAGTTTCCATGATGATCAATGCCCAGATTGATTCCACCTCTTGGATACAAGTAATTCAGTGATGAACATCCTTGTATGTATTGCACATGGCCTTGAACGTGTTCTCTTGAGTGGAGAAGTATATCTAGCTGTGGTATTGCTGAGTACAAGTCAGTCACATCACTGAGTTCTGCCAGATTACTTTTAAAATGGCAACACCAATTTTTATGCTCACCAGCAATGTGTAAGAATTACTAGTTTCTCACATTTTGCCAGCCTTTGGTATTATACAACACCCTACACTTTGCTGATTTGACAGCTGTTAACTGTAACCTCAAGGTTATTCTATGTTTCTCTGTTTACACAACAGGAAGGCTGATAATTTCTTTATATTCTTGGGAGTCATTTTGATTTCTTCCATTTCTGCCCTGTTCATACGTTTTGACCATTTTTTGCTTGGGTTTCCGTTTCTTCTTGTTAACTTCCCAGAGATCCTTGTGTATTCAAGATAATAATCTCTAGTGAGTCAGTCATCTTGTGACTTTATGGTACAACAGTCCTTCAATTTTAATCTATTCATGGCTATCAACATTTTTGACTTTGTGGGTAGTAAGAAGACATTCCTAGTCCACAGGTTTCAAAAGTATTTTCCTAGATTTTCATGTGTTTCATAGCTTTATCTTTCATGAATATGGAATTCACCTTTTGAAATAGTGTTTCTTAAGATAAACAAACATAATGACTAAGAGTTTGTATTGATTCTGTAGTTCTCTAATGGTTCAAGTTGTTGAATCTCCCTGTGCTCGATTTTCCTCATGTGTAAGATGGGTATGGGGATCTCAGAGTTTAGGAAATCCGATGACATGCATAAGACATTGTGCCTGGTACATCTTTAAACCTGCAATAAATGTTCTTTTCAAATTTTTTACTTATTAGGTTAGGTTTGTTTATTATAAATACATTTCACACCAATTTACAATTTCTTATCCTCTTGCCCAATATTAAATCCGAAGTAACTACTATCTGAAGGACGTTGCTATAAACTATGCTTGTTGTTTTCTGTAGCTTTGATTTTATAAATGTTTAACTCAGTTATTCTGGCCTTAGGCAAGTCTGTCTGTCAAATCAGTAGACTAATAATACAAAGGTATTTCAGAAAGTTCAAGGCAGGGGTGGTGTTGTGGCACAGTGGGTTAAGCTCCTGCTTGTGAAGTCAGCATCCTGTATCATAACACAGATCCAAAGTCCCATCTGCTCCTCTTCTGATCCAGCTCCCTGCAAAGGTGCCTGGGAAAGCAGTGGAGGCTATCCCAAGACCTTGGTCTCCTGCCAGGCACAGGGGAGACCCCTATGGAGTTCTAGGCTCCTGGCCAGTCTGGCACAGTTCTGGCAATTGACATTGTGGCCATCTGGGGAATGAACCAGTAGATGGAAGATCAATCTCTTCCTCCTCCTCCTCATTTCAAATAACAATTAATGAATCTTTTAAAAATAAGTTCATGGCAACGCATATGGTGAAAAGATTATACATGTGTTTCAGGAGGTTTTTTTTTCCACCAAGCTAAAACCTGCCTTTTAATTTCATTTTCCATGAACTTTTTTGAAGAACACTGAAGCTTCATCTTAATAATACAATATGCCTTTTTTTCCATGAGCAAGGCTGTCTTGGACTCTTTTTGGGGGCATTATATTGAGTGAGACCTCTCCATACCACTTTTATGTGCAACATTCACATGAACTTCAAGAATAATGTCCCGTTGTTACTCTGTTGCCTAAATAAAGAGCCCAAGCCCAGGAAAGCTAAACTGTAATTCATGTTTAAATAGCCTAGCAGTATGGAGTCCAAAGCTTTTTATACATCCATTTGATTCAGAATATATTTAAGAAAATGATTGTGTTATTTGTTCCCATGACACAGAAAAGGGCAATCCTGAAACAAATTCTGAAGCAGTTCTCTGTGTATGTGTGTGTTTTAATTAAGTCTATTGAAATATAATTTATGTACAGTAAGAATTGTACTGTGCATGTACAGTCTGATGTGTTTTGGCACACTTGCGTATAGTCAAGATATAGAGCATTCTCATCATCCCAGAAAGTTCCCTTGTACCCTATGTCAACCACTGATTCTCCACCTCTGGCTCCTAGCAACCAGTGGCCTGCTTTTGGCCATTAGAGATAAAATTCAGTTGTTTCTAGAATTTTATAGAAATGGAATTGTACAGTATGTACATTTTTGTCTGCCTTTTTGCTCAGCATAATGTTCTTCAGATTCATAGTACCAGTAGTTCATGTCTTTTATGGTGTTGAATTGCATTCCATTGTGTAAGTATACTGTAGTTTGTATAGCTGTTCACTTACATTGACCCATTAATTTGTTTCTGGTTCTTTGCTGTAATTAATAAAGCTTCTATGAACATTTGCTTACAAATTTTTAGGTGAGCATCTGCTTATGTTTCTCTTGAATAAACACTTATGAGCAGAATTGCTAGATCATATGTAGTAAGTATGTGTTTAGCTTGGTAAGAAACTGCCAAATTGTAAAGTGCCTGTAATTTTTTGTTATTATTGTTTTCAATTAGCAAAGTACAGGAGCTTTAGTTGTGCCACATTCTCACAAACACTTGTCCCTGATTTTAATTTTAGCCGTTCTAGTAGGTGTGTGGTAGTATCACTTTGGATTTCACTGATGGCTAATGATGCTTGGAAATCTTTGGGTATACTTAATTGGCCTTTTATAACTGTTACAGTAACTTTTTCATTTTTATTTATGATGCTTGTCTTATTATCATACAAGAGTGGGCTGTATGTTCTGGATTCGAGTTTTACATTGGATGTGGGCATTTAAAAGTTTCCCTTTCCATGGCTTGTCTTTCAGTTTTCTGAATGGTATGAAATACAGAAGTTTGAAGAGTTAATAAAGTCCAGCTTATAACTGTATTCCTGTAGACTGTGCTTTTTGGTGTCCTCTCTTAAGAAATCTTTGCCCACTCCAAGATGAAGATTTGTGCTCACATGTTTTAGGAGTGTATAATGTTAACGCCTGTGGTTGATTTTAAGTTAATTCCTGTTCATACTCTGTTTTTGTCTTCAGATGTAGTCTCAGGCTCAGGCTTCATTATTTTTCATAGGACAAAAACTTGGTATTGGTCTTAACTCACCAAGATTCAGTATGAGAATTTGTATTTGAGTTTGAGGAATTTTTTTTTGAGGGCACAACTAAGAAGCAAAATTCAGTATTGTAAAGAAATACAAATTCTTCTTCCCTGATTTTAAGCTTTTTAAATAAGAGCACTTCCATTGTGCCTACTCAGTAGTTTGGAGGTATTTTGTGTCCTTGACACATTTTTAATTCACTGAGATGCATTTTAGTAAGGCTGCAGTTTGAGAAAAAGCCACCCACAGAGAGTGGCTGTAGTGAAGCCAGATGTGGGTGGCATCTTCTGATCTCTTATTTCCTATATTATTTATTGAGTTCAGCACTTGACCAATTCTTCATGTTGCATAGCTGTTATCTTTTACATAGGGAGTTTAAACTTACCATTTATCTTAAGCTCATTAAGGGACATAATTTTATCTGTGGCATAAATGCTTGATCTTACTGATTTTCATTTACATATTTTACCTCTCACTTTGTTGCAGCTAAAAGGAAACTTTTTAGTTACTGTGAACTTTGATAAGTTTATTACAGTTATATTTATTTATTTGTTTATATATTTTTTTACTTCCTAAAAGATGCTATATCACTAGATTGATTCCCATGTAATTCTTTTTTTTTTAATGGGCTTTCTTTTTTTAAGATTTATTTATTTATTTGAAAGTCAGAGTTAAACAGAGAGAGAAGGAAAAAGAGAGGGAGAAGCAGAGGCAGAGAGAGAGAGAGAGAGAGAGATCTTCCATCTGTTGGTTCACGCCCCAATTGGCTGCAACGGCCGGAGCTGTGCTGATCTGAAACCAGGAGCCAGGAGATTCCTCTGGGTCTCCCACGTGAGTGCAGGGGCCCAAGGACTTGGGCCATCTTCTGTTGCTTTCACAGGCCATGGCAGAGAGCTGGGTCAGAGGTGGAGCAGCTGGGTCTTGAACGGGATGCCGGCACTGCAGGCGGCAGCGTTACCCGCTACACCACAGCGCCGCCCACCCCATGTAATTTTTATTTTTGACTTTTCAATTTCTTTTTACCCCTTCTTCCTTAAAAATCAACTATAAATAATTGGGTCTTATTTTTGTTTTCAAAATTCTCACTTTTATTTATTTTTTATTCATTTTGGCTCTGTGTGTGGCATAGATATTCTAGTTATTAATGCATAATGCCTTCTGATCTGGTATTCTTAGGTACATTTATAGAAAAAAGTCTTAGATTCTAATATTGAATCTGTCATTAATTGACCTATAAAACTGGTAAAGCAGTTCAGTCTATCTGGACCTAAGTTTAAGATTTTTTTTTTTTATTATTATTTTTGACAGGCAGAGTGGACAGTGAGAGAGAGAGAGACAGAGACAGAGAGAAAGGTCTTCCTTTGCCGTTGGTTCACCCTCCAATGGCCGCTGCAGCCGACGCGCTGCTGCTGGTGCACCGCGCTCATCCGATGGCAGGAGCCAGGTGCCAGGTGCTTTTCCTGGTCTCCCATGGGGTGCAGGGACCAAGCACCTGGACCATCCTCCACTGCACTCCCGGGCCACAGCAGAGAGCTGGCCTGGAAGAGGGGCAACCGGGACAGAATCTGGCACCCCAACAGGGACTAGAACCCGGTGTGCCAGCGCCGCAAGGCGGAGGATTAGCCTGTTGAGCCACGGCGCCAGCCATCCTAAGTTTATACATATGTGGCATAAATATGGTAGATTATTGTGCCAGACAAGGCGACTCTGATAATGAAAGATGCAGCACCTTTGTATGAGGAGTTTATAGTGTAGTAAGGGAAGAAAACTAGGAAAAAGGAGCCTTATGAATATAGTTTGGTAACGTGCTATTCTGTCTCTTGTCTCTAGAGTGGATGGTGCTTAAACAGTCGTAGAGGATGTATGCAGGTGATCCTAATGAAAGTGTAGAAGATAAATTCCACACAGAGAGTCACTATGTGGGAAGACCTAACATACATGCACACGCACACATGCACTTGCAGATGCACACATATGCACATACACAACCACACACCCTGAGTAACCTTCGCCTGAACTGCGTAGGGGGAGGAGAGGTAGAGCTAGAGAAGAGCATTAGATAGGAAGCAAATGAAGAAAAATGTGCTGCATTGCCGCACTGAGTTTGGACTTTATCTTGGACAATGGGGAATTATCAGTGGTCTGACGTGAACACATTTGTGCAAGTCATCGTTTTACGTGTGTTTTTGTGTATCAATTGTTAATATGATTAAGAATTGAAAAATATGTATGACTGCTTTGCTAACAGTAGAGGAAGTTTGAAGGGCAAAAGCTTATTTATTCTGCTTTCCTGAGGTGTTGCTTAGCTGCTCAATAAGGTTAATAGATTTCATGTAGGAAGTACTTTGAAATGGTGCTGCCACCAACATCACTGTCCCCACTAGTGTTTCTCCTGTCGTTAGCACTGAAAGGCCTACTTTCCTAGATGCATCAGTGGCTGTAGATTAGTGTTGGCGGCTGCAGTCTATGCACCTAGTTGGCTGTGTATTTCTCTGCTTTGCACTCTGACAGGTAGTTGTGTATTTTAATTTTTTCTTCTTTACAGACCAACAAATTATAGCCCAAACAAATGGATTGTATATTTACAGTTCTATGAAAGAAGATTGTTTTCCTGTCATTAATTTTGGTTCTCCAAAGATGTAAAAAAAAACTCTGCATTTATTATAAATAGGTAATTTTCTGGATTATTGCTGGCATTTATTAATGGCTCTGTAAAGGGTTCCATCTTTTGAGCCTTTGATTCTACTTTGATATTAGTTCTCTCACGTTTGTATGATTCTTACTATTCTTTATGTGGGCACGGTCCAGTGTCTACTTGCCTGTGATAAATAAGACTTGTAACGAGTGGGTATCTTACTGCCTGCATTGACACATGCAGGCATCTACTGAACTTGACAATTCCAAGCAAGTGAAACTTTTATTTACTGGAATGATTCTCACTGAAGATGTAGTTTCAGGCCTGATAGAGTTTTTTTCTTAGCAAATAAGAATATTCAACCATTTTTGGTTAGCTCTACTGTATATTAAAGGGTATATTAATGCCAGTACCAATCACTAAGAAAATATACTGTTAGGAAAGGAGTATAGATTGGTGCTGCCTCACATGGGGCACCAAAGATGTTAGAAAAGAGACACAGAATAGGGAGGAGGCAATGTACAAATCTACAGCCAGACTGAATATATTCAGAGAAAGTTATATTCCTAGAGGTTGGTGACCCATTGCCGCCATGTACATTGATGGAACACGTGGCAGAAGGCCCTGACCCCAGGGGCTGTCTGGGTCTTTTCTTTCTTTCTTTCTTTTTTTTTTTTTTTTTTGACAGGCAGAGTGGACAGTGAGAGAGACAGAGAGAAAGGTCTTCCTTTGCCGTTGGTTCACCCTCCAATGGCCACCACGGCCGGCGCGCTGCGCCGATCCAAAGCCAGGAGCCAGATGCTTCTCCTGGTCTCCAATGTGGGTGCAGGGCCCAAGGACTTGGGCCATCCTCCACTGCACTCCCGGGCCACAGCAGAGAGCTAGACTGGAAGAGGGGCAACCGGGACAGAATCCGGTGCCCCGACCAGGACTAGAACCCGGTGTGCCGGCGCTGCAGACAGAGGATTAGCCTATTGAGCTGTGGCGCCAGCCAGGGCCTTTTCATATATTAGGAGAGCTAGGGATGGGGTGGGGATAGGGAGCAGCAGGTGGAGGGTAATTCCTGGATCTGGTCTTTCAGGTGGTCTTTCTGGGCCTTGGGAACCTGGGAAAGAATATGGGGTTGGGGTAAGAAGGCAGTAGGGTGTGAGACCCAATTGAAATTCAAGGGCAAGGAATAAATTCCAATGTTTATCTGTCTTTTGGGCAATGATTTAGACTGGCTAAGGCTTATGTCTTTGTTCCATCATAGTCTACTTCATTTTTCTAGTATTCCTGTATATCATATAATACCTTTTTGAACTTTTAACTTGCCTTATGTGTTATATGTGATAATAGTGAAACTGAATGCTAAAAAATTCTATATATTTTTAACTTTAACGAAGTGAAGCTGATTTTTTTTTTGAGGGGAATATTATCTCCCTTGTTTTCTTCATAATAGACTCACAGGGAGTCTTACTATGCCAACTTCCAGAATGGTTTCAGCCAGGGAGGCAGACCCTGATAGTCTGTTCCTTGACAGAATGTAAAACACGTGAGGAAAAAAAGCAAGGTGCTGGCTATTTTAAGGGTACGTGATGACACTAATCCCTGTCGTGTCCACTTTCTCCTGAGTGGTGCACAGCTTAGAAATTGCCCTGTGTGCTTAATGTGAGGTCAGGGGGCAGGTGACAGTAGTGATCCTACGTCCACCGTTGTGCTGCCTGTTCTGATCACCACATTTCACAGAGCAGGAAAGCGGTGCAGAGGGAAGGTCTGAGGGGAAAAGACTGGAGCACAGGATGCAGAAAGCTGGGGAGGAAGGTAAAATGACTGATCAGTTACACACTCGGAAAGTTACCTATGCACTTAACATTTCTGAGATAAAGAATAAAAATGTAGAAGTAGTATATTTTCCAAATTAGTGGAAAAGGGAAATAGAATGAAAAAACAAAATTCAACCTTACAAAAGGCAGGAAGGCAAAGGAGAGGAAGAAATGAAACAGCAAAGAAGAGACAAGTGGAAAGCAAATAAGTCTATAGCGATAAAAAGTGCAAACATATAGTAATTACAGTGTAAATAAACTGACAAAATGGCCCAGTTAACAGCAACTGGATGTCTGGATAAAATAAGATCATTTCTGTGCTGTTTATAAGAAACATACCTTAAAAAGCATGGAAAAAGTTTAAAAGTTAAAAAAATATTATTTTAAAAAGATACCTGATGATCCTGATGATGTTAATCTCCAGAAAGGTCATATGGCTTTGTTGATGCCATATAAAGTTATCTTTGAGGCCAAAACTGTCTTAGGGTGTGAGAGTCACTAAATAATGATAAAAGGAAGATACAATTTTAAGTCTCTATGTACTTGATAATATGCTTTCAAAATATACTAAGCAAAAAATAGGATCACAGAAGAAGAGGGCAAATCCCTCCTCATTCTGGGTTGTTTCAAATAATCTCTGTTAATAACAGGAAAACCAATGGAAGAGTAGAAGACATTAATAACATGATTTTACAAACTTGGGATAATTGACATGTGCAACACTGCACACAACACCCACAGTAACGCTTAGAATCATGTAAGGAATATTTGCAAACTTGGTAACATTGTAATCAAATAGTAAGCTTAAAAGATTTTCATGCATTGGCATCATGCTACATTCTGTGTTTACCATACCATTAGCTTACGTTTGAGTCACAACATTAATTTCCTTGTGTGTTTGGAAATTCATACATTGATTTCCAGTAACTTGTGTGTCCAAGAAAAACTTGTAAAGAACATGAAAATATTTATATTTACAGAAATAATAAAATACTATATATCAGAACATGTTTGTGTGGCTAAAGTGATGCTTTATTGAAATTTAAGGAAATTTAAGGAAATTTAATGCTTACATTGTAAAAATAAAGACTGAAGAATAATAACCATGTGTTTTTAACAACTAGAAAAAGAATAATACAGTACTCATGAAATGAAGTGAAAAATAAATAATAAAGATGAGGATATAAATTAATGAACTGGAAAACAGAAGTAAATTACAAAGGAAATAATGCAGCTAAAAATAGATTACTTGAGAAGACTAACAAAATGAGCACACTGCTGTGAAGGTTCATCAAAGTAAAGGAGAAGTCACAAAGTAGTGTCCAGAGTGAAACAAAGGATGATAATGCAGGTGTTTCAGGAGCAGTCAACCTTATAACAGTATACTTGAAAGCTTGGGCAAATTTCTAGAAAAATATGATTCATGTGTGCTTAAGAAATGGGAGTCACTATGCACCTACTCCCCATGTAGGACCTCTGTCCTTAATGTGTTGTACTATGTGAATTAACAGTAAAACTACTACTCAAACTGTACTCTATATTTTGTGTGTCTATGTGGGTGCAGTCTGTTGAAATCTTAGTATATACTAAGTTGATCTTCTATATATAAAGATAAATGAAAATGAATCTTGATGAAGAATGTGATGGGAGAGGGAATGGGAATGGGAAATGGGATGGTTGCAGGTGGGAGGGAGGTTATGGGGGGAAAAGCCGCTATAATTCAAAAATAACACTGAATCTTTATGAAGAAATTAGAAAACATTATTGGAAGACTTAAAGACAGAATTACATGAATTGATGTACCATGTTCATGGAAGAAACTTCAATACTGTAACAACATGAGTTCTCCCCCACTTTTATCCATAGGTTCTGTGCCATCTGATCAAAATAGCAACAGGTTTTTGTGGAACTTGACAAGCTGATTCTAAAACTTGCAGGGAAGATCTAAGAATATAATAGTCAGATACTCAGTGAGGAAACTTGATCTGTGATGGCACTGGAGTTGCCAGTCAGCAGAAATAGGATGGCCTTTCGATAATTGAGGTCATTTATTAAATGGAAAAGCATTGGGGCCAGTGTTATGGTGGAGCAAGTTAAGCTACCACCTGCGATGCTGACATCTCATATGATGGTTCAAGTCTCCACTGCTCCACTTGTGATCCAGCTCCCTGCTAATGTGCCTTGGAAAGCAGCAGACGATGGCCCAAGTGCTTGGGCTACTGCACCCACATGGGAGACCTGGATGAAGCTCCAGGATGCTGGCTTTGGCCTGGCCCAGCCAGTGAATGAGTGGATGGAAGATTCTCTCTCTCTCTGTCTCTCCCTCTCTATAATTCTGACCTCCAAAATAAAGAAGTAAATAAACAAATGAATGTTTTTAAATGGAAAAAAATTTCCTCACATTATTTAAATAGACCAATTCAGCTGAATTACTGATCTACAGCTACAGGAAAGATATAGGTAAGGTGAAGCTATAGCACTTTATAACAGTGGAAGAGTGGGATTTCTCTATGGCTGAATAAACAAGCAGCAAAATACAAACATGACTCCATAAAAATTAACTCTGTTTCTCTAATAGATCCTGTAAACAGAGTTGGGGTTATTAGTATATAGTATATATAAAATTCTGCCACTCAGTGAAGTGGAGACAGCTGGATGGCAGCTGAGCAGAAGACTTGGATAGGCACTTCATAAAGGAACAAGCTCATTTGTCCAATAGCTTACGAAGATTAACACTCTCGTTCTAAAAAATCTGAAATCTGAAATGTCCTGGAACTCAGGACTTTTAAAACTGACATAATGAAAAAAAAAATGCCACAAGTGGAAAATTCAACAGATGACTTTACCTGACAGATCACAAAAAGTAAGGGCACTAAGAAATTATCTAAAATTACTATCCATATGTGGTATATATGAATTTCATATTTAGAGTTGTTTTCTATCCCTAAGATATTGCTTTATGTGTGTGCAGATATTCCAAAATCTGAAAAAAAAATCACAAATACAAAACACTGTTGCTTCCATGCATTTCAGAAGAGGGATGTTCAACCTCTATAAGATATTCTGCCTCATGAGTAATCAGAAAAGGGCAAATTAGAACTACATAAGAAGCCATTTCACATCATCTAGATCCTCAAAAATAAAAAGCCAGATGATATTGCTGTTGGTGTGGAAATGGAACAGCTGTACTTATTAGGCAGTACACTGCTAATGTAAATTGATGCATCCACTTAAAAATAATCTGCCATTATTAAAGTTGTAGATGCACATACACTGTGCTGCACTATACCCAGTATGTGTCTGAAGGAGACCTCTGTACAGACCTAGCTGATGATGCGTGTAGTTGTTCCTGTAGCACTTGTCTAATAACAAACTAACAAAATAACTCAGTTTCTGTCAACAGTGGGATAGGAGATTATGATAATACTAATGCCGTGGAATGCTATATGATACCAACAGTGAGTGAATGAAATTTATAGATCATGTCAAAAACATAATACTGGGATGGTACAAATCACAGAAGAATATGCAGCATGATTCCATTTATATAAAATTCAAGAACAAATTTTTCATATGTGATAGAACTCTAAATGGAACAGTAAACCCAAAATAAAGGGATGAGTGAGTTTATGCACAGAGTAGATTTGGATGGTAACTATTCAGATATTTATTGTATTATTCTTAAAAATAAGCTTACTGTTTCATATTAATAATTAATATAATATTGGTTAGCTCTTGTTAAGATTTAATTGGAAACAGTAACTGCAAACCGAAAAGTGAATCATTTGGGGTAAGAACAGTATTTGTTATGTAAGTATATGCATTTGATCTTTGTGAGTTCAACAATCAGTTTCTTGTGTGTATCTTTAGTTTTTTAATACTGCCTTTTCATCTAATAGAGCAGAATTTTACTACTAACTGTGAAATACTCCAAGATGTGCTCATTTATTTCAAGGGGTGTGGACATTTTAAATTAATTTCCTATTTTCTAAGTATTAAATATATATGGTTTCTCCCTTCATGTATCTTCTGTTTATTATGCACATTTTAGAAAGCTTGAAAAAGGTGTTGCCATTATGAGATTTTTTTTCTAACAAAAAGCATGTATAATGACTTTTACTATTACTGATGCATTTGTGGATAAAACATTTTGTTTCAGAATCTTACCATTTTATTTTGTTTTATTTACTTACCAAACAATAGCATTTACGTGTCAGGTACAATTCAAAGCCCTTTAAAAATGTTCACTTACTTCATCTTCATTACAACCTAATGAGGAAAATACTGTTACCTTCGTATGATAAATCAGGAAACAGAGACACAGAAACATAGTCTAAGCCACATGGCTGGTGAGTGGAGCCTGTGACATGTCTGTGCACTAACCCACTCAGCCATAAGAGACATTGTGAGGTAGACTCCCAGGGGAAAGGTGCCACCAGATCCTTTAATAAAGGATCTGTTTTTGTAGGCTGCTAGCATATGGCCAAACTGTGATGAAATGACATGATTCCTTACATCTGAGAATGTAAAATTACCTTATGACTTTGTAAATCTTATATTTTCCTCATCCTGCTTCCTTCATTTTTTAATATTATTTTTGAGATAATTTTAAAACTTGCATTACAGTCAAAAGCTTATTGGCTATCCTAAATAAAGACTTGAACAGATCCAAGGTGAAGAGGCCGTAGTCCTGCAGGAAAGCAGGTGTAGGCTTTCTAAATGTTCTGCTTCACTCAGCTGAGTCATGAAATCATATCTAATTCCTGTCATTTGTTGGACAAACATTTAAAATAGAGCTTATAGAACACTGCATGTGCAACAAAACTGATACATTCAGGCATTTATTTCTTTTGTAAATTATATATTGCTGGACATTGCTTGAATGTACCCTTAAATGAAATCTGTGTCCATGTGTTCATAAGATGAGGCTGGCAGATAGACCAAAGTACCTGTTTAGTCTAATCGCAGATCTGGCCATAATGCACTAATAGTGACTTTTCTTCTAAAAGTGCGTCAATTGGGTCATAATTTAAAATAAGAAAGTTTGGGGTCAGTGCTGTGGTGTAGTGAGTAAAGCCACTGCCTGCTGTGCCAGAATCCCATGTGGGCACTGGTTTGAGTCCCAGCTGCTCCACTTCTGATCCAGTTCCCTGTGGATGACCTGGAAAAAGCAGCAGAAGATGGCCCCAGGTACTTGGGCCCCAGCCACCTACATGGGAGACACAGATGAAGCTCCTTGCACCTTCCTTGCTCCTGGCTTTGGCCTGCCCTAGCCCCTGCCATTGCAGCCACTTGTGGAGTGAACCAGTGGATGGAAGATTTTTCTGTCTGTTCCTCTTTCCCTGTAATTCTGATTTGCACGTAAATAAATAAATCCTTGTAAGAAATCAAACAATAAATAAGAAAGTTTAATGATAATGTTTATACATGTGGGAGAGTGATGTCGTCTGGGAAATTCTTACAGGAAAACGATTAGACTGGGAATAGAGAAATTTGGGCAATTGTAAATGATTTGTGAAGAAGCTAATAGGGCCCTGAGATAGAGAAGATTCAGACACATCCTTTAGAGCTGTGATTCTTCAGCCACTTGTTGTGCCTTCCATGCAGGGATTCTTCCTCGGGAGAAGATCTTACCCTGTAGTCATGTGTTTATGATATATGTCATTTCTAAGGATTTCAGATTTTCTTTGTGGTGCTTTTTGTCAGCTGCTTCAAATAGCTTAGCTTTCAGTCACAAGTGGTTTTATTGGGCCAAACACATGACTTCTAATGCTTGTTCCTTTAGAGCAGAGACTATGGATGTGGCCTGCTCTCACTTTTAGAGACTCTTCAGAGACAGTGCACTTTTTGTTGGTAAATATCACACTCAGCAGGACTTGGTACTTAGAAATGACTAGTTCAGGAGGAGAAGTTGACAGTTTAATTCCAAAGTCTGTAGCTAGGATGACTGAGTGAGTGGTGATGATACTGGACGAGAGCACATAAGTGAATAACAGTCAACTTAGGAGAATGTGAGGAAGTTAGTTTTGGATATTTTGAGTAGTGAGTTAACCAGTGGGAGAGGTCTTATATGATGATTGACGTTTTTAAAACAGATTTATTTATTTGAAATTCAGAGTGACAAGGAAGGAGAGGAGGGGAAGAGGGAGAGAGAATGAGAGCTTCCATCAGCTGGCTCACTTCAAAAGTGGCTGCAATGGCCAGGGCTGGGCCAGGCTGAAGCCAGGAATTACATCCGAGTCTTCCCCATGGTTGGCAAGGGCCCCAGTATTTAGGCCATCATTGCTGCTGTATTGGATTGTGCAGCAACCATGACTCAAAGCAGTGCCCCAGTGCGGATGCCAGCATTGCAAGCAGCGACTCAACCTGCTGTGCCACAGTGGTAGTGCCAGCAATGAACCTTGAGCTATAAACAGGGGACTGGGCTGGAAACCCAGGTTTGAATCTGTCAGATTGTAAGGGCCGATTGAAACCATGGTACCATCTAGGGAGCATATGGGGGTTGAGGAGGAAAAATGCAGAGAAGACAGGATATTGGGGGAGCATCAGTGTTCCATGATCAAGTAGAGAAAAAGGCCAAAAAAGGATTTAGGAAAGGAGCTTACCAGAAAAAAATGAAATCATCATGTGTCATCCTGAGGATGCAACTAGAAACCACTTCTTTTTAAATAGAACAAACCAAGATAGCTGTGATTTCTAGATGAAGAAGAGGTCAAAATGTAGCATTAATCTAAGCTGTTACATAAAAGTTGTGAGTTTAAGGAAACTGAAGTGTTAAAGTTAGAACAGATTAGATGATCAGTTGTGCCAAATGTTGCAGATTAAGTGTTGTACCTCATTCTTTACATATATTAGCTCGTTTAATCCTCACAACTTCAGTTTTTAAAGAAGGTTCTAGAAGATGAGTTCCAAGAGAGCAGGGAGGTATGTTTTGTTATCTATTTTATTTTCCCAGCTGATGTATAAAATTGGCCCAAATACTTGTGGAATAAGCTAGTGAGTTTGAGATATATAGTGTTATTCTCATTTTACAAATGTGGAAACTGGGCAAGTAATTGAGTAAATTAAGTAATTTACCCAGCTATGTAGTGGCAAAGCCACTAGAGAGAACTGAGCCCAGATCAGGAGCTGGCAGGAAACAGGGATTCTGGCCCTGGAGACTTCTGTGAAGTGAGGATGGAGGAGGGGAGACCGTGTTGGAGTTTGTGATGTTTTCAGGGAGGACTGGGATGGAGGAGAGGAGGAGAGTTTATCATTGCGGTTCTGTGGGTGTCTGTCTGGACTCTGAAAACTCCTGAGACAAGTGTGGATAGAGAGGAAGATTATGAGGCTGTTCTCAACAGATAAGGAGATACGACTAGGTGGCTGGAGTGGAAGAGATGTCATTTTCTTGCTTTGAGTCTCTGCTTTTAAAACACTGGTTAAGGTCAGATCTGATTTGCTGAATGTGATTAATTGACCCCCATGTGGATAGGCTTGCTGCAAAGCTTCAAAAATATTCTGAATGTAAATAACAAAACTGTTCAATCTTACCTGATGTGCCAGCCATACTTAAGGTATGAATTCTAAATGTATCTGTTCCCTGCAAAAAAGCTCCCTCCCTGTTCCACCAGCTGGGACAAAGTTGTGTGTGTGTATGTGTGTGTGTGTGTGTGTATGTATGAGAGTGTGTGTCGGTGTATGTGTCTCTGTGTGTGTGTGTGAGAGAGAGAGAGAGAGTGTGTCGCAGCGCCTCGAGCCCCTTTCTGTCTGGTAGCTGTTGGGCACACAGCCCAAGGATGGCGAGAACAAAGTGCACCTGCTCCTCTGCATCTCCAGCCACTGCCCAGTTGATGCCCTTTGTTCCCAGTTCCCTTGCTGACCCTTTTACCCTCCCCGCCCCCACATCTGTTTGAATGCTTTTGTTTCTAGAAGCTTTTGAAAGCTTGCTTTCTGTGTTATATTGTGTCACAGGAAAAAAAAGTACAATTCATTTTAGCACTAAATTACAGTTAACATTTTAAGTTGATCATTTTCAGAATGTTTTGATAACCTAAGCAGTCAATCTTATTTTGTTTTTAACAGATTATTCAATATGATATTTCATCTCCTTTAAATGGCTCTGATTTCTTTTCATGTATTTCAATAGCATTGCAATTTGCATCTTAGATGTTTCTCTTCAGGGAAAAATAAAAATGGAATAATTTGTTATAGGATTGTACTAAACCTAAAATGTAATTATTTATCATATACATTGAAAGCATAGCTTTCAACATATAGAAATATCCATTTTGTGGTTGTATGATTATCCTTGTGCTTTGTTTTTGTATATGTATGTCTTTCCTAAAAATTACTATCACCCTAGGAGTAGCTCTGAAGAAAGAGTTAATACAAGGTGTCATGACATCTGTGTAATTAAAAGGTTGGAGAAGATGATGGCCATGGTGCCTTTGAGAACAGATGTACTCTTGGCTTGGCAGCTCTGTGTGCTCTGGCTACTTTAAATCTTAGTAGGAAGCAACTGAACTAGGGCTAAGTGACCTTTGACACAGAGCACAAGTGCCCCAAGTATGATTTCTCTTCACCACAATCTGAGTTGTCTGACTGTGCGAAACTGTTTTGCAGAAGCCTTGATGCTTGCTGTGAAGACAACCAAACCAAAGGCTAACACCTTTAGAATAGCCTTGTGTGAAAGACTTCCATCTCCACAAACATAATTATGAAAAATGTCTTGCTAGCTTCATTTCTTCAACAACTTCAGAGTTATTTCTAGTAACTGGATTGTAAGATTTTAGAATCCTGGTTACAGAAACATATAGCAAATGAGAATATATATATAGAAATATGTATATGTGGAAATCTAAATAAATGGAAACCTTAGATTCAGAATATAGAATGATGAGAATTTAGTACTTATTTGAATAAAACAGTACCTTTTGGGGTGTTTCAGCAATTTCTCTTAACAATTTATCTTAAATTGGGAATAATAATACATCTTTTGGCAAAAAGTTAGTATATAAATATAGTTTTTGTATATTGAGGGTTTTTTTTTTCCTCTTTGAGGTGGAGAAGCATCCTCATGCTCTTATTTATTAGGTCTTATAAATCTAACAACAGACCATTGATTGGAGAGAGTAATGAAATACCAACTAAAATAGAAGAAAAAATCTTGTTAGAGAAAAAAAATAGTTTTTCATTGCCATTTTATCTGCTTGCTCTGTATTGTGTAAAGGGAACTTAATAAATCTTGTTAATTTATAGACATCATTAATTCCATTTCTCTCTTAAAAGCGTAGTCATACATGTTCAGTAATGTCAGTTATCACCCTCAGACTGTACTGCTGCTGACTCATCCTTTTCCTTGGGGTTATGATTAGACAAGGATTAGAGATTTTTCCCATCCTCTAACTACTGAGGATAGTTTAAGGCTTTGATAAGTGGGATGTCATACTTCAATAGAGGACATTTTTAACAATCTCAAAACACTTGTAAGATTTTCATTCCAATTCTCCTAAGTAAAATGGCAGTCCAGCTTTAATAATGATGATGTTTGAAGTTTTATTTGGGGTTTTGGAATTGTGTTTGCCACTCTGAAGTGATTACAAAGACAGATTTTTGTTGCCTTTAAAGTGAGCGATGATGGCGTGAGTTGTGCAGTTAATGTATTTCGTAGAGAGAGAAAGCCAATTTTCCATCTATAACTGCTGCCTACTTAAAATGAGATTTTACTCCTCTCTCTGTCAGTCTTGATAGAATTTCAGAAAAGAGCTAAGTACCTATTTGCTTGAGAACATTTGTTTATGAACATTCTTACGTTTTTGTACCTGGTCCAGCACAAGACACACCATTGGACGTAGAGGAGTGTGTCTCTGAACCCTGCTCTCACACTTTGTACTTCATGTTGTCCCGTCACAGTTCTTAGGCGGGCTTACCTTCGTCCCATACTGTTGGACATGATTGTAATTACTTGACAGGGATCTTTGTGTCTAAAGATTTGGAGTTTTCTTCTAGGTTGATTGAGTTCTGGGAGTAGAATTACTGGCCTCACAGTCCACATTGCTAAAGTACATTTGCAGAGGTTCTCGGTCGAGCTCATGCTGTCCAGTATGAATTCCAGCATCCTTTTGGAGGGCTGGTGGGGACATGGCGGGAGAGCACCAGATGAGGTCTGCAGGGATGGTTCCTAACGTTCGCTGTGCTGCGTTGTGAGCTGTCGCCATCTGTTAAAAACATATCTCGGCCAGCGCCGCACTCACTAGGCTAATCCTCCGCCTTGCGGCGCCGGCACCCCAGGTTCTAGTCCCGGTCAGGGCGCTGGATTCTGTCCTGGTTACTCCTCTTCCAGTCCAGCTCTCTGCTGTGGCCCAGGAGTGCAGTGGAGGAAGGCCCAAGTGCTTGGGCCCTGCACCCCATGGGAGACCAGGAGAAGCACCTGGCTCCTGCCTTCAGGTGCGCTGGCAGTGCACCTGCCACAGTGGCCATTGGAGGGTGAACCAATGGAAAAGGAAGACCTTTCTCTCTGTCTCTCTCTCTCACTCTCCACTCTGCCGGTCCAAAAAAAAAAAAAAAAAACAACAACAACAACAACAAAAAAAACCAAAGCACCAAAGCAAACAGCTCCTGACGCTAGAGAAAGGAGGAAGTTGGGGCAGAAGCACAAGACTGTGGCTTACCCTCCTGCTTTTTATCTTAAGGAGAATTGAGCCCAGGAAAATTATATAGACACTGCTTCTCAAACTTGGGAGTTTTTCAACAACTTCCAGTAGAGAAGGCGGGTGTGCAGCTTTGCAAAAGAAGCTGTGTTCTGTGAACATTTTAGGTCACCCGTGCCAGCAATGCAAGCGTAAACAATGTCTTGAAGAGGCATCCATTTACACAAGACAAAATATTTTCATTATTTGTTGATTTTATTTTTTAAATTGACAAAATTTTTTGCTTGATGTACAACATGGTGTTTTGATACATGTGTACATTGTTAGGCCAATTTACATACTTAGCACTGCACATCTATATCATTTTTTGTGGTGACATTGGAATCTGTTTTCTTGGCGGTTTTCCATATAGGACATGTTATTAACCATAGTCACATGGTGTGCAGGCGATCCCTTGAATGTATTCTTTCTGCTTGACTGAAGTTTTGTGTTCTGGTCATCACCTGGGCACCCTCCCACTCCCAGCCAGCCTCTGGCAACCATAGGCCTGCTCTGTGTGCCTGTGCTCTTCAACATTAGTTTCCAGACAGATGAGACCATGTGGCATTTCACTTAACATAACATGCTCCCAGTGCATGCATGCCGTCCCAGGTGACAGCATTGTCTTTCTAAAGCCTGAGTAGTATTCCATTGCACACTGGAAATCTATGCACTTAGTTTCTTCGTTCACCTGTTGACGGACAGTCAGGGCGCTGCCGAGTCTTGGCTGGTGTGAATAGTGCTGCAGGTCTCGCTTCAACACACTGACTTCATTGCTGTACTGTCCTGTACTGTAGTTCTGCTTGTGTTTTTAATTTTCTGAGGAACCTCCATAATGTTTTCTATAGTGACTTACCAATTTTCATGCTCACCAGCAGTGTACAGAGTTATCTTTTCGCCACATCCTCACCAACCTGGTTACATTTCATCTTTTTGAGAACAGCTATTCTGACAGATGTGACGTGGTATTTCATTGTGCTTGTAATTTGTATTTCCCTGTTGATTTCTGACATTGGGCATTTCTTTCACTCTTGAGCAATGTCTATTTAGGTCCTCTGCTCATTTTTTAATCTGGCTATTTTCTTGCTATAGGGTTGTCTCAGTTCTTTGTATAGATTGGATATTAAGCCCTTATCATATGTATCATTTCCAGATGTGTTCTCCTGGTTGGTAGGAGTCTGCAGGTTTTCTTCACTCTGGATTGTTTCCTTTCCTGGCAGAGCTCTATAGTTTGATATAATCCATTTGTCTATATTTTTGCATTTGTTGTATGTGCTTTGGGGTTCATATCCAAAAATCACCTCCCAGACCAATGTCATGGAGCTTTCCTCCCGTATTTTCTTACAGTAGTTTTATAGTTTCAGTTCTTGTTTTCAATTTTTCAATCCATTTTGAGTTGATATTTGTGTGTGGTGTGAGTCTCACTCGTCCTTTGACGTGTCAGATCTGTTTGGAGTTGATGTTTGTGTGTGGTGTGAGTTGGAGGTCCAGTCTCACTCATCCTTCTGCTGATAAGATCTGTTTTCCCCAACATTGTTTATTGGTGAGACCATGCTTTCCCTGTTGTGTATTATTCACATCTTTGTTGAGAATCAGTTGACTTTAAATTGTGTGTTTATTTCTGGTCTTTCTATTCTGTTCATATTTTTGAGATAAATTATTTCCTGATGAGAAAGAGGGCAAAAATTCCTCATCATCTCAGGTACATAGGAAAATGTAATTTGGGTGTAGATTAGCCCTGATTACTTCTCTTTTCAAGAAGCAATTACCTTATCTCTGCCCTTATTCAAAGGCGACTTGATCTCTATTAATAATTTAGGCAACCAAACATCATTAATGGTTGTGGAAGAAATCTGACGCTAGCCTGTCTGTGCTGATATAGAACTGGGTTTTACCTTCCAGAGACTTTGGTAAAATCAAGCTGAACAGCGCTCACCAGAAGAGAAGAATTTTCTTGGACCAGATTAAAATGTGTGGTTATCAGTTAGATGCATGTAAGAAGGGTCGCAAATGAGCATGTGGATAATTAGCTTCCTAAAGTAAGAATAACAAGGACTGAGTAGTTGGCTGATTCCTAATAGCAGACGCTGAGCGTTGTCAGCTGGTTTTTTGGTCCGTTTTAATAATTGATGGCTTGGGTCCGATTTATAAAACTTGTAAATTAAAAACACAAATTAATGGATAAAAATATATTACTAAAATGTTTTCAAGTGGAAAAAACACAAGTTGGCTGAATAGTGATAATTTTTAAACTTTCCTAGTCTTTGAATTCGCTATTTAGAGTCCCTTGATAGATTGTAGAGTTAGAAATAGTGAGTTCATTGCTTGACTGAATAAATAATTCATATGGCACAAAAGAGGCCTTTTCTTTCTCCCCAGTTCCTTTCTCCCCCATTATATTCACTTTCTCCCTTTTAAAAGGCTCCTTTACAGCCAGAGAGCAACTTTGTGTGAATGTGCAAGGGTTTGGGCATAGTTTCAACCTCAGTGTTAGCTGAATATTTGGGGTCACGTAAGAGAACGAAGAATCTGTCTTGAATGTGTATTCTCTGGTAGCAACTGAAAAGAAATATAGTCATCGTCATCAATTGCTCAACCCTATCCTTATCAGAGGGTTCCCTTGAAATATCTTTTATTAGTGAAATACACTTTATTTTTGGACATAGAGTCTTTCATAGTTTCTGCTACAAAGTACAATTAAGTCTTGAATTAGAGTAAATAACTTAATTCCATGTAGTTTTTCAGAAACAATCTTATTAGATTAAATTAACAATTTGTATTAGTCTGGTAAAATATGACATTTTTAAAACGTATTTTTATTGTAAAATTATTTTCCAAGAGTTATGTTGATTATGTGAATTGTTTGTGTGGAGTTCCATATTTCTGCCTTGTCTTTTAGTATCAAGTGTGCCAGCTTGTTTTCCCTCTGCTATTCTAGACCATAAGCGACTCAATGCCTGCACTGGGTCCTGGCAGGTGTCTGCTCAGCCTGTCCATGTTCTCTGATAACGGTACTACTGGAGACCAGGTTTATCCTTCGTAAATCAACTGCACCCCTACTTTTCTAATCAATTAGTAACTAATAGCCTTCAGAGGACATCTAAACATTTTTTTTTAAATCTCCTTGCATTCACCACATTTTGTGGCCATGTAACAGAAATTTAAACGAAACTAATGGCTTGTAATCCAGACTACTATCAACTGGAAATACTTACGAATACACATTTTGTGCTTCTCCATTATGCATTTACTTCATTAAAATGTTTACCTTTAAATTTCTAAACAGGATAACATACTTTATTTAGTATAATCCAGTGTTAATAATTTATTGTATGCTAATTCTTCATATGACAATAATCCATAATATATGGCTGTATAATATTTTATATATAATCCATAATTTATACAGATAGATGTAATCTTTATGCTCTACTTTGATATAAACAATAACCAAACTCTATCCTGTTCCCTATTTTCTTTTCTTTTTCAAATTTCAAGTGTTGCCTTTATTTTTTAAGATGTGGTGATTCAAATAGATCTAGCATATGACCCACTCCTGGGAATGTATCCAAAGGAAATAAAGTCAGCATATAAAAGAGATGTCTGTACTCCCATGTTTATAGCAACTTAACTCACAATAGCAAAGATAAGGAATCAGCCTAGATGTCCATTAGCTGATGACTGGATAAAGAAAGCGTGTAAAATATTCCCATGGAATACTACCTAGCCTTAAGAAACAGTTAAATCCTGACTTTTGCAGCACAGTGGATGGGACTGGAGATAGTTAGGCTAAGTGAACTAAGCCAGACCCAAAAAGACGCATTCCTCTCTTTTTCTCTAAGAGTGTATCAGCGGTGTGGCTGTCATGTCACTGAGTCATCCCATGCACATGACAAAATACCCTTCTTTCCCCATGTTGCCATTATCGTGACTCCCTCCCTGTGTGATATTAATACCTGTTTTCCAGGAAAAAATAGTGTCTCTGTATATGTGCATAATGTAGTAAATGTGGCAAAATGCTAATAATTGTTAAGTTTGAAAGCTAAAAAATAAAACTTAAAAAACTAAATTAAAAAAGACTTGATTCAGTCAGTTTTAACTTTACCCATCAGTATGAGGAAACCTCAGAAACGGTAACGGAAAATGGAGTTAAAAGTGTGCTTGCTTGGTTCAAAGAAATTTTCATTTGAGAGGCAAAGAGAGCTTCCAAAATGCTGGTGCTCTTGCCAGAAGCTGACAATGGCCACGGCCAGAGTTGGGAGGTGGGAACTCAGTCCAAGTGCCAGGGACTCCCTGCTTGAGTCGCAGTGCTGCACCTGGGACTGCGCATCAGCAGGTGGCTGGAGTCAGGACCCAAGCGAGGGATTGAACCCAGGTCGTGGAATACAGGCATGCCAACCATGTCTTACCCATGCTAAGCCAAAGGCCTGTCCCAGGCTGAACAGTTTTTTAAAGCATTGTATAATTTTTTTCATGTAATAGAAAAACTGTGCACCAAAATAAACTCATATTTTTAGTTCTATTTCTCCAGACTTTTTGGTATGTTAATAGTCATTGTGATTTTATGACTCATTATGATTTTTAAGTGGTGAACCATGTTGTTTATGTAAATGAAGTTTAAACCTTAGTTTAATCCTTAAAACTTTTGACTTTTTTACAATTCTATTCTAGTAGTCATAGAAACCAAACATTTGGGGTTTCTATTGGCCATTTAAAAGGCTAAGGGACTTGGGTTTCTCTTACCAATTGCTGTATAACAAACAACCCCCAAGTTTAGTGGCTGTTCTCTCTCATCATCTCAAGGGTTTTATTAAGTGAATTTTTCTGCTGTGTGGTCTTGGTTGGTGTGCTAAGAAGGCAAGGCAGTCCAAAATTGTCTCCTGTATGTGACTGAGAGTGGGTGCAGGGGCAGGGTGCCGGCTGGAAGGCGGCTGGGGCTATCCCAGGGCCACAGTGCTCCTTAAGCATGCTCTTGAACTTACCTGGGCCTCCTGATAGCATGGTAGCTGGATTCTAAGAAGGAGTGTTTCAAGTGGCAGAGGTAGATTGGACAGCCCTTCTAAGGCCCTGATTTTGGAGTTACCTGGAATCACTTCTGTCCTTTTTATTAGTCAAAATGGTTATAAGGCCAGGCTGGATCAGGTGGGAGGGACATAGGCTTCATTTCTCGATGGGGGATTAGCAGGATCACACTGTAAAGGAGCAAGTGTCAGCTGGCACTGTGGCGTAGCGGGTAAAGCTGCTGCCTGCAGTACTGGCATCCTATGTGGGCATCAGTTCGAGTCCTGGCTGCTCTACTTGTGATCCAGTTCTCTGCTATGGCCTGGGAAATCAGCAGAAGATGGCCCAAGTACTTGAGTCCCTGCACCCACATGGGAGACCCAGAGGAAGCTCCTGGCTCCTGGCTTCGGATCAGCACAGCTCTGGCTGTTGCGGCCATCTGAGGAGTGAACCAGCAGATGGAAGACCTCTCCCTCTCTGCCTCTGCCTTTCAAATAAATACATACATATTTAAAAAAGAATAAAAGAGCAAGTGTTACTGCATTTTGGATGTGGTTTATCTGCAGAGATTTACGTTGTAGAAGCTTGGTTCTCAGAGTGGTGAGGTGGAGGAGAAGGCACTGAGGTTGTGGGGTTCTGTGCTTGTGGAGGGATGGGTGCTGGGACTGGGGAGAGTATTAGTTCTCCTAAGAGGGACTGTTAAAAGGCTCGGCCACCCCAGAAAACATGGCCTTTCTGCAAGCAGCCTCTTCCCTTTCTGTTTCTCTGTCACATTGTGATGTAACGGAGGGAGGGCATCTCTTGCCAGGATTCCAGTGCCATACTGTTTGGACCTTCCAGCCACCACTTGTGAATCAAATAAACCTCTATACTTTGTAAGTTGCCCATCCTCAAGTATGCTGTTTAGACAACACAAACTGACCTAAGACAAGTGGAATATATTGTAGCCACTTCTGGAAATGCAAACTACCACAGGAAGCGTTGAGTTTTCCTGAGCGGAAGTTTTGCTGTCACCACATTTCAGAAACTGGCATGGTCAGGCAAATGTGGATTTCAGTACTGGCTTTACACGAGTCATTTAAGTCACTCTTTTCTCATCTGTACACCAGTACTCTCAGCCTTAGAGGACTGGCAGTTCTAAGAGAATATTTGATTGGAAGTTCTCTTGCTGCCCACCACTCTTTGTCCATGCCCTGCATGGCCGGGAAGTATGTATACAGCAGTACCACCTTACCTGCAGTTTCCACATTCTGCAGTTCTAGACACCTGAGTCAATCATAGTCCGAAAATGCTAAAGGGAAAATTCCAAATAGAACTCAGTGTGATGAAAATCGTGTACTGCGTGCTGCATCGTCATCAGGATGTAAATCATCTTTTGTTCGGAAGCTACACTGCCCCCTGCACGAAGGCAGTGTGAGGTATAGAAGTGGTGTGTCTGAGGTTTGGTACTGTCTACGATTGCAGGCATCCATTGAGCATCTTAGAATATATCCCTCATGGCCAGTGTCATTGCTTACTTGGCTAATCCTCTGCATGTGTCACTGGCACCCTGGTTCTAGTCCTGTGTGGGGCGCCAAGTACTAGTCCTGGTTGCTCCTCTGCCCCTTCAGCTCTCTGCTGTGGCCAGGGAAGGCAGTGGAGGATGGCCCAAGTGCTTGGGTCCCTGCACCCGCATGGGAAACCTGGAGGAAGCACCTGGTTCCTGGCTTCGAATTGGCACAGCACCGGCTGTAGTGGCCATTAGGGGAGTGAACCAATGGAAGGAAGACCTTTCTCTCTGTCTCTCTCTCACTGTCTATAACTCTACCTGTCAAATTAAAAAAAAAAAAGAATATATCCCTTGTGAGTAAGGGGAAAGTTACTTTATTTGTGATGATAGTTAAAATGATAAATCATAATCCATCTAAAGTCTCACCAAGACATTTGAATAGTTTTAATGTGAGTGAAGTTTATAATAGTCACATAATTGATCAGTTTTGTAATCTAGGCTTCTTTGGAAGGCAGAGTTACATAGGGAAGGAGGGAGGGAGGGAGGGAGGGAGGGAGAGAGAGAGAGGGAGGGAGAGGGAGAGAGAGAGAGAGAGAGAGAGAGAGAGAAAGAGAAAGAGAAAGAAAGGAAGGTCTTCTATCTGCTGATTCACTCCCCAAATGGCCACGACAGCCAGAGCTGGGCCAGTCTGAAGCCAGGATCCTGGAGCTTTATAGGGGTCTCCCACATGAGTGCAGGGACCCAAGGACTTGGGCCATCTTCCACTGCTTTCCCAGGCCATGGCAGAGAGCTGGATCAGAAGTGAGCATCTAGGACTCAAATTGGTGCCCATATGGGATGCCAGTGCCACAGGCAATGACTTTACCCACTACACCACAGTACAAGCCCCTAGAATTCTTTATTAATTATTCTTTATGTACTATTTACAATGTAGGAAGCCACTGGTTTGGTGGCTGACTGACTCTGTATTTGCCAAAGTCTACAGTCTATCCTAGCTTCTGAAAGTCTCCTGACTTTCTTAAACAATCTTAAGGTCAAATACAGAATTTGTGATGCAATTTATAAGTCCCTAACCATAGGGATTAAGACAATCAGAGAAACAAGTCTGCAAATATAGATAATTTCCTAGTGGGCATTTGTAGGGAGAGTGTAGAGATGGGATACTTTCTTTGTTTAAGAGAAGCATGGTGGCGCCACGGCTCACTAGGCTAATCCTCCGCCTAGCGGCGCCGGCACACCAGTTCTAGTCCCGGTTGGGGCGCTAGATTCTGTCCTGGTTGCCCCTCTTCCAGTCCAGCTCTCTGCTGTGGCCAGGGAGTGCAGTGGAGGATGGCCCAAATGCTTGGGCCCTGCACCCACATGGGAGACCAGGAGAAGCACCTGGCTCTTGCTTTCAGATCAGCGCAGTGTGCTGGCTGTGGCAGCCATTGGAGGGTGAACCAATGGAAAAGGAAGACCTTTCTCTCTGTCTCTCTCTCTCACTGTTCACTCTGCCTGTCCGAAAAAAGAAAAAGAGAGAAGCATGGACATGGATTCTCAAAGTCCGATTCTTTAAGAAGCAGCTGTGGTTTGCTCCAGTCCCAGTGGTTGCCAGTGCCACCAAACTACGTCACTGTCACTACATACTTTGATCACCAATACCACTTACAGAAATATAAGAAGTACATGACCTGATTTGCTCTTAGTTCTTTTTTTTTTGGACAGGCAGAGTTAGAGAGAAAGGTCTTCCTTCTGTTGGTTCACCCCCCCCAAATGGCCACCACTGCCAGCGTGCTAAACCGATCCGAAGCCAGAAGCCAGGTGCTTCCTCCTGGTCTCCCATGCGGGTGCAGGGCCCAAGCACTTGGGCCACCCTCCACTGCCTTCCTGGGGGCCATAGCAGAGAGCTGGACTGGAAGAAGAGCAACCAGGACAGAATCTGGCACCCCAACTGGTACTAGAACCCAGAGTGCCAGCGCTACAGGCGGAGGATTAGCCAAGTGAGCCGCGGCGCTGGCCATTTGCTCTTAGTTCTGACAGTGAGGAAAATATTGCTTATAAACAATACCTGCTGGGGCTGGGGCTGTGGTGTAGTGCGCTAAGCCTCCACCTGCGGTGCTGGAATCCCATATTGACTCCAGTTCTAGTCCCGGCTGCTCCTTTTCCAATCAAGCTTTCTGCTATGGTCTGGGAAAGCAGTAGAAGATGACCCAGGTGCTTGGGCCCCTGCACCCGTATGGGAGACCTGGAAGAAACTCCTGGATCCTGGCTTTGGATTGGCGCAGCTCCTGCCTTTGCAACCATCTGGAGAATGAACCAGTGGATAGAAGACCTTTCTCTCTGTGTCTCCCTCTTTCTGCCTCTCAAATAAATTAAAAAAAGAAAACACTCTAAAAACAATACCTACAGGAGACAAAAACAAAATATTACACTAAATGTAAAAGACAGCTGAAATACTGGCAATAGAAGTCAGGAAGAACTTTCAGATAGTCATCATGATCAGATACTGATTTCCCGGGAAAACATATATATATAACATATAATATAACGTATAGCAGTATTATGGGTTGCATGGGCAATGCTGACAATGGGAAGGAGGTAAAGGACGTGGATTTAGCTCTCCCAAGCTTGCCTATTGAAAGTTAAGGGGAGGTGCTAACGCTGTGGCACATCTGGTTAAACCCCTGGCCTGAAGCGCCAGCATCCCATATGGGCACTGGTTCTAGTCCCGGCTGCTCTTCTTACGATCCAGCTCTCTGCTATGGCCTGGGATAGCGGTAGAAAATGGCTCAAGTCCTTGGGCCCCTGCACCCACTTGGGAGACCCAGAGGAAGCTCCTGTCTCCTGGCTTTGGGTTGGCACAGCTCCGGCAGTTGCAGCCATCTGAGGAGTGAACCAGCAGATGTAAGACCTCTCTCTCTGACTCTACCTCTCCTTCTCTCTCTCTGTAACTCTGTCTTTTAAATAAACGAAATAAATCTTAAAAGAAAAAAGGAAGTTAAAGGAAGCAGGGGGCAGGAAAGGGAGATGTTTTTACTTCCTTTAAAAAAATTAGTGACAATGTAATTTCGTTGCATTTTCTCATTTTCAAGCATAGACTTTATAAGAATTTTGGGGATAAGCTTTGAAGTTTTATGTGAAGCACCTTTTTCCCCTTTTTGTAACACACAGTAAAAGCCTTTAGAATGACTTATTTGTATAGTAGTTGATTTACCGAGTATGTTCATGCATATTACTACATTTTCTTGATGCTAGGAGACCATCAGTTATAGACTTATCCTTTGATTTAATAAGAACTTTTTGGAACAAATTGTTTTCTTGGGAGAGGAGGAGCATTTGATCTAAGGATTATTCTGAATTTTTTTTTGCTGTAGGCATTGTGGCCACATGCTATTTTTGACCTCTGGATTTTCAGATTGGTAGTATAATTCTGAGGCACATCTCGGAATTACTTTGGCTAGGTTTCTATTTCCTATTTAGTTATTTGAGTTTCCCCCTAGTTATATTACATAAGAGTAGAAGTTAAGTACCTTCTGTTGAAAGTCATCCAGAAGACTTTACTAGACAGATTTGGTACCTGCTTAGAATTTTCACTTGAGGGGCCAGAGTTGTGGCATAGTGGGTTAAGCCACCACCTTTGATGCTGCATCCCATATGGGCCCCAGTTCATGTCCTGGCTGCTCCATTTCCGATCCAGCTCCCTGCTAATGCAGCTGGGAAAGGCAGTGGAGGATGGCCCAAGTGCTTGGGTCCATGCCACCCTTGTGGGGGACCTGGATAAAGCTTCTGACTGCTGACTTCAGCCTGGCCCACTTTGGCTATTGTGGCCATTTAAGGAGAAAACAGGCAGATAGAAGATCTCTGTCTCTCCCCTTCTGTCTCTAGCTCTGCCTTTCAAATAAATAAATGATAAATGAATCTTTTTTTAAAAGGTTAGGAAACTAAAAAAAATTACAAAATTTTTTTCCACTGAGAAAACTTCAGTTAACACAAATCAGCCACATGTCACTGGCAGTTCTGCATACATTGTAACTTTTTATTTCAATGGTACATTATAGTCATTTTTGTAAAGATGTTTTATGAGGTAATTAGGGGATTTAAAATTAATTTAAAATTCAATCATATATGGTTCTGTTGATGCAGATAACTGAAGTGATAGATAAGACATATTTTAGTTATATTGATCTTCATACATAGATACAAACATACATATATATATATATATATATAATGTGAGGTATTGTTAAAAGTATAATATCAGGATTCTCTACTATCTACTATAAAACTCCTAATGATTTGAAAAATGTTTTAGTGAAAATTATGTGCCTTTTGAGCTAAGAAATTAGATTCTTTTTTTTCTCTATGTCCAATAGTTGCATCAGACGACAGAGCAAGTGTTAAATAGCATTTTTTGAAGGTAAAAAATCTTGATTGTTGGAGACTTAAGATCACAAAATATGTGGTAGAGCTGGAATTACTCCCATGTCTCCCAAAACTTTCAGATACTTGATGCTGTCAACTGTATTGTGCTATCTTTTCAGCAATAATTCATTTAGTTATGGTTTAAGTTCAATTTATTATGACCCATTCATTCAACAAATGTTTACCAAGTGCTGTTGCATGTCAAGAATTGTGTTAAGTGATAGTGGAAGACAGTAGACAATTAGCCAAGCCAACAACTTTGGTAAGGACTGAGACCTGGCAAATAATTACAAGTGATTCTCTGGGAGTGCTGGTGGTGACATCAGGGAAGGACAGCTAACTTCTAGGCTTAGATGAGAAAGAAGCAGCATGAGTTAGCCAGACCTGTGGATTGGGAGAAGAGTTAGGTGAAACAATGTAGGCAACAGATCTCTGCAGAGGTAAGAGGAAGAACTCAAAGGATGGCAGTGTGACTGAGCATTGAGAGGGAGACAAAGAGGTGGAGCAGAAAGCAGGGAGCAGATTATGTATTCTTGTTGAGGATTTTGGCCTTTATCCTAAGGGATCTAGGGAAGCCAGGGAAAGGTTTTAAGTAAGAGTTGCCATGATTAAAGTTTCATCTGAAAACCCTACATCAGACTTCAGTAAATCTAGAAGCAATGTTTTTAGAAGCTATTTCAGGTTGTCACAGCAGTGGAGTAGGAGAGAAGTGAATAAGTTTGAAATTTGGGATGTAGACAAAGTGTGGTATTTGACCAAAATTTAAAGCTAGTATTGTTACTGTATCAACTATTGAATTTCACTGTAAGATCATCTCTAAAATCTTTCAGTAACTTATACTTAATGTTAGGAATTGAATGCATTGTACAATACAGTTTAGAAAACATTGTTCCTTAAAAAATAATTTTTGAATTGAGTTAATCCCTGTTGTTTCTAACTCTATAATTAGCATAGGAAGAATTTAAAAGAGATTTTGGCACTTAATTTATATGTTAAAGCCCTTAAGTAATTTGTACATACATGATGTATACACATTGAGTTCATATCATTTATTAATATCACATTTGAAAATCAATTAGTGTTCTATTCTTGGTTAATTGATCAGAACTTAGATAAGGATTTGGAACCATTTTCTTTTACCATTGCTCTTTATTAAGGAAGAATTTATTGTTGAATCATTGGGTCTAGAAATAAACTTCTAGTTAAATTTAAATATTTAAGAGGAAAACATTTTGTGAACATACTTCCCTGAATTCCTTATAAACTGCTATGCCTTCTTAGCCAGCAGTGTTTCTTGTGTGTAGGTTAGTCTTGGCTGTTACTTACGGCTGTTAATAGTCTGTTGTATCAGAGACAGCATAATCAAGCACCTGTAAGGGCCTTGACTCTGAAGAGTTAGTTCACTTAAGGGAGCGATTCAAGCACTGGGTCCCAGACGATTTGTACTTGTTGAGTGGGGAGCAGCACGGCTAATATTCTAACTCACCTGATTTTGTCCTGTGATTTGTTTAAGCCAGTTGTTGCCAGATTTTTCAGTTTCTTCAGGACGATGCTGAAATACAGGTTTTTATGTGAGTTAGTTTGCAACTAATGCAGATATTTTTCAAACCCTCTGTGACTGTCCCTGTCTCTGTGAGGGTACAGTTGGCTTACAGGTCTCCAGTTTGCTGTTTTGTCTTACAGAACTTTGAAAGGGTATGCTGTGAAGTTAGGCGGTCAAAATTACTTGTAGGTAAAGTAAATGTTGAAAGAAGGAAGGGATGAAGAGGAGAACATAAGATTGTTTTATAGGTACAAGGCAAGTTGTTCATATTTTTAGTTTTAGTTCAAAGAAAAACTCGTATCTTCATCATTTTAAAGCTACTTCAGAGCATCCTTCTAGTATCTTCAACCATATGAATATGCATATCTTGGAACTCAACCTGGGATGACAGCGTGCAGGGCGTAGGGGACCAAAGGACTGTTAAAGAGAGTCTAGAGGTTCTCAGAGAGTGGTGAATAAAGTATTGTGGGAACAAGAGACAGTTGAGATCAGAGCAGATCAACTTCAAGAGCATAGCAATCTGCATACATCACAGGCCCATGAAAGCATTACTGTGCTAAAAACATAATTCAACATGGTTCTTAAAATTTTGTTTGTTTATTTATCAGGCAGAGTGACAGATGAAAAGAGAGAAAGAGAGATCTTCCACTGACATTGTCTAAATGGCCACAACAACCAGGGCTCCCTCCTCCAGATCAAAGCCAGGAGCCAGGAACTCCATCCAGCTCTCCTAAGTGGGTGGAAGGGGCCCAAGCACTCTGGCATACTCAGCTTCTCTCCCAGGCACGTCAGTAGGTTGTTGGATTGGAAGCAGAGCAATCAGGAGTGGAACCAATATCTTAACATGGATTCCAGTTTTGCAAGCTGCTGGTTAACTGGCCACGCTACAACACCACCTCCTGATTTGACATTTATACTGATAATCAAGAAAAAGTAGGGGCTTGCGCTATGGCGCAGTAGCTTAATCCTCCGCCTCTGGCGCCAGCATCCCCTTTGAGTGCCGATTCGACTCTCAGCTACTCCGCTTGCAATCCAGCTCTATGCTATGACCTGGGAAAGCAGTAGGATGGCCCAAGTCCTTGGGCCCCTGCACCTGCACAGGAGACCTGGAAGAAGCTCCTGGCTCCTGGCTTCAGATCTGTGCAGCTCCTGATGTTGTGGCCATTTAGGGAGTAAACCAGCAGATGGAAGACCTCTCACTCTCTCACTCTCACTGTCTGTAACTCTACCTCTCAAATAAATAAATTTTTTTTAAAAAAAGAGGTGAAATTGTTTGATGTAATAATGTGTTCTAAATATACCCTTCCCTCTGACAAATATAATATACACTCATTATACAAAAGTTACAAAATATGGTAATAGATGTATAAAAATAGTATGTAGCATTTTTTAAAAGCCACAAATGAGGTAAAATATATTTTATAATGTTCTAAAAGTCATTAAATAGAACTTGGCAAGTCTTAGTTTCCTAATAGCTAACTAGTTTTAAAATTAAACTAATTATGGCTTGAGTAAAAAGAATGTTGGTTGACTCACTAAGAAGGTATCAGAAGAGACATACATTAGGGTTAGTTATGCCAGTGGCTCAGTGATTTTTCTCAAGGACTCAGTTTGTCTTTCCACCCTGCTCTTTCTACCTCCTGTTGCCTTGCTCCCAATACTGCTGTTAAAGAATGGCTGCTGGGGGGCCGACGCCATGGCACAGTAGGTTAATCCTCCACCTGCAGTGCCAGCATCCCACATGGATGCTGGTTGGAGTTCTGGCTGCTCCTGTTCCCATCCAGCTCTCTGCTATGACCTGGGAAAGCAGTGGAAGATGGCCCAAGTCCTTGGGCCCCTGCACCTGTGTGGGAGACCAGGAAGAAGCTCCTGTCTCCTGGCTTTGGATCGGCCCAGCTCCAGCTGCCACGGCCATTTGGGGAGTGAACCAACAGAAGGAAGACCTTTCTTTCTGTCTGTTCCTCTCACTGTCTGTAACTCTACCTCTCAAGTAAATAAATAAAACTTAAAAAAAAAAAAGAATGGCTGCTGGTTACAATGAAGATTGTGTTTTCCTCCTTCAGATCTAAAGGGAGAATTAACTTCTCTTGGTTTCTCAGAGTAATATACCTTATTTTCCTTAAGAGGTTTCTGTCCACTCTTTCTCCTAACTTGCTTCCCATTGGCCTACAATTGTTTAATTCTAGCTATACTTTAAATAATGATTGATAAGGGGGTTGGGCTTACCATAATGGATTACACCAAGCTGCCTTGACCATGAGATGTGGGTTTAGAGATCAGATCACAGATTAATGGGGAGAAAGAGAGATTGGATAGGCACTCAACATGGTCTAGCACAGTAAGTGCTAAGCATAGTAAGAATTATGTATTTACCTGAAATTTCAATTTGTGTGAAACACTACCTTCTCTTCTAAAGCCTTTACATACAAGGTGAGTCCCCAGGGAATCTATTTTGCCTCCAGTCTTCCAGCACTCTGTAGCAGAGCTAATTCAGAAAATCTGCTAAATGAGTCAAAGTTTTTCCTAAAATTCGCTTGTCATTTAATGGAACCCTTTCTGTAGAATAAACTTTGTATACCATATATGGAACAAAGAAGTTTAGAAAAGTACCACTCCTTGAATAACTGTTACTTTGAAAGGTTTATGTTCTCTTTCTGTCCTTCTCTTCAAAGGAGTTTTGTTCTTTAATTTCTGTTGTAAAAAGTGTCATCTTTATTGCCAGATTATAAAAATGAAGTATAACTTAGGGGATAAGTTACATAGCAAAAAAGAAGTAATTATTTTTAAATTTTTAAATTCTCATATAGAACATACTAATATATAACTACTTAACATTTGACTAAAATATTTAAGCAGTTGACTATATATTTCATTTCTTTCAGGTTTTAGATTTCTGAGTGTTAGCCAAATATTTTAGTATCTGGGTCACAGTCATTACAAACAAATCTAGGCCAAAATGGTTTATGTTTCTCATTTGCCAGCTTAGTTCTATCTTTGACCATGCTCTGACTTTTCAGTATTTGATGTTGCTTCAGCTAGACTTTATTTATATATATTTGTACATTATTGTGTTAATTCTTTGTGTGTAGTTGAGTCTTCTTGTGTCTTTTGTTTTTCCTCCTAAATCAGGGTAACAAAGCAAATAAATGACTATGCTCTTGGCTGCTATGTTTCAGAATTGTCACTGTACAAAGGGTCACACATGTTAAATTACCTACTGCAGTGCTAATTATTGTGCGAAGCCTTGTTTAAAATGCCAGAGAGACTGTGCTTTTGGCACTTGTGCTGTGACATTTTTTTAAAGATCCAAGCTGTGTGCAACTTGGTATTGAAAGCTTGAAGACTCCTACAGACTTCACATAAATTTAAAATGTAAAGCTGTTTTCTCCCTTCATACTATGTGTTACAGCATTTTTCTCTAAGTAAAACGAGATGTCTTAATGAGATAAAGGGAAATGAGAGAGCGGTAAAGTGGAATAACAAAAATTTCCCCTCCTTCATGGGGTGCTGAGGGCTCCAGGAGTCCGTTTTGAATCACACTTTTACTTTTGAAAGGGGAACCATTTACTGTCAGCTAGTGTTAATGAATACTCCATAGTTTTCTCTGTCTTAAACTTTAAAAGTTTCTGTCTTTAGAATTTTAATATTTCCTTCTAAATTTGTCATTCTTGTTTTTGCATATGGTATCCTGTTGGGAAATTATAAAATGATAGCATAGACACTTCCTGAAAATTTCTAGATAAATTAAGATCTTATTCATGAAGAATTATTGTAAATTCAGTTGTAATTTTTTTCAGATCTTCAGTGTGTATCTTTTCTGATTGCTAGAACATTTCATCTTAACCATTCTTATTGCAAAATATTTTAGAATATCTTATGCACGTTAATGACTCAGGATTGTTGTTAAATCTAGTTCTTAGTAGCTGGCACTGCTTTGTGCTTTTAGGTGGTATCCCTGTGTTTCTAAACTTGATATTAATTTGTGAAACTACTAGCATGCAGAGAAGGGTATCTGTGAATAATGTAAGAGAAAGAGGGTTCTTAACTGGCTTGAAGGGCACTTCAATGAGTAAAGTACTTGGGCTTTACGATGTTTGCTTTATTTTACTTAGTACTTCCCCTATGCCCCATGCCCTTGCCCCCTTTTGACTTAGTCTCTTTAACATGGTATTTGGCATTGTTCCAAATAGTATTGTAAGAAGGATGAGTTTAGACTATGGAGCTAGAAAAAAGGATGGGAATTAGAGTTGGATCAGTTGGAAGCTCTGGGACTTTAAGTGAATTTACAGCTGTAAAATGGGTATGTTCTTATATTTCAGGCTATGGATGAGGATTTAAAAATAATGGATCTTCAATCTGATGTAGGAGGTATTTTACAGATGCTAGTTCTCTTTCCTTTTGCTGTAAGATAAGTGATCTACTTACTTTGGAAATAGCAACTGCCTCTATTAGTAGGATGCTGTGAGGATTAGTGAGTCAGTATCCCTAAAGTATGGTTGCTTTTAAGGTCTCTCCAATGTATTCAGAAATAAATATTATGTGATTAGTATAGTGCTGATTAATTTGGTTGATCTTGTGAATAAAATGTGCTAGAATATTTCTGAGGACAAATATAAATTCAGATGCAAAAAATTTTGAATGTGGAAAACGTTTGTTTTGTTTAAATAAAATTATGCTGAAATGTTTTAGTATCCCAAAGGGATCACAGGCAACTATGTGCTATTTTTTCATTGCAAAGTTGTCTCTTGCTATGTACTGTATCTACAGGGGATTTTGGTCCAGGACTCCCACTCCCCACCCCACAGATAAAACACGATGATGCCCAAGTCCCTTATATAAAATGACGTAAAATTTATGTAGAACCTACAAAAACTTCTCCATCCTTTAAATCATCTCTAGATTACTCAGAATGTATAATTTACAACCTGAATGCCATGTGAATAGTTATTACATTGCATTGTGTATGAAATAATAACAAGAAAAGAAAGATGTGTATGTGTCAGTACAGATGCAACCATCCTAGAACTAATGACATATCACATACCAGCAACGTGTTCTTGTCCCCAAATATTTGGAGTCCAGGGATACAGAAGGCTATCCATATATACTCACTGAAGTCCCACGGAGTTGTCAAGCCATTCTGCATCTCCTAGTGCCATAGCAGCAGTGGTGACACACCAGCTGCAGTGAGTGTCACTATATATGTGCTATAGTAAATTGCATATCCATTAAATTTTAATAATAGTCAATACTTTTATTTAACCTGTAAACATATCATATTATAGGGCATAATCCATTTAATTAGTATACTAAACACATAACTGGTACTTTAGCATTTTGATAGTACCAGAGGAAGAGAATGAAACCAGCGTGGCCTCTGTCTTTCAGAGTAATGTGTACATGTCATGGTAACCACAGGAACCATTTGATTGAGAAGATCACACATGTAACATAGTGGGATTTTGCTGAAGCGGCCTATTAAGTTTTTTTGAAAAGGTAGGGTGGGACTGGGTGAGAATCACAGATATGATTGTGATATAAACATCCTTATGTTTAATGTTAGTAAGATAAGTTAAAGGTAGGTTCAGTGGAACAGTAATTCCCTCTCACAGGAAAGAAACTAGCTTTGTTGTTTATTGAAATTTATCCACAAATACTTGATACATTCATTCATAATGAGTAAAACTAAGATTTATTATTGATTTCTTCTTGTTAACAGGCTAACTTTGTGAATATTTTACACCATGAACTGTATTAAAATACGTTGATATGCCCTACAAGGAATATAACTTAATTTTTAATCTCTAGATTACCATGATTTGTGAGCATTCTATGTATTAAATTAAATTTTTTCTTTCCTCCTCAGTAATACGCTTATGCCTTTTGATAAAAAAGCAGTTTGGAGCTGTTTGGCTCTAGCAAATGAGAGCTAATTAACCCCAGGCCACGTGTGACTTACCCACTCCCAAGCCTTTGCGGAAGCCACTCTCCACCTTGGCCACCACGGCTTAGTTCTTCACTGTGACTCTTAGCTCTCTGGGGCCACTCCTAAGTGCACTCCTGACAGCTTCTGCTCTCTGCCATCTCATCCTACCAACACAGGATAGGAAGTTGCCAGAAGAAATAAGCCTAAGACTTAAATCATCTTTAATAAATGGGTTTTTTTTCCTCACAGCAATGGGTGAACCAGTCCTTTGCATTATTGTCTCTATCCATTTTCAAGGCCAGGTTAGACTATCAGAGCATGACCCATTATGCATACCATTGCCCAAACAGTCTTCCTGAATGAAGCACGAATCAGATATCTGTCCCGGGCTGGCGGTGCTCTGTGTATGTGCTGTGCTGAAACAGCTGCGGAGCTTTTGCCCACACTGTTTCCTTCTGCCTATGAAGATCTTAGCTGTCATGAGATCTGGCAAAGATCTCTTCTCTTCTGGGAAGCCTTCCCTGTGGATTCCAACTGAAATCTTCCCTCTGTGCCTCCAGCTCATGCTAATCAATGAGCAAGACTTTTGTGATTCTCAGGAGAAGGTGGCATTTCTGTCCCCGGCACTCTTCCAGGGTCTATGCTCCTATCCCCTTTTACTCGGAGGGCAGCAACACCCATGGTGGGTGCTCAAATACATCATGACTGCTTTACTCCTGTGAGATTTACAGAGGTAAGCTTGCTAGCTGTTCCTACCCAGGCAGGCCAGTATAAGTTTCTTCAACTCTTTGTTGAGCCCACAATTCCTTATTTCCTTCTGTATCCTATCTACTCTGGAATAGTTGGGGAACTATTACTCTGGAAAATAACTCTTGCTTTGGAGGATAGGATGTGTGTCTTTGGAAGAAGAAAGTAAAGCTTTCTGTTTGTTTTTTTTTTTAACTGAAGAGTTTTCTATTTTAAAAATATCTCACTGCTTGTTGGTTACTGTGTTCATAAGATGGTATCATATGAGCAATGTCTTGCATACCCTTCTTTCTTCAATGCAATATTTTCGAGCTTTGATGTGATGCTAAAGTACAATCTGCCTTTTTACTGAGACTTGGTTGAGATGCTAATGAAAGTGGTGATGGTGGTGACCATGAGAATGATGATGATATGTAAGTAACATGATTGTAAGAGCTCTGCTTTCAAGGCTTATGCTATGCTGGGTGCACTCTGCTAGGAAGCGGACAACAACTAGCTTACCTAATGTGCACAGCAAGCCCTGTGTGGTGAGGTGCTGTTGTTACCCTCCTCTTCCAACTAGAGAAACTGAAACAGACATAAATTAAATAACTTGCCTCCAAAAGAACATTTTTGTAACAATGATAAGAATTGATGAAAAGGATGAAGTGTGTTTCATTGGTTGATTTTTAAAAACCAACATTGCAAAGAATTGCTGTGACTAATACGAATGTAAGCTGGTTCTTAATGTAAATTGGCATGTATCAGCATACTAACCCTATACAGAGTATTTCCAACAACTAGACCTAAATGCACGTGTGCTCTGTTGCTTTTAAGAAGCCTATCAAAATTCTAGGTGATAAAGTAGATGTATACACACAAAGTTAGCACATGGAGGAAAATTTTAAAATAGTACACTAACAAGTGGACATGCTTTAGAAAGACCACACTTTCACCATGAAGATCCACACATAGACATGTGTGCACAGATATTTACTGCGTATATATCAGATACTGAGATGGTACTTTGTGATCACCTGGAATGTAACCCCTTAAACAGAGATTTTTTGCTTTAATAGATAGGGTAAATCTCGGTTTTTATGCCAAAATAATTTATTTTTAATAACTAATGGTAAGACTATTTCATGCCCTTTTGGTTCATAGACTCTAGGTTAGTACGTGGTGGAGGTGGCGGGGGTCATTAATCTAACTCTCAGCCTGTTCAAGAGTTCTGGTGAGTGATTCTGGGTGTTGCTGTGAGTGCTCCTTTGAGTCTGGTAGAACTGAAAGAGCATGCTGTGCCTTACTGGAAACAGCTTGTGAGTTAAGACTCTAATAGATAATGGAATCTCAGTGAGTTAGGGAACAACTTCCATCCTTATACCTAAGCCTAAGCAATGTTGCAGGTGTTTGGTTTTTTATTTCTCCACAAATTTTCTGAACTAATCTCGCCTGCCCATTTATATATATATATATATATATATATATATATATATATATATATATAGTTGGAATGAGTTTTCTCATCTGAAGCACTCATGCTAATGCTATCCATGTGGTATGCTTAAAAAGTCTATGAGAAACTGGGCAAAACAGGGTGCTGGAAAGTGAAAGAAAAACATGATACCTGGAAAATTCCAGAGAATTATCTTTTTAGAGAGAATTTAGGTAAAACTTTATAATTCTTCAAACTCATACTCCTAAGTCTGTGAGAACTGAATGGAAGGCTGAGTGCCTGTCTGCCTTAGAGCTGACATAAAGAGGGGGTAATCACATTTAGTTCCCTATACTTGTTTCCTTCTCTTAACTATGGATAGGTTCTTTGCATTCTTAGGCTGATGATCTGAATATTTGAGATTTACCATAGGAGTTAAAAAGTTGAACATTTCCTAGTAAAATTCTATCTTTTTCTAGGGTATAGATGTTTTTTCCTTGATTACAATGAAAGAAGCATGTGTTGTTGCTAAGGGATCATGGTTGTGGTGCTGATTGTGTGACTTTGAGTGAATCACTGGGCCTCTTTCTTCATGTATTAAATGAGGAGTAGTGTTAAATTTGAAAACTCGTATATATTAAGGTTATATGAAAACACAAACACATTGGCAAGGCACCTTTGCTCATCGATGGTGGGATGTGAAGCCAGCTCGCTTGTGTAGATGTGATATCACTGACATTATTTGCATCTAGAGAATCAGCCTGTGGTATTTGGTTCATGATTTTGTTCTTGGTGACTTTTCAGTATTATGTCTGCTGTATTAAAAATTAAATTACTGTCATGGGTACTGGAAACCTTAGGATGACTGAAATGAACATGGCATTATATCTTTTGTTCTAAAAGTCTCAATTATTTTTGATATCTCCATGTTCTGTAATTTCATTCGGCTAAGGCATTTATCTTTGATCTTCTTCCAGAGTGTGAACACGAATACTTCCATAGCCATATTCTGTATTTTAATCACTGTGTGTTTTGTGGGTTTCATTATGCTCAATAAGTAAAAGGTAGTCGGATCTTTTCCGCTTTAAAAATGCTTGTTGGTGCAAAGTCTTCTCAGATCAGCCCCACAGGGATGAACCTAATCAAATGATTTAAGCTGCCCAATGTGCTCTCTCCTCTCTTGGAAACCTAGCCACTTACGTGTCTTTATGCACGTACCCTATGCATACCCTTTCCCCCACCCAGTCAGGTTTTAGATGATAAATTCTTTGAGAAAGGAGCTTAACTTTCCCTTTGGATCAGACAGCACCAGGGCAGAGCCCTGTTATTGTTATTGAGAATTTTCATCTAAAATTATTGGGTAGCATCAAATAAATCTGTTTCTAGAACATCAGACTGTTTTGGAATCATTGTGATAAACAGCGATTTTATTAAGCTCTAAGCTTTATTTTTGAAGCCAGATTCTCTTGATCTAATCATAAGCTGCTTATTCACTTTATAGTCCCTTATATAACACCTTGGTATCAGGTGTTATTGATAGGAGAACACCTGTCTAGTTGGAGGTTGGATGGTCCTGCATGTATGTGCACACATGTGCATGTGTGTGAGAGGGAGAAGAGTCATGCGTAGAATGTGTGATAATTTGAGATTGCCACGTTTAGATCTCTGAACTGAGCCTTTCACAGTTACATAGTTATGTGCTCTTAATTTTTTACCTGTTATAGTTGGAAGTAATGATTTTCATGGTAAGCATGATGCCTTAGGAAGAGAAGGATAAGTAGTATCCTTTTTCCTTTTCATGTTTTTGTTTCATCTTTACTCTATTGTATGTTTGCTGAAGACTAAAGTTGTGAAGGATAAATAGTAACTATTGAAATGAGCCAGCTTATAGCTGGGGTACAGTAACAACATTTAGAAACAGTGTAACATGCCCAGGATTTGAGAAGCATCAAATCAGAATTCTAATGGTCAAAATCATTTATAATTGGTAGGCTTTACAGAGGGTAGCTGTCAAAAGAAAAAGATCCTAAATTGATACAGAAAAGGGTGAGTCATTTTTTCATTGTAATTATAAGTTGGTTATTAGAATTTTGTCTTTTCAATACAAAAATGATGTCTGTAAACAGATCTCTTAGTGTAACTTTTAACATGTACTACTACAAGTAGTTGATTTAATAAATATTTTATGAATATATATAGCATTGGCAAAATGCTTTGAAGCATTAATTTTTGGGTGAAGTCTAAATTGACAGAATTTAAATTTGTGACTATAATTTATTACTTCATTGAATAAATACCATCTTCATGTGTCAGTTGAGGTTCTGAGATAATTGAGGGAACTCTTTGGGGAAGAGATTGAAAATTTCTTAAAAACTGTTCTCTGAAGATACTGGAATTTGTAGGGAATTTTTCTTATCATAGCATTTCTTCTATCAAACACATTATTACTACTTGAGAGGAGGTAGATCATAGTCCGAGCATACATTTTCCAATGTAGAGTCAATGCCCATTATCAGTTGGTGGGTGTGGGAACAATTTAATAAAGTTTGGGTAATTTAGTTTTCAGTTTAAATTCTCAACTGGCAATTGGCCGAAAACTGCCATTTGAAGATGAGAACACATCAGTGTCATTGTGTGAGTTGGCCACTGTCCACTTGACATAGGAGAGCACTATCAAGAAGGACTAATGGAGTGACTGTCCCAAGGACGTAATGGTAAGAGTTTTGATTTAAATTATAATGTGTGTGTTGATGGATGTATGAGAAGCAAAGCAACTTATCATATTTGAGTTAAAATTTCAAAACTTTTAAAATCTAACCAAATTAATGCCAACTATTTAATTTTGTGATTATTACTTATATTTTTAATAAAATAAATGCAAAGAATGGTTGATAAGCAAGAGATGTATATGCTTAATATTGATAAGAAAATATATTATCAATAATATTGATAAAAAATAATCCTTATGAAAAACTAGTTGGTATTCCATGCCCACTTGTAACAAATTCTAGTTTTTTGTGTAATTTTGTAGCTAATTATCATCTTTTAAAAGTATATATAAATATCACTTGAATAAAATATAACTTTTAAATAAATTTATGCAAAACTGAATTTATTTGATTTCTTTGTAATAATCTGTTTCTGTTGAATACTGTTTTGTTCTATCCTTCCATTCTAAAATAATAGGGGGAAAGAAAAAAGTATAATAAAATCTATTTATTAGCATTAGGGATTTAAAAATTTATCATTGCTACTATCCCCTTGTGGAAAATATTAAAATTGCACGATAAAATGTTTATATAATCAAAATAAAGTAGAGTATCTATTCACAATATAGCACATTATCACATTTTTTAAAGATTTATTTATTTATTTATTTGAAAGGTGAGGTGACAGAGAAAGAGACAAACAGAGTGAGAGAACTTCCAGCCCCTGATTCACTCCCCAAATGTCCTCAATGACTAGATCTAAGCCAGGCCAAATTCAGGAGCCAGGAACTCCAACCTGATTTTTCAGTGGATGGCAAAGGCCCAAGAAATGGGCCCATCTTCCACCGCCTTCCCAGGCACATGAACGGGAAGCTGGATCGAAAGTGGGGTGGCCAGGACTCAAACCAGCCCTCCAACATGGGATGCCGGTGTGGCAAGCTGTAATTTAACTGGCCACACTGCAGTGCCTGTACCACAGTACCACGTTCTGATCACACCCTCAGACATGTCTGCCCTGCTTTACACATGTTTACACCAAGAAGGGAATTCCTAAATTTGCTGTGTTTTTATGAGCTTCAAAAGGATCTTAGGTGAACTTTAAAATCAGTGTTTATAGCTTCCTCCATTGTCTTCCTGGGTGTAACTACTTTATGAAAACTAGATGCGTACTGCTCAAGACTGGCATATTAATAATACACCATAATTCTTGTTGACCGTTCTGTTGTTAAACTTGAATTTTTGAGATTGACATAATGTGAGTAATTTCTCTTTTCTAATTAGAGATGTCAAAATGATATTAATTGAATCTACCTTTTTAGCTTTTGTCTAAGAGCTTCAGAAACATAACAGGTATAGCACTTATGACAGGCACCTAGCACAACATCTGTCATCATGTCAGCTTTCAAATGTTGAAGGGAGCCGAGTACCCCAAATGGGGACTTCCATCGTTAGCTCAGTCCATCTCTGTAGCACTTCACATGTTTTAGGACTGTGGTGTGCTGTCCATTCAACTTGGTGATGATGAAATGGTGCAAGGAAGAGCAGAGGAGTTCCTGCACCCTTGAACTTCTCTTGTAGATGGTAGTTAGGATGTAGATAGAACTATACAGGCAAAAGTGGAAGCAATACTATGAAAAGCTAGAAATTGATACAAGAGTGCAACAATATGTAGAAATAAAGGACAGGACCCACGTATTTATTTATTTATTTTTAAATATTTATTTATTTACTTGAAAGAGTTACACAGACAAAGGAGAGGCAGAGAGAGAGAGAGAGAGAAGTCTTCCATCCGCTGGTTCATTCCCCAATTGGTCGCAACAACTAGAACTGCGCCAATCTGAAGCTGGATCCAAGAGTTTCCTCCTGGTCTCCCACACGGGTGCAGGGGCCCAAGGACTTGGGCCATCTTCCACTGCTTTCTCAGGCCATAGCAGAGAGCTGAATCGGAAGAGGAGCAGCCAGGACTATTACCAGTGCCATATGGGATGTCAGCACCTCATGCCAGGGCGTTAACCCACTGCGCCACAGTGCTGGCCCCATGTATTCATTGATTAACATGAAGTGTCCCATGGTTTTTTGAGCTTCTTAAGTTTATACTTCTAAGTGAGTGTTTTCTGAGTGAGGCATCAGAAAGACTAAATTCTAACCCTGAAGAAGCATCTTTTATGCTGCTCTTCTGTTTTCATATATTTCTTAAGAATCTACAACAAAACTGAGTCAGAGCAACTCTCCTAGGTGAGAATTCCATGTGACGGAGATGAGCGCTGTAGGGCTCTTTAACATCTCATGACCGAATGCCATGAAGGAGGATCCTGGTTTCTTCAGCTGATTTAAAGTTGTTACATGCACATATTGCTTAATGTAGCATGATTTCCTCACCTGTTAAAAGAATGTGAAATTCATATTTGTCTTATATATTTGTTATAATTATACATATTTATTAAATTTTGGAAAATAAAATGGTAGTGCATTTTGAGGCATAAATATTTACATTTTTTCTATAGAAGAATCGCCTAAGGGAAAGACAAAAGTGGTGTTTGAAAAATAATAGTTGTTTTCATATGATAACATATATTTCTGAAAACTCACTAAAGAGTATGTTTTCTTTATTCAGCTGATAGTATAAACAGATTAAATCAGGGCACACATTCTTGCATGCAACTAAAATCAGAAAGGCTTTGTTTTGTTTAATAGAAATGAGCTTTCCCTAATTTGTTACTGGAATAGTAAGCAGTTTAAAATATCAAGTAAGTATAAATCCTTTGCAAGTGGCAAAATCCAAACTAAGTCAGTTACTAACTTTTTCCTAAAAATCATTATGGTGAATTTACTCTGTAAAGTGACTTCTAAGTTGATTTTTTCCTCTGTATACTCAAAAGAAAGTGATGCCTGACGTTCCAGTGTTCTGGTCTGAAGCTCTCAACTTGGAGCTCTAGGGAGTCCTGCTAGCCAATGCTAGAGAAGAGCCTCATTTTTGCTGGGTCTCGTGCCTTGTTGTGTCCAAAACATTTTGTTCCTTTGTCCTGTGCAGTTAGCTCTGATTAGTCCACGATGTTAGGTGGAGAGTTGGACATTTAGCCACATGAAGTGACTTAAACCCGGCGTTGCTGCATAGCAGGTGCTGGCATGCCTTGTAGTGCCTTTTCAAGTAAGTCCTGGCTACTTCTCTTCCCATCCAGCTGTGTGCTATGGCCTGGGAAAGCAGCGAAAGATGGCCCAAGTCCCTGGGCCCCTGCACCCACATGGAGAACCAGAAGAAGCTGCTGACTTCTGCCTTCTGTCTGCCCCAACCCTGGCCATTATGGCTATTTGGGGAGTAAACCAACGGATGGAAGAGCTCTCTCTCTCTTTCTTTCTCTCTATTTGAAACTCTGCCTTTCAAATAAATAAATTAATCTAAAAAAAAGACAAGAAAAAAGTAATTTGTTAAAAAATTATTTAAAGCACAAAATTTATATAAATAGCCCAAATTAAAAGTTAGATATTTTTATTAAAATGCATTAAACATGACTTTTGATAAAGCAATTTTTTTGGACAGAGTGGACAGTGAGAGAGAGACAGAGAGAAAGGTCTTCCTTTGCCATTGGTTCACCCTCCAATGGCCGCTGTGGCCGGCACGCTGCGGCCAGCGCACCGCGCTGATCTGATGGCAGGAGCCAGGTGCTTCTCCTGGTCTCCCATGGGGTGCAGGGCCCAAGCACTTGGGCCATCCTCCACTGCACTCCCGGGCCACAGCAGAGAGCTGGCCTGGAAGAGGGGCAACCGGGACAGAATCCGGCGCCCCGACCGGGACTAGAACCCGGTGTGCCGGCGCCACAAGGCGGAGGATTAGCCTAGTGAGCCGCGGCGCCGGCTAAGCATTTTTTTTTATAATGCAAATCAGTAGTCACCAGTTTTTAACTATATGACTTTTTAGTATAGTGAATAATTTGAGTACAGTGTCTGGGAGTGTATGTTGTGATATAACGGCTTCTGGTTTGAATTTTGGGCTACTAGGATGAAAATAAATGAGTTGGAGTAACAGTGGTGTGGGATTGGAAGTTTCAGAAAGGAAAATTGTAAAAATTACTGTTTGTGATTTGGACAGGAAAAAAAATATTTTCCATTTAAGTAAGGAGGAACCTTTGGGACATGAAAATATAATGAAGTGCCTTCAAGATTCATTCCCTTAAGAATTTGTGACAGAACTTTATAAAGAAGAAATCCTTGTTGATATAAATCACAAGGACCTATTGGGCAGAAATTTGTTGTTGCTTTAAAAATGAGCATATTGATAATGTAAATATATACATTTCATACTATACATATATTACTAGCAATATTAAGCAATTCCTTATGGTGAGATCTTTACTAAAAAACTTGATAGAAGAGGAAATACTATTTATACATTCTATAAGCTCTTTTTAAAAAAAAAAAATTGAGAATGAAAGAGTCTCCCATCCACTGATTCACTCCCCAGAGCCTGCAGTGGCTGGGGTTGGACTGAGATCACAGCTGGGAACTCAGTCCAAGTACTGTGTGGGAGGTAGCACATAACTACTAGAGCCATCACCTGCTGCCCTCCTGGGGCTTCTTCCTCCCAGGCAGGAAGCTGGAATCAGGAACTGGAGCTGTGAATTAAACCAGTGCACTTCAATATGGGATAGAGTTGTAGTTGTCTTAACTGCTAGTCCAAATGCCTGCCCCCATTCTACAAGTTCTTACTGACACCCTGCTGTATGTCAGCATTGCACTAGACATTGGGCACAGTTCTGAATGAGACTGATGGGATTTCCTGGGTGTTAGCCTGCCAGGGAATATGGTCATTAAATAAGTAATTATAATAGAGTGGCTTGTGACATTATACAGCAGAGCATTCCTTTCTTAAGAGATACATTGAGAATTAATCTGGAGTATGATAATAATTTAATCAGTTTTCCTCATGAAATTAGGTTATTAATTTTGACAAAAAGTTAGACAGGATTTTTTTTTTTTTTACAATAGGTCTTAGGAGAGGTCTTATTACTTGTATAGTTTGAATTGAGAACTACCATGGAAAAATTTCAGGTTTCTTATGTGTCAAGGGATGTTATTATGAGCAGAACAAATTCATACTACTATCATGGATTAGTATACATGTTACAGATCACTTATAAATTATATGAAGCAGTTCTGTATTGAAACTTTGCACTCTGCAGTAGTTAGATTGTGGGGCTCTAGAGTCAGGCTGTGAGTATTAACTCTAACATGAGCTTTATAATCCTAGGAGTTGCAGAATTCTGTGCTCCAGTTTCCTCATCTAGATAATATACTCAATAAGATTGTATACATCATAGAAAATTAAATTGTTTGATGCATATGGAATGCCTGGACCTAATACACAGAAAGTGCTCATAGGAGGGACTCTGTGTTGCTGTGGTCAACAAGAAGGGTGATGTAATCTCTCAAATGTCCTGCCTAATCCTCAAAGTTGGACCAACTGAAATAATTGCAGGATGCATATCAGTACGTACCCAGAGACACATATACGCGAAGAGCTGCTATCATCATTGTTGCCACTAAACAAAGTGTGAGTGAAATCCTCACCTAAGATCTGAGACCTCAATAGCAGGAATTCAAAGACCTCCATACATTTAATCTCCAGGACCAGATTTATTTTAGCACTTATAGACTCAGTCTATTCCAGGGATCCTGGAACTGACCTTTGTGTTGTAGAAGGAAGGAAATAACAAGGATCTCTTATCTACCTCATGGATGATTTTTTTTTAATTATTTAAAAGGCAGAGTGACACAGACAGAGAGAGATAAAGAGGAAGAGATCTTCCATCCATTGGGTCACTCTCCTAGTGGCTGCAATGCCTGGGACTGGACCATCGAAAGCCAGAAGCTTGGAACTCCTTCTGCTCCTAGACATGGGTGGCAGAGGCCCACGTGCCTGGGCATGGAGCTGGATTGCTAGCAGAGCAGCCTAGACTTAAACCAGCCTCTGATATGGGTTGCCGGCATCAGAGGTAGCTTAACCTGCTACACCACAATGCTGGCTCCACCTCATGGAAGATTAAGCTAAATCAAACTAGAGTAAGTTTGGAAATGAAATGAATATCTCAATATTAAATATTATTTTTCCTGCAAAAACATCATAGGGATGTTTTCTGTAATAAATACAAATTTATAAATTTGTAACATTTATAAATTTAAACATATGTAACACTCCTTTCTTAAGATATTCACATATTATCTACCTCATATAATTTTTGAAAATTTATTTTTAAATTTATAAAATTTGATATCTCAGAAGAATGTTCTAAGACCTTTTTTTCCAAGTAATTATTGTTGAAAATTTTTTAGCAGTTCCTTTGGACATTTTCTTGGAGCTATGATCCTAAGGTTTTGAATTCTACCTATGTGAAAAAGAATTTATATATTTGGGAACAATTTAATTAGCATAACTGCAAGTGTCTTTTCAGATTAAATATTTAAATAGGTATTTTATAGCCTACTGTCTTTGCAATGCATGTTTATTTCTTTCATTGTAAATATTGAGAGAAAAATATTTAAATACTGTAAGCATGGTTTCCCATGAACACAGATAGTTATAATGGAATCAGTCAACAAGTGTCCATTGGAAATTTTCTGTGTATCTAGGATTTCCTCTTATTAGTGTTAGGGTAGCCTAAAAGAGTTCTGCAGTCACTCTGCTTAGATCCTGGGGAGACTGGAGTCATGGAAGGAAACTTAGACTGTAAACCCAAAATCAGAGAGAGAGGGAGAGCTCCTGCTCTGTCACTGATGAGGAGAGGGCCCTAGGTATATGGATATACTAAAATTATGAGAAAAATATTTGCATGATGCTTCTGATAAAAATACATTACTAAATTTTACATATACCATTTCAGCATTTCTCAAATATTCCCATGTATTTTTTTTAGCAATTCTCATGCTAATATGATAATATAAAGAGAATAGATTCAGTGTAGTTCATATATACAATTTTAAGAATATAATGATACTTCTCTTCCTCCACATAAATTATGTGGTGTTTCTTAACTTTATTTTTTCTTGACCTTATATAGACGTTCAATATGTAGTATTTCTTAACCACAGGAGGGAACTGTAAAATACCTTTCAGTTGCCTACTTTTTATACTGACTTTTGTTATGTTAATTAAAATTATTTTTCTAATAATAAAGAGTTTCAGTAGGTACCAAATTATTTTCAATACCTTTGAACTTTTTATATTTAAATTAGTTTTAAATAGCCATAGCAATTGTTACAAATTTCCATTTTAAAAAATGTGATTTAGATATTTATTTACTAAGTTTCCTTTGAAAGGCATAGAGACAGAGACAGATCTGCCCACTGGTTCATTCATCAAATATCCAAAACAGCCAGGGTTAGGCCAGACTGACGTAAGGAACCTGGGATTCAATCTGGGTCTCTCATGTGAGTGGCAGGGACCCACCTATTTGCCTCCCAGGGTGCACATTTCAAGAAGCTAGAATCAGAAGTGGGGATGGGACTTGAAACCAGGCACCCCAAGTGGGGCGTTAACCACTGTACGAAGATCTACCCCCAAACTCTGCCATTGTTTACAAGGCATTTATAATTTACTAATTTGCTGATCTATTCAAAATTAGATAACATTTTAAGGGAAAGAAACTAAAACAAACATGGCTGGGGTATATATGATATATATGGCTGTGTATATACATGTACATACGAGGAGTTCAAAAATTTCTGGAAATATGTATTATGAGAAAACATGGGTTTTGTAATGTTTTTCAATTTTCTGCACCAAAATAAGCTTTCAAACTTATTTTTTCATGAATTTTTGACATCTCCTTGTATGTGTCCATGTGTGTATATGTACATTTGTCTGCCTTACCAAATGATCTCACTGAACACCATTTACTACTTAAGAAAAAAAAGGTCTATTTTGTTTATTTGAAAGGAAGAATGACAGAGCAGAGATCTTCCATCTGCTGGTTCACTCCCCAAATGGCTACAACAGCTAGCTGTGGGGCAGTTGAAGCCAGGAGCCAAGAACTCACCCTGGTCTCCCACTCTGGTGGCAGGGTCCCAAGTACTTAGGCCATCCCCTGCCGGTGTCCCAGATGCATTAGCAGGAAGCTGGATTGGAAAATGGAGTGGCTAGAACTCAAATGGACACTCTGGGATGGAATGCTGGTGTCAAGTGGCAGCTTAACCCACTGCCACTACACTGACCCCTCCATTCACTGCTTCTGAATAGAGTTGTCGGGAGCTGCTAACTGAAGCCCCACAGTATTAGTCGGCTGTTTAGTAGTGTTGTTCCAGTGTGTGTCCTGAGAGATGTAGGGTCAAGTGAATCCAGGTGAAGCTGCTGTGTATTTATGTCTGCTAACCATCAGAAGTTAGTTGACGTGCCCATTGAACTACTACACATAGGTATGAGTAGAGTAATATTTCAGACAACAAAATCAGAGTTAAAATAGCTGTTCTTTATAGGTGTAAGAGAAACTTTTAAAAGACCTGTATTGGAATCATACTTCATTTTAAATGCTAACATATTTTTAAGAGCATTGATTGAATGCAAACATTTTTGGGGAAAGAGTGTTAAGTGCATATAATATATAATATTAAATACTAACATACAAAGAAAAAAGACAAGTTTATTTAAAAAGGCAGTTAGCACAAAGGGAAATGCACCACCCACCTTGGTATGATTTGCTTACTGCAGAATATTGGGGGGAAATATTAATATATATTATTAAGCAATCACTAACACAGTACAAGTGAAGTCAGGAACAAGCAAAAATAACTTCTGTGATTGCTGTGAAAGTAGGATGCCAAACTTCAGGTGTCACAGGTGAGTAAGAGGGGAAGAGGTGACTACCACTGTTCTTCTGTGTGGTGGGATTCACAAGGGGCAGAGGGGAATCTTTCTGCTTCATGTGCGTCTCTGCCATCCACTTTACACGTTAGAAATTCACTTGAATTCTTATGAGGAACATACAGATCTACATATCTCCCTTAGATACCTGAGTACCTACTAAGTAGAAGATTGTGATATTTTATGTTCATCATAGTGATGTTACAACACCTTTCTCTCCTGATATTTAGCTGGAGAAGAGAAGGAATTACCAGTGGGTTAAAGAAGGAATTATTTGAATCATGTGATGAGTATCTTTGAGAAGGAAGGCCCAAATAGTTATACTGATAGGGTGGAGACGGCAGCATGATTTTGAGATATGAAGGAGATAGGAAAGTATCAATATATTTTTCACTGGTTCAGTGTACCCTACAAACATACCTTTGTTTTTTTGGGGGGAGGGATGTGTGTGTACAGATTAGATTATTTTTAGAAGTTTTGTTGTCTAGAGTGTTGTTGGAATAGAACTTAAAAATTCTTTTCCTCTACAAATTTACGTATACACAGCATTGTGTGAAAATCAAATTTAATTTTTTTATTTTTATTTAAGTTACACACTTTTCATGTATTTCATATATGCAGATTTAGGAACATAGTGATAAAAAAACAGAAATGGATTTCTCAAATTCTGTGCTGGCCAGGTACAGGGAAATCCGTCAGATCTTGGGCGTGCTTGCTTTGCATCGGTTGTAAATGTTTGTTAAGTAGTAGGTAGTAGTTTCGCTTACACTGGAATACATTGGACTCTGTAGATGATGTTATAGAAGCTAGATTTTAAAATGCATTATAAAAAATCCAACTGTACAGAAAAGAGAAACTAGGGAAGTAAATCTCATGTCACCAGGGCCCAGATAGAACAGTTAGCAAGATTTTTCCATATTTGCTTCATCCACTTTCTCATTTTCTCTCAGCAGCTTTTAAAGCAGATCACAGACCTCAAGTCCTTGCTTTCCTACATTCTTCAGTATGCATCTCTTTTTTTAAAGGTGACTTCCTTATATAACCATGATATCTTTATCATATCCAACAAAATTAACAATGGTTATCACCTCGTGTTATCTCTGCATTCAGGCTCCCCTGCATTTGCCTGAAAAATGTTATTTTATAGTTGGTTTATTTTCAAACAAAATCTCTATAGCATTTGATTGTTAGGACTACTCTATAATTGAAGTGTCTTTTTCTCCATGCCTCCCTTCTTGTAAGCCACTTGTCTTCTCGCGCATCTTCTCTCCCTTCCTTCCTGTTCATGATTTATTGAATGTACTTGGATAAACTAGCATGGAGGATATCCTCATTCTGGATTTTTCTCTCGGCTTTTCCCCATGAGCTTGTTTGTGTATCCTCTAAGTTTCCTGTAAATTAGAAATGAACTCAAAAAAATATAATTAGATTCAGATTCAGCTCTGTTTTTGGTGTTGGTGGGAAGAAGATAGGAATGATTCACGTAATAGGTTAGTCCTCCCATTGCATTACATCAAGGAGCATATAATGTCTCCTCCTCACACTCCTTACGTTTCTAAGACTGGAACCTGGTGGCAGCCCAATCCCTCTAACTTAGTTGTCCATCATCATTTTTCCCACGATTTTACCCATTACTGTTGTTTTCTGAATTAATTCTATCATTAACCCATTTTGAGCCATTGTCCTATATATTGGGCACCCATAAAGACTTAATTGAGCAATAAGCATACCACTTGTGACAATTTTAAATAAATATTATGTTATTGAAATAATCACAGAATTGAAAACTTGGAGCATAATTGGTAAAGGTATACAAAATAATGAATTTTTAAATCTTCTCTCTGTTTCATATGTGGGAATTCTTCTACAAGAATAAATTCTGTCATATGCCATGGCTTTTTAAATTTGCCCAAAATATTTCATCCTAGAAATAAGTCAGTGTTTTAAACATGGTGTCCTACACACATAGTTAAATATGGATGGAGACTTGAGGGTCATGGACTGTGTAGCACACTGAGTGCTTACTTTATGTGGGATTGGGAAGCCTTTTGTAGAATGAAGCTATTTCTTAGTGGACTGCCATGAACATTGTTGACAGAACTTTATGTAGTATATATTTACATTTCTGATCATCTAGTAGAAAACCTTTTTCTGGTTCCAGTCAGATATACTTCATTTACATGAGTTGTGGGGTAATGAGTTGAGCTTAAGAAATGGGATTCTTCATTAACTTAGCAACCTGAACAGGATCTCTTTGCCAGAGCAGTAGAAAAAATAAGTGTAATAAAACTCAGGAACAATGGTTGCTATTTATATTATTATTAATCAATCACCACTAATCTCATTTTTATTTAATACTGTGAATTAGGAAAAACCTGAAGAAGAAATAAAATCCAAATATTTCATCTTTACATGCTATGGTTGATTTTACCTGGAAAATCTTAAGCTTTAAAAACATTTTTTTAAAGGTGTATTTATTTGTTTGAAAGTCAGAGTTACACAGAGAGAGAGACGGAGAGACAGATAGGTCTTCCATCCGTTGATTCACTCCCCGTTGGCCATAATGGCTGGAGCTGTGCTGATCCGAAGCCAGGAGACAGAGCTTCCTCCAGGTCTCCCACGTGGGTGCAGGGGCCCAAGGACTTGAGCCATCTTCCACTGCTTTCCTAGGCATAGCAGGGAGCTGGATCGGAAATGGAGCAGCTGGGACTCAAACCGGTGCCCATATGGGATGCCGGCACTGCAGGCAGCAGTTTTACCCACTACGCCACAGTGCCAGCCCCTAAAAACATTTCTTAAATAATAAAAAGTTAGTAAAATGCCAGTATCTTTATACCTTTATACTAGCAGAAAAAGATTCTACACAGATTTGTAATAAAAATAATATAATACTTAGCAACAAAATTGACAGAGATGATAGATCTTTGGAAAACAGATTAATATGCTTTTAAAAAAGATTTTTAAGATACATTGGCGAGAAAATGCCTGAATCAAGAATGTTGATAAATGATTTGACTAAAAGTGATTTATACACTTTTAGGCTTACTTGTAGCTTTCAGAATTCTTAGTGATTCATTCCATCTTGAAAACAAGTATAATGCTTCAGGGGTAGACCTGTAATCTAGATAACAGAAAACATTTCCCTCCCGTGGAGATTAACTATTCATTTTCCTTGAATGTCTGCCTTCATGGTCAGTAAGACTTAGGAGACACACCTGCATCCTGTGGTTTGCAGATTCCTTCCAGTGGTTCCTGACCTCATTTTTCTCCTCTTCTGTTGCATGCCATCTCTGGTTTCTGCTCGTCTCGGTACCATGTGATGTTAATCCCTTTATTCCTTTCAAAAATGTAGCATTTTGAATTGAAAACTGAGTGGGTGATGGTCCAGCAAATTCTTTGCTTAGTCTTGGAGCAGAAGATGCTGTCCATATTCATCCCCTCCTTCTGCTCATCCTTTCCTAACCTAAATCAGTGATCTTTTAACTGTGAGTCATTGACTGCTTCAGATTTGTTGACTAATCCATAACTCCGTGTTTTCTCTCAGTTTCCGCACTTGTTTAGAAACACACAGCATTGTGAGCCTGGAGTGTCAGCCAAGTACATCACCTACCTCATCTGGCAGAACGATAGACCGTTCTTGCTAATAACCAAGCTTTCTTCCTGAGTGTGAACTACTAGTCATTAGTGGCAGTTCAGGAGAGAGCATAGGTACATAGGGTAAAAACAGGCCAGCACTACAGATGGCATGAGAAACATTGGTTGAGAGAGCAGATTGCTCAGGTAACTTTCGTAAAGAACTTAATATGAGTTGCTAGTATGGCTTAATAATGTCTACTTGGAAGTGGAAGTAAAAATTGAATGCTAAGTCTCTGAATGCAGTAACTTAGGCTTTGTCTCTCTTGCTAGAGGAAAGAGGCAAAGGATCCATAATGCACTGATATGAATAAGGACCTTAAAGGAACTCCTAGTCACTTCCTCTATCTTGGGAGCTTGTGTCACCTTTTAAAAAATGTTATTAATATAAAGGGAACAGGGTGCATGTATTTCATAGATTGAATTTCAAGACAATAACTATGCTTCTCGCCTTCAATCCCCCTCCTTCCTTCCTTTTTTCCCTTTACTGTTTGCAATAACGTAAATTCAGTTTACTTTATAATCACGTGCTTAGTGCACCACTAGCCGTATTGTTCAACAAGTGAAAAGCTTTTCATCTTTGTACCCTCCTTTGCCAGAGACTCAACCAACTGGCGGAGTCTTAGAGTAAAATTTCCAGCAATTATTTTCCTTCATCCCTTTTGAGCTCTTTTTGGCGTATTACACTACTTAGTTCTTTGAAACTGTTTTCACCCCTTCCCCTAAATTCAAAGACTTTGAAGATTCCAAAAAAAAGTACAGTTGTTTTAAATTAAGTTTTTGTGTACATTAATATTCTTCATGCTAAAGTTTTAAAATCTCTTCCTTTTTTCACATGTACGCCCGATTCCCATATTCACAGTATTAACTTGAATTATTTGTGAAATATGGCTTTTTTTTTACTTTTTACCACTCTAATCAAGGCATAATCTGTCAGCTAAATCATTGGTTTAATGAGAGAGAGTAATCATAAATCTTGAGTTTCCTTCGTGTTTTCTTGTTGTGGTTTTGACAACCCAATAAATGGATATACTGAGTGAAGTTCACCAAATACTCTGTACAACTTGTTTTGTTTTGTTTTTTGACAGGCAGAGTTAGACAGTGAGAGAGAAAGAGAGAAAGGTCTTCCTTCCGTTGGTTCACCCTCCAAATGGCCGCTACAGCCGGCTTGCTGTGCCAATCTGAAGCCAGGAGCCAGGTGCTTCCTCCTGGTCTCCCATGCGGGTGCAGGCACCTGGGCCATCCTCCACTGCCCTCCTGGGCCACAGCAGAGAGCTGGAAGGGAAGAGGAGCAACCAGACTAGAACCCGGCACCCATATGGCATACTGGTGCTGCAGGGGGAGGATTAACCAAGTGAGCCACAGTGCTGGCTCCTGTACAACTTGTTTTGAGGACTAATGCCACATTTTCAGAATTTGGAAGGAAGTGAAATCAAGTACTTTGTAAATAGTTGTTGCGTCTTCTGATCATAGTGACCTTACATGTTAGGGTTTTTTTTTTAAGTATAGACATCTGTTCCTTTATCCATATCATTGATCTGTTACTGATTTGAGCTTTTCTTTTTATTCCTAATTTGTCAAATTTGGGAAGAGTTAGAAAATAGTTGCTATGTTTTTAAATCTGTAAGTTATAGGAAAAAAATAATAACCAGCATTTCTTATTTAAATTCTGTATTTTTAAAAATAAATGAAAAGTACATATTTACTTAACATGTGTGAGAAAGTCATACTGATAGAGTGGCCTCTTCAATTTCTGTTTAATATTATGGTAATGATTTATTCAGTCAGAATTATAGATATACTTAATTGTTCTATCCTTGATTTATAATGATCTAGTCTCTAAAAGATGAAAAATCAGTATTGAGGTAGATTACTTTTCATCTACATTAACATTCTTATTTTTGTATCTGGTAAAATATTTTAAGATACGTTGTGTGATTTCCTGATCTTATAGTAGTACTTCATTTCTTTTCAGGAATGTGTATTATAATGTATTGATGGCATTTTCTCATATATATTTGAAGGTATAGCTCTTTTAACCGTTGTATTCTTATTATTTAATATGTGATCAAAGGTTTATATTGTTGATAATATCTTATATAACATAGTCTTAACTCCACACAGAATATTTGTAGGCTTTTAATCATTGCATTTTTAGACAAGTTTTATCCTTGAGAATATTGCTTATTGATTACTAGTATTTTTATTCATCAAATTTTTATTTTAGTGCCAAGACCTATATAAGACTCTACAGATAAGAAGTCTATTAAAATCAAAACCAGAAACTAAAGCTGACATTCCTTTTCCTCATGGAATTTTTACCTTCTAGTAGATTGACTCATACATGATTCTTTGGCATTTAACACCACTCAAAGGGCTACTTTCCTGTTAATTGTCAGGAAATGCATGTCATTATTTGAAGATATAGAGGCAGGACACAATTTTTACTAGCTCTTTTCAGCTCACTGCTTTTCAGTGAGTTTAGCTGAACTAATTATTTTTAATGGGGCTTGCAGTTATGATCATTTGGTGACCTAGACTTTTTCCATATTTTTCTCAACCTCCCTATTTCCCAGTGATGAGGTAAATGTTGAACAAATCCCTTAATGTTTTGGATTTAAGAATATTTGAAATATGTAGTATTTTTAGGAAGTAATTTTTGAAAGAAGAGAATATTTTAGGGTACCTGTGATTTTGTCCAATTTTTCAGAACCTCATTTCATAATATAGAAAGATAAATGTGATCCCAATGATAATGATCGCAGTATAATCTTTTACTCTTCTCTCCTCCTTCAGGAAAGTCTTAAAATTCCACCATGAGAAGATTATAAAGAGGTCCCTCCTGTACCAGGAAAGATCTGCAGATCTTTTTCAGTGTTCTTGGAGGTGTGGGGTGTGAGCACTTGATCAGTGTGTGTCAGCCACCTTGTTCTCTCAAGGTAAGCACGGTCTAGCGAGAGCACACTCCTGGGCCCAGGCTCCTGAGGCAGAACTGGTTTTGGAATGCTCCATCGAGGGTTTGAAACCATCACGTGTTCCTCACACATCCATCAAGAGCTAGTTTCCCTTGTTTAGAAATGAGGTATGCCCTAAGGATCTGTGGATTGTTTTTTTAATTCCAACTATAGTAAAGTTTGTTTTTCAGTTCAGTCTACATCTAAGTTAGTGATTGCCGGGGTTCACCTTACTAGGAGCTCTTGGATATTTTGAGATTTGCATTCAAAACTTTTGAAACAGTGACAACAATTAAGCAGTCTGGTGACATAGTAGTTTAAGTTGATGTAACCAGTTTTGAAGAATTGCTTTTCTCGATCTCGGTGAAGCTGTCTTGCCTTTACTTCAAGAAAAGTCCTGGAAGTCACTTTGTGATCTGTACTAAGCTTCAGAAAGCGTGAAGCAAAGGCCTTCTTGATCTTTAAAAGGTACATGATCATAAAATTTCTTATGTCAGATCCTAATTGAAAAAAAAAATCATTGGAACATTTGAAATCAGCAGTGTGGAGCTCCCCTGTGTTAGGGTTTTTTTCCCTATCATCAGGAAGTGAATAAATATGCTGGTTCTGGCAGGGAAACCTTATGAAGGATAAATAAATTAATGTGTCTGCTTCAAACTGAAATATCAGAAAACCATATTTTTCTCTTGCACAGTTTATTATGTCCTTTCATAATGACCAATCCCAAATTAAAATGTCATTAGGATGTCATTTCGTGACTGTGGAGAAGAATAAAAGCATGCTAATTCTGAAAATGTCACCAGTATTAGAAGTAGCTCAGTATTAGATGAGAATAACTTTGGCTGCCACCAAGACGCTAAATGTCTAACAACACATTTTAGATTGTAATTTCCAGGATGCTGTAGTGTTTTGTTGAAAATGAGGACTTAATGTGCTGATGAAGAAATTAAATCTGGTCATTTAATTTCATCCATCTGTTTTTAAAGCTTTTAAGGTGATCTTGGAAACTAGTTTTAAAGATATGAATGTTTTATAGACCATTAATTTGGGGGAGAAATCTGATTTTTGTATGGCAGCTATATTTCTGATAAATGATAAATTTGTCTCTTAAATCATTTTCTTAAATATGTATAAAAAAGATATTAAAGAGGAACCTTACCCATTATGTTTGTTGTTAGGATGAGAAAAAAATACGACATAGACTTATTTTGGACAAGTCTTGAGCAGCAGTTTTGCTTTTCATGTGTAAACAGAAGAGGAGCTTGCACTAGTCTTACTGATTATTACTGCAGGCGACTTCAGTAGGTTTAACTCTTTACAGTAGATAGGATATAGTCAATAATTGAGAAGAAATAACAAGGCTATTAGGTGTTTAATCTGTATATTTATATACAGTTTTGTTTAAACTTTTATTTGTAAGATAATTTTAAATAATTTTGGCCTTTATAATGGCATGAAACAGAATGGACAAATGTATTAACTCTTGACCAGTTGAGCAAAAACTATGAATGAAAACCCAAACCTACTGACAGTGTAAGGTGGCTTTAAGGATAACTAAACAATCTGTTATTTCTTACCCTAACTATACCTTTATCTTACTGAAATTCTTAATCTAAATATCTCCCCCATACACACCCTTTTTAATAAATGATTTTTTCTATCAAAGTATTGATAGTATGTTTTTATAAAAGAACAGTGTGTTTCACCATTTTAGAGTTACTTTCCTACTTTCAGATCAGTGACTTGAACCACTAAGAGCTTGTGTGCTGTATCCAGAAATATCAAAAAATATGATCTTGTCCTCAAGATTCTTAGTAATTATTTACACTGCCTTAATTTATACTAGGGAACAAAATCAAATACTGTCCCATGATCTTGATAATATGTAGAAGTTAAATCTGAGCACAATGATACTGAAGGATTCTCCCATTGAAACTAAGGTCTGGGAGATGATTCTTTTGTGTGTGCATAAACACATCTACATACATAGACATATCTACACACATAAACACATCTACACACCTAAACATGTCTACATACATAAACATGTCTACATACATAAACTTATCTACAATTATTTCCTGTTTTGAATAACGTATGAGTTGTCAAACGTGAAGTTTCTGATTTCATTTCACTAGTATTTGGGTACTGTGTTCGTTTTTGTTTGAAGTGGTCGTGGCCAATCCACACAAACAGCCCTTGCTACAGATGGAGTTGCCTTAGCGTGATCGTGCTCCCTGCCTGCTCATTATCTGCTCTTTCAAGCTGGAGGGAGGTGAAAAAGGCGGCTCTGGATGTTTTGCAGTATTGATTTTTAGAGATGAACTAGGAAGCTGAAGCCCAGCCCCCTCCGTGGAGCCATCTAGACCAACACTGTCCATTAAAAAAAATTCAAGTCACAAACACGAGCTACATGTATGATTTTAACTTTTCTAGTAACCACACTAAGAAAGCAAAAAGAAACAGGCAAAATTTAATTGCATTTTCATAATTTTTCCATATATCCAAAATGTTATTTCACCATGTAATCAGTATAGACATCTGTGAGGTATTTTACTTTTTTCAGTGAGCATGCAGAATCCGGTATGTGAGTCCTACTCACAGCACAGAGTGTATTGGACCAGCCGGAATTCCAGCGCTGTAGCCACCTGTGGCCAGCAGCTGCCATATTTGAAAGCAACAGGTCTGGACAAAGAACGGAGCTTTCACGTTAGCTTCACTCACACCAGAGTCTGTTGGGTAACTCAGTGGGCTCCACTGGTTTAGAGTTTCCAGATTGAAATCACAGAAAGCAAAACAAAATAAAACAAAATAGGAAGCCAACTTTAATTTGAATTTCAGGTAAATAGCAAATAATTATTTAGTGTAATTGTGTTCCAGGCCATATTTGGGACTCCAAAAAAGTTATTTATCTAGCTTCAGGTTTAACCAGGTGTCTCATATTTTATCTGACAACCCTGCTGGGGTTTAACTCGAGTGGAAGGCATCAATCATTGGGCTGCCCAGAAGCTAGTTGTAGGAGTAGATTTAGCAAATGTCTTCCTCTGAGGAGAATTTTGATAGCCCTCTGAAAACCAGTATGCAAACCAGAAACAACTGATAGCCCATTTCTTCACAACTGTCTAGGATGTCTAAGACACAAGAAGGGGTTTATGTTATAAAAACTTGATCCTTACGTATTTAAACATCTTAGATCTGGATTATTATATTAAGATAGAAGGTTTATGTAATTTTATAAATTAAGTGGTTTGTTAAGCTTAAAAAGTATAATTTGGCTAACAGTGCATCACTAGAACTACATTTTCTTAAAAATGAAAATTTACCCTTAGTCTTAAGCTCTGTAGTGTTCAGAGTCCTCAGTATTTCAACGTATTTTCCTGCCATTGGTTACGACTGCAGCTGTCACATAGCTCTCAGGTTGGCAAGACTTAACACAAAATACTAGCTTGATGAACACCAGGATAAGACTTACTTGACAAGTATATAAGTACTTGTAATTCTTGGCTCTGATATTAACAGTTATATCCTGACCCAATCCAAAGTCATTTCTTTTACCAGCATCTTTCGTTTCTCCTAAAATTTCTTTCAAAAAGGAACATCTTTCCATTTTTATTATTTAATTTTTAATATGTTTGTTTTAAGCAAACACTTTTTTTGAAGCATGTAATGACTGCTTTAGTAGTGTGGATCTAGGCTTTTTCAGCTCTGTCGAAGGGACTGTTCATGTTCTCTAGGGACAGTACCTATAGCAGCCCCACACTCACCCTCAGGGGGAGCTCTTGCCTCATGAGGATGAATGACTGTAGGTGAGCCCTTTGGTACTGCCTGTACCTTGTGCACCGTCCCCAGCCGGGCAGGTGGGTGCTGCCGGTACTGGGTATCCGGTTAGCAGTTCAGAGCTGAAGCAATGGCGCATTCCAAATCCATGCACACTTAGGAGAATGTGCCCAAGAGTGTGGGTATGTTGATAATTATTGCATTTCCTTCAGAGAACAAGTGTTACAGGTAAGACTGTGTGTGTATGTGTGTGTGTGTGTGTGTGCGTGTGTGTTCCAATAACTACCTTTAAATAAAAAAAATTTAGGATCTAAAAGTGTTGCCCTTTCCCCAGAACAGTCACTGCAGATATCTCAAACATAGCCTTCATAATTTAACACAAGTATTTTCTTTCCTCACTCTAAGAAGGAATGGATGCTGGTGCTTGTGAGGTTGAAGGGGGAGAAAGCTTACTGTCGTTTGAGAGCTGTGAATGTCACACTTTTCCATGTCTAGAAATATCTTAGAACCTTGTTTAGCCTAACTTCTGATGTCTAAAGTATAAATTATTTTGTCAAGTTAACACCTCCATCTATATATAAGTAAAAGTGTTCAGCCTTTCTTAGCTAATGTCTTGAACAGCACTGAGTTGTGTTTGGGTTTTCACTTTTATTCTAAGACTGACTTCCTTTTGTTTAAAGGCTTGTTGCTGAAACCACAATTTAAAGCTACAGAGGATCTTAAATATAGTCTCCCAGGGACCCTTGGATGAGCCTCAGAGAGTCTAGGAATCCCTGAAATTATAGTCATATTTTGTACATGTGAGGGGACTTCAAAAGTCCATGGGAAATGGAATTAGAGAAGGCAATTTGTATTTTCCCATAGATTTATTTCCAAGATCCCTCAATCTTTTTTTGCTGGGGGAATGTCCCCAGTTTTCATCACACTCTCAGAGGGTGGGTAGAAAACAACATATATAATGTGATCATTTTACTAGTACTGGGATTCAGAGACTTTGAAACTTTGCCACACTACTGCTGGGTTCTTATTATGTGAAGGAAATAACTTATTCCGTTGGTCATCAAATATGTAGGTAGAGAGAACGGTGAGAACACTCTCCTTGCCCTCACAGAACCTAGTGTTTGCTCAAGATAGAGTGTTGCAAAGGGAAGACGGAGTAATCGCTGCCTTGAGCCGGAGCCGGACCCGGAGAGCAGCGCCGGGGGCTGTTTCAGGTTGCATAAGTGCAGCTTTTATGGAACCTGAGGCATCCGCAAAAAAGGGAAGGCAGAATGCATTGGACACAGCAGCTGTGATAGCCCTGAGGGAGAAAGAGAGCGAGGCACCATCAGGACAGAAGATTTAGGGAGACAGACAAAGTGACCCTGCACAGGAAGCATCTCACAAGCTGTCGATGTTTGTTCTTTGGGCTTTACCTTAAAAACAGTAAGAGACATTGACACGAGATTTATATTTTTTTCTGAAGCTTTCTAATAAAGCCTACTGTTTGTGTAGAACAGTGAGGATATTGTTAAATACACAGTTCTGTAAATCTTCACAAAATGCCGATGCCTGTATGACTGGCACCCAGATGAAGAAACAGAACGTTACCAGGATCCCAAAAGTTGCTCTAAACCTTTCCTTCCAGTCAGATCTGCCACCAGCCCACCAAGAAGACCTCTTGCATGCCTTCCTGCTGTATAGGTGACACTGCTGTGTTGTACTTGGCTGTCTTCCTTCTGTAGGTGACACTGCTGTGTTGTACATGGCTGCCATCCTGCTGAATAGGTGACACTACTGTGTTGTACTTGGCTGTCTTCCTGCTGTAGGTGACACTGCTGTGTTGTACTTGGCTGTCTTCCTGCTATATAGGTGACACTGCTGTGTTGTACCTGGCTGTCTTCCTGCTGTATAGGTGACACTACTACATTGTACTTGGCTGTCTTCCTGCTGTGTAGGTGACACTGCTATGTTGTACTGGTGTCTTCCTGCTGTGTAGGTGACACTGCTGTGTTGTACTGGTGTCTTCCTGCTGTGTAGGTGACACTGCTGTGTTGTACTTGGCTGTCTTCCTGCTGTATAGGTGACACTGCTGTGTTGTACTTGGCTGCCTTCCTGTTGTATAGGTGACACTGCTGTGTTGTACTGTTGTCTTCCTTCTGTGTAGGTGACACTGCTGTGTTGTACCTGGCTGTCTTCCTTCTGTGTAGGTGACACTGCTGTGTTGTACCTGGCTGTCTTCCTGCTGTATAGGTGACACTACTACATTGTACTTGGCTGTCTTCCTGCTGTGTAGGTGACACTGCTGTGTTGTACTGGTGTCTTCCTGCTGTGTAGGTGACACTGCTGTGTTGTACTTGGCTGTCTTCCTGCTGTATAGGTGACACTGCTGTGTTGTACTTGGCTGCCTTCCTATTGTATAGGTGACACTGCTGTGTTGTACCTGGCTGCCTTCCTGCTGTAGGTGACACTGCTGTGTTGTACTGTTGTCTTCCTTCTGTGTAGGTGACACTGCTGTGTTGTACCTGGTTGTCTTCCTTCTGTGTAGGTGACACTGCTGTGTTGTACCTGGCTGTCTTCCTGCTGTTTAGGTGACACTGCCCACATTGTACTTGGCATGAAGAGGAGCATATGTAATTGAATATTAATTTAATGAAAGAGGACAGAGCAGTATGATTATGATGTGTCCATATTGTTGTGCATGGTTGTTCATCCTTCTCAGGACTGTGATGTTCTGTTGTGTGAATGCACCACAAGACTAAGATTTCTCAGATGGCTGCAGCCACCCCATGGAGGATAGAAAGGAAGATGTGAAGTCAGTAAGAGTTAATGGGCTTGAGCTAGTGAGGTGACTGTGGTTGAAGAGAGGTGGGCCTGTGAGAGAGATGTTTGTGAGTTACAATTGCCAGGTTGCAAGGTAATTGCATAAGAAATACAGAGACATTAAGGGTAATTCAGGGTTCCTGATGGGCAGGGATTGAGGATGGGACCCTTTATTCAGTTTATAAAATCCAGAGAGTAAGTGGATATTTGCATTTTAGTAATAGGCAGGAATAGTAAATTCAGTTTCTGATATATTTGATGTACCTGTGAAACATACAGGTCTATTTGACTCAAATAAATAGCTATGTATTAACTAAATTAATGAATGACTTTATAATAGCCGAGCTAACAAAGAGTTCTACGCATGCAAAATTTCACATCTTCTCACTATTCATCACCATAATTCCCATTAGATGCTCTTTTTCTGTTTGTGGGGTGGTTTTGTCTCATCTTACACTTTTTTTCCTTTTATTCATATAGTATACTTCCCCTAAAGTAGTGCTAATTTATATGCAAAAGAGTAGCACTTCCTATATATAGGATATGAAAATCATTGTTAAAATGCCTTTGTACTTAAAAAATTGTACTCTCATTATTACAGTCTTTCCTTTAATTCGCACAATAACAACACCTTCAACTGAGTTTGTTAATTGGAAACAACCCAGTTACTAGGCAAGACTTTAATGGACTGAAACAAACGTTCATTCAGTTTTGGTAGGAGAAAGCAAAGGAAGACTGTGATGTGGTGTGCCCTGAGTACAAGCATTTGTAGGGAGCCACAGGCTGAACCCTAAGCACAGCAGGTTGAAAGCATGTGGCTTTGAAGGGCTGGCAACCTTAGGGGGCTCTGCAGCTTCACCGTGCTCCCTGAGACTGGTCGTAAGGTTGGGAAATGTTATGTGACGGTGAATGCTGAGTGTATCACTGAATGAAACAAATGCCCGAGGCGCTGTGGAATGCTAAATAAATGCAGTGGTCTACCCAGTTTACACCAATCACTTCGTACTTGGTGCCATATTTAGGCCACAGAATTTGAACTCATATCAAGGTTTTTATTCTCCCATGATGTCATCAAGTGATCATGGTCATGTTTTTTCAGTTCATAGTTTTACCTAGCTTTGAGTTTTGCTACTTATAAGATAGCATAGGTATTTTTCATTTTTATTTATTCTCATTTTTTGTTTGAAGACAGAGACAGAAATCTTAGATCGACTGGTTTACTCCTCAAATGCCCTCGATAGCCAGTGGTAGCCCAGGCTGAAACCAGGAGCCCAGAGCTCAATCCAAGTCTTCCACGTGAGTGTTAGGGATTCAAATCTTGAGCCATCATCTGCCTCCTAGGGTGTGCTTTTTTTAGATTTATTTATTTATTTATTTCAAAGGCAGAGTTACACACAGAGAGAAAGAGAGGCAGAGAGAGAGAGAGGTCTTCCATCCGCTGATTCGCTCCTCAGTTGGCCATAATGGCTGGAGCTGTGCCAATCTGAAGCCAGGAGCCAGGAGCTTCTTCCAGATCTCCCACGTGAGTGCAGGGGCCTGAGTACTTGGGCCATCTTCTACTGCTTTCCCAGGTCAATGCAGAGAGCTGGATTGGAAGTGGAGCAGCTAGGACTCGAACCAGCACCCATATGGGATGCCAGCACTCTAGGTGGTGGCTTTACCTGCTACACCATAGCACTGGCCATGTAGGATGTGCTTTACCAGGAAGCTGGGTGGGAGGCCAGGGAGCCAAGACTTGAACCACTCATTCCAGTATGGGATCATGCATCTCAAGGGGTGTCTTAACCACTGCACAGAACAGGCTTTTAAATTAGATGCTCAATTTCATTTTGTTGAATGTTTTTCTTTTAAAATCTTGCCTCTAATTCAGGTTTACATCAAGCAACCAAAACAGCATTATCAGAAACCATTTAAGTTAGCATTCACTTATTTAAGTTATTTATTAAATATGTATCATACTTACAGTAGTGCTATCAGCTAAAATGATAAAAGAAGGAAGTATTCCTGCCTTTTGGCACTGGCACTGGCACTACAGTTGGGAGTCTCAGTACGACTTATTATGTGGTTCACTGAATGGTGTGAAAAAACCAGTGACTCAGGAGGAAAGAATTGTGGGGTGTGATATCAGAAATGTATGACAATGATAGGATTTCAGTCTTGACAGGTAGGAGTCAGAGGTGTGCAAGAACACTCACTTCAGAGAGGTAGCATCTCATGAGAAAAGGTGCAAGGGAAAAAACAAAAGCACATGGCATGTGTTGGGCAGGGGAGACACTGACCAGATTGTAGAAGTCCGAAGCTGGTATGAGGAAAGAGAAGGAAGTGTTGTGAAGGCTTGATCAAAATTGGAAGAAGCTTTGCATTACTCGAGAATTCATCAGCTACAAGAGCATGGGTTTATCTTCATTTTTACATCATTTGTAGGTATAACTTACTTGCCACTATATGATAATTATGTTTATCTTCTTAAAAAGCTTATATGAAAAGATCTGGAGGAGTGACATGGTTGTGCTTTAGTTCAGAGTGTCTTGACTTGGGGAGTCTGGATAACTCTGAGATTGGGGCAAAAGTGTGAATGTGTGTCTTTTTTTGGAGAATGTTCCATTACCTTTATTAAAGGATCTAGCAACCCAATAGAAGTTAATACAATAGCTCTAGTTCTCCTACATTAACACATTTTGAATCTAATTCCTTTGTATTTTTCTTATAGGGGATTAAAATAGGGAAATTAACACACATTAAATGCTGCAAGCTTTCTTTTTCACTCAATATTTATTAGCACAGTATTTAAGAACGACTCCTGAAAAATGTATCAGTTAGATTGGTTATGTAACCAAAGCAAGTGGCTATTTTATCAGTTCCACTGACTTCAGGAAAAGGTCAATTAAATTACTTTTTTAGATACAGGCATATTTCTGAATATGCTATTTTGAGTCTGAATTTCTTCCTATTTTTGGGCTAATAAATCATGTTTCTGCAGCATATGAAGCATTTTAAATCAATGTCCAACTTTAATTCAGAAATCTGACTCACCTGGATCTTACTTAATCTTCTGTGTACCTGGCAAAGAGGAAATTAACGAAGTGTGGCCCGTGGGCCAAATCCAGCCCCTAGCCTGTTTTCATATGGCTTACAACTTAAGAATTATTTTTATATTTTCAGAATGTAATTAAATAAACAATATTGGGGAAAAAAAGAAGATTATAAATTGTTAGAACTGTGGAAAACAAGAATATACAACAGAAACTGTATGTGGACTCCAGGACCTGAAGTATGTATTCACTGGTTCCTGGTTTGTTCTGGTTTGTTTTGTTTTTTGCCTGCTCCTTGATTTAAAGTCATTCAGATTTATAAGCTTTCCCAAATGCATGCATTATTCTATAAGCAGACACATTACCATGGATAGATGGTAATTTGAAGCTGAGTGTGTGTTTTATAATTCTAGCAAAGTTGATTAAGTGAGTTAAACTGTTTTCTGTATTGTATAGTCAGATACTAGGTCAGCTTTATAAAATCTGGAGTTGAAAGTGTAGGAACAAAATATGGGCTTAATGATCCATTTCAAAGACCCATATGAATAGAAAGATTTGTTCTTCATAAATGTTTCATACAACTACAGTTCTCAATTGAAAAATATTACAATATCTTTACTTTTTCAGATTATAGATGACTTAAAGGCAAGCCATTTAATTGATCATGTGTCGGGCAGGGCCAAGTCTGTCTTTCACTGGTGTATTCCACAGTTATTTTCAGAACCTTGAAGTATATGTCAACTTCTTTTTTATGAGAAACTGTATTTCTAACTTTTGGATAACTACCTTTGCAATTATTAAATGCCCTAATTAATGAGTCTTAGAGCTTGGGACAGCTCTGCCTTCTCTCTCATGCATCATTATTTTTCCTTCATTACTGGATCTTTTCCACCAATATATAACGCTAATTTGTTTTTCTCGTCTTCAAAATACCTTGTTTGGCATTCTCCCTGTGGTTACTGCCACGTGTCTGTCTGTGCGTGTACAGCAGCCCCTCCTCTTTCTGAATGCAGTGTCTGCGACCATGCTCCTTCACCCTGTGCTGAGAGCTCAGCGGTACTGGGTTGGAGGCTGCCGTCTTGGTGGGCTTACTTCACCTGACAGCGCTGAGCGCCATCCTGGCCGCCTCAGATTCGGGCGCCCTGGTTTTTCCCCTGCCTCTCTGGCGCTTTACTTTTTTCAGTCTCTTGTTGGTTGCTTCTTGCCTCCTCCACTTCTAAATGGAAAACACTGGAGCGTTTGCAGTTTGGGCTTTGATCTAGTTCACATCCGTTGATTGCCTTGGTGTCTTGGTCTATTTTGTGTTGCTGTGTCAAAATACCAGAGACTGGATAAATGGTAAGAGGTCTGTTTAGATCCCCTTTCTGGAGGTTGGGAAGTTGGAGATCACGTGGCTGCATCTGGTGAGGGCTTCCTGCTTCGTGTGTAACACAATGGACAGGAGTAGCGAGTGGGCACTGCGGAAGAGGCCAGAGCGCCTGGGGTAACCTTGCTTTACAACACTGGTTCCTCTGCTCCTTAAGACTACCCGGATGTCAGCTCAGGCTTCTTTAGCCGTAGGGACTCAGGTTGCAGATCTCCCACTCAAACCCAGTTTTCTCTTCCGCCTTATGTTTCCTTTCACAGTAGGTGATAGGTAAGACTCACTCGTCACCATCCTCCTTTCCATCCGTAGTGTTAGGGACTTTCCCTGCCTTTCCCCTCTAGAACGTAAAGCCAGTTGTGCTTGTGCACTGTTCAGTCCTCAGCAGGTAACTGTGCTGTTTGGCTCCTGTGCACCTGGTATTGGTTGAATGATTGCATCAGTGAATGTAGTTTTTTTAAAAGCCAACACAGAAAATTAAACAGTAGTTCAAGGATTTTGAGAGTTCTAGATAATTTAATAAGTGCTAAAATATTTGGGTAAGCAGCATCAAGGAACTAAAGATATTGGAAATGTGACCATATGTACTGATTTTATAACATATCGAACTTACGTCTTTGAACAGATCTTTGGTTTTGACCAATTACTCAATTTTGTAAGTGTGGGATAATGACAAAAATATTATTTCAACTTAAATATCATTAATATTTGAGTAAGGTCTGATGTGGTTATTTCTTAAAAGAATCCATTGCCATTAACAATATCAGTTATTCAGTATGGTAATAAGGAATCTTTTTAAAAAGTACTTTTAAAAGATTTTAGATTCACAGAATAATTGCAAAGGTATTACAGAACTATACCTTTCAGGTTCCTTGTTTTATGTTTTTAAGTTGACAGCTTCACAACTCATGAAACGAATACTGACTCAGCTTACCAATGTAGCTTCTGTTAAAGTAATTACTTCTTAAAATAATTTTTTAAAATAACCGTCATAAAACCATCAAGTAACTATTTTAAAGTTTCCATGTTAATTTCCTGTCTTGACCGCTTGCCTGTTGTAAATAATTGTAGTCATAATATACTTTCATTTTCTTTGTTAATTATAACATACATTGTCCATTTTTTATAGTCTCCATTCTCTTTTTAAGTGACTAATAATAGGTCATCTTGCTGATGTTATTATTAATGAACTCTTGTTGTACATGTTAAGGTTACTTGTTTCATGGTCACTGATCAAGTAGTGGAAAACACTTTTGTGGGTCACAGGGTGTGGCACTGTGCTCTTTCCAAGAACGTTGTGTAATCAGTTCCTCCATAATACCAGCATGTGCATCTGAGAATCTCCACTCTACACGAAACTAAGCGGTAACATCCAGGGCTTTGGGAAACATGGAGTGCAACACCCCAAACCACCAGGGACACGCTGTTATACAATACAGGAACCTCGTAACAATTGTAGCAAAGTTTTATTTATGGCCAAGACTATAATAAATAAGATGCTTCACCTTGGAGAAAAACCCCTGAAGTTTGTGGAAGTGGCTGTAGGGTTGCTGTCCATGAGTGGCTCTGAAGTGATGCAGGATTAGCTGAAACCAGAAGGAGAGTGGTAACATGGGATGGGCGTGGCTCATGGTACAGCATAGCTGCTCACTTCTGGAAATGTGAGATTGGCAGGTGTGAATTTTGTTTATTGCTTTGCGACTGGTTCACCTGACTTCACTTTGTTCACCTAGTACTTCACATAGATAAAATCATGCATGAAGAAGTTTGAAATTCTCTTTGTGTTCATGTTGTTTTCTAATATAACAATTGCATTTAAATAAATTTACTTTTTCAAAATAAGCATTATAGCAGAACATACTGTACTGATTTGCTATCTCATTAATTTTCACAATTTTAAAATTGTTGTTTTTAAGTTCTCACATGGTAATTTTTCCCATACTACTTTTAATCAAATTCATTTATTATACTACTTCAGGGGAATTCTAGAGATCTAATTGTAAACATGATAAGCACTGGAGATGTTATTTTAAAATAAAAATAAAATGATTGTACAGAGACAAGGTAGAGGACCGTTTTCTTCCAAGTATGACTGAAGTCAAATGGAAGTTAGAGAACATATTAAGAGGGGAAGAAATCAAAAGGTAGTGCCCAGTGGAGCAGCTCCCTGAGTACCAGATGGAAGAGCTGAGACCTGGAGACGGCATCCAAATCTGTGTTGTGTTGTGGAGAGACTAGGAAAGGCAGGAAGGCCGAGGTGGCGGCCACAGAAAGATGTTTGAAGTGGTAGCGCTGCCTTCACTTTGGCGCCTTAGGAATGGGAGAGAACGGGTAGGTGACTTCAGTGTGAGAGGAAGCCTGGCTGAGTAGACAGGGCACTGGGCTTAGCACTCCGCAAGCTTTCATTAGTCTCTGGAGGCCCAGAAGGCAGTTCACCTCTCTGGCTTTTGGTTTTCTCATTTCAAGATAAATATTGGGCTCTAGGTGTTTGCTGAAGTCTCTGCCAGCTTTGAAACAATGCTGTGTCTTTTGTTGTATTCAAACTTTGTTATTTCTTCATGATTGTTTAATGACCTTCTATAAAGACTGATTTATAATGCAGTGAAGATAAAATGTTCAATTCTGAGTCTGTAGGACTTAAACTTGACTTAATTCTGAAATGCTTGACTTGACGCAGGAAGTCCCTAAAATGCAATGTCACTTTTTAGAAAAGATTTGTTTTATTTATTTGAAGGCGCGCACACACACACACACACACACAGAGACAGAGACAGAGACAGAGAGAGGAGAGAGATACCAATCTTGCATCTGCTGGAACATTCCCCAAATGGCCACAATAGTCAGAAGCCTGGAACTCTATCCAGGGACCCAAATATTAAGCCGTCTTCTGCTTTTCTACATGCGTTAGCAGGGAACTGGATAGGAAGTGGAGTAGCCAGGACTCAAACCAGGATATGGAATGTTGGCCTCACAAGCAGCAGTTTACCCCTCTGTGCTACAGTGCCAGCCCCATTGTAGATCAAAATTCACAGCGAGAAGAATTGGATATTTAAGGACAAACTTGGAAAAAACATTTTGGAATTTTAAAAATCATACATTTAGGGTGCTTACTGTCAATAGCTATTAGAAATCCCAGTGATTGACTTGGAAAGAAAGTAATGCAATGGAAACATAATAATGTGGGGAGGGCATTTGATGGAGCAATTAAGATACCCACCCCTTGGGGAGCCTGTACCTTGTCATAGTGCTTGGGCTCAAATCCTGGCTGCTCTCTCAATTCCAGCATCCCCGTGATGCACACCCTGGGAAACAGCAGGTGACAGCACAAGTACGTGGATCCTGCTCACTCACATGAGGGTGTTGGACTGAGTTCCCAGCTTCAGCCTGGCCCAGCCCTGGCTGTTACAGGCATTAGGGGAAGAATCAGTAAATACCAGATTCAGATTCATTCTCATTCTCTCTCTCTCTCTCTCTCTCTCTCTGTCTCTCTGTCTCTCTGTCTCTCTTTCAAAATAAGTAAAAATGCCTTTGAAAAGAAATACAATGATGTCATAAATATATCTGATAAATGGAGCCCAGAAGAGGGAAAGTGCAGGTCTGGAATTAGCTTGGGTTCAGAAACCACGTTCACTGCTCTACGGGCTGTGTAGCCATAGGCAAACTGAAATGAAAAGTTTGATTTTGGATGATGAATTCTTCTCCATGTAAAGTGGAAATCATACTACCAAGTTGCAGAGTTTTCCTGGAGCATTACAGAGAAGTAAAGACCTATGTACATCACCTGATGTTTAGGAAACTTCCTATCAGTTACTGTCGCTGTAGTGTGAACACCTACTTGGTGTGCTCCTTTCCTGTAACTGGAATATTGCGTGTGCACTGTGTGTGTCCATGCATTTCTCTCTAATGTTAGCTGTTTGGGGCAACATAAATGATGTGAAAAACTAAAGAATTACTTAAAAATATTTGACCAACAGTTTCCACATATTCTTCAGATGGAGTAATGATCATTTTTAAAGAGATGCTTCTTTCCTATAAATGCCTGATTTCTGCTGCACTCATAAGAATACTTGTGATATTTAGAACACAGTCTAAATAGCTCTACAAGATTTTTGAAAGGTCATATAGTAAGTCATATATTACAGAATTTGTGGTAGGAACCAGGAGAGCTGATTTTCTTGTCCTTGAATATTTGTTATTACATTTCATTGTACAGTATTTCTAAAAGTGCATTTCCTCATTACATACAAATGTTGCCAGAGTCCGGAGAACTGCCTCAGGTATTTAGCTGGAGGATTCCCATGACTCACAATGGCCCTTTTTCAGAATTATTTTTTTCAGGGGTTTGAGAAAGTAGATGTTCATCACTGTCTTGGCTTACATTTTTTAAAAGATTTATTTGAAAACCAGAGTCTGTCTGTCTATCTCTCTCTCTCTCTCTCTCTCACACACACACACACACACACACACACGGGGGGGGGGGGGGGTTGGCGGGTGCAGAGGGGAGGTATTTACTGTCTGCTAGTTAAGTTTCCCAAGTGCCCTGTCTTGTCATGGCTCAAGTCAAAGCCAGAGCCAGCAACTCTGTTCGGGAATCGCACATGGAAAGCAGGGTCCCAAATACTTAGGCCACCATCTGCTCCTCCTAAGCATATTAGCAAGAAACTGGATTGGAAGTGCAGAGCAGAAGGGACTTGAACCAGGTATTTCCATATGGGAAGCACTTCCAACCCCGTTTCCTGCTAGTGTCAAGCAGAGGCTTAACCTGTTGCAACACACAACACCCACCTCAGATTCTGTTTTTTAAAGTAGGCCTAGAAAATTCTTTATTCCAAACATGTGGAGGAAGAAAAAATGTCTTCCAAGAAGAAAAGATGGTTGAAAATGACTTTATGATTTATCAAGAAAGCTGTTAAAGCAAGAAGGTGAAATAGGAAAAGGAAAAAAATTAGAGTAATTTTTAAAAAGACCCAAATACTATGAACATATATTTTATGATAAAAACAGAAAGATCTAAGTTCATGAGAAAAGACAATGAGTAATGAACCATGAGGATGCAAAAAACACCAAATGGTATGATAGCAGAGGACCTAGTGTTGTGCTGGGACTGGTTCAGACTGGAGTGGGGCATCTCTGTTTTCAGATTGATGATGGCTTTCAGGAGCAGTCATGCTGTCTTTGCTGTTAGGTTCTTGGATTTTTTACCTGAGAAGGGCACAGGAGATGTGATTCACTTATTATGATTTCTCAGTACATGTGGTATGTTTTGACATTTTTTGTTTTCAGTTCCCTACCATATTTTTGACAGAGACATTGCATTCAATCATAATTGCTTTTTTAGATGGTTTGGTTATGCTTTTTCTAGAAAGAATGGGTTTTGTGTATTTGTAAAATTGATTTGTTTCTTCCAAGCTGCACTTATTTAGTTGGTCTGGGGAAACTTCTATCAATTAGAAAAATGCATGAAATCTGTAGTTATATTCCAAAGGACTCATGATGCATTGTGAAGACATGCAAAACCACTGGTCCTTGTAGTTTAATCTGTCTCAGAATCACCTGCAGGGCTTGTTAAAACAAAGGCTTATGGGTCTGGACTCCATGTGTTCTGATTCAGTAGATTTCATATGCGGTCCCTGAATAGGTCTAGCAGGTTCTCAGGTGGCGCTGATGCTGTTGCTCTCTGGAGCCTGATTTGAGAACCACTGTATTTAAATCTTAACAGATTGTACTTGACTTGACCTCCTAAGCAATTAAAATTAGTGAGATTAGACTTGCATTATGGGTAATTTTGTGATTCTCCATTACCTAGTTATACGATAGAGATAAATAATGACCTCATCCCTAGTTTCTCAACCTAATTTCTCATTTTAAAACTCAGATCATTCCTTTGTTTAGAGAGGAATTGCTTGTGTGAAATTAGGGTGACTTTCTTTTCTATTTTGTACATTAAAATAGTTCTGAGACTAATATTTAAAATTTCCATAAGTAAAGTTTAGGCTAGTTATTTGCTATAGTTGACAAAATAATAGAATCAACATTTGATAAATTTTTGCTAATATGACTTAAAAATATGCTCAGTATTATGGATATTAAAGATTGTTTACTAGTATATTATTTAGAATACATATTAAGCTTTGCTTTTAGAAAATTTACTTAGAAATTTTCATAGAACTACTTTTTTAAAAGATTTTTTTATTTATTTTAAAGTAAGAGTTACACAGAGAGAGAAGAAGAGGCAGAGAGAGAGAACCAGGTCTTCCATCTGCTGGTTCACTCCCCAATTGGCCACAATGGCCAGAGCTGCGTATCTGAAGCCAGAAGCCAGGAGCCAGGAGCCAGGAGCTTCTTCCGTGTCTCCCATGTGGGCACAGGGACCCAAGCACTTGGGCCATCTTCTACTGCTTTCCCAAGCCGTAGCAGAGAGCTGGATCAGAAGTGGGACAGCCAGGACTTGAACCAGCGCCCATATGGGATGCCAGCACTGCAGGTGGTGGCTTTACCCACTACGCCACAGCGCCAGCCCCAAAAGAACCACTTTAAACTAATTCTTAACATGCATTTTCTTTAAATAAAAACAGATTAATAATGGTAATTATGTGGTAAAAGTGTCATCTCTTTGCAGAAATCATTTTATTTTCTGAAATAATAAAAATACCCTTTAAAATTGATGCAGCAAATATGAAATGCAAATTGCTGCTGGAAATCACATAGTCTTTAAGGAGTGAACTGTAACTGATGATTATGAACAGATTAGCATATGTTTATATATTAAAAGCCCACTGTGTTCCTAAATTGTCGGGGCAGTATCTTTCTGGACATTGTAAAAGAGTAGATCACATTCTTTCTAAGAACAGGTTCTATGCGCCTGAAGCTGCAAATTCATTTTATGATTGCAGTTATATGTGAAGATTGGGTACTTTTTATTTTTTTAAGATGTATTTATTTGTTTGAAAGGCAGAGTTACAAATAGGCAGAAAGAGAGAGAGGGGTCTTCCATCCACTGGTTCACTCCCCAGATGGCTGCAATGGCCGGAGCTGCGCCGATCCAAAGCCTCTTCCAGATCTGCCACGCAGGTGCAGGGGGCCTAAGCACTCAGCCATCTTCTACTGTTTTCCCAGGCCACAGCAGAGAGCTGGATCGGAAGTGGAGCAGCCGGGATTCGAACTGGCATGCAGATGGGATGCTGGCACTGCAGGCAGAGGCTTTACCCACTGTGCCACAACGGTGGCCCCAGCTGGGTCTTAATAAAATTGTTGCCTCTCTGGTTGCTCTGTATCCTTCCTTTTTTGCATCCATTTTTCTTTTTGCTCTTCTTAAAGTGTGTGTTCTATTTCAGTGATTCATTTTCTTGTTCCAGAAGGATACATGATTTAGTTATTAATGAATTAGTTATTAATGAATATTAATTAATTAATATTTATTTATATTAATGAATTTGTTATTAATAACAGAGGATACATGATTAGTTATTAATAATAAATGCAAGCTTCTGCTTATTTGCTTTATACTTTTTTGTTACTTGCTTATAGGTAGCATTTATCTTTGTAGGTATTCATTTATTGAAAAAGTCATCAACTTTGTAGCCTTGAAGTCATTTAAAAATATCTCAATAACTAATTTAACACTCTGATTTAAAAAAAAAAAAAACATTCTTGGCCGGCACCGTGGCTCACTAGGCTAATCCTCCACCTACAGTGCTGGCACCCCAGGTTCTAGTCCTGGTCAGGGTGCCAGATTCTGTCCTGGTTGCTCCTCTTCCAGTCCTGCTCTCTGCTGTGGCCCGGGAAGGCAGTGGAGGATGGCCCAAGTGCTTGAGCCCTGCATCCACATGGGAGACCAGGAGGAAGCTCCTGGCTCTTGGCTTCGGATCGGCGCAGCATGCCGGCAGTGGTGGCCATTTGGGGGTGAACTAACAGAAGGAAGACCTTTCTCTCTGTCTCTCTCTCACTAACTCTGCCTGTCAAAAAAAAAAAAAGCACATTTTTACTAGTTGACAGGATATGTTTTTACCTTTAACACTGTTTGCTTTCATGTATTAATTACCTTATGGCTGTATAGTTTTCTAGAAAATTCATCTTTTCTGCATTTATTAATCTTACCTGATAAAGACTAGGTTATGATTTAAGTAACTCACAGATCACTGGGTGGTATTGTGTTAAATTGTGTGCCTTGCTTTTGGTTTTGTTGTTTTAATTTACTTTCATTCTCTTTGAGAGGCCGAGAGACTATGATCTGTCTTCCTTCTGCTATTTCACTCCCCAGATTCCTGCAGCTGCCAGGGCTGGGCCAGGCCAAAGCCAGGAGCCCAGAACTCAATCTTGCTCTTCTGCATAGGTGGTAGGGGCCCAAGTGCTTGAGCCACCATCTGTTGCCTCACACCTGCCGCCTCCCAAGGTGTGCATTAGCAGGAAGGTGATCAGAAAGCAGAGGTGGGACTTGAACCAGGAGGCCCTCTGACATGGACGTGGATGTCCCAGGTCACTGCACCTACTGAGCTCCTTGGGCCTTGTGTTTATCTCCTTTAATTTTTTCCATCTGAAGATAGTGGCAGGGTCAGAGAATAAATGTGGTCCTGGCCAGTAAGCCATGTGGTGGCCAAGACAGGCAGAGGCAGAGATGGATGGCTTCAGAGGAAGTAAGGGTTTGACACGTCGACAGGTGATGGGTAAAACACCGACAGAGTCCCGGAGGAAAGAGAGAGGCACCTCGTGGATGTGACACAGGGCCCAGCTCGCTGAAGGGCCCTGCCATGGGCTTAATACTCTGCTGTCGCCATCTTGAAACTCTGAACCATTGGCAAAAGAGGAGGGCAGTATTTTCATTTTGCACTGGGTTCCACAAATTATGTAGTCTCTCCTGCAGTAGTGAACACTGGGGAGCAGGAAGCAGAGGTGCCTTCTGTCTCTGGTTCTTCATACCTTTTCTGAGTGTGGCTAGAATCGGAGTTATTTTTAAAGAAGTGATTTACAGACAGTGAAAAATGGTGGAAAACGTGACAGCGATTGTGTGTATTCAGGTGTGCAGTACTTCATCAAAGTGTTGGAGGGAGAAGAGCTTACCAAATCTTCTGATAAAAAATCAGAGATGATCAGACTTCCAATAGAGACTTTGCCTAGTCAGTCCAAATGCAATGTACGTAATTTGAAATGTAAAAATTTTTGAAACCACAAGATTGTAGTCCAGCATTACATACAAGTACCATGTTCATGCAGCCCACTAGTGTTCTTTCTCCACAAATGCCTGGTGCTTTTGTATTTAGTGTAGGACTTTGTTATTTAGTAATTATTATCTCAAAAGTGGTAGCTCTTTCTTGCCTGTAAGTACCCGTAAACTTGATTTTTAGAAGATTCAGGAAATTCAAATTTAGAAATCCAAAGGCCCAAACATTGTGTTTTTTCTAAGGCATTCCATCGGTTTCTAGATCTTACTTGGTGGTTACACGATCACCTATTTAAAATCGAGTGGATTCCTTGGATCACACCTGCACTCTTTTTCCAGGTCTCTTCAGCTTATTTTGTTTACAGCACAACCGCACTGAAGTAGAAGTCTCTCATATTTCTTCCTATGAGAGTTACCAGTTATTTTAATATACAGTGGGATAACACTGCTTATTAATATACGGGGAGGGCATTGCCAAAGGTCATGACGATCCTTGCAGACTTGAGTAAGCTGGTACATATTTTCTGAAAACTCGTAATTCCAGAACCTGTTGGGCAGAGACTGAGCAGAGTTGTTGAAACAAACAAAAAGGACAGACACAGATGAAGAGTGAGCTGGGGCAGCCAGGCTGGCACGCAGACTCGTCCCTGATCCCTCAGACAGGCATTTCAGTAGGCGCACCTTCAGGGAGCAGTGTGTATTGTTTGCGCCTCAAGTAAGGCAAAACCCCCAATTCTGTATCTCGATGGAAGATTCAGCGATTTTAGAGGCTGTGAACGTTACGTTGTTCTCATTTCTCTGCCTGTAAATAACTCGTTACAGAATCCCTGACCAAGAGGACTGATGTGCCGCTGCTGCAGATTAAGCCCCCGTTTGCGACGCCAGCATCCCCTGTTAGAGTGCCACTTTCAATCCAGCTTCCTACTAATGCACCTAGGAAAGCAGCAGAAGGTGGCCTGTGTGGGATACAGGGTGGAGTTCCAGGCTTCGGACTTCTGCCTGGTGCAGGTCTGGCTTTTGAGGCCATTTGGGGAGTGAACCAGTGATGGAAGGCCTTCCTCTCTCTCTCCTTCTCCCTATCACTCTGCCTTTCAAACAAATCAGATCCTGATATCCTCCTCCCATGTAGCTTCGTATTGGACACTTTGTGACATTTCCACTAAAGCCTTTGCCCTCTGACTTCCTGTGTGTGAGATGGAGGACTGAGTCGTCATCTGTGGATGGTGGCTTCACATCTTTTTCAAGAGTTTTGCTAATCTTTATTTTCTAATTTTCTCAAATGAAATACTATACTGCTTTTTAAAATTTGTAATGAAAATAAAATGACATATTATTGGACTTATATAAGTCATATAGTTTCATCTATGAAATTCTGATAAATAGAGCTATTACTGCTGGCTTGATACTTTAACATACTTTATCAGTTTTATAAATACTTTGAGGGGTTTGTTCAAAATATAAAGTGAAATTTTGATTTGTGATACTTGTTGCTTTTTGTCTTCTAAAGGGTAATCAAGAAAATTTCATCTTATAATCCTTTATAGGTGCTCTTAGCAACAAATGGTAATTTCTCTTCCATTGTGAACAGTAACAAAAAAATTATTCAGAATTTCTCCAGCATTTTAAGAGTGACCCAGGTTGGTCCCCAGAAATTTAAAAGGACTTCAGAACATGTGATATACATTGTGAATTGTGGCTGGAATTATTTATAATCTTAGATGTAAATGTTAATGCCTTCACAGTCTCTTGCTCCTTATCCCTACTGGTATAATAATGAGAGAGGTATTTGAAATTATTTCCTCAATTACAGTTCATGCCCTGTGCAGAAGTATAGCTATATGAGAAGAGATTATTTTTTGCTTCAGATTTCAAATATGAAGTACTCTAGACTGTTAACACGTGGTAACAGCGACTGTCTTGACTAACCTTTTCTTGTGTGTGTGCTTGATTGGTTGTAATTTAATAGTTTGTGTTTTTGGGAAAGAAGATAGTTTTGTTCTAAGTATATTTACAAATGGGCTCTTAATCTTTTTCTTTTTGTGTGCTTTGTACACATCTAAGCCAAAATTTATGTAACTAAGGTTAAGCATTTTCATATTGTGTTTTACCATTATAATACAAAGTAAAATAAAATATGAAATCCTTTCTTACTCTTATGATGATGTAGTGTGTGTATTTTTCAGTTCCATCATAAGCTTACGTTGATCTATGTTAGTGGGCTTGCACCAGATTGATTAAAAATAGAAGACAGAAATTTAAAATGATGAATTTGAGTCCTGAATTCTTGAGTCATTTTTTTCTGTAAGAAAGTGAAGCAAATTTAAAAATATGCCATCCCACTAAAGAGATAAAAGCATCTTATAGACTAGGACATGTTATAATTCATTTTAGAGCTTTAGAGACAAAAACAGTATATAGGAAGAATTAACTCAGTTGCATGTTTTATAGTTTTTCCAAGAACTCAACAATATGGGCACACATTTACCAAATGAAATGCTTCTATCAAACAAGCATTTTGTTGATTATACCATAGCAGCCCCCAAATTTGTCTTTGTGGCTTCGCTCTGTTTAATGAAATCAGTCGCAATGCAAACACATGAGCTCTTAGAATATTTACAAAACCATTATTGTCCAGCTCTACAGCTGCTGCCCTGGTCCTGGCTCTCATCTTTTCATACCTGGTTTAGTACATTAGCTTCAGTCCGTGCCTCAGACTCGCGATGCAAAATCAAATGCATTTAGTTGTGAATTGTTTGTTCAGTATACATTTGGTGACCTACCATGTCCCAGCCATTTATTTAAGAGTGTTTGTGTGTTGTCGGTTCCCAAGCTAGGAGTTAGAGTTCCCAGTTTGTTACAAAACCCAAACTAAACTCAGCCTAGGGTTTAGGACTTCCCAGAGCTCACTTTGAGCAGCCTCCTCGTGACGTGACGGCTGTTCTGCTCAGCATGGCGTGGCTCTGCTCCTGCTGCTTTCTGGGACACATGGTCTTTCCTCTTCCAGGACGTATTTCTCCTTCTCCTTTAAAACTTTAGAAATGCAACTAAAACTACCTTATGATGTTTGTGGTTTAAGTTGGCTTAATCATCTGATCTGGGTCATTCTTTTATTATGGATTCTGAAAGCCAGGAAATTGAGTATTCTAATTAATCAGTGGCTTTCCACATATTTATTACATATTGTTCTTAAGGGCACAGGGCACTCTTTATTCAGTAAAATTTGTATCATAAGAAAATGTACTGCAATGTGTTAAGTACATCTTTGATGATACAGATTACAGGGTGGAGCACCCTTTTCTGCCAAGGGCCATTTGAATATTTGTAACATCATCCTCAGGCCATACAGAATCATCAGCTTACACATTAGCTTGCTGTAGGTTTACTGAATGTTGAGTCCCACCTCAGATGGCCTTGGCAGAGCCAGATCAAGTGATCTTGCAAGCCTGCTATGGGCCTTGAGCCCGACATTCCCCACCTCTGCATTGTAGAAGGTGTCTTACATGGAAGGTTAGATGTGTAGGTGCACTTGTTAACAGAAATCTCTGTTTTTTTTTTTTCTATTTCATATTCGCTGATGTTTTCTTCATTTTAAGCTATTTTAAAAATTCCATGTATTTCATATTTTTAACCAGTTTCTCTAGTACCCTTCCCAAACACTTAATATGGTGCAACGCACATAACGGGTTTTTGTGTAAAGTGCTTGATGTATTTTCAGTCAAAAGGGTATTTAGTAAGCATGGATGATGAGCCAGGCATTTGGATTTTAGGATTACAGCCATGAGAAGGCAGTCCGTGTTCTCGCCATGCTTACAGGGGGGTGAAAGGGATCGGTGTACAGACAGCCCTGACACAGTGGCAGCTCTCTAAACGAGGTAATACTCAGTCGTGTGGTGTACCTGTCTGCATGGCAGCTATCAAGTGAACGTTCCCAGAAGACGCAGTGTCAGCACGAACAAGGGAATTAAGACACTGTGGTCCTTGATAATCTCCAGTCTTCTAAAGTATGCCACCCGGAGCTGACAGTCACAGTGTGCACTTGCTGTCACGCACAGCTGTCACGCACATCTCCGGCCCCAGCCTTCCTGGACAGAAGTCCCAGAGCCGCCTCTGAGAGAAAGGGCTGGCTAAGCTGAGGCACAGGTGTCACGCAGCAGAGACGGGGCCAGAGTATTTCTGTCGTTGGGAACAAGAACAAAGGCCCAGTAGTTGAAAACAAGCTGAGCTGGGGGGAGCGGTTATCAAAAGCCAGAACGTAGGTTGGTTGGCAGAGGGTGGATTGGGTACCTAGGCAAGGTCCTAGACAATTTGTAGATACAGACAAGAGCCAGATCTTGAAGGATTTTAAATCAAATTTTGAAACCTTTGTTTTCCTAGCAGTCGAATTCTTACAAATATAAAAATTTCACATAGTCGCTCAAGGTAAGAAGAAAGATAAAGCAGACGTGTTTTGGTTTCAATGTTGAGGGTTTGTTTCACTCTGCCTGATGGTGGGGCAGCAGAGTGGGCTAGGTGATAATAGTTGCCTCCACACTGCACTGAGGTGAGTGATCCTGTTCTCCAGTGACACTGTGATACCGAGGGAGACTCAGTGGCAATAGTTTTCATCATCTGTGGTCGCATAGTGTCCTAGGCCTTCACTTTTGTTTATTCAGTGAAAATGAGTATATTCCTAGTGCTGATGATTTTTCTCTGAGCAAAGCACACATCACCCCTGACATCATGGAGCTGCCAGTGTGATGGAGGAGAATCAGTCACAGTAACTGCAGGCTCTGCACTGAATGCTGTGCAGAGGGGGGGTTTGTACTGAGCAATCTTGAAAGCCGTGGCATTTAAGTAGCGATGTCAGCTGGGCTCTGAGGGAGAGTAGGTGGCAGACTGAGACAGATGCCCCAGGCAGCAGGTACAGCCTGTCTGGGTGCTTTGATGGTGAGCTGTGTGGCAGAGGGGAAGCTGGGGGGAAGGCAGAGGCCACAGCATGGAAAGTCAAGTTGTCCTTGGAGGGAAGAATATAGGATGATTTTTCTTGTTGTGTTTTGGTGTTTCCTGTTGAAATATTCTTCTGTTCTGTCTGCACAAGGCTAATGCTGGTCAGCAGTACAATTATCAAATCAGAAATTTCAGTTTCATGTTACAGGTCTGGGAAAAATGAAACTGTTAAATCTTTTCTCTCCCTTTAAATTTTTAAATGTTTCTTTATTTGAAAGACAGAGTTAAAGAGAGACAGAGACAGAGACAGAGAGAGGTCTTCCATCCACTGGTTCATTCCCCAACACCCAGAACTGGGCTGATCTGAAACCAGGAGCCAGGAGCTTCTTCTGGATCCCTTTTGCGGGTGCAGGGCCCCAAGGACTTGGGCCATCTTCCACTGCTTTCCCAGGCCATAGCAGAGAGCTGGATTGGAAGTGGAGCAGCCGGCTCTCGGCTCTCGAACCAGTGCCCAGATGGGATGCCGGCACTGCAGGTGGCAGCTTTACCTGCTAAGCCATAGCACCAGCCCCCTCCCTTTAAATTTAAAAGAAAATTACAGAACAGTAATGAACTTCGCATTTCTCTTTAACATCATAAAGTTCCAACAATATCTTCATCCAAAAAAGCAAAAATTAAGTAAATATAATCTCAGAATTTAAGATCATATAACAAGCTAAATCATACACATCTTGATTAAGAAACTAATACTGAAGAAAGATTATCCAAATAAGGCTAGCACATGCACAGTTATCACATCCCCTGTATGAGAGAAGAGGCTTAAGTATTCATAAGTTTATTTATAAACTCATCTGGTATGCTAGGAGTTTAAGAGTTTGATCCATTTTCAAAGAGATTGCACCTCCTGAGGTACTCTTTGTTATCTGTTCATGGATGACCTAAAACACCTTATTTCTTAAGCAGTTGCTGTCATACTGTGAAGAAAGGTGCAGCAAATTCAGATCCAAAAACACAATGTCATCATCATTAGCAGCCTCCACTTATTTTCCATGGAAAATGGCAAATTCTTCCTGGGCCCTCTGTGCTCCCAGCGGCTCCCACAGACCCAGAGGTTGGGAACCTCCGGATGTTGTGTCCCAGCAGGGTGCCATTGGAAGCTCAGGGAGCGGAGGAGGAGGAGACGGCGCCACCAGCCCAGCCTTGCCCCATTTGTCTTCTGAAAAGGGGACTGATTGGCTAAGGGAACAACTGCATGGATACAGACACAAGTTAGGAGACTCCTGCAGGGGTCTCATTCCAGCTTCTTCACTAGTGGACACTCAGTAGATACTTCCGCATCACTGCCTCTGTTGAAGCACCTCACATCAGTCCTACCTTAACTGTGAGTTAAATCGATGTCTTCAAGTAATCATGGAGGGTTTCTGAACTTCTTCTCGTAGTATAGCTATTGTGAACCGCCTCCTCACTTTTCCCAGTAGGAAAGCAGGTCGCTCGTTCATTAATGCAACATGTACTTACCATGTGCCAGATCCTGGCGGAAAGCTGAGGATACAGGACGGAGGAGTAAGGCAGGCGTGGGATCTGCCATCAAGTGGCTTGTGGTGTGGCTAACCAAGTCTGAGCAAAGCAGGCCCCATGCCTGATAAATCGTGGTGCGCATAACCAGCCTGTCTCTTCCGGCCTCAGTTTCTGGAATGTCGTACATGAACCGTGAGGCCCTGTCTTAGCCCATTTTGGGTTGCTACAACAGAACACCAATGCAGGATACTTTATAAAGGGGGGGTTTATTTAGCTCACAGTTTTAGACACTTAAAATCCAATGTGCGCCAGCGCCGCAGCTCACTAGGCTAATCCTCTGCCTGCAGTGCTGGCACCCCAGATTCTAATCCTGGTTGGGGCCCTGGATTCTGTCCCGGTTGCCCCTCTTCCTGTCCAGCTCTCTGCTGTGGCCCAGGAAGGCAGTGGAGGATGGCCCACGTTCTTGGGCCCTGCACCCACATGGGAGACCAGGAGGAAGCACCTGGCTCCTGGCTTTGGATCGGCACAGCGCACCGGCCATAGCGGCCATTTGGGGGTGAACCAACGGAAGGAAGACCTTTCTCTCTGTCTCTCTCACTGTCTAATTCTGCCTGTCCAAAAAAAAAAAAAAAATCCAGTGGACAACCCTATCCATTGAACCTCTGGCAAGCACCCCACACCCCCACCTCTGGCTACATCACAGAATGGCCCGTAAGCAGAAAGGGAACTGGGCATGTGCACAAGTTTCTAACACCCTTCCCTTGGATGTTAATCCATTGTGAGAGAGGTGCCCCTGTGACCAGATTACCTTGCAGTAGGCCCCAGCCCTCAACACTGCCACACCAGAGATTTGCTTCCAGCCCATGAAGCTCTGTGGAACACACTCAAGCCATAGCCAAACCATAGCAGGCCCTCCTAGTGATTGAATGACCTATTTCCTCTGTGTCCTCTTGATTATAATTTACACTATGAACTTTCTACTTGGATGATCTTTGTTGAAGATACAGCCTCCTGTAAGTCTTAACACAAGGCGCCAGGACGGGCAACCTTTACCCTTAGAAAAGCTGGCTTTGGCTCAGCCCAGTCCTAGCTGTTGAGAGGCATTTGGAGAGTGGACCAAAAGATGAGAACTTTCTCTCCTCTCCTCCCCTCACACCTTTCCCCTTCTTTATCCCCTTTCCCATCCTCCTGCAAACTTATACAAGGGTACTTAAAACAATTCCATAGAAAAATAGAATTGACAAGATAATTTGATGCAGAAATGTTTTGAAATCCACCATTTTCCATAACCTTGTTGAAGACCTTCTCATATAGGATATTGACAAAATGACTTTGCTTGTGCTTGTAGGAAGGTTGATTCTGACAATAGGCAGTTCACAATGTGACTCTGCATTTTCAAAGATAGCAGAAGAGAAAGGGGCCGGCGTCACTGGCATCCCATATGGGCGCCAGTCCCTGTTCCCCCTGCTCTACTTCCAGCCCAGTTCCCTGCTAATGGCCTGGGAAAATCAGCAGATTTTGAGTTTGGGCCCCTGCTACCAGTGTGGAAAACAAGGATCAGGCCTCAGGCTTCTGGCTTCTGGCTTCAGCCTCATCAAGCCTGTGACTGTTGCGACCATTTGAGGAGTGAACCAGTGGATGGAAAACCTCTCCCGCTCTCTATAACTCCGTCTTTCAAATAAATAAAAGAAGGAGAAGAAGAATAAGGAGAGTGAGCTCAGGGAAGGCTTAAGTCCTCTTTAAAAGGTTCGTCTACTGAAGTCAGGACCCCCCAGGATAATCTCTGACAGTCATCTGATTAGGCGTCTCAATGACATATGCATGATGCCTTCACTTTTGCTAGATGGCATTATCACAGGCATGATGTCCCGTCTTACTCCTGGGTTCTGCCACACTTCATGGGAGGCGATTTTATAAGGTCATGGGTCACTGGGAGTCAGTCCTCTTAGAATTCTGCCTGCCTCGCTTTTGGTGAACCAGCTAGCATCGCTTGGCCTCCATAACATCATACTTGTCTTAGTCTAGTCACATCTTGATGACTCCCTCTCCATGCTCTTCCTCCACTCCACAGGTGGTGAGGTTTCCCAAAAATGTCCCATCCATTAATCCAACCTGTTTTCTACTAAATGAAGTCCAATTTCCTTTTTAAAAATATTTGTTTATTTATTTGAAAAATAGAGCTGGAGAGAGAGAGAAAAAGAAAGGGGAAGTAAGGGAGGGAAGGAAGGAGGGAGGAAGGAAGGAAGGAAGGAAGGGAGTGAGTGAGTTAGGGAAATAAAGAAAGAAAAGTAGGTCTTCCATCTGCTGGTTCCTTTCCTAAATGGCAACAATGGCCGGAGCTGAGCCAGTCCGAAGCCAGGAGCCAGGAGCTTCTTCCAGGTCTCCCACATGGGTGCAGGGGGTCCGAAGACTTGGGCCATCTTCCACTGCTTGCCCAGGCCATAAAAGGGAGATGGATCAGAAGTAGAGGAGCCGGATCTTGAACTGGTGCCCATATGGGATGCCGACACTGCAGGCGGCAGCGTTACCCACTACTCCACAGCCCAATTTTCTTTTTCTAAAAATTAGCAGCACATACTTGTTTCTCCAATAATCTGCCAAAGCGCAGAGTGACCAGGTAATGAATAAGATGAGAGTAACTTATAATGCTGCTGCTTGCCAAGTTTTGACTCATTTTGGGGGGAGCCCAAAGGAGCTTACTGTTCACCAGTGGTGGAGAGGATGCTGAGAATGGTTGGGATACTCACTAAACCCAGAGAGGCAGGCAGCTATTCCGGTTGGTTCCAGGGGACATGGAGTGAATAGGCTGGAGGAGTACTTTCCTGTTACGCTGTGGTGCCTTTAGAGTATGGGTGTGGTTGTGACTTTTATTTAGAGTGGTTAGCCATGCGTGGTTTGGGACAACTCTGTGGTGTTAATCCACAAGCAGACACTTTCCTGTCATGTAAGTGTAGCATTTGTGCCTGAACTCAACCTTCTGTCTTCTGGCTAATTTAAATATCTTGTATATGACTTAAGGCCTCAGTCTTCTGGTAAAATTTGCCTAGAGGGAGAAATTCCCTTTCCTCTTTCTGAAATGACCTCCGTCTCTCTTTTCACCTGATTGGCTATCAGTTAAAACCCAGCTTAGGAAAATAAGCTTGGATACCACCTCCCAGCTAAGACTTTTCCGTTTCTAGAAACCTGCCCACAGTGTCCATCCTTGAGAAAGTTAATCCTGCTCCTTCTCTGTTCTTCTCTACCTGTGATGTACCAGTTGTACCTATCATAATGTGCTACAATTTACTTACTTACATGTCTGTCCTGCTGGTGACATCCTAAGGGATAGAAGCCGATTTATTAATTTTCTTAACTGTACATAAATGTTTGAATAATTGAAATAATCATTGTACTAACCCAGATGGAGTATTTCCACCACCAACTTCAAGTGTCTTATTCCTTTAGACACAGATATTGACCTTGATTAAACCTAGGTGTATTTTGGGCTATACTGGCCCTTCTCTCTCGAGTTAGTTTGGTCATTCCAACCAGAGTTCTCTGTTCTTTGTCCTCCACTGACCATCATGTTTTCAAGTCATAAGACCAGTCTTAGAAACAGATGTTTCATCTGGGACAAACCCCTTTTGTTGTGAAGCCAGTAATTCACTCCAAGAAAGGCTGGGAAAAGCAGAGTGCTTGGAATATGGTGCAGCAATGGCACAGGCCCTAAATCCCGTTGGAGTACAGTTCAGAAGCTATGAAGGGAAGAGTTGGAGCTGTCATCACAGCAGTGTTACCTTCGGGTACAGACCAGAGAAGAGGTTCAGGAATCCTCCCATTCTGAAATGTACCCTGGATGGTAAATGTTGGAAAGCATTGGACTTTCAAACCATGAAGGAGACTAATTTTATTTTTATACTTAGCAGAGCTAAGTGAGGGATAGCATCTGCAGATTATCATCTCTTCTGAAGATCCATGTAAGTTTTCACTTGAAAAGCAGCATTTAAAGATCATTTGCCATAGCATCAGTAGATGTTTGGCCTTGGAAGAACATAGCTTATAGATCACAAATATACTTTTTGTTAAGGAAATCAATCCTGTAAAATATTGATGACCACAGCACAGAAGTATGATATTAAGCAGATTTAATATGGACAGCAATGCATAAATTTTAGAAACTATTTTATAGCTCTTTTTCTAGAATATAGGTAGGAATTTGGTTTCCTGGTTTTCCTTATGACCAGCTCTTTTCTTTTGTGCTCACTCTATCCTAAGATATCATGACCACAATTAAGTAAAAGTTTTCCTTTAAAGATATATCTTTTGTGATTGAAAACCAGAGTCCTGTAAGTGATTGATTTTTATTGTGTAAGAAATAGTATTTTTAGCAAATAATTCTATAACCAAGTGAAGGAAATATGTAATAGAGTAGAGTCTGGGACTACATATTATTATTTAAAAGACCGTGGAACATATTACTATTATGTATGTTTTCCCAGCTTCTTTTATATTCTCATAGTTGTCTTAAAACAAAGGCTGTAGGTACTCTCTTTAAAAGGTATTACTATATACCATAAACTCAGGAGAATCTGTCTTTAAGCAACTAAGTAGTCACAAGTCTTAATTTTCTCTTTGCAAAATGTGATGTTTTATCCCTTCAGTTACCTATAAGTAAGCATCTTTGTAGGAGGAATGGGAAAAATTGGCAAAGTAGGAAGTTTACTCATCCAGAAAATGTTGAGGATCTTTAGTTTGATATCTTTATTAGAAACTTTAAAATACTTGATTAAAAGCAAATGTGTGACTACGTGGTATCAGTTTTTCTTTGAGCAAGTCTTTGCTTTCAGTTAGTCTTAAACTTCTTGAGGATTTTAGGAGTCAGTTATATGCATTTCAACAGATAATCTTTAAAGCTGCGAGAATGATAGGAGACCGCTCTAGAATAATGAGGACACTTAAGACTTTTCCTAAAGATTCTGTAATGATCAGTTTTTATGAAGCACACTTCTTACAAAGCCAAGTCTTTGCTTTTGTTTTTGCTGTTATTGGTGTGGTTTTAAGAAAGTTTCTGGTTGACTGTTTCAGCTTATTGTTTTAGATCCTTGCTTACTAGGTAGAACGCTATCCTCTTGCATAATTTAACTTTGTTCTGCCATTCCATCACAATATATTGTTTCTTTTCTCTCATGCGTTTACATAAATTCACATTGAAGAAATGCATTTAGATTATCAGCCCCATGGAATCATTAATAACCAATGGCATCATCAGTCAAACTATAAATTTTCCTTGTAGGCTACCAACTTCATCTTGAATATGTTTAGCATTGTTTCAGCTATATCAGCATATTGATTATTATGTTCTACTAAGTCATGAGTAATGCCTAAAGTCTCAGCACTGTGAGTGAAATTTACTGGGGAAGGTTTTTGTGAGCTGTTATGTTTAACAATGCTGAAATTTCACTGAACCTAAAAGGTTCTGTTAGCCTTGTTTCTGTCGAGCACTTGAGCAGTACACACTTCCACCACACACATGAGGATTTGAATCCCTTATGTGCAAGAATATTTACTACCTTCTTTGTTTCATTTCAGAGTGACCTTATTTAAAAATGTATGAGGCTATTTATAATCGACTGTGTGGCAGTGATTAAAGAGGTGTGAATAATAGGCTATTGGAACCTGACAGCTCCTGGTTTGCTAAACTCGTGTTAGAACATTTCTGCTGCTCAGATGCCTCTTATTTTCTAAGGTGGGAATTTCTCTTTGGTCTGTTACAATGGATTTTCTCTTTAAAGTGGTTTACCAAATCTCAGTATTTTCTTGATTTATTTCACATGCTAAATCATCAATCCAATGAATCAACATTTTCTGCTTAATAGTAATAACCTTAGTACAGATGCTCAAGCAAACAGTCCACATAGACAGTGTTGGTCTGTACGTGGAGTGCTGGCCTTCTGGAGGACGCTTTCCTACCAGATAAGTGCAGTCAAGTCAAGTTTCCCTTCGCTCGATGAATAAAAACCCCTGGAGAAAATTTGAAAGCATTTGGTAGATTACGGTTCAGGAGCAGTGTTCATACTCCTGAAGAAATTTGAGACAGAACAATAGCCATAGAAGAAGAGATATGTAGTTGGTATGTCATCAAACCTTTAACAATTTTCAATAAAAGTAGAAAAAAACATGAATTGGAATTGATCAAATTTGGATTAACTAATAGTTAACAATAAAAGGAAGTCTAGAAAAAAAAGTATTTTAAAATTTTGAGTAAACCATTACTGAATGACTTTTTACTGTGCATTCTCATGATTCAGAACACTATTTGTTAATGCTCAGGTATGTTCAGGATTTACTAAAATGCATTTTAATAGCACAACTTGCTTTTCCCTTACCATGTCAAAGGTCATGTTTCTAAAAAGAATGTGGCTGGCCAAACTGCAGCACAGCAAGCCGAACCGGCACCTGTTGCGGCACAGCGAGTTAAGCGGCCACTTGTCTCAGAGGGCCGTTTGGACTCCCAGCTGCTCTGCTTCCACCCTTGCACTGGAGGAGGCATTCGATGATGGCCCGAGTATGTGGGAGATCAGGATGGAGTTCCTGGCCCCAGCAGATGATGGCCGGAGTACATGGGCTCCTGGGACTCACGTGGGAGGTATGAAGGAGTTCCTAGCTGCAGGCTGTGGCCTGGGCCCAACCTGGCTGTTGCGTCCACTTCGGGGAGTGAACCAGCAGATGGGAGATGCTCATTCATTTGTTCATTCTTTCTCTCTCTCTCTCTCTCTCTCTCTGCCTTTAAAATAAAAAATACATCTTTTTTAAAAATAAAAAAGTCAAGCCTAAGGTAAAACAAAAGTGAGGAAATAACAGTAAAAATTGCTATATATAAATTCCACAAGAAATCTAAGAAACTCATTTAGGAAAACAATTCAAATAAACCAGGGTCTCACCATGACAAACTACAAACTTCCTCCACTGAGTAGCTGGTCACTTGTCCCATTGTCCTCATAAGTTTTCTGTAGCATCAGAGTTTCCCACAAAATTTGAAGTATATAAATTGGCATCTATTTTTAAAGCTTTTAAACTGTCTGATTTGAAATGTAGGGTTTTTTTTTTTTAAAGATTTATTTATTTATTTGAAAGGCAGAGTTACAGAGAGGCAGAGGCAGAGAGAGTGAGGTCTTCCATCTGCTGGTTCACTCCCCAAATGACTGCAATGGCTGGAGCTAGACCGATCAGGAACCAGGAGCTTTTTCTGGTGGGTGCAGGGGCCCAAGGACTTGGGCCATCCTCTGCTGCTTTTCCAGGCCATAGCCGGGAGCTGGATCAGAAGTGGAGCAGCCGGGACTCGAACCAGTGCCCACATGAGATGCTGACACTGCTAGCGGCATCTTTATCTGGTATGCCACCATACCAGCCCCAAAACATACTATTGTAATTGATTTTTTTCCTTGTTTTGTTTTTACAAGTCTGAAATATTATCATTTTGATTATATTTAGGGACATTTTGTTCTAGACCTGAGCTTCTATCTATATATTGAGAAGTTAAGAGTGCAAATATTTACCAAAGGATGGAGTAATTGTTTCAAAGTGTCAAAGAAAATTGTGTATGCATACATAAAAATAGCTCAAAGGTTTTGCAAAAATTAAAGTTGATGACACACAAAGTACCTAGTACAAGAACCTGTTATACTATAGCAGAGAACTCTAGAGACCTCCTTATAAGCCTTTCTCTGAAACATTCTGTGTGACGTTCAGCAGTTTGCTTACCTTCCCTAAGCTTCATATGCCTTTTCCTTAGAGAGTGATGGTACCACCCACTCTCCCAGAGTCCCAGTCTTGTTCTGAGGATGTAGTGGTTAAAGTGCTTTGTAACTTGTACATCGCCATGGAGTTGTAAGTCTTGGTGTGTTGTATTTACCCCTGACCGCAAGATGTGTCCAAGAGAAAACGGCTCCACCCACACCCTCAGCCCGCCCCGGTGACCCGGGCTGGCAGCTGCTCTTAGTTCAGGGATACTGGGAAAACAGGACAGTCTGGGAACTCCCTGTGAGCATTCCCTGGCTTTGCGAACGTTCTATGTGGTCTTCTGAGACCCTTCCCTTTCAGAGGGAGTTCTATGTGTGTAACTTCACTCGGTCTTTAGGTTGTAACTGGGGCGTTTTGATTATGGAGTCAGCCTAACTTTGTAACCCAAGAGTATTACAGAGCGCTCTTGTGTTGTTTGGGTTTTCCAGCTGGGGACATCCTGTGATCTGACCGTTCGTAGTGCACAAGCTAATCCCACCCGTATCCTGTTTGTGAGTAGTTGGAGAGATGCCTGGAAATTCTGGTGCCAGAGCGTATAGCAAGTCTACAACAGAAAGCTCTAGTTGTAGTTTACCTTCTGCCTAAACAGATGCCTCACGTAGGTGAGAGTCCCGGAGAACATCTCCTACACTAGATCACTAGTTCTGCGTCTAGTGATGCTTTGGGTAGCGCTTCCTGTTGATCCGAGTGAGGGTTGCATCTGAAGCACACACACTTAGCTGTCATGTTTCTGTGTGACTGACTCAGTGAGTTTTGAGTTATGAACCTCTTACTGTGAATAAAGAAGATCTTTCTGGGAAAAGAAAGTCTAAGTTGTCTTCCTACCTCGCTTGTTCAGACTGGGAGAGTATCTTTTGCATCCTTGTAGTAACTGTACTGCTTGAATTCTCTTGATAGGGCATCCAAATGTGTGGTCTAAAATTGGCGCATATAGGTGTGTGCATTCTGAAGTCTCGTGTTTGCCGGTGATAGCACTGCAGTCACTGCAGCCTGGTGATTAGGTGGACAAGCTCTGGAATTAATATCCTGTGTGTAAATGTCAGATCTGCCATTTCCTATGGAATTCCGCCAGGCCTGGTGGGAACAAAGCCTCTCTTCTGTCTCATTGCTGTATTCTCACCCGTAGTTTGTGCGTTAATAAAGACATTTTTGTTCTAATTAACTAGAAGCCAGTTTGTGGAAGGGAAGGGAGTCAGGAGATGAATGGATTTTACTGGCTCCTGTAACTGAAACATACAGGAGATAAGTGACCTCAGGTGCTCAAACTGTGTCACCAGTACTCGATCTCGTTCCCAGTCCGTAGCTCTGTCCCTCTTCCTCTGCCTCTTTCTCTCTTCCTCCTCCCCCATTTGAAATATAAAGGACTTGAACTGTTTGCTTTGAAAGTCCTTGAGTCTTTCAAGAATACTTACAGAATTCTTACTTGAGGATTCTCCTAATATTCTGAAATTTTGTTTGTGATGTTCTTTCTGTGTGATTGCATATGATTTTGAAATCTAAATATTATAATTTTCTTAAGTTTTAAACAATATTGAAAATAGTACCGTCTTTAAAGCTGTGTCCTAGGAGATTGTGAGGCTGAAGCCAAGGTGAGAGGTTCGTGTGTCCTATGTGAAGTGTGCGTTGTGGGGCAGGCGTTTGAGTGTGCAGGAATCCCTCAGTGTGTTAAGCAGTTCGCATAAGTTATCTCAGTCCTTCAGACAAGCGGATGAGTAGTTGGTATCTTGTTCAGTGCGTTCAGGAAGGGAACAGCCAACCACTGAGTCCCTGGCCCACAGTCTGAGCCCAGCCTGGCTGCAAAGCCGCTATTAGTCTTTAGATTATACCGTTACAGATTTAGTTAAGAAATGGCTGCCTTCTGCAAACCAGCGCCCCCCTAAAATAGGCCTCTGGTGACTGTTACTTGCAGGCCTGACTGGAACTTACTAAAAATTCTCTTTTTCAGTTTAAATTGTTTAGTTATATAACTTTTACCCAACTATCCCACTTTTGGCATGTCAAAAAATTAACCAATTTGAACTGTAAAATTTGATTTTACTTTCTAAAGAATTTCTACCATTGCAAATGTATTGTAAAATTTCTACCTCTAGCTTTAAAATAATGTTACTTGGTAAATAAATTGCTATAAGTGCATTTTCATAATTCATATAAGAAATAAAGAAGTTTTTGAAAATTTATTAGCTGTTATGTAGACCAAAATCCTTTCTAAGTCACAGAAGCATTGTATAGAATGAACTTAATATAGCCAGACAAAACTGAAAACAGAGGCTATAAGAGATAGCATGAAAGCTTACAGTTTACAAAAATTGCTTCATTTAACTGTCAGTTATATTTATCTGCACAGTTTTTTGTATGGACAGAGGTGATTCTAAATCAGTGCTGCTTATTGCTGTAGAAATGGTATATTAGTTATAAAACTCACTCTGAAAATCATGTTTAACTTCTCACTCCCAAAATGAAAATTTCAGAAGAGAAATGTTCTTGATTTTCCAAAGGAATCTGTAGGGATCATGCAGAAGGTGATGTGCAGGCTTACATTGGAAGAGAGCTGGAATATATATACAGCGACTGACCTCTCACCTTGTTTCAGGTACATATCTTGGGTGTCCACCAGAAAAATGTGCTTGGCCAGAAGCCTACATATCTCTTCTGTTACTCTCCTTCCTGTAATGTGGTGTTGCCTGTCAGGGAACATTGCCTAAGCTAACCGGAATAAAAATCAGCACTCCTCACACTATGGATCTGTAACTATCATATGAGGAATGATAGGGGGCAGATAGATCATCATAGACCAACCCTAGCATTTGAGCATCCAAGAATACTTGGCACTGATCCTGGTATGTGAATATCAGAGGTGTATTAAAACAATTTTATTTTAGTTTTAATAAGCTTTCTAAAGCTCACTTTACTGTAAGTAGGACCTGAGGATTGTCAAATGAAAGCTATAGGTACTTCGAGGCTGGCACTGTGGCACAGTAGGCTAGGCCCCCACCTGCATCGCAGGTATCCCTTGTAGGCACCGGTTCTAGTCCCGGCTTCTCCTCTTCCAATCCGGCTCTCTGCTTGTGGCCTGGGAAAGCAGCAGAAGATGGCCCAAGTGCTTGGGCCCCTGCACCTGCATGGGAGACCCTGAGGAGGCTTCTGGTTCCTGGCTTTGGCTCTGCTTCGGCCATTGTGGCCATCTGGGGAGTGAACCAGCAGATGGAAAATCCCAGTCTCTCACGCTTGCTCTCGCTCTCACTCTCACTCTTGCTGGCTCTCCCTGCCTTTGAAGGAAATGACAAAATAAACATTTAAAAGAAAAATGATGGTTCCAAAATGTGGGTTATATTTATCAATATTTACTGTATTCAGAATTAAAACAAAACACTTAAATATTCATTGATTTTAACAGTAGTCACTACATGTTAACACAATAATATTTTATGAGAAAACTTTTTATTTATTTATTTTTATTTAGTAAATATAAATTTCCAAAGTACAGTTTATGGATTACATTGGCTCCCCCCCCCCATAATCCTCCCACTCACACCCCTCCCATCTCCCACTCCCTCTCCCATTCCATTCACATCAACATTCATTTTCAATTATCTTTATATACAGATCGATTCAGTGTATATTAAGTAAAGATTTCATCAGTTTGCACCCACACAGAAACACAAAGTGTAAAAATGCTGTTTCAGTACTAGTTATAGCATTACTTCACATTGGACAACAAATTAAGGACAGATCCCACATGAGCAGCAAGTACACAGTGACTCCTGTTGTTGACTTAACAATTTGACACTTTTGTTTATGGCGTCAGTAATCTCCCTAGGCTCTAGTCCTGAGTTGCCAAGGCTATGGAAGCCTTTTGGGTTCGCTGACTTCGATCTTATTCCAACAGGGTCATAGTCAAAGTGGAAGTTCTCTCCTCCCTTCAGAGAAAGGTACCTCCTTCTTGGATGGCCCCATTCTTTCCACTGGGATCTCACTCTCAGAGATCTTTCATTTAGGTCATCTTTTTTTTTTTTTTCCAGAGTGTCTTGGCTTTCCATGCCTACAATACTCTCATGGGCTCTTGAGCCAGATCCAAATGCCTTAAGGGCTGATTCTGAGGCCAGAGTGCTATTTAGGACATCTGCCATTCTATGAGTCTGCTGTGTATCCCGCTTCCCATGTTGGATCATTCTCTCCCTTTTTGATTCTATCAGTTAGTATTAGCAGACACTAGTCTTGTTTGTTTGATCCTTTTGACTCTTAGATCTATCAGTGTGATCAGTTGTGAACTGAAGTTGATCACTTGGACTAGTGAGATGGCATTGGTACATGCCACCTTGATGGGATTGTATTGGAATTCCCTGGCACGTTTCTAACTCCATCATTTGGGGCAAGTCCGATTGAGCACGTCCCAAATTGTACATCTCCTCCCTCTCTTATTCCCATTCTTATATTTCACAGGGATCACTTTTCAGTTAAAATTTAAATACCTAAGAATAATTGTGTGTTAATTACAGAGTTCAACCAATAGTACTAGAATAAAAAAATACTAAAATGGATAGAGTATTACATTGTACATCAACAGTCAGGACAAGAGCTGATCAAGTCACTGTTTCTCATAGTGTCCATTTCACTTCAACAGGTTTCCCCTTTGGTGCTCAGTTAGTTGTTGCCGATCAGGGAAAACATATGATATTTGTCTCTTTGGGACTGGCTTAATTCACTCAGCATGATGTTTTCCAGATTCCTCCATCTTGTTGCAAATGACCGGGTTTCATTGTTTTTGACTGCTGTATAGTATTCTATAGAGTACATGTCCCATAATTTCTTTATCCGGTCTACTGTTGATGGGCATTTGGGTTGGTTCCAGGTCTTAGCTATTGTGAATTGAGCTGCAATAAACATTAATGTGCAGACAGCTTTTTTGTTTGTCAATTTAATTTCCTTTGGGTAAATTCCAAGGAGTGGGATGGCTGGGTTGAATGGTAGGGTTATATTCAGGTTTCTGAGGAATCTCCAGACTGACTTCCATAGTGGCTTCACCAGTTTGCATTCCCACCAACAGTGGATTAGTGTCCCTTTTTCCCCACATCCTCTCCAGCATCTGTTGTTGGTAGATTTCTGAATGTGAGCCATTCTAACAGGATTGAGGTGAAACCTCATTGTGGTTTGGATTTGCGTTTCCCTGATTGCTAGTGATCTTGAACATTTTTTCATGTGTCGGTTGGCCCTTTAGATTTCCTCTTTAGATTCTGGTTATCAACCCTTTATCTGTTGCATAGTTTGCAAATATTTTTCCCATTCTGTTGGTTGCCTCTTCACTTTCCTGACTTTTTCTTTTGAAGTACAGAAACTTCTCAATTTGATGCAATCTCAAACTTTTTTTAAAAAAATTAGGGATTGGGGCCAGTGCTGTGGTGCAGCGGGTTAATGCCCTGGCCTGAAGCACTGGCATCCCATATGGGCACCAGTTCTAGCCCTGGCTTCTCCACTTCCAATCCAGCTCTCTGCTATGGCCTGGGAAAGCAGTATAAGATGGTCCTAGTCCTTGGGCCTCTGCACCCACGTGGGAGACCTGGAAGAAGCTCCTGGCTCCTGGCTCCTGGCTCCTGGCTCCTGGCTTCGGATCGGCGCAGCTCTGGCCATTGTGGCCAATTGGGGAGTGAACCATTGGATGGAAGACCTCTCTCTCTCTTTCTGTCTCTCCTCTCTCTGTGTAACTTTTTCAAATAAATAAATAAATCTTTTTTTAAAAAAATAGGGAATAAAATTTTTTTCAAGTCTCTTTAATATCTTATGTAATAGAAGGCATGCATTGTACCTTCTGCATTCTGTCTGTTGCAATACAGTGGTCTACCCATCCTTGGGGAGAGGGTGCATTCCAGGACTCACAGGGGAAGCCTGAAATTATAGATCAAACCCTTGACATACTGTTTTTTCCCTGTTTGTTCTTATTGTAGATCTTAGCAATATCAGTATCAGATTTTTTTTCTGTGTGTCCTTATCTACTAAAATACTGGCACCTTTCCACTAAAGGAATCACTTTACACCTTCTCTTTTTGCCATATCCAAATTGCCAGCATCATTATTCTTCCGTAGGGCCATTATTTTTTTTTCTTTTTCTTTTTTTTTTATATAAAGCTTTTATTTAAAGAATATAAATTTCCAAAGAACAGCTTATGGATCACAATGGCTCCCCCCCCCACAACTTCTCTCCCTCCCCCTACCCTCCCCTTTCCCCCTCCCTCTCCCCTTCTGTTCACATCAAGATTCATTTTCAATTCTCTTTATACACAGAAGATCAATTTAGTACATATTACGTAAAGATTTCAACGGTTTGCCCGTAGGGCCATTATTAAGTAAAATAAAATAAGGTTACTTGAACCCAAGTACTGTGATGCCAAAATAGTTACTCCAGTAACCCAACTGGCTCCTGGACAGATAGCATAGTGTAGATGCTGGACAGTCCAAGGTGGGCAGCCCTCGTTGGCATACGATTTCATCTCTGAGAATGTTGTGCTGTTTAAAACTTATGGAATACTTATTTCTAGAATTTTCCACTTAATATTTTTGGACCCATATTGGCTATGGGTTACTGAAACTTGTGGAAAGCAAAATGACAGATAAGAAGGGACTAATGTGTATTGCCTTTGGTTGAAGTATGTATATTAAAATCTGGCCTACATAGGTATGTAGTTGGAATTAGCATTTTCAGGTCATTGAGAATATTGTTTGATTACTACATTAGAGTTTATCGAGTAGCAGTTTCTCAAAGTTTAGTTGCAATGTGGAATGTGGAACTGTGTCAATAAACGTTGTAGGTTGTCACAGTGTGTTAAATGCCCTGTACTCTTGAACTTAGAGTGGAATTTCTACCCACTCATAACTTTGTCCCATCACACCACCATCATTTGGAATATATTGAGTGACTGAATTAGACCTATCTTCCAAATATTGGCATATTTCATTTTGCTATTTCAAAACAATCAGCAAGCACCAGTGTCTTTAGAAAGGCCTGAAGTTGGGGCACTGCGAAGCGGTGGCTGTTAGCATGTTTTCAAAAAATTCTCTTTCACATATCAAAGCTCAAATGTCATTCTGGGAAACAAATTTGGGCTATTTGTTTTCCTTGAAGTGAGAGGTTTACATAGTTTATTTTTGAGCAAATGTCTGCCAAGTCTGTGTAACCGTTGTTGGTTGGATGGTTGTTCCTTCCATTTAAGTTGATGAGCCATGGAGAAAGCGGCTGGCGCAGCTGGCGGCTCTCACAGTTGCAGCAGTGTTTCCCCCAGATGACTTCGCTATCCAGCAGCAGTGTCCTGTGTGCACATCCTGTTTTCTTACATACAGTATCAAAAGGATATGTACTAATGAACCACGATTTAATCAAGGGCAAATGGCACAGAGAGATACAAGGATATATTTTACTGCCACTGTCTTGATTCATATTAAGGCATCTATAGTTTTAGCCATAATTGCCTTTGTGTCATTAGTGTACATGTTGAGTGGAAAACAGAATTAATGCCTTAGTATTATTGTAAAAATGTTTTTGACCTTGCTAGTGTAGACCATACAAAGAAAAGAAACTGTTCTTGGTTAGAATAAGTTAGAGAAGGCCCTGCGATAGAGATCAGTATAATGTGCGTGTTGTGCCTGGTTTCTTCTTCTTTGCCCGCATTTTCCTATGAAAAGTAGGAAAGCAGCACATTAAAAAGCATTTATTCATGTTGCTTCTAAAGTCATTCATTGGGGCCAGCGCTGTGGCTCACTTGGTTAATCCTCTGCCTGTGGCACCAGCATCCCATATGGGCGCCGGGTTCTAATCCCGGTTGTTCCTCTTCCAGTCCAACTCTCTGCTGTGGCCCAAGAAGGCAGTGGCGAATGGCCCAGGTGCTTGGGCCCCTGCACCCATATGGGAGAACAAGAAGAAGCACCTGGCTCCTGGCTTCGGATCGGAACATTTGGGGAGTGAACCAACGGAAGGAAGACCTTTTTCTCTGTCTCTCTTTCTCACTGTCTATAACTCTACCTGTCAAATAAATAAATAAATAAACTTCTGTTAAAAAATATTCATTCATTGAATCTTAAGTATCTGCTGAGTACCTACTTTGTATAAGTTATTTTTATTGTTAAGAAATGAGAAATAAATAGCATTTAGAACGGTGATCAGACTGGTAAGAGCCTCTGCTCTCCCCACAGTACAGCACTTGCTGTGTGCTGGGAACTCTGTTTATACCTTAATGTCCTGAGAACCTCAGGAGGGAGTAGGTTTCATAGAAGATCCACTGGAGTTTGTGCTGGACTCACACTTTTCATGTAACTAAGACAAATCACCTCTTTGGGTTGTAGTTTTCTCAAGGTAAAATATGGGACTGAGACTTCATAAACTTTCCAGGTTTAAAATTATTCATCTAAAATACATCTTACTGTGTGTCCTTAATACTGCACAGTTTATTAGAAAGCCAAAAAACAGTTACCAAATCATTAACATGAACTTTTTGAAACTTTGTGTCCCTTTCACTTTAAATTAATTGATGAAGTACGTTTTTCTTTACTGAGTTACCAGAACGTTCCTAACTGACCAGAGAGCTGATGATAGACATGAGCACCATGCTGGGTTGGGCACTCTTGCAGACAGCCATGAAAATGATGCTCACAAAGGGTAGGACGAGTGAAGGAGAGCAACACAAAGCCATCGTGCTTTAGGTTGTTCGTTAATTGAAATATCTCACGTGTCTTTGTTAGGCCCTTGCAACGCTTGTAATTTAGACTACTGGCATAAACAGGGCGATGTCCTAATCTCGAGGACCTCTGAAGATGTTATGTTGCCTGTCAGAGGGAGAATTAAAGTCACAGAAGGAACCAAGGTTACTAATCGGATGACTTTAAAATGGGGTGGGGGGGGCAGGTTATCCAATAAAACAGTCCTTAAGAGGGAAGCCAGGGTTCTTTGGAAGAAGTGTCAGTGTTGGAGTGACATAACAAAGTCTAAAGGAGCTGTGATGGCTGTGTAGCTGTGAGGGGGCCACCGGCCAAGCGATGCAGGCAGCCTGCAGATGTTGGAGAAGGCAAGGAAAAGACCCCCTAGAACTTCCAGAACAGCTGTGCTGCCAGCCCAGGGTTAGCCCAGGGAAACTCCAGTAATCAAGTGGTTACTGTAAGCCTCTTACGAGGTTAGTCAGTTTGTTCCAGCAGCAATAGAAAACAAATCAAGAGAGAAGACTAACACAGAGATAGAAACGTAGCAGTCAGCTACACAAGATCATTACAGACTGTGGGGGATGCCTTGAGGCATATGAACAAGGTGACATGAGAGTGAGGTGGTCATGGAAGCAGACTGAGACTGTGACACTGGGGCAGAGGCACAGGGGGGAGAGAAACCACGGGAAGAGTTGGAAGCAATAGTCTGGATAGTAGGAAATAAAGATACAAGAGCTTAGAGTGGAGGAACGCTTGTGATTTATAAAGAACAGAAAGGTCCTTCAGTGAGAATGTGTAAGAATAGTGGGGAAGATGAGGACCCAAACATGCAGGCCATAACAGAACAGTGAAAAACCAGTGAGGGGCCAGCATAGTGGGTAAAGCCACCCCACCCTCCCCCAAGGCGCTGGTATCTCACATGGGTCCCAGCTGCTCCATGTCCAATCCAGCCCCCTGCTAATGCACCTGGGAAAGTAGCGGAAGATGGCCCAAGGGCTTGGTCCCCTGCATGCTTGTGGGAGAACTGGAAGAAGCCCCTGGCTCCTGGATTCAGATTGGCCCGGCTCCAGCCATTTGCAGCCATTTGGGGAGTGAACCAGTGGATGGAGTCTCTCTCTCTCTGTAGCTCTGCCTTTCAAATAAATATTTAAAAAGAAAAACCACTGAAAGATTTCATAAAGGAAAGTGATGTATTTTTCTTTATGTTTTTGAAAGATCTCACCAGCCACTGTGGTAAAGAGGGACAAGAGGACCAATGCTGTGGGTATTGTAGTAGCCCAGAGTTAATAGTTTGAAGGATAGTAGCGGCATTGGAGATGGAGAGATAGGCCAACAGAACTGTTGATGACGGATTGGACATGAATTCTGGAAGATGAGTAGGAATTTGGCCCTGTAGAAGAGAGAAAAAGGCAGAAGAGGAGGCATGAAAGTGCAGAGCTGTCTGGGGAGTGAAGCGTTCTGGGCCCACAGAGCAGGAGGGAAGGATGTAGAGAGAGAGAATGGGAGCCGTCGTTCTACCTCTGGAGAGCCTTATTCACCATGCGTAGGAGTTTGGAATTTATGGTGTACACAGTGGAGAGTCACGAGAAACCAAGGGAAGGAACAGTCTCCAAGCTGAAGCTTTGTGGGTGTCCATTTGCGTGTGCCCTGCATTCTCCCTCTGAGGCAAAGAAGACCAATAAGGGTATTTTGCTATAGAAATTGTGAGATGTTCAGAAAGGTTTCATTACATGCTTGTCAGTGAAGTGTCTGGTAATTCATTGGGAGCCTTGCTTTTTGTTGCTGTTTTGTTTGTTGATGGGGATGTCTTTTCATTGTTGGGTTTTACCAGTCTGCTTGTCTTGGAGATGCAGGGTAGTAGCCCAGGGCAGAGTGTGGTCTCCACAGCCAAAGGGCCTAGGTTGGAGTCCTGATTCCAGTACCAACTGGTCTACCTTTGGCAAGGTGTGTAACTTCTAAGTCTCAGTTTCCTTGCTTGTAAGATGAGGATAATAATTCTTTATGTGGTGTGTTAAGGATGAGCTGATTCAGTGCACAGAAAGCAGGACAACTCAATGAGCACTTTGTGGGTCAGGGTTGGAGCAAGGTGCAAAACTTGAGCGGCATTGACTGACTCAGCTCTTCTTTTTTAACAGTTGTATTAATTTTCTAGGTCATGATTCCCTTACTTTTAAATTAAATACCCTTTTCTCCATTTATTTCCATTTATGGTATTACATTTGCTGTGTGTGTGTGTGCGTTTCCAAGAATGTCTACTTCCTTCACCCCTGAGTCCTTCTGCACTTGAGATAAAATTTATAAGAAAAGGTGTGGTTGTTTCACATGATCTTCTGGTTGGCTGGATATTTATTTTCTGAAATAGACTATGTGTTAAGACCACTGATTGAACTCTGTAATCAATGCAGAATGCTTAGGCGTTTAAAATTAACAGAAAAGTGATCTCTGTTAAACATAGGAGTGGGAATAAGAGAGGGAGGAGATATATAGGTTGGCACATGCTCACTCGGACTTACCTCTAATGGTGGAACTAGAAATTTGCCAGGGGATTTCAACTCAATCTTACCAAGGAGGCAGGTACCAATGCCAGCGCACTTGGTAAAGTGATAAGTATAAATACACAACTGATCAAAAAGATAGGGTATGTGTCGAAGAGATTTCACAGATAAGACCAGTGTAAGCAAATAATGAAGGATAGAATTAAAAGGGAGAGAATGATCCTGCAGGGGAAGCAGGACACACAGCAGACTCATAGAATGGCAAACACCCAAAACAGCACTCCTGCCTCAGAATCAACCCTTGGGACATTCAGATCTGGCTAAAAGGTCCATGAGAGTCTCACAGGCATGGAAAGCCATGAAATGGTGGCAAAAAACAATCTAAATGAAAGATCCTGGAGAACAAGACCCCAGCAGAAGGAACAGGCCGTCAAGGAGAGAGGCGCCTTTCTCTGAAGAGACGAAGGAACCTCCACTGTGATACGGCCTTGACTAAACAAGTTCAGAGTTGGTGAACTCAAGGGGCTTCCCTAGCCTAGACAGCTCAGAGCAAGAGTCTCGGGTGATTGCTGACGTCATAAATAAGAGTGCCAGTTGTTAAATCAACAATGGGAGTCACTGGGTACATGTTCCCCTCGTAAGATCTCTGTCCTTAATGTGTTTTACTATGAAACTTAAAAACAACACTACTAGTCGAACAATATCCTATACCTTGTGCGGTTGTGTGAGTGCAGCCTGTTGAAATCCTTGCTTAGTATATACTAAGTTGATCTTCAGTATATGAAGGTAATTGAAAATGAAACTCGATGAAGGGCGGGATGGGAGAGGGAGTGGGAGAGGGGAGGGCCACGGGAGGGAGAGAGGTTGGGTGGGGAGCCACAACAATCCAAAAGTTGCACTTTGTAAATTTACATTTATTAAATAAAAAAAACTCTATAACAAAAAAAGAAAGAAAAAAAAAGAACTTAATACTTTACCCTTTTAGTATTTTTTATGTTCTACTTAAAACTATTGGTTGAACTCTGTAATTAACACACAATTATTCTTAGGTGTTTAATTAATGCTATAACTAGTACTCAAATAGTATTTTACACTTTATGTTTCTGTGTGGGTGTAAACTGTTGAAATCTTCACTTAATATATGCTAAATTGATCTTCTGTATATAAAGATAATTGAAAATGAATCTTGATGTGAATGGAAGGGGAGAGGGAGTGGGAGAGGGGAGTGTTGTGGGTGGGAGGGAAGTTATGGGGGGGGGGAAGCTATTGTAATCCATAAGCTGTACTTTGGAAATTTATGTTCATTAAATAAAATTTTTAAAAAATACTAAAAAAAATAGACTATGTGCAAAGATGTTTACACTCCCACTGCTTCTCAGGTAAATAAGGTAAAGCATTAGGAGTTCTTCAGTGTTATAATTTAAATTTATTTAACTTACCAATCGTGTATTTCAAGCAAAAAAAAATTCAGAATTTTATTTCTGTGGCATTTTAGCAGAGGATAAAAGAGAGGTTAGAAACAGTCCGGGACTCCGATAGGATTTACTCTCTTTATCACTCTGAATTCATTATTCAGTTATCTACCATCAGACTCTGCCATAATGTATCGAACTCACATTATAGAACTGAATTAGAGACTAGCTCTTCCATGTCTTCCTTTTCCTACGTTCCAGAAAGCGTTAAGTCAAGGAACTACATTACTCATTCTAATTGGACAGCTCACAAGCCTGTAACATGTTGTAATGTTTAGAAGGTCTCAGTAAAACTAAACTCTGGTTACCTATAAATTGTTTTTAATGCTTCCTTGAGAAATCAATTCCAGATCAGAATTCCGCGATGTGACCCTGACAGTTGCATGTTGTGTGTCCTGTACTGGAGTACAGGAGCTGGAGAAACTTCCTTTACCAGGAAGATGGATGTGGTCCTCAGGAAGCCTTCCGGGGCGGGGCTCCTCGTGGGGCCTGTGCACTGTCGTCATTGCCCTGGAGCTCAAGGAAAATGCGTCCTCAAACAGCATCGCCAAGTCCATGGCTTCTTACTCCTCACTTCTGTGGTACTCCTTCCCCTGAGCAACATGTTTTGTATGTGAGTTTATAGGTGTCAATTTAAAACAATCCTTATTTTCTTCCTTGATCTTATTTTTCACAACCATTCCACCTACTCATCAGTGAGCCTCAAAACCAACCAGGAGAGAAGGGTCTTCTGAGATCGGTAAATGACAAAGGATGTCTTAAGCTTTTTCTCTATGTGGGAAGAAAGTGTTACACCAGCTCCAGTGGTAGGAGCCATTTAGATGTGTGTTTGTGTGTGCTGTTAGGGCCTGCACTGGGGTTATCAGTTGCCTCTTACAAGGGAAGCGTGTGTTGTCCACACAGCCTTTGTCCCGGGCACCTGTGCAGGTAGGAACAGAAGATCTTCACCTCTTGCTAGTATTACCTCCGCTGTTTTGCAGGAAAAGGTGAATGCCATTTGTGTTTCCAAGCAGACTGCTGCTGGCTTTCACACAGAAGGAAGTCGGGCTTCTTGTTTCCTAAGCAGAACGTGAATCCTTTCATTTCAAAACTCTCAAGATGTGCGCTCACAGCATAGTGATTTTACCTTCTTAAGTATCGTTTTAAACTTATTTTTAACATTTCGTTATCTTGGCTACTGTTTTTAAATATACCTCCACTCCACTGTTATCAAAACACTGATAACGTGAAAATACCAGAGAAGAGAATGTTTCCTTTCATCCCAGTTAAGTTTTCTGAAGTTTGCCACTGACAGCATTTAGTTGCTGGGTATTATTTCACATCTTTCTTGGGCCTTTAAAATGCATCTTAAATTTTTTTTAAGTAATACAAGCATTCGAGCAGTATGGAAAGCATAAAGTATAAAAAACAGGTCATTCTTTCTTTACTCGCTTCCTCGTGTGTGTTCTGCATGTTGCAGTTTGTACGCAGCAGCCTGCACGTGTGTGCTGTGCCGGGAAGACCATTTCCTGTGAGAATGCGCTCAGGCTGTTGGGATGCCTTCTCGGTGTCACTACAAAGGGATCTATCTTAGATGATGGTTAAGGCTTTTCTGTAATTAAAAACAAATTTGCAGATAAACATATAGGTGTATTTGCACACCTGTGTAAGGTAATTTGTCAGGTAAATGTCAGGCGGTTGTTAGACCAGTCACATGCCCAAGGGGAGGTAGAGACTGACACTGTCCCTCTCTCCCATTTTGCCAATTAAACAAACTTCACTTATCTAGAAGTTAGAACTCACAGGCCATGTTCTAGATGCAGGGGCACAGCCGTGAGCTGGGACAGTGAGCCACGTGATCATGAGGGTTGGTGGATGAGGTGGGAAGCGAGGAATGACTTAAACGGAAGGACTACAAGGATCCCCTGATCCTCTAGAAGGATTTCTGTGGCTGCTGTTTGGAAAAGTGACTGCAGGAGACAAAGGTGGTGGCAGGGGGCCCACGAGACAGAAGCCGGTTGCCATCTTCTGGGCTGGAGATGTTGCTACTTCCCAGAGAGTGGGTGGGAGAGGCACTATGTGGTCAGATCTGGAACATATCATCCAACAGCTGTGCATGGATTTCAAAAATTGGTGCACCAAAATTAACTTTGTTTTAATTTCATTTTCCATGAACTTTTTGAAGTCCCTCCGTGTTCTTATGAGTATTTAAGATTTCTCAGTAAAATATAGAAATTAGCCATTTGGTGACTTATGTTTTTCACAGTTTGTTTTTCAACAGTTTCCTGTTGTCTTGGGACTTTTTTATGTGTGCAGTTATGGGTTTCATGCTGTACTTAATAAAAAGTCTTCTTAGTCCAACATTATGAAAGAATTTGTCTGTATTTTCTTCTAATACTTTAATGATTTCACCTAAGTTAAAAATCTTTCTTTCATGTGGATTTCATTTTGGTGACAGTTGTAAGGTGGGGATCTGGATTTATTGTTCCACATTCATTTTCTTTTAATATGTATTTATTTGAAGGGCAGAGTTATAGAGAGGCAGAGGCAGAGAGAGGGAGAGAGATTTTCCATCTGCTGGTTCACTCCGCAGGTGGCTGCAATGGCCAGAGCTGAGCTGCTCTGAAGCCAGGAGCCAGGAGCTGCTTCCTGGTCTCCCATGGGGTGCAGGGCCCAAGCACTTGGGCCATCCTCCACTGCACTCCCGGGCCACAGCAGAGAGCTGGATTAGAAGTGGAGCAGCTGGGACTAGAACCAGTGCCCAGATGGCACTTTAGGCAGTGGCTTTACCCGCTATGCCATGGTGCCGGGTCCCTCCACATGCGTTTTTACTAAATAATGCGTCTTTCCATCACTGATTTGCAAGACTATTATTGTGTGGGGGTCTGTTTCTGGATGGTGTTCAAACTCACTGATGGTCCGCCTTCCCTCTAACAGTGCAGGTCCGTCTCAGATTCTGTAGCTCTGGGGTGTGCTTTACCATCTGGCGTGGCTAGTCCATGTTTTCCTGCCACCACCATTGCTATTATTTTTCTGAACTTTCCTGAATATTGCTACTTTTTAATTTTCCCAGCTCGTAATACCAGCAAGATGTATTGAGCACCTATTGCAGTACTTCCTGTTTTGCATATATAATTATTTTCCTCATTATGAAACCATGTTAGGATATGCCATTATTATTCCTACCTGGAAGCTGAGAAGCTGAGCCCTGAGGAAGTCACGTGCCCAAGGGGAATAGCCTGTCGGTGGGGAAGCCGGCTCAAACCAGGCAGTCAGGTTTCAGGGTCCCTGCTTTTACCTCCCTCTATAAACTTTAAAATTCCTTGGTGTAAGTCATTTAGATTTAGATTTAGATTTAGAATCTAAAACAACCATCTTAATTTTTATTGAATTTTCCAGAAATTCCACTGACAAATAATTTTGCTTTGTTCTTTCCAATATTTGTACTTTTTCTTTTGTTCTTTTTTTAAAAAAATGGTTTGTTATTTATAACATTGTTTAACAATGATAATACTCCTCTTTAACTTGTAAATGCTGATACATAATCGTTTATCATGATAACTACAGTTTTGTTTTTATGTAAATGCCTTTCAGTGTCTATAGAATTCATTATTTATCATTGACTAAATTAATATAGCTAATTCACATATTTCTAGTGTTGAATAATATTTTGTTTTAATATTTAATATTTTTAATTTTTTAAAGTTTAGTTTTATGCAAAATGCAGAGAGAGACACATGTGCGCGCACACACACACTCAAAAGGGAGGTCTTCCATCCATTGGTTCATTCTCCAAATGCCTGCAACAGCAAGGGCTAGACTAGACCAAAGCCAGGAGCCTGGAATTCTATCCAGATCTCTCGTGTGGGTGTCAGGGACCTAAGCCCTTGAACTATCACTGCTGTCTCCCAGAGGGCACATTAACAGGAAGTAGGAATCAGAAGGGGAGGAGCTGGGACTCAAACCAGGCACTCCAATACCAGATAAGGGCATGCTAAGCAGTGACTTACCACTATGCCAAACACAATGCGCAGATGTGTTTAATATCTTATTTAGGACTTTCGCCTCAGTGATTAATAAATAGACTGAGCTTGCGGGTGGGGCTGAGGGGGCAGCAGGTGCACACGTGTATGTATGCTCTTTCTCAGATTTTAGTTTGCCATTATTCTGACTTCATAGAAGGAATCTAGGTTCTTCATTTTCTCCGCTCTTTAAAAAGTAACAATCATCAGCCCTTTGAAGATCTGAAGAAATTCACCTGGGAAGATACCTGGCAGTTTTTCAGTGGTTAAACTGTTTTATATCTTCCTAAATTTATTCCACGATCTATCTGTGACACTTTACTATCTTTTCTACAATTTTATAAGTTCTATAAAATGATAAATATAGTGATAGTGTTTACATTTTCTTAGAATTTTCATCTAGATTAATTTTATTTGCTTAGATTGTAAAAGATAGTATATGGTATCTCAAATTCCTTTACAGTCAGAGTTACTTTGATTCCACTTATATTTTAGTATTGAACGTTTGTGCTTCTGAGTTTTCTCCAGAACTGAGTGTGCTAATGATTGTCTGTTTATTGATTTTAAAGATTAGGTTTTCAAATTGATTTATCAGCAACATGGCATCTCTACTTTTTGACTGAATAGTTTCTGCTTTTGTATTTTTGATTCTGTATTCATACTTGTGTTTCTGTCATACTGCCCATATTCCATAAGTAATAGTTCATATAAATTAAAAAGCACCATTTTATAAAAGCATATTTTACCTCTGAAGGAAATACTGATTATTGATAGCTTGGTGTGAATTATTTTAGCACACGTACTTTTCTTTACACAGAGAGAAGAGCCGCCCATTTCCGGGACTGAGTCTAGTTTAATCTGCTGAGGACTTGGCTCTTTTAGCTGTTTCATTTCTCTGATTGTGAGTTGTGCTGAAATCAGCTGAAATTAGCCCACTGAGTGAATGGGAGTCTTGATAAGGCAGGAAGGAAGGGGTTGTGATTTAGGAGGAAGGACTCTTGTTAGGGCATATTGATAGGAGGTTTGTAGAAAAGCCAGAAAACGAGCTAGGGAAGTGCCCAAGACATAGCCTGAGAGTCCTTGGTAAATCTGCGTAACTAGAGTCAGGAAATGGGAACTCAGATTCTGTAAGCAAGGGTGGCCCTTTCCCCTACTTTGCCTGTCACTTTTCATTCTGTCAGTAGCTCGTTGCTGAAGACGTTAAAAACCACAAATCCTTGTGCAGGGATAAAGTTCATAATCATTCTGTTTTTTTAAAACATAGCAAAGATTGTATGATTGTTGTTCAATGTAATGGGAAATCTGGATTAGGAAAGATTTTACCTAGAGAGGGACTATAAAACGTCCCCCCAGATCCGCTGAACCATTACTATTTATTAAAACCTGACATGTTCATAGCACTTGGGCACTCTAAAAGCATCATAATTGCTTATTTTTAAAAAAACTTAAAATTAGTTAATACATACATACTTATATCACTCATCTATTATATTAAATATGTATATTATTGCATCCCATTCCTTCATTACATAGTAAACTAGAGATAGTAAGTTAATGATATCTGTCAGTTATATCAAAAGTCAGCTAACAAATATCTGCAGGACTGCTGGGTACAGTATTCATGGACAGCATAAACTCCCCTTTGCTGGAGTAATATTGGATGCAAAAGTTCACTCTAACCCTGCGAATTAGCAGATGACTTCTCCTTTATGTTTTGAGTTCTTTTTACCTGGGCTGGTTGACTGCAGTTTTGTTTTTTTTTTTTTTTTAGCCCCAAAATGCTATAAATGTACATGTGTTAGATATACTATCTAGGGTTAACCACAACCTATAACTAACAAAAGTGATACTAATAACACTAAACAGTATTATATCATTAAAAGTTAAAACATAGCACCGACATAACACTGTGACCTTCGAAACAGTGGTGCCTTTCTCAAGATGGCAGGAGTTTCAGCTGTCCGTGTGTGGAGTTTCACTATGCCCAAGTATAGTTAGAGCTTTGCAGTGAACCCAGCCATGTGTGGTTGAAAGTGTAGAATGGATTGATCCCCCATAAATGCTAACCATATTCTAATTTCAGCTTACAGTATGTAACTGCCAACTTTAAGAGAGTTTAGCAAGTTATATATTAGGGTACTAATAAATAAGACTTGCAAGTTAATAGCATTATGCAACATCAACCAGAAGTCTCCATTCCAAATAGGAGTGAGCGAGCGAGTGAGTGGTACCTGCAGACTTGCATCTTGTTACCAGTTAAAGGCCTGTCATGCAGCGCTTGTGGTGAGCTGTGGACAAACCACCGAGAATCAGGCCCCTACCCCAGAGTTCACTCAGCTTATAGTTTGGCTAGAACACAAGGAATTAATTCCCCATGTTTCCATCCTGATATGTATTTTCCTTTTACTATATGAAAAAGTTGTTTTTCTTTATTACATAGACATATTGAACAGATTTCATCAGTCATTATTTGTTGAAACATTAATAAATATTTTGGAGGCCAGTTTGACAATATCTGCTCAGTAAGTGTTCCCTTTGACTTAACAATTCTGCCACTACAAATTTGTTTAAGGAATGGCCAGCGATATGTTTAGAAGAAAACTTACTCTCTGACATTGTTGTTTTTGCTTACCACTGCAAACAGACTAAATTTTATCAATAGACTATTGACTACATTATATTTGTATACTAGAATGGGAATGCTGTGTAGCCATTCAAAAGAAAATGGGAAACCTTCTTAAATAGAAATGTTTCACAGATACCTTACACGGTAGAAAAAACTGGCCAAAGTGGGGGATATGATCATATGTTTGTTTTTGAATATTCATATACTAAATTACATACAGGAAATAAAGGACTTGATTTAAATATACGATACATATAAATATATGTCAAGTTTTGTGTTATAGTTAAGTAGGATTAGCTATATAAAATGTCAGTAGCATGTCTGCCTGGTATACTGGAATAATAAATCTTACTATCATGTTTACCTTCACAGGGCAAATTGGGGAAGAAAAAGTAAAGTTCCTTTGCTTATGTTATAGGCTTTGTCTGGATTTAATTTTTTAAATTTTTCTGATGAACATGTAATACGAATACAGTTTAGTGGAGGACAGTGTAGTAGTTCCACACATGTAAACACACCAGGTAATTAGCATTTCCATTTCCCTTTCCTGACATTTGAAGCCCAAGAGCACCTCTGTGTAGTTCTTTCTGTGGTGTCTAGTGCTTTATTGTGAACTATGCACAGGCTACCGGTACCCAGTATCTGTCTAATTGTGTTTTGGTGATCATTATCCATGCTCCCTCTACAGCAAACATGTATCACTTTTGTCATAAAATAAGACAGAAAACTGTTTGCTCTTGAGGAAATATCTGGAAAACATGCTCATGTTAAAGGATTAATGACCCCACCCAATGATGCTTTTCAACAGCACGGGATGTGGAGGAATCCCTGACACGAGCTTGGTGACAATTTAGGTTCTCTGGGAGACGCTCTGCCCTAGGTCAGTGGAAGCTGTTTGGTTCTTTGTTCTCACCTTTTCCTGATTACCCACAGTATTGATTTTATTGTTTCCTTCATGGTCTCAAATGTGTGTGTCTGTGTATGCGTGTGCACATGCACGTTTGTGTGTGTGTGTGTGTACAGATTCCAAGTATGATATCATTTTAGCATTTAGATGATTTAAGAATGGTAGGAAAATTCGAAGAAGCAGTGAAAAGAATAAGTAAAAGTGATTATTGATTAGTTATCCCGACAACGCCAGGCAGGCTTCCTTGTTCACCCATCCTCAATCTTGGCAAAGGGGAACCACTCTGCCAATAGTTGAAAGGGGTAGTCCAGTGACCAGTTAAGTGCCCAATTAACTACTATTTATACCTTTATAACGATTATTATAAAGACTCTGCATGAAAACATTGATTACAGTAGTAGGTCATTTGCTTTAAAGAATTTTATTCTCAACTATTATTACTCATGGTCTGTGAACTATGGAATCGTTAGGATAATTACATATCTGTATAATGCTGGTGTTAAATTTCATTAAGAGGGGCCAGTGCTATGGCACAGGAGGTTAAGCTGTGACCTGCAGCACCAGCATCCTATTTGGGTGCTGGTTTGAGTCCCAGCTGCTCCACTTCCAATCAGGCTCTCCTGGCTAATGTGCCTGGGAAAGCAGCGGAAGATGGCCCAATCCCTGGGCCTCTGCATCCCCACATAGGAGACCTAGAAGAAGCTCCTGGCTCCTGGCTCTGATCTGGTATAGTCCTGGCCATTGCAGCCATTTGGGGAGTGAACCAGCAGATTGAAGATCTCTCTGTTTCTCCTTCTCTCTGTAACTACATATTTAAAATAAAAGAATGAATATTAAAAATTTCATTGAGTCATTAAAAATTATGGAAAGTTTGTCCATTGGAATACTTCTGAGTGTCAGTTTTTTTCAGCAGAAGTTAGAAACATTACTTAAATGCTGCCTTTATTACATAGGAATTTGACTAAACTGATTCTTTCTAAAGTGAGAGTAACATGAGATGCCTGAGCCTCAGAACTTGAAAATACTTTGCTTGTAGTAAGTGGGATGATATGGTGCTGTTTTATTGGGAAAGATGGTGTCCAGATTTGAAGCCATACATGTACATAAACAGTGTTGTATACAGTACGTTCATGATGGTTGGAGACAGTGTTTGATGTGTTCAAGAACAGACTATGGGATCAGACTGTTGGGGTTCCAGTCTTGACACTACCACTTCTTAGCTGGCATCTGTATGATTGTGGACAAATGACCCTCTCCCTGCGTTAGTTTCCACAGCTGTAAAATATGAGTATGAGAAGGAGGTGGTAAGACCTCCGTTGTGTAAAGTTGCTATAAGGTTGTTCTAAGAATTAAGTGAGTTAGTGCTTATAAACGCTTGCACATGAAACAGTTGTTGGATACATGTAGCTGCTATTACTCATCACCATTCTGCTCATCCAGTATCTGAAGACTGAACTGCCGTCTTCCCAGTATTGTTGAAAGCCTGTTTTTCTTAGGTGTCAGGACTGATTTCATGCTAGTTTTGATGGTTCATTTCTTGTTTGTATTACAGTTACAAACTACAATACTGTGGTGGAAACGAACTCAGATTCAGACGATGAAGACAAACTCCATATCGTGGAAGAAGAGAGTGTCGCAGATGCGGCGGACTGTGAAGGCGCTGTGCCCGAGGACGAGCTGCCGGCGGAGCAGGCGGTGCGGCCGGGACGCGGGGAGAGAGAAGGCGCTTCTCAGAACTGCTGGGAGGATGACGGTAACGCTCCGTTCTTTGTCGTTTTCTGCTCTCTCGGTCCTGTTTTTATAAATAGTGACTGGAAAGAGAAATTGCATGAGAAACTTGAACAGTACACTTTTTATTAATCAATATTAGGTGTCCATCTGCATACTAAAGGGGAGATTCTGAAGAAGAATGAATAATAAAACTATGTTGACCATTTGTATTTTACTCAGTATAATACACTGAATTCTAGTGAATTTTTCTAAGCAAGATTGAGCTTTCCATATGTTGTTGATTAATTGATTGCATATTGTGACTCCAAATGGAGAATCTACTTAGGTACGATGAGTTCATGTCTTTTGGGTGTATGCCCAGTAGTGGAATTATTGGATCATAGGGCAGTTCCATTTCTAGTTTTTAAGGAAGTCTTCATACTGCTTTCCACAGGGACTGTACTAATTCAGCATTCCCAGCAGCAGTATATAGGAGTTCCCCCTTCTCCACACCTCACCAGCATTTGTTATTCTCCTTTCATAATAACTGTTCTGACAAGAGTGAGGTGGTAGCTCATTGTGGCTTTGGTTTGCATCTCCCTGATACTGAAATTTTTTTCATGTATTTGCTAGCCATTTGTCTTTCTTCTTTGAAGGACTGCCCAGTTCTTAAATACCTCCTGTACCTTGTTTATAGCAGCATTGTTCACAATAGCCAAAATATATGATCAACCAAGCTGTCCATCATCTAATGAATTAATAAAGAAAATGCGGTATATGTGCACAGTGGAATACCATTCAGCTATTAGAAACAAACAAACAAAGCCTTGCCATTTGCAGCAAAATGGGTGGAACTTGAGGACATCATGTCGAGTGAAATAAGCAGAAACAGAAAGACAAATACTATGTATTTTCTCTTATATTTGGGAGCTAAAATTTTAAAAAACCAATCTAAATGTAGGATGTTGATTTCTAGATGCTAGGAGGAGTTTGGGGTATATGGAAATTATTTGTATTACTACATTATAATTTTATTTTTGTAAACTTCAACTGTTGCTGAAATAAAATGTTAAAAACGAAACAACTCAGAGGCAAACAAATTGTATTTTGATATAGTCAAACTATAATACAAATCAGTGTCAAAAGTTCCAAATACAGATGAAGCATGAGAATCTTTTCTTTTTAAAAAAGCATTTTATTAGGGGCCAGTGCCATGGCTCACTAAATTAATCCTCTGCCTGCGGCACCGACATCCCATATGGGCTCCGGGTTCTAGTCCCGGCTGCTCCTCTTCCAGGCCAGCTCTCTGCTGTGGCCCGGGAGGGCAGTGGAGGATGGCCCAAGTGCTTGGGCTCCTGCACTTGCATTGGAGACCAGGAAGAAACACCTGGCTCCTGGCTTTGGATCAGCACAGCACCAGCCGTGGCGGCCATTTGGGGAGTGAACCAACGGAAGGAAGGCCTTTCTCTCTCTCACTATCTATAACTCTACCTGTCAAATAAATTAAAAAAAAAACATTTTATTGAAATGCCACATACATACCAAGAAATGCAAAATAATATACAGATGAGGTTTTCACTCATAACTGATACCCAGATTAAGTAAAAAGCATTTCTAGTACCCCAGGAGTCCTCACTGTTCCCCTCCCCCATTTCTTTTTTTTTTAATGTGTGAAATAAGAGTTTATTGTCATTTACATGACAATAATTCAGTGAAGCACTGTTTATCACTATATACCAAATGACATGATATCTATACAATTTTATATTATAATATTTTTACTCCCACAAATAAGAGAATTCATGTGATTCTTGTCTTTCTGAGTGTGGTTTATTTCACTGGCCATAATGATCTCCAGTTACATCCATTTTGTTGTGCATGTCCGGATTTCATTCTTTTTATGGCTGAGTAGTATTCCATCATATTTTTATATCAGATTTCCTGTATCCAGTCACCTAGGATGATTCCATATCTTAGCTGTTGTGAATTGAGCTGCTGGAAACATGGCAGAGCAGGTAACTCTGCCACATGCTGATTTCATTTCCTTTGGATGTATTCCCAGGAGCGGAATACTGGGTCATATAATAGTTCTGTTTTTAGTTTTCTGAGGACTGACTGGCTGTATGACTTATTTTCAGTGCTCATTAGCTTCTCTATACATATGTCAGAATCTTGTAAATAATGTGGTTCTTTCACTTGCTACAGATCTTTACTTTCACTCAAGTAAAGCTGGTTTAGTGGAAGAAGTAGTGAAAGAAGAGACCTTCTCGTTAATGCCCTTTTAGTGAGCAAATACCAGATGTTTAACTTACTTCCTCATCTGTCAGATGGAAAAATGGTAGTATAGTTTTATTCTGCCTCTCGAGTCTCTTCCTTCTGCTTTTCCTAATAAACTGCAATTACTTAGTTTATTACTTAGCCTGTCTTGCCAAGACATTTAAACATCAGTGGTATAGAAATACAATGTGAGGGTGGCATCTAATAAGAGTTAAAAGTTTGGGGATCAGAAACATGGCCATCAGCAGAAGCAAAGAAGAACATGTAAGAAGTCAGATGGAACATGGTCATACAGAGGAGAAGCTGTCCAGCCAGAATGCAAGGCCAAGGAACTTATCTAGACAAGATACCAGAATGAAGACTAGGACATCTGGGCAAATCGGTCAAGTATGGAAGTGAGAGAATGTGAATAATGAGATGTAGAAGCTTAAAAATCCAAATAATAGTCATGGGCGAACAGACATAAGATTCTGCAGTGTGACAAATACCCTAATTAACAAGGGAGTTCTGAGCTCGTGTGATCAGCCCTGGCATCTGTAGCTTTCTTCATTTCTATTCAGCAAGCTCTGAAAGATTGGAGATACTACTGGAATAAGACTCTCTGCCTGAAGAGCTTGCAGCTTTTGGGGGAGATTGATAAATAGGCTGCAGATACATTGTTGTTGGATATAGATGTAAATTTAATGTGAATGCATTAAAAAAGCACATCCAAATCAGACAAGGGAAGAAGTCCTAAAAAAATTGTTTTTAAGTTTTTACTTAGGGATGGGTGTTGTGGCATATAGTTAAGACATTACTTGGGATGCCCACTCCCCTATCAGAGTACCTGGGCTCAAGTTTCCACTTCCTGCTAATGGGCACCCTTGGGACAGTAGGTGATGGCTCTAGTATCTGGGACCCTACTGCACCTACCAAATGCCATTCTGGGTGTCTGACCTGGCCCGGTACTGCCTCTTGCAGGCATCTGAGGAGTGAACCGCAGATGGAAAATCAGTCAGTTCTCATTCTCTCTCTGTCTGTGTCTCTCTCTGCCTTTCAAATAGATAAAAGTCAATTTAAAATTATTTGTTTAATTTGAAAAGCAGGCTAGTTAATTTTTATTTATTTGAAAAGGAGAGAGAGAGATATCATCCGATGATTCACTCATCAAATGCCTGCAACAGCCAGGGCTTGGTCAGGCTGAAACCAGGATCCAGGAACTCTACCTGTGTCTCCCACGTCGGTGACATGGACCCAACCACTGATCCATTACCTGCTGCCTCCCAGAGTGCGCAGCAGCAGGAATCTGGAGTCAGCAGCAGAGCTTCTGGAATGTAGGCATGACAAGGAGCAACTTAACGGGGTGCTGAATGTCTGTCCCCAGAAGGATCTCTAGTGACATGATGCTGGTTTTGATGTCTGCAAGTCCAACAGAGGCTGATTAGGCAGAGGAGAGAGAGCAGAAGGTGCTTCAAGCAGAAGGGGAAACGTGTGTGACGCTGCAGTCTTGAGCAAGCCGCACTCCAGAAAATGAGACCAGAGGAGTAAACAAGGGAAAGGATAGGAAGTGCTTTGTGTCCTGTAAGATGTGAGAACATCATTGTTCTGTAACTGGGCAATAAATCCGGCGCAGTGTAGAATGAAAGCTTTAGAGGAAGGAGCATTGCTCCTTCCGTAAGAAGGCCGCAGTAACGCAGCCAGTGGTGAGGGTTTGCTCACTGCACAGACTGAACTAGAAGGGGGAGGTTTGAAAGACACACAGGAGGCGGATATCTGTGTGGAAGGTCATGCAGGGAGGACTGATACAACTTCCAGGTAGAGGAAGCAGAACCTGAAGTTCCTTTTGCCTTTTGTGTTACGACTCATGGATGGCAGAGCTGTTTGTTTAAACTTTAATACTAAGCTCAAAACCCTTGGAGCAGACTTCTTATATATATATTGTTGGTAGACCAGATTTATCCCTTTGTGTAATTAATCCAAAGTCATCGTATTTAAGAAGGTTATGATCTGTCCGGGGAAGGCACACATGGGGAGAATAAGATAACTGAAGGGAGTGATAGGAAACATCGACAAAGAGGCTCTCTTTCTGAAAAATGTTGTGATTATTTGGACTTTCCCACTGAAAATAACTCTGATGCTAGATTTAAAATAAGAGAGAAACAAAAAAACTTAGCAGTTTTAAGGAAGTAAGTAGATAGTTAGACACTAATATGTCAAAGCTTAAGTGAAGACAGGAACCCATAATAACAGATAGAGAAGATCGTGGAAGACTCTTTGGTCTGAGGTGGTCTGCTCACCCAAGCATACAAGATATGTTTTTCAGGCTTCTGAGAAGAAGCCAAGCCCATGACCACGAAGAGTATAACAGCAGAGCTTCTGCTAGTAGATTTCATCTCGGTTAAAAAAGGTGGACTGCAAGCAGACCATCATCCTTGCCGTCCTCCAGAGTCTGAAGCAGGGTTCCCTTGCCTTGATGGTAGTGGCATGAGGACTGTCTGTGAGCAGTGGTAACCACAGCCATCTTCCAATGATTGTAAACCCAAATGCACACTGCGGGTAGTCTGATAAAATCTCAAGCTACCATGGACTTCAAGTGGCACTGTTGGGAATACCCATAGACACTAGGTAGAAGCAAATTCAAGATTTGTGGAACTATATGCTTTCCTCTTAGCACTATAGAAATCTCCTGACTATTTTTTTCAAGAAGACAACAATGTATGTGACAATTATCGGGGGAAAAAAGGAAGCAGAAATTGACCCATGAAGACCAGAGTTAGATATTTATTATAAAATGACTGTCATGATTAGAGAAGAAACAGCCAATTCTGAAATTATCTGAATCTGATAGAATAAACTATAATGAACAGGTTTTTTTTTAACTCTTATTTAATAAATATAAATTTCTAAAGTACAGCTTTTGGATTACAGTGGTTTTTTTCCCCCCTATAACCTCCTTCCCACCCTCAACCCTCCCATCTCCCGCTCCCTCTCCCATTCCATTCACATCAAGATTCATTTTCAATTATTTTTATATACAGAAGATCAATTTAGTATATACTAAGTAAAGATTTCAAGAGTTTACACCCACACAGAAACACAAAGTATAAAGTACTCTTTGGGTACTAGTTATACCGTTAATTCACCTAGTACAACACATTAAGGGCAGAGATCCTACATGAGGAGTAAGTGCACAGTGACTCCTGTTGTCAGTTTAACAATTGACACTCTTGTTTATGGCGTCAGTAATCACACTAGGCTTTGTCATGAGTTGCCAAGGCTATGGAAGCCTTTTGAGTTTGCCAACTCCGATCTTATTTAAACAAGGTCATAGTCAAAGTCGAAGTTCTCTCCTTCCTCAGAGAAAGGTACCTCCTTTGATGGCCCCGTTCTTTCTGCTGGGAATGAACAGGTTTTAATAAGAACCCAATGGAACTTCTGCAACTGAAAAAACAGAATAATGGGAATTTAAAAATTGCATGATGATCTGCCTTCTTAGCGCAGTAGGCAGTATGTCAGTCTCATAATCTGAAAAATCACAGGATGGATTTAATAGCTTTTATAGGAATTGAACAGAGTTAAAGAAATAATCAGTGAATTGGAAGATAGAGAAAATCATACTAAATGAAACTCAGGGAGGTACACATAGAAGAATATGAAAAGGAGATTAAGAGAATTAAGTTCTGGGTGAATGAAGAATATGGCAGCCACATTATTTGAAGAAGTAATGGCTGAGAAATTTTCAGAATTGATAAAGGCTACCATGCTGCAGACTGAAGCCTGGCAGATGTGAAGAGGGATAATAGGAGTGATGTGAGCAAGCTGGCGGAGTAAGAGGCCCCAGCCCTTAGTCCACCCACAGAAATAGCAACTCTGTGAGTCCTTCATGGGCAATAATTCATTCCTCTGTGGAGAACTAGAGTTGCTTAGAGGTTCTGGCACCCTGCTGTGGGAAGGAGCAGCATCAGGAGGGAATATGTTGAAGAGGGCAAGGAGAAGAGTTAGTTTCACATCACCCACATCGCCTCTCCCCAAAAGCAGCATAGCTCAGTGCCAAGAGAGGTCCCTTGGCCACAAAGTGAGCACTTTGCCTCCCAGCCCTGTGGGTTGCTTCCCAGGCCACTCCTATCTGTGTCATGCCACCCAGAACCCTGAGGAGACCAGCATGGCTGAACTATTAGGGTAAGCTAGGAACATGGAGAAAGGGAAACTGGCACACAGTTCTCAGCAGCTGGCTGTAGGTCCTGCTCCCTGGATTGCAGTCTCTACCAGGAGATCCACCCACATACCCTATACGCCCCACCCATGGACACTTGCGCCCAACACCCTGTGTATACAGCACCCTGTATACGGCCAGTATGAGCTCCTACAGTCAGCACGTCAGATCTGAAAGGCAAGAATGAATCTTACTAGCTGGCTTGATTCTGTTGATTTGGAAGAAGGCCCACATCTTGGTATTTAACACAGTTTCAAAATGCCGCTATCACAGACTTCAGAATTATCAAATTTGCATCTCAACAAACAGAAAAAGGTTACATAAAACTCAGGAGCTGTGAACGGGTGCCATGAAAGCCAGCATCCTTGAAATCATTGAGTACTTCCTTAATAAAATAAAGCTTATCTATCTAAGGTGTATCACACGCATCGTATTTAATGATAAAATGTTGAAAACTCTCCCTTTGTGATGAGAAACAAGGGGAGGATGTCTGCCGTCACCACGGCCATCAGCCCTTTATTCGAGGGTGCTGTCCATGTGCTGCCACTGTGACTTGTAACCCGGCCTGTGAGAGGCAGTCTCGAGTCTCCTGAGCAGAGCGAGCAAGGGAGGGGCAGACAGAAAAGAGGCTGGAGGGCAGTGGACCACCAGAACAGAAACAGGCGTCACACGCTGCTGAGTGCATAAGGGGTGCAGGAAGAGTTGCAGAGAGAAGTAGTACAATTTGATTTTCATTTTAGAAGGATGACAGGCCGTTCCTTTGAGGATAAAGTGGAGCGAGGGAGGGTGGGGGCAGGGAGACTACTAAGGAGGCTGTTTGAGTAGTGCAGGATGGCAGCTTGAATCAGGACGGTAGCACTGGAAATACTGTGGTTCTGTTTTCGAAGTAGTCAATAGGATCTCTTGAGGGATTCAGTCTGAACTGAGAGGAGGAGGAGCCTAAGAGGACTCTGGGTGCCCTTGCATGGTTAGGTTTGGCGTGGGGTCTAATTATGAAGCTATTCAAGTGAATCAGCCCCAGCGGTATCCCCTTTAGGGTGTTGATTCTGTCATTTATCACGTCCGTTTCCCTGCTGTCATCCGGAAGTGCGATGAGTAGGGCCCAGGACAGAAGTAGCAGTATCACAGTAGCTTCCCGAAAATAAACCACTTTTAAGTAAATGTGATCAACTGCTGTATAACTTACCCCTGTCATCAAGGATGGATTTAAAGGAGATTAAAGAAACTCACATATACTACAGTTAACCAGTTTTTCTAGACTACTTTATAATAATACTGTCAAAAATGGAATTGAGACCAGTTTCATAACTTCTGTTTTTAGAGAACAGAATCCTGGAGGCTGGCCTGTGTGTGTGTGTGTGTGTGTATTGAAAAGTTTATTTATTTATTGGAAAGGCATGATTACAGAGAGAGGCAGAGACACAGAGAGGGAGATGATTCACTCCCCAAATGGCCTCAACGGCTGGGGCTTGGCCAGATGGAAGCCAGGGGCCAAGGGCTTCATCCAGGTCTCCCACATGGGTGCAGGGGCCGAAGCACTTGGACCATCCTCTGCTGCTTTCCAGGGCTCATTAGCAGGGAGCTGGATCAGAAGTGGAGCAGCCAGGACTCTAACGGGTACCACTATGGGTTACCAGCATTGCAGGAGTTGGCTTTACCTGCTACTCCACAACGCCAGCCCTTTGTTTAATACACACACACACACACACATGCGCGTGTGCGCACACACACAATACTTTCATAATCTATTCTAGAACCATTCTCAGGATAGTTGTTAAATAATTCTGGTCTATACCTTACAAAAAGGGGTCTAAGGTAAAATACACAAATTGAATGACGTATGCCTGTCTCTCCTAATCCCCACTGCTTCTCACAGATTGTAACCAGATGAGTGATTTATTTTCCACAACTACTCTATTTTTTTAAATATGGAAGCCAGGGGACCAAGTATTTTTGTACAATGGATTTTCTGTCCAGGGTTTTGGTTCTCTCTTTTACTTCTTGAACTTCATACTTTCTGGTATAGAAAATCAACACTAATTCTAGTAGTTCCTGGTTTTCTTTGGATTTGAGTCCAGGCTCTAGAAGGCCCCTTCACAGCCTCACTCCCCCATTGTCTTCCAAACCTGCTGTTGCGCCCTCTCCTTGTCCATACCCTTTCTCTGAATCTCGAAGCTGTCCATTCCTTCTGCCTCAGGTGTTCTCTCCTTTTTTTGTCTCATGTAAACCATTACTTGTCCTCCCTGGACAGGGAACAAGATGCAGTGAATACTGCAAACCTGTCGTCGTCCACAGTGTTCACCTGTTACAATTGAATAGGGATCACTCTGCTCCATGAAACAACTCTTTAGGCAGGGGCTGGGTCTCTCAGTGAATTATATCTTTTACCACTAATAACTAATATGTATTAGATACTTAGAAATCCCCTACAGATGAGTGACCCATTAAAACATTTCCCTTTTTGCATTTTTAATCAAACAGGTAGTCTTGCTCTTCCTTGCTCTCCTTAGCATTTTGAAAGCTCCGGTTCTTTCTCATTTTTTACCCCCCTTATAAACATTATTTGGGACCTAACCTCCTGTATCCATCCTTGGTTGTATGATATTATTTCTGCTCTTTGCAAATACACTTTTCAAATACGCGCTACCTTGACGCTTCCTCTGTATAACACTTTTTAGTTCTTTTTATATTAAGCATAAGCAGAGACTGCAAACAGTTTAAAAATATTAAAATGTTTTCTTTGTGTACAAGAGGTCATCAAAAAGTTTGTAAAAGGTTTGTCTTATGAAAAAAACTAAGCTTGAGTTCCACTTTTTTTCTGCTAAAATAGGCGTATCTTGACTTTCTACACTTTTTGATGTAGCCAAAATATATAAGCCATATAGGAAGTAGTGAGATAAGTTAATCACCTTAACCTTTATGTGTCTAAAAGAACTAGAGGCTTCTGCTTCTGGAAATACAGGTGCTTTTCCTGATTCTCCCTGCTAGTTCCGCTAAAATCTTGGGCAAACCCAAGACTCTGAAAGATGGAGAGAAGATGGCAGACAGGCGAGGGACTTGAGAAGCCAACTAATGACCTGGCAGTGGAATCCATTTTCTTTTAGCTTCTATATCTCTCAGATCAGACATGGTGCTGCTGCAGAAGCCAGCAGAAACCTCAACAGGTGCACACACACACACACACACACAAAAAAAAACCTCAAGAAAAGTCTGTTGTCTCTAGCCAAAGGGCCAGCCTCATGACACAGAAAACTAGACCATAACTACTCCTCTGTAGCCAGATACCATGGGAAAAATGCAGCCCCACTCCTCACTCTTCCCAGCAAAGGCTGAGTCAGGAGCCCTACGTAGACTTGCAGCCTTGCTACAGTAAAGTATCCCAGCTGCCCAGCGCAGTGGCACCACGCAGGGGCAGGGAGGGAGCTGGGACTTCCATCTCTCTCAAGCAGTCGCAGGAGGCTCCCCGTCCTCCCTCTGTGTCAGTGGAAAACCTGAGCTCACATCGTACCCATGCCTGGTGGTCACAAGGCATCCCTCCCCATGTCTGCTGAGCTCACTAGAGGAAGTCCAGAGGGGAGTCAGGGCTTCCACCACAACACAGAGGTAATGTAGGCACGACCCACCCATGGTGTCAGAGGAGCCACTTGAGCAATAATGAGGCACCCTTCCTCCCAGCCAGGACACTGTCATGGAGGCCAGTGGGAGCCTGCTTCTCAGCTCTGCTTAGCAGGAATGAGCAGACCCTCGGTCCAGGCAGGCAGCAGAAGCTGAGGGAGGACACTGGGGTTCACTCCTGCTTGCTGCGATGCAGAGCTGTGTGACAGAAGGCCTGTGAGAACACAGGACTGAGTTAACACCCAGTGCTCCTGTCTCCTTCAGTCATCACTAAAATGCTGAGTTTCCCTTCAGGAATCACTCGTCCTACCAGTAACCAGGAAATCAATTTGAATTTGAAGACAGTCAACAGATACAAACCATGAAGTGATGTTGATGGAATTATCTGACAAGGATTTTTAAAGCAAGCGTGATAAAAATGCTTCAGCAAACAACTGTGAATATGTTTGAAACCAAAGACAGAGAGCCCAGCAAAACAATAGAAAACATAAAATAAGCATTAAATGTATATTTTATAGTTAATAACTAAAAAATTCTGAACTCAGCGACGGACTCAGTAGCAGAATGGAAGGACAGAGGGAAGGATCAGTGAAGTTGGAGGCAGAACCATAGAATCTACCCAGTCTGAACACCAGAGAGGAAGCATGCTGGGAACAAAGAGTGGAGTATGAGCAACCGTTCAGACCTAGTAGTTACTGTCATTGCAGTTCCAGAAAAGGAGGAAGAGAATGGAGCTTCCCCCATGCGAGATAAACCCAAAGAAATGCGTGCCAGGGATGCTTAGCAGGCACATGTCAGGTAACTAAAGACAAACAAGAAATCTTGAAGGCAGAAGGAGAAAGAGAAATAATGCATAATTACCTTTTGGGAAAAAAAAACATGGAGGCCAGCAGGAAATAGTACACTTTAGAAATACTGACGGGGCGGACCAGCACTGTGGCACAGTGGGGTGAGCCACTTCCTGCAATTCTTGCATCCCATATGAGTGGCCAGTCCAAGTCCCAGATGCTCCACTTTCCAATCCAGCTCCCTGCTGTTGCACTTGGGAAAGCAGTGGAAGATGGCCCACATACACATAGGAGTCCTAGATGGAGCTCCTGGCTCCTGGCTTCAGCCTTGCCCATATGTGGCCATTGCAGCCATTTGGGTAGTGACCCAACAAATGGAAGATACCTTTCTGTCTCTCACTATCTCTCTTTGAAACTCTGCCTTTCAAATAAATAAATAATTTTTAAAAAAAAATTTCAAAATGGTGGCTGGCACAGTGGCGCACTAGGTTAATCCCCCACCTATGGTGCCGGCATTCCATATGAGCACCAGGTTCTAGTCCCAGTTGCTCCTCTTCCACTCCAGCTCTCTGGTATGGCTCAGGAGGGCAGTGGAGGATGGCCCAAGTACTTGGGCACCTGCACCCACATGGGAGACCAGGAAAGAGGCTCCTGGCTCCTAGCTTTGGATCGGCATAGTCCTGGCCATGACGGCCATTAGGGAGTGAACCAACGGAAGGAAGACCTTTCTCTCTGTCTCTCCCTCTCACTGTCTGTAAACTCTACCTGTCAAATAAATAAATGAAAATCTTAAAAAAAATTCAGAATGCTGAAAGAACTTTCAATCTAGAATTGTGTATCTAGAGAAAATATCCTTCAAGAATTAAGAAGAAACCAGAATATTTTCATGTAAGATAACACTAAGACACTGTTCCCTAAATGAATGGCTAAAAGGAGCTCTCTAAACAGAAAAGAGATTATTTTTTTTTAAATAAAGAAGGAAGAATGTTGGAACAGGAAGGAAGTAAGAACAATGGAAAAAGTCAAGACATGGGTCTGTACAAGAGAGCTTCTAAAAGTAGGTGGGAAAGTGGAATTAAAATAAATGTGTTTCAGTGCAAAACATTTTGAAGTCCGCAAATGGTTTTCTTGTAATACGTATTTTCCATGAGCTTCTTAATACCCCTCATATAATAACATTTCCTTCTCCTCTATAGTTTATTAAGCAGCATGGTTCAGGCAAGAAATATTTTAAATAGGAGCAGATAAAATTAATGAAACCAGTGTGGGAAATAGAACATTTTGTATTGTGTGGAAGCCACCTAAAGAGTTGTATTTGACCAAACCTTATGGTAAATATGATACCCAACTCATAGACACAAGCGCACATTAAGTCTGCCTTCATGTAACTATTTTCATTACATGTTCAACATGTATTACATTGTACAGTGTATTCTTTTTTTTTTTTTTTTTTTTTTTTGGACAGGCAGAGTTAGACAGTGAGAGAGAGAGACAGAGAGAGACAGAGAGAAAGGTCTTCCTTTTTCCATTGGTTCACCCCCCAAGTGGCCGCTATGGCTGGTGCATTGCAGCCAACGCACTGCGCCGATCCGAAGCCAGGAGCCAGGTGCTTCCTCCTGGTCTCCCATTTGGGTGCAGGGCCCAAGCACTTGGGCCATCCTCCACTGCCTTCCCGGGCCACAGCAGAGAGCCGGACTAGAAGAGGGGCAACCAGGACAGAATCCCGCACCCCGACTGGGACTAAAACCCGGGGTGCCAGTGCCGCAGGTGGAGGATTAGCCTAGTGAGCCGTGGTGCCGGCTGTGCAGTGTATTCTTAGGCACTGAAAATTACTTAAAACTCATCTAAAGAAAAATTATCTATTTGAGGTTACATAACTTTCACAAATCATACACATTTCTAACCCTACCTAAAGTGCTAATGTTAGGCTTTACCTCACATAAATTAAAAAATACTAAGGGATTATGTATCTAACTATTTATTTATTTATTTATTTGACAGGCAGAGTTAGAGAGAGAGACAGAGAGAAAGGTCTTCCTTACATTGATTCACTCCCCAAATGGCCACCATGGCCAGTGCTGAGCTGATCCGAAGCCAGGAGCCAGGTGCTTCCTCCTGGTCTCCCAGTGCAGGGCCCAAGCACTTGGACCATCCTCCACTGCACTCCCAGGCCATAGCAGAGAGCTGGACTGGAAGAGGAGCAACCTGGACTAGAACTGGCGCCCATAGGGAATGCCGGCACCACAGGCAGAGGATTAACTAAGTAAGCCAAGGAGCTGGCCCCCAGTATCTACCTATATTTAAAATATTCTTGCCTGACCAACAGAACAAACGAATAAATACAAAACTATGTCCCTTTGATGAAACAATTTTGGCTGAAATAAGAGTGTCGGTATCATCCATTAAAAGCAACAAATCAAGGTAATTCTGGCATCCCATCAGTTACAAAAAAAAAAAAAGCTTCTCCCTTACAAATTCAAAACACCCATGTGAAAAGGAGTGCTGTAAACTTGCAGCGTGGATCAGGGAAGCGAGGCAGCCAGGGCTTCTTGCTGGAGCATGGATTCAGAATCCTTTGTAGATGTTTTAGTTTGTGAATAGCAAGGTGAGTACTCAGTCATTCACTTAGTTGGTTACTGTGACATTAGTCATGCATTCAGTTGAACGTTTATGTAATGAGATTGCAGACCCAATGGGAAAACTTGCTGTTCTTGAGTTTTCTTTGGCCCCTCAAGCTGATCCTTGAATCAGAAACAGAACTCGAGTTAGCACAGGAGGCGCTCGCTCTGTAGGACAGACAGTGGAGTGCTTAATGGATCTCCACAGTATTTGCCGTTACATTCAGGTTCTCTTCTTTGATTCAAACTGCATGCTGTTTTTGTTACCTTTTCTCTTTGTGCATGCTGACAACCAACTACTACTCCTTATAAAAGAGATAAGTAAAAACTGTAGGGTATCTTAGTCATATCACCACCGTAATTTCAAGAAGACATGAAAATGTACATTTTTATGCTGTTGGAAGGTGAGATGAGCAATATCTGGCTGAGAAGGAGGAGGCACTGAGGAATGCCAACTTGGATTTTCAGGAAGAGTTTCAGAAGCCTGTTGCTCCGTGAAGGGTTTTCATTGAGATATTTGAAGATGAGCAAAGGATAGTAAAGCCAATGCCCTTTGACACTGCTGAGCCAAAGGAAGCCACGCCACGTAAGAAAGGGGGCAATACACAGAGCTGCTGCTGCCTGTCAGCTGTGCTGGGGACCAGCACACAACGGAGTCACAGCTCCATGCATCGTTTAAATCAACGACCTCAGTTATGCTGGGAAACATAACATGCTGTTGAAATGTTAAGTGTGTAATGAGTACCTTTAAAAAGGTGTATTCTTATTGGAATGAAATCTCAAATAAGGATCAAGTTCTTAAAAGGATTATTTGGAAGAGGCAATACTTTTATTGTAGATATTAAGTAACTAGGACATGTTAACTGTGAACAATAACACTTTTAGAATAATTAAGTGCTCATTTTAAAGTATTATTGCCTTTAGGTTTTCTTTGTAGGAAGGAAGTATGATTTGGCTGGGTTCCAACATATCTATATTCAGCTTAAAAGATCTTCCTGCGGCTCAGCCAAAAACTCTAACGCTTGTGTCAGTTAAGCCTTTTAAACATAGATACCCTTAACTTTCGGGACACCTGTTTTAAAGGCCCTTCGTGCTTTTGGTTTGAAAGCATGTATGTAAAACTAACCTGATGATATGAAATAGTTCAGTATGCTAGCTGGTTCTTAATATTTTAAAATTTGTGAGTTTAAAAATACATCAGGTAAGAGTAATGTTTTTCTCACCTGGTGTTTTTAAGACTTTAGAAATTTACATGTTTACCAAAATTCCAGGACAATGTAATGTAATAAGGCTTTCTCGTGCATAAGGTATAATAAAATACTGTCAGTATTCCATACCGAGAATGCATCAGTCTCTGTCGAGTCATTGTGCTACAAGGTACTCAGAACCTCCTCTCTGGAGTCTCACCCAGAAAAAACTCAGGGCGTGCCTTCTGCTTTTCACTCTGCTAGTGTCTCCAGGTTCCACTTTCAGTCTGTAAAATGAAAATTCCAGGCCCAATGACCCCACAGGATGTTTTCAGCTCTGTCCCTATGGAAATCCCCTTCCATTTGCACTGAACACACACTGCTGATACTCCAGTGCTTCTGAGTAGTCAGAGGCTGTGCTGATGAAGGGGTGGGCTTTCTGCACTGCGCTGAGCCTGAGCTGTGCACTCTGCTCTTTAAATTCCCTATCAAACAAAGTTGCTGCTTAGTGTATACTGCACACAGTGCTTCTTGGTTAAAATGGTGTCTTCCCACATTACTTAGATTATTTCTTGTCTTCTACACATCGATTGTATTAGCTACACTTATCTATTACTTTTTACATCTAATTTTTTTCTTTTTTCCCTGTCTGCTGGATGATTTAAATTATTTATCAATGTTTTTGTGTATGGAAAACATTGCCGTGTTTATATAGGTAAGCTGTGCAAGACAGTATACTCAGAGAAGTGTCAGCCCTCCCCCCATGCCTACGGCCCCATTCCCATCATCCCTCTGGTTTTCAGAGATTTGGGTTATTCAGAACCTACTTTATGTACATACTGAAATTGGACAAATAAGAAAATACGTTGGTGGTAATTACAAGACCCAAGTTTCTCACTGTCAGAGAAAGAAGTTAGAAATAAGGAAGTCAGAGAAGGCTAAAGTAAACTCTAGGGAGCTTGATTGGCATTACAGGTTCCCAGTATGTATTCAGGATTCTTAAGATATATTTAAAAAAAAAAACTAGTTGCAGAAATGCAACTGGGCCATGTAAATTTTAGTGTACATGAATCTATTTCCTAGCTCTGCTGAGCAAATGTGGAAGCAGTGAGCCTGTGGTGTGCCCAGGTCAGGCATTCAAATCGCACTCTCCAGTAAAAGACTCCTTAAAGAGATGGCTGGTTCCAGAGCTAGGACAGAGGAAATCCAAGATAAGCCTGGAATAGTAAGTGTAAATGAACAAATATAAATGAAAAGTTTGAGATCATTTAAGAAAGACATAGGACCCAGCACAGATTAGTTCCCAATAGCCAAATCTGCAACAATTTTAGCAATAGAAAAAGGATAGCATTGGATTATAACCCATAGAATAAAATAAATATTCATGTATCCATATTGATATAAATACTCAAATGCATGAAAGATAAGGGGCAGCTCGAATGGAATTCCAGTTATAAAATAATAATTGGGAAAACAGAAACTTACCCATAGATGGAAAAAAAAAAACACCATGGTAATCATTGCTACAATCCAGAATCATCTATGTATGCTAAAACCAGTGTGTAAAACAAGAAAAAAAGATATTTCTCACAAGATAAATCATTTATTACAAAGAAGGCGATTGTAAGTTGTCTGAAGAAGCCTGGCTAACATCTCAACCAGTTAATCAAGGTTAAAATCACTAGTAATGAGACAATGACATACCATGTTCCATTGGTATAATATGTAGACTTCAGTGGTAATCTTACTCAAAATGCATAATAACCTCAATCAGATCATTGGAAAACATCAAAGAAACCAAGTTGAGGAACATGCTACAAAATAAGGGTCCAGGGCTCTCCGGGAGAGTCAAGGCCACAGATTACAAGGAAGGGTTAAAGCGGCTTCTCCCAAGTGCATCAGACTGGGTTGCCATACTCTGGAGGATGCTGTGGGGACAGGTGCACTTGTGGAATGATGCATGGCTTCCCGAGCCGGGGAAGAAACTGGCGAAAGTGAAGAAGGTGTGCAGGTTAGCTAGTGGTACTGTGCCAGTGCTACTGTCATGTTCCCCATTGCAGGAGTGGGATGACCGTGTCACACGCTCTCCATGGGATGGGGGAAGAGGACCCAGGAACACTGCTCTATTTCTGCAACTTCCATAGAAGTCTAAAACTTCCAAAATGAAAAGTTTTTTTAAAAATAATTCTGATCAAAGTGAAGCAGAAATCTTTTTTTCCTGGGTTGCATTAGTATATCTGAAAACATAACCTTGAATTTATATATAATATATAATACATGACTGTACCATCCATACATGGAATGCATACAGGAAGCAATAGGGAGGCAGATTTGTCATAGTCTCAGTGCCCCTCCATATGGAAATGTCTTAGGAACAGTTAGCATGTCATGTACTCTGTGGAATCTAGCGAGGCTAGGATCCTGCAGTCACTCAATCATGGGTGGATTTCAGATTCCTAGCTTCTGCTGACACTAAAGCAGCCCAAAGGAAACAACGCTGACCTCGACACAGCTATCTTTTCTGCAGCTCACAGGCGAACAAAAACTGTGGTCATCATTCTCGTCCCCTCTCTAAAAGTCCATAACAACTTGACCGATCGGCTTGTTCACTCAGAGGTTGACTGAAATCAGATTTCTTTTGATTGTACAAGGACCCCATTCCTTTGCTGACTGAGAGTCATTCTCAGCTTCTAGAGGGTCCCTGCACTAGGTTCTGACCCCCTTTCTCAATCTTTAAAGCCAGCAGAGTAGGGCAGGCCTGTCTCATGTTCCACGCTCTCCTGCTTCTTCCATCCCCTCCTGGAAGGCGTCTGCCTCCCTTCCTTCCACTTGTAAGAGTGTGTATGATAATCCCAGATGATTTCCCCAGCTCCAGGTCTGTATCGTACTCACATCTGGAAAGTGCTTACAGCTACCTCTGTCAACCCACAAATCGCTAGCTGGTATTAATAGTCATCACAGCTAACTTCTTGAGCACTTTATATGAGCCAAGTAATATTCTAAAGTGTAGTTTATATTATTAATCAAATTATCATTATATCACAATGAGGTAGGTTATTTAGCCATTTTTTAGAGGTTCAGAAGCAAAGGAACAAAACGCATCAGTTCATTTACCAGAGTCACCGCTGGGAGTGTGAACTGAGGTTTGAGCCAGGTGGTGTGGAAGTTAGGCTGGTAAACTCTTTACTGCCATAAATCACACAAATGACTCAGAACTTGTGATATTTTGCTCAACTAATTGATGGTAAAATGCTTAGCAAGCTTATCAATAAGCTGGCTCTTTATTCTTAGTCTTTTAAGAAAATGACACTTTTTCCTTGCTAGCACAATAATAAAGGCACATGGGTGATTGAAAATGAATGTTATTTACTTAGCTTGTCTTACTCATTGTCACTATTATGCTAAGAATTGGTCTCTTAGATCCTCAGAACAAGTTAATTAGAGAAACAAGAAGGTAATTAGGTTATCATGCAGTCTAGTGGCATGCCTCTTGTTGCAGAGCTTGAATGTGTAATAATTGTCTGTCTCCTACCTTAAACTGTTCTTTGAGGTTAGTGGTAAAGTCCCGTCAATTGTGTGTTTAAGCACTTAGCACAATTTCCACTCCTGGTAGGCTCCCGAATAAGGAGCAGATGAGTGGATGATTTAATTAAATCATTTCTGTAACTTTCAACCCACTTGTGCTCTACTCTTAAAATTTAGTGCATTAATTTGAGGTAAAAATTGTCCTTCAGACAAAATAATTTGTAAATCCTATGTTTAATAAAAATAATTTTAATAGTCACAAAGCCATTAGTATATCTTTATCAAATGCAGAATGATAGATGGTTACTACTCACTGAGCACTTGGCGGGGAAGAGGCACTGAACTGAATGCTTTGTGTGCATACCCAGTCAGTCTTCAAAGCAACGGTGGTAGGGGATGTCCTAGTTTTACAGACATGGAACCCGGGGACTAGATCAGACATGCCATGGACCCCGAAAAGCACCCACAGGGTTTCTGGGTTTAACTTCCCTTTCACTCTATCAATTGATTAAATGCAAGAGTACAAAGGTATATTCATTATCAGTTGATATCAAATAATTGAGTGTGAAACATCAAAAGTTTTAAAAGTCTACATTCTAATTCTTGTAGATTTCCACTTACAGAATTAGGTAGCACCTTGAACTAGAAAAGTGAATTTCCACTTAGCTAAGTGTTAAGAACTTAGGAATCTTTCTAGGATTAACATAATGTACAGACACACGCACACACTCACACACACACATACTTACACGGCAGCTGCCACAAGCAAGACACAGAACAGCTCTATCACCAGAGGGCTCAAAGAAGTGCCTCCTTTATAGTCATACCTGTCATGAACCACAGACTTTAGCAACCATGGTCTGTATTCTCTGTCATTACAGTTTTGTCTTTCTGAGAATGTCATAAAAACGAAATCATACCATGTGAAACATGGTGTAAATGGCTTCTTTGACTCAGTGTGTCTTTTCTATTCATTCAAGTTATTGCATATATCAATTGTTTGATCATTTTTATTTCTGAACAGAATTCTATCATCTAGAGATCCCGCAATATATCCATTTGGATTGTTCAAATTTTATATATATCGTGAATGAAGTTGCTACCAAGATTGGTATACAGTGTTTGGGGGAGGTTAATAATCTAAGTTTTCACTTCTTTAGGATAAACACCTAGAAATGGGATTGTTGTGTGGTATATTTAGAGTATATTTAATGTTTTTGGGAATGTCCAAACTGTGTTCCAGGGTTATTTGCACCAGCTTACCTGTGATGTTTGAGAGGTCCAGTTTCTCCACATCCCCCTAAGCATTGGACTTTGTTAGCGTTTTCACTTTAGCCATTCTTAAGAAGTATTTGCAAAATGAGTATACTTTTTATTTAAATTTACCTATCTTTTCAGTGAAGTGTCTGTTCACTACTTCTGTGTATTTTCTAGTTCAGTTGTTTTATTCAATTTTGAGAGTCATAGGAAGTATCTTCTAGTCTAGCTTGCTGTTTCCTTCTCTCATCCTAGTGTTTCATAGAACAGAAGTTTTAGTTTTGAGGTCTACTTTGTCCAGTTTTTCCTTTTATGGATAGTGCTTTTGATGTTGAGCATAAGAATTCTTCACTTACTCAAGATCATTTAGATTTTCTCTCTTGCTTGCTTCACTTTTTAAATTAGATCTGTGATCCATCTTGGGTTAATATTTTTAAAGAGATGTGAAGTTGTGAGTCAGCGATTTAATATGAATCTCCAGTTGTTCCTACGCTGTTTGTTGGAAAACTGTTCTTTATGGAACTGCCTGTCTGTCTGCATCAGAAGTTGTCTATTTATGTGAATCCACTTCTGTTCTCTTACTGTGTTGATCACCATACCTGAAGCTTTGCCAATAACCATATAGCTTGGATTACTGTAGTTTTATTGTAAGCCTTAAAATTGGCCAGTTAGTTTATTTTGCTTTTTAAAAATTATTTTCACAATTGTAGTTGCTTTGCCTTTCCCTTTATATTTTAAAATAATGTTATTTATATTGGAAATAATGCTGTTGAGATTTTTATTTGAATTGATTTATAGATAAATTTGGGAAGAATTCACATCTTATGTTAAGGAGCCTTCCAATTCATGAATATGGTATATCTATCTTTATTTTGGTCATCTTTGATTTTTTAACTCAATGTTTTGAGTTTCAGAATACAAGTCATTGTCACTTGTCTTGTTAGAGTTACATCTTTGTATTTATTTTTAGGAAAAAAGGAACTATCATGAATGACTTGGCTTTTTCTTTCTTAATTTCCGATTTCCAATTTTAATTGCTAGCATGTAACAATGTGAATATGGTTTATTTTTGTGTGCTGACTTGGTATTCTGTGTACTTTCTGAATTCACTTTGTACTTTTAGTCAATTTGGGGATATTTCTTAGGAAATATGAAGACGACTTGGTCCTCTGAAAACAAGAGTGGTGTTATTTCCTCCTTTGTAATGTGTATGCCTTTTATTTGTTTTCACGTACTGAAAACCTTAAGATCAGTGGTGGTGGATATGCCTGTCTTTTTCTCTAGTCTTAGCGGGCAGCATTCAGTACTTAAGTAGAAGGATACCTGTGGTTTTATTGTTGATACCCTTTATCAAATTGAGTAAGTTCCCCTCTACTCCTAGTTTGCTGAGAGTTCTTACCATAAATAGATGTATTTTTCCTACTGCATTTTCTGCATCAATTGAAATGATCGTGTGGCTTTGCTTCTTTGGCCTATTCATACAGTGGAATATGTTAGTCACTGTTCAGGTACCGAACCAACTCTGATTCTGCAGAAAGCTTCGCTTGGTCATTTTCTTCTTATATATTGCTTGACTTCACTTGTTTCTTGGATCTTCCTCTCTTTTTCTGTGTTAACATTTAATGATTTCTGATCTTTACTACTCCCTTCTTTTCACTTGCTCTGGGTTCATTTTGCTCCTCTTTACTTATTTATTTATTTTTGGAGATGACAGCTTAGAATTTTTTTAAAGATTTATTTATTTATTTGAAAGTCAGAGTTACACAGAGAGAAGGAGAGGCAGAGAGAGAGAGAGAGGTCTTCTATCCGCTGGTTCACTCCCCAATTGGCCACAATGGCCAGAGCTGTGCTGATCCGAAGCCAGGAGCCAGAATCTTCCTCCTGGTCTTCCCACGTGGGTGCAGGGACCCAAGGACTTGGGTCATCCTCAGTTGCTTTCCCAGGTCTTAGCAGAGAGCTGGATTGGAAGTGGAGCAGCCAGGACTCAAATCGGTACCCATATGGGATGCCGGTACTACAGGTGGCAGCTTTACTTGCTATGCCACAGCACTGGCCCCAGCTTAGAATTTTTGAGACATTGTTTTATAACACATGCTTTTAATGCTATAACTTGTCCACCTGACTAATTTTGATTCTTTTTTTTTTCCTTTTCCTCTTTGATCCATGTGTTCTTTAGAAGTACGTTAATTTCCAAGTGTTTGGAGGTTTTTATTTTTATGTCATCTTTATACTATTGACATATATTTAAGGTAATTTGGGTCAGAGGATGTACTTTATATGATTTTTCTTGGTTTTATAACCCTGAATATGATGTGTCTTAAAGAATGTTCTGTATGCATTGAAAAGAGTATGAATTCTGTTTTTGAGTTGGGTGTTCTACAGCTATTAACTGGACTAGTGTTGCCTAGTTCTTCTACATCCTTTCTGATTTTTTGTCTACATACTGTATCAATCAATCTGAGAGGAGTATTGAAGTCTGCAGTAATAATTGTGGATTTGTCTCTATTTCCAATCTATTATGTTTAAGACTGTGTGTTTTCTTAGGAAATTGACCCTCTTATCACTGTCCTGTGGCTCTCTTTATCCCTGTTAATTTTCTTAGCCTCAGAGTTCTTTGATATTAGTATGATTGCTTCAGCTATCTTTGGATTAGTATTTGAGTAGTATAATATAGTTTTTCATTCTCTTACTTTCTAACTCATCTATATCATTACATTTCAAATGAATTTTTTGTCTTGTAGATGCAGTGTGTGTGTGTTTGTGTGTGTGTTTCATCTGTTTCAACAGAATCTCTTCCTTCTTTGACTTGTTTAGGCCATTTATATTTAATATAACTTTTATGTTTATAGTTCGCTTTATCATCTTGAAGTTTTTTTCTTTTTTTTCCATTTGCCTTCTTCCTAACTTATTTTATTTCATGGACTATTTTTTAATATTCCATTTTGATCAATTAATTTTTATTACAACCTTTCATGGGTTTTGGGTGGTTGATGTGTGGATTAGAATTTTGCTACCTGACTGTTTACAGTCTACTTAGTATTTTACCACTCCAAGTGGAATGTAGAAACCTCACTTCTTTATCTGTCTCATTGTTATCCTTCCTTTGTTTTGTAGTTACCATATATACTGTATCATTTTAGTTGTTGTTTCCTTCCTGACATTTTAAGTATCTCAGATATAATTGCACCTTTCTAAAGATCTTTAGCAGTTGTTTTGGAACAAGTCTGCTGGCAGAGACCTCTCTTTTCCTTTACCTGAGGCTGTCTTGATTTTATCTTCATTCTTGAAGGATATTTCGCTGGTTAACAAATTTTGAGTTTACAATTTTTGTTGTTTGAACACTTTAAAAATGTTTTATTTCCTTGTGAAATCCATGATTTCTGATGACAGATCTATAGTCTCTTACATCATGGCTCCATTAGAGTTATGAATCATTTCTTCTGGTTCTTTTTAGAATTTTCCTTTTTACCTTTGGCTTTCATCATTGGAATGGCGGATGTGGGCCTAGATTTGGGGGTATCTGTTGGAGGTTCAGTGAACCTCTTGAATCTATTGGCTTATGTCTCCTGTGACGTATGGGAAGGTCTTAGGAACTATTTGTTTCAATATTTTTTTCTGCACCATGTTCTCTTCTGGTACTCCAATGACATAAATGTTAGATATTTTATTTTTGTTCCACACATCCCTGAGATTGTTTATTTAAACAAGAAAACTCATTTACTCTTTGTTTTTCAAATTGGATAATTTCCATTGACTTAACTGACAGGGTCACTGCTCTTTTCTCTTTCATCTGCACTTGGCAATTAAGCTCATCCAGGGATTTGTAGACTTTGTTGTTGTTGTATTTTTAGTTCTAAAATTTCCTTTTATACCTTCCATTTGTCAAGAAGTTGCTGAGGCTGTCTATCTTCCATTCTTTAAAAGAGTATTCATCCTTACTTCTGGGACATTCTTACAGTTGCTGCCTTAAAAGTCTGATAATTCTGACGTCTGTGTGTCTTCAGTATTGTCATGTCTTGATCATCTTTTCCCATGCAAGTTGAGACTTTCCTGGTTCTTCCTCTGCCAAGTAATTTTGATTTGTATCTTGGATATTTTGAATACTGGGTTATGAGAGTCTTGGTCTCCTTTAAATCTTGTAGCGAGTTTTTGATACTTTTGATTTAGTGGAGAGCTTACCCAGTTGTATTCCAGCCCTGAGTTTCAACCAGCTTGTGATTCCACAACCAGGTCGTGATTCCATAATCAATTCAGTTTATAAAACTTTTGCAGTGTAAAATTCGGGTCATTCTGGGTTTCAGGTTTTCTGATTGGGAATGCTCAACCTCTACTACAGACATTCTTATATAATATGTCGAAACTAGAAGACACAAAAGGAAAAGGGGATGAAGCTATCTAGGAAAGTACTCTGAAAGTTCTCATCTCTAGCCAAAGTTTTAACACTTCTAAATTTGAATTCAGAAATGTGTTCATGTTTGGTTTTTAGGTAACTTCCCTTTTTGGAATATTTTTTGGATAATTTCCGTTTAGCAAGGATAGTAGAGTAGGAATAACAGAACATGCATTCGGAGAAGGCCAATAACCAGGAAAGGAAAATCTGATTCATTGTGCTCCTTACTATGTCTTATTAGAGATTGCTATAAAATAGTCCCATGAACATATTTGAAGTGACTAGAAATACACTGATTGATACAAATGTAAAAGATGTGGGGCCAGAGATGTGGCCGTAACAAGTTAAGCTGCCACCTGTAACACCGACATCCCATATGGGTACAACTTCGAGTCCTGGGTACTGCTTAATGACCTGGGAAAAGCAGCAGAAGATGCCCCAAGTCCTTGGGCTCCTGCACTCATGTGTGAGACCTGGATGAAGCTCCTGGCTTCTGGCTTCGTCCTTGCCCAGCCCCTGCCATTGCAGCCATTTGGGAAGTGAACCAGCGGATGGAAAAATCTGTGTTTTTCTCTCTCTTCCCCACTCCAACCTCAACTCTAACTAAAAAGAAAAAAAAAATGCAAGTCTTATAACTTAGCACATGTGCTAAACAATCAGTCTTGTATTTTAACCTGTTTTATCCTGCAATTGATAATAAGTCTCCTAGATTTTTAATCAAAATGAATTGCATTTGCCATCTTTTTTCAACTTGGAGTTCCATCTTATGGCTACAATGAACAAGCACTATCTCTTTTGATCTAAATTTGTGATACTTGCCTTTGACCTATTTTTAAAATTAAGTTGTTCATGTAAAAATAGTTGTAGATTATCAAGTAATTCACAAATAGTTACAGATTCACAAATCATACAGAGATCCTGTGTACCCTTTACCCAGTTCCCCCAGGGTAGCATCTTGCAAAAGCACAATGGACAGCAGCAGCGCATGGACTCGGATGTAGCTGTCAGGATACAGAACAGTTCTATCTCTGCACAGTTCCTTGGGTTCCTTCTTCACCCACTTTTCTCCTGCCTGTCTGCCCTGTCTCTGATGGCTGTTCTCTGTTGTTTTCAACTTTGTGAGTTCTCAAGAATGTTACATGAATGAAGTCAGGCAGTATGTAACGTCCATAATTTCTTATGGATTCACTAGATTGTTACACATACCAGTAGGTTTTCTTCCCCCTTTTTATTGCTGAGCCGTATTCCCTGACTTATTTTCTAGGCTGTATTTTACCATCATTTGAGAAAAAAAAAAAACAGTGTTTTATTATTCAGGAGTTTTGTCATTTATATATTTGCTTTGAAATTTGGCAAAAGCCTTAGGAATATTCTTATGTTCCCTCTTCATTTGCATTTAGGTCAAGTAATCATCACATGTTGTTATTATTAAGTCTTATGGGGAAAAGAATATTAGGTCCAGTAGTGTTTACTCATTTATATCCCGTTGATTTCCTGAACTAGAAGTAGGATCAGAATGCATAAAGGAGAAGCTGCTTGAAAAATATTAACACCCCACCGGCGTGCTGAGCAGGAGGGAGCCGGTTCCTGGGGACACTTTGGGCAGTGAAGAAGTGCATTCCTGGGACAGGGCAGCGTTGGCACATTCGCTCTTCTCGCTGGGCTGCACTGCCTTAGTACCTGTGTTCAACTTCACCACCAGTGATGGGAGAAACTGTAGAAACGTCTAGCTTTAAAATGGTGGGAACTGAGTGTGGGCCCCGAGCTGAAGGCTGTTGCATGCTCACCTGGAGAGCCAAGCTGTGATCCCAACAGAGTGTGGAGGGATGAAGAAATGAGGCAGTCATGTAATTGGAGTACAGTTTCTGTTTAACTGTAATCATTATAAATGGGAAAGTCCGTGTTCAGAGTGTCATTATGAGTGTGGTTGTAGTGTCAGTGTCGTGTTCCATCTAGCAAGTGGTAACTCCCTGTTTTGATTTTCATTTGAGGAGAAACAAAGAGCTAGATGTACAGTATTAGGTAATTGTTACTATCCCCGATTACCCAGCAGGCCTGCTGTTTATTAGTTCAGTTTAAGTGGGGAAGGGGGGAATGTTAGAGGTTTACAGACACACAGCAAACGCTGAGGCACGTCCTACAGTATTGTAACACAGTGCCAGGATTTTTATATTGTCAGTTTGCTGATGGGAAGTATAAAATGAGAATTCTTCAGCAGAAATTACTCTCATCAACTTTGACTTTGCAAAGTGTTTTTTATGTTATTCTAACAATCTGTGTGCATATTGGAACTGTTTTAGTATAGTGATCATCTTTAACTATTAGTATAAGAATTAATGAGCAAAGGAAATCTGATGAATCAATTCACCCAGCAATCCAGAGCACGTGGAGAAGTACATGCGGTAATGCAGCGTGAGGCTGTACTTGATGAGTGCCCCGACTTAGTTGAAATCAAAGTCAGAATTTTTGACTGACATCTTCATTGGGATTGATTGAGGTGCAGGTAGCTACACTTTGTTTAGTATGACTTTGTAAGTATTATGATCATAATTCTGACAGATAGTCTGCTGTAGTTAAAAAAGAGCAGTTTTTAACTCCTTCATGCCTTTGTTATATACATGTTTTTAATAAATTATTATAATAAATAAATTTTACCTGAATATTGAAGCATATTTTCTGCTTGCCAAAAAGTATGCATTTACGGCCGGCGCCGTGGCTCAACAGGCTAATCCTCCGCCTTGCGGCGCCGGCACACCGGGTTCTAGTCCCGGTCGGGGCACCGGATTCTGTCCCGGTTGCCCCTCTTCCAGGCCAGCCCTCTGCTGTGGCCCGGGAGTGCAGTGGAGGATGGCCCAGGTGCTTGGGCCCTGCACCCCATGGGGAGACCAGGAAAAGCACCTGGCTCCTGGCTCCTGCCATCGGACAAGCGCGGTGCGCCGGCCGCAGCGCGCCGGCCGCGGCGGCCATTGGAGGGTGAACCAACGGCAAAAGGAAGACCTTTCTCTCTGTCTCTCTCTCTCACTGTCCACTCTGCCTGTCAAAAAAAAAAAAAAAAAAAGTATGCATTTACTTGTAATACAAAATAGTCACTCTAGAACTGTTCTGTGGAGGTTAATGAGCCCACTGTAAACACAGAGGTGGCAAGGGAGGATCCCAGTCATCTGAAAATGTTTCATGGTGGGGCAAGCGTTTGACACAGCAGTTAAGCCATGGCTTAGGACACCAGCACCCCAAACCAGAGTGCCTGGGTTGAGTCCCGACTCTACTCCCAATTCTACTTCCTGTTGATGCGCACCATGGGACGGTGTGCATGCTTGGATCCCTGCTCCCCTATGGCAGGCTTGGCAGGCTTGCTGTCTAAGGCTTAGGTCTGGCTGATATAGACATCTCGGGAGTGGACCAGCAAATAGAAGCTTTCACTCTGTCTCTACCTCTCAAATTAATGAAATCATTATTTCTTTAAAAAGAAAGATGAGCTTACTTTTTAAAAATAAAATTAAGATATTTATTAATATCCCTGTTATTATGTATTACTATTTGTCAGGAGTTAGAATACTTCATAGAGAAAAGAGAAAATCTGGTGCCCTAAGGTGTTTATTCTGGGCACAGTGACATCCTCTTCAGCCTCGTTCTGATTTCCAGGTACTCTAGTGAGACTCCCAGGGTATAAAACTGAGCTCTGTAGGCAGTTGGAGCCGTGTTCAGTTTCTGCTTTTACTACCAAATAGCTGTGAGTCGATGGGCAAGTTACTTAACTTCTCCACACCTGAAGTTTTTTTCTTTCTTGTATAACTCACAAACTGTTCTATACGTTAAATGATTTGTTTCTAAACATTCAGTGCAGTACCTAGAATAGTACCTCTCTGCAGTACCTTTGCAGAAGAAATGGAGGAACATCCTACCACCTGTAGAAGGAGCTGTTCTATAGTACTGCTAAAATTCTAGTTTGCTGAAACAAATTGAGCATCCCTATTTTGAAAATCTGAATTACAAAATGTTCCAAAATTTGAAGCTTCTTGAATGCCCGCTTGGTGCCATGGAGAATTCCACACTTGACCTCATGTGACACATCAAAGTCAAAGTGCAGGTGCAGCGTGGGACGCCTGCATCCCCTCTCCAGACGCCCGAGTTTGAGTCCCAACTCCACTTTGAATTCTAGCTACCTGCGGATGCGCACCTGGGAGGCAGCAGACACAGGGCTCCCTGCCACCCACACAGGAAACCCGGACTGAGTTCCTTGCTCCTGGCTTCAAGTTGGCCCAGCCCCAGGTATCGTGGGCATTTGAGGAGTAAACCCGCAGATGGGAGATTGCCGTCTGTCTGTCTCTGTCTCTTTCTGTGTCCCTCTGCCTTTCAAATAGAGTAAAAACAAAGCTTTTAGTTTTTTAAGATTTATTTATTTATTTGAAAGCCAGAGTTAAAGAGCACAAGTGAGTGCACTTTCATCCGCTGGGTCACTCCCCAAGTGACCTCAGCAGCCAAGGCTTGGCCAGGCTGGGGCCAGGAGCCTGGAACTCTTACCTGGGTCTCCCACATGGGTGGCAGGGGTCTGAGTACTTGGACCATCTTGTGCTGCTTTCCCAGGCCATTAGTGCGGAAGTGGATTGGACGCAGAGCAGCTCGGACTCAAATCAGTGCTCACAAGGGGTGCTGACATCACAGGACACAGTGTAATCTGCTGTACCACAGTGCAAGCCCTCTAAATATTTTTTTAAGATTTTATGTATTTGTTTGACAGGTAGAGTTACAGACAGTGATAGAGAGAGAGAAAGGTCTTCCTTCTGTTGGTTCACTCCCCAAATGGCCACAATGGCCAGAACTGCGCTGACCCAAAGCCAGGAGCTTCATCCAGGTCTCCCATGCAGGTGCAGGGGCCCGAGCACTCAGGCCATCCTCCATTGCTATCCCAGGTCACAGCAGAGAGCTGGAGTGGAAGAGGAGCAACCGGGACTAGAAGTGGTGCCCACATGGGATGCTGACGCTGCAAGCAGAGGATTAACCTACTGCACCACGACACCAGCACCCTAAATATTTTAATGGAGGCACACTAAGAGTATTCGATGGTTACTAGGGGCTATGCATGCAGCATGTGTGTGAAGCATAAATGAATGTCATGTTTAGAATTAGGCCCATCCCACAGTAGCTTACTCCATACATGCAAATATTCCAAAGTCTGAAAACACCAAAACGAAAGCATTCTTGGTGCCAGGCATTTTGGATACAAGTTGTTCAGCCTGTCCTTCAAATATATGAATAAGTCCAGAATTACATCTAAATCTGCACTGATTTTTCTCTCTAAAATACCTTTGTGAACTTGATAAAATTGTCTGCAGGTAGCCACATTATCAAGTTTATAAAAGGAAACAAGTCCAGATTGACTAGAATGTGTACTGGAAGTTTCCTTTTCAGATTTCTAGAAGTTGAAATGTTTGTGACCCAAGGATCTATTTTAATCTCTTGTTCTTTGGTTTCAGCAGGAAAGGAAGGGTCAGAAACCCTGGGGCCTGAAGCTCAGGCCGATGGAGCAGGATGTACAGGTACTCTGCTGCCATTCTTTGATTCTGCACTCTTTGAAGGAGGGCTTTTGTAGCACTGGTTTTGCATTTGTGAGTCCTGAATTGGTCTGTTGCCTCCTCTTTTATCTTGGCCTCCTTAAATGTTCAAGGACTTAGGCGTATGATATACTACATAAAAAAGTATAAGTCAGTATTCTTTAAATACAATATAAATGTGCAGATACAAAATATTTTCCATTCAATGAGGTGATAATGATCATCTATAGATAATCCAAAAAACGATATTTTGAGTGAGAATTTGAACTTCTACCAGTTTTTTTCTAACCTAAGCTATAAAAATGCACCTCTAACTCCTCTGGGTTTCAGTGTCCACTACCAGGGTCTACACTGACTTGCCCACAGATGGAGAGCAGAAGAGAGAAGGGCAGATCCAAGGCTAGCTATAAACCAGATGAGAACCATGCACATTCAGGAGTGGTGTGAACATGGCCGAGTGACAAGGAAAGCAGGATCTTCTCTTGGGATTCCTGTGATTGCAAAGGCAAAAATGAAAGTTGAGTGGTGGTAAACGAGGAAACTGGCCTCTGAGCCACCGAAAGTCCCTGCTCCCTGACTTGAGGCTCTTCCCCTGGAAAGGATTCAGATCAGCTTTGAGGAGCACAGAGTGAGTGGAAAACTGAAAGCCAATCTCACATATGGTAATGCTGGACACTTCTTATTATGTCCCTTAAGTCAACTAGAACGGTTAGAATGTAAACTTCAAAAATGAGTTCCAAATTATTAAAACATTAGGATAATTGTGTTTTATATATTCAACCATAATCTAGATACTTCTGTCATATATATATATATATATATATATATATATATATATGATTTATTTATTTGAAAGAGTTACACAGAGAGAGAGAGATCTTCCATCCAGTGGTTCACTCCCCAATTCGCCGCAACAGCTGGAGCTGTGCCAATTTGAAGTTAGGAGCCAGGAGCTTCCTCCAGGTCTCCCAGCGGGTGCAGGGGCCCAAGGACTTGGGCCATCTTTTACTGCTTTCCCAGGCTATCCCAGAGCACTGGCTTGGAAGTGGAGCAGCCAGGTCTCGAACTGGCTCCCATATGGGATGCCAGCATTTCAGGCCAGGGCATTAACCCACTGCGCCACAATGCTGGCCCCCATATATATATTTTAAATATTTATTCATTATTTGAGAAGTAAAGAGAGAGGTCTTCTATCTGCTGGTTTACTCCTTAAATGGCCACAATGACAGGAGCTGGGCCTATCCGAGTCCAGGAGCCAGAAACTTCTTCCAGGTCTGCCATGTGGGTGTGGGGGTCTCAAGCATTTGCGCCATCTTCCACTGCTTTGCAAGGCCATTAGCAGAGAACTGGATGGGAAGAGGAGCAGCTGGGTCATGAACCTGCGCCCATATGGGATGCTGGCGCCACCAGCAGAGGCTTAACCTACTATGCCATAGCGCTGACCCCTTTGTCATATACTTTTAATTAAATTTTTTCTTCTCTGTGGTTTAACATCTATATACTTTTTTTAACTTTGCAGTACATTTTAGAAATTTTCCATAGAACCTAATAAAGTATCTTTTCATGTACCATGTACGATGAGTGTAGATCATGGGTAAGACATGTAAAAATAGGTTTTCATCTGTGAAAACAGTATAGCACTGAAAACAGTATAGCACTCCTATACTTGTCATTCCGTTCCATTAAATAGAGTAAATTAACCAAGTCATACTGGAGGATGAGATGATTTGCCTACAGCCCAAGACTTTACATTCTGCTCTGAACTAGGTCGTGTGTAACTTGCATGAATAATGTATTCAGATATGTTATTATCAAATATTTGCCCTGCGAACCTGCAGATTGTATAAAATATTTAAACTGAGTATTTGTTGTTAACAGAATGGTTATATTAATGAACACAAAAGTGTTTCTGTTGCTCTTTTCAGAATGTTATCAGATTTACAGAAGGCCATTTGCCCTTCTAGACAAAATACTCTCAAAAAGACATTCACAGTTTTTTATCTCACAATTTGCTCTTCACTGAAAACAGAAATTAATTATTTCAGTTTGAAGTATTAAATAGTACATAATCCACCCCTGCCCTGCCAAAGAAAATGAAAAGAAACCATATCCAGAAACAGGGTAACCTTATATTAACCAAAGTTGCTGCCAATGTGTGAGGTCTTCCCCACCACAAGAAGATGACCTGCTGTGTTATTTCCTGGAGCATGGGGAGTTAGTGTACTAAAGTTCCAATAACTGTCACTTTAAGGAAGATGGAAATTGAGCTTTTAAGGCTTTTAAGCAGTTAAACTTTTTTTTTTTAAGATTTATTTATTTACTTGAAAGTCAGAGTTACACAGAGAGAAGGAGAGGCAGAGAGAGAGAGAAATCTTCCATCCGCTGGTTCACTCCCCAATTGGCCACGATGGCCAAAACTGCACTGATCCAAAGCCAGGAGTCAGGAGCTTCTTCTGGGTCTCCCACGTGGGTGCAGGGGCCCAAGGACTTGGGCCATCTTCTGCTGCTTCCCTAGGCCACAGCAGAGGGCTGGATCAGAAGTGGAGCAGCCGAGACTTGAACCAGTACCCATATGGGATGCCGGCGCTGCAGATAGTGGCTTTACCCACGACACCACAGCACTGGCCCCAGCAGCTAAACTTTAAAATTATGTTTTACCTTTGCTTTTGTTGCTTCCTTGAGTTGCAGGGACTAATAAGCTGATAAAAGCATTGTACAGTGGTCACCATCATTAGTTCTGGGCTAGGCTGAAGCCAGGAGCCTGGAACCCCATCCTGGTCCCCCACATGGATTGCAGGGGTCCACACACTTGGGCATCTTCTGCTGCCTTCCCAGCCTCATCAGCAGGAAGCTGGATCAGAAGTGGAGCAGCCAAGACTTAAACTTGGATTTTGATATGGGATGTAGGCGTTACAAGCAGTGACAACCTGCTTCATCACAACCCGGCCCTCCCACATATTTTCTAAAGTACACTCTTCTACAAATATTTCTGGCTAAAAAAAAATCTTTATAACAAGTAGTTGCCATCTCTAATTATGATTATAGTGCTGTAATTTTACATTTGACCAGTGATTATAGTCTTAGGAATCTATCCTTTGTCAATCAGCTCTGAGGTTTTTCATGTAAAACAAAGCCAAATTATCATCATATGATTCAGTATACTTGTTCATCTCTAATATAAACATTAAGTTTATCAATTTTTTTAAAAGATGTACTTACTTATTTGAAAGCCAGAGTTACAAAGAGAAAAGGAGAGAGAGAGAGAGAGAGAGAGAAAGAAAGAGTGATCTTCCATCTACTGGTTCACTCCAGATGGATGCAATGGCTAGGGCCAGGCCAAAGCCAGGAGCTGGGAGCTTCCTCGGGGTCTCCTTGTGGTGCAGGGGTCCAAGGACTTGGGCCATCCTCCACTGCTTTCCCAGGCCATGGCAGAGAGCTGGATCAGAAGTTCCTATCCTGGAGCATGCCAGACAGGAACTGGCACCCCTGTGGAATGACAGTGTCATAGATGGCAACGTTACGCACTACACTGGAACACCAGCCCCAGTTTATCAGTCTTTAAAGAAATCATTTGCTTTATAATTGATATGTTCACAAGATGCCCTGTATAATACTTTATATTTTATGGATAAAACTGCGGAATTCCTGTTCTCAGCTTGAAATTGGGCTTGCTAATGCAGACTTGTGGAGAGTGGGGTTTAGTGGAAAGAGCCTGAAGTTTGGTAGCAGACACTTGTAGCCAGTCGTGTGCTCTGAGAAGTACGATAAACTGACTTTCCTAACTCAGTTTCTTCTTGGAAAAAAGACTTCATTGCGATATTATGATGTTCGCCACTCAGGATTGCTTTAAGAAAAATAGCTAACAATTACATGGCATTAATAAGTGCCAAATGCAGTTTCAATAAGCTCATTACTATGTTAATTTAATCTTCACAACAACCCCAAGATGTATTGCTCTGACACCCCAAAGCTTTTAGTATGTAAACTGAGTATATACTGCCTCACAAAACTCCTAATTTCAGTTGTGAGTAATTGGGAATAATTTCTGGCACATTAAAAGCATTGGCATTTTTAGTATCACTCTTAAATGTGGAATCTAAGGCAACTTAATACCTCCTATCAGTCATTTTTTAAGAAATATGAATGAGTTCTTCTTGAAATCATCAGAAATGTTACATCATAATGTTTACTCCTTGAACTCTTACTTTTACTCCATATACCCAGTAGAATTATATGCTAACAACATATGTTGCCTGGTTGAAGACATTTTTGATCAACTGCATATTTTTTATAAGAAGATATGTATTTAAATTGAAATTAAAGTTTCTCTTTACTTTCCAGGGACCAAAGAAACCTTGAAGATTTAAAATAAACTAGATTTATTTCTCATTTATTAGTAGTTCACAGTTGGTCATAATATAAATGTATTTATATTTTAATAAATCATTACTAAAATGTTATGGAAATGAGGTTAAAAGAGCTGAGACATTTTTCAGTTATTTCATATATCAATAGCTTAATGTCACTTACTTCTAGAAAGAAAGTATTCAGCACTTAACAATTCTATTTCAGTTTTTGTTTAGCATTGAGATAACCTTATTGTAAAATAAAAGAGGAGGTTTTATGTTCTGGCTGAGTTACTAGATTCTTTATGTAGCTTCAGAATTATATGCTATTATTTAGGGTTATTGATCAATGAAGTATTTTAATGCCAAGGATTATGATTATCAATAAAAATATTTTAATGTCTTGCCAACTAACAATTCAGTTAAGTACTCCATCAATTTTGTTGAAAACAAAAATTATAAACACCTAGTTTACAAAGGATTTGTTTCTCCGTCATTAAAATCATTTGGTCCCATGTTTCCTTGAACATGTACAGAAGGACTTTACTTAGCTAGGACCAATGATACCTGTTTTGTGGTTTCTTTGCTTCCTCACAAAGAGGCATGTAGTATCTATAGCAGTTCAAAAATGGTTGGAAAAATTTAAATATGGCTAATTTCAGTGTCTCTTGCTAACACGTTAGTAATAAAAATCCTTTTGTTTTGCTATATGCAGTACCTTTTGATCAGTAGTTCATCCCATTTCTGGAAGATTTCTACCCAATAACATAATTAACAAAGCCAGTTATTACTGTCACACCAATCAGCCGAATCAGTTCTGTCAATGAAAGGAAAAACAAAGTGTCATTTTCCCAATTGAAAGAAATAACTGTTTATAAATTTTATAGAATTTCTTCAGTAAGAATGAGAGTACTTCAGAAAGTTTGTGAAAAATGAAATTAGAAGTTTACTTTTGATGCAAAAAATTTCTGAAACCCATGTATATAAGGATTCTTCAAAAATGCTTACTATGAACTGTGATGAATTTCAAAAATTTTTGCATGAAAATAGTTACCTTTAATTTTTCATAAACTTTTTGAAGTACCCTTCTAAATAAGTTATATAGAATGAAAAATGTACAAGGTATAAGTAAAAGTATCATAAATGATGAATTAATAGTAAAATCAAGATTAAGATGGCATAGGTCTGATTTTTATCACTTATTTAAAAAATTTTTGTCTCCAAATAAGTACCTTTAGAATGAATCTGTGTACAGGTAAGCTTCTAACTTATGGAAGGAGCAAAATTCATGCATAAAAATCAGACTATTTCTAAAAAAGTGTCTACTACTTGAAAATTTTCTCAGTGAGTAGACATAAGTTTTGTTACTAGGACAAGGGAAAGCCTAACATAAGATAGAGATTGCTTAATTGAAATTAATATTTTATATTATTGTTTGATGAAGTTTTGACTATTTCCAAATCTACATGGAATCTGTAAGAAATCACATAAAATATAAATTTCATCCATGAGTTTTGCCCTGGTTTAACAGGACAGATTGAAATTGTGTTGGAAAGACTCACTGTTCTTCCCAGTGGTTTATTCAGAAGTGCTCATGGTTCAGCTTGTGACAGAACAGGAAGGACGACTGGTGTTTGGGGATGATCTTTGTTGTGCACTCATCAACCCCCTGAAGAGCAGTGAGTCTTCTCCTACTAGTGAGAGGCTGGCACAGCTGAGGCCATTAAAGGAAGACCATTCCTCTGTAGTCGATTTCTGCTTCCCATTCTAATCGCCAGGCCTTCACCTACCAGAAGTCCCTATGACAGGAAGCTGGAAGACCTGAGTGATCTTATGTAGCCTTGATCAGTTGTACAGATATCCACCCCGCCCAATGGAGGAGAGTATTGTACTGTCCTCCACTGGCACCCAGAGATTTTTTACCCTCCAAGACAAGATACCGTGTTAATGTAATGGATAGATTGAAGAATGTGCCTTTCTCTGTTTTTTCCCCGTTGAAGAAACTGAGAGCAAGGGACACTATGGAAAAGGAAGAGCAGAGAGAGCCTTCACACCCCTAAGAAAGAGCGAACATGGGAGCTGCAGACCTGGGAGCTGATTCCCTTGAAACTGACACAATCAGCTCCCCTCTTCAAAGTCTTCACTCACCCCCTCGTCCAGTAACCCCAGTCTGGTGACTGCTGGCAGGAACCGCATGATACAGTGCATGTGTGATTTCCATATACAGCAGATGCTAAATAATTAATAACTACTGACAGTATTAGGAAGGAGAGGAAAAAAGTATGGCTCATCATTAACACTGTGTCATGGATTCTCAGGTTTTAAACAGTAGCCACTCAGGAATATAGTTACTACTACTGGGCAGGAGGCTCAGCAAGATTTTTTAATAACCATTGAACAAAAAGTTATCCATACATCACTGTTTTGATTGGGCACAGTTGAGCCTGCTGGGGAATGCTGCTTTAACATTTAGAACTGGCCCTTCAGTCTGAAGTCTCTAAAGAAGTAAGCCCACTCACTCCTCACAGGTACCCCAGCATGGGAGAGACACACACAGCGATCTGCTTGGGGAACTGGGCTGCCTGCTCAAAGCAAAACCCTGGGCTCCTTAATCTTTACAACTGAAGGGAAGTTACCTCACCCTGGATCCCATGGTCAAATATTTGCTGAGGCAGAAATGGAGAAAGAATAGTCTTGTTTGTGGGTGAAAACTAGAGGAGGTAAGAAGCAATTTTGGTTGACTTGATACTTTTCACTTAAATATTTACTACTGTAGATAATTACAAAAGCTGTTGTCTAAGAAGTCACAGAACTGGACTGTATGGCACTGATTGAGGTTTAAACTTTAAATAAATATGGTAGGTAGCTGGGTGGGTGATCTTTGAGAACTGAAGTTTTCATTTTTCCTTGTTGCATCATTAATTGAGAAGCAAAGAATCCAGTTAAATATACCACCTTCTCTGTTTTTCTTATTAAGAAAATTAAATGGCTATAAAGACTAAAAGACAACAGGAGATTTCATGAATTTTAATATTCAAATTTATAAAGCAAAATAACTTCTTAAAGATTACAACAGAATGAATAGAGTTCATTTTGAGTTTTCAGTAAGTATTTTCTACAAATTCAAGAACAATCGTGTCTGTCAGGATAGTTTCTTGTTTTGAAAAGTTGTGTCACAACTTGGTAGTGAAATTGCTTTTTATAAAGTGTGCATTTCTTTCAGTAAAAGAAGATGATTGCGACTCGGATGCAGAAAATGAGCAAAACCATGATCCTAACGTTGAAGAATTCCTGCAACAACAAGACACGGCCGTCATCTATCCCGAGGCGCCTGAAGAGGACCAGAGGCAGGGCACACCGGAAGCCAGTGGTCAGGATGAAAATGGTAAATGGGACTTGCTTAGCAATGGGTTTTCCCCCCTCTTGGAAAGATCATGATTTCTGTTGCTCTACTGTTGGGAACATTCTTGAGAACTGAAGCTATTCACATGTGACTGTTGGGAGTAACCTGTTTTATCAATGGGTCATTGTCCAGGATGACAGGACAGCATTAAATTATTAGCTGCTCGTGTGTGTAGTGGCAGTGCCACTGCATATGAAACGCTGAGAACAGTGCCTGTGCGACAGCTTCCACTTTCTCACCCGCAGCAGGCAGCATAGGTGAGAACTAGCCTGACCCTCACTGCCCTGCCGCACTGTTAGCCAGCAGAACGTGGCTGTCTTGTTCAAGACACACTATGCGCAGACGGGGATTTTTCTATGTTTGCTTTCGTCTGCTCTCATACGATAGAAGTCAGTAGGTAAAGAGTGGAGGACATATGAAGAAAAACCAAACAAGTGTGCTCAGGCCGTCCTGAAAAAAAATAGGTGGTCATTCCGCCTGTCCAGGCACTAGCAACAGCTGGCAGTAACATGCAGATGTCCCTGTAAGAACTTTCATGCAGGATCTGCACCAGAGCTCAGAAGTCTCTTGAAATGTTTTAAGAGTTCTCGAAGTAATAAGGTCCTGAATTGGGTTTGATTTCTCCAGGGTTCCCAGCTGCGCAGACAGACTTAACTTGGTATTCCCAGAATGCACTCTGGGTTCCCAGGAGAAAACTAGCAGTCGTCTGCCAGTCATGAACCGACTGTGGAAAAGCAGAATTTTCTGACACTGAGGCAGTGACGGAGGACACATCAGTAGAGAGGCTGCTCCAGAACTGCTCCTCCCCACAGCCAAGGGACACATTTCTGGAGAAGAGATTGCTACCCCTGGGGACACTGTGTCTCAGCAGAATCACCAGAGCTCTGTGGGTCTCTGCGTGTTTGGAGGCTTCATGGTTACTGGCTTCAATGGGATTTGTTTCTGCTGTAAAAAACTTTTTACCATTTCACCCTGAAGAAGCAGTAGTTTTGTAACAGAAATGAATGGGAAACAGAAAATTGAAAAGTAGACATGTATAATTTTTTGGGGCAAAAGCTTTTCAGCAGGGTTGCCCTTGCAAAGTTGGTCATCATCAGCAGTGAAGTCTCATTCAGCTTGGGGAGCTAGATAGTCTGAATTCATCAGAGTTACATGGACTGTGTTCATGTAACTACTCATTACCTTCAGATATCTTGTTATTTCATTAAACAGTAATAAAGTGTTCCAGAGTAGATACTGTATCATACCAGCAACATCTGTGTACATGTAAAAAGTGATTGTTTTCAGGAGATCTTACGTTCTTTAATTTTTAATAGATTAAACATGCCCTCCTACACTCACTCCTCCTAAGTTGTGAACTGGCAGATTTGACTTCAGCATGTTGAATAACCACAGATTCTGAATCAATGCTGAACAAATGCAGGATATTTTTCAGAGGATTTATATCAAGCAATACTATCCGTCTGAAATGTTATGCTAGCTAAAAAGGAAGTTTATGACATAAAAAGCAAAGAATTCTGTTTTGAGAAAATAAGAACATCTGTGGTCATAGATAGTTACTGATGACAATTTGAAAAATGGTCAGAAATAGGATGTTTTTGTTCTTAGTGATATTGAATTGCTACCTCCATTTTATTATACAAATTCTAAGAACAAGTGTTTTTTTAACCTAGGTGACAAAGTTTCATTGCTAAAAAGTGATTTTTTAAAACAATTCAATTTTCAGAAATAAAAACAAAACCTTGAATCTTTTAAACCTACTTATTCTATGCTGATTGTACCAGATATTCAGATTTATTTTTCATTGTTTCATATTAGTGGCCTGAAACAATGAATCCATTTTTCATGTCAGAGAAAAATCAATAAATATTGATTTATGAAAATAGCTTTCTGTTCAAGCATCATGAACAACCTGTGATTTTATAAAATTACTATTATAAGGAATAATCATGAAGACGACAAATAAAATAGAACATAATGAGGACAGCTCTATGACTTGTACCGTAGGAACAGCTTCATGCGTGAAAATCTTGTGACATTGTGGTTCAAAAAATGAAACACTCACAATGGCGGACCTTGCCTTTTGCCGTTACAACCACCTGAGATCAATACGATGGATTGGGCATTCTGGCAAGCAAAGGTCCCAAATGTTGATTTCCACTGGCCTGAACAAATAGGAGATCCCTACAGGACAAACCATAAACTTGATTTCCTCCCCAAAGAAGAGGGTCAAGTTAAAGTCATCCCTAACAGAAAACTCCTTGGTTCAAGTTTCTCGCATGCTGGTAACAAGAGAGAATATCATAAACTTTGGAGCTTCAGTTGGTTGATCTTTTATTCATACATTTGATACATATTTTAAAGATTTATTTATTTATTTGAAAGTTAGAGTTACAGAGACAGGAAGAGAGACAGAGAGATCTTCCATCCACTGGGTCACTCCCCAGATAGCTGCAATGGCCAGGACTGGGACAGGCCAAAGCCAGGAACTAGGAGTTTCATACGGGTCTCTCACATGGGTGGCAGGGACCCAAGCACTTGAGCCCTCTTCTACTGCTTTTCCCAGGCCATCAGCAGGGATCCAGATTGGGAGTGGAGCAGATGGGACATGAACTGGTGCCTATATGGGATGCCACAAGCAGGGGCTTTACCCAGAATACATATTTAAACACAGTTGACTAGATCTGTAGATGTCAGGTACAGTTTACTATTTGTAAGCTAATCCTTGAGCAAGATATTCAATTTATAGGGATTTGAATTCCCATAAAGTAAAATAATATGTTTTGGAAGCATTTTATTGTTAAGAATTTATCATGGTTGTCTTTTTCTGTAAGTATCTCAAAGTGAAAGTAGAGGTGATATTAACAGTATCACTTTGGAAATCTTTCTGTGGAGAAATAAATCAAATATGGAAAATATTCTTAGTTACAAGGTAAAGTTTAGTAAATTTAACATAGTAAAATCAGTTGGCAAAATATTACATGTTAGGGTTATGAGGCTTCAGTGCTTGCATGTGTAAAAATAAAATTAATTTGGTAAACTCTGATTTACCCATAATGAACCTGTTTTTGGAAAGTTATTTGTCAGTGTGTTTCAGTAGAGGAACCACATACATCAAAGGTCTTTGTGGGCCAAGTCCAGATGTGGCCCTGCCCACTCTCCCTCCTTCACTGCCTGCTGTATGCATTCTTTTTGTTCTGAACTCAAATTAAATGGCTACACCTAAATGCAAATGAATCTTTAAAACACAATCTGACTGTACCGCTTACTCTGTTTTTGACAGCAACCTTATAATGTCTTCTCCAAGTTCAAAAGAATGAACATTAAATAGTGATACAACCGTTAGTAATAGATTCTGTTGTAGAGTACAGTTCCTCTTTAATATGTACACCTTTATGAATGTAACCTATCTTCTCATTTTACTTTCATTTTTTTTGTCCACTTGACCCTATAAAAGAAGGGAAGAACTGTGGGTTAGTGAAAAAGACAGGAGTCTTCATCAGTTACTGGCTGTGTGACTTTGAAGTTATTTAACCTGTCTCAGAGTTGCATTCCCTTTCATAAAATAGATATACTGTTGTTTTCTTCTGAGGATCAAATAAAGTGCATGGCCACATACCTGGCACTTAGCGTGGGGACTTAGTGGTCACTTTAGTGGTGTCTTGGCATGTTTTAGGTTTAAAGTAACTGATCTTTGTTTCACAGGAACACCAGATGCATTTTCGCAATTGCTCACGTGCCCATATTGCGACAGGGGCTATAAGCGCTTTACCTCTCTGAAAGAACACATTAAATATCGCCATGAAAAGAACGAGGACAACTTCAGTTGCTCCCTGTGCAGTTACACCTTTGCCTACAGAACCCAACTGGAGCGTCACATGACATCACATAAGTCAGGACGAGATCAAGTAAGTGCTCGTCACTAACTTTCCCAACTGTGAGAACTCAGCGCTCAGCGAAGGCAGAGGATACACTAGAAGGAAGTACTAGACACTGTCTTTTATGTAGCGTTATCAAAATAAAAGGGGTTCTTTATTTGAATTGTATGGTCACTTCTCAATTAAAAACCACATAGGAACATTATTGGTGTAGAGTAACTAAGGTTTTGTTTTCCTTTTTCAGACATGGTATTGATTTAACTATTTGGCTTATGCCATAACAAGTATTTCTCCAAGATTAGAAGATTTCAAATTGCCTCCTCCTAAAATACTCAGTATAGGAAAAATAAACAGTGATTACTATAAACCCCATGGCTTAATACTAACCAAATTAAGGAGAAAATCAAATAATGAATGTTAATTTTGTTTGAACCAGTGACTCACCAGTCTCAGTATAAGCTGCTGGGATTTTTCCCCTATACTCAGGGATGTTACATCCTGTTTTGATTTTTTTTATTCTGTACACTCAGTTGTCATATGGTTTATTCTACTTCTGTGTCACCATGCCCAAGTTTATGGAAGTTCAACCAAGAGCATATTATGACTGTAAGTTACATTTAAACTATTAGCTCTGTACTTAGATTAAAGCCAAAGAAGCCTTAACCCTTGTCCTTTGTTTTTTGTTTTTTTTTTTTTTGCAAAATCTTGACTGTGTTTACTGTCAACAATCAAACTAACATCAATTTAACTCTAATTTTTAAAAAATAAAATACATATTCAGTTTCATAGGATATGTTCAGGAATATTTTGGAGTTAAGGCACATGGCCAGTTTCTTATATCAAAGGATTATTAATATCTGCATACCTGGACTTGTGAGAACTCTGCCATATGATAGAAATCTGATAGAAATCACAGGTCCCCTAGAGATCCTTTGCTAAGATGATAACTACCCCTTCCAAAAAAAAAAAAAAATGCAACGAAAGGAAGGAGCAGAGTCAACCTTTCTCAGAACTTTGGCAGTAGCCCTCACAAAATAACCAGGTTGGGGGGGGGGGGAGAAGGTGGCAATTAGGGAGACTAGGACCAAGATTCCCTAAGATAGGCTGATGGTTAAGGCCCTGAAGAAGCACTGGGAATGAGAGAGTCCTAAGAGAAGGAGGAAGTGGATACTGGGAAGAAACTGCCCAAGACACACATCACCTGCGTATCCAGGGCCCTGATGATGAGCCCCAGGAGGCACAGCCCAGCAGGGTCCACTTTGTAACTTAGGTTGTAACTTTCCGAGGCTCCCCGTGGCCACCCTGCAGCTGCTGCCGCCACATGCTGTCTGTACAGATGTGAAAGGAACTGAGAGAGTGGTGGAACCCGAGGATGCCATTGTGAAAACAGACTCTATTGTCTGTTTTGAACATGAAAGCCGCTTTTGTGAATGCAAATGTAGGTTTTACATAGGGACTGAGGTGCGGAGGCCCTTCTGGAAGGGGCTGTGGTAAGGGCAGGGGCCAGTCATGTGAGGCAGTGGGACCGGGCGGTCCCAGAGACCACTTAGGTTGCGAGGCAGCAGACTTAGGGGAGAAGGGCATGCTGACCTGTGGAAATCATAGTGCAACTAACAGGTGAGGACGTCCATGCTTACTAACTCATTCAGTCAACAAAGACTTCAGTTCCTATTGTGCGTCAAGCCCCTTTCTAGGCACTAAAGGCACAGTGGTGAGAAAGGCAAACTCCAGGACAGTAGCAAGCATGCATTAGTAATTTATTTTTCTGTAAAGATTTTATTTGTCCGAGAGGTAGAGTTTCAGAGAGAGGGAGAGACAGAGAGAGGTCTGTCATCCACTCGTTCACTCCCCAGATGGCCACAATGGCCAGAGCCGGGCTGATCCGAAGCCAGGAACCAGGAGCCAGGAGCTTCTTCCAGGTCTCCCACGTGGCTGCAGGGGCCCAAGCACTTGAGCATCTTCCATGGCTTTCCCAGGCCTTAAGCAAGGAGCTGGATCAGAAGTGGAGCAGCCAGGACTCTAACCAGTGCCCATGTGATACTGGTGTTGCAGGTGGAGGCTTAGCCCACCACACCACAGCGCTGGCTCCCACCCTTTTTTTGTTTTTGAAATATTTTAGTAATTTAGATAAGATAGAAGTAAAAGAAAAGTTGCTAGTATGAAGACAAAGCAGGGAAGAGATTTTTAAAATGATGAAAGCTGCTGTTTTTGCAGGGTAGGAAAACCCTGGTGAGAGTGGGGGACCTGAAGCTGGTGCTGGGGTACCAGGAACCAGCACAGAGTCCTGAGAGACAGTTCCAGTCGGGACAGACTGATACATGGGAAAGCCTGGAGGCAGAAACCTGTCTGGCACATCCAGGGAGCCGCAAGGGGCCAGTGTGAAGAAAGGGGACAGATAGGTGAGGCCAGAGGGGATCGGGGGCCAAAAGATACAGGCCCTTGTCCGGGCCAAGGTGAAGATCTGGTTTTATCCTAAAGTGTGGCAGGAATACCTGTGAAGGAGATTGGCCATGTTGTTTGTACTTTTGCAAGGGAGCACTGATTTGTGCAGCAAGAATGGAAGCAGAAAGAATGTTCAGAGGCCACTGCTGTAATCCTGGCCAGAGGTGACGTTGTGTCTATTCAGATGGCTTGCTGGGCGGGGCGTGGGTTGGGGTGGTGGCAGAAAGAGGAGAATCAGGATAATTCCAGAGCTCAAGGCCAGAGCAGTAACTAAATAACTGGGGGTGCTTTTCACAGAGAGGAGGTGCTAGTGAGAAAGCTGGTTTGCAGGAGGGAAATTAAGAGTCTGGTCTCAAGCACGGTGGGCTTCAGATGCCTGCCACCTTTCACTGACAGCATCACACAAGCAGTGGCTCTAGGAGACTAGAGCGGAGGGGAGAGGTCTGAGACAGAAATTAGGGAATTGTCACCGTATCTGAGAGTACTTCAGAATGTTCTTGAAAAATGCAGTCAAAAGACACGTTTATTTTGGCGCAAAACGATTTTGAAATCAATGCTTACTTCCGTCATAATGTACATTTTCTGTGAACTTGTTGAAGACCCCTTACACTTGGTATTTTCAGCATGAGTTTGGATGAAAAAGACCTGATATTTCATGAATATTCATTCTTTCTTTCCTGTACAAAAGGCAACAGGATGGAGAGCACAGCTAGGGTGAGCAGGAAGCTGGTAGCACTGGAGTGGGGCCTTTGAAAGACAGGTAGGGGCTTCACAGGGGAATGAAAGGGAAATACAGCCAAAGAGTGAGGCAAAGTGTGCAACGGGACACCAGGCCGGCCGGGGCTGTGCGTGAGAAACACTGCGACTCTGTAGATGGCTGAGGTGTGAACTGCGAACACAGCTGAGCAAGGAGAACGTGGGAACTCAGAAGCCATAGTCCTGGAACCTGTAGACGCAGAATCTTCAGTCAGGGGAAATAAGGATCCTTCAGAAGTTTTTTTTAGCAGGAATTGCTAGAAATATGAGGGCATTTCAAAGAGTTCATAACAAATGAAACCAAAGGGTAAAAAATAAAGTATAAACTTCTTCTCAGCTTAAGCTCCATCAGGTTCAGGGCACCTTTGTAAGTGATAATAGCAGCCTTTTAGCTCACCCCTGAAGACCCAGGGTCCTGGGCATTTAGCTAAGTCAATACGGTCTTTTTTGTGTCAATAACTGAAGAAAAACGGATACCCTTGAAAGATACGTTTAAGGTCAGGGAACGCAAAGTCAGGAAGAGCCAAGGAGTGGTTGTCAAGCGAATGCCTGCCGATTTCCCAGGGAAGCCCGCAGCATTGTCCGTGCTCGCTGGGAGGAGTGAGCGGGAGATTACCACGGGGAAGGACCCTGGGGAAGCTTGACGCTTTCCCAACTGTTCTGCTACAGATTTGACTCAGTTTCTCAACACACTCTCCTAACGAGCAAGCGTTCTTTGGCCTTCCAGAAAGCCAACAAGTCGAATGCCTCGAGCATCCCCTGGGACTGTTGCTGTGCCCTTTGCCCCGACTGGCCCACTGTGCTTTGGACCACTTTCCCTTCCTGGTGGCGGTTTCTTTCACTGATTGCACTTTATCTTCAGAATCACTTCCGTTCTAATTCTTAGAAGTGCTTCAGGATCCCGACCCCAGATGTGTAAGGTTCCCATTGACAGCTCTGCCCTTGTCTGCAGCTGCCGCTTGGGCGCTAACCAAGCAGAAAGTTAGTTCCACTTTAATTCTCCAGGCAGTCGTGTGCACGCGGAACCAGTGTGGGTGAGCGCCAGTCTTCTTCAGTTAGGGCATGAGCAGGATTATTCTCTTCCTCCAAGTCAGTGTGGACTGTCTGCCCCTGCAGACTTCAGGGTAACCTTCGTCTTGTCCCTTCTCAAAACAGGTTATCAGCTGTGCGCTGCCACTTGCTCTGAGCCATTGTCCCCACAGACTTTTCATGAAACCCCAGTGGTTTCACCAGCCTTCCATCCACACTTCGCCATAAATTTGTGATTGTTCTTGCTTCGACTTAGCAAAATTCATGTGGTTCTAATGGGGCTCTTTTCAGATTGGTGTCTTATGCTTAGTGCCTCAAACTAGATCCTGCTTGGACAGGCTTTAACAAGTTAGTATTATTTTATTTTGGTGCAAAAAAATAATGTGGAAATCCATGCATAGTTTTTTCATATTACACATTTTCCTTTAGCTTTGTGAAGGCCCTTCATGTAGTTCAAGCCATTCATTCATGAGATTAATATAAGTGTGCAACAATATATTTAAAACACATAAAAGTGTGAATTTAGTAAACCAGAAAGATGAGCCATTATGATAATCCAATTTGACAGAAAAGATAGAAGTATTTTTAAAAATCCTCCCACTAAACTACATGTTAGAAATATCAAACATAAAGGAGATAGTTAGAATACTGGGAAAAGCCTGGCCTTCTAATGACCTTGTTTTTTGTTTTTGTTTTGTATTTTTTTTTTTTGAGTAACTGTGCTTTTAACAGATGATTGAATATTTTTATGTTTCTTTATCTGTAAATCAAAGTGTAAACAAGATTAATCTATTAATCTCTAGTCCCTATAAAGCACATATTATCTTTTTTAAGTATTATATAATAGATCTTTTTTAAAGAAGTTCATGGAAAATGCATATTATGGAAAAACTATGTGAGTTTTAATTTTTTGCACCAAAGTAAGTTTATCTTTTAATTCCATTTTTCATCAAGTTTTGAAATAAATTGTGACTTTCTCTATGTCAAAATTCTTTTTTTTATTAAATCATAACTTTTTTGAAACATGGAAAGAGAGACAGAGAGAGAGCTCCTGTGTACTGATTGACTCCCCAAATGCCCACAATAGCCAAGGGTAAGTCAAGGCCAAAGCCAGAAGCTGGGATCTCAGTCCCGGTCTCCCACATGGGTGGCAGGGACCCAAACACTTGAGCCTTCGCACTGCCTCCCAGAGTCTGCATTAGCAGGACACTGAAGCCAGCGCTGGGAACTGAACCCAGGAACTCTGATGTGGGACATGGGCACTAACTGCTCTCTGTGCCCACTTTCTCCACGTCAGAATTACCACTGATGTTTTGTGACTGCTGGAACTTGAAACCTTTCAGAAACACAATCATCATACTCATCCAAAACATGACTTTTAGCAGACTGGGTGTTCTTTATGTCTGAAGTTCTTTTAATTCACAACTGAAATACCAATTCTTTCTTACAGAGACATGTGACGCAGTCTGGGGGTAATCGTAAATTCAAGTGCACTGAATGTGGAAAAGCTTTCAAATACAAACACCACCTGAAAGAGCACTTAAGGATTCACAGCGGTAAATATTTGTTGTCTTTCTACGCCCTGAACATCATTGCATATGTGGTAACAACTAATGGGATTTCTGTATATGACCAAGATCTCCTTGCCTTTCTTGTAGGATAAAGGCTGATATGGGGAAACCTTCTGTTCGTAAATGATACTTTATTAGACTCCTAACCTTTGACCAAAATATATCAAATTAACATAATATGACGAACTGCAGACTTCCTAACCAGAAGATAACACCACGTTTTAACAAGTGCAACCTAAAAACATGTTAGCTTTCTGGGAAATACTCATTTCATTGCATCTTTTGCACAACTAATAAGGGTAGAGAGCTACAGTTTGTAAAAGGTTATTACTTAAGAGTGTGTGCCATCATGCTCACCTTTCCATTCTCTGTCATTTCCTAAAGCATCGCTTATGAAATAGATACTGTTATTTGATGAAAAGTATTGTCTATTTTACAAACACAGGACACAAAAAGAGCTACTCATACATTTGCATTTCTTTAGTCTACATGAACAAAAGCTCATCAAAAAACACTTAGTAGCATCTCACATTACACTATGAAATGTGTTCATGTCCTGATTAATTTTGATATGTTATTTTAGATTTAAATAATTTTAATGAAAGAGAACCATTAGCTAACGAATGGGAAATTAGGAGTATTTGCACATTGCTTATTTTGTGAAAATTATTGTATTGACATTTACATTTTATAAACATCTTCCTACAAAAAAGTACAATTGGGTGGCTTTGCGAGGGGTGTGGGTGATTTCTGTTATATTTTGGAACTGCATTTCTAGAAGTTTTACCATAATACTGAACTAAACCCAATGATAAATATGCTAATGTTGCCACTTGGAAACGCTTAAACCAAGATTGTTACACAAACATTTATTTTCACAGGTTGATTGTTTCTGAAAAGTAGAGGTTATCTTTTGCAGCCTGCTATAGCATCCTGTTTCTTAGCTCCTGTGCTAGTGAACAAATTTGATCAGTAACAAAGTATTTTTATTTTTTTTTTATTTTTTTTTATTTTTGACAGGCAGAGTGGACAGTGAGAGAGAGAGACAGAGAGAAAGGTCTTCCTTTTGCCGTTGGTTGGAACAATTTGAATTGTTGGTAGAGACACAGCTAAGTCAAGAGAGTTTCAAAGATGTTGAAATTGGGGTAGAGGAAGGAAAACAAACCCAAGAATAAGACTGGTGTTAACAAAGTGAATGTCATATTCATCTTCTTGGGTTGAATTTGTAAAGGAGGATTTATCAAGTGATACAGAGAAATCTAGAACTTGCCAAAGGTTAGAATACCAGTCTAGAACTTATTGAAGTCTTGCATTGATATTCAAAAACCAGTCTCAATCAAGTAGGCGGCCTGGATGAACAAGAGCTTGCTGTGAGCTGACTGGGCCTGCTGCTGCTACTTTAAAAAGTCCAGCACATTCTGGCAGGCACACAGCAGCCCCCCACCCCCGGCCCATCCCCGTCCTCTGCACGGTACTCATTGTGTATGGAGAGCTGTCTTGTGTTTCAAAGTATTTACTACAAAGCTTCTGTACCTCTTAACACAGTGTTCTAACTTAAAACTACATACAAATGTTAAGAAAGTAAGGCTAACATGAAGTAAAGGTGGAAAAAAAAAGAATGTCATGAAATCCCATACATCACACATATGCTGGAACTGGACCACAGCTCAGGCTCTGAGGCTTAGGAAATAACAAAGTTGGCGTCAATAACCAAGGCCCAAACTGTCTGAAAGCAAAAAGAGTCAATTGCAGGAAAAGGACTGCTCCTGACACCACTAAGCCCATAGAAAAGAGTGTTCCTTGGAGCTCCACAAAGAAGAGAGAGCAAAATAGAATTTATGTCATACTCAGAAATACCCTTAAACTAATACAGTAGAGAATTTATGTCATACTCAGAAATATCCTTAAACCAATACAGTAGAGAATTTGAGGACACATTCTTCCACAGAGGGCAGCACTGTTTCTCCTTAGCACAATTTAGAAAGAGCATTTTTCCAGGGTGGCTACTTGGATTCAGTCCAAGTATACAGTGCTGTGATGCTCTAGTTTATTCCACGGGAGGATTCTTGAGCAGGGCTACTGAAAGTCTCAACCCTGGACTGGAACTAGTCTCAAAACCATGTGTTTCTGGTTGTTGAAAATATAAATACATAAATTAAGGTAATCACTGATAAATAAATATACCAAGACATTGCTCTGAGATATATATATTTCATTATATTTTACAAATACTGGTCAACAGGGGATTGGAGATTTAAAATAACAACTCAAAAACAACAGGTTCTTCACCCCGGATAGTTTGATCAGCACTAACAGTGGATGACCTACGTATTTGTCAGGAAACTTCTGTGACTTTTTTCCTCAGATGAGATTTTCAATGATAATGAGAATCAGAATCCAGAATTCTACTTCCAAGGTTACATGGACTGTGACTTTCGTGATGAACCCTGTGCAGAATCATGTGGTAGTCATTTGAACTCTGCACAGAAGAGTTGAGCTTTGATGAAGAGGGTAGCCTACCCTCAGATGAGCACGTAGCAGATGGGCTGTGATCCTTCCCAGAAAGTGACCTGGAGTTCATTCCATTGTGTTACTGAGATTAGCCTGGAAAAACTTTATATCATATGCAACCAAATGCCCACCTCAGCCATTAAAAGACATCTTAGTATTCACAGTTTATCCAACTTTGAGTAGTGAACTTTCCTGTTGCAACCACTAAACTAAGTTGTAAACCCGAACCTTGTAGATAAACTAGATGATAGACTTGAGCTATTGACCTTAAAGCCATGAAGTTACACTTAGGGGTTTTCTAATAGAATGAGTTTGGCTGTAGAAAAATTGTTTTGTAGTCTTTCTTTCTGGCAATGATAAAATGTCAAGGTAATTCCCAGTAATAATGATCATCATAAATAATATTTTTGAAATGAAATTTGAGAGGCAGAGAGACAGGGTACTCATCTACTGGCTGGCTCGTGCCTCAGATGCCTGCCACTGCTTGGGCTGGGCCCAGAGCAGGAATCAGGAGCTGGAAATTTAAGATAAGTCTCCCACATGGATGGCGGGAATCCAGCTGTTTCAGCCATCATCACTGCCAGAATAGGATCCAGAGGTGGGAATCCAGCCTGGGCACTCTGATGTGGGACACAGGGTGTTAACAACTAGGCCAAACTCCCACCCTGATAGCCAGCACTTAGGGAATACTTGACCATGTACAGCCATGTGCTAGTTCCTCATACACATGAACTTACATAGTCTTGAGGCCGGCACTCTGGCACAGTAGATTAATCCTCCACCTGCGCAGCCTGCATCCCATAAGGGCACTGGTTCTAGTCCCAGTTGCTCCTCTTCCACTCCAGCTCTCTGCTGTGGCCTGGGAAAGCAGTGGAAGATGGCCCAACTCCTTGGGCCTTTGCACCTGTGTGGGAAACCAGACGAAGCTCCTGGCTCCTGGCTTCAGATTGGTGCAACTCTGGCCATTACGGCCATTTGGAGAGTGAACCAGCGGAAGGAAGACCTTTCTGTCTGTCTCTCCCTCTCACTGTCCGTAACCCTACCTCTCAAATAAATAAATAAAATCTTAAAAAACAAAACAAAACAAACAAAAAAAACCTTACATAGTCCTCAGAATAACCACATTAAGTGGATGCTGTTACTTCTTCCTTTCTATAAATGGGAAAATAAAGGCTTAGGGAGCTTAATTACCAAGGTCTCTCAGATGATACATATGGCAAAGCTGGGCCTCTGGTGTAGGCATCTTGACTACAAAGCCATTGTGTTAATCACTGTTCTACTCGCCTCCCTGTTTGTAAAGATAAAGTAGTCTGAATTATAGATGTCTGTCTTCCTACTGTCTCTGGCAGGAATATTAGCATGCAGCTCACCCTTAAAATGTTAGTAACTAATTAAGAATATGAAAATAGATATGTACCAGGACGTACCCCTTGTTTTCCCCTCACTGGAAACTGTTAGCCCATGCATTTTGCATGTTGAGCCCTATCCCAGACATCCTGTTGGAAAGAGTGATACAGTAACTGGAGAACATCAGAGGCAGGCTAACGTTGATGAGGGTTCTGAAGGCCACAGCCCATGAGGGATGCTTGTAGGACCTGTTCTACTTCACCTACGCAAGAGAGGCTTTAGGATACGCGTGGCAGCTCCTCTTTAGTCTGAAAGGCTGGCTTGTAGCAGGAAAGTCAGACATGCTCCGTGTGGCATCACGGGGAGAAACTAGGTAGGGACTTAGGCCTGGTTGCCAGCTGTCTTAGTGGAGTTGCTTGGTCCTAGTTCACTAATGTTTGCTGAGAGTGAACAGAGAGTTCTCTTTTTTTAAATTAATTTATTTATTTGAAAGTCAGAGTTACATGAGAGAGGGAGAGAGAGAGAGGTCTTCCATCCACTGGTTCACTCCCTAATTGGCCACAATGGCCAGAGCTGTGCCAATCCGAAGCCAGGAGCTGCTTCTGGTACTCCCACATGGGTGCAGAGGCCCAAGCACCTGGGCCATCCTCTACTGCTTTCCCAGGCCACAGCAGAGAGCTGGATTGGAAGTGGAGCAGCTGGGTCTTGAACCAGTGCCCATATGGGATGTCGGTGCTTCAGGCTAGGGTGTTAACCCACTGCGCCCCAGTGCCGGCCCCTCGGAGAGTTCTGTGTGTAATCTCACAGCCCTGTGAGAATGTGTCTGCATTCACACAGCAAAACATTGAGGTTTGGAAAGGCTGGGAGGATCCTGTGACAGAGCCAGGATCTGAGCTACACACATAGCGGGTAGTGACTTCCTGGGCTAGCTGATGGCCAGGATGACATACACTGGACTCGCCACAGAAAAGCAGCCTGTGTAGAGGGCTTCTTTGATTGCTAGCAGCTTGAATATCTGATTCTTCACACATCATATTTATGAGGAAATACACCTTGTTTTTAACTTAACAACATTGAACTTAATGCTGTTAGTAGAGTTTTTAATTGACTTTTTTACTGCTTTCATTCTAATTCTTAAAAATAAAGGGGAGAAGGAGTTTCATTTTGACCTTTGTCAGCCTGTCATTGAGTAGACAAATCAGCATTATTACATCTCATGATCCTACAATTAGCCATTCAGTCATCTAAAAAAGATTTAATGAGCATCTCGGTGACCTGCACTGTGATGGGTGCAGGGATAAATGGCTAACGACCGAGAGGGTCACACTTACTGAAACTTATAGCTGTAACCTGTAAACTATAAATTAGTGAACTGTAACTATAAATTTTAACTAAAATGAAAAATGAGCTTTGTTTTAAAGGACCTCACATAGCTCAGGGCTATGCAGGAGCATCTGTAATGGGCAAGGTGAACAAATCCCATGTCCCTGGGAAGACTGGGGCAGCAGCTTGAGGGAGGCCTCCACGGGCAAGAAGCTCCTTTGATATTGCCTTGTTCATCCTAACCATTCACTCAGATGCTGCGCTCCTCTCCAGTGTAGTCTTTTAATATAAAAGTCATGTTTTACCATATCCACTGTCACGAAATTTGAAACTCCACTACATCTCAGGGTGTACACATTCCAGCTTCATAAGCCAGTTGCTCATAGCAACACCTTATCCTACTATAAAAGATTCTTTCAAGGAAACCTTATGGATATGGGATTTTTATCAAGGAAACTGGAGACAGGATTTCATCAATCAAGAATAAACAGTCATACTGGTTACGTCCTAGAGATTTTACTTTTCCTTCTTCTAATATTACTTTCTCTTACAGATGGTTGAGTAGAATGAAATACAGAAAATTATATAGATGTTGAAACGGAAAAGAAACAAATTACTTAAAAGAGTAGGATATAATTATTTTGGCATGTGAGAATTATTTAAAGTTATAAAGGTTGGCAAAAATATTATACATTAAGCTACATGGTTAGCACATGTAGTTCAGAACTAAGGTTTCACTAGGGCTTATAAAATTTCTATGGTTTTTGAACTTAAAATGATGATTCTAAATAAAATTGTATCAAAAGCAAACATAGTGGATGTTGCTTGTTTTAGGTAATATGAATATACAAAAATGTATATGTAATAATTCAGTGAATATAATCTTTTTGTTTAGGAGAGAAGCCATATGAATGCCCAAACTGCAAGAAACGTTTTTCCCATTCTGGTTCCTATAGTTCACACATAAGCAGTAAGAAATGTATCAGCCTAATGCCTGTGAATGGGCGGCCAAGGACAGGAATCAAGACGTCTCAGTGTTCCTCGCCATCTCTGTCGGCATCACCAGGCAGTCCCACGCGACCACAGATCCGGCAAAAGATAGAGAATAAACCCCTTCAAGAACAACTTTCTGTAAACCAAATTAAAACTGAACCTGTGGATTATGAATTCAAACCCATCGTGGTTGCTTCAGGAATCAACTGTTCAACCCCTTTACAAAACGGGGTTTTCAGCGGTGGTGGCCCATTACAGGCGACCAGTTCTCCTCAGGGTGTGGTGCAAGCTGTTGTTCTGCCAACAGTTGGTTTGGTGTCTCCCATTAGTATCAATTTAAGTGACATTCAGAATGTACTTAAAGTGGCAGTCGATGGTAATGTCATAAGGCAAGTTTTGGAGAATAATCAAGCCAATCTTGCATCCAAAGAACAAGACACAATCAGTGCTTCATCCCTACAACAAGGTGGCCACTCTGTGATTTCAGCCATCAGCCTTCCTTTGGTTGATCAAGATGGAACAACCAAAATTATCATTAACTACAGTCTGGAGCAACCTAGCCAACTTCAGGTTGTTCCGCAGAATTTAAAAAAAGAAAATCCGGTCCCCACAAACAGCTGCAAAAGTGAGAAGCTACCAGAAGATCTGACTGTTAAGTCTGAGAAGGACAAAAGCTTTGAAGGAGGCGCGGATGACAGCACTTGCCTTCTGTGTGACGACTGTCCGGGCGATCTCAATGCACTTCCTGAACTAAAGCACTATGACCTGCAGCAGCCTGCGCAGCCGCCTCCAGCCCCGGCCCCGGAAGCAGAGAAACCCGACGCCTCTGTCCCTTCAGGCGCTGGGGATGGCAGTTTGTCTCCCAGTCACCCACCTCTGAAGAACCTCTTGTCCCTTCTGAAAGCATATTATGCTTTGAATGCACAGCCCAGCGCAGAGGAGCTCTCCAAAATCGCCGACTCAGTGAACCTACCCCTGGATGTCGTTAAGAAGTGGTTTGAGAAGATGCAGGCTGGGCAGATTTCAGTGCAGCCTTCTGAACCGTCTTCTCCTGAACCCGGCACAGTAAACACCCCCGTGAAGAATGAGGATCAGCCTCCACCCACAACTGAAAGTGAAGCCCAGGATGGCACAAAAAGCCTACAGAGTCCTCTGAAGAAGACTGACTCTCCGGGTCCGCCGGCGGGATCAGCCGTCAGCGGCTCTAGAAGTAGCACCCCGTCCCCATCCCCTCTCAACCTTTCCTCATCCAGAAATCCACAGGGTTACTCGTACACAGCAGAGGGTGCACAGGAAGAGCCTCAAGTAGAACCTCTTGATCTTTCACTACCAAAGCAACAGGGAGAATCATTGGAAAGGTCAACTATCACTAGTGTTTACCAGAACAGTGTTTATTCTGTCCAGGAAGAACCCTTGAACTTGTCTTGTGCAAAAAAGGAGCCACAAAAGGACACTTGTGTTACAGACTCAGAACCAGTTGTAAATGTAATCCCACCAAGTGCCAACCCCATAAATATTGCTATCCCGACAGTCACTGCCCAGTTACCCACAATCGTGGCCATTGCTGACCAGAACAGTGTTCCATGCTTACGCGCACTGGCTGCCAATAAGCAGACTATTCTGATTCCCCAGGTGGCTTACACCTACTCAGCTACAGTCAGCCCTGCCGTCCAGGAGCCACCCTTGAAAGTCATCCAGCCCAATGGAAGTCAGGTAAAATATATCCTCATCCTGAATTCGCCAGCGAATGCTAGTTTGATGTCTTTGAAAGTTGCCTAATAAAAATGAGTCACCACAGAGCCAAAAAGGTTCTTACAAACTGCCGTTTCCAAAATGAAATAGATCATTGTTTGCTTTAATTTTTTGTGGCATGGTTGATGTTTTCCGTTGTTTACTAATCCGGGATATTGTTATCAACTGAGGTGTGAGTGAAAATGATTTATGAGTCTCAGCTAAACATCTGCTTGAGATTACAAATGAAAGAGAAAAGCAAAATTGGGATGCTCATTGATGGAATTACTATTTTGTAGTTAAATTCCCAAAATTAGTGATAGTTTCTGCCTTGATTATGATCATTAGTAAATGGAGATACTAGAGTATTTACACATTCATGGAAAAGGGCTATTGAAAGATAAGTTTCTGGCAGCATAAAAACAAATGTTTGGGATCCGTGTGTAGATTTTCCTTATGCATTCATGATACACTTTGGAAGATCTTTCCTATATTCCTTTCCACAGGTGAGCACCAGGCAGACCAGCTACTGCTTCTCACATACTAACACCTCATTTTACAAAAGACTTCATTAAACAAGAATTCCATACCTGAAGACCTTAACCTAGGGAACTTGCCAATCATTTTCTGAGCTGTAGATGTTAGTAGGAGGAAATGTGGCTGTGAATCTATATATTCACTCTCCTCTCTACGGAAATGTACATGGTAGTTTTGGGTGTGGCTTTTTATGTGACTCTTGCATGTCTCATTGTCCAGGCTTTTCTCATGTCACTAACCTTGATGTCTCCTCGTGTTTTCCATCAACTTCTGATTGAATCAAATGAATTATGGAGATAGCTATTTGATCTTTCATGTAAATATCTTCTATAAGTAGGTTCAGCTATAACAATTTCAGTATCCTGTTCAGATGTGTGTTTGCTGCTTTTGTTCTCCCTTAAATATCGCTACTGACTTAGTTTCCTGTCATTGTGATAACTCTTGTACAACCCATGAATTCCTCTAAATTTTTCGTGTATAGAGCACTTTCTAGGCATTTGAGTACAAAACATTTGTGCAGTCTTAGGACTAGATGAAATAGCAATGAAAGCAGTCAGGTTCTTTTAGCACCCGTTGACAGCTCAGAAATGACCCCAGCAAATGACTGCGCCTCTCCTACCTTAGCAAAGCTGTCAGAAATGTGGAAAGCACTGGACTTGCAGAAAGGTTAGCAGTTTAGTGGCAGTAATATGGGAGGCTAGAGAAAAGACCCAGGCTCTCAGAGGACCTAATTCCTCATGTTCCCTGCAGGATTATCCATCAGCAAGAGTCTCCTGCCAGAATTGCTTTCCTGAGATTGCCTGCATTTTGTTTTCATTCTGCTAGAATTCTAAAGATTCATTTTGACTACCAAGTATTCCTGTTTAAAAATGTGGACCTGCTTGCATTTTTTTCCAGCCTGCCCCGTAAAATAGTGGTAGAGCAGAGCTCCTTCCTTCCGATGAGACAAATGCTAGCTCCAAGAATCTAAAGACCACTTTTTAAAAGTCTAAATTCTTGCCTAGTGAAAGCCAGAATGAAAAACAAAAGCAAATAATGCAGTCCTATGTGACCGATTAATTCATACACTCTTCAAACTTTCTGCAAATTTTTCACACAAAAAGCTTCACGTGGAACCAAGAAAGTTTTGTTAGTACACATTGTACATTCTTTTTATATCCTTTCCTTCCAGTGCCAGTTATTTTGTTTTTGCTGTAGTTTTGTCTGTATCAGGCCCACCTCATTTTTATCCACAGCAACCCCCTCTTGTCGTCTTCCCTTGTTGTAGGAACTAAGCCACAGTGACAAGCACTGTGCTTGCTTTGGTCAAGTTGTTGGAATTATAAATCAGTTAATCTTTAGTCTGTGCTTTTATTTGCATCCCTTGTTTCTATGTTAATTTGTATTTTCTTATTCTCGTCTTCCTTTAGGATGAAAGGCAAGACACTAGCTCAGAAGGGGTGTCAAACGTCGAGGATCAGAATGACTCTGATTCTACGCCACCCAAAAAGAAAATGCGAAAGACAGAAAATGGAATGTATGCTTGTGATCTGTGTGATAAGATATTCCAGAAGAGTAGCTCATTATTGAGACACAAGTATGAACACACAGGTATGTCAGTGAACACACACATATTGGCCTTTCTGAAAGTGCCTGTGCTGTGATGTGTTGAAAAAGTGCTACATCAAATACTCATGTTCTGTGAATTAATGGTCTTTCTGTTTTTCACTTCTCTGATCTTGCCACTTTAGCTGTCCACCTGCTTCCACCTGGTGTATTTAAGTTCTGTGCCTTTATTTTTTTTTCCTGTCTTTAAATGACTTGATATCCCTCTAACTCATCACAGTGTTTATTCTGTCTGCACTGATTCATGCTGTATAAGCAAGCATACAGTACCCATTAGTGGAAAACAGATCAGCAGGCTAAAGCAGCGAGACAGGATCTGGCCCTCTAAAATAAAGCGCTGCTTCCTAGGTGTGCAGCATGCCCCGCGTCGGAAGGGTTCGGGTAAGCCTCCCGTGTGTAGGAAGAGCCTCTGTCTACATCCTAGGGCCCCTTCAACCCTGAGATTCTACAGTTCTTCCACAGACTAGACACTCTTTAGGATAACTCAGAGATGGACAACAGTAGCTAAGAATGTTTTCTTCACGTTTGATAACCCTGAAAACGATGGAGACTCACGACACGAAATCGCAGGAAGGCGGTGAATGGCACTGTTGGCGCAGAGCCACGCCCATCTGTCCCCTGTGTCTGCCGCTTCCCTCGCAGGCCTCGCGGGCAGAGCGCGGGGTGTCACGGAGCCCACTTGGCACGCGTGGCCGCACGTGTTGACCGTCTGGCTCTTCCAGAAAACACTTGCCGACTCCTGGCCCGACTCCCTCCGTCCGGTGGCCTGCTAGTGCACTTCGGCAGCGGTCCCCGGGAGGGCGCAGAGCCCCTGACGAGTGATTAGCTTGCTGTGGCGTGAACACGCCTGCCAGGAGGAGTCGCGGGCTCCTGACTGTGCAGAATGCACGCCAGCCAGGCCCAGGGCCACCGCAGTCCCTCCACTCCCGCCTCCCGCTCGTGCTGGCCACACTCACCTTCACACTCTTAGCGACCATTCTCAGTCACCTCTTAGAACAGGTAGGGAACTGTTCCCTCCCTCAGCCCACAGACTGATGCAGACCAGCGACCCCAGGCGATTCCCGGAGTACCCCGGCCCGCTTCTCAGAACATCTCTGAGACAGAGATCCTGGCCTCAGCACGGCGGCGGGGGGAGGGGTCCGCCGCCACCTCTCCAGGAGCGGGGACCCGGTGTCCACCCCGCCTCGCGGCACCCCTGGCCCTCTCCTCCACCCCCGGCTGCCCCGGGAGCCGCCCCACGGGAGCTGCACCCCGGCCCCACGCCTCCACCTCCCGGCTCCGTCCCACGGGAGCTGCACCCCTGCCCTACGCCTCCACCCCACGGGAGCTGCACCCCCGCCCCTCTCCTCCACCCCCGGCTCTGTCCCACGGGAGCTGCACCCAGGCCCCACGCTCCACCCCCGGGAGCTGCACCCTCTCCCCGCCTCCTGCCCCGGGAGCCGCCCCACGGGAGCTGCACCCCTGCCCCTCTCCTCCACCCCCGGCTCCGTCCCCGGGGAGCTGCACCCCTGCCCCACGCCTCCACCCCCGGCTCCGTCCCCCGGGAGCTGCACCCCCCCACGCCTTCTGCTCCGGGAGCCGCCCCACGGGAGCGCTGACCAGTGACCCAGCGCTGTGCTCTCTTGCAGGGAAACGACCCCACGAGTGCGGGATCTGCAAGAAGGCGTTCAAACACAAACACCACCTGATCGAGCACATGCGGCTGCACTCGGGGGAAAAGCCCTACCAATGTGACAAGTGCGGAAAGCGCTTCTCGCACTCGGGCTCCTACTCGCAGCACATGAACCACCGCTACTCCTACTGCAAGCGCGAGGCGGAGGAGCGCGGGGGCGCCGAGCCCGAGCCGGAAGAGGCGGGCCCGGAAGAGGCGGGCCCGGAAGCCGTGCGGCGCGAGCGCGCAGGCGCGCGGGCCTCGCCGTCGCCGGCCGACTCCGACGAGCGGGAGAGCCTGACGCGGGAGGAGGACGACGAGAGCGACAAGGACGACGACGAGGAGGAGGAGCGGGAGCTGGAGGAGCTGCAGGACGGGAAGGGATGTGGCAGGCCGCAGGGGGACGAGGACGGGGACGAGGAGGAGGAGGCCGCGGAGGAGGAGGAAGGCGCGGGGGCGGAGGCCGGGGCCGCGGGCCCCGCGGGCAGCGTGGAGCAGAAAGTGAGCGAGGGCGGCGAGCGCGCGTCCGGAGAGCGCGCCAACGAGGCCTGAGCGCTCTAGTGTCCGTGCTTGGCGGAAGCGCGGTAGCCCGCGTACTGTGCTTCCTGTTCACTACTGTGTAAAGTAAAAACAGCGACAAAAAAGCAAAAAACACACAAAAAAATCCGGGTGTGCCTGAACCTCAGTCATTTCTCAAGTTGTGAACAAGTTTGTACCGTGAAGCAGATTAGGAAACTTGACTGACTCGGAAAGCGGAGACGGACAGGGAGAGGAAGCTGAAGAATGAATTAGATAAGCATCCGGCATTGTTTCATGTGATCAGTATTAATTATCACTTACGTTGGTTTATTCTTACGCTGTACAATTGGGAGAAATTTTATAATTTTATATTGGTAAACATATGCTAAATCCGCTTCAGTATTTTATTATGTTTTTTAAAATGTGAGAATTTCTGCACTACAGAATTCCCTTCACAGAGAAGTGTAATGCGATTCCAAACCATGCTGGCTGCCTCGGCTCGATCAGCCTGCGAGGTAGCCATTTCTAACCTTAGGTGTCGTAGTGGAGCGTATTCTCATGGGAAGTGTGTCGTTAGCCTTAAGAAAGCAGCCAGTAGAACGGAGGTTTCTTACTCGTGTGGGTTCAGATGGAGTTGAGGAGACGTCGTGGCGTTCCGATGGCAGGGACTACAGTGTTACTGCTGGGGAGGACAGCGGGGTCGTCAGAATCAGTGTTCGTAATTGTGTTCGCGTTCGTGGTAACAATATGAAGGATATGATATGAAGCTTTGTATCTCCTTTGGCCTTAAGCAAGACCTGTGTGCTGTAAGTGCCATTTCTCAGTATTTCCCAGGCTCTCACCCGCCTTCATTCAGTGTGTGGCCTACAATAACTAGCATTTGTTGATTTGTTTGTTGCATCAAAATTCCCAAGGAAAGCTGAAAACCACTGACTCCTGTCAGAGAAACGGAAACACTGGGACATTTCACCTTTCAGTTGCTCAGTATTCATTTCGCGTTAATTGACTTCACAGTTTCTCAAATATAAATGAAAGGGAAATTTTCTAATCTGCTTTATCCATGTGCTTGCATTTCAGACATGGACATGCCATTGCTATTTGGCTCATAACTGTTTCCAAATGTTAGTTATTATGGACCCCGTTTATTAACAACATTAGCTGGTTTTTACCTATCAGTATTATTTTATTTCTTTTAGTTTATAGATCCGTGCAACATTTTTGTACTGTATGTCTTCAAACCTGGCAGTATTAATACCCTTCTTACTGACATATGTACTTTTAGTTTTAGAAAACTTTTATATTTATGTGTCTTATTTTTATATTTCTTTATTTATTACACAGTGTAGTGTATAATACTGTAGTTTGTATTAATACAATAATATATTTTAGTATGAAAATTTGGAAAGTTGATAAGATTTAAAGTAGAGATGCAATTGGTTGTCTTGCATTGAGATTTGATTTAACAGTGTTATGTTAACATTTATACTTGCCTTGGACTGTAGAACAGAATTTAAATGGGAATGTATTAGTTTTACAACTACAATCAAGTCATTTTACCTTTACCCAGTTTTTAATATAAAACTCTTAAATTTTGAAATTCACTGTGTGACTAATAGCATGATGCTCTACAGTTTTATTAAGAGATTAGCCTAACCATAAAACTCTCATTTCCTTAGTAAGCCAAATTAGGATTACCTTATATAAACAGTGTTGGGAACAATGTTTAACATTTTGTGCCAATTTGTTCCTGTATTCATGTATGTAAGCTACAATCTGACTCTTCATTTTTAAGTTCCTTGTCACACCATGGTCATTTTCTAGTTTTTTACCGGACTTCCCCATCTCACAATAAAATGCATCAACAAGCCTGACCTGCTGTCATTCTTTGAATCATCATCAACTTTTCCTGTGGAAAGCTCTGTGAAATGGGGTATTGCACTGTCATCCTGCACTTGGTTCATCCTGGGCTGAGTCATGGGTAACTCTGAATGTAGACACTCACTACGAAATGATGGATTTTCTCAGGGCTGTGTGCTTCTGGAAAAGTCAGAGTTGACAACCAAAGGCCCCCTCAGGGGTTGTTCTTCTGAACCCTCACCCCACTCCTTCTCGGAATCCCATGGCTTCTCCTCCTTCAGGGCACTCCAGGGAAGCCTGAGTCTGAATGCCTTTCCTCTGCCCCCTCAGCTCTTTGCACTTGGCTCCTGGTAGCTCGTGTACTGTCATCCATGTGCCTTCCCCGCCGAGAATGGGGACCATGTCTGTTGTAGTTGCTCTCACACCCCCGCTGCCTAGCAGATGCCTGGCCCTGGCTGCTACCACCAATGTGTATAGAATGACAATTTGCATGTTTATGGAGCTCAGCTGTGCTTTCACTACTATTTTTTTCCCAGTAATTTAATGATTTTTCTTACTTGAGTCTTATGAAACAGTAGGCACAATAGATATTATAATAAATTATCCTTCTTGTTGCCTTCCTGTTCTGATTTGTGGAGAGTTTATTTCAAGGTGTCTTCCTGGTGCCTCACATCATGATACATGCCACAGGCATTCAGGGCTTGTGGATCTGCCTGACTCCAAAAGGACCAATCCTGGTGGACCCTCCTCGCTCAAGAACCACCTCCCCTTCTAGGGCTCCGTGTTCCTACACACTTGTGATCATGTCGCCTGCTCTCCTTTCTCTGAGAATGGTGATCCATTAAACACATGGGATTAGGCGACAGGAGTAAGCAATCCCTTCTTAGGAGGAAACCGCACAGTAATCACCACAACATAAAGCTCAAAGAGGAACTTGCTTGCGATACACGGACAAATGGCTCATAAAGGAATTCAGGCATTATCAGAAGTTTTTGAAAAGATCCGCAAACTCTTCCAAGTGTTCCCTCAAATCACACGGCATTGATTAAACCAGCACCATGTTATTCATGTCAAGCACAGCTGCTTCACTACAATTCCCAGAATTTTCACAAAAGCCTTAGAAATACAAGTAAAGACCACGTGCCCATACATATTAAATAGAATAAGGACGTCACCACAAGCCTATCTGATCCCTACATCTGTACTCTTAACTGGCCTAAATCATGGCTAATTGCAGAACGACTTCCAATATCTGCGGTCACACGCAAGCCTCAAAGATACAAATGGAAAACTTGTCTCCTAGGACCGATAAACATTTCATAGCATGATGGAAAAGAAAAGGCAGTGAGGGCGTGAGGTTTTTCAGATCTGTTTGCAGACCCAAAAATAACCTTGAGAAAGGGTACTATTAAGTACAGTGATAAAGCTGACAGGAAAATGTAAACTTAGAACAGGTTTCACCTCTTAAAAGATAAGGCAAGAATATTAGCACAAAACACGTGGATTTTGTTTTGGAAACACACCCCTCCCCCAAAAAAATGGAAGCACCTCTGCTCCAGTGAACAAAACTGCTCAATAGAATACTCCTTGTCTTCTAATAACATGTGAGACATTCATGAAGAGAAGCTGTATTATTGGCCATAGCACAACTCTCACGTGTCTAAGGGTTGCAAAGTATTTTCTCTGACTACAAAAGAATTACGCTAGAAATCAGTAATAAATACATCTGGAAAACCCTCCAAATTACTGGAAAAGGAACAGCACATTAGTCTATGAGTGGTAAAAGGAAATTATAAAATATGTTGAAGTAAATGAAAATGTAATATCACAACTTCAGTATGCAGTTAAGGCAGTGTATAACAGTAACTCCGTATTAGGGAAAAGAAGGTTCAGTCATCCAAGGTTCTACCTTCAGGAAGTAGGGAAAATAATAAACCCAAAACAAGAAAGAGGGAGGCCTCAATAAGGAATAGACATATAGCAGAGAAAACAGAAAATAGAGTAAATCAATTAAATTGTAATTTATTTTTAAAGATTAAATTAATATCTCTGATAGGTGAAGGAAAAAAGAGGCAACACAAAAAGCCAATATCAAGAATGAGAGAAGAGACGTCCTTACAGACCCTGCTGAGTAAAAGGATAATGGAATTAACATTATTCCTATATATGTTTTTACCAGATGAATATAACATTTCTTAAAAGACCAAAACTCGTCCAAAAAGCAGTATATAACCTGAATAGTCTGATATCAAATAAATTAAATTCTAGTTTAAAATATTACCACCAAAAAAAATTCCCAGTCCAGATGGCTTTACTGGTGGTGTCTACCAAACATTTGAGAAAGACACTGTGCTAATTCTACACAAGCTCATCCAGAACATAGATAAGTAGAAAACACTTGCTACCTCAATCTGTGAAGTTCAGACTAACTTGATATCAAAACCAGCAAGTGACATTACAAAAAATAAAGACAACTCACTAATGTCTTTCATGAACATGGATCCAAAAATTCTTAACAAAATACTGGGAAGTAAATTTGAACAGCATTATCACAAAGAAAATACATGAAGATCATGTGAGATTTAAATAAGGATTGCAAGATTCATTGCATATTCACAAATCAGTGTAATTTACAATATTTACAGAATAAATACATTGAGCATCTGGAAAATCTCAACACCAAGTCATAAAAATTCTCGGCAATCTAAGACTAGAAGGGGATTTCCTCAATGTGATAAAGGACATCTTCAAAAATCCTGTAGCTTTCAATGTGAGAGATTAAATACTTCCCTCCTGAAGTTAGGAACAAGACAGAATATCAACTCTCACACTTTTGTTAAAAAATTGTACAGGATATTGTGAGGAGATTCCCACCCAATGCAACATGACAAAAATAAAAGCTACAGAGTGAGTAAAAGAGAAAAAGAAAATGGAGAGACATTCCAAGTTCTTGGATCACAAGACTCGCCCTCAGTTCCTATAGTCTTCAGTGTGAAAGATTAAATACTTCCCTCCTGAAATTAGGAACAAGACAGAATGTCAGCTCTCACACTTGTTAAAAATTGTGCAGGAGCTCTCACCCAATGTAACATGACAAAAAAGATACAGATACTGATTTGTGTCAATAAAAAAAAGTGGTACTGATAGTAGATATTCATTTGCAGGAAAATTAACTTGATCCTTACCTCACACCCTATAAATAAGTTGATTCAAAATGGATTATAAGCCTGAATTTGAGAGCTAAAATTATAAAACTTTTATAAAAAAAACAAATTCTTTGTGACCTTGGGTTAGGCAAATCTTTCTTTGATGGGACATAAAAAACATGAATCATAAAATGGAAGAACTGGTAAATTGGATTTCAAAGAAATTTCAAAATTTTACTCTTCAAAAGATTCCATTAAGAAAATTTAAAAAAATCAGACTGGGAGAAAATAGTTGAAAAATGTATGTATGTACCCAAGAAAAATTAAAACATGTCTACAAAAAAAACAATACATGAATGTTCATAGAATCATTTTTGCATTTATAATAGCCAAAAAATTGGAAACTACCCCAATGTCCAAAGTTGAATAAACAGAATGTAGTATATCCATATAATAAACTATTACTCATCCTTAAAAAGAATGAGATTCTGATACATGCTATAACAGACTAACCTAAAAAAATATGCGAAGTGAAAGAAACCAATCACAAAAGATTTTTATATTATTTGATGCATTTATAGGAAATGTCCAAAATGGGCAAATCTATAGACTGATGTTTACCTACGGCTAGGAATAAAGAGAGAATGGAGAGTAACTGGAATATACATGAGTCTCTGGGGGGAATGATGAAAGAATTCTAAACTGGACTGGGATGATATTCATACAACTCTTAATATACTTGCAATTATACATTTTATGTGGGTAGCTGGTATGTGAGCTATATCTCAGTGAAGCTATTAAAATATGTATATATTTGTGTTGAATATATAAACAGCTATTAGAACTTTAATCAAAAGAAGGTCATGCCTTTTTTTCAAATTGGATGAAATTTTAGACAGATAGTTTACCAAATAAGGTACAAGGGTGGGAGATAAATACATGAAAAGATAATCAACACCATTTTTCATCAGGGAAAGGTGAATTAAAGCCATACCATGCTATCACTACATGTCCAGTGCAATGACTGAAACTTAAAACTGTCAGTAATATCCAATGTTTACCAAGATATAGAGCAACCAGAACTTTTATACATTACTGGTGGAAATTTAAGATGGTACAACCACTTCACAAAACAGTGTGTCAGTCTCATAAAGTTAGCGAAGTTGACATTTTGAGATTTGATTGATTAATATTTATAGCCCTTGTCTATACTCTTGAGGAACAGTTGTTTTCCTACTTGTTGAATTCTTTACTTAGTAGATGGTTAATCTTGTGATTATAAAGCAAATTGAAAATATGGCATTGTAGGGGTAGGCACTGTGGTGTAGCAGGTTAAGCTGCTGCCTGCAGTGCCGGCATCCCATGTGGGCACTGGTTTGGGTCCTGGCTGCTCCAGTTCTGATCCAGCTCCCTGCTAATGCACCTGGGAAAGCAGCAGCAGATGGCCCAAGTCCTTGGGCCCCTGCACCCATATGGGAGACCCGGAAGAAGCTCTTGGCTCCTGGCTTCAGTCTAGTCCAGTCCCGGCTGTTGTGGCCATTTGGGGAGTGAACTAGCAGACGGAAGATCTGTATCTCACTATTTCTGTCTCTCTCTTGCTCTTTCTAACTCTGCCTTTCAAATAAATAAATCCCTAAAAAAAAGAGAATATGTCATTGTAAACATTTAAATAAGGAGAAAGTAGGGAGGATAGGGTGAGTAGTATTATGCTGTTAAAACTGTTTATATGAAATGCATGACATTTCCCTTTATATAAATTTCTTTTCAAATTGTTTTAAATGTTAAACATACAACACAGAAATCCCCACTCCGTACTTATCTAAGGTAGATGAAAACAAACGTGGGGTCTTTTAAAAGTTCATGGAAAATGCATGTATGAAAAACTACACATGGACTTCAAAGTTTTTACACCAAATTTATCTTTTGATTCATTTATCCATGAACTTGTTGAGCTGTACTCATTGAAGGACTGTAGTTCATAGTAGTTTTGGTTGTAATAGCCAGATGGTGGATAGCCCATATGTCTGTCGTGCTAAGAATGAACAAGCAGATTATATCAGAGCCACGCCACAGATTGCCTTTCCACAGTAACTCGCAACAAGCAGCATGAATGAATATCAAGGCAAATAAGCTGGATCTATAACATGATGGGATGAAACCTATCAAAACTAACTGCACTGAATTTTAAGTTGTGTGGGTTTTATTTTATGCGAATGATGGCCCCATAAGGCTGATTTTTAAATTTGTTTTCATTTTATTTCCAAGGCAGAGAAAGAGATCTTCCATCCACTGGCTCACTCTGCAAATGCCTGCAGCATCCAGGAGCCTGAAATTCCATCCCATTCCCCTGCAAGGATGACAGGGACCCAGTAATTGAGCTACCAGCTGCCGTGGTACAGGGTGCACATTAGCACTGGAAGCAGGAGCTGAAGCAGAGTAGCTGGGACTCAAACCATCAACCATGGGATGTGGGCATCCCAAACAGCAACTGAACTGCTTTGCCAAATGCCTGCTCCTCAGGACAGCTGATACATTAAGACAGTCAGCAACGATGCATTCTCTCAAGCTATAAGAAAGCCGAAGCTCCCATTCTGAACAACATAGTCCATCTTACAAATCATCTGATTTTATTCATTTGAAAGGAGGGAGAGCAAGTATCTTAATCTCTAGCAAACATTCTCAACTTTCTACTGGCTTATAAATAATACAGAAATCCCACAAAGTGATTTCATTTAAGAACTCTGATATACATTCCACAATTTGCCTTTGAAGCATTTTTGCTGAGGGCTAACCACTTTAAAACTTGTTGAGACTTTATTTTGGCTAAGATACATGTTCTGATTATAGCTGCCTTTGGATGTATTTAAGCTAAAGCATAGTAGAAGTAACTTAATGTAGTATTTAGGCTCCAGAAATGGTTAGGCTTTATCAGAACAATAAAAGTATTTAAATTTGGAAGGGGCATATTATCCTTTTTGATGTCAACCTCCCATAATCCTAATTGCTTTCATTAATTAAAAACATACCCAAAAACACTAGCTTTACAGCCTAAACGTAATACTAAGCACTGAAATACATTCTAAGTGCACGCTTGCATTTCGTTGCCACCGTTTTTGTAAACAATATTTGTTTTTCGTTTAGCTTTATCGCTCCAAAAGGGAGAAGGGGCAAAGTTCTTCAGTACAGGAATATTCAGGGTGAATGACAGCTGGGATCTGTGCTTCGTCGCCGGGATCTTCAGGAAGTGCTGTGTCCGCCCCTCGCTGAAGCCCGGATGTGTGGTTTGGCTTCTGCCTCCCTGAACTGGAGAGCAAGCAGGGGCGGTCAGCTCTGGGGCTGCTCCAGGCTTGGCTGCTTGAGGGAGGTGGTGTTCAGACCGATGAAAAACAAACCAAAAACCCACTGGGAGAGACACAAAAGAAACAGCTGTCCTGGGGAAGGAGAGGGAAGAGGCAGAAGCCAGGCTCAGGAGTGCCCGTGGTGCCACCACAGCCCAGAGCCGAGATTAGCGCCCTCTTCTGGAAGGGCATACCTTCCTGAGGAGGCTGAGATCACGATCTCCAGGACTCGCCCAATCCGAGCCCAGCTCCCCAGCTCTGGACACCCAGGCCGGCGAGGCAGGCCTGGTCACACCATGCTCTCTGGGTGACCAGCCAGGGTGCTTGTGCTTTTCGTGAGGACAGGACTTTAGGAATGCAGCAATTTTTGGAAAATGCTGTCCTGGGAGTCTGATTACTTTGGGGAGGGAGGCAGGAGTGGGCAATTGGCATTTGTCAAAATACCTCTTAGGAAGTCCACATCCCAAACCAAAGTGCCTGGCTGGACTCCCAGCGCCTCGGCTTCCAGTCCAGCTTCCTGCTGGTGTGCACCCAGATGATGCCTCAAGAACCTGGGTCCCAGCCACTCATGTTGGAGACTTGGGTTGAGACTCCTGGCTTTGGTCCAGTGCAGCCCTAGCTCTTGTAGGCATTTGGGCAGCGAGCCAGCAGATGGAATCTGTCTCTCTCTGTCTCTCTTTCTCTCTCTCTCCCCCACCCCTCCTCCCTCCCTCTCAAATAAATACATATGGAAATAAAAAAATTGTGAAAATAATTTAGTATTCTCGGCTCCTCAAAAAAAATGACTAGGGAAGTTCATGTTCAACAATGTGAAATCAAAGACTCAAGTGTGCACAAATAATTTCATGTGATGAACATGAGTTCCAATGAAAATCCATCATAGAGCTACGACAATGGAAATCAGCAGAGCTTTGGGTCAGTTATTGTATCTTTCACTGGCTTAAATGACGGGGAAGATCTTGCTCCAATCTGCTTTTCAAAGATACCCTAAAAGACACACCAGGTATACGAAAGCACACAGTACTCTTGGGAAAGAAGTAGCTCTGAACCCTAAGCTTTGCTGAAGGTATACACATACATATACATACATACACACATGCATGCACATATGTAGACATATATACATAAATATTGAAGTTCTGCATGAACAAATGATAGGGACATGTAACCGTCCCAGTTGAAAGTAGAACAGTATGGAACCTCAGTAGGCATCAGGTTAAACCTGGAATGCTGTGAGGCCCAACTGGGTCTTAGGCCACACAACATTGATTCCTATGGTGTGAACAGCGCAGTGGAACCCACGTTTTGCAGGTAGTGACTACTCAGAAAGCTGACTGCTTGAGCAAGGCTCTTCCTGGATGTTACTGAGGAGAGGAGTATTCAACATAAAAATGGTCTCTCTCTGAGCGCGGCGTGGAGGGAAGGCCATGAGATAAACAAGAGGGTGATGTGTTGGTCTCCCATCCAGAGCAGATCTGTCCCATAAGCAGAGGCCTCCATAAGAGCAAAGGGCCAGAGAGGATCCAACTTGGAAATCTGTTTTTATTATTTTTGGCATGTGTGTTTCTATTGTGAACTATGCATAATACAAAATTTACCATTTTAATGCTTTTTAATCGTACACTTCAGTGGCAGTATGTATAGTCAATGTTGTACTATCAATCTCTCCCCAGCCCCTGGTAACCTGTATTATACTTTCTGTCTCTAAGATGTTGTGATCTGAGCACCTGATAAAAGCAGAATCACACAATACTTGTCCTTTTGTGTCTGGCTTGTTTCACTTAGCATAAAGTTTTCAAGGTTCAAACATGTAGTAGCAGTATCCAAATTTTTTTACAGATTTATTTATTTATTTGAAAGTTAGAGTTACACAGAGAGAGAAGGAGAGGGAGAGAGAGAGAGAGAGGTCTTCCATCTACTGGTTCACTCCCCAATTGGCCACAATGGCAGGAGCTGTGCCAATCTGAAGCCAGGAGCCAGGAGCTTCTTCTGGGTCTCCCACGCAGATGCAGGTGCCCAAGGACTTGGGACATATTCCTCCGCCTTCCCAGGCCACAGCAGAGAGCTAGATCAGAAGTGGAGCAGCTGGGACTTGAACCAGCGCCCATATGGGATGCCAGCACTGCAGGCGGCGGCTTTACCCATTATATCACAGCACTGGTCCAGCAGTATCAGAATTTAATACCATTTTATAGCTAATAACAGTCCACTGTATGTATCTGCCATATCTGGGGCATCTGTTCATCTTTTGATGGACACTGGATAGTCCGCATTTTGATTCTTGGCAGTAGTGCTGCTGTGAACACTCATATACAAATATCCATCTGAGTCTCAGTTATCTTGGGCATATACCTAGAAGTAGAACTGCTGGATCATATAATTTTATGTTTCATTTCTTGAGGAACTGTCAAATCCCTTCCACAACGATCGCAGCATTTCACGTCTTCTGGTCATGCCTGAGACTCCCAGTTTCTCCACATCCTTACCTACACTGTTACCTCCTGCTTCATTTTGGTTTAGATCATAGCCAATCTAATGAATAGGTAGTGAATTTCACCATTGTATGGATTTGCATTTCCCTAATGACTACTGATGATAAACATCTTCCTTATTGATCATTTTTATTCTTCTATGGGGAAATATCTGGGTCGTTTGCGCATTTTTGAACTGGACCATTTGGGGTATTTTTCTATCAATAAATTGTAAGAGTTCCTTGTATGTTCTGGATATTAACACCATATCAGATTAATGATTTTGCAAACATTTTCCCCCATTCGGTGAGCTGTCTCTTCAATCTCTTGACAGAGTCTGTTGATGTACAAGATTTTTTTAATTTTGAGGAAGCCTAATTTATCTATTTTTTAATAATTTCTGTGTGTTTATTTATCGGGGAAGCAGAGATACTGGGAGAGACAGACAAATATCTCATATCCATTGATCCATTCCCCCAAATGCCCACAACAACTGGGGCTGAGCCAGGCCAAACCCAGGGGCAGGAACTCAATGCAGGCCTCCCCCGTGGATGGAAAAGACCCAACTACTTGTCCAATCACCTGCTGCTTCCCGGAGTTCATGCACATCAGCAGGAAGCTGGAACTGGAATAGAGCCAGAACTCACACCCAAGCACTTTGTATGGAATGTGGGTGTCTCTCATGGGATCTTAACTACTGTGCCAAACACCCACCCCTATTTTTTCTTTGTTGCCTATGTTTTTTGTGTGTGTGCGTGTGTGCCATGTCCAATAAATTACTGCTAAATCCCATGTCGTGACATTTTTCTGCCATGTTTTCTTTCAGAGTTTTCGCTCCTACATTTACTGCTTTGGTCTTCTTTGAGGTAATTTTTGTAATGGTGTAAGGTAATGGTCCAAATTCATTCGTTCTTCTGTATGTTGGATGTCCACTTCCACCAGCACATTTGTTAAAAAGACATGGAACAGTTCCGGCAGCCTTGTTGAAAACCATTGACCTTTATGAAAGTTCATTTCTGGACTCTGTTTTCAAATGCATTTTTGCTCCAATAGCAAGAGAAAGGAAACCCTTCCTGGAAGAGAAGGGCCTGGTGTAGGTGATTTCTCAATTACTAAATGTCAGATCAAGATGAATCTTAAAGCTTAAAAACCCACACAGGGATCTCCCTCCTGGGATACTGTTGAGAGGCTTCATCGTGCAATGTTGCATGCGGTAGATTTTATATTACTACCCCTTCCTGATAAAAGGAAAACAAATGGACACTCACAAAAATGAACTTGGCTTACAGTTCAGGACAGAAGTGCTAGCAAATAGGAACAGTGTGGGATTTTGCTTCATTCTTGGTTATTCTGGGTCCTAGCCTAGGAGAATAGTTAGCTAACTCTGCTGATCTAGTATTTCTTCCCAGATATGAGCTCATTTTTACTTAGGGCAAGTGTGACATATTCACAGTTCTTCTCTGCTACTGGAGAAGATTCTTGGAGACCGTCCTTTTCTTTGGGATTCATCGGCTAAGTCTGCTTCATTATCTCATCTGGACTCGCCTGAATTAGTAACCTTACGTGGTATGCAGTTTTGTCAGCTGGTTTACCCTTTCCTTCCTACTACACTCAGTCGGTAGTAGTGTGTATTCTGTTGGCTTTGCAGCTCCTCCTCCTGTCCTTGCCGGCCCTTTTTGTGATGTCCTGGTTCATTAAGCACCTGTTCTCTCAAACATGTATCTCTAGCCCCTTGAGCTGCAGGCTCATACATTCAAGTATCTACTTAGTAAGAACACTGAGATGGCCAAAGACAGCTCAACTGAAACACATCCCAGTCAACTCTTGACTTCCCTGCCTTTGCCCTCAACCAGCCCCACACTGATAAAAAAAAAACAGTGCCATCTACCCAGGGACTCACGCCAGATCCTAGGAGCTGGAAGCAGGTACCGATGAGAGAGCTCTTTTCCTGTGAAATATCTCCAGGAGAGAACTGATTTCTTATTCTCCTTCTTGAGGAGGAAAGTGCAGTTTCGAGTTATCTAACTGCTATAGGTTCATTATTTAAGTTAAGTGATATTTGTGCTTCATCACAAGCGACGGACCAGGAAATGGTGGAATAACTGGTGACAAAGAGAATCGCCAGTTTTAATCAGAAAGGCATCCCACAAGTGTCCTGGCTTAGCAAAACGGATTCCATATGTTGCAAAACCAAAAGACACAACATTGGTTTTTCCATCCAAGACTACTCATTTGTCTCCTTGCTAAATCCAGAGTCCTAAGGCTTCTGTCCTGCTTCCTGGCCTCATTTGCAATCAGCATGGTGGAAAGAATATTGCAGTTCTATGAAAGTGAGCACATTCTTTTTGCATCAACTTCTTTGGAACAGATACAATCAATCACATCCCCTCAATCTCCTGGCTGTTGCTATGGATTCATTCTGAGAAGAGGAGCACAGTGGGGGCAAGAGACACGGAGTCACCACACAGACCCCAGGAGTCGGGTGAAAGCAGGCCAGAGGGGAGCAGCCCACAGACTCATTCATTTCAGTTGGTACAGCAGCTTATATAGCCAAGGCAGCCAATCCGGTCACGGGGCAGTTTATGCCCTAACCAATCACAGCCTGTTGTCAGGCAGGCTCCGTTGCCAGCAGCCATCTTGGTGTGGCCTTCTCATTCCACCACACCTGGCTCTTTATTTGTTTTGTTTTTGGTTCAGATTGCTAGTCCCCACTCACATTTGGGGGCAGCTGAAGTCTGTATTCTTTCAGCAAGAGTGAGATTTGTTCACTTCAAGAGCTGTGCAGTGCTTGTGGGTGCTATCTTCTGGCCAAAAAACCAGAGATGCCGCCCCTGCCCTATTTCAGCCAAGGTCTCCTCCGTCTTCCCCCACAGCCTGTCTCTACCCACTCCTTCCTTCTTAGAAACCACACAGTGGGAACGTTTTGTGGTGAAGTGATTATTCTAGCCTGTATTCCCTTGATCACCCTCAGGCAGATGCAGGAGCAAAGAGCTGCTCAACACGCAACCAGTGGTGCATTGCTGCTGGGTCCCACGACACATGATGGAGGCCTGGTTGGTGCACGTGTGAAAAGTTCATCATGAGTACTCCAGCACACAAATGAAGAAAAGCACTCTTTGGTAAATGCAAAGTGTGTTCATGCTCGGTACTAAGCGATTGGAAAGCTGAATACATTTCAATGGATCTGATCGTGTGTCAGTGTAACCCATCCCCAAAGAACCCATTTCAATGACTCTTTAGATATCAACCTTGGGGGTTTTAATGGTCTCAGCTCAACATCGGGACAGTCTCAAAGTGTTCCAAAGGCAATGTTAGCCGGGCACTTGTCGTGGGCTAAGGGGAGACCTCCGCGAGGGCTTCGGCAGGCATTAATATGTGTCTTCACAGTGCTTCTTCAAACGCAGATGTGATTTGTGTATTTCATTGTCATCTTGTTTTCCCACGTTTTGTGCTCATCCCTGTTAACCAAGGGCTTGCTCTCAACATATCTCTGTCTAAACCTCCAGCCAACCCCACCCCACTATGTCAGACGAGCGTCTAAGAGTAGCTCTCGACTACAGGAATCTCTGAGTGTATTTATTTCTTTGTTCTTTCTCCTCACTCATTCACATGAGCTCCCTGCCCCAGGACCTTTGTTTCTGCCGATGTGCTGCTTCTTCAACTCTTGTCTATCAGAGATGCCGCCCCCGCCCTATTTCAGCCAATGCCTCCTTCTTCTTCCCTCACTCCTTCCTTCTTAGAGATCAAATAGTTCCAACATGTTGTGGTTGTGTGCTTACTGTAGCCTGCATTCCCATGATCCGGCATGTCTTCACTATCATATCATGTACGAAGTTACTTTAAATCCTCTAATATGATCCCCAAGAAGTTGTCTGGTTTGGAAAATCCCCAAAGAAAACTGAAAGGCAAACAGGGATGACCAAGTAGTGGAAAAATTTTGCTAATTTTTGGAAAAGATTGGCTGTGCTACGGCCAGTAGAAATACATTCAAAGAATAATCTCTCTAACCAGATAGAGCCTCTGGCACCACTGCTCAAGACAAAAATGTATATATATATATATATATATATATATATATATATATATATGATGCAAACCACATGAGGCTGATTTAAAGGATGGGATAACTATGATACAATAGAAATGTAGCAATGATAGAAATATTAGCAACTGGGGCCAGCATTGTTGCATAGTGGGTAAAGCTGCCACCTGCAGTCCCATATGGGTGCTGGTTCACATCCCAGCTATTCCACTTCCCATCCCCTCCCTGCTAATGCACCTGAGAAAAGCAAAGGAAGGTGGTCCTAGTGTGTGGGCCCCTGCTACTCACATGGGAGATGTGGAAGAAGCTCCTGGCTCCAGGCTTTGGCTTGGCCCAAAAGTTGTGGCCATCTGGGGAGTGAACCAGCAGATGAGATCTCTCTCTTTCTCTCTCTCTCTCTCTCTCTCTCTCCCCCTGAAACTGACTTTCAAATAAATAAATATTTTGCAAAAAAGATTAACAGTTTTAACAAATAGAGAAAGTTTAGACAAAAGTAATAAATTTTTGAAAAATATAAAATGCCCCAAAATGGCACAAAAAGAAAGAAAAATATGAATGGACTGATAATTACTAGGACAATTGAATTAAAGTTTCCAAAAGGCACCGAGACCCAAGGGACAAGATGGGTGCATTCTACCAAACTTTCAAGAAAAAGAGAATCCCTCTTACATGCTTGATTATGAAACTGGATAGGAGAACAAAAAGTCACAATATTTTCTACTGATGAGTCCTAAACAACATGTTAGCTTACCTAGAACAGTGGTCAGTGGTGAGGATCCTGCAACACCAAGAGGGCTTTGTCCAGGAAACTCAAGCTGGATTCAGCATCAGAAATGCAGTCCCACTAACTCCTTAGTCAAGGATAAAAATCATATGATTACAATGATATATACAGAAAGCTGTACAGAACACGCACCACCTGTAGATGATTTTTTATTTAAGAAAAAAAGAAAGAAAACTCTCGGGCAGGCCAGGCAGTTCAGATACTGCTTGGGACACCCACATCCCATATCAGAGAGCCTGGTTGGTCTCCCAGCTCCACTTCCAATTCTAGCTTCCTGCTAACGTGCACACTGCAAGGCAGCAGGTGATGGCTCAAGTGCTAGGGTCCCTGCACCCACATGGGAGACCCAAACTGAGGTAGTGCTTCTTGATTTCAGCTTGGCACAACCCCAGAGGCTACAGGCATTTGGGGGATGGACCAGAAGATGGGAGATCTCTCTCTTTCTCTCTCTCTCTGCCTCTCTCAAATAAAAATGAAAATATGTACTTTTTTTTTCAATTTAAAATGAAACCCAGAGATCTAGGGATATGAGAATGACTTCTATTGTGAAAAGTCTAAACACCCCCAAAATCCACATACTTAGCAAAAACATCACTCTTAGTGGGAAACCAAGTATTCTCTTCCAAGTTGACAAAGACAACCCTCACCGTTATCACTTCATATAAATCTGGACGTGCTGAACATCATTATGAGACAAGAAAGGGAAAATAAGAGCTACCGCGGGTCAAAGAGGTAAAGCTGTCCTTCTATGCAGATCTGATCATCCGCATAGAGAACCTGAAAGAGGACTTCCTGTTTCCAGCTCTGCAGGCGGGGCCCTTGGAAGCCGCCCCTCCATCCTGACCAATCAACAGCTGAGCAAGCTGCGACATCAATGACTCCATAGATCTGCAAGGGAAGTGAGACCTTTCCCCCTGAATTGTGAACACGCTAGAGGAAGAGACAGAGACACCCAGCCAGACCAGAAAGCTCCATGGGAACAAGCACCAGGGTGGGAAAACTTGAATAAATAAGTAAATCTTACAAAAATTGAGGAGAGGTTAAAACTGATAGAAATACAAAGGATAGTAAGATATTATTATGAACAATTATATACAAGAAAACTGGATAAACTGGAAGAAATGGACAAATTCTTAAACACATAGCACATACCAAGACTGCATCAGGAAGAAACAGAAAGTCTAAACAGACTAAGTAAAAAGATTGAATCAGCGATAAAATGCCTCCCATCAAAGGAAAGCACAGAACCTGATGGCTTCACAAACATTTAAAGAAGATCTGTACCAATCCTTCACAACTCCGCTGAAAGATTAAAGTTGAGGGAATGTTTCTTTTTCTATGAGACCAGATAACCTTGAAACCAGGGCCAGACAAGGACCTCACAAGAAAATTGCAGAAAAATTTCCTTGATGACCACAGAAATAAAAATCCTCAACAAAACATAACAGACTAAATTCAAGAAGATATTAAAAGCAGTGTCCAACATGATCAAGTGAAAACTGTGGACCCTTGAGGTAATGGGCTATTGTTGAGTGCTAAAAAAGAAAAGGGCTACAAAGCCATGAAAAGACAGAGAGGAAAGGAGAAAACTTAAATGCATTCCACTAAGTGTAACAAGCCAATCGGAAAAAGCTACATACTGTGGATCCCAACCATATGATGTTTTGGAAAAAACAAAACTATGGAGACCATTAAAAAGAAAAAAAAGAGCAGTGGTTACCAGGGATATTGGAGGAGGAAGAAATGAGTAAGTGGAACACAGAGAATTTTAGGACAATGAACATAGCCTGCATGAGAGCATCATGGTGGACACAGACACATGTCATTCATTATGCAGGTGTCCAAGCCCATAAAGTGCCAACACCAACAGTGAACCACCATGTCAACTATGACTTTGAGGTGTTCATGATGTGTCAGGGTAGCACATCAGTTGTAACAAGTACACCACTCTCCTGGGGGTGTTGATAATTAGGGAGAGGGGCTGTCTGTGTGTGGTGGCAGGGAGTATTTGGGAAGTCTCTCATTCTCAATTTTGCTATAAACCTATACTACAAATTCAAGTCTTTGGGGCCATTAGGTGAATAATTAATAAGAGAATTAACCAATATTATAAAATAAAATAGGAAGTCACAAAAATTCATAACATTATTCTTCATCTATTATTCTGGTTTGAACAAGATTTGGGTCTCTAAATTCATGTAGATATTTAGACCCAAAAGCCTATGTTAAGTTATTGGTTAATAGTTTCAGGGTAAAGAGTCGGTCTAACTATGGCATCAGGCAAGTGGGCCTAGTGGGAGTTCTTTAGATAATCAGAGATGTGCCCTTGGAATGTAGTTCTCATGAGAGGGCTGGTTTTTGAAGCTGAGCATGTCTCTCTCTCTCTCTCTGATTCACCACATGATCCACCTTCCACATGCATTTTGCCTTGTTCAGACATGAGACTTATAGGGTCCAACTTATCTTGGACTGGAACCTCCAAAACTGTAAGCCAAAATGAAGCTTGCTTCCTAAGACGCTCCTTTCAGGTACTTGACTGACACATACAACCATGATAGCCAACTTAGAAATCTAATACAAAATAAGATATGATTCATAATAGTTACAAAAACTACAATGCACCTAGGAGTTCATCTAAGAAATCACATAGATGGAAAAAATATTTTTAATTCATACAAAAGATATCCGAATCAATTGTGAGATGTACTATGTTCATGGTAGATAACATTCTAAAGTCAATTATCCTCTAATTGATCAGTTGAATATAGTGCCAAACAAATTTCCAGATGGATTATTTGAGGGGTTCATAAATACAAAGTGATTATGGAAAAAATAAAAGTGCGGGGGCCGGCACTGTGGCATAGCAGGCAAAGCAGCTGTCTGCAGTGCTGACATCCCATATGAGTACCAGTTCAAGTCCTGGCTGCTCCACTTCCAATCCAGTTCCCTACTAATGTGTCCAGGAAAGTAGCAGAAGGTGCCCAGGTCCTTGGGCCCCTGCTCCCAGCTTCGGATCAGCCCAGCTCCTGGCCATTGCGGACATTTGGGGAGTGAACCAGCAGATGGAAGACCTCTCTTCTCTCTGCCTCTGCCTCTCTGTAACTCTGCCTTTCACATAAATAAATAAATCTTTTTAAGAAAATTTTTTAAAGTGCACACATGGAAAATTCAGTTTTGGAAAGGAGAACAAAGAGGAAAGGCGTTCATTGGGTTGGCTATTGGCATAACTCAAAAGGACTATAATAAAAATATGGCAGCCATACAGGAACATGGCAAGAGACAGAGGGAGCAGAAGAGGACACTCAGAAGCAGAGCTGGTCCCTCCTGGTGACTTGTGGCTTCTGTACCCATGAATCTGTCTTCTTGCTGAGATGTATTTGTCCCACCGACACCCATATCACAAAGCATTAGCAGTCATTCCCAGAGCCATGAAAACCTTAGTTGCCCGGCACGCATGGTTCTGGCGAAGGCTGAACAAGGCGACCACTCTGTCTTCCTGTGTCACCTCTCGCACTGCATAACCAGGGCTATTTTTTGCAGGTTTTGGATGCCACAGTTTCCACACGTCTGGGCTTTGCGCTGCTGGTTTCCTTGTTTGAACTGGCTCCCAGGCAGAGTGCTCAGGGGCCTTCTGGTGTTCCTGGGCCAAAAAGCTGCAAGCTTAGTTCAGGTGTGAGCGGCAGAGCAGTTGGCCTGAGCTGGATGCTAATGAGTTCAAAGGAAGGGGAAATCCCCCATTTGTAGGCGAGGCCGCTCCAGGAAGTGCCACTGTGGCAAACGTCTAGAGTGCACTAGGAGGCTGCAGAAACAACAACAACAAAAACCAGCTACGTCGTGGATTCCTGAGCTCTGAGCTGAGGACTGAAAAGAAATTGTGCGTCTGTGAAGCTGAAAGCCCAAGCAATTTACCGTCACATCACGGAAGGTCAGGAGCGTGTCAGGCCCTCCCAGCTGGGGCCGGCTGCCTCACAAGTTTCAAAAGGTGATGCAGTGTGAAAAAATGTGAGAGTTGCAGGTGCGGCCACAGCTTCTGCACATCAAGAGGCTGCCTCCTGTTTGGTTCATTGATTGATGGGTTTGAGAGGCAGAGAGATGGAGACAGACAGAGCTGCCACCTGCCACTTCATTTCCTAAATGCCTACCATGGCCGGGCGTGGGCTGAGGCCAGGAGCTCAATCCAGGTCTCCCGCGTGGGTAGCAGGAATGTAGGTTCTAGATCTGTCAGCTGCTGCCTCCCACAATGCTTTGGCAGGGAAAGGAGCTAAGAATGGTACCTTGACAGGAGACACTGGCTTCTTAACTGGTTTCCTAACCGCTAACCTGCATGCCCACCTGGTATGGTCACTTTAAAAATAATTGCTAAGTGTCACACAGGAAAGGGTTAAGCACAGAGCAGCTTTTCCGCACTGAGGAGACTTGCTGGCTTGACAATACTGCCAAACAAACCTATACCATCGAGTGTTGTCCGCAGTCCCAGGCTTTAAATAACTCAAAGACCGTGAACTTCATTATTTGTAAAAAAAAAAAAAAAAAAATGCACTATCTGCGGTGTCTTTAAACACAGAGCAAGGTTACGTGTTGACTGGTTTATGAAAATGTTGCCACCGGAAGCCAAAGGAACTTAACCTTGAATTTGCTTGAATGAGTCCCCACCTGCTGACAGAGTGTCTTGGTGACGTTTTAGAATCCAGCTCCTTTGAATCCCAAGGGTGAACACGGTGCATGTGTGTGTTTGGTATGTGGTAGAGCTGTCACCGGAGATTAATGGCAAAAGGACAGACTATTTAGTAAGCAGTGGTGAGACAATGGATCCACCATATGAAAAAAAATAACAGCTCTCTATTTAGTCATTTATAAAAATGGATCTTGTGGGGATTAAAGACTTTGAATAGGTATTTCCCAAAGATACATGAAGAGCAAATGAACCCATGAAAACAGTGTTCAACACCGTCAGTCATCAGGGAGTTGCACATGAAAGACATGACCAGGGGCTGAGTTTTGTGGCACATTGGTTAAGAAACTGCTTGGGAGGCCACTGTTGTGGTACAGTGGTTTAAGCTGTTGCCCGCTACGCCGGCATCCCATATGGGCAATGGTTCTAGTCCTGGCTGCTCCACTTCCAAGCCCGCTCCCTACTATTGCGCCCAGGAAAGCAGCAGAAGATGGTCCAGGTGCTGGGCCCCCGCAGCCATGTGGGAGATCTGGAAGAAGCTCCTGGCTCCTCGATTCAGGCTGGCCCAGCCCTGGTCTTTGTGGCCATTTGAGAAGTGAGCCAAAGGATGGAAGATTTCTCTGTGTGTGTATGTGTGTGTGTGCATGTGAGTGTGCAACTCTACCTTTCAAATAAATAAATCTTAAGGGGGGGGCAGCCACTTGCCCCAATTCCATACAGATGAAATGCATGGGTTTAAGTCCTCACTATGAGCCAGCTTCCTGCTAATGGGACCCTGGAAGGCAGCAGGCAGGCAGCGGGCAGTGGCTCAAATACTTAGATCCCTGCCACTCATGTGGGAGACTTAGATAGAGTTTTGGACTCATGGCTCCTGCATGGCCCAGCCCTAGCTATTTAAGGCATCTGGAGAGTGAACCAGCAGATGGAAGACCTCCGTCTCTCTTTCTGCCGTCCAAAGAAAATGAACATATATAAGCAGGTGTTTTTAAAAACCTCACAGAAATGTCCACTAATAGGCATATAAACCACACCTTAGGAGGAAAAACCAGAGAGAGTGACAGAGAGTGTGTGAGGGAGAGAGAAAGTGAGAGAGAGAGAGATTCACCTTAAAGAAGCATCAAACTCCAAGGCACTAAAGGACTTCGGCCTGTCTCTAGCAGATCTGGGGCTGCCAACCTGCACCTGCACCTATCCAGCCACCTCCTGCATCAGCCAGGCCTCTGTGGGCCAACCCAAGAACCTTAGACACCCACTAGTGGAGCCTCGTTTCTATGGGCAATAACCCAATCCCCAAGTACAATCGGGGAGGACTCCGTGAGGGTACCTTGGAGCCAGTTGTTCCCTTGCAGGCTGCAAAAGGGGCCAAGGGCAGATGGGCAGGCAAGGTAGGGCTGGGCTGGATCCCGCCCAACCCTGCTGTGTCTGGGAGACACTGTGAGGCCACACGTCTGGAATCCCAGACAAACCATGCATGGCGAGGGGGCTGCCTCCTCCTCTTCCTGCTCTCCCACCCTCTTCCCTCCAGTAGCCTGGTGCCTCCTCCTGGGAAGCTACATGCAAACCCTTCCAGAACAAGCTACAAAGCTTGGTGCAAGAACTTCTCCCAGGACTTGATCTTTATCAGGGCAAGAAGCCTCAGCCCACACCAAAACCTCGCGTTTCACAGCTCCAGCACAGGGATGCTGCTGGCGCATCTGAATTCATTAGACAGGTGTGGGTGGACCTTGCACCTCAAGCCTGCTGCCACAGCCCATTAAAACCAGCTGAGTTTCTTTACTGGTGCACTATTAGCAAGGGAATCCCCAGGGCACAGGGGTTAAGATGTCTCTCGGACCATCAACATCCTATATCACAGACCACCTGGTTTGAGTCCTGGCTCCGCTTCTGATCTGGCTTCCAGCTAATGTGCCGGATGGGAGGCAGCAGGTGATGGCTCCAGTCCTTGCCACTCATATGGAAGACCTGGATGGAGCTTTGGCCTGGTCCAGCCCTGCCTCTTGCAAGTATCTGAGGAGTAAACCAGTAGACAGAACATCTCTCTCTCTCTTTCTCTATTGCTATCTCTCTCAAATAAAATGAAAATAGAGAAACATTAGACAAAGGAAAGGGTTTCCTTGTTGGAGTAACCCAGGCCAGCATCCCAGCCTATAGGGGCATATGGAGTTTCCTAAGACCAGAGCATCTGGATCCCAGCATAGCTCAAATGCCTAAGCCCCGGGGCTCAGTGGAGCAGCCACAACGTGGAGTATCTTAGGGCCACGTCTTGGCAGGACCCTCACCAAGGTCCTGCCGATCAGTCGCTCCACCTAGAGGATGAGGACCAGGTGGCCGCGATGTCACTCCCTGGCAGAAGCTGCTTCGTCGAGTTCCAGGGGGCTTCCAAGATCACCCACAGAGGCTGAGGCTCCCGCTGGCTCTGCCACGGGCCTTGCCACAGATCCCGCAGCCTCCAGCCAGCGTGTCAGGCCCCAGGAGCCCTCATCCTTTGGCCTGAAATGGCCCCTGCCTATACCTCCTTCCTATGCATCTTGTCTCACACAGCTGCCAGTGGTCCTCCAGGGAACTCAACACAACCCAGGGAGGCTACCCCCATCTCATCTCCTGCTGGGGACGGCCAGCTGCTAACAGCATCAGGAAGCAGCCCCCAAACCAGGGATTGCCATCGGGGTCCAGAGACAAAAGGGGCCTTTCTCCACTGCGCAGGTGCACAGGACTCCCCTGCCTTCGGGGGCGTATGTGTGGCTCCTGACACACAAGGAGATGGCTCCAGGGACTTCGCAAAGGGCACACCGAATATTTAGCAAGCCACTGGGAGCCGCTGGGCAGCTCTGATCTGCTCATGTTAGGATGCCCACGGCGGAGAATCCCCAGGAACTCTCTCTTCCTCCCGGATCCTCCCTTAGCTGCGTGACCCTGAGCTCTTCGGGTGCGTACAACACCCATGGGAGAAGTGGGATCCTACAGGCTTTGCCTCGGGCCCTCCCTAGTGTCTGTAGCTGAAGGTGTAGGAAGGCCTTGGGGTGTCTGGGCCAGCAGACTGATGGCCAAAAAGAAAAAGAAAAAAAAAAAAAGCGCAGGGGGTTTTTGAATGAAATCACCTGATGAGTCACCGGCTACAGCTGAGTCACTGCCAAGGCCTCCCTGGGCTGCAGAGTGACAGCCACGGGAGGGAGGAGCAGCTGTGGCTAACGCTGTCTCTCCCCTACCCCCTCCCACCCCCAAACATACACCCCACGTTCAAGCCAGGGAAGCTTCAAGCCATATTGTGCCCCAGCTACCCCAGCCCCTAGGAGGGCCAAGGCCAGCCCCAAAGCTCAGTCGGTTCCATGCAACTACTGGCAGGGCCTGCTGGGGTGCGGCGGGTAAGGCTGCTCTCTGCGAGGCCTTCATCTCAGAGCCGAGCGCCCTCGCGGGGCACAAACACGCGGGTCCCTCGGCTTCCTCCAGCGCTCACCACAAGACAGCCACAGGGCAACCTCCCAGGGGCGCGGCCCTGGAGGTGAGACTCGGGGTCATCCTCACCGTGGACAGCAACAGGCCCGAGAATCGCAGCGGCCACTCCACGGTCAAGGCCGAGGGGAGGGGTCACGCCAGGAAAGGACAAGGCCCACAAGCAGAGAGACCCCCTCCCTCCTGCTTTCATTTCCCCCCGGGAGCCGTGAGGGAGTTGGGTCAGGCTGTCTGGATTCGGCCCTGTCCCTGCGAATATCTTCAGCTTGGTTTGAGCCATCTTGGGAGGATCCCTGAGGTCCTTCCGTTTGGTCCACTGAATTTTTTCCCAGCCCCAGTCACAGCCCAGGGCTGCCGGCCCGGGGAACAATGACTCAAAGGGGAACAAGTTGATCCGGATTTTTTTCCCTCTCCCTCTTTCTCTCTCTGTGGGGCAAACCTAGAAAGATGGCCGCAGCCATCAGGGAGCAGAGGCTGCCGGGAGCTCCAGAGGAGGGCGGGGCGCCGCCGATCTCCCAGCAGCCTTCGCGCGCGGGCCCTAGCTACATCCGGGCTTTTCCCTCTGTGCGTCATGGTATAAACGCAGCGTTGCGTCTGCTTCAGCTTCCGCCATGAGCTCTGCTTTCGTGCCGAAGGAACCGAAGGAACCGAAGGAACCGAAGGAACCGAAGGAACCGGGGCGCAGAGCGCTCAGGGAACCACCAGGAACATCTCAGAAACGTCCCTCCTCCCCTCCCAGCTGTGCCACAGTGACGTTTGCACAAAATCGGGGAGGTAATAACATCGGTTGAGAACCCCGCCTCGCCCGGCTCCGTGCCAGGGCACGAAATGGGCTCAATTTGATCACAGATAACAAATGGACCTTCACCCCTCCCCGCTCCGGCCGCCGGGCAGCCCCCACCCAGAACCCTCCGGAGCCCCCAGACCACCCTGTTGTTTGTTTACCTTGGCAACTGTTGCCAGAGCCCGGGGTGTGAATCCCAGGCCGAGGAGCATGGCGCTGGTGGAGGGCGCCAGGGAGCATCCTGGGCCCGGGACTCCCTGCTGCCGTCCCCTGCGCCCACCTGTGGCCTGATGCGACCTGCAGCTTCCCTTCCCGGATGGCCCGTCCACCTGCGGTGCATGCTCCATGGCCCGTCCCATGCCCTTGAGCTGTGGCCACCACAACGGGCCCTGTGTTCCGGGGCGTGGTCCCTCCTAGCCGGGGTCTGGCTGGGAACCCGCCATCTTACTGCGTTGGCCCAGTGCCCATTTATCTAGCACTTTCCAAGAGCCAGCCTCTGCCTGCTGCTGGGGATGAGTCACAATCAGGCCCCTAGGGAACCCCCCAGTCCTGGCGGCATCCTACACCAGGCTCCGTGGGGATGGGGGTGGGCGGCGCCTCCCGCCCCAAAGAAGGACTCTTTCAGTGGAAGCCAGGGAATGGCGAAGGGCCAGCAGGTGCCTGGAGCCGCCTGAACACCCAACACTGACATGGGGTGGAGTCATCCAGGCCAACATCCAGGGCTCCCCTCTCCCCGCAGAGAAAGAAGGGGTGCAGGCGAGGTGAGCACTGGGTTTGTAGGAGGAAGAAGCAGGGCAGGACTGCGGGGGGGGGGGTCTTCTGGGTACCCAGGAAGTGGGGAGAGGCAGAGGGGGCCCTGCGCCCTGCTCCCCACAGCAGCCAGCCTCAGCCTGTACCTCCTGCTGCCTGCAGGCGTGGGGCCCCCTGTGGAGCAGAGGGTGAGGCTCTGGGAGCCAGGAGACAGCCTCTAGCTCCCTCCTCCTCTCCACAGCATGGAGGTCGCTGCTCAGGCATTTGCAGTGGACAATTTGCTCTCAAGGTAGAAGAGAATACAGGCCCTCCATCCTGTGAAATCCCTACCATGAGCTATTACACTGCTCAAATAGAAAAGGCTAGAGCCACACAGGTTCATTACGTACTGGAAACAAGCACTTTGTGGGAAGTAATTATTTCTAGAATGATCTCAGTTTTGTTAAAAACTGAATAGGGAAACAAATAGTTTTGTTAAAAACTGGATAGGGAAACAAAGATTTTTTTAAAAAGAAAGATTTGATTTATTTATTTTATTTGAAAGGCAGAGATACAGAGAGGCATGAAGAGAGAGAGAGAGAGAGAGAGAGAGCGCGAGCGAGCTTCCATCTGCTGGCTCACTCCCTCCCCCCCACCCCCAGTTGGCCGTAAGAGCCAGAGCTGAGCCAATCTGAAGCCAGGAGCTTTTCCTTTCTGGAAGGGAAGGCAGATCCAAGGTGAGTTTTGGCAAGAACTGAGTTTTAACTCCGCACTGAGCCCCAAGGCTGCAGTTTCACCCTGTTCACTACAAGGTATGGACTTCGCTTCCAGAGAAGGGAGCACAAAGAACTACACCCTGGGAACACAAACTCTGGTGGTTTTGCCTTTTAGGGGGAGAAATGCCTTGGTGTTAGGAAGTAGAAAGGGTCAAGACTGCCCTGGGATGCTGGGTTAGGATTGAGATTGACTAGAAGCGGAGAGAGACCATTGTGGGGATGTCTCTTGAGAGCATTAACTGGCTGCAGTGGAAGATGATGCTGGAAGGGAAAGTTGACATTAGATTATAAATTGGAAGAAATTTAGATTTTACCCTGTAGGCAATGGAAGCAGACTAAAATATCATGTAGACAATAATAACTATCAAAATCCTGCTTTGGACAAAATATGGCTGTGAGGACAGAATTATTATTCATTTCCTTACAAATAAGTTTTTGCCAAATCTAAGATTCTTGGTTGGCAATTTTTTTCTCAGCACTTTAAATAAATGATACCATGACTTTCTGCCCCCCCCCCCCGGCTTCTGATAAGAAATTGGCTGGTTATCTCATTAAGGGTCCTAAGTATGTGATGAGTCACTTTCCTCTCAGTAATTTCTTAGATTCTCTTTGTTGTCTTTGGGTTTTGACTGCTTGAGAGTTACATGTCTCAGGGAGTCCCTTTGAGTTTATCCTACTTGTAGTTTGTTGAGCTTCTTGGATTTGTGGGTCTATGTCTTTCCTCTAATTTGAGGAGTTTGGAACCTTTATTTCTCCAAATAACTTGCCTGAGCCTTTCTTCTCTCCTTCTGTGACTTCCATGAAATAGGTTCGCTCCTCGGTGTTCCATAATTTCCTAGCATTCTGTGTACTTTCCTTCATTCTTTTGCATTCCAGACTTAATACGTCCAACTCTGCTGTCTTCAGATCTGTAGTTCTTTTTTCCGCCTGCTCCAGTGTGCTCTTGCACCTTGCTAGCGCATTCTTCATTTCAGTCATTGAGTTTTCCAGTGCCAGCATTTCTCTGTCTCTATAATTCCTGTCTCTCGGTCGATAGTCTCATTGCTTCAAGTACTGCTTTCCTGATTTCGCTTAGCTCTTAGAACATGTTCCAGACACTTGTTTTGAGGTCTTTTTCTGGTGATGCGGATGTTGCCTCCCACAGGACAGCCTGTGTTAATGAATGCTCCTCTGATGAATCGTGTGTTTATGCTTCTTTGCAGGCTGCAGGTTTTGTTGCTGCTGTTGATAATTTAGGGGTGAGGCTTGTGGCACAGCACTTAAGCTTCATGCCTTGTCGAAGTGTCTGAGATTAAGCCCTGCCTCTGCTTCTGATCCAGCTTCCTGCTATTGCACAGTCAGGGAGGTGGAAGTTGATGATTCAAGCCACCTGCGTGCGATACCCAGCTGGAGTTCCTGGCTCCTGGCTTCAGCCTGGTCCACCCCTGACTTTGCAGGCATTTTGCAGAGTGAACCAGTAGATGGAAATTTTCTCTCTCTCCCTCCCTCCCTCCCTTCCCCCTTTCTCTCTCCCTCATCCCTTCCCCCCTCCCCATCTCTCTCTCCCTCTCTCAGCCCCCTTTCAAATAAATAAAAATAAACTTTAAAAAAATAAAATTGCACATTTTATCATTATAATGTAGTAACTCTAGAAATCAAAGTTACCCTCTTCCCTGAGGTTTATTTTTGTGCCTTGTAGATAATGAGGTAGAAATTGCTCCTGAGCTGTTGCAGTAACACAGACCATAGAGGGTAGTTATTCCAACCTAGACGGTGACTGAGAATAGAAAAAGATGTGAATGGAACAATTAAGAGTTGAAGACAAATGTTGGAGCTTGGCTGGATTGCACTGAGGGTTGAAGAAACAGAAGGAGACATAAATGGTTCCCAGGTTTCTAACTTGAGCCACTGGTGGGTTGCGGTGCTATTTATTGAAATAATCTCAGGAGTTGTTGGTGCCCTGCCCAGATCGCTTCCCAGGCCAGGATGTTCATCTGCCAACAGGCAGAGCATGCCCTGAGCCAAACAGGAGCAGGGGCAGCCTCCCACCGGAGGGCACACCCCACCCCCACTCCAGCACCCTGGCAGCCAATGACCCTCTGACAGCCAGGGATGAAAACCTGGCTCCTGGGCTTTGACACTGCCAGGCTCCAGGGTGACCTGCAGGACCAAGCTGGATCTGGGCTGCAGAGGGGTTTTCCTCCCTGCTGAGGCCCTCGCCCTGGCCTCTCCTGCTCCCCTGCCTCCCTTGCTCCTGAGAGCACTCCCTCCAGAAAGCCCACTGCCTCCTCTCTGCTGTCAGGAAACACACCCTCAGGCGGTTGGGACTGAGAGCTGCTACTCAGAGCAAAGCCTGCAGAGGCGATCCTGCACCCAGCCCCGTGCCTGCTCCCTGGCCATGTGGAGCCCGTGCTTGGCGTGACGATCAGAAACACTCTCCCACTCTCGCCAGGCAGCTGGTGAACACACGTCTGTGCACCCCGCCTGAAACCCTGAAACCAACCCTGCTGCTAAGTGGGGCATCCAGGATCTGAGCTCCAGGGAGATGGGTGAAGCCCTTCAGCTAAAGAGAACCATCTGGGCCAGAAAGGGACAGCTGGGGGGTCCCCAACACCGGTGCCAAGCACAGCCCCAGGAGCCAGCGAGACGCACCAGGGAGAAAACGGAGCTGGAAAAGAGAAGATGGCCTAGAACGAAACTCTGATCTTTCTCAGATTCAATTAATGGGCCGGGCATGACACACTTGGGTGCAAGAGCCAGAGGCAGAAGGAAACCTGGAAGAGACAGGGTGGGGAAGGCTCCCAGGGGTCCTTGCAGGGGCAAAGGGAACCCCCAGTGGGGTGGAAGTGGGACTGCTGTGTCCAAGGAGTCGGAGGAAGGAGAATGAGGCCAGCACGGAATTTTGCAGGGGGTTTTCGAGGAGGAGGCAAGAGGAGCAGGGGCCACAAGGACCAGGGGCTGGCTTTGGGGATGGGAGGTCTCAGCAGCTGTGGTTACTAGGACCTGGTACCAGCCAATGGAGGCGCGCAAGGAACTGCCAAGCGATGGGCTAAGGCTGCCTTGTTGCTCGCTCATCACCCGAGCCATCATTTTCCTTTCATCTGCAGAATGGGCTCCTTCCAAATAGCAGTGGGACCAGACCGAGGCGAGGGGGGGAGCGTGCGTTCTCCCAACACCCATCCGTCTCTGCCTGTGGCAAGGCCAAGGGCAGGGCTGCGTTAGACACAGCCCAGCGCTCCAAGCCATGTGTCTGGGACCCTGGGCAGGAAGAGTGATGGGGAGGGGAGGATGACTGGGTCCATTCACGCAGGGCTGACACTAGGGTCACAGCAGGACATCAGAATCAGAGACACAGGGCCAGATGTGGAGTCCAGGACCCGACAGAGGAGAGGAGGCCGGATGGAGGAGGAGAGCTGGCCCTGCCCTGCCCAGAAGGAAGCAGCCAGTCAGCCCATGGTGCTGGAATCTTCCGCAGAGCCGCCCAAGAGTGCCTGTGATGGCCACGCACTTTGCTGTCCCTGTGTGCGCCACGCCCTTTACCTGCTGCATCTTCAGACCTCCTGACTACATGCGTTTTTTGCATGTAGATGGTGGACCTGGAAACAGCTCCCACTCCTGGTGGTGAAGACGAAAATTCCTGCCTAGATGTAAGACCTCACCTTCTCATGCCTTCCAAAACATGCAGTAGTGGCCACGTCCACCAGTGTCACTGCCCGCGGCTGATCCAAGGGCCACATCAAAGCTCTTGTCCTCAAGTGGCTCCCAGCTTAACTGGGGACATTGCCTTTCGAACGCCAGCACGGCTGCAGGGTGTGCACGGCCGCCCCAACGTCCCCCTCGCTGCTCCCACTTCTGGATCCAGAGCCCTGAGCTGGGCCAGTCACATGCGCGGCACCTTTGGGTGGTGCAGTGGACACAGGGAGGCCCCAATGATGGCCCTGCAAGTGGCCGACTTGCAGAAGAGGAGCAGGTGCAGGACAGGATCTAGGTTGTGTCAGCATGTGGGGGACAGGCAGGGACAAAGTGGACCACCAGTGGACAGTGGAGGAATGGCGGGGGTGGGGGAGATAGAGGAAGGGGGCTATTCCCCAGGGCTCCAAGTCCCACCCTGATGGGCCTCATTTAGCCCTGAGTTGGATGACGTCATTTTTCCTTCTGTCTCCCACCCCTCTCCTGGCTGCTAACAACCCATCCCTCTCCTCTCTTGCCTCAGGGACTCACTGATTTCCTTTACCTCCAGCCCCAAATTCAGCCCGATTTCCTCTTCTGTGTCCTGCTGAGACCCTGTCCTCTTCCCTCCTGCTCCACTTCTGCCTTCCTCCTGCTGCTGGGTGGAGCCCAGCAGTTCCTCTGTGGGACCAACCTGAGGCTTAGATGCCCCTGCCAACAAAGCATCGGCTGCCAGAGTCTAAAATGCCAGGTTCCCATCAATTCCTTTAGCTAAGAATTATTCCCCACTTTGGCTTCCTCTCTTAAAATATTCCTGTGACTGGGAGAGAAACAGATTTTGTCACCGATACACTAAAGCTAGCGCTTTGCTGTGCTTTGAAGAGTTAAATACCTTGGAAGCCTTGGGCAACTGGTTTAGGGAGCAGAAAGGGTGGGAGCGGGGAGGGGGGGCAGGCTGCTGCAAATGGTGACCCATTGGGCAATTCTGTCCTGGAGTCACCTGAGCCCTTGGCTTGGGTTTGGGCAAGGAGTCGCTCCCTGTGCATTTGTAGCCCAGCCATAGGTGCTCCAGCTATGTTCGCCTGGCCAACCTCAGGATTTATCTGCACACATTTTCCAAATAACTGGGCGGGGAGGAGAAAGGAATGGGGGGAGAGTTAATTTCCTGAAGACACTAATGGGAAGCAGTTCTAGGATGGAGCTCTGTGGTCCCAGTCTCCTGCAGGACTGGAGTCTCCAGTTGTGCCCAGCAGTCACCGATGGATGAATGCCCCTCTTAGGACTCGCTCCTCAGCATGCTTTTCCCACCCCCTCTTTAAAAAACACAGCTTTGCACACAATGTCTTATTTCATCCTTTCTTCCAGGCGGAATACAAAGACACTGCAAATAACAGATGTTTCCATTATTCCTAGTACCAGTGCCGGTGGAAAAGAAAAAAAAGTCTAGAAGATAGAGAAGCTGCTTCTAAATTGTAGGTGCCTGTGTCAGTCTTCTAGAACTTTGCCTTGAGAAAACAGACTGCCTCGTTGAGGCCCAGCAGGGCTGCCACACCAGCATCCCATATGGGAGTGCCCCGCTGGGTCGCAGCTGCTCCACTTCCCACCCAGCTCCCTGCGGATGTGCCTGGGAAAGGCAGTGAGTTCTGAGCCATGTGCTTGGGCTCCTACCACCCATGTGGGAGACCCAGATGGAATTCCCGGCTCCTGGTTTCAACCTGGCCCACCCCCAGCCATTGTGGCCATCTGGGGAGGGATCCAGCAGATGGAAGCTCGCTCACTCACTCACTCACTCTCTAACTCTGACTTTCAAATAAATAAACAAAGCTTTAAAGGGGGAGCAGAGGTTAGTAGAAGGTGGTTTGATTTGTGAGGGCAGGAGTGGGGGATTGGCACCGCCCCTGGAAAAGGATTAATTATGTAGTTGTCAAAGAGAACAAGAATGGCTCCTGAATAGCACTGGGTTCCTGTCTCCCCTTGTGAGGTCTCCCACTCAGACATACGCCCATCCTGATGTGAGGACTTCAAAGGGCACCTAGATGGAGTTCCAGGCTCCTGCCCCAGCCCCAGCCACTGCAGCCATTTGTGGAGTGAACCAGCAGATGAAGATCTTTCTCTCTCTCTCTCTCTCTCTCTCTCTCTCTGCAACTCTGCCTTTCAAAAATAAATCAATAAATTTTATTTTAAATGGGGAGGGAGAGGAGGTCCAGGAAGACTGAATCTAAAGATGAGTTGATTTTGGTGCCAAACCCTTTTGAAACCCATGAACTCTCCAAAAAGTTCATGAAAACGCTTACTGTGAAAAAACTATGCATGGATGTGGAAAGTCTTTGCCCCAGAATAAGCATGCAGAGGCCCAACTGTACAACTGGTCTCCCCATCCAGGCGAGATTGGCTCAGACCCACGGAGGGGACCTAGCCCACAGAGCCCAGGCGGTGCCTGCCATGGCTGCACCAAGCAGTACAGCAAGCCACATTTGCAAAGTGACTGAGGGGCAAGCTAGGCAGCTCTGTATTGTGCCTGGGGTGGGGTCCCTGGCTAGGCTCAGCCACACCCCTGCCCACACCCTACACCTGCCTGTAGCCCCAGCATGCTCTATTGTCTGAAGTTCCTGGATCTCGCAGGAAGAGCCCGTTGCCGTGGCAACCCTGGGGTTTGCAGGGGCTGCAGGTGCTTTGGCCAGTGGCCCCCACCTGCAGCCCGGGAGCCGGCCTCGCTGGCTGGCAGTGGGCACTGGAGGAGACTGGTGTCCCGGCTGTTCTTTGGGCTTGGGTGTGGCGGGTTGATTAAGGGTGCAGGGAAAGCAAAGCAGGAGACAGAGAAGGGGGGTTGGGGGACAAATCCCTGCGCCCCAGGCCCCCAGGTCGGCCCCCACTTTTCCTCTCAGCATCTTGCGGGCACCTCCAGGGGAATTTTCTGGAATGCAGCATGGCGGCTCTGGGGTTGTGAGTTCATCAGCTCCCTACGGGAGGGGTGGGGACTTCGCGGCTGGGCCACTGTGGTTGTCAGGGTTGAGTCACAGGCTCCCCAAGCCCGGGGGCATCTCGCGGGGCTCGCTTCCCCGGGACAAACTCCAAGCAGGGCCTCCTCTGGCCTGGACCCCTTCACCTTTGCTCCTGTGGGGCCAGCAGCAGCCGTGCTTGACTTGAGTCTCTTGGTTCTGGAACCTTCTGTGGTCACCACGCTGCAAGTCCCTGGGGTCCTGCTGGGTCTGGGGCTCTCGCCAGCCCATTGCACCGCCTTCCATGGCCTCTTGCCCTCACCTGGTACCTCCCGAGCCTTCAAGCCTTTGGACTGTGGGGTTGCAATGAACCTTGGATTTTCCAAGTGTTATTTCCTGCCTCCAACACTTGATGCACCTCCTGCCTCCAACACTTGATGTTTTCTTTCAACTGTGCCATTCTTGGAGGGAGAGAGAGAGAGAGAGAGAGAGAGAGAGAGAGAGACCCTCCTTCCTTCCCCTGCTTCAGCAGTCCAGGGAGAAGCCAGCTCACCCCCAGGGGCAGGAGCCCAGACAGCACCGACAGCTGCCCCTGTGCCCCGGAGAGGAGCATGCACCCAGCAGCAGGCACCTGCAGAAGGCACTTGGGCAGCCCCAGGCGTCGGATTTCACATGCGCCAAATGTAGAAAGCATTAGCTGTTTCCCCCAATAAGCTCACATCTGTAGCTCCATTCTGACGGGGATAAAATTACCCTGGTTATTAATCCTTATGCTTTAGGGTAGAAGCTGATCACCAGCTGGGGTCAGGAAAAAACGCAGCTCCAGCCCCTGGGCGCTGCCTCCCCCCAGCCTCACCTGCCCCGTGTTCCGAGGTGTATGGTTGCAACTTTGGTCTCCAGACGGGGCTCAAGGCTGCCAGCTGAGATGCCTTGAGGCTCCAGCCTGCTCTGCAGCGAGAGTGTGGATTGAGCATCTACTCAGGATAAGGCACCACTGGGCTCTCCTGTGAGGACACAAAGATGATTTGAGCATGACCCTTGTCTTTTTTATACCAAGAGCAGCTGAAATTGGGATGAGTATTTGGCCTAGCAGTTACGATGCGCACATCTACAGTGGATCCAATTCCAGCTCTGCACCTGACCCCAGCTTCCTGCTACCAAAGGCTCTGGGAGGCAGCTGGTGATGGCTCAAGTGGTTGGGGTCCTGCCACCCATGTGGGAAACCAGGAGGGCGTTCCCAACTTCTCGACTGGCTGCTATGGTCACTTGGGTGGTAAACTTGTGAAAGGAAGAATCCTCTCTCTCTTTCTCTCTCTCTGCCTCTTACTCTCAATAAATGAAATTTTTAAAAAGCAAAGCTAAGTGACTAAACTTCCCAGGGCTAAATGTGGTTTCAGGGCCCCCCTGCTCTGGGTATATCCAATGGCCAGCTGGGGAACGGACAGTATCTCCGTGCCTGCTGCCGACAGGGAATGGGGCCGTTTCCACCAGCCTCGAGCTTCTGAGACCACTCCCTACCATGAGCCCGCGGGCCAGGCCACTTGGTTTCTGTCTCTGAGCCTTTCTCTTTAGGCCTCAATCTTCAGGCCCTGGAATGTACATGGGTCTCAACTGCCCTGGGTGAGACCAAGAGGTAAGAATGCGTTGAGAACCCGGGCTGAGTTTTTCTGGACCATCAGGTCTGGAAGCTATAACACAAAACAAGTGACAACCCTGAGTGGCTGTTTTCCTCCGACCTGGGCTTGCGTGGGCCAGCCATGTGATGTAGCATCCAGGCTAGGATTTCTCAGTCATGCCAAGGGGCGCTCTTGGTAATGCCGTGGAATTTTCTGGCGCAAGCTGGCTTGTGTTTGTTCCACCTCAGGGGCGTCCCCTCTGGGCTACCACAGTTAGCTCTTTCCTCCTGGCTTCCCTGTTTTTCTGCCCATGGGAGCACATCCCATAGTCCCGTCCTGTGGAGAGGTTCCCCCCGGCCTCAGCCCTTACCCTCACCTCAGGTCCTTTGACCTCTGAACTGAAAGCACCTATACATCTTTGACCTTGGATTATCCTGGCTGCATGTTTGCATCACAGTCTGTCTAGCATATGGGATGGTAATAGAGAGCATAAGCAGTGACGTCGATGGCGTGACCAACTCTGGGCTCACCTGTAATAGTCACACTCCCTGTCCGCAGATGCCTCTCAACATTGCTCGGCCATTGTGTTGTCTTTTGGGGTCACGTGGTGGGTTTCCAAACCTCTAGACGGAATCCTCACCCACCTGTAATTCTCGGCGGAGGCCCTAACTTCACGAAGAGTAACAGCAACATTAATCATCCAAACAGACACAACACGAGAAGTGAAACCTCACGCTCCCTAAGCTCTTGTCCATCTCCAGGCTGTGTCCCTCAGTGGATACCTGTTCTTTGGCATGCCCGCTTCTCCAAGGAAAACGTCCCCTCCTTCCACCCCGCCTGTGGGGTCTCCACTGTGGCTGGCACATGCTTCCATAGGACCCAGCCGCAGCTTAGACGCCCTCCACAGGGCTCAGATCAAGCAGTGAGAACATTTCTCTCGAATTTGGGGCGAGGGGCCAACAGGGCCAGAGTGGCTCTCTCCCCCCATGCCTGAAGCTGACACATTTGGGAGTTGATGGCAGCCTTCCTTCCTGTTCAGCTCCAAGAAGCTGAAAACTTCCCAGGGCTGAGAGAGTGAGAGTCTACAAGCAGCACCAAGTCCTACTCGTGGGTACTCATTGGTATTGGTCTCCATCTTCCCCATTTCAGGCAATGCATTGCAAAACACAAGGCCACTTCCTGACACGGTGTACCGGTCGGCAGCGCCTGGGGTCGGCGGCCACCCCTCTTGCTGGAAACTCCCGCTGCCCTGGGTGGTTTTCCCCCTGGTTCTTGCCCAACTGCAGAAGCAACACCAGAAGCAGTCAGGAGCTACAGCGCTAGCTCTTTCCAACCTAGCTCTCACCCTGTAAAATCGCAACCGGCCCGTGCCAGCTCTCTCTGCACTGCTCGGTGAGAGCTGACTCATCTAATGAAATCATTGGAGCTAAGGCGTTAATGGGTGACTTATTTCAATATTTTGATAATGGCTCTTAACTCAGTTCAGTGTCTCAAACATAGATTACAGTACAAGGGTTTGGGGTGGGGGAGGAGAGAAACATGGAAGAGGGGGGAGTTGGGATATACTACTGAGAGTCCAGGAGCTTTTTTGTATAACACATTTAAGTTTTTCACATTTTCACTTTGATGTCACTACCTGCTTGTGCAATTTAATTTCCTGTTCTGTTGACACCTGAGTTGTCACCAACTTTTAGTATCCTGCTTCAAAAGGGTGGTGTGATCTCAAAGGTTCAGATAATTTTTTAATATTTATTTTATTTAGGGCCTAGTGCCATGGCTCATTTGGCTAATCCTCCGCCTGTGGCGCCAGCATCCCATAAGGGGCCGAGTTCTAGTCTCAGTTGCTCCTCTTCCAGGCCAGCTCTCTGCTGTGGCCCAGGAGGGCAGTGGAGGATGGCCCAAGTGCTTGGGCCCTGCAACTGCTTGAGAGACCAGGAGGAAGTGCCTGGCTCCTGGCTTTGGATTGGCACAGTGTGCTGGTGTAGCGGCCATTGTGGGGTGAACCAATGGAAGGAAGACCTTTCTGTCTCTCACTCTCTGTAACTCTACCTGTCAAATAAATTAATTAAATTTTTTGTAAATTATTTTATTTATTTAAAAGGCAAAGAGAGAGACTCTTCCAGCCCCTGGTTCACTCCCCAAATGACCGCAATGGCTGCGGCTGGAGCAGGCGGTAGCCAGGAGCCTGAAACTCCAGCCAGGTCTCCTGTGTGGGTGGCAGAGGCCCAAGCACTCGGGCCATCTTCCTCTGCTTGCCCAGGCGCATTGGCAGGGAGCTGGGAGGGAAGCTGGGCAGCCAGGAACTGTTGCTTTAATATGGGAAGCCAGCAGAGTGGCAAGCAGCATCTTGACCCGCTGTGCCACCGCGCCAGCCCCTAATGTTTTCTTCTAAAGCAAGTCTCTTTGTCCCTCAGTCTAGGAGGTACCGACTCAAGGGGTAAGCATCATAGAGATGTGTGCACTGTCTTTGTAGCTGGCAACACCAAGGAAAGACACAGACATGTAGGACATCAGTTCTGCCTTCACACAAACCCATGAGCTCATTAGGAAGACACGGGGACGCTAAAACGAAATTGGAACATGTAACAGCATACGACGTCACAGAGCAGTCACCGGTGCCTTCTGTGGGACATTGTAGGAACAATCCCTGGGGGCATTCCAGGCTGGCAGTGCTGCTGGTCTGGAAACTGAGCAGGGCCTTCAGGGACACTTGGGTCCCACAGAGCCAGAGGAGCCAGAGAAGTAAGAGAGGTGGAGATCCCAGGCACAGCGGAACCACAGAACCCCGGGAATCCTGAGTGTGGGGTGGAGGGGGGGCTGGGCTGAATGGGGGTCCCGGAGGGGACACAGTAGAGTGCTTGTTCACCTCTGTCAGACTCAGGGCAGCAATACCAAGATTGCTAGGAATTTATAATCATCTGTGATATGATGATGTGTCCGTTAATGATGGAGGTCTCACAGGATGACGACGGAACTGAACAGATTCCTATCACCCAGTGATAGTCATGCTGTAGGACAGCACACTACCCCCATGCGCGTGTGGTGCTGTTGGCACAAACATAGCCACCAAGCTCAGTGCATGGTCACATACTGTATGTAGGACTTGGTGATGGAGGTATGTGATTATGTCACTGGCTTCTGTGTTTACTGTCTTAGACTTTTGTTACTTGACAGTGTACTCCATCTACTTATTCAAAAACAGCCTGCCATGTTGTGCCAGCCGCAGGCACTCACACCTTGCTTTTACAGTGTCGAGTGATTGGCCCGCACCAGCTGGGTCTGTGCAGTCTAGGACGGTTGCCCACGGATGAAACTGCCTGACATTTGCACTTCCTAGAGCGTAGCCCCATCCCTACGTGGCACATGCTTGTGTCGGTTGTTGAAAAGAAAGTATCGAGGCAAACATTATGGGACAAACAGAGCGCAGTGAGACTTGCTGATGCTTATGTTCTGGTTTTTAGTAGTGTTTTAGAGTTCCTTCTTTGGAGGACAGAGCCGAGACAGCTTAATCACATTAGTACTTAGGGCCTCGAAAGGCGCTGGGCAGGAGATACAAAGTTGGGCCGTATTTTGGAAAATTTAGATTCCAAGTAAGGCAGCCAGAATTTGCATGGTTTCATAAGCAAAAGACAATGACTGTCACCTCCAGTTCTCTGGGTCTCTAGAGCAAACTATCTCTGAGGCCACACACCTGCTTCCAGGTGGGCGGGGATCCTCTGTTGCACAGTGGGATTCACAAAACTACACCCATCAGGGCTGGTGGCTGTTGCTGGGGGCTGCCCCTTGGTCCCATGACAGCTGTTGGTGTTCTCAGGTACACAAAGTCTCCTGTGGGACTCAGCTTTTCATCACTAGAACAAACTCCTTGAGACAAGTAGCTTTATAAGGAGAACAGGTTTCTTTAGCTCATGGTTTGGGAAGGTCAAGTCCAAGATCGAGTGGCCTAGTAGTGATGGCTTTTGTGCCGGCAGAGTTCCGAGGTGGCACACGGAGAGAATGCACCTGTGCGGTCTCTCCTAAACCACCCGGATTTAACTATGGAGGCTCTGTCCTAATGACTCAATCCAATGACCCACTCGAAACTCCATAAATGAATTAAATTTCCCTCTTCTTGGTTCAACACAGGACTCTGGGGACCAGCCCTTTAATATGTGTGCCTCTGGGACGCATTCAATGGTCAAACTCACGTCCAAACCCAAGCCCCTTCTTTGCAAACTCCAAAAACTGCGGATGGTTATTGCTTCTATTCGCTGACAGTCTTGAGACAAGTTCAATGTCCTGGACACAGCGTTTTCATCCCTGCCGGTTACTGCTTTGCCATTCATTCATTGGATCATTCAAGAGGATGCATGCTGAGAGAATGTGTCCCAAGACTGGCATTGGGAGGGAGCTTGCAACAGATGATGGCTAAGAGCTCTTCCAGCCGAAGGCCTCTCCTTGCATGGCCAGAGAGGAGGGGAGGTCCTGGGCTTCTGTACAGGCAGCCTGCGCCCCCCAAAATCAACTTCCTGGCCTCCCCCCAGAGCTGTTCTTAAAAGGCACGCCTCGCCCTTCTTGTAGCATATTTCGGTTTCTGCAGGCTCCCAGGGGAAAGTGCTCTGATGTTTGATTCGGTCCCCAGACCGTCTGGCTCTTCCAGACAATGGCTCTTCTCAGGGTCAAGGTGAGACTACAGCTGAAGCCAGTCTTGGATTTAAATCCACAGGAGGACTTGGTGGTGAGGAGGGGGAGGCATTTACGGAAAAGCCATTCAGGGTGACGGCGCCCTTCGGGGGCTGAGAAAGAGTAATTACACCCACTGAGCACTGCCGCCGGCCGGGCGACCTTCTGCCCCAGCGCGGCTCTGGTGGATGGTGCATGGCTGCCATTCTCCTGGCAAATTGATGAATGGCCGCGGCACACGCCCGGGGAGGACGGGAGGGAACTGGCCACAGATTAATCACCGGTGGCACCGCTGAGTGGAGGGTGGCAAGGGCGGGCAGCAGCCAAGGGGACGGCTGAGCAGAGCCGAGAGTGATCAGGCAGTCCCTAGCCTTGGCCGGGATTCTAACAACTGCTCCTCACTAGGGGAGCTCTGTGTTTCTCTGCCCCCAGCTTACTATGGGGTGTGTGTGTGTGCATCTCTGTGTGTGCCTATGTGTGTCTGTGTGTGCCTGTGTCTCTGACTGTGTGTGTGCCTGTATGTGTGTGCCTGTATGTGTGTCTGTATATATGTTTGTGTTTATTAGTGTGTGTTTCTGTGTATGTGTCTGTGTGCCTGTGTGTGTCTGGGTGTCTCTGGGTGTGTGCTTCTTGTTGTCCCTTTAAAAAGATTAGGTTTTCTAGGACCAGCGCTGTGGCACAGCAGGTTAAAGTTCTGGTCTGCAGCGCCGGCATCCCATATGGGCGCCGGTTCTAGTCCAGGCTGCTCCACTTCCCATCCAGCTCTCTGCTATGGCCTGGGAAAGCAGTAGAAGATAGTCCAAGTTCTCCCACGTGGAAGACCCAGAATAAGCTCCTGGCTCCTGGCCTCAGATCGGCCATCTGGGGAGTGAACTAGCGGATGGAAGATCTCTCTCTCTCTCTCTCTCTCTCTCTCTGCCTCTGCCTCTCTATAACTCTGCCTTTCAAATAAATAAAATAAATCTTTAAAAAAATTAGATTTTCTTTGATAAGCATTTGCATAAGCACAGCATTTAACACTGGGTACCATAAAGGTTTGTTGAGTGAATACTTACAATAGCTAACATTTATTCCACATTGACCATGTCAGGCAATACGCTAAGTGCCTCACATGAGTCACTATTTGTATTTATATGAAAAGCAGGGGGTGGGGCAGAGAGAGATCTTCCATCTGCCATTCACTTTTCAAATGCCTGGGCAGGACCAGGCTGAAGTCAGGAGCCTGAATTCATGCCAGGGCGTCCTTCTGGGTGGCAGGGACCCAATTATCTGAGCCATTTCCTGCTGCCTCCCAGGGTGTACATTAGCAGGAAGCTGGAACGGACAGTGGAGCCGGAACTGGAACCCATGGTCTCTGAAATGGATACAGGCATCCGGGTAGTGCCTTGACCTCTGCACCAAATGCAGAACCCAAACCATGGGGTTTAATCAACAGTCAGCCCATGAGGGCTTTTAAATTCCTCTTTTATTAATTAAAAATAATGAGGCTCAAATGCATGAAGTAACTTGCTCAGTGGAGACGACACGGGAGTGGCAGGACAGCAGCAAGTCAGGGTGAGAGGGAGGGAGGGAGGGGAGACAGCAGGGAGGACGGGCAGAGGGGCCCACCGGAGGGAGGGGCTAAGAGAAGTCCCTCAGCGTTTCTTTGGGAAACCATTTTCCTTAACAAAAATGTGCCTGGCACATGGATCCACTTTAATTCAATCAGGTGTTGAGTTCTGCAAAACAACTGTGAAAATCAGCACAGCCTTGCGTGGAACGGAAAGGAAATAAATGATAGAGCCGGGTGTTGAATGAACGTAGGACGTGCAGCACAAGCAGTCGTGGCTGTCTGCACTGCTCAGGTTACCGCTTACTGAGAAATGATTTGGGGGACCTCACACAACCAGGCTTATTTCTTCTATTTTTTTTTAAGATTTGCTTATTTGTTTGAAGGTCAGAGTTACAGAACGAGTGGGAAAGACAGAGAGAGATCTTCCATCCACTGGTTCACTCCCCATATGGTTGTAACAGCCAGGGTGAGGCCAGGCTGAATCCAGGAGCTTGGAACTCCATCCAGATCTCCCATGTGGGCAGCAGGGGCCCAAGCACTTGGGCCGTCCTCTGCTGCTTTCCCAGGTGCATTAGCAGGGAGCGGGATTGGAAGTGGAGCCGCTGGGACTCGAACCAGCGCCCATCCAGGGACTGAAAGGCAACATGAACAGGAAACTAGAAGTTAGGTGACCTCACTGTCTTGGGTGTAGAGGCAGGACACAGTCATGGCTCGAAACTACCCAGCAGCCTGAGCAAGAAGGGAAATAACTGTAGCAAGACCCACGCTACCCACAGAACAAAAGCCAGCCTACTGTTTTGAGCACTGGGACGCAGAAAAGGATACCCCAAATATGCATCCTGACACACTCAGGACTTTGAACTAAAGAAGCCATCTCAGGACAGAGGCCCCGCGGACTGTCCCTCCCCCTGTCTCTCTGGCTGTCACCTTCCCGCTGTCTTGAGTCCCCTCCTCCATGTAATTTCATCCAACGGTAGAGCCTCCCCCGGGGGGCCTGATAAACACTGCCACAGGCTACTGGCTTCCTTTGGGACCCTCGGCTTCCTCTGGAATCACTCCGCCCCCACGCCCCCACCCCGTGAAGAGCGCACGACATCTCCCTGGCTTGCTGGGTGCCCGCGTCTCATTCCTGGGATGCCCCTGTGCCTGTGAGAAAGCCCCACGCCCACCGTGCACTCATTCCAACAGACTCCAGGAGGGAACCTCAGGACGTGGGGCAGGAGATGCCCTGCCTCTCTGCTGTGCCTCTGAGAAAGAAGAAGTGCATCTCTCGGACGGTGAAAGCCGGGAGTGTTCTGTGCCTGGGCACCATCCTCAGCAGCATCCCCAATGGCACCAGCAGCCAAGGTCAGGGTCGGGATTTGGGTCCCCGGCTGGCCACCTCAGACCTGCAGCAGGGAGGCCATCATAGATGCTGCCATTCCTGCCACTTTCTGGGAACCACGCCGTGGGATCGGAGGAGCAGCTGTGGGCTTCCAAACGCCAGCAGGTGGAACCACCATGGGAGATCCGGCTCCAGCAGGTAAGCCGACCTGTGTCAGCACAACACGCCCCCAGAACAGGAAAGACACAGACACGTGGAAGAAAGCCATGCACCAGCCAGCAAACAACCAGAGAGGAAAAACAGCACCACCTGAGGCGTTAGAAAATACAGACTCCCAGGGCCGTAGCACAGGAAGCATCAGAGAAAAGGGTACGGCACCTGCCTCCTGGAGAGGCCAGACGGAGGGCACCTGCCTCCACTGCCCCCTGCGGGAAGGGAGAAGCTGGCGCCAGGCGCCTGGCTCCCCGGTTCCCTGCCGGCTCATTTTTCTCAGCTGCCCGGCGCGATCCCACTGATGTCGGGTGTCACTCACTGGCTTTGATTCAGTGAACATGGGTTGGACGTTCTTGACATGCCTAGGACTGTGCTGGACGAATCGCATGCATCCCCACGGACCACACGGAGGTGGGCATTTGTATTCACGTTTTCAGCTCGCCCCGGCCTGGGACGTACACACCTGCCATAGGTGGGACCCGCCTATGATGCCTGCTGCTGCCCCCGCTGTGGCTGATGCAGACATGGAGTCTGGCTGGTGTGAATCCGCCTTGGTATGGTGCAATGGGTTAAGCTTCAGCCTGTGACATGGGCACCCTGTGTGAGCACCGGTTCAAGTCCCAGCTGTTCCACTTCCGATCCAGCTCCCTGCTAATGCGCCTGAGAAAGCAGCAGAGGATGGCCCAAGTACCTGGGCCCCTGCACCTGCTTGGGAGACCTGGAGGGGATTTCTGGCTCTTGGCTTCAACCTGGCCCAGCCCTGGAGGTTGTGGCAAGTTGGGTAGCAAACCAGCAGATGGAAGATTCTCTCTCTCTCTCTCTCTCTCTCTCTAACTCGGCCTTTCAAATAAATAATCTTTAGTTATTTTTTTAATTTAAAAGATGGAAATGCCCCAGGCCCGGACCCAGGAGCTCTCTGAGCTAAGACAATGCAGAGCTGGATGGAGGTTGGCACGGGGGCTTTGGCACAGAGAGTGACGCTCCTGGCACTGAAGCTTCCCCACTCGAGAAGTCCAATGTGAAGAAGGAACAGGAAGAAGAGGATGCAGATGGCAGGTGCAGTGGCTCGCTAGGCTAATCCTCCGCCTGTGGCACTGGCACACCGGGTTCTAGTCCTTGTCGGGGCGCCGGATTCTGTCCCGGTTGTTCCAGTCCAGCTCTCTGCTGTGGCCTGAGAGTACAGAGGAGGATGGCCCAGGTCCTTGGGCCCTGCACCCCATGGGAGACCAGGAGAAGCACCTGACTCCTAGCTTCTGATCAGTGCAGCACGCTGGCTGTAGTGGCCATTTGGGGAGTGAACCAACGAACCAACGGAAGGAAGACCTTTCTCTCTGTCTCTCTCTTTCTCTGCCTAACTCTGCCTGTCAAAAAGAAGAAGAAGAAGTAGATGCTGAGGCTCACCCGTGAGCACGGCCTGGGAAGGAACCAGCAGCCAAGGTGGAAAGTGCAGGTGCACGACCTCGTGGCAAACCGTGACCGGAAGTCAGGGGCCCTGGCTGAACCTCCAGGAACGCGAGCCGACTCCCAGAGCATCGGTGGCTGCTCCTGTCTCATTCCTGTTTACGATGGAGCTTCGTGAAGCAAAGAGGAACACAGCCCATCACTGGACACTAAAGAGCATCTTCTGACAATTACACGATGACGGCGGTAGGCTCGTGAGAGCGTCGCACAGCATACAGCTGAGCCAAAAAGTGAAGACAAAAGCCAGGGATCAAGTAGTGCTGTGAACACGGACGTGCGTGTGTGTTTAGCTTTGCAGGCTTGTGCGTGCCTGTGCGTGTGTGTTCGATGTTTCATTACAGCAGGGCTCGCATTGATAAAATGTTTCCGCACTATTATTCTGATGAATAGCGCCCCTTTGTTGGGAGCCTGCAGTGTCATTTCGAGTTTTCCACATTCACAAGCATGGCCGGGAGTGCCAGCTCCTTACTGGTTATAATTAAACTGAGAGGTGTGGAGCTGGCAGTGGGGCCCCCAGCACAGTCAGTGCCCAGCCCAGCCCTGTGGGGGGACATCTGTGTGGGACCCCGCAGTATCAGGCGAAACAGGGGTCGCCATTGCTCCCCGCTTGCACAGAAGCGTTGGTGTTACGAAACCCACTGCTCTGTGGCCTGCGTCTCCCAGGCAAAGGCTGAGCTGACCCAGCTCGGGGGTGGGGGAGGGTGGGTGTTTACCCTGGGCTCAGCCCCACCCGCACTCTCCGGCCACTGCCCCTCGTGGTGCAGGCCTGAAAGCTGGCGGTGGCCCTGTGGGTGGTGCAGGTCTCAGGGACAGAAATGGGAAACCTGTGGCTCGCCCGTCTCAGAGACGATTTCAACACGTGGGACTATCCGGAGCCGCAACATAGACACGGAAGTCACCCGGGCGGCCCAGACGAAAAGGGAGAGGCATCCAGGGGAACTGTCCGAGCCTCCTGGGACGCAATGTTAAGTGAGATGCACAGGGAGGAAATCGGACAGAGGATGAAACGACTGCTGTGTTTGCCGTGAGCGTCTGGCTCAGAGACAGCTGGGGGACGCCGTCTGCCTTCTGTTCCCACGTGGCTGTGACGACTTTCACAACGACACTGCACTCTACGTGTGTGTGTGTGTGTGTGTGTGTGTGTGTGAATTCTGGGTCCTCTCTTTGCACACTGCTAGGAGTGAGGGTGGACAGGGACAGGGACAGCCGGCCACCACTGACCGGGGTGCCGTGTCCCTAGGGAGCTTTCCTATGCTGTCCTCGGTGGTCACGCTGGGGCCGCCAGCTTCCAAGCCTGGACTTTCCTATTGGAGACAGAGCTCTGAGGCTGGCGCCCGAGGGGAGCCCGCCCTGGGCTCCAAGACAGCGGCCACATAAACCAGCCAATTTCCCAGACACAACCTGGGCCCCATCTGAGGCCCCCCCGTCCCACCAGAGGCTTCCATGGCCCCAAGCCCATGACCCCAGGAGAAGAGGGGCTCTCCTAAAGACGGTGGTCTGCATGCTGGCAGACCCCTTGTTGGACTCTGCCGGGTTCCATGACCGCCTGGGAGGCGCCAGAGGCTTCTCCGGCTCCCGGAGGCTCCCCCTCTGCAGATGGGTCCTGGGGCGTGGCAGGGGCTGCGTGGGTGGGGAAGCCTGGGTCTCCCAAGGCCACAGTGTCTTACTGACCACCAGCTCTGAGTGCTTTCTCTCTCTCTCTCTCTCTCTCTCTCTCTCTCTCTCTGTGTGTGTGTGTGTGTTAACTTTGTTTCCATCTGCTGGCTTCTGTCCGCCTTCCTCTCCCACCCACGTCTTGGGTCCCTGCCATCCACTCTGGGAACCCGGGGCCCACGCAGCTGGAGTGGGCAAGGCATCGGGGGAGAAGTCCGTGCTGCTCACAGCTGCCTCTGTCTGACGTTGCTCCTGCCCCATGCCGGCCTTCTACCATCTCTCACCAGTGAGCCAGGGTGGCCCAGGTCCCAGAAGGACCCCAAAGGTGAGATGCGGGTTGCGGTGGCTGCCTTGACACCCGTGGACGTCTGCACCTGCCTTTCTCCCACCAACACCGTAGGCTCTGGTGACTGTTTGAAAGCCAGAGCCTTCTCAGGGCTAGGTTTCCTGGCAGATGGAAAGCCCCGGGGCAAGAACACAAAATCAGGGGAGGAGCTGGGAGGAGAGACAGGACAGAGGAAGAAAGCGAGTTTGCATCTGGGGAAAAAAAAACCCTTCCTGGCTGCAAGTACCATTCATTCGGGCTGGCCTGGGTCTTCGTGCCAAGCTGGGGAGGGTTGGGGGGGGGGGGGCGGGATTGACAGATATGAGGTGGTGGGAGAGAGGGAAGAGCAGGAAGTGTCCTCTGTCCTCCAGTGTTGGAGTCTCCAGAAAGATCTTTAAGGCACCACCACTGGGCGGAGGTGCGGAGAGGGAGTGGGGACAGTCGGCCCAGGGACGAAGCCCGCTGTGTGCAGGGCTCTGGGAACCTGGGGCTTGCTTTCTGGAACACGTGCCCAGTGTGTTATTCTTGCCACAGCCCAGAACTGTGCTCCTTTTGCAAACGGGTGGCTCCACAGCTGTTTGAAAATCCCCTGGTGCTTAGAGACAGATGATCCAAGCCGGGTTGTGCTAACAGGTCAGCTTTGGAGCCAGGCCAGGGGTGTGACTGATGCATGCCCACAGGCCCATCCATCACTGCTCAGCAAAAAAAAAAATCCCCAAGGGGCCACCAGCCTCGCCTACAACACTGTGTGCACTGGGACATGACTGTGAAACTCCTGGAAAACAAGAGAAATGGCAAAAAAATAAAAATAAATAAAAACCCACGCACTTGGGCCCAAGAATCCACCTCACCCGCGCACAGGCAGCAAGATTTCCAGGCCTTGTCCTTTGTGGCTGGGGCTGGTTTCCTGCCGGACCATCCCTGAGGAGACTCAGGAACATTCCAGAAGCCGGGAGCCACCTCCTGGAGGGGGGAGTGGGGGGGGGGGCGTGTCCACCTCCACAGCCCCTGTACACACCTGTCACAGTGTGGCTTCCACCGGGCCTCACACAACACCCCTCATAAATCACACGCACTCGGCCAAACGCACGGCTGACAGGAATGTAGTTTTCACTTTTCCCTCAGACGCATGGCTAAGACGGCCTTGCCCAGCGCGGTGAGGGAGTGCAGTGCCGTGGGCTGGGCCAGGACAGGGCTGGGCCAGGACAGCTGGGGTGCGAGGGCGGCCTCAAACCCAGCAGCAGCAGGGGAGCCCCCAAGTCAGGAGGGAGGTGCCAGCCCCGAGATGGGGCGCCCCCAGTTGCTGCAGCTGACGAGCTTGGCTAACGCAGCATTATGCACCTGTTAAATCTGGAGAGAAAGGCCCCAAGTTCGGGCTGTTTTGCTCTAACACGCCCCATTAAATATTCCTGGAATCCACACGCAAAGGAGAGAAAAATAAACCACTTTGAAGTTCCAGGCGAGGGGTGCCCAGGCGGCTGGGGTCCAGGCACAGCTGGGCAGCTGGACAGGTGCTGAGACGTCGGGAGTGCCGGGCATCTCGGGTGTGTTTGGGCATCAGGCTGTCTTTGGAGCTGCAGGAGGAAGTGGGTGCAGCTGCCGCCTACCTTAAGGCGGGAAGGAAGAGCCGCGGGCCAAGGTGAGCCTGGGCGGTGGACTTCCTGCCAGCTCAGGCCACGCCGGGGAAAGCCAACACCCACGCGGCAGACAGCGTCACTTGACACGCAGACGAGAGAGCGAGGCCTGGGGAGGGAGAGCGGCAGCCCAGCAAGTGGCAAGCCCCCGGTCTGAAGCCCCGAGGGCCCTTGCCCTCCATGAGGCTGCCCACCAGCAAGACCCAAAATGTACCGAGACTGCTGAATCCCTCCAGTCCCCCAGGCAACCCCTGGCCCACTCTGAGCCGCTCCCCGAGAAGCAGGTGCCTGGGCCCTGCTGGTGAGGGTGTCCCTTAGAATTGGGGTGACCATGCCCTCCCACTCCCTAGGGGCTGGCCACCACCCCACGCTTCGGTTTTCCTTGTCTTTCCCTTGGCCTGTGGCCAGAGCCACTCTTTCTCAGATTCTTCCTTGAGCCAACCTCACCCACACTGCAGCTGAAGGTGCCTGCGAAACTCCCCAGAACACAGCTCCCTCTCCCTGTCTTTCCGGAACACAAATCGTATTAGCTTCTCCCCTGCTCCTGACGGTGTTAGGGTTGATGGGGCCAGCTGCTCACAGCAGCCGGCCCCAGGGTCTTAGGATGTCAGATGAGAACCTCAGAAGTGGGGCCCAGCCCCAGGGCCTCCACCTGCTGGTAGCCAAAGCAGATGTCCATTTTTTTTAGTGTCAGTCTCTCAACTATAATGAGCTGTATTGTGTTTCCAGCCCCGGGTATCAACAATCTTGAAGTAAAATATTCAGGAGAGAGAAACACGTGGAGCCAACAATCTCCTCTCACCAGCAGCTCGAATGCTTCTCTCTGGTCGCTCCAGCAGAGAGGAGCCCCACCCCGGGTCGCCTCCTGACCCTGGCTCTCCTGCTGAGGCTTCGTCCTGGGCCGGGCCAGCTGGAGTTCCCAAGAAAGTCTAAACCAAGGAGCATTTTGGGAGCCCCAGAGACAGGACGGAGGCACAGGCCCTGAGATGGAGCTCTCCCAGCAGAGGATTATGCGTCTGTTCAATCTGGAGATTTAACACTTCCTCACAGCATTTCTACGTTTCCAGCAGCCCCTGCACCAGCTCTCACTACAGCCAGCGCAGGTAACTGATGCACCCCCATCTCCGTGGTCTCCGTCCTGCAGTGGGCAGGGTCTTCCCCTGCTCCTGCCTCTGGCTCAGATCCCTGTGGTCTCCGTCCTGCAGTGGGCAGGGTCTTCCCCTGTTCCTGCCTCTGGCTCAGATCCCTGTGGTCTCCGTCCTGCAGCTGCCTGCCTGTAGGTGCTGTGGTGCCATAGTTCTGGCTTTGGAGACAGATTAATTGGAAGTCAGCTTTGGTCTCAGCCTAAGCCTCATTTTCCCCATCTGCCACGGGTGAGTAGGGAACCATCCCTGGACATTAACTGGGGTGTTTTCTAAAGCCCCACATATTGGGCACGTGCTCGCCAGAGTCTTCTAAAATTGAATGGCTTAATGCTATTGGTTAATGGATTAAGAGTGGAAAGTTGATTGAATCTTGCTTCTAGGAGGTGGGCCCAGCAGGGGGTCTTTAGGTCACCGGGGCTCACCTTGGAAGACAGTTCTGGGGAGAAGGTTCATGATGGAAAGCAAGTTAGGCCCAGCCTCACTCTCTGCTTGTTGTCTCCTTATGTAACCATTCCTGCACACGTGCTCGGCCATTGCCAGCTTCGACTTCAGACTAACAGGGCCATGACCCTCCAGCCATAAACCTGCTTTGCTCTTATGCAGCTCCTCTCAGATATGTTTAAGTAGGGAAATACTTTACGGGGTTGCTGTGATAAAAACGTGGAGATGATGTCCTGGGAACCTCAGCTGGCAAACAGTGGGTGCTCAATTCATAGGAGCCCTGGGATCTACAGCCTCCTTGCTCTTCCTTTCATGCTGGCCAATAGCAGTTACCCATGGTGTGAGGTCCATGAGCCTAAGCCTAGCCAGAGAGCTGCTGCAGGTCCCCTGAGAGTCGTGACGTGCAGAGCATCGATGGTGGGTCACCCTGTGCAGGACAGAGTCCAGCCCATCCTTCTAAGAAAGACTGAAGTTTTACAACTAAATGAATATGCCTAAAAAGCATCGAGGAGGGTAGACACCAAAATAGTAACAGTCTTGGAGTTATGAATCTTTCTCTTTGTTATGTATTTATCTACCCCGCCCCACCAAATGAGCATGCATTGAGTAACAACAAAAAATGAATCCATGTATTATAGAAATCTCCATGCAATATGGACCTTACATTCGAAGCACCATCTGGGATTTGCATGTCAAAGAATCATGGTTTCCAGCTGCAGAGGGCTGTGGCCATCATGTGGAAGGAATTAGGGGAGCTGAATGTGTCCCCTCTGTAGGAGAGTTGCCATATTGAGAGAGGGCCAAAGCCACTCCCAAGAAGCAGCTTTCATAGCCTGTCCACGAGAGAGGGTTTGGGAAACTGATGACATTATTGCTTAAGACAAATTAGCCATTAGATACACAAGCATTTTAGATTCTTATTTGTGGATAGTAAATCACTTTTTTTTTTTTAAAGAAAACTACATTTGGTAAGCTCTGTGTTTAAAAGAATATTCCAGGAAAACTTTGATAAAAACAATAAGTTTGGCCTTTCAAACTCTCACTTCCTTGTGTCTATTTTATAAATGTGAACATTCGTTGAGTTTCTCTTCTTGACACAAGACATGCCTCCACTCACCAGTGAAAACTGGGGCTATCGCGACAAATGCCACCATGTTTATTTCAGGCTAACACTGATGCTGTGGCTTCCATCTTTGGCACAAGCTTCCTGGAACACACCACCGCCAGAGAGGTGATGACATTTCTGTGTCTATAAAAGCGCAAGATGCAGCTGTGTGGGGTAGTTTCCCATCAGGCCTGCTTCCAGCCAAGGCGATTGACTAAATTAACGGGTGACAGCCTTCAGTTCTGCAAGTCTATCACATTTGTTGTTGGGAAGCGTAGTCTTGTTTTTGTTATTCCTTATTCCTCTGAGGAAGAGATTGGAGACACATTTGGTTTGAATCATCTTAGCATAAAAAGCAACCAACTCAAAGTGCCAAAGATTCAAAATAAGAGTTATGAGTCATAATAGAAGTAATCGCTGCAAGAGACAGTAATCTCCTCAAACGAACACAATCTAGACTCAAACTAAAATGAAATAGGTTTTCATCTATTTACCAATGAAAAATTTTCATTGTAAGCTAGTTAATGTGAAGGATTGGTTAATTTAGCTGCTCAACCATATCATCAACAACCCAAATTCTTTTAGCCTTTATACTCTGCTACCTCTAAAATTTTGCTCTTCTCCTCATGGTCACAGGATGATTGTCACAATTTAGAAACATTACATCCTCAAAAAGAAATGGCCAATCGCCTGTTCCTCCATCAATCACTGATTTTAAAAAATGGACTTATCCTGAAATGAACCATGAATCCCTGCCCGGGGCTGAGGAAGGGAACTCCTTTCTTCAAAGTAATGTTCATAATACTTGAGCAAACTTGGGGTTTGGTAAGAAGGAAGGAGGAAAGACTGCATGGTGGATTATTTATATGAAATGCAGGCACAGAGACAGGGATGAGATTTATAACTGACTATTTGCTAGAAGGCAAGGAGAAATTCATTTACAGTTTTAGCACAGAAATAATTCAAACCTGAAATTCTATACCCAGCCAAACTTGCACTCACACAGGAGAGAAAAAAAAATTCAGATTCAAGTAGGAAGATCATGAAGTTAATCTTCCATAAGCCTTTGAAGACTTTTTTAAAAAAATATTTAAAAGATATATTCCATCACAGCAAAATAGAAATCCACATTAAAAAAAATCTGTGACCAAGGAAAAAATGAAATTAACCCAGGAATGCAACAAAAATGAAGCTTGGCTGGAAATTCTGCAGCAAAGTTGGGAAACAAGAGGTTGAAATTAAAATGAGTAATATCAGAGAATTCCACCATGTGTGTCTTCAAAATGCAAATAGTTTCCATTATGCAATTCTATAACTAGCAACCTAGAAAATATTGTTCAGATGAACTCATGTAGGTTTTTTTTTTTTCTGTCAACACTACAAACAAAGCAATGAGAAACTCCAGGGAAAATAAATGACTACACAGCATCATAGTATAGATATGAAGCAGAATCACACATGACCTGACGTCGAACAGTTGACTAATTGTAAAAAGAACCCACTGGGTCATGAAGTCTACAAAATTTCCCTCCCAGCAGCCCAATATAGTGGAATAGAATCAGATTTCCTTCGCTATGGATTTAATTATACTGGGGCAGGGTCTATCAGTAGATGATAGTTATGCCATGTAATTTTTCAAGTGCTGTTTTTGGTTTATGGCTATGCAAGCTGTGCATTGAGAAATTAAGGGGGATTAATTTTCTGATCAAAAACTTTCAGGTTCCTAAATAGAATTGCCTAATGTAATGATAATTAATCAAAATGTCAAGGTTATAAGTCTCAAGATGAAAAGGTTAACAGTTAACAGAAGTTGAGAAAGTTGAAGTAAAAAAAAAGGATAATATGAAAGTCTGTTAATTTCTCATTTATTTAGGGAAGGCAGTGAATAAATATAGTCTGAATTTTATGGATTTAGAAATAATGATTTAACAATGACCAACATAGCAGCAATGACTATCCATAGGCCCAACCTCTGATCTACGTGCCATTTTATTCAAAGTGATCAGAACTCCTTAGAGAAATGGTGAACCCAGCCCTGGGGCAGAAATGCGTCACATGGGTCTGTAACATTAACTCATACCAGAAAATGAGGATGATGCCAAGGACTCCTGGAACCAGGTCAAGAGGACTTGGGATGAACTTGAAGAAGCATTCAGTGGCCAAAGGCAGGACAGTTTGAACAGGAACTGAAATGAAATCGAGTATATGAGCTTGTCATAGTACTGAAATAAAAAGTTCAGTGGTTACCATGGAGCATATTAGGGAGTCAACTCATTGTTATAAAAATTGGCAGTTCAAGAACTTTTAAAGTAATTAAGAGAACCAAGCAATGATTTCTGCTTTTCTTGTTCCAGAAATTTCTTTTTACAGAAGTATTCCAGCTATTAAGGGGAAAAGGACTGAAAGAATTTCACTCCCTCCAATAAATCAAGGCATCTAGCCAATGACCGTCAAGCACTACTGGAATGATGTGAAGAGAGAAAACGAAGCAGGTGCACCTCTGGATGGAAGATAACAAGCTATGTGTAAGGCATTGCCTGCTGGAAAAATCAAATCTTGATCCAAGCATGTCTCTAGATCTAATTACAAAATGACAGGAAATATATAAGGGTTAGAAGAACACATTAAATGGCATCACTGAGATAGCATCATCCAAATCCATGCGGCAGAAAACAGAAGTCAATTTCTTCAACAAATTACATTGCAGGGGCAGGCATTGTGGTGCAGGAGTTGAGAGGCTACTTGAATACTGGAGTCCTCTGTCTGCTCCGGATGCTAGCATACACCCTGGTAGGCAAAAGATGACAGCTTAAGCAGTTAGGTGCCTCCCACCTATGTGGGAGACCTAGATTGAGTTCCTAGTGCCTGGCTTGGGTCTGTTCTAGCCCCACTACTCTCTCTCTCCCTCTCTCCCCTTCCCCTCCCTCCCCTCTCTTGCTCCCTCTCTCTCTCCACTTGTCTCTCCATCCACCTTCAAAAAATGAAATAATTTTTTCGCAAAAGTTACATTCTAGTCATACAAAAAAGAAGGGTGAGGGACCTATAGATTTAAAGAGGCTGAGGAGGGCCGGCGCCGTGGCTCAACAGGCTAATCCTCCGCCTTGCAGCGCCGGCACACCAGGTTCTAGTCCCGGTCAGGGCGCCAGATTCTGTCCCGGTTGCTCCTCTTCCAGGCCAGCTCTCTGCTGTGGCCCGGGAGTACAGTGGAGGATGGCCCAAGTGCTTGGGTCCTGCACCCCATGGGAGACCAGGATAAGCACCTGGCTCCTGCCTTTGGATCAGCGCGGTGCGCTGGCCGCAGCGTGCTGACCACGGCGGCCATTGGAGGGTGAACCAACGGGAAAAGGAAAACCTTTCTCTCTGTCTCTCTCTCTCACTGTCCACTTTGCCTGTCAAAAAATAAAAAAATAAACAAAAAGAGGCTGAGGAGACATGCTGATCAGCTGGAGCATCAGGATTTTGTTTAGATTCTGATTTGAAAAAAAGTGGGAAAAAAAATGACACAGTGAAAGTTCAACAGTAGCTGGTTATTAAGGAGTTAGTGTAAATGTTTTGGATGTGGTAATAGCATTGAGATTGTGTGTTGTTTTAAAGAGATCTTCTTTTAAACAAACCCTGCTGGGATGCACAGGTGAAATGATACAATGTCTGTGATTTACTTCAAAATAATCAGTAGAGAAAAATAAAATAAAATAAAATAAAAAAATAATCAGTAGAGGCGAGCAAGTGCAGACGCCAATGACACGTGAGCAATTCTGAGTTCAGACTCGAATCTGGCTGCTGTGTAGATGGGGCTTCCGACACGCTTCTCTCCACATCTGTCTACACTTGCAGGGTTTTGTGTTAAGAAATTTGAGAAGATCAAGGTCTAAGTATGTGATTTAAAGCTGGAAGTTAACCCAGAAAAACCCAGCAGCATAACAGAATTCAGAAGTTAGGGGCAGGGAGTTGGTGGAGCTGGTGGATTGCACACTGCCCCTTCCTTCTGTGAGAGGATGTCCCAGGCTCTGCTGATGTTGGGGAAGTTCAAGACACAGATCAAGCACAAGGGAGATAGGCACCAGAAATGTTTTATTTATTGAAGGGAGGGGAGGAGGACAAAGGAGGCCTTCCCTTCCTGTATTATTTTATTTTGTATTGTGTGATGCTTTTAATGTACCCATATATTGATCTTATTACGGTAAAATACACACGATGTAGCGTGTACCACTGCAACCATTTTTAAGCGTATAATTCACACGTTTAAGTGTACAATTCGGTGGCATTACATACCCCACGTCTCCCCATCTGCCATTCATTTCCAAAACTTTTTCATTAACATTCAGACAGAACCTCGTTTAACAGTCACTCCCCATTTCCTGGCTTGCACAGCCCCTACCACCCACTGCTCTGCTTCCTGTCTCTATCAGTTTGCCTCTTCCAAGGACCTCGATACGTGGGATCATACAACGCTTGTGCTTTGGTGTCTGGGTTACTTCAGTTAACATAATGTTTTCATTTCCTTTGCATTGCAATAAAGCGTACACAGCACAGGATTCCAATTCGCCATTTTACGCATTTGACAGTGTACAAGTTCTGTGCCATAAATAGACTTAACTGCTGTGCAACCATCACCACCATCCGCCTCTAAACCTTTTTCATCTTCCCGTTAAATGGAAACTATGTAGCCATGAAACAATAGCTCCCCATGGCCCTCTCCTCTCAGCCCCTGGCATCCATGATTCCACTTTCTCCACCACCCTAGGGGGCTCCTGTAAGCGGAATCTTACAGTATTTGTCCTTTTGTGGTTGGCTGGCTTCGCCTACTGTTTTCGAGGTCCATTCACGTTGTAATGTGCATCAGAATTCCCTTTCTTTTTAGGGCTGCTTGATTTGGTGCACCCACTCCAAGGCTAAGTCCTTTTACTTGATTCGGTGCACCCACTCCAAGGCTAAGTCCTTTTACTTGATTCGGTGCACCCACTCCAAGGCTAAGTCCTTTTACTTGATTCAGTGCACCCACTCGAAGGCTAAGCTCTTCCAGACACGCCTCCACAGATTCACCCAGAAGTGATGTTTAATCATATATCTGGGCAGCCCATGGCTCAGTCAAGCTGACACATAACATTAACTGTCTTGTTAGTCCAGTCCTTGTGCACTTGGCAGCTATGTACATCTTGAACCACATTTAATCTCCAAATAAACAATAACAAGCTCATAATTCTGCCTGTGGTGATACAATTACCCCGAGTACAACCAAAAACGCTCTAATCCTCCCCAGGAGAGGCAGTAAAGTCCTTGAGTGACATTTGCTCTTCTCCTTCAAACCTCCTTAAAAATTATGATGAAAAATTAGCAAGAATTCAATACTAAACATAAAACCCACAAGCTACCTTAAGTTATATGATAAGGTAAGAAGGACATGAAGAAAGATATTTCCATGCATGTACACACACGCATACATAATTATATTTACAAAAACAGATGGACTAGCCATGGGGGTCACAGGGCTTGTTTCTGTAACTGAGCACATGGCCACAGCTGGTATTTATAACTGCCTTCTCCACTTCCCACTCCCTTTGCTCTCAGCAAGTGCCGCAGTTGGTCATGGCTAGTGGAGGGATCCACGCCTTCATTCCTGAAGCATCTGTGCCCTTGGTAGTTAGAAGTCCTGCCTGGGCTGCGTTGTTAAAGGTTTCCATTGACGTTAATCCCGAGGCATGGCAATAAGTAAAATGTCAGTCTTAACTTTCAGGTCAATAGAATCATTGTTGAGTCTCCCAGGGGCAGTATTCTTCTCTTTGGAACGAAGATCTCTAGGCCAGCAAAGTTGTAGGGAGAGGAAGCAAACGCTTTGCTAGTGTCACGAGGAGTACACAAGTGGTGCCACTCCTGTTTCCACCCCTTGACTCCTAGACCTATGAATCCTGGCCATGGGAGAAGCAGCCTCACATCCTGGGCAGATTCAGACCACACCCAGCCATCTGGAAACCCCGCCCTAGTCCTGCAAGGTACTGCCACGTAGTTGATGCTATAACTGAGTCTTTCAAAGGCCATTCCACTGCTCTACAAAACCAGCTGCTTCAGGATATTGGGGAACATCGTACGACCAGTAAATTCCATCAGCTTGGATGTTCTGCAACTCTTCCTTTGCTGTAAAGTAAGCTCCTTGATCGAAGCAATGTTGCATGGAATGCCGCGGTGGTGGGAAAGCCATCCTCTAAGTCCACGGATGGTAGCTTCGGCAGAAGTATGTGCTCAAGGAAGGCACATCTGTTTGCAGAATAAGTGTCTCTTCCGATAAGAACAAAGCAGTTCCTCTTTCATGATCTATGTGACCCAATGGAATCAGCTCGCCACCAGGTAGCCGCTGATCACCCCCCAAGGAACCATCCCATATTGGAGAAGCAGCAGTGGCTGTAGCCAGGCCACCCCTGCTGAGTGGAAGTCCGTTAGCTGGGCCCATGCACAATCTCCATCCATGTCCACTTGCTTCATGGGCCCATTGAGCAATGGTAGGAGTGGCTGGGGAAGGAGGCACTCACACGGGACACCAGTATCTTCATGAGTTTATTCCATCCACACGATTTATCCATGCAGATCCTCCTTGGTCTCCATGACCTCCTGCAGGGTCCAGTCCCTGGCACGTTCTACCCAGACTTCGTAGGTATCTGTGAAGCAGCCCCTGCAGCATTAGGGAACAATCCCTTTGTTCCATAGCAGGGATGACACCCCTCCATTTCCCTGACTGAGCCGTGCTGTGTCTTGACCCCAGATCTCGAGTTAAATACACATCATCTCACAAAGCATCACCTGGGGACCAGGTGAGGGCTTCACGGTCTCCAGCCATTGGTACTGTGATCCTCCTGGCCACAAAGAAGGAATCATCCAGAAGGTCCTACTGCAGGCTCTGGTTGCCGCTTCTTCCCTAACCAGCTCCTGACTTTAGCAGAAGGGACTTTCCAGAACTTCGCACATCCACCCTCCTTACAACTGAATTTGGGCTTAGCTTTCAGTGTCTCCCACTGTCAAGGATATGAGGTGCCCTTTAGATCCTTCACATGGTGCCAGAATTGACATTATTTTCTTTCCCCTGGGTCTCTCTTACCCTGTATCTCCAAATCTCCAGAGCTATTGCATGCATGGTACCCCAGCCCCTTATTCCTGTAGCTTCTCTCCATCCCCAGCAGTCAGAGACTTTTGCAACGTTGGAAATCACCACTGTTGGCTGGCAATGATGCAACTCCAGAAGCCAATCATCAGTGTCTGCTCCCAAGGCCTCTTGTGGCCCCAGTGGCTTTAGGCTGATCCCTGCACAAGCAGATGCAGAGACAAAGGTATGGATGCAAGTGGCTTGTTTGGCAGGTAGTCCCAAAAGCATCTCCATAGGGTTAGGAAGTGAGATGGGGAAGGAAAGGAAGGCCCTAAAGGAGGGTACCTGGCAATGTGCCATTTTGGGCAACTTGGGCGCCATCTTTGATTCCTGGGAGACACTGTTGAACATGTTGAAGTTCACTGAGTCATGTTGAACATGGCTCAGGGGTGAACAGGCCAGGACATCTCTCCTCCAACTTCACTTGCTCCTGGAGAGCATCACCCCTGCCTGCCCCATGGGCAGCTGAGAGGAAGTACTGAGGCCAAGGGTGGCAGGGATTGGTAGCAGATGCTGTGAGCACACTGGATGCCACCAGTGTTGAAAGTCGGGGCAGATCAGTGACAGCATTGACTGCACTAAAAAGGCATGTCTCAGCCTGGACAGAGGTACATCAGCAACCCAACATGTGCGGGGCATGAGAGTGAAGGTCATTTCCTGAAGGCTGCACGTGGTCACATAGCCAAGTGTACAGCCTCAACGGAGATGTGGGCCAGGGCAGGTGAATGCAGAGGAGTAGCCATGCTGAAAATGAAATGCAAAGCAGTCTCGCAAGCTAAGGGGGCCACAGTGGTGCCCCGAGAACCTGACTCTCACATGCGTGAAGCAGAGTACCCTAAAGAAAGCAGACGTCCTCAAACGTGCCTTATTCATCTCCAGCCTGCCAAGGACCAGCCTTGGCTGGAAGATGGTCAAGCTGATAATGACTTTGCATGAGCAGGCTCCACATTTCATCCCATCAGCTGAGCCCAGGGCTTCCAGAGGTCTCATTAGAAAAGAAATCAATTTGCACATAACAAAAGCCAGTCGTCATGCCCACACAGCATCAAAACAAGTGTTTCAACCAATTCACTAAAAAAAAACTCAGCTGGCTCAGTAGGAAAATCAGTCAATGAAAACGATAGTTTAAGTCTCTGCACAATATGAGAAGCAGCCTGATTGTGCCTCCAGAGAGAATATTTCATTCTTCAACCAGCTACACTGATGTTGGCTGGCGCAAGCAAGGTTGGCATGAACTCAGGGCCACCGCCCAGCCCAGGAGCTGCTGCAGGGAGACATGGCTTCAGCTTGGAATAAGCCAATTGTAAATCATTGCTAGGCACCCACAGGACTGAGAGCCAGGGAGAGAGAGCCCTGGGTGGTGGTGCTGTATGGTCAGCTCCTGTCCTTGATCCTGAAGATGCAGCACTGGAAAGTTATGGATCTGGAATATGGCTCCCTGAGAAGACGTGACTCATCCCTGACTCAGCCACTGGCAGCAGGGGCCAGCATTATCCGTGAGACCCAGCACAAAAGAAAGGACAAAGCCCCTTCCTCAAGAACGTGATTGAGCATTCCAAGATGGTCACAGATAGGGCCATTGCTGTGGCATAGTGGATAAAGCTGCCACCTGTAGCACAGGCATCCCATGTGGGCGCTGGTTCCAGTCCCAGCTGCTCCACTTCTGATCCAGCTCCCTGCTAATGCACCTGGGAAAACAGCACCCATGTGGGAGAGCCACACAGAGTTCCAGTTGCCTGGCTGTGACCTGGACCAACTCTGGCCATTTGGGGAGAGAACCAGCATATATATATATATATATATATATATATATATATATCTCATTCTGTAACTCTGCCTTCCAGATAAATAAAAATCTAAAAATGGTGACAGTAGGGCACTAGACCAAGTGGGGTCCTTGGATGAAGGCATGGGTCACACCCCTGGAAGCTGGCCTTAGTACCAGGCAGCAAGGGGGGATGCTGAGAGTGGGACAGAGAGTAGCAGCCACAGGTTTGGTCCTCACCCTGCCACGTATTTGCTGGGCTACTACTGATTATCACTTAGCTTCTTTGGGCCAGGTTCCCACAGCTCAAAAACCTAAGACAGGACAAGAGCAGAGGAAAATTTAAGACTTCATATCTAGTTGGCTCTTCATAAGCTAGGTCTTTTAGAAATTAATGTTTCCATAACTATATGTCCTGAGAGAAAGGGGGGGGGGAGGAAGAGGAGAGAGATTTTCCATCTTCCGATTCACTCCCCAGATGACTGCAACAGCCAGCTCTGAGCTGAATCGAAGCCTGGAGCCAGGAACTCCATGCTGGTGTCCCACACATGCAGCAGGGGCCCAAGTACGTGTGCCGTCATCTGCTGCCTTCCCAGGAGCATTTGCATGACCCGGCTCAGAAGCGGAGCAGCAGGGACTCTAACAGCACTCTGATGTGCACCCTGGTGGTGCAAACAGTGGCTTACCATGCTGCACCACAACGCCAGCCCCTCCTATTACAAATATTGCATGCACTCCCTTTGGTTTTCAGAAAACACAAATAGTATTGTTCATCATTGTTCTATACATACAGTTTTGTCTTAGTGAAAATAGCCAAAAGAACTTTCAATTAGTCCTATTAATACTAAAAAATATACCACAATTTTTTTTTTGAAAAATGGCAACATCATAAGACCTACGTCTACCATGTCTTCAATGCGGTCAACTGAAAGAGAAAACACATTGCTGTCTGGCTAAAATAATTACATCATTTTAGTTACACTCACACATCAGCAGTCTGGTTAGTACAGGCAGTTATAAAATACATTAGAATAGCCGTTGCAGAATCCTAGGAGTCTTCCTCCAAGAAGAAACAATGTGTTCTATAAAACTTGGGTGGACAGGATTAGAGCAAGATAGCATAGCCGTGCCTATCTAGCCGTTCCCCAGCCATGCCTCACCCATGGGCCCTGTTCCTTGGAACTCCAGAACCCTTCACATAACAGAGAATCACTAGCGAACTGGAGCAAGCTAAGGATTAGTCATCAAGCATTCTATCTGTGGCTTTTTGATTCAAGGAGGAAAAAAGGTAGACAGTCAAGTTGGAGGAACACGAATTAGTTGATGGAAAGCAATGTGACCCATTAAGGTAAGATTAATCATGTTTGGGGGATTAATCATATTTCCATGCCCAGAGCACAAAATGCATGGATGGATTCTGTTCGAAAGTGCACGCTAGTCTTTCTGGCGGAGCTGACAGCTCTCCACAGCAAGCCAGCATGTTCACGTTAGAAACAGCGGTGCACAACGCATGGTGGTTTGTGCAGGGAAAAACAATTGCCTGTTTTCCGCCTAACTCTCCTAAGTGGTTCTGAGTGGTTCCTTTGGGTGGTGTTTCCTTTTATTTCAGTGAGGCTGCAAGGGGTGAGAAAGGCTTAGGTTCACCCCGGGCCGACCAACGCCCCCCGCCCAGGCGACCAGGCGTCTGAGTCCCTGGGGAGGTGAGGTCCTTACCTGACTGTGGCAGAGACAGAGGCATTTCACGTAGCCTGGGAGGAGAAAGCAAGACCCGGCGAGCCTTAAGCATCACAGACAAGGGGTGAGAAGGAGCAAATGAGTTGGGAAGGTGTCCTGGTTGGGTTGGGGTGGGCAGTGGGGCAGGAGAGTTTTGTGCCTAGGACTTGACCCAGGAGCAAACGCATTGGCTGATGGATTTGCCAGCAAGGATGGAGTCCCATGGGCTGGCTGGACCCCAGATGATACGTGGTTATTGGGCATCTTTCGTTCAGTCTTCTCGAGAGCCTGCCCCGTGAGCTGGGGCCTCCTGCTGCCAGCTGCATTGTGGGAAGTGGAGAGCAGCCCTGTGGGGGCACAGTCTCCACACCTCAGCCCGGAGGCCCCGTCCCACAATCCAGCAGCACCAGTGTGCTGGCCTGGAACAGATCTGCAGCCGGTCTGGCCTCCAGCTTTTCACTGTCCATGCACAAAGCCCCACCCCAACCCCTACAGACGCATGGGAGGCGTGCACAGCCCCAGATCTGGCAGGGGCTGCTAATGCCCTTGCTGTGTTTTCTTTTTCCTTTAGCTCCGTGGCCACCTCCCTCATGGATATTACCTGTTCCCAGAGGTACGCGCTTCCCAGAATACTCTGCCCAGCAAGCAGCCGTGGCATTTCCTATGAGCACATGAGTTTTACTACCCTCTTCCTGCTACACAGATCTTGGATACATTTATGTGGGTCTTGTAAACGCTGAAGATAAGGCATGGAATGCGGCTCCGATCCCCTCCCTCCCTTCCTCCAATTTTTGTCCTCTTAATACAGGAATAGGCCAGACCCCACCCATTATAACGGAATGCGCTCCCATCAGAATTGGAAAGAAAATCCAAACCATCCTGCCAGGGCCCTTGGAAATCCAGACTTTGCCGCAGGGCGTGCAGAGTGTTCTGTGTTCTACTTTTAGGTGGGAAAAAAAAAATAGAAGGCATCAGGAAAAACAGTTCAACAAAACATTTATTTCTGGTCAGAGAATTTAAAAAATAAAACATTTTTAGCAGCTTTTGGGCGTCAGGTAACATCGTGAATTTATGCTTTGCATCTCCCCACTGTCCAAGCCTTGAGGTTACTGATGGATTTGTTTTTCTTTCCATAACAAAGACAGGGCTTCAGTGAGAACCAGAGTAAACGTGTCCAAGAAGAAGTGGGACAAACACAGAATGGTGGGCGTAGGTGTCGACCCAGGGCAGGAGGGGTGGGGCTCGGCCATGGGGAGACTTTCCTGGGAGGCACCAGGAGGCTTTTGAGTAAGGAAGTGGCAGGGGTGTGGAATGCGGAGAATAAGGAAGGCAAAGCCAGCCCCTGCCCAGGAACCAGAACCCCCGCCCAGCAGCAGGTGCCATCTCAGGTGCATGGGGCCACAAAATTCAGGAGGCTGAAATACACACACACACGGAGGCACAGACACACGCAAGCATATGTAAAAACATACATATGTATGTGCAGACACATGGATACACAGGCACAGGTGAACACATGCACAAATATGCGTGTAATATGTATGTGCACAGGGACACATGCACACTCATGAAACCCATGTGTGCACACATGTATATACACGTATGTATTACCCACACACACACCAGGAGATTTAGAGAAGTCCACAGAGGGGCGGGCGTCTGCCCGGGCAGTTAAGACGCCTGCATCCCATATCAGTTCTAGCTTCCTGCCATGGGGGGCAGCAGAGATGGCTCCAGTGGGGTCCCTCCCACCAGTGTGGGAAGCCCAGATTGCCTTCCTGCCTCACAGCTTTGGCCTGGCCCAGCCCTGGCAATCACCAGTATTTGGGAAAAAGCCAGCAGATCAGTTCTCTCTCTCTCTCTCTCTCTCTCTCTCTCTCTCTCTCTCTCTCTCTCTCCCCTCTTTGCCTCTCAAATAAATATAAATAAATAAAAATATTTTTAGTTCATGGAAAGTGAAATAAAAGATAAATTGATTTTGGTGCAAAAACTTTCAAAATCCATGCATAATGTTTTTCATAATATGCACATTTTATGAATTTCATGAAGACTGTGTATGTGTGTGTGTGTGTGCGTGTGTAAGAGATTGAGATCACAACCAATTCCTGAGCCTGGTGACTTTCCAAACAGAAGTGCTAAAGGAGGAGCTCCCACAGATAGCGGAAAAACACTCCTTGTGAACACATATAGAATAATAATAATAATAATAATAGACGCCACCCACCTCAAGGTTAATTTACAACATGGACCTTAAGTTCCTGAATAGGGGCTGACACTGTGGCACAGCTGGTAAAGCTGCCATCTGCAGTGTGGGCATCCCATACAGGTGCTGGTTCGAGTCTCAGCTGCTCCACTTCCTATCCAGCTCTCTGCTACAGCCTAGGAAGGCAGTAGAAGATGACCCAAATCCTTGAGCCCCTGCACCCATGTGGGAGACCCAGAAGAAACTCCTGGCTCCTGGCTTTGGATTGACACAGCTCTCCGGCCATTGCAGCCATCATGGAATTGAACTAGTGGATGGAAGTTCTTGCTCGCTCTCTCTGCCTCTCCTTCTCTCTTTGTGTAACTCTGACTTTCAAATTGTGGTGGAATGAGAAGGCCATGCCAAGATGGCCACTTCAACAGAGCCTGCCTGGCAACAGGCTGTGATTGGTTAGAGCATAAACTGCCCCTTGACCGGATTGGCTGCCTTGGCTATATAAGCTGCTTTACCAACTGAAATAAACGAGTCTGAGGGCTGCTTGCCTCTGGCCTGCTTTCACCCGCCTCCTGGTGTCTGTGTGGTAACGCTGTGCCTCTTGCCCCCACCACGCTCCTCCTCTTAGAACGAATCCACAGAAACATCAAAAAATAAATAAATAAGAAAACTGGTACACTAAATGAAAATATTAAGTATTCATTTAAAAAAATTCCTGAATACACAAGGGAACGCTTAACCATAAATATCCATGAATAGTTACAAAACAAAGGTAAGAAGTGAGGTTGCAGTTAACACAGCATTTAAGACACTCAAGTTCCACACCAGAGTACTTGTGTCAACAGCTGCTCCCGACTCCAGCTTCCTCCCTGGGAGGCAGCACATGACGGCGCAAGGGCTTGGACCCCTGCCGCTCATGTAAGAGACCTGGGTGATGCTCCTGGTTCCTGGCCCCAGCCTGACCCAGCCCTGGGTGTTGTTAGCATTTGGGGCATGAACCAGCAGGTACAAACTCACTCACTCACTAGCTCACTCACTCTCTATTTTCTGCCTTTCAAATAAATATTTTTTTAAATACTAGAGGATAAATAAAGAAGAAAAGACTATTTTTAAAGATTTATTTGTCTATTTGAAAGGCATAGTTACAGAGAGGCAGAGGCATACAGAGAGAGAGAAAGAGGTCTTCCATCCACTCGTTCACTCCCCAGATAGCTGTCACAGCCAGAGCTGTGCTAATCCGAAGCCAGGAGCCAGGAGCTTCTTCCAGGTCTCCCACGTGGGTGCAGGTCCCAAGGACTTGGGCCATCTTCTACTGCTTTCCCAGGCCATAGCAAAGAGCTGGATTGGAAGTGGAGCAGCTGGGACTCGAACCTGTGCCCATACGGGATGCCAGCACTGCTACATACTGGCTATGCCACAGCGTCAGTTCCATTTTTTAAAAAAAGATTTATTAAGAAAAGATTATCATGAAATGGATCAATTAAAACTCTTGGGAAAGGGGAATCTACCAGCTGGGGACATACCCAGCACTGCTCTCCCACACGGAGCAGCCACGGAGGACCCGGGGCAAAGTCCATGATCAGATGTAGGAAAAAGATCTGTGGCCAACAAAGGCAGTCTTGAATGTGTGTGTGTGTGTGTGTGTGTGTGTGTGTGTGTGTGTGCAAGATGACATGTGGGGAACAGAAGAGGAGGAGGCAGTGAGGGAAGGGGGGGGAGAGGGAGAGGGAGAGGGAGGGAGAGAGGCAGAGGCGCCAAGGGTTGTGGAAGGCAGTGGTACCTGGCACCCTGCCCCAGCCCTGCCCCTCACCAGTGCCAACAGCAGCATCACTGAGTCTCAGGGGAGTTCCGTGGCCCTCTGTGTCCCGTTCCGGGAGGACGGCCACACCCACTCTGGGGTTGTGGGAGGGAAGCAGACATTCTCTGTGGGCTGCTCGGCTCTTGGGAAGTACAACATACCAGGCAAGAGCACCGTCACCACTTTGTTTACAGTCTTCCCTGTAATGAGAAACACCAAGACTCGGTGCCCGCCATCTTCCCCTGAGACCAGACGGGTACTCTCTGGATATTCAGGTGATAAAAATACCACATGGTCAGGCTACGGCTGACCATGGCCATGGCCGTGGCTGTGGCTCCTCCCGCTCTGGGGCTGGCCAGCTCACAACAGCTAGGGCGAGCTCCATGCAGAGGGACAGACTGACGTTCTGCTAGCTCACTTGACAGGAGAAAAATGCTTCAGGATGACTTAATCCTTTTACTCCCCAGGGTCTCCCTGCTAAGTGCTCCCTCTTAATTCAATAGAAACGCATCTGTGTTAATAACTGTCTCTGGCCGCTCCCACTGGCCAGCCATCATCTGAGAAACCAAATACTTACCTCTGCTCTCCCTGCCCACTCTCGGGGGACATGACACTGGGGCCGGCACTGGGAAGGGCGCATTTGCAGGAGTCGATACCCTCCCCGCCATGGGGAAATCGGAACCCTGATTAAATAAAACCCGGCAGGATTCGATTTGCCAGCTTGAGCAGGACCAGAAACACCTGTGCCTGGAGGGGTGGGGGAGGGGCAGAGGATCAGCGACCAAGAGGCAAAGACTTGACTTTGACTTCACTGTGGCCAAGGTGGCCCTGGCGCCAGAACTGCAGGAGCATCCTTCATCTAAGAGAATAAACTGACAACCTCTGTCTTCTTTGTTTACCTGCAAACCTTCACAACGAAATGAAATATTCCAAACACCCCAGACAACGGATGCTCACGTTGGCCCATTTAAATCTCTTAAACATTCTAGACAGGACCAACACCCTCCTCCAAGGCATCCCCCAGTGGCTTCCTCCAAGACAGTTAACCTGCAGGCTTTTCTTCGCTCCATATCCAGTAGATTTCCGTTAAGCATGTACTACTGATCGCTTTGAAACTCACAGGAATCACAACCACATTCTTCCATCTCTTGGGTCCCTGCCCCTAATTTTATGCTTTTGAGATTTTATTTTCACCAATTTTTGATACAGAGTACCTACAATAGATGAACAGAATCTTATGTATTGGAAAGGTGGCATCAAAAAAAAAAGTACTCTATACTATGTATACTATACTATATTATACTATACTATACCACTCTATACTCTATACTATATGATGGAATATATGAAGTAGGGTGGATGAAAAATCTACTGTGGCAGTGCTAAGTATTTAGAAGGTCCCTTAAGGAAGAAGAGGGAGAGGAGAGTATGATGTGTGGGTGGAGGGTGGGACGGCATTTAAAATTTTTGCTTGTGTTTTATTTATCTGATGGGCAGAAAGACAGAGAGAGATCGAGAGCTCCCAGCTGCTCCCCACATGCGCACAGCAGCCTAGAGCCAGGAACTCCATCCAGGTCTTCCATGTGGGTGGCAGAGACCCAAGGCCTTGAGACATCACCTGCTGCCTCCCAGGTTGCCCATTAGCAGGAAGCTGGAACCTGGAGCTGAGCCAGCGCTTGAACACACCCACCCTGAGCTGGGATACAGGTGTCCCGAGTGGCATCTTAACTGATGCATCAAGCACTCAGGGGCTGTCATCAATGCAGAGCTGGAGCCCAGATCAGGGGGAGCATGGCATGGCTTAGCCCTGGTGATGGGACACCAGCCCAGATGGTTGGCTGCTGCGACGCCACCCTTCCCGGCTCATCACTGCTTTGGGACTCAGCGAGCTGGAGCCCACGTTCACCTCCAACCACGCTTATCCACGGCTTCCTCCTGTGGTTGCTCCAGTACACTCTGCTCCCACCAGCACAGGCAGTGGGGTCTGCATGTCTCACATGCTTGCCAGCTCTCAACAGACGTCTACATTTTGCCCTTTTGAAGGGCGTGAGTGGCCCTGTCATGGTTCTCATTTTTGCTTCCCTGATTTTTAATGTTACTGAGCATCTCCGTATCGGACTTGTCTTTCATTTCCCTGCAAGGCGGCTTGTCCTCATTTTATTCATTTATATAGAGTGGTATAGTCCCATTTCACTTACAGGCACTGAAAAAGAGCTTTTCCCGTCTGTGGCTTGTCTTCTGAATTTTGTCTGTCATACCTTGTGCAATGCAGGATTAGTATCAATGCAGTCTCCATGACCAAGTCTGTCCTTTGCTATATGTGCTTGTTGTCTATAAGTTCTGCTTCTCTCTCTCTCTCTCTCCCTGTCTCTCTTTCTCCTCTCCTCTCCTCTCCTCTCCTCTCCTCTCCTCTCCTCTCCTCTCCTCTCCTCTCCTCTCCTCTCCTCTCCTCTCCTCTCCTCTCCTCTCCTCTCCTCTCCCCTTCCTCCCTCTGGCTCTGCCTTTCAAATAAATTAATTAATTGTTGAATATAAAATATAATAGGGTGCCTGAGGTGGCCAGCCTTCAAGACAGCTCCTATGGGTATTGCCATCCTTGTGTTTTCCCTTCCGGTACTGAGTGGGGTTGTTGCCCGTGACCGAGAGAACACAGCAACAATGAGAGTACGTTGTTTGGGAGAAGAAGGGAGCCAGCTGCCAGGCCTGGGCACTGCCATGTGAGATCTGTGTGCTGAGGATGGACACCTCTGGCCAACAGGCACGTGGGATGCCAGCCCCTTGGCCACAGCCCTGTGAGTGAGCTTGGACAGCACTCGCTGGCCTCCAAGTCCCCGGAAGTCCAATGCAGCAGGCAGATGACAACCACACGGGAAATCTTATGCCAAAGCCACCCAATGGAACCACCACTGGATCGCTGACTTTCAGAAGTCGGGTCAGACAACACATGTTTAAGCTGCTACATTTCCCTTACAAATTCAAGACATTAAGAAAACAAGGTAGGGGCTGGCACTGTGGTATGGTGGGTAAAGTTGCCACCTTCAGTGCCAGCATCTCATACTGCCAGTGGTTTGAGTCCTGGCTGTTCCACTTCCAATCCAGCTCTCTGCTAATGGCCTGAGAAAACAGTAGAAGATGGCCCAAGAGCTTAGGTCCCTGCACCCACGTGGGAGATCTGGAAAAGGCTCCAGGCTCCTGGCTTTAGATTGGCCCAACTCCAGCTGCTGTGGCCATTTGGGGAGTGAACCAGCGGATGGAAGATCTCTCTCTCTCTCTCTCTCTCTCTCTTCCTCTCTCTGTCTGTAACTCTACCTGTCAAATAAACAAATAAAATATTTTAAAAGTTCAACATGCAAAATATATGTAAATTGAAATTTTAAAAATACCATTTACAATGGCATCAAAATGTATGAATTACTGACAGGTAAGTTTAGTGAAATATTTGGAAGACCTGTGCACCTAAAAGTACAAAACATCACCACCAAGAGAAATTAGAGATGACCTAAAAAAGAGATATACCATGTTAATGGATCAAAAGACTCAATAGTGATAAAATATCAATTCTCCCCAAATTTATAAATTCAAAGCAATTTCAACCAAATCTCAGTAGACATTTTTATAGAAATGTAAAAGCTGATTTGAACATATATTTTAATATTCAAAGGACCTAGAGTAGTGATAGCAATTTTGATAAAGAGGAACAAGTTGGGGTAATTAAGCTGCCTGATTGGCAAATTCACATTACAGTCACCCCACTACATCCACAGAGTCAACAAACTGCAGATAGAAAATATACAGAAAACACTTGCATCTCTACTGAACAACAGCAGGTTTTTTTCTTGTCAGTACTCCCTACACAATATAACACAGCAACAATTTATGTATCATTCCCATTGAGTTAGTTATTATGAGTAATGTAGAGATGATTTAAAATATATGAAAAGGTACACATGGTTATATGCAAATATCATGGTATTTTACATAAGAATCTGAGAATCATTGGATCTTGGTATCTGTGAGGGTCTCAGAACCAAGAGATGATGATATAAATTAGACAGTGTGGTATTGACAAGGGGCAGGCACATGAATCAATGAAATGAATGTGCACACTGAAATTACATGGCCAGTTAACTTAAGACAAAACAATGAAATGATTCAATGGAAAAAGACAGTATTTTCAACAAATGATGCCGAGGCAATTGAGTATCCATACATAAGAAAGTGAAACTTGACCCTTACTTTATGCTGTGTTTAGAAACTAACTTGAGGCGGGCGCTAATCCTCCGCCTTGTGGTGCCAGCACACTGGGTTCTAGTCCCAGTCGGGGCGCCGGATTCTGTCCTGGTTGCCTCTCTTCCAGGCCAGCTCTCTGCTGTGGCCCGGGAGTGCAGTGGAGGATGGCCCAAGTGCTTGGGCCCTGCACCCCACGGGAGACTAGGAGAGGCACCTGGCTCCTGGCTTAGGATCAGTGCGGTGCGCTGGCCGCAGCATGCTGGCCGCGGCAGCCATTGGACGGTGAACCAACGGCAAAAGGAAGACCTTTCTCTCTGTCTCTCTCTCACACTGTCCACTCTGCCTGTCAAAAAAAAAAAAAAAAGAAGCTACCTTGAAATAGTCTGCAGATCTAAATGTAAATATAAAACCGTAGAATTGGGGCCAGAGCTGTGGCAAAGAGGGTAAACCACTGCCGGCATCCCATAGGAGCGCCAGTTCCCATCCCAGCAGCTCCACTTTTGATCCAGCTCTCTGCTATGGCCTGGGAAAGCAGCAGAAGATGGCCCAAGTCTTTGGGCCCCTGCTCCAGCATGGGAGACCCAGAAGAAGCTCCTGGCTCCTGGCTTCTGGCTTCAGATTGATACAACTCCGGCATTGTGGCCATCTGGGGAGTGAACCAACAGATGAAAGACTTCTCCTCCCTCTGTGTGACTCTGACTTTCAAGTAAATAAATGAATCTTTTTAAAAAATAAAAATAAAATAAATAAAACCATAGAACTTCCAGAAGAAAACACAGGACAAAATGAAAATGCTTGTGACTTTGGGTTCTACTAAGACTTAATAGGTATAATATAATAAACAACACTATAAAAGGAATGCTTGAAAATTGCGCTTCATAAAAATTAAACATTTTTACTTTTCAAAAGACAGTGCTTAAAAACCAGGGAACGGACAATCTCTCCCTCTCTTTCTCTCCTTCTCTCTCTCTCTCTGTAACTATGCCTTTCAAATAAATAAATAAAATCTTAAAAAAAACTGCTTAATTTTTGCATGCAATTTATGCCTCAGTAGAGCTGATTAGAAAGAAATAAACTGGTATTTTAATTCATTTAAATTAGTTTTGATTAGTGATATACTTGAATTTATTTTCATGTTATTTATAATTTCTACTCACTGCAATTTTCCTTTGTTTCTTTTTCTCTTTGCATTCCTAATTAATCAAATTTTCATTATTTCCATTCTTCCCCAACAGTGTTTTAGAAAGCATTTATCCTAATTTTACCTTTTTGATATTTATTCTTTACATGTTAGATATATTGGTTATTAAGAACTAAAGATAACATTTAACTTTTAATCTCTAGTGGTACATACAAATATCTCAAAGTCTCTTAACGTCTATCACCCTATCCTATCTGAACTATTACTATGGTCTACTATTTTAATTATTCTCTTATTATATTCCCCAGATAATGAATGCTTGTTTAGACGTGGCAATTTCTTTTCAGATTCATTTTCTCAGAATTTATTCTTATATCCTACTTCCTTCCATTTGAATTCAACTTCTTTCTTAGATACACGCTTTATACTTCTTTTAATAACAATCTGGCAAATTCTGTTAAGTGTTTAACTAACCCTCCCTTTATTTTTCCCCTCACTCTTGACTGATATTATAACTCTAACAAGATATATTATTTTCTTCTGATCTCTATTGTTTATATTGAGAAATCTGCTATAATTTTAAATATTGTTGTGTTGTATGTGGTCTCTTACCATTTATTTATTTATTTATTGTGGACTATCTTTATACTCACTGATTAAGAACTTCACTAGGAATTATATAGGTTTTTTTTTTTTTAATTTATCCAGCTTGAAAATCCTTGAGATTATTTCATTAAGCTTTGTGTCATTAATCAAGTCAGAATGGTGCATCCTCTTTCAAATATTTCCTCTAATTCTTTCTCTATATTTTTACCTCTGGAATTATTATTAGATTTGTAAAATCTTGGAATTTTTCCTTATCTTTAACTTTCATTTTCTTAAATTCTCTTTCCTACTTTGCACCTAGTCTCTCTGTGTTGCATTCCATGTAATAGACTCTAATTCTCAAGGTTGTTAATGTGCTGGTAATCCATATATTGAGTTTTTTGAAGACCTGTTTTGTTATTATTTAAACCACCTTTTATTCACAGTGTCTCAATCTTTCTTCCAGGATCTAATTCCTTCAATTCTATGTTTAGCATGCTTTCCACCCTCTGATGGGCTCCTATACCCCAGGTCCACTGGGGCTGGATCTCAGGGCTGTGCCCACTGATCACTGGTCATACTGAATTATTTCATGGTATATTTTCTAATTTTCTGAATCAGGAACTCATCTTTAGCAGGACTTATTTTCTGAAAACACAGTGAGCCCGTGTTGTGGGAGTGTCCCGTCAGAGTGATTTGAGATTTGGGGCATTGGAGGGATATCCACTTTGAGTCAGATTGTTGTGTTTGTTTCTCTGCTAGGAGTTTCCAGACCCACATAGATATTCGTGTATGTTTGCTAAATGGATTAAAGGCATGCTCTGGACCCCAAAGCCAAAGACAAGCCCGGGGCTTAATTATCTCCAGGGAGATATTTTTCCTAAACGCAAGCTGAGACAGCTTCCTTGTCTTCTCCCTGTGCCAGTACACAGATTTCTTCTAATCCACTTTTTTTTTCCTGTGGTTCCACATTTCAAAACTCCCTGATTTATATTTCTCAGGGTTCCAAGACCTTTTCTCCTGTCCTCAAATGGGTGTTAAAGCCCAAGCCTCAAAGTTGACTAAGACCAAATATAAACTCCCAGGGCAGGCCGTGGACACAATGCTCTCATTTTCAGTCTCCCCCTGATTTCCAATACTCATGATCTCAGCTCTGCAGTTCTTCAAGGATTAGTGTATCAGAGTTTCTGAGCGCTTGTAGCAGGCAGGATTTCAAGTTTCTTAGTCCATCATCTTTCTGGAACTAGAAAGCTCCTTCTCTGTTATTAATTCATGTGGCCACTTTCCAAGAAATATAATTTCAGAGTAATCTATGACTGTTTACATAGCTCCAAAACACATTAGTTAAATTGAAATATTTGGCCAATAATCCAGATGTTTTCGTCTACATGATGCCAAATATCCAGATGTGTGCGTCCAATTCATCTGCTGTTGCAAAATGTAATAAACTTGCATTATTAAGCACATTGTTGTTTCACAGATTTCAGAATCCTATGGGTATAATCCTGTCCCTGCTTTGCCAAGACTCATTATATTCAAGTACATAACTTTCTTTCTATCACATAAATTTATAATGCTGCAATTCTCTTCCTTGTTGTTATTCCTATTTTCACAATACTTTATTGAGGTCAACAACCATTTATTAAAACTCAACTCCTGGCCAAGGGTGAAAAAAAATGAAAAATCTTTCTGTCCTTTGAGCATATTAAAATAAAGCTATCTTTATTTATTATTCACCCCCTCAATAATTTCTTCCTAAGCATACACCGTGTTCCTAGGAAAACAGCAAGACACAGTCCCTGTCCTCAGGATGCAGACAGGTTACTGGGAACAAGCGAGCAAACACAAAAAGAGAATGCTGCAGACAGATCTCTGGCTGCTGGGAGGGTTAGAGGCTGGGGAAGGGGGACAGCAGCAGGAGCCTGGTGGCTCAAGAGCCTGGTCCAGGTAGAGGGCATGGTGCCATGCAGTAGGGAGGTGACGACTACACAGTGTGTTCTACAGCTGTAACCAGTGGGACTCGGTGATGGTTACGGGTAGGAGGAGAGAGGGGGAGGCCAGCATGACTCTGGCAAAACCAACTGGGTGCATGGAGATGCTATTCACTCAGATGGCAAAGCCAGGAGGAAAGAACCCAATTTCTGGGAAAAATTACTTCATTTCTGGACCCATTGGCTAGGCAGCGTCTGTGAGGCATGCAAGGAGGGAAGCCAATTGCATGGTAGGATACGTTTGTCTGGAATCCAGAGGAGCTGGGTGAAGCTAGGGATGTAGGGATCCATGCATGTAATGGACACAGACGTCCAAGGAAGTGGGTAAGATTACCCGGAAAGAGACGGAGGACAGGAAGAAAGAGGACACGAGTGCAGGTAGCAGATAAGGGCTTGCAGGACTGAGGCGGGGATCTAAGATTGGGAGAATCGAGAGCTTGCGTCATGAAAAGAGGGTTGACAGGTGTGTGCATATGTTTAAAGCAATCTAAGATATTCACGATGCTTACCCTGCAGGAGAGAGGGCGGGGCTTGTAGGTGACTTCTTTCCTTTCCTTTGCTTAATAGAAGTTTCCCATTTATCTACAATAAACACGTGTTACTGGGATAACGTTTGAAGATGCTTTTGAAATGAGCATCTGACAGATTTCTTATAAATAAGTAAGGAAAGCCCACCGCTCCAGGGATGGGAGGTGGGGATCGCAGATGAGGAGAGGAGTGTAGGTTGTTAGCTATGATCTCACTTTATTGCAATGTACCTGTAGGACATGAGTTACCCCAGCGGAGTCTCTAAGACACCACACGTCCCTCATAAAGGGTGGGTCTCTGGAATCTCTCATTTAACCCACCATAAATGAACCTGCTAGCGAACCATGGGGTGGTACCAAGACGCACGATCCCTCCACCGGCAGCCCTTTAGACTCGGTCCAGGTGGCCCTAGGCTCACGACTTGATGCCTGAGGCTTGTTAGAAGCCACTTCCTCATGCTGCTGCTGTGACTCCCTTTCAGCCCCAGTACAGCTGGCTGTGGGGGCCCTTCATAGGATACATCAAGGACCCTACTGGGGCAGGCATTGTGGCGCAGCAGGTTAACGCCCTGGCCTGAAACGCAGGCATCCCATATGGGCACCAGTTCGAGACCCGGCAGCTCCACTGCTGATCCAGCTCTCTGCTGTGGCCTGCGAAAGCAGTAGAAGATGGCCTGGGCTGGTGCCATGACTCACTAGGCTAATCCTCTGCCTGCGGCGCCAGCACACCGGGTTCTAGTCCTGGTTGAGGCGCCAGGTACTAGTACCGGTTGCTCCTCTTCCAGGCCAGCTCTCTGCTGTGGTCCGGGAAGGCAGTGGAGGATGGCCCAAGTGCTTGGGCCCTGCACCCACGTGGGAGACCAGGAGGAAGCACCTGGCTCCTGGCTTCGGATCAGCGCAGTACCAGCCGTAGCAGCCATTAGGGGAGTGAACCAACGGAAGGAAGATCTTTCTATCTCTTTCTCACTGTCTATAACTCTCTCTCTCTCTCTCTCACTGTCTAACTCTGCCTGGCAAAAAAAAAAAATGGCCCAAGTCCTTGGGCCCCTGCACCCACGTGGGAGACTTGGAGGAAGCTCCTGGCTCCTGGTTTCGGATCGGTGCAGCTCTGCCCTGTTGCAGCCAATTGGGAAGTGAACCAGTGGATGGAAGGTCTCTCTCTCTCTCTCTCTCTCTCTCTCTCTCTCTCTCTGCCTCTCTCTGCCTCTCCTCTCTCTGTGTAACTCTGACTTTCAAATAAATAAATAAATCTTAAAAAAAAAGGACCCTACTCAGTCTGTCATCTGTTGCGCAGAATACCCAAGACAAGGCATTTATAAAGAAAGGGGGTTCTCAGGGCCAGTGCTATGGCATAACAGGTAAAGCTGTTGCCTGCAGTGCTGGCATCCCATGTGGGCACCAGTTCCAGTCCCGGCTGCTCCTCTTCCAATCCAGCTCTCTGCTATGGCCTGGGAAAACAGTGGAGGATGGCCCAAGTCCTTGGGCCCCTGCACCCACATGGGAGACCCAGAGGAAGCTCCTGGCTCCTGGCTTCGGATCGGCGCAGCTCCAGCTATTGCGGCCAACTGGGGAGTGAACCAGCAGATGGAAGACCTCTCTCTGTGTCTCTGCCTCTCCTTCTCTCTCTCTCTCTCTTTCTCTCTCTCTCTGTAACTCTGACTTTTGAATAAATAAATCGAAAAGAAAGAAAAGAAAAGAAAAGAAAAGAAAAGAAAAGAAAAGAAAAGAAAAGAAAAGAAAAGAAAGAGGGAGGGAGGGAGGGAGGAAGGAAGATAGATCCTGGGGGCTGGAAAGCCCAAAGTCCGGCAGCTGCCTCTGGTGAGGGCCACGTGTCATTTCAACCCCTGGCAGAAGCAGAAGGACATGCGGACACACACAGAAGCCAGGAGGCGGCTGGGCAGGTCACCACCCGCTGTCACGTGACTAGCCCACTCTCTGGGAAACACATTAATGCCTTCAAGAGGGCAGAGTCCCTATGACCCAAACAGCTCTTTTTTTTTTTTAAGTTTTTTTTTTAAGATTTTATTTATTTATTTGACAGGTAGAGTTACAATGAGAGGGAGAGACAGAGAGAGAGGTCTTCCATCTGCTGGTTCACTCCCCAAATGGCCACTATGGCTAGTGTTGCACCAATCCAAAGCCAGGAGCTTCTTCTAGGTTTCCCAAGTGGGTGCAGGGGCCCAAGGACTTGGGCCATCCCCCACTGCTTTCCCAGGCCATAGCAGAGAGCTGGATTGGAAGAGGAGCAGCCGGGACTAGCACTGGCACCCATATGGGATGCCGGCACTGCAGGCAGAGGATTAACCTGCTGCATCACAGTGCTGGCCCCTTAAACAGCCCTTAAAGACCCCAGCACCTCTCGTGGCCATTACACTGGGCATGAAATTTCCACGTGAGTTTTGATGTGGGCAAATCCCATTCAGACCACAGCAACCGGGGCCGGAGGTGTGGCACAGCATGCTAAGCCACTGCTTGCAACACTCTCCTCCCACATAGGAGCACCGGTTCAAGTCCCGACTGCTCTGCTTCTGAGCCGGCTCCCTGCTTCTGTGCCTGGGAAAGGCAGCAGAAGACAGCCCAGGTGCTTGTGGGAGACCTGCATGGAGCCCTAGGCTCCTGGCTTTGGCTCCAGCCTCAGTCGTTGCGGCCATCTGGGGAGTGAACCAGCGGATGCAAGAGCTCTCTCCCTCGCCCTCTCTCTGTCTGTCACTCAGCTTTTCAAGTAAATAAAATCATTCAAGAAGAAAAACCACAGTAACTCCTGATGGATAAAGTCACCTGAGGCTTGTGGAGGGAATGTGCAGTGGGCAAAGAATAAATGGCAGGGACACAGTTTTCCCCATCTGAAGAATGGGCACCCAGGGCAGAGCCTGACTCACAGTGGGCCTTCCGACGACCTCCAGGAGAGCAATCTGACTGCGTTTCTACCACTGAAGACCCACCCCAATGCGCACGCACGTAGCAGCTCAGGCAGCTGCCTTCCTGCCACCTGCTTGCCTTGTGTACACAAATCACGTTGCCCGAGTGAGGAGGAGCAAGCCGACACCGCCATTGTTCTGAAGGCAATTACTGTAATGAGGGGAAGCAAAATGAATGGAAGACGCAGCCAGCTGCTCTGTGGATACAGCATAATCAGGCGGCCGCCGCAGAGCGAGAGCGCGGCGGGTTAATCCGCACTTTCCCCCGCAAGCCCGAAGCTGCGGGCACCACAGCTGTGCTCGGAACGAAACTGGAGCTAATTACTCACGTTAATTACCCGGCCCGGTCAGCTCCCAAGGCTGGCTAAAGACAGAGGGAGCGCTCAGCAGCTCCCCCGAGAGCCCTGCAGCCAGGCCACGGCTGGGTGTGTCCGTCTTCCGGATTGGCTCTCCTGGCCCGCAAGGTGCGTTCCTGTGCGCCTCCTTGAAACGCCTCAACCCCACGCATTTCTCCTGTTTTTCTTCTCTTTGCAGAGAGCATTTTTTAAAAAGCCAGAAAAAAAGTGTTACTATATTAAACTAAGAATAATTAAAAGTCAAAAGGCTATGCACGATATGATTCCATTTGTAGAATGGATGATGGCTGGATGACAGCACTTCACAAAGTCCTTGGAAAATGTGCATTACATTCATTCATTCATTTATGTATTTATTTTTTTATTTAGAGAGACAGAGAGCTCCCATCTGCTGCAACTGAGCCCAGCTGAAGCCAGGAGTCAAAAACTCAACCCAGGTTTCCCACGTGAGCACGTGAGCCGTCCCTGCTGCCTCCCGAGGTCTGCATTACCAGGAAGCTGGGGTCCTGAGCCAGAGCCAGGTATGAGCAGGTGCACATTCATTGCTTGGCTATATGCCCACCTCTGCGTTATCTACTTATCCCACCTTTCTGGCACTTTTAAAAACTGGTTTAGTTATCTATTTTGAAAGGCAGAGCAATGAGGGGAGGGGCAAGAGACAGAGGGAAAGAGAGATAGAGATCTTCCGTTCTTTGGTTCATTCTCCAGCCATCAAAATGACCAGGGCTGGTCCAGACCAAAGCCAGGAGCCCTGACCTCCCCAAGGGTCTCCCATGTGGGTGGCAGGGGTCCACGCACTTGGGCCATCTTCTGCTGTCTCCCAGGCGCATTAGCAGGGAGCTGGATTGGAAGCGGAGCAGCCGGGATTGGAACCAGCACTCCTATGGGATGGCAGTGTTGCAGGCAGCAGCTTTACCCGCTCCATCACAACTCCAGAGCCTTCCTGAATTTTTGTCGTATTCGTGTACAATGCCATGCACTTCTCAAAACCCTGGGAGCCATCCACACCCAATGAATCTAGCTGTCTCTACTGTGTGAAAATTTCAGAGAAATGTAGCGAGTGAACACAAAAGTTGCTTGCACTGTTTTTCGCAGCTATTTTTGCTTTTTTTTTTTTTGTCTCTGCTGACAGAAATGGCAAAGGCATCTTTTTCCTGACAAAGGAAATCTTTGAAATTCTAGCAGAATCGGGTGGAGGGGGTGGGGTCGGGTGGCAGTTGCTGGTCTCACTAATTTGTGAGAAATGCCCCGTGTCTATTGTTTCTGAAATGATGGAGCAGGTGTGCAGTTTTTTTTCCCTGGGAATATTAAATGGTGTCTACAAAAGCAAAGTTTGCCAAAGGCTTGAACAATTTTCCAGTGAGATCAGTCCAGTCTTAATCTCCATGACGCCAAAATACTTGGCCACAAAGTGGAAAGTTCAGTCAATTACCCAACTGTTTTGTCTCCGTGTGTCCCCCCAGTCTATGCGGCTGCTCAGAGACAGGTCTCAGATGGCCTGCCTGGTGCCAAGGAGACGCCATCGGAGTTGGCAACTTTCCCCCGAAACATGCCGGCTGTATAATTCCTCAGCCCCCTCCACTGGGGCCGCCTGGCTTCTCCGTCAGCCCAGTTCAACAGCACTTGCTTACAGCAGATGAATCAGCGACTTGATGAGTCATAATATGCATCTTTTCTTTTCCTGGGCCTGTGGAGCCGCTCCTCTCAAGGGCTGATGCAAGGAGGCAGCCATAAATATCACAGAGGTCACTCATTAGCACAGCAACCTAAAAACTCGCAACATCTCCAAGATAATCACACCAGAACTGATAGACAGTTTTGCCTTCATTTGTAATGTTAAGTACTTAATCAACAAGTTAAATAGTCGTCAGGTTCACAAGTCTGATGACAACATCTGAATGTTTTCCATCACGAGAAAGGGTTGTCTGATTAGGGTTGACAGATGTGTAGAAGAAAGCAAATGGGTTTACCTACCTGCTTTTTTTTCCTTGTTGGGAATATGATAATGTGATCAAATTAGAGTCTAAGATGCATGCACGTTTATGCCTTTAAAAATTACATGCATACTTTTGTTGGAACAGCAAAAGGAGAGGGTAGACGCAGCCGTGTCCTCCTGCTGGGTCGGTTCTCTGCCCACAGCGTGTTTGGGTTACTGGGGGGCTGTGGTGGGGCTCATCTTCCGAGAGTAAACTCCTACTCAATCTGTGGACTCACAGCACATCAAGATGATGGCAAGAAAAACACATGAACTGGGTGTGAAGCCGAACAGCTCTCCGGAATGAAGCCAGCTCCGGAGGCCACGCTTTCTCTTTCTGCTGGCTGCAGGCTCCTCACCTCTCCACAAACACCTCTTCCTTGTCAGTGCTTCGTGCTTTCAACTTGCCCTCCGCCCCTCGTGGCTCCTTGGGCCTCTCCAGTGTACCAGCTCTTTGCAAACTTGCCAGTTCGCACCTGGCCCCTTCATTGAGATCTGGTTGGATGAGTTCATTTCTCCATGCTGCCCCCTGTCTGTGCGTCACTATAAACTGAGGGATCAGGGGTCGACCCCTACTGCCCAGGCTGGGACGGGGAAGCATGGCTCAAAATGGCCATCTAGGCAGCGGGGGCCCTAGCTGGACGATTCCCATCTGATTGTGGAGTGGGGTGGCTCTGCCCTGGTCTAGCAGTTGTTTCTTCTAGAACAGAAGTTTCACAATTCAACGCCTACAGCAGCTGTGCAGGTGAGTTCAACTGCTTTGGTCTAGAGCGTGCCTTGCATGAGCGGGGAAGCTTGGAAAAGAGCCTGGTATGAAAGGGTAAGAACCTAGCTCTGGGCCGGCGCCGTGGCTCAATAGGCTAATCCTCCGCCTTGCGGCGCCGGCACACCGGGTTCTAGTCCCGGTTGGGGCGCCAGATTCTGTCCCGGTTGCCCCTCTTCCAGGCCAGCTCTCTGCTGTGGCCCAGGAGTGCAGTGGAGGATGGCCCTAGTGCTTGGGTCCTGCACCCGCATGGGAGACCAGGAAAAGCACCTGGCACCTGGCTCCTGCCATCGGATCAGCGCGGTGCGCCGGCCACGGCGGCCATTGGAGGGTGAACCAACGGCAAAGGAAGACCTTTCTCTCTGTCTCTCTCTCTCTCACTCTGCCGTTCAAAAAAAAAAAAAAAAGAATCTAGCTCTGGTTGATTGACGTGTAGAAAAGAGAGATCGGCAGATCTTCCAGTTTGCAATATTGTGTGTAAAATCTCCCCAACTTCAATACTGGTTCAAACGTTTGAAACACTGTGGGTCAAAGCGCCCCCTTACCTCCCCCACCTTTCAACCAAATGGGATAACCAGGCTCCAGCTCTGCTGAGCGCACAGTGGGGAGAACGACATCACCATCTTGGAAGGAAACCCGTTCTGTTTTCAACAGTTGTGAGCATTGAGAAGTCCTAGGGACAGGGGTTTGATGCCCATCTCAAATCAGAGCACCAGGTTTGAGTCCTGGCTCTGCTCCCGATCCAGCTTCCTGCAGATGTGCACCCTGGGAGGCAGTAAGCGATGGTCCAAGTCCTTGGGTCCCTGCCACCCACATTGGAATCGTGGATGGAGCTCCCTGCTCCTGGCTTCACTGGCTCAACCCTGGCTATTGTGGGCGTTTGGGGGACTGAACCAGTAGATGGAAGATCTCTCTCTCCCTTTCACATAAACAAAAATTAAATTCCTCCATGAATTTGAGTTTCAATCTGTTCTCTCCACAGTCTGTCTCTTATGACAGGAAGGGGGAAAACGCCTCTCAACCTGACAGCCAAATGCAAGCTTGGAGACCACACCCCTGCACACCTACCACCCCTCCCTCTCTTCCTCAGAAGCCCCACCCCAACCTCCCGCCCCAGGTTGTTCTGCTCTGATTGCCCTGTCCATTAATGTCTCACTCACTTGGTGGCAGTCAGTCTGGCTTGTCACGTGGGTTGTTCTAACAGAACCCCTTAGCCTGAGCAGATATAAACCATAGAAACCTATTCCACCTGGTGTCTGGAGGACCCCCTCTGCCTCACAGCCACCACCTTTAGCTGCATCCTCACAGGGCGGAAGGGGAAGACCGCTCACCCAAGAAGGGGGTGCCCTTGCGACTTCACTCCCCGAAGGCTCCTCCGCTTGCTAGCACCTCAGGGGCGACTGGGTCTCCTAGTTATCCCGGGACGCTCTTACTGGAGACGCTATCCTTGCACTTCTTCTTCTTCTTTTTGTGTTCACTTTATTTATCCTTTAAGATTCATTTTCATTATTTGAAAGAGAGAGTTACAGGGAGAAGCAGAGACAGAGAGAGGTCTTCCATCCGCTGGTTCACTCCCCAAATGGCCACAATGGCTGGAGCTATGCCAATCTGAAGCCAAGAGCCAGGAGCTTCCTCTGGGTCTCCCACGTGGGTGCAGAGGCCTAAGGACTTGTGCCCCCCTTCTGCTACTTTCCCAGACCAAAGCAGAGAGCTGAATCAGAAATGGAGCAACTAGGACTCGAACCAGCTCCCATATGAGTTGCTGGCACTGCAGGTTGAGGCTTTAACCCACTGTGCCACAGCACCAGCCCCTATACTTGTACTTCTACAATCATTGGTGAAAATTTCCTTTGCATGCCAGCTTCATACATCGATTATTCTAGTCCTGATTTTTATCGCCTGCCCTTGTGAAACTGTGTCCTTCGGATGGGAACAAACACATGGCCTTTGGCCTCTTTGGCCTCGTCTTGTTAGCTGGCACCCAGCTAATAAGCATCTCTTCAGCTCTGTCCGTTCTTGTTGCTGTCGGCCAACATTTTCACTGGTCCGTATATAACCAGTGCTTACTTACAACTTATCCTCTGTGTTCCCAAAGGCGTGGCACCACTATCAACTTCTTAAATGTGTTTCTCTTTGACATATTTGTCATTACAGTGTCAAAATCTCACTGGTACCCTGAGAAGTCTTTTGAGATCATTCCCTTTATCTCACCTGCTCCTGTGCATCTGTCTCTTCCTTGGGTGATTTGAAACCTCTACTTGTAAAAGCAAGGCACAGATCTGGCTGTGCTCGGTACACCCCTTCCCAGGTGTTGCCGAATCTCAGACAACAAGGTTTTTTTCTCCTCATTCCCTCTGCTTCTCCCCTCAATGGCTCTTTGTTGAACAGTTGTAGGTCCCCAGCAACAGTTTCTGTCACTGCTCCTTCAGGCTGCTGAGAGTTCACGCAGTCAGCAGGATCCTGTTCCAGCTATGATGGAGCGGATGATATCAGATGAATCTCCCACCGAGAACTACTAGAAGAGCTGGATGAGACACAATGGCCAACTGTTGGCAGGCATTGGAGAGCAACCAAGGCAGCCAGGTCTCCAGAGGGGTCAAGATCATAAAGACGTGGGAAATGCATTGAAATGAGCCTGATATTCAGGGCGCAATCCCCCTCAAGGCATTGCCGTCTTCTACACTGCGTGTAGAGCCAGGCCAGTTGGCACAGGTGTCCTTAAGACAGACATCAGTGAGCACAGTGTGCATCCGCGAGGGGTTTTAGGACCGACCCATGTGTAAGAGAGAGCAAAGAAACAAGCTCGGGGGCAGGACCAGCTGCTGCTGACCCACAGCAAGTTCTGGGGCTACAGCAACCCGTCAGAGTCAGCCCGGGGCGCTGCAGGTGCACCCAGGTTGAGAAAGCACTGGGTGTGGCTGCCCTGGAGAGAGATGAGCCGAGGGGATGTAGCGTTCTTCCGTAGGAGGAGGGCTGAGAACTGGCAACACCCAGCAGCTGGGGCACAGCTCTTTCCTCTGCAAAGGGGAACCAGACAGAGCAACACAGGGTCCGTCACACCTGCAGCCTGAGAAACCTTGTTTGTCAGTGTTCTCTAGAGAAACGGAACCCAGAGCAGAGAGACAGAGTGATCCTGGGAGTTGGCGCAGAAGAATACGGAGGCCCAGAGCTGCCACCATCTTCTGTCTGCAAGCTGGACACCCAGCAAAGCCAGTGACGCCATCCAGGCTGAGTGCAAAGGAGCTGAGAGCTAGGGCGAGCGTGTGGGACCAGTGCGTGAGTGCTGGTCCAATCCAGAGGACTGAGAACCAGAGCACTAAGGCCTGAGGGTGGGAGCAGGTGGATGTCCGTCTCCCACGCAGAGAGAGTGAATTCTCCTATCTGCTTTCTGCTCCATTCTGGCCCTCAAAGAGCAGAGGAAAGCGCTCCCCACCTCATTGGTGAGGGTAACCTCAGTCTACTGAGCCCCGTTCTAATTTCTCCCAGAAACACCCTCACACACCTACCCAGAGATAATGCTTTACCAGCTCCCTGGGCATCCCTTAGTCCAGACATTAAATCAACCATCAGAAACCAGGCAGGAATTAACTGCGAAGAGTTCTAAAAGCTAACCATTAAGTTCAGTAGTCTCAGGGTACCAGAGTGACAAAAATTGCAACTCAATATATGCCAAGCATTGATAAACGCCAAAGATTTTGCTTGAGGCCTTTGAAAAGTTGCTCCTGGGAATTAGATAAGCAACCAGCTTTTGACCAGATCCAGGTGATTAGCAAACACTCTACTAGACTTCCAGGAGAAAATTAACTCCTCTCTGAAGGAAGAGAGCATCATCCAAAGGCTCTGTGTTTTTCATACACGATGTCCAACATTCAGCCCGAAAATTATCAGACATGCTATGAAATTGCAATAAAGTAGAAAGATAAAACAGAAAGCAGAAACAGACTTATGTGGCACAGATAAGAGTCAACAGATGTGAACTTTTTAAAAGATTATTTATTTATTTATTTTAAAAGCAGAGTTAGAGGGCCGGCGCCGTGGCTCAACAGGCTAATCCTCCCCCTTGCGGCGCCGGCACACCGGGTTCTAGTCCCAGTCGGGGCGCCGGATTCTGTCCCGGTTGCCCCTCTTCCAGGCCAGCCCTCTGCTGTGGCCCGGGAGTGCAGTGGAGGATGGCCCAAGTGCTTGGGCCCTGCACCCCATGGGAGATCAGGTAAAAGCACCTAGCACCTGGCTCCTGCCATCAGATGAGTGCGGTGCGCCGGCCGCAGCGCGCCATCCGCGGCAGCCATTGGAGGGTGAACCAACGGCAAAGGAAGACCTTTCTCTCTGTCTCTGTCTCTCTCTCTCTCACTGTCCACTCTGCCTGTCAAAAAGTAAAAATTAAAAAATAGATAAATAAATAAAAGCAGAGTTAGAGAGAGAGAAGGAGAGACACAGAAAGATCTTCCATCTGCTGGTTTACTCTCTAAATGGATGCAACAGCCCGGGCTGGGCCAGGCCAAAGCCAGAAGCCAGGAGCTTCATCTAGGTCTCCCACATGGGTATAGGGCCCAAAGACTTGGGCCATCCTCCACTGCTTTCCCAGGCACATTAGCAGAGAGCTGGATCAGAAGTGGAGCAGTCAGGACTTAAACCAGTGCCCATATGGGATGCATGTATCACAAGCAACAGTTATCTTACTATACCACAATGCCGGCTCCCAGGCATGGAATTTTAAATAACTATGATCAACAGTTCAAAAAAATTAATGGAAAAGATAGGGAATTTCCCCAGGAAACTGAAATCTACCGGACTCTATCATCCTCCCTGATCTGTTCCAAGACCTCCACCCATGGATGCCTAAAACCAGACATAGCATTGAACCCTTGGTATCTTTCCTACACATACCTATCTATGATAAAGTTCAATTTATAAGTTAGACACAGAAAGAAGTTAACTGTAATTAATAAAATAGAACAATAACGACTTACCATAATGAAAGTGCCAGCACCACTACTCTTGCACTACAGGGCCACTATTAAGTAAAATAAGACTCCTTGAACATAAGCAGCATGTTACTGGTACTGCAACAGTCTGATAACCAAGCCAGCTACTGAACAACTACTGGGCAGGTAGCACCTACAGCACGAATACACTGGACAGAGGGATGACAGCAGGACAGTGCATGACTCATGCAATTTAAAACTAAAGAACTGTTTATTTCTGGAATGTTCTGTTTGATATTTTCAGACTACAGGTAACTGAAGCCATGGAAAGTGAAGCCATCTAAAAGGGGTGGGGGTGGGAGGCCTGCAGTATAAGAAACAAACCAAATGGAACTCCTAGAACTGAAAAATACGATGACAGATATGAAGGGCCCAATGGATTGGGATAAAGGATGACGGCACAGAGCAGGAGTGGGTGTGGTGACTTGGAGGGGAGATGAGTAAGAACTAGACAGAATGAAAGACTATGAGAGGGGACGATGCTTTTGGCAAGCTTCACAGACATATGGCAAGCATTAAAAACCTCTCAAAACCATGACATGGAAGTCCTAGATGAGGGGTGCGGAAGCTTTTTTCTGTCAAGGGACATATGGATATTTACAACATTGTTCACGGGCCACACGAAATTAGCAACTCAGAAAGCAGCCTGCCGTACAGATTTATTGAATTTTGAGATCTGCCTGTGGTTGCTTTGGCGGGGCCAGACCAAGTGATTTCCTGGGCCTTATACAGCCCGCGGGCTGGACATTCCCCACCCCTGCTACCTGGACAAGTAAGAGAAAATAGAGAAAAGGCCATATTTGAAGAAGTGGATGCTGAGGGTTTTTCAAAACTGGCGGGATAAGAAGCTTGGCTTATTCACATTGGGAGACACCTGCAGACAATAGTCCTTGCCCCCTGGAGGTCCACACAAGCGACTCACTACTCTCCTCACCCCCGTAAACCCAGTGCCTCATCACCAGGCAAGGGACCTGGGGCTGCAGGTTGCGGCCTGAACTACAGCCACCAGCTGCGCAACTGGGACCCAACCCAGATCTAGGGACTCCGAAGCCTCTGCCAGGAGCCTCCTGGTTGGGACCGCCTGCTAATTGCATTATAGTCACTCCTAACACCTTGCTTAAATAAGCCCCAGGGAGGCAGCGAGACTCCTACCAGGTCTAGGAGGTGTGGAGGTGACCACTGCCCTGCTGGGCGCCCAGGCGTGAGGCCAGGGGGTGTGGCAGCTGAGGAAGGGGAGAGCAGCAGATGGGAGAGGCGCCAGGGGGAGCGAGGTGGAGCCACACACACGCAGCTTTGTTCTTTCCTGACAGCTGGGGAAAGAAGCTCCTGCTGGCGGGCCCCTCCCCCCAGCCCTGACCTCCCCACCGCCTCCAGCACTCAAAGTCTGCTATGGCCTGGTTCAGCCCCACACTACGGGCTGATCCACTGTCCATTGGTAACCCAGCTCCTACGGGAGTAAGTGCTCTGGTTCCAACTGCCCCTGCCCACAGCGCCTTCCCTGGCTGAACGGTGAGTCCCAGACAGTGACGTGGCACCTTGTCACCAAGCAGGACCATCGCGCACCAAAGGAAAAGTGGCAAATCCCAGAGCTCCTGGTCCTAAAGAGACAGATTCTTGCAAGTGGCTCCCCGGGCTGGGGGGTTTTCCTGGGAACCAAGACAGCATTAGCCGATCACAGAGCGTAGCTGGGGTCTGACAGAGTGACAGGGACTACATAAGATCAAACAGACTGGGAGGGGCAGGGGGCTGGCTATTACCTCTGGGCAGCTAGGGACTGGTCCTTGCCAGGCCCGAGGGCCCTGTCTCCCTTGGTCTCTGATCAGAAACCAGGGAGAGGGGCTCTGGTCGCAGCACGAATGCTCTGGGCAGCATCTTGCTTGGCTACGGAGTGCACGGCAGAGGTGGCTGCCAGCCCCGCCAGGCTCTGCTCCACGCCTGCCCCGGGAGCTGGCGCCTTCTGCCTGCTCACGGCAGCCAAGCTTCCTGTTCAGGCCAGGCCAGCTCCAGAAACGCTTAGGAGGCCAGGTCTGAGCTGGGCCCTGTGAGGAGAGTAAGGGGCAGCTAGCTGAGCGTAAGGTCTCAGGGCAGGAGGACAGGTGGGCGTCAGCCCCGGCGTGTGCAGGCGAGGGGCTGAGCAGCGTGGAGCTCCCAAACCCCTCCCCCGCAACACACACGCCCTCTGTCTCTTCTGCCTACACCCTGAGAAGCAACTCAGTGCAGGAGGGGAGCTGCCGGGAGGAGAGCAGGGGGAGCCCCTCCTAATTTCTCAACCAGGAATCTGAGTCTGGGGTCCCAGCAGCTAGGGCCAACCTTTTTTAAAAATTTTATTTATTTATCTTCATTGGAAAGACAAACAGAGGTTCATTTTCCCCAAACACTTGCAACAGCCAGGACTGGGCCAGGCCGAAGCCAGGAGCCTGGAACTCCACACAGGTCTCCAGTGTGAGTGGCAGGGGCCCAAGCACATGAGCCACCACCTGCTGCCTCCCAGGGTGCACATTAGCAGGAAGCTGGATCAGAAGCAGAGCTGCGACTCAAACCAGCCACTCTGCTATGGGATCCCGGCTTCCTACGCAGTCCTTACCACTGAGCCAAATGCCCCCCACCCCCAGGTCAGTCTTTCCCAAGTCTCTGTTTTCTCCTCTGAAATGGAGGTGATGGTACAGTTGGTTTTGCTACAATTTTTTTTTTTTTTTTGGAAGGAAAGGAAGGTTGACTCCCCATAGCATGCTCTCTCTACTGGCCTCTCAATTCTTTTTTTTTTTTTTTTTTTTTTTTTTTTTTTTTACAGGCAGAGTGGACAGTGAGAGAGAGAGACAGAGAGAAAGGTCTTCCTTTGCCATTGGTTTACCCTCCAATGGCTGCCGCGGTCGGCGCGCTGCGGCCGGCGCACCGCGCTCGTCCGATGGCAGGAGCCAGGAGCCAGGAGCCAGGTGCTTTTCCTGGTCTCCCCATGGGGTGCAGGGCCCAAGCACCTGGGCCATCCTCCACTGCACTCCTGGGCCACAGCAGAGGGCTGGCTTGGAAGAGGGGCAACCAGGACAGAATCCGGCGCCTCGACCGGGACTAGAACCCGGTGTGCCGGCGCCGCAAGGCAGAGGATTAGCCTGTTGAGCCACGGCGCCGGCCTGGCCTCTCAATTCTAACAAGGACAGGCCAGCCCCCAGGGGCTGCGAGGGAACACAAACCTTCCCTGCTCACGCTCAACAGCCCTCAGTCCAGTGTCGCTAAAGATTCAGCACGCGTGATCTTGAACAATCCGGAAGAATGAGGAAGGCAGTATGTCATTGTTAACCTGCCGCACTGTGTTGCATGGCCTCAGTTCTCATCTCCCACCCTCGAGAGAGATGAAACCAACTTGCCAGGGATGTGTAGTAAAAATAGAAAAATGTCCATTAAAGAAACCCAAACCTGAGATGACTCAAGCGTTCGATTCACACACTTGGTCCAACTGTCTTCTGGGAACTTGGAGATGACCCCTAACCCCTGGTCCTGTCGCAGGTGGCATTGTGCACCAGCAGAGTGCCCGCAGGTGTGCCCCTCTGACACGGCTGAGCCAGTGGTATCCAAGAGTGGTCAGGGGCTGGGGATCCGAAGCTCGCTGCATTCCACTCAAGTTCAAGGCGGCTAGAGGGTAGAGTCCATCAGGGAGTGGCCGTTCTCTGACAGCACAATGCCAGTGGTCTCTCAGTAGTGGGAGAGACAGCTGACATGCACTGGACCCACCACCAGACATAGGAGAAGATGCGGATGTGGACGGCCACCTTGAACAGGCTGACCAGTGGGCTAGACCGGGCCCAGATAGCCGGGTAGGAGGGGCTAAGCAGGGGGCCCGTGCATGAGTGGGGTTGGGGTAAGACACCCCAAAACTCAGAGAGTCACACACAAAATAAGATAGGTTCTGCGAATAAAAATGGTTAGTTTGAGCGTCTAGAACAACACCAGAGCCTGTGTGGCTTCAACAGCAGCCGTCTGTTGCCCACAGTTCTGCATGGGGCCGCCACTGTGGTTCCTGCTTTGCCCATGAGAAGCAAAGTCCCCCATGTCCCCATGGGGAGAGCTCCCCCGAAGGACCTGATAATCTCAGAAGGCTCTGTTTCTAAATGCCATCCCACTAGGGACTGGGGTTCCCCTGTGGGGACACACACTGAGTCCACAGCACCCTGTTTGACATGCGCTAAATGGCAAACAGACAGCTACGGGAAATGAGAGTGGAGCTTTGCCTTGGACAAGACCTGAAGCTCCAGAGTGACTGCAGAGGTGGGAGGAGGCTGTCACAGCAGATGCCAATGCGTGCGTTGTAACAGGCAGCTGTGGCTAGTTAAGGTGTGCACATCTGGGCATTGTGTGCACCCCTCAGTTCCGCCAGGTGCAGTCCCCTACATCCACCTAACTCTGTGTGTGTGTGTGGACGGAACCACACAAAAGCAAATGCAACAACTACATCATGCCCAAGCTGCTCCTCCCAATATCAGTTGTGTTGGAAAGATTCTTATCTTTAAAACAAGTGTTGGGTCTGACGGTGTAGTGCAGCGGGTTAACACCCTGGCCTGCAGCACCAGCATCCCATATGGGCGCCAGTTCGAAACCCGGCTGCTCCACTTCTGATCCAGCTCTCTGCTATGGCCTGGGAAAGCAGTAGAAGATGGCCCAAGTCCTTGGGCCCCTGCACCCATGTGGGGGACCCAGAGGAAGCTCCTGGCTCCTGGCTTTAGATTGGCGCAGCTCCGGCCATTGCAGCCAATTGGGGAGTAAACCAGCAGATAGAGGACCTCTCTCTCTCTCTCTCTCTCTCTCTCTCTGCCTCTCCTCTCTGTGTAACTCTGACTTTCAAATAAATAAATAAAAATAAATCTTTAAAAAAAAAGTGTTACAGAACTGGCTACACTAGCTGCCCCATAAGATGGCATGAGGATTAAATGAGCCTATTTAAATAAGTGTTGAACCCAGGGTGTGGTAATGGTAACTGTAGCTAGTGCAATGAATCTATATCAAATTACGATATTTCAAACAAATCAACGAATGAATCAGAAAATACAAGAACACCTTATTGTGGAATAGGGAGCAGCGGTGTGGGAAGCATGGGATGGTCAATGGCTTCAGGTTCTGCTATGCCCTGTGCGCACAGGACAACCCACACTCCCACAATGTGACCACAGGGAATCTTCTGTCCACCACTGTTCTGGCCTCACTGCCTAGTACTTATGGGTGATGTTTTACAGGTCAGAAATCTGGGCAGGGCTCAGCTGGGCAGTTCTTCTGTTCCTTGTGTTATCAACAGAGATCTCTAGGTGTCTTTCAGCCAGCAGAGGGGCCAAGCCAGAGACTGCAAGATAACCTCATTGACATATCTGCTGCCATGATGGGATTACCAATCAGAGCACCTGCCTGTCATGGCCCTGGTTCTAAGAACCAGGAAGTAGGTGCTGCAAGCCTTCCTCTTACTCAGCCTCAATAGTTCCAGAACAATGACTCTGCTACACTCTGTCAATCAAGCAAGTTATTAAGCTCCTTCCAGATTTAAGGGGGAAGAATTAGTCAAACTCTAGTGGGAGTAGCAAAGCCCCTGGGGCCATCTTGAGTCTGTCGTACTACTCTTGTCTTCTGCAGGGTGCAGCTTTCTGCTGTAGATGACTGTCCTGGGAGTTCCCACGGTGTGCTGTGCATGTTTCTACGTCACACCCTGTCCATGTGCTCTGGCTTATTCAATAAATAACACTCCCGGGTCACAGCTCCCACAGAGACTAAATTCTACACAATGTTGGCCCATGCAGGCATTGGGGGAATGAACCATCAGGTGGGAAATCTCTCTCCATCTCTTCTGTTTCTTTCTCTCTGTGCTGTGCATGTGATTGTGTATATGTGTGTTTCTCTGTCCTTCAAATAAAATAAGCAAATAAATAACGATATGTTTATTTTGGTGCAAAAAAATTTGAATACTGTGCCTAGTATTTCATAACATAGAGTCTCCATGATTTTTTTTTTGACAGTCAGGGTTACACAGTGAGAGAGAGAGACAGAGAGAAAGGCCTTCCTTCCGTTGGTTCACTCCCCAAATGGCCACTATGGCCAGTGTGCTGCACCGATCTGAAGCCAGGAGCCAGGAGCCAGGAGCTTCTTCCTGGTCTCTCATGGGGTGCAGGGCCCAAGGACTTGAGCCATCCTCCTCTGCCTTCCCGGGCCACAGCAGAGAGCTGGCCTGGAAGAACAGCAACCGGAACAGAATCTGGTGCTCCAATCGGGACTAGAACCCAGGGTGCCAGCGCCGCAGCACCAGCTTCCACGAATTTTTTGAAGTCCTCTTGTAGATATGGATTTCAAAATTTTTGACCTTTTAATTTACCTTTTAATCTCCTCTTCCACAGACTTTCTGTAGTGCCCTTGTGTGCTCACATCCTGGGACCTGAGAGGCCGGTACCATGGCCACAGCAGGGGGAGCGGGGTATTTTCCACCGCAGCCTGGAGTTGGGAGCAGGTTGAACTGAAATCAAGACTCAAGGGTTGGTGATACTGGTTATGGTGGGTGGGGACAAGAATCAGAACAGGTTGCCCTGGGAGTGCCAAGAGAAAGGGACAAAGGTTCGCCAGACTCAGGGGTGGGAGCGAACAGGAAGTGGGGGTCAGCTGTCCTGCTGCCACAGCTTTTCAGCAGAGAGAGAAGGTGGGAGGGGCAGTTCACTGCCAGGATCCATCACAGGCCTGCCCATCAACACACACAGAGCACAGAGGCAAAACAGCTCCAGGCTCCTTCTAGCAGGACTGCTTGGGAAAGAGAGGGACCTGCCGGAGAAAACGCAGATCTACTAACCTGAGGGCTGTGGCGGAGTTGGAGCAAGAAGCCAGGTGTGACTATTTTGAGTCTGATTGAATTTAGCATTGGGATGAGGTGTGTGCTATTTATAAGGTGTGATGCGAGAGGAAGCTGCTGGGAGCAGGTGGGAGCCAGTTGAGCCCGTGGAGGCCGCCAGTCTGGTTCCCAGGCCAGGCTCTGGGGCAGGCAGGCAGGGCCCTGCCTTAGACAACTAGAAAGGCCCAGCACTGATAATCGCTCTGCAGGAGGTCCCAGCCCCCCAGCTCTGGCTGGCAGGACCAGGACTGGACCAGAGCCCCCATGCCTTGTCCTGCCCGGCCTCGCCTTTCAGCACAGGAGACGAGATGCGATGGTTTATCCCAGGTGGGTGACCCCTACTCCCAAAGCTTTTGGTGTCTTCCACTGGACACCAAACACCGCCTCCACGTGCCTCCCTACCCTGGAGCAGCGGCCAGGCTGAGCAGAGCTCCGTGATCGGCCGCGCGTTCCCAGAAACCCAGTGTGCCGTCCCCGGCGGGCCCAGGTGGGCTGTGGGGAGTTTTTACAGAACAAATGGAAGGGAGACCCAGGCAGAGCAGAGTCCCAGGGCTGGCGGGAGGAGGGGAGGGGTCTGCAGACTCCTACCAGCAGAGCTGATTGACAGGTCGGCTACAGCCTCAGTAGGAGAGTTTAAGCCTGGGAACCAGGCTGCTCCACTGGGGGCCTCTGTGGCCCCGCGCCTGCTTCCAGAGGGAGCTGGCTGAGTTAGACTCTGGGTGCACATGGGGGTCCCCTCCAGGGCCTCCTGGCGGGGCTGCGAGGGTTCATCTTCACTCCACTGTGCAACGACAGACCTCGGCCCCGATCCGAGGGGCATGGCCACTTCCGGAAGGAACTCAGCCCTGCACACACATTTGGGCCACAAGTAAAACCAGCCCACGGAGCGTGAGGGGGCTGCTGACCTGCTCGCCCCCTGGCCCAGTGCTGCCTGCCTCCTGGCCAGACTAGCTGCCCCTCCCAGCCCGGGCACAGAGGTGGTGGCGTGTCTGAAATGGAGCCTGTCTCTTCTCACTGGGGACCCAACCTCGCGTTCCATCTGGTGGCACTGTAACCAGGGTTGCCCAGGCGGAGGTGACCAACTACAGATGAGCTGGGTCCAGCCTGCTATAGAGCATTATCCTAGGGCACGGCTGACAGGGGAAAGTTTCCATCCAGAGCAATTTATTTATTTTTATTTTTTATTTTTTTACAGGCAGAGTGGACAGTGAGAGAGAGAGACAGAGAGAAAGGTCTTCCTTTTGCCGTTGGTTCACCCTCCAATGGCCGCCGCGGCCGGCGCGCTGCGGCCGGCGCACCGCGCTCGTCCGATGGCAGGAGCCAGGAGCCAGGTGCTTTTCCTGGTCTCCCCATGGGGTGCAGGGCCCAAGCACCTGGGCCATCCTCCACTGCACTCCTGGGCCACAGCAGAGGGCTGGCCTGGAAGAGGGGCAACCGGGACAGAATCCGGCGCCCCGACTGGGACTAGAACCCGGTGTGCCGGCGCCGCAAGGCGGAGGATTAGCCTGTTGAGCCACGGCGCCGGCCAGCAATTTATTTTTTAATCAATATCTTTTTAAAAATTCATTTGAAAGGCATAGTGATGGAGAGAGAGAGAGAGAGAAATCTTCCATCTGCTGGTTCACTCCAAATGCCCACAACAGCCAGGGCTGGGCCAGAGCTCTATCCCGGTCTCCTACCGGTGGGGACCAAAGTACCTGAACCATCATCTGCTGCCTCCCAAGTGCATTAGCAGGAAGACAGATCGGAACTCCAGGCACTCCCACATGGGATGCACCAGATTCCGGCCCCTTAAGTTTTGCATTTGTCCTTACGTCAGGGTGTGTGTGTCTGTCTTTCTGAGCACACGCGGCCATCACCGCCGTGGTGCAGCTGATTCGCAGGGAGCATCCCGCCGTGGTCCCAGGTCTCTGTCCCTGTGGGGCAGACTGTGTCTTTCCAGGTTGGGAGTGTCAGCCTGGTCTCCCAAGCTCCCCTCCTCCAAAACAGGGGCCTGGGGGGGAAGGCTGAACTCCTGGGAGCCTGCCCGCTTCCTGGATGTCCCCCAGCTGGTTTCAGGTGGCTTGGCCACTGGCCCCATCTCCAGAGGCTGCTGTTCCTGCAGGTGGATACGGGGGGGGGGGGGGCTGAGGGATGGTGGCGCAGCCCAGCCTGCTCTGCGCCTCCTCCACGATCCCAGCCAGCATCCGCCTGCAGGGGAGATGTCACGTCCTCTCTCCTCCTGTCACGGAGGCGGCGGCTTCATGGCTTGATGCTCGGACCTTACACTCAGGGGGAGTTACAGAGAGCAGCAACTTCCTGGTCCCCTCGGGGGAATGGCGGGCCTCAGGGCTCTCAGTGTTGTCCTGTGAATCCAAAGGCCCAGAGATTGAACCAGGATCCTGCCTATCAGCAGGCCCCACCCCCAAGACCCCACGTCTCTTCCCCAACGAATGCAGGAGAGCTGTCACTGGGATCTGGGGCCTGGGGCAGATCCATGGGAGTGGAAAAATTCAGAGCAAGAGAGTGGAGGTGTGTGTGTGTGTGTGTGTGTGTGTGTGTGTGTGAAATAGAGAGTCAGAGAGAGACAGAGACACAGAGACAGAGACACAGAGACACAGAAAGGCAGCTTTTATACCAAAGCAAAAAAAAAGTTAGAAGAATAGATCAATGCTAACATTACAATAGCACTGTAATGATAACGACTACAACACAGATAGTTAAGAAATGTCTTTAGGCAAGAATGGCTAATGCATACAAATCTCACTGTGTGCCAGCAACTGCTTCAGTTTTTTAAATTTGTTTATTTATTTGAAAGGCGGAGCAACAGAGAGAGAGAGAGAGAGAGAGAGGGAATCTTTCATCTGCTGGGTCTCTTCCCCCAGATTCCTGCAGCAGCGAGTCTGCGCCAGGCTGACACCAGGAGCCAAAACTCCATCCAGGTCTCCGATGCGGGGGGGCAGGAACTCCAGCGCTTCACCCACTGCCTCCCAGAGTGCACCTGGGCAGGCAGCTGGACTGGACCCAGGTGCTCCAGTGTGGGATGAGCAGGTCCCAGGTGGTGACTTAACCCTCGCACTGCTGTGCCCCTCCCTGGAAACTGTTCGGAGCCCTCCACACACAGGATGTGTTTTTGATCAAATAACCTGGCCATGATCCCATGAGGCTAAGAGATGGAAAAGGGAGCCTGTAGCTCTACCTCTCAAATAAATAAATAAATAAAATCTTTAAAATAAATAAATAAAAAATGATAATTCTGTCTGATCATTAGCCAACTGCTAAATTTCTTAAGTAGAGACCTCAAGATCCACACAGGACAAAGAAAACTTTGCAGAATTTTCTCCAAAAATTTACCTAAACACCAGCAGTAGCAATAAATAGCAATGACAAAAATTACTAGGAAGGCAGGAGATACTTATTTCCAGAGTTCCCACACTAAATTATCTTAAATATTCAGTTTTTACAAAAGCTAATGAGGGTCTGGCGCTGTGGCAAAGCGGGTAAAGCTGCCACCTGCAGTGCTGGCATCCCATATGGGCACAAGTTCGAGTCCCAGCTGCTCCTCTTCCAATCCAGCTCTCTGCTGTTGCCTGGGATAGCAGTAGAAGATGGCCAAGGCCTTGGGCCCCTGCACCCACATGGGAAACCCGGAAGAAGCTCCTGGCTCCTGGCTCCTGGCTCCAGCTCCGGCCATTGCAGCCAATTGGAGAGTGAACCAGCAGATGGAAGACCTCTCTCTCTCTCTGCCTCTCCTTCTCTTTCTGTGTAACTCTGACTTTCAAATCAATAAATAAATCTTTTTAAAAAATTGTGGAGGTGAGAAGGAAGCGAGTATCAAGTCAAAAGCTGAAAGAAAAACAGTGCCAACCAAAACCACCCTTCAAAACGAAGGAGAATTAAGATATTTCCTGATTAGTAAGAACCAAGAGAGTTCATCATTAATGGATGTACCCCTCAGGACACACTAAAGGGAGTCTTTCAGGTTGAAATAAAGATAGTAACCAGAATCCACAAGATAGGCAATGCTGATAAAGGTACTAATTAATCTGTTATCAATAGGCTCACGTAATGTACAAGATACGGTATCGATACACAAAAATCAACTACTTTTCTATGTACCAGTAAGAAACAATAAGGAATTGGGATTTTTAAAAAATGATCATTTATAATAGAATCAAAGACGTGATGTAGAATAATCTTGGCCAAAAAACTTGCATGATCTATACACTGAAACTATGAACCATTGTCAGCCGAAATCGAAAACCACAATAAACTGGTAAATACACTTTTGTGTGGATCAGAAGACTGAAGTTTTTAAATCCTTATTTACATATTTTCAGTTTATTTGAGAGACAGATACAAATATTGAGAGAGAGAGATCTCCCATCTGCTGGTTCACTCCCCACATGCCTGCAACGGCAGAGGCTGGGCCAGGCCAAAGCCAGGAGCCAGGAGCTCTGCCCGGGCTTCCCACGTGGGTGGCAGGGACCCACGTACTGGCATCATCTCTGCCTCCCAGGATGCATTATGAGGAAGCTGGATTGGAAGCAGAGCACCCAGGCCTGGATCCAGACACTCGATATAGGATGCAGGCATCCCAAGTAGCCTTTTAAGCCAGTGCACCAAATGCCTGACCCAGAAGACTCAATTTGGTTGAGAGATCACTTCTCCCTGTCTGGGCATTTAACACAATTCCTACCAAAATCCCAGCAGCTTCCATGTCAAACTTGGCAGCTGATCATAAATTCACAGGGAAATGTGAATTCTGTAGAATCCTCAAACAATGTTGAAAAAGAAAACAGAGTTAGCAGGCTGACACTCTTTGATTTCAGGAATTATGATTAAGCTGCTGTAATCAACTCAGTGCAAATCCATGAAACAAAACAGAGAATCCAAGAACACATCTGCACATACAAAGACAACTGCTTTTAGACAGAGGCGAAAGCCCATTGAGTGGAGAATGTTCAATCTTTTTCAGCAGCTGGTGTGAACCATTAGTTACCCCCCACACACAAAGGACAGAACTTTCCGGGGCAGGCATTGAGCACAGTGGTCAGGGCGCTGCTTGGACACTCACGATCCAGACGGGAGTGCCTGGGATGGAGCCCCAGCTCTGCTCCCAACTCCAGCTTCCTGCCAGTGTGCACCCGAGAGGCGGCAGGTGGTGGCTCAGGTACATGGGTCCCCGCCAGCCATGCGGGACACTAGACGGAGTTCTGGGCTCCTGGCTTCAGCCTGGCCCAGTCCTGGCTGTTGTGGATGCTTGGGGCGTGAACCAGAGGATAGAATATCTCTCTTTCCCTCTCTCTCTGCCTTTCAGATAAATACATGAATACATACATTCATATATAAATGAATGCAGTGTTTTTAAAATGAATGTTGAGAGTGCCTGGTTGGTAGACACACCAGGTGACCATGACCTTCCTATCCCATCCCTTGCCCCATGCCTGTGTCGCAGCTGTCCCAGAGTTGGAGCGTCCATGGGAAGCTTGAGAACAACCTGCAGACACACGTGAGCCACCAGGCATGCAGTCGGGCCTCTCTCTGGGAAGTGAGACCGAGGCACGGGCCTGGGGCTCTGCCCTGTCCAGACCACACCGACTTGCCAGCAGGACAGCAGGCTTGTAGGGGACGGGACCCACCAGAAGCGGCAGCTGTCAGCGGTGTCCTCTGGAGAGGGGCCAAGGTGCACGTGCCACACGCCCCTGGGGAATGCCAAGCCCATCGCCTTGGGTGGGACCTGCCTCCTCCATCCACCATCCCTGCCCCAGGCCAGGTAGGTGGTCTGCTTCTCCCTGCAGCTGTGGTCCCTGGAGCTGCTGCTGTGATGGGAGAGAGTTCAGGTGGGAAAGGAGCGAGCTAGACCCAGGCAGCACCCAGCGGCAACACTCAGGGCTCTGACTGCCTCTCACGGCTACCTGGGAGGCCAGCTTTGTTCAAGTCCCTTTTTTTTTTTTTTTTTGACAGGCAGAGTTAGACAGTGAGAGAGAGAGAGAAAAGTCTTCCTTCCATTGGTTCACCCCCCCCCCCCCCAAATGGCTGCTACGACCGGCACTGGGCCAATCCGAAGTCAGGAGCCAGGAGCTTCTTCCAGGTCTCCCTCGCAGGTGCAGGGGCTCAAGCACTTGGGCCATCTTCTACTGCAAAGCCTAGTTTTAATTTTAACACAACTAGAAACTCAATCCAGGTCTCCCATGTGAGGCAGGGACTCTCTACCTGAGCCATCACCTGCTGCCTGCCAGGTGTGCACCAAAAGGAAGCTGGGATGCAGAGCTGAGGAGTCAAACACAGGCGCTTGGGTATGGGAGGCAGGTGCCTCAAGCAACATCTGCCCACTGCTCCCGAGGTCTCACCCTGCCGCTCTGTCCCGGCAGCAGCCAGGCTGGGCCTGCCCCGTTCCTGCCTTGACCTCCTGGTGCCCTGAGCTGCAAATCCTCAAGCCCTTTTTGAAAATAAGTCTGGGGGCTGGCGTTGTGGCGTAGAGGGCTAACATCCTGGCCTGACGCGCCGGCATCCCACAGGGGCACCAGTTCTAGTCCCAGCTGCTCCTCTTCCCATCCAGCTCTCTGCTATGGCCTGGGAAAGCAGTAGAAGATGACCCAAGTCCTTGGGCCCCTGCACCCACATGGGAGACCCAGAGGAGGCTCCTGGGTTCAGATTGGTGCTGCTCCGGCCATTGGGGCCGTTTTGGGGGTGAACCAGCAGATGGAAGACCTCTCTCTGTCTCTACCTCTCTCTGTAACTCTGTCTTCCAAATAAATAAAATGATAAATCTTAAAAAAAAAGAAAAGCTAACTATCTGGATGCAGAAAATGTCTGGACCCCATGCATAGTTTCCTCACGATACACACAGCCCAGGAAAGTTTTGGGATCCCCTCACCTACAGCATGAAGCTATAAGGCTTTGGGAGGAAATACAGAGAAACTCCTGGTGACTTCAAATGAGACAAAGATTTCTTACTCTTGACACCAAAAGCATAAGCCATAGGAGAAAAAAGGTAAGTAGGACTTTCCCCAAATTAAAAACTTTTCTTCTTCAAAAGACTCTTTGAAGATGACAAAGAATCAAACCACAGCCTAGGAGAGAACATTACAAAGCCTGTATTTGATGAAGGCCACGCAACCTGAATACATCAGATTCAAAAACAAGAACAATTTTTTTCAGTGGGCAAAGAGTTGAGAAATCCTTCACCAAATAAGATGTATGGATAAGAAATGAGCACACGGGGCTGGCGCTGTGGTGTCGTGGGTAAAGCCGTCAACTGCAGTGCCAGCATCCCATATGGGTGCCGGTTCAAGTCTCGGCTGCTCCACTTCCCATCCAGCTCTCTGCTATGGCCTGGGAAAGCAGTAGAAGATGGTCCAAGTCCTTGGGCCCCTGCACCCATGTGGGAGACCCAGAAGAAGCTCCTGGCTCCTGGCTTTGGATCAATGCAGCTCCAGCTGTTGCAGCCAATTGGGGAGTGAACCAGCGGATGGAAGTCCTCTCTCTCTCTCTCTCTCTCTCTCTCTCTCTGCCTCTGCCCTCTGTAATTCTGCCTTTCAAATAAATAAATACTTTTTAAAAAATGAGCACACAAAAGTGAGCACAAAAATGCTTGCTGGCGTTATTCACTAAGGACATGCTGGCTGCAACTGTCTGACCTACAGTTAAGACACCTGTGTACCACATCAGAGTTATTGGGTTCAATTCCTGGCTCTGGTTCCTGACTCCAGTTTCCCACCCATGCACACCCTGGGAGGCAGAGTTGATGGCTCAAGTAATTGGGTTCCTGCTGTGAAAGTGGAGGACGGGGATTGCATTCCGGAATCCCAGCTCTGGATCCCAGCCCAGTCCTGATTATTGTGGGCAATGAGGAAGGAACCCAGCAGATCAGAGCGTGTTTCTCTCTCTCTTTCTCTCTCTCTTTCTCGCCCACATGTGCAAGCTCTTGTTCTCTCTCACTCTCTCATAAATTTAAAAAGAGAAAAACAATGCAAACCAAAACCACAAGTGATCATTACGCCTAACTGAAGCACTACAATTAAATTACAAAGACTGATCATAAACCCTGCTGATGAGGCTATGTAAGAGCAGAGTTTTCACCTGCTGGCCGTGGGAACGGAAAGTGAGACAACTATTTTGAAAGTTTCCTAGAAAGCTCAGTGTGTGGTATCATAGAGCACAGCTAATCTACTCCTGGGTATTCACCCAAGAGAAAAGAAAGCTACCGATGTCCGCGACTTGTACATGTATGGGCACTGCAACTTCCTTCACGCTAGAAAGAAAAAAAAATGGAATTTTACCAACAATCCATCAACCAGAACAAGATCTTTTTGGAGAAAGCATTCTAACATTTTTTTATTTTGCAGCCAGGAAGGGGAAAAGTCTAATTTTAAAATAAAGGTTATTTATTTACTTATTTATTTTATTCATTTGAAAGACAAGAAGACAAACAGTGACAGAGTGAGAAACATCCCATCGAGTGGTTCACTCAACAGATGCCTGCGACAGCTGGGGCTGGGCCAGGCAAAAGCCAGGAGCCTGGAGCTCCATCTGTGTCTCCCCTGCGGGTGGCAGGGACCAAAAGACTTGAGCCATTGCCTGCTCTTCTCACATTAGCAGGAAGCTGGAGTTGGAAGCAGAGCTGGGACGCAGACCCAGGCTCCCCCTCATGGAACACAGGCAGGCCCCTTAACTACTTGGCTTCAGTGTCTCCATCAGTGACGTGGGTTTCCTGGTGCTGGCCCTGCCAGATTGCTATAAAGAATCTGTATAGTCCTTCCCAGGGCCTGGCACTGAGTGATAGTCGCGGTCATTACTCTCCTTACTCCTACATTGACGTCTGAGCCGTTCAAATGCGTCTGTTTTCATGATGAATCAGTCTCTCATGAATACAAAGCAGCAACCATACATTTTAGTGCTAATTAACTTGCTGTGCCAGAGAGGTAATAAAAGAAATGAAATTAGCATTTCTTTTCCACGAAGTGCCCAGTCAGGCACTCAGGGCAGCGCCTCTTTCCAAGGTCCAGCCCTGGGTGTGGGCAGGGCCGGCGGCCATGGCCGTGTACCTGTTGGCCAGTGCTCTGTCCGTGTGCCTTCTCGAGGGGCAGCTTGCACAGGCTGCTCTGACCCTGACCCTGACACTGAACCCCGGGTCCTGGGAATTCCTCAGGTGCTGCCGATGGGTCTTTTCCCCCTGCTGTATTAACCCTGCCTCCTCCTGGGAAGATAATTCACGCTCCCACACCTGCCACAGGGCCCCTCTGTAATGTACCACTGGCATCATCCAGCCGTCTGAGATGCAATTAAAAAAAACAAAAAAAAAACAAAAAAAACCCGAGGTCTTTCCCACCAAGAGCGTGGCAGGGATGGGAGCGCCATTCCAATGTCCCTGTAAGGCAGCTGGGGAAATGAAATGGGAGTTGTTAGATTTATCTGTCTGTCTCCTGTGGAATCAGGAGGATGACAGGGGCTGACTTAGCAGACGGGCGCTAAGTCACCGAGCCAAGGTGAACGACGCAGCCCATGGTTTGCCAAGCCAGAAAGGATCCGTCCCCAGCAGCCAGGATTCCTGTGCTCAGCCAAGGTGCGCGTGAGCAGGACGCCTCTCCTATCTGTCACAGGGAAAAAGTGCACAAACCACAGAAGAGGCAAAGGGCACTAGAAGTCACCCCCAATGGCACCCGTCTGGGCTCAAGTTTGGGTTATGTTGTACCTGTCCTGCTCTGTCCTTTTATTTTTATTTTTTTTAAAGATTTATTTATTTATTTATTTATTTATTTATTTATTTGAAAGTCAGAGTTACAGAGAGGCAGAGGCAGAGAGAGGTCCTCCATCCGCTTGTTCACTCCCCAGATGGCTGCAATGGCTGGAGCTGCTTCAATCCAAAGCCAGCTTCTTCCAGGTCTCCCACATGGGTGCAGGGGCCCAAGGACTTGGACCATCTTCTACTGCTTTCCCAGGCCATAGCAGAGAGCTGGATGGGAAATGGAGCAGCCGGGACTCGAACCGGCACCCATGTGGGATGTCAGCACTCCAGGCGACAGCTTCACTCACTATACCACACCGCCGGCCCCAGCAGCTCTGTCCTTAACACCGGATGCTGTTTTGCAGGTGGCCAAGGCAAAGATTACAGAGGCTTAGAAACTGCGCCAAGGGCAGGTGCTGGTGCAGAATGCAACGATAAACCCCATTGGAAAAAAACCAACAGCGCCATTTGCACCAGATCCTCCTGGTTAGCTCTCTGGCTGGTGGGAGTACGGGCAGCGCTGGTTTCTTTCCTGTCTTTCTCAAAGGCACTGCAGTGAGCGCGCAGCCACCACGACCTCTGCGAGCAGAGGTCATCAGAGAAACACACGGGGCCGAGCCCACGCACAGCGCCGCGAGCTCGGCTCCCGGATTTCTCCAAAGGCGGCAGCCGGCAGTCTGTGCGGAAATGGATCGCACACAACATCCTGAGTGAGAAAAGCCGCCGGAGGGCCGCCTCCCCGAGTGGCCATGCGAACAGTCGACAGGACGCACGCCCATGCGAGCAGAGTCCCGACTGGTAGCCGCCTCCGCTTTAAGCAGCAAGTGAGGAGGAGGAGGAAGCCTGGGGGCTGCCCAGCGTCCCTGGGGACCTGTGGCTGCCACTAGGCCAAGACTGGGACAGGTAGAGGCTGGGTTCGGTGGCCCAGGGGTCCCCAACAGAATCAGGGATGTGGTCGGCTCCCCCCAACTCCCCAGCAGCCTGTTGAGGGGGGACCTGCCAGGCTCTGCTCCCTGGGAGCAGTGTTGTGCTTGAATGGGACCCACCTCAAGCCACCTGCTTCCTGCCAGGCTGCGCAGCAGGGAGCCAGCCAGGCACACACAATGGGCAGGACCCACGTCAGCTGCTCTGGGGGAAGCAAATGAGTCTTTGTGGACCGAGAGAGCTGGACAGGATATCTAAAACTGTTTCAAGAAAGGCCCTCCCTCCCCAAGCGCTTCCGAAACGGCGCACGACACGCCCCGGGCTCTGAAATCGCCAAGGCTGGAATCAACGTGCAGGCGGCACCGCCCCTGGCCCAGGCTTGGCGTCAGGAGCCCCAGGAGCTTGGGCCAAGAGGGGAGCAAGCCTGCACCTGGCCCAAGTCTCTCCAGGATCTCTCACGCCAGGCACCCACAACCCTGCACCCCACTGCCCACAAGCTGCCCATGCCTTTCCATAGGAGCCCAGGTTTAGAGAGGTGAAAAAGATTTGGCAGCCCACACTACTTGTTCCTGGCAGCGCTGGGGTTAACACTTGGCCCTGGGGTCTCCCATCCCCAGGCCCCTGAGTCCCTGCACCCCAAGGCTTACCCTGGGATGGGGTGAGGGGTACTGGTCTGGATCAACAGTTGTGGAATGTGCCTTCATTCCTTTTTTGAAAGAATTTTTATTTATTTGAAAAGCAGAGTTACGGGGGGTGGGGGAGACAGAGAGAGAAAGAGATCTTGCATCTGCTGGTTCAGTCTCCCCCAGTGGTCACAACTGCCAGGGCTGCGCGCCAGGCTAAAGCCAGGAGCTTGGAACTCCATCCGGGTCTCCCATGTGGGTGGCAGTGGCTCAAGCCCTCAGACTTGTCTTCCACTGCTTTTCCAGGGAGCTGGATCGGAAGTGGAACACCCTGGACTCAAACCGGCGTTCATACAGGATGCGGGCATCGCAGGTGGCAGCTTAAACCTCTGCACCACAGCAATGGCCCCCAAAATTCTTTAAGGCTCCCCCAAATGTGGTTAGGCATTTCTCATAAGAGTTTTGGGTCTTTGCAGGGCCCAGCAGGCAAACGAGCTCTGCACAGGACGCAGCAGTGCACCTGCCAGGGCCAGCGTGCCACGGTAACACAGACCCTCACTCCAGGGTTTGGGGAGATCTGGAGGGAAAACAGCCCCCACCGTCCATAACCACAGGTTGAAACCTGTGTTACTTATCACGATGTTTTTAAAAATAAATGGGAGACGGCTCCTTTCTGGCCTTGCCTCCGAGAGAGAGGTTTTTATACACGTGCTTCTCTATTTTGTTTATTTCCCTTTGGGAAAAAAAAAAAAAAAAAGGCAGTGCACAGATAACCAGTGAGTAAAGCTGGTTGTTGGAAAGCTAGGATTGGGCAGAGGCTCCTGAACTTCCCGGACAGGAGAGACACCAGACCAAGTGGCGGGTGAGCCGTGGGGTGGAGGGCTGTGTCCCTGTGGTCCCCAGCCCTTCCTCCTTTCTTGTTCATTGGGATAGGGAACAGCTTTCAAAATAAAAGTCTTCCGGGCCGGTGCCTCAGCTCAACAGGCTAATCCTCCGCCTTGCGGCGCCGGCACACAGGGTTCTAGTCCCAGTCGGAGCACCGGATTCTGTCCTGGTTGCCCCTCTTCCAGGCCAGCTCTCTGCTGTGGCCCGGGAGTGCAGTGGAGGATGGCCCAAGTGCTTGGGCCCTGCACCCCATGGGAGACCAGGAGAAGCACCTGGCTCCTGGCTTTGGGTCAGCGCGGTGCACCAGCCGCAGCGCGCCGGCCACAGCGGCCATTGGAGGGTGAACCAATGGCAAAAGGAAGACCTTTCTTTCTGTCTCTCTCTCTCTCACTGTCCACTCTGCCTGTCAAAAAAACCAAACAAACAAAAAATAAAAGTCTTCCGCATTGTCTTACAGGCGACAGTGGAAGGCTTTGCCGCAATCGTTGTGTGCGGTGATTTTATTTTATTTTTTGAAGTAGAGAAAGGATTTCCACCAGCAGAATGGCTTCTTTCCCTCTATTCCCGGCCCTGTGTTCCCTAAAGGGGACCGTCTAAATGTTACCCTGGCTTGCTCTCTCTTTGCCTGGGCCGCCCGCAGTAGAGGATGCTTGTGTACAATTTAAGGGGTCAGGTTCGAAGTATAAGGCGGCAAGGTCAGTGAAAGAGGGCAGATGGGGGATTGTTGGAAGCCCTCTTGGCTGTGTTCTCCAATCAGTTTTAGAAGTGATTAATTAATTAACAAGAGGAACATGTGGGACAGAAGGTAAGACACAGCTTGGGACAGCTGCTTCCTATGACTGCTTGCCTGGGTTCAACTGGGTTCAAGTTCTGGCCAGCTTCCTGTCAGTGCTGACCCTGGAGGGCAGTAGGTGATGGTTCAAGGGCTTGAGTCCAGGAGCAGGCATTGTCATGCAGCCAATTAAGCTTGGGACACCTGCATCCCACACCAGAGGCTGCTCCATTTCCGGTCCAGTTGCCTGCTAGTGCACCCTGGGAGGCAGCAGGTGATGGCTCAAGTACTTGGGTCTCTGCCACCCGTATGGGAGATCCAGATGGACTTTCTGGCTCCTGGTTTTAGCCCGGCCCAGTCCTGGTGTTGTGAGTGTTTGGGCGGTGAACCAGCAAATGGAAGTTCTCTTGCGCGATCTCTCTCTCCCCCACCCCAAATAAATAAATAGATATCCAAGGGAAGAAGCCCAGGTGCACAGGGTTTGTTCTGGGGCGAGGAGAGCGCAGAGTGAGAGGCGTATCTGAGGGGCACAGGGACCCACTGCTGCAGAGAATCTTCCAGAAAAGGCTCAGGAGCTGGCGTCAGGAAGACGATCCACCTTAAGAATCCCAGCACAGCAGCCCAGTCCCCAGAGTTCGCCAGGGGACACGCAGCTTTGGATGGAGCTGGAGCCCGAGATTTCTGGAGAAAAATCCCAGTGCAGATAAGCCCCCAGGCCGCTGAGCCTGCTCTTGCTCTCATGGGGGAGGAGTGAGGAAGAATTTTGGAGAGATTCGGGCCATTTAAGGGACACGATGCCACTGGGGGAATAGAAGACGGTGCCTTGATTTCTGCTTCTTCTTCTTTTTTTTTTTTTTTTTTTTTGACAGGCAGAGTGGACAGTGAGAGAGAGAGGCAGAGAGAAAGGTCTTCCTTTGCCGTTGGTTCACCCTCCAATGGCTTCCGAGGCCAGCGCACTGCGGCCTGCGCACCGCGCTGACCCAAAGCCAGGAGCCAGGTGCTTCTCCTGGTCTCCCATGGGGTGCAGGGCCCAAGCACTTGGGCCATCCTCCACTGCACTCCCGGGCCACAGCAGAGAGCTGGCCTGGAAGAGGGGCAACCAGGACAGAATCTGGCGCCCCAACCGGGTCTAGAACCCTGTGTGCCGGTGCCACAAGGCGGAGGATTAGGCTATTGAGCCATGGCACCGGCCAATTTCTACTTCTTTTTAAAATGTGGTCTGTAAGAGTTTGTGCACTCAGAAGGCTTCCATAGCCTTGGAAGCTCACAAGAGCCTTGGGTAATCACTGATGCCATAAATAAGAGTGTCAATTGTTAAATCAACAACAGGAGTCACTGTGCACTTGCTCCCCATGTAGGACCTCTGTCCTTAATGAGTTGTACTATGAGAATTAATGGTAAAACTTGTTTTCAGACAGCACTTTATACTTTGTGTGTGTGTGGGTGCAAATTGTTGAAATATTTACTTAGTATAGAGTTGGTCTTCTGTATATAAAGTCAATTAAAAATGAACCTTAATGAAGAATGGAATGGGAGAGGGAATAGGAGGTGGGGTGGGAGTTGGGGTGGGAAGAACCACTGTATTCCTAAAGCTGTACCTATGAAATTTGTATTCATTAAATAAAATCTTTATTTAAAAAAATATGGTCCATGAGAGTTTCCTGCCACACTGATAGAGGATTCTATAAAATGTGGAATCTTGACAAACAGCAACAGGGTTGAACCTCGCAGACACAGGTGGAGTAGAGGGAGCTGGCCACAAATCACCAGCACACAGGGCACGTTATCAGGAAGCTCCAGAGCAGGCAGGGATGGAAACCAGAGGAATGCAGCCTTGGAGGGCACCAGGGAACCTTCTGGGTGCTGGCATGCTCCGTGCCTCCCTTCCACAAAGGCTCGATATCCAGAAAGTCATCCAGCTGCACCGGTAAGGTCTGTGCACTTGGCTGCAAGTCGGTGCACTTCAATTTAGAATGTCTTAGGGTTGGGGCCAGTGCTGCGGCCAGTGGGTAAAGCCTCCATCTGCAGTGCCAGCATCCCATATGGATGCCGGTTTGAGTCCCGGCTGCTCCTCTTCCCATCCAGCTCTCTGCTGTGGCCTGGGAAAGCAGTAGAAGATGGCCCAAGTGCTTGGGCCCCTGCACCCACATGAGAGACCAGGAGAAGCTCCTGGCTTCGGATTAGTACAGCTCCCACCACTGCAGCCAATTGGGGAGTGAACCATGGGATGGAAGACCTCTCTCTCTGTCTCTACCTATCCTCTCTCTGTGTAATCTGCCTTTCAAATCAATCAATCAATCTTTTAAAAATAAAATAAAATGTCTTAGGATGGAACAGTGTATCTTACATGAGGGCCCTTTAAAAGGTTTCTGGAAAATGAGATTAAAAGATAAAAATGTGAACTTTATTTCTCAAAATAAGCTTCATCAACTCCAAGACACATCTATTAAGTGGTGATAGCAGTTATTTAACTCGGCCCTAAAGTACTGAATGTCTTGGGAATTTAACCATGGCAATGCTGTCTTTTGTTTTATGTTATCAACTGAAAAAAAATGGGCACCCTCTAAGGATTCGTTTTATGATTGGGAAACCAAAAGGCATCAGCAGGAACCACAGGTAGATGCCTAATGATGATCCATCGAAATCGTTGCAACACTGCCCTGTTGGATAGAGGGCTGAGCAGCAGCCTTGAGGACTTCGCTGACATTTTTCTGCTAAAGCCTCAAAACACCCTTCTAATAAGTAGGTGTCACCATTCTTCAGCCTTCCAGAAAGTCAACACCCAAAATGCTCCAAGCATCACCAAAACCATCGCTAGGACCTCTCTCTTGACCTTTTCACTCTTGGTAGCCGCCACTTTGGTTGTGCTTTGTCTTCAGGATCTCCTGCCTTGGATGGGATCCTATGCAGACATGCTGTAACCACTTAGTATGAGTTTGTATGGGTGCAAAGAAAACATTAAAAACAGGGGGTTTAGGGACTGGAATTATGACACAGCCTCAAAGAACATGCAAACCTTAACTAAAGGTTATTTGTGCTTACAAAGCAGACTTGAAGGCAGAAAGCTGGCTAGAGGCACAGAGGGCCCTCAGCCTCACAGAAGGGCCAGTCTGTCTGGACGACACGAAGTGCTAAACGGCACGCACCTGTTCACCTGGCCTCACACCCAGAAAGCTGAAGCCGACAGAACTAAGAGAGGAAGTGGACACTTTATCACTGTCCATCACTGACATGAGGGACTGCAAGCAGTTCATAAAAATGGAATTAAAGGATAAGCTGATTTGGTGCAAAAAAATAATCAAAACCCACGAGGTCTTCAAAAAGTTCGTGGGAATGAACATTATGAAAAATGCATGGATCTGAAAATTTTTTGCACTGCTACAGACTTACCTTTTTTAAAGGTTTTATTTATTTAAGATTTATTTATTTATTTGAAAGTCAGAGTTACACAGAGAGAGGAGAGGCAGAGAGAGAGAGAGGTGTTCCCTCCGCTGGTTCACTCCCCAGATGGCCACAACGGCCAGTGCTGCTCCAATCCGAAGCCAGGAGCCAGGAGCTTCTTCCACATCTCCCACGTGGGTGCAGGGGCCCAAGGACTTGGGCCATCTTCTAATGCTTTCCCAGACCATGGCAGAGAGCTGGATCGGGAGTGGAGCAGCTGGGACTCTAACCATCGCCCATATACCCATTATGCCATGGTTTTATTTATTTATT